>OZ021731.1:34508592-36908592 GCA_963978545.1 Linyphia triangularis | reverse complement strand
GAAAAAAAAAATGACCGAATAATTAGGTTATTTTAAGGGATATAATCTAATTTACATCTTGGCTCTATTGCAGTGCTTATATCTCTTATCTATGTTGATTATACTCTAAATGGATGTTGTATACATTTAATCAGTCGAAAGAAAACTACCTCTCTTATTAGGATATAATCACTCATAACATTGTTTAAATGAATATATGATCCATATATGCATAAATTTGTATTAGACTTAGGTAATGTAAATAGGTATTGAGAAGTAATTGAGCCTTATTCCATCATATAGACTATTACCATATCAATTATTAATTCAAAATTTAAATACTTATAAGTTTAAAAACTTAAAAATTCAATTAAATTCATTATAAATAAAGTATGCTTTATTGAAAATATAGTGACACTATCGTTAGCTATTTCAATTTATTTACATTTTGGTCACATTTAAATAGAAAATTTCAAATGAAATAAAATCATGGTGTATGATGTATTTAATACTATTGTCTTGATAACTTTTAAGAATTGTTTATTGCATTAGCATATAACTTATTAAGGACATTCAGTTTCGACGTTTGTTTTTGGTTTGGCAGAATTTGTGCTTTCGCAATGCATTTTTAAGGGAAAGGGGAGAAGGGGAAGAATCAGCTAGTGATTAGCTGACAAATCCGTTAAATTTTGCACAAGGTTGTAACCTATTTTAATTATACAACCTTCTAAAAGGTATAGTATAAATGGTTAAACATATGAAAATGTATTGTATAAATGGTTAAACATATGAAAATGTATTGTATAAATGGTTAAACATATGAAAATGTATTGTACAAATGGTTAAACATATGAACAATGATTAATGAAAATAAATTTTATCTTCATATGCGAGTTCCTTTTCGCTTAGTTCTTCACAAGAATTTAAGAATTGTGATTTCTCAAGACGAGTCGTATAAAACATTACTAATACGTCAATACAAATATGCACTCCCAGTGATATAATCATGAAACATTTATATATTATCAAAATAAGTTATGAACCTCGATTCTTGATACGTTTCCTAATCCTTTTAGAAGAAACATTTACAAGGTGCATTCTGGAACAAACTTAATTAGAAACAAAGCGCTTCATTTTGACCTTTGCAACATAATAAATAGGTGATAACGAAATGCTCGAACTTTGTTACGTAAACAAATAACATAGTCATCAACAGATATACTTATTTCCCAAAACATACAAACGAATTATTCCTTCAGGTGTATAAATATTTATAGGTAGATAAAATATCTTGATGTGACCTACCAAAAACGATAAAAGTTATTCTTGAACCAGAATCCTAAAGCTATACATGGATGATTTTATTAATGAGATAAACAGGTAGGGATATGATAATAATAAAACCAGTAAATAACTTGTACTATATTCTTTTTTGCAATGACCGCTCAACTTTTTTACTTTTAAACTTAGCTTTAAAAGAATTAAAAAGAAAGCATTTTAAAATGAAAATTAAAATTATATTTTTACAATGACTTACTGTGGTTGCTTGTGGAAACATACGAACACGTGCTAATTAAACATGGCTGATTGGAAGTAGAGGCTAGCCTAACTCATAGGAATTGTGATAATGTGAAATTGTGCGAGAAGAAACTGTTATCAAATGAACTTTACAGCACAAAATGTATGATGGACTCATTAGATTCGATTTCATAAGGTTACTGTTTTTATTGTAGTTTATAATTTGTATGTTTCGTCAAAAGTAGTCATAGATGTGATATAAGTTTTTGGCTGGATGGAGGAAACTTCTCAAGTTCTATTGTTTAATATAATTTTACTTAATTTTGTGTGCTATCCTGTATAATCTTTATTGACACTTTTATCGTATTTACATACTGTAAGAACTTTACATATATGATAAATCACATTATATACATTAATGTTGCGATTAATTTAATTAAAACACATTAGTACATAATTATTACACATTAATATATAATTACTATACATTAATATATAATTATTATACATTAATATGTAATTATTTCTCATTAATAATAATATGCATTATAATATTCACTATCCACCACATTATGGAATATATGACATGGCACTAAATATACTCCACATTATATTTTGCAAAATCTTAGGATATGAATAGAATTGTAAAATACAAACCATGATAAAATGCATAACATTATGTAAAACATTAGAGTTGGCATGTCCTCTCACTACAATATGAATTCATTTATAAATATATATATATATATATATATATATATATATATATATATATATATATATATATATATATATATATATATATATATATATATATATATATATATATATATATATATATATATATATATATATATATATATATATATATATATATATATATATATATATATATATATATATATATATATATATATATATATATATATATATATATAAATGATTCCCCTTTACAAATCTAAAACTTTATTTTTTTTTAATTTCTGCTTTTCTTTGAACCTCTAAAATCACCCCCCTTTACATACTAAACAAAATTAGAATTAAATTGCATTCCCAATAATCTGGATTAGGCAAGATTGCTATAACAAAACAGCCTGTTCAAATTAGTTCAGTAGATCTCAAGTTATGGTATTACTTCTTTAGAGATTGGAAAAGGAAATTGTCTTAATTTTACGAAATCTCATGCAGTTAGTGACCTTCCTCTTGTTTAGAATATCAAGCGTACAAAATTTCATCTTGATTGGAATAAAACTATAGATTTCGCACAATGGAAAAGGGTGTAAATTTTTAAAATAACCTGCATCCACAGTGTCCTTCATCTTCTTTTGAAAAGCAAGTGTACAAAATTTCAGCAAAATCAGAATATAACTGAATATTTCTAGAAAACATAAACCTCATTCATATGAATAAGGATACTCTTGTTTATGTAAATAGATTTCATAATTGAGAATATATATAATTTCAGTTTTAAGATGTCTTAGTACACTTTGTTTTCTTTTTCTATGGGATATATCAATCTCTATGACATTGAGGAATAGTGAATTTTATCAAGTGGTACCAAATTATTTTCTTAAACATATGTATGTATTTTTAGACGTACATTTCTTGTCATACAGAAAGATTTTTTTTTTAAACTGATTGTTTTAAATCAAATTCTGTAACATTATTATTGGCAACATATGAATTTACTTTTTTTATAAATGAATATTTAAAACACTCAATTTTAAAGCCATTATAATTTGATTCTTATTTTTCAATCAACATGATTTAATCTAAGAAACACATTTTTTCTGTACTCTTTGCAGCAGCCGTATAAAATGAAAATTCTGTATAAAATTTTAATTGAATTACCCATAAAATTCCCAACATATTTTAGTGATTCCTTACATATTTTTAGCATCTTTCCGATTTACACTGATACTCAATCTCTAATAGCAAAAGAACGTAACAATAAGAATAAAACTGAAGATTTCTATAAAGCACAAAAACATAAACCCTCATAGATAAGGATACTCTTCTTTATGCTGTTAGCTGCTGCTTTTTATTGTAAAGTTGATATAAAGTTGTATTATATCAAGTTTTGGAGGATGTCACTTTTACTATTAGACAGCTTTTACACATGCTTCTATTATGGTTTTGCAATAAAAATAAACCAACTTGGCGTCATCCGTTCGAGCTGAAATTTTACAAATAGATTTTTTATCGATAAGATTGCATTCTATCAAGTTTTAAGGGGCTGCCACTGTCACAAAAGGCAGCTTTACACACGCTTCAATTGGATCTTGTGATTATTAATAAACCTACTTTCTGTCCTTCATTCGAACTGAAATTTGACAGATAGATTCGTTGGCAATAATTTTGCATTACAACAAGGTTTGGAGAATGTCACTGTTAGTAAAGGACCGCTTTTGCACACGCTTCTATTATCGCTTCGCCATACGAATAAACCAACTTGCCGTCATCCAATCGATATGAAATTTGACTGATACATTCGTTGTAGATAAGATTGTATTCTATCAGTTTTGGGGGGTGTCACTGTCACTAAAAGGCGGCTTTTACACACTTTTCAATTTGCTCTTTGCGTTACCATTTAATCCTACTTTCGCTTATCCAATTGAACCGAAACTTTGAAACTGTTTGGTACATTCGTTGTCTATAACAATGCTTTCTATCAAGTTTTGTAACTGCCCCGCAAAAAGAGATTCTACACGTGTTTCCATTCCCTTATGTCTGACTTATCAGCTTTTACTCAAGTTCTTTCATCCAGATACCAAGTTTAATTTAAACATTCTCAATTTGGCAAAATATAATGACTGAAGCCTTCTCCTATGAAGGTTGACGATGCAAAATCTTCGAAGGGTAAATTAATCCACTTTCCGTCATCCAATCAGGTATAATATTAGCAAATAGGCTTGTTATGAATTGCAATGTAATCAATCGAATTTTGGGGCCAAAAATAAAGTTAGTATAGTGAAGAATTGATCTTCTGTTCTTAGTTGACAAATGCTATGAAAACTCAATCTAAGATCAAGAAGTTGAAATTGCACATAAAAATTGGCAGTGTATATAAAGGATTTTTATGTTAAAAACTTTGTTATATTATTCTCTATTAAGACAATGGAGTTTAATTTTTACAGATAGAATTTTTTCCCGCTGTTTCTAACAAATGATATCTGTAGAATCCAAAAGGATAAAATGTGCCTCAATAATATTTTTAAAGATTTAAGGATGTACCAGAAATGACACTAAGTCATCCCACTTCATTGGGTTAGATCCTACTATCAAAAATCTTTCTCCTCCTTTATTGAAATTTTTTAATTATTTATGAACATATGAACTGAAAGCTATCGTACCCTTTCTACAAAAGCGATGCAACTCAAAAATCTTCCTTTTTTTTTTTTAGTCAAAATGTATACAGAATGATAGACTACATGGATTTAAATTGAAAAGAGCGCCGTAAGTCAGCTTCAACTTGAAAACAATCTTGTGCCGTTGGACCATCTTCAAAAGCCTGCAGTCTGTGATTCTATACACATATTATTCAAGATAAAGAATTTAAAGTAGTGCCACTTTTTAACATGGATGTGATGTATATAACTTGCATTAAATGTTCTATCACATCCCCAAATATTTCTTTTCTTCTTTAAATTAGTAATTCTTTAAATTAAAAAAAAAATCTAACAATATCTATATTTACTATCTTCTTATTGCTTTTTATTGTAGACTATCTGAATACTGTGCTTCGCCACGAAATTTTACCATGTTCAATATTTTAGCTAGTTATGAGCCCCCACATTGCGGAAATCCGACATTGGTGTATAGGCCACAATTTTTGCCGCTTTGCTCGGAGAAAAGTTAATCGAAACGTAAAACTAAGTTCGCTGCTCGCTTCGCTCGCTGGAAAATTCATTGACACATAAGTACAGGCTTACTTAACTCGTTGAAAGGTTCATTGCTATGCAAGCATGAGCTCACTTTGTTCGATGAAAGGTTCATTGCTGCATAAGCGTAAGGTCGCTTCACATACTAAAAACTAATTGCTACATAAATCCTTAATATTAGAAGCCCCTCCCTTGTCGAGAAACAAAACAAAAAAAAATCCCAATGAATACCTATAATACAACACTCCTTTAAGAATATTTTAACACGTGATGTTTGTAAAAAGCAAAATTAGAAGATCAAAACTACTTATATTAAAACTTTCAGAGCTCTAGGCCTAAATTAATTAAAAAACAAATAAAATTTTTAAGTTCTGTTTTTCAAAAGTCCAATGAGAAGGAAGGAATCTATAGAAACCTACTTAAAATTGGAGTAGAGCTCTGAAATTTTCAGCATAAGTAGTTTTGGCTTTCTAATTGCATACATGTCAAACAGAATGTTGAAAATTTCAGAGCTGTTGCCCTCATGGAAATTGTTTTGTAAAATATGTATTAATTAATTGCAAACATTTAATTAAAAGAGAACTAAATAAAAATTTAGTTCCAATTAGAAGATCAAAATTACTTATTTTGAAATTAGAAGATCTGTAGCCCTATAAGAAATCATTTTGTAAAATATATATTAATTAAAAAAATTAATTAAAAAATAACTAATTAAAATTTCAACTTTCTGTTTTTCAAAAGTCCAATTGGAAGGCTATAACTACTTATGTTGAAAATTTCAGAGCTGTATCTTTGTTTGAAGTAACTTTGTAAAAATAAAAAAAAAATTAAAAAAAAACTAATTAAAATTTTAACGTTCTGTTTGACATGTATACAATTAGAAGGCCAAAACTACTTATGCTGAAAATTTCAGAGCTCTACTCCAATTTTAAGTAGGTTTCTATGGATCCACATACAGACAGACAGACACACAGCTTGTTTTATTATTATAGATTGATATTATAAAAAAACCTAAGAAAGTTGCACTAAATAACTTTATTCATGCTTTGCTTGATTTTTTCATTATTTTTAGAGTTTGGATGAATTTACAGTTTAGTTTAGTCAAATCGCATATTTCATGGTTAACTAATCAAACAAACATAGGAATCAAGCAGCAGTACAATCGATATAGATAAATAACTGGATAAACTGCTTAACGCTGAGAAAATGATGCCATTGCCAGATCGTTGGGAGGCAAAAAAAAAATACGGATTGCTGAGGATTAAAAATAAAATTTTGGGTTGTTCACAGCAGAACTGTCAATAGTAGACCTTAATCTAATGTTTGCCACCAAGCTGCCGCGTTTAGTTTCTTTGGGCTTGTAGATAATGTACGAATGGGGTACTTGTACATAGGCAATCAGAACTTGGCAGGCTAGAGTTATTTGGGATTAATCTCATTTCATTTGCTACAGCTACTTTGCACTTATTGCACCGAATTGAGATTAATTTTATAAAATCTCTAGCCTTCCAAGTACTGATTGCCTATGTACAATTACCCCAGTCGGAATTTGTGTATAAGTAACCCAGTCGTAATTTGTGTACAAGTACCCCAGTCGTAATTTGTGTACAAGTACCCCAAAGAAACTAAACGCGGCCGCTTGGCGGAAAACACTTTTTGTAGAGTTTGCTAACTTAACTGCCGTCGAGCCCTGCTTTCCATTAATCTTTCTCATTAAATGACCATACCTTAAAAATTTTTCTTAATTATTAAAATTGCCTTAAATATTAAGTCAAAATACTTTTTTTTTTCCAAACTGCTTAATTGCATTTATTCACATAAATTCGGTTTTAACCACCGCCAAATACGAAAATATTACCACTTAGCCATCATATGACTAATATCTCTTTGAGTAATCTCCGCACAACATATTTAATACGCAATAACGTCACACTTGATCATAAAAACTCAAAGACTAGGAGTGTGGAACATTGCCAAACTTTCAATTACACTTTAATACTGGTCACCAGAATTTAAGTTTGAAATGGATCAGTGTAATTTACTATTTTTGTTTTCCTATTTTCAATACTATATACAATACTTTTCAATACTTAAAAAAGAAAAAAGGGAAAAAAATGCCAGTTTTGCGATATTTTTGGTAATAATTTGGAGGGAAAAAAATACCTCTAAGATTGGGAAATTTTCAATATATTTTCGGTAACAAGCAATAAGTAATTTTTACTTTTTTTCTAATTACACTGTTTAAAAAGTTCAACTTAAAGTATCAAAGCCACTTCTTGAAATTGAGCAAAAGATGAATATCCGAAATCCATTGACCTGTTTTAACCAATCATTATCCGGGATAAAATTCATAACTTTCGGGATCATTTCTGGGGGGGGGGGTACAGACCCTCTTACGAATTAATTCATACAAAAGGCACTTCCTCTAATTAATTTGAGAGGAATAAAAAAAAGAATGGTTTGAAGATATTAAATCGTTTAAGCTGTAGACCAGCTTAAAATTCCCAAGCATCGGGATCATTTCGGGGGGGGGGAGGGGGTACAGACCCTCCTACCCATCAAAACATACAAAAGGCACTTCCTCTAATCAAGTTGAGAAGAGTAAAAAAGAAATGGTCAAAATTGATCAAATAGTTTTGGCTGTAGCCCTGGCTATAGTTTTGGTTATAATCAAAGAATCAGAAGAACAAAATCCCGGTGACTTCGGCGATTTTCAAAGAATTTTTTTTTACCATGTTCCCTTGTTCAATGTCAACAATTATGTTGTCACCCAGTGCAATACGATGGTAAAAAAATCAAGGTTCTAGCTATAATAGAATCTGAGCTGCGAGGGGTCGAATACGGGCCCTAAGCTCTGTCATCATAATATATACTTGCATGTCTGCCGCTTTGTTATCGGACTTGGCGGCGGAACACTGCCGCGTTCCTAGATTAGTAATAATCTGCACAAAAAATATCTGTTCTAGCACTTTGCAAAGTTTCTCGCATTCCCACCCAACTAAGAAGTGAACTGTGATTGGTCAATTCTCCACCCATCATCATCATCAACCACTGGCGAGTTTTTCCCTTGCATTGCCATCGCAGCAGACTACGCAGTTGTTTATCCATATCTATGAGCAGCACTGATGGTATGTAATAATAACATATATCGATAATTACACTATGGATTGAAATTAAGGTTCTTATTATACAGAGCCACTCCAATGCCGCTGGACCATAACTATGGATTGAGGTGCCTTCTGTCGCTTGTGGCACTGTGGGTCAAAGCGATACATGCACATACGGAGCATATTATAACCCCGGGCGTTATTACCATGAGTGGCTCTGTATTATAAGGGCCTAAACATGTATAATTAATTATAAGGGCATTTTATAAAGAGATAAGAAGCATTTTCATGTGCTCTTTTTCTTTATTGGGATCTTTTTGAAGCTTTTTAACTCTACTTGATGATTTTGTAATGCATTACTCATTTGGAATTTGAAGGTCTCAAAACTGTTCGCAGATAGGAAATCCTAAACTGCTTATAATTAGTTATCTTATTGTACTTGAACTTCGCGAAATTTCGATTTGAATTTCACTAAAAGAAATCGGATTATTGTAGATCGTGAAAAGATAAGAGTTCAATCGTGTAAACAGCTGCAATTATTTCTGTGAAGCGATAAGAGAATCAATATGAATGACGCGATGAAAGACTAAACTTCAAAATATCGAATCACGTATGATAAAGAACCTAGAAGAAATACTGTGCCCAAATATGAATAATATGGCGAGATAGTGTAAAATTATCCGATTGATAAGGTATAAATAATACTGTTTTTCTACTACAATGAATTACAGTAATTAATTTTCAAAAATACAGTAGGAGTTGTCCATTTTCGAAACGGCCGCAACATGTTATTTGGACCTTACTCCCTGGCCGCAGCTTTCTATGTTTACAAAAACAAAAAGAAAAGTTACAAAGTTACAGTAAAAAAAATAACTTAAATTTTACAGATATACTTCGAAATGTATTTCTTATATTGTATATAATTTTGCATAAAATTCCAATATTTAATTGTATAAATAACGAAGCTTTTCATTCTGGCCTTAAAGCTCTTTCCAGCACAATTGACATTGTCTATGCTAAATATTTAAAATTTTCTCATTTCAGCAAGTTGATATAACGTTTTAGAATACTTATCTTAGCTGTTTATGAGGTTCACGGTGTTATCTTGATAGAAAGATATATTTTTTTAATGTATTTTTGAGAAATTTTATTTTTAAGAACATTTATTTATGAAAATAATTTTCTTATGTTCCCGGAAAGTTTTGAAATTCTTGATAAGTTGGATCATATATTAGTTGTATACATGAGGTACGGCTTCAAACCTTCGTTGCATCAAGTCTATTAGTAATCCCCTGTCACGAGAGAAACGCTTTTCCGCGAGGTTTTTCATGGAGGAACTTTCCCACATTCAAATAAGATAAAACCCTGAATAATTTTCACTATCACTGTTTCTTACGACGATTTCAGATTTTATATTTTTTGTTGTTATTTAGAATATTTTTTCACACAAGTTTGTTTTACCTTTCTAACATTTATGTTTATTATTATTTAATAAGTTGCAGTGGCGCAAACAGAAAATTTCTGTGGGAGGGGTTTTCTATCAAGCGTTAAGTTTGGTCCTGTATTTCTTAATATAAAAAACAACACCTATGCATAAATTCCTCCTTCCACTTTTCTCACTTCATCAATATTTTTGCAGTTTCCTTATCTGTCACCTACATAAGCCAAAATAATAACAGTTGTTAGACTAGAATTCATTTTGTACAAAGCACCTCAACTTGGGACTCTATTTTATCTAGATCCTGTATTATTCATATTGCCTACACTATAGATTTATCTGAAATTTGTGTTGCTTTTTTACATTCCATTAAGTAAAGAGAAATATTTTATGTCGAACAATTTTATTTGACATTTATGACGCTTTAAATGCAAAGGCTACTTAACACTGAAGCACCCATCTCAACATTTGGAAAACAAAAACATCCACATTTTAACGCTTTTTAAACGACAGTTTATTTTAGACCTAATTAGAACACAAACAATGTTTAACGATTTTTTTTATGATTAGATTTACCTACCCATTATTCATTTCAAAGTTCTCGCACTTAATAACAATATTTCGGTAGGCTTATTCTGGCTAAATGATGGTAAATCGAAAACGTATTTATAAAAAAAATCATTTACGATCACTAAGTGTCTCTTATCCATATGGAAACATAAGGGTGTTAGGGGTCATCGGGGGGGGGGGGGGTCCTGACACTAAAAACCCTCCTTGGCGGGCCTGATTAGTTAAAAAAAGCATAAGTTCATATTGTTTCTTATTGTATACTAACATTATTAATTAACTTGTTGTAACTTTTATCGAAACAAATATATATTTGTACTTGAGAGCTAAAAGAAACACGAACTTTATCAAGAATGCTTTTTGCATTTACATTTGTATAAAAAGCGGTACTCGTCATTGCTGAAAGGTAACTGAGACTCTATCTATCTAATATGCAATCTAAAAACATTAACAACAATTCCTTTTCGAATGAATCAAAGAGAAAATAATAGTTTATAAATAACTTTGAAAATATCTTAATGTAACACAAAAGAAAATTTTTACTAAATATATTAACTTTACTAAAATTAATTTTATTTTAAACTATCAATAACCTCTCTCTCTTAAACTATCAATAACTCCCCCCCCCCTCTCTCTCTCTACCTATCCCTAAATCTATCTTTTTTAAATCCTTTATATTAACTTTGATTTGTTTGTGGCGTGAAAATCTGCGGATTGCTAACTAACACACTTTCCGTCATCCGATCTAGTTGAAACTTGGTAGACATATTTTATATTGATAACAATGCATTCTGTCAAATTTGGGGGCTGTCACTGTCTCTAAAATATCAGTATTACTCTCGCTTCTATCTTCCTAATATTAATTAATCATCTTGCCGTCATCCAATCACTCTGAAATTAAACAGATAGATTCATTGTCGATAAGATTGCCTTATGCCAAGTTTCGAGTTATGTCACTACCAACTAAAAGACCACTTTTATACACGCATCTATAATCCTTCCGAATACGGATTAACTAACTTGCAGTCATCCAATAAAGCAATCGAACTGAAATTTGACAGATAGATTCGTTGTCTATAAGTTTGCATTTTATCAAGTTTGGGGGCTGTCACTTTCACTAAAAGGTCGCTTTTATACGTGCTTTAATTGTCGAGTGATATTACTAATAAACATAATTCCCGTCATCCAATCGAAATGAAACTTTGAAACTTGTTACTGAGCTGGTATTATCTGTGTTTTTAGCTGGTACACTCGCCATCGAGGACAATGCTTTCTGTCAAGTTTTGGGATTGTCACGCAAAGGCAGCTTTTACACACGCCTCTATTGCCTTACATCAGACTTGTCAGCGTTTACTCCAGTTTTATTATGCAGATACCAAGCTTAATTCAAACATGCTTAATTTAGTGATATGTAGTGATTGAAACCTTCCCCTATTAAGGTTCACAAATCACAACCTTTGGAAGGATAATTAACCCACTTTCCAATATCCGATCGAGCTGAATCTCGACATATAGACTCGTCATCAAGTTTTGGGAGCAAAAAAGACGTTAGTAAATAGTTCGGAATGAATCGTTTGTGCTTAGTGGTCAAACACTGTGAAAACTTGATCTAAGCTGAAGAAGTTGCAATCGCACCTAAAAATTGGCAATGCATTTGAAGGGTTTACATTAAAAACTTTGTTTTTATGGGTTATATTATCGTATATTTTCCCCTTTTTTCTCCTCTATCTCTTATAAAATATTATAATTGTGAGTTTCAAAACCTTTTTAGATTTAAAAACGGAAAAAATATGTGTACATTTTGTAACTTAATTAAAATAATGATTGGTTGAAAACTATGACAATGATTGATTAAAGATTTCTTGGAAATAGTAGATTCATTACTTAAGTTTTATTTTATGAACATCGATTACCTTTGTCAAATTCAACTTGTGTCCCTTTGTAGCTCGAAGTATGAAAAGTCGGTAATCCAGTTCTCGTTACGTATTATTCAACATTTTCACAGTAAAACTTGATGCGGTAATGGTATCTGTTATCCAGGATTTCAAGGTTACAATGTCATGAACAAAGAGTTTATCAAACCACAATATTGAACTTTGAAGACCAGTATTACAGATGCTTGCGCCAAGTTTTAAGGAGTAAATGTTGTACCAAGTTTTACTGAGTAAATATTGTGCCAAGTTTTACTAAGTAAATGCGGTGCCAAATTTTACTAAGTAAAGAACATGTAGCGAGAACTGGATTACCAACTATATATACTTCGAACTACAAAGAAGACACAAGTTGAATTTGGTAACAGTAATCTAAGTTAATAAAAAGCTAAACTACTACAGAAAACATAAATCAATTACAGTAATAGTTTTCAAGCAATATATTTCTTTAATCAATTCAAGGTTTTTGGTTCAATAGTAAATTTTCTATATATTTTTTATACCTTTTTTTCTTTATATCATTTATCAAAATGGTAAAAATAATGGAAACTCAGAAAAACGACAATTTCTATTCCGTCATTTTAGCTTCTACACTACAGCAATGTTGCGAGAAGCTCAAAGAAATGTCTTATCAATTGGAGTTCAATATTTTCAGACTAAACTTCAAATGATAAAGACACATGAGATGATGTATCAAGTTAAAGGTCTTGTGTTTCATCATGTAAATATAAGGATATCTTTATGTTTTTAAGAAATTAAATTTCATATTTTGCATGCCACATTTCAGGAAATTTTTCATATCTCCTGAAAAATTATACAAAATTGTCATGCTAGGTTTCTTTATTAGCCTTCCATATATCATTTGGAATTAGGTATTTCTTTTATTTTTCAATTAACCTTGACACGCGCTTTACTTCAAAAACACGCGTTATTTTCTTGCAATTCTAATCGAAGTTGATCAGTGGCCTTGTCCATGACATGTTATCTAGTCTTTCTCTAGAATTTCTTAAGAAAGACAGATCCATTTTCATTTCTATAGAAGAAAATTTGCATTATACAGAAAAACAAGACAGAAAAACAAATACTTAAAAAAAAAATGTTTAAAAATATTAATGAAACTGTTTTAAGAATTCCAAAGATTCTATCATAGGAAACTAATTAGAAATATTAAATAAAATTTAATTTTGTAAAAATTTACCATACTAATTTTCTACTCTTAAAAAAAAATAGAGTTTATAATTCCTGAGTTCAACTATATAAATTATTGTAAGAACTCTAATTTAAATACTTGAAAACATGTCTAACCATATTTTATTTATTTGTAGGAAATTACCTTTTGACTTTAATTTAAACTAGCACTTTAAAACTAAATTTTTAGAAAAGAAAGGGAAATTTTATTTAGTTAAGATATTATTATGTATATAACGTTTAGTGTTTGTCTTTGATTACTTTAATCTTAAGTAGATTGCAATTTTCTTAACAAGTATATAAGTTTCCATTTATGTTGAGTTTTGATTGCTGTTACATATTTGATAAAATTATTATAATTATTACGGAAATCACTTAATTGGTATTGTAACTAAATATATTCAATTGCAACTGCCTCCTCTTATCTAAAAATAATTTAGAAAATAAAAGAGTTATTAAAAGTTCATTGAATAACTATTTACTAAAAGTTGTACTTTGCTATGTGGTTTATTGTTTATGCTTGAAATTTTTATTTTTGTATGTGGTTTACTTTTAGTTTTATAATATTATAGTAAAAATTTTATTTTAATTAGTGACTTATTTTGATTTCATAAAATGATTATTTTCCATTAATTACTTACTGTCAATATGCAAATTAGTCTTATTTCTGAAACAGGATGTAGCAGAAATATCTCTCCGATTTTAGAAGTAACTTACACTTAGTGCACCAGACATTGGAAAATAAAACAAACACATTCGTGTAAGCAAACTATCGAAGTATTTTTCTACTTATTGAAGTATTTAATGCGTGATCTGCTTGTTATTACATGAACCAAAAGATCGATATTTACTACATGAGTTAGTACCCACAAAAAAAGTCGCCTTGATTAATTACAAGTAATGGACAAAGTATAAAATATTGATACTGATTGTGCTTGCATATGTATCAACCCCATCACAACCAATAGAAAAAATTACTGTTGTGTGCAGATTTAGATTAGATAGGACAAAAGTAATAGTAATAATAGCAAAATATCGAGCATTTGGTGAACAGAGTAAAAAGATAACCCTTTTAATCATAGCATTAATTTAAACATAAGCATCAATTAATAAAAATGCTGGTACTTTACGCCATTCTTTACATTAAAATTTTTTGTCTGGTGGATTAAGCGTTGTTGTTGTTGTCGTGTGACAAGTGCAGAAAAAAAGGTGATAGGACAAGTCAAATGGGACCAAAGGCATTGAGCACAGTCCTGGCCACATCTCCGACTTTATCGGTATAAAGGGTGTCATGGCAGCAGTTGAGATCGATGTTGAAGAGGGTCGAGGCAACAGAGATGCAACTGAAGAGATGCCTCGGATCCAGCTGAACTCCTGGGCAGGGCCTGCATTCTGCATAAGTTCTGGAGCCGTCAGGCATGATCTTCATACCTCTCATGTGCCCCGTCCGCAATTTGCTGATGGTAGTGGTGATTTCGCGGTCAAGATTAAGCTCCGGAAGGCACCATTTTTTCCGAAGTCCGCCGCAGAGGTGATGTTTTGCAACGGCATTTGCATCGAAGCAAGTGGTTTGCATGGGAGGGGGATCCATGTTCCTAGCCTCCTTAGCAAGGGAGTCCGCTTGTTCATTCCCCTCGATGTTGACATGAGCGGGGACCCATTGGATGGTGCAGGTTTTCTCCCTGGCAACTAAGGTGGACAGAAGCGCGTTGATTTCGTGGGCGAGTCTTGATTTACCTCCTTTATTGGCCTCCAGAGCAGACTTACAGTCTGAGAAAATGATGATGCCATTCGAGGGAACTAACTGTGAGAGGTAAAGGGCTAGAGCGGATTTAATGGCGATCAGTTCACTAGTGAAGTTGGAAGCGATTTTTCCGGCTGCGACCCGATGTTTGAGGGATGTTTGATCTGGAAGGAGAAGGAAGATGCCAGAACCTCCTCTGTCGCATTCTGAGTTGGAGGAGCCGTCAGTGTAAGCAGTGGCAAGGTTAGGTTTAGAGAGCTTCGCTATAGTTTCCATACCCTTTCTCTTAATGGTTGCTTGTGGTTCTTTTTTCTAACACGGTTCCAGCAGGTCTAAATTGATCTTAACAGTAGAAGGTGGTTTGACAGAAAAAAATGGTTCTTCAATAATGTCAAGGCAGGAGTGATTCAGACTGATGTTATTTCTGATATCTTTGTCGTATTGGAGCGTGGAGGATCTCTTTAACCGTTCCCTGTTGTTCCAGGCGCGAAAAGTAACATTTGAGATGTGTTCCACGCTGCTGCACCTGATCTTATTGGTAAATTTAACAGTGGCCAGTTTTCGGCTACTTTCAAGTGGTGTGAGACCGCATTCAATCTCAGCAGTCAGGTTGTTAGTTGAAGAGACTGCACCAATGATGATTTTTGAAGCTCTCTATTGGACAGTATCAATCTTTTCTTTTGATGAGGAGGATGCTGGAGCCCATATTGGTGCTGCATATTCAAGAACTGGTCTAATAAGTGTAGTGTAAGTGTTGAGGAGAGTCTTCGGTTTAGAACCCCATGATGAGCCACATAATTTTCTGAGAATATTGAGCTTTTTTAATGCTCTGAGTGAGGTGGTTTCAATATGCTTGGTGAACTTGGTTACTCTCGGGGGAGCCTGTAACCCCTAGAGAGCGCGTCTCCAAGGTGGCCGATAGGGGATCCACTGGTTTTCCAGTGGGTGGTAGAAGGGAAATAAAATACCTTCCGCGGACCAACAGGTAGAAGTCCAATCTCTCGAGGCAATGGCAACCCTCTCTATGACAAGTGCAATATCATCTTCTAGATTAAGCGTTATTAAGTGTAAAATTGAATATACGTGTGTATACTAAACGGTCTTATTAAGTTATCTTGAAATAAAAAGCCAATAATAGAACTTCAACTTTTAATTTTATATTTTTTCTTATATACTATTATTTAATAGTTAAGCTCTTGAATTTTTCTTAACGTGAAGTAAAGGGTGATGTTGAAGGTAAGGTGTGGCTAATTTAACGACGATAAGGTTAATTTTATGGTAACTTGAATCATACAATTTACGTTAAATCATACAGTTATTTTTTTTTTAATAAATTATTATTTTACAGTTAGACTTATGAAATTTTTTTAACACTATATAAAGGGTAATGTTAAAGGTAAGTTGTGGCTAAGTGAATGACGATAAAGTTAATTTTATTAATATTTCAATCAGAGTTCGCAAAAATACGTTGGTTGGTTGTTTTTCAGATTATCTGGCGCCGTCAGCAACACGAGGGCTATAATGCGCCGAAACATTCGTCATTAGAGAAGCTAACCTACATTTACAAACACCCATGCCTAACACGGGACTCTGACCCGCAACCTAGCGGTCTAGAAGCTATCACGCTAACCACTATACCGTTCGGTCGGCCTCGCCAAAATACGTAAAATCTTCGTCAACAATCAATTTCACCCCATAGAATTAACCTAATGAGTGAATTCACGCATCGGCACATCATGGTTAAATATTTAAAAATAATCCTCCATTTTATAAAATCAGAGACCATCCTAGCAGTTTTTCGAAGGGCGGCGCTCTGCCTTTTTCTTTGAAAATAGCGTACTTTCTGAAAAAATGCAAAATTTTCGTTTATTTTCCAACGGAATGCAATATACGGGTCACAGACTCCGAAATCGTCAGTTAAGCATGCGTATTTAAGTTCAAACGTGCCTCGCACAGACTAGTCAATACAACGAGTCAGTGATACAACTTGCGTCATTCCGAATGTAATTTCGTACATTCCTTAATTAAGTGCATAGAGAAAACAAAAAGGTAACTACATGCTTGAAGTTATGGAAAACGTAGATGATGAACACTAGGTTGCCCTCACGTCTCATCTGTAATTTTTTTTTTTTTTTTTTTTTTTTTTTTTTTAAGACGCTGGTAGGACTGGTTCAGAAGTTCATATAATTTCGCCTGCGTTCACCACTGGCGTTTGTTCGAGTTTTCGGGCTATCGTAAGACAACAAGATTTACTTCTCCGTCATTTACGCGATAGTTTTCGTAGTGTTGCCGGCATTTTTCCGATCGTTTTCGAGGTGTTGCCGACATTTGCCCAATAGTTTCCCAGGACACCAATTTCACCAACCGGCACAGTGTTAATAGTTAGTTTAAGGTTTATAACCATGTATTTTTAGTAAGCATTTAAAAAGTATATTTCTGCTCTGATAAGCGAAATTGCGATCGTGCATCACTGCTATTGTTGTAGTTATTAATTTTGTAAAAAAAAATTATTTTGCTTTAGTTTTAAATATTTTAGTTTAAAAAATATTTTTTGAATTTTAAAAATGCTCCTTAAAATTTAGAGATGGGGGGGGGGGGGTGAAAATACCTCTTAGAAATATTTAACTGACGAACACTGATTTCAATCTATTATTTTAAATTTAATTTTTTATTTCCCTTATTCTAATTAAATAGAACAACCTGCATCTCTAGCAATTAACATTTTGTGGTTTTGTTTGTGCAGAACAAGACTTAGTATAGTGGATCCATATTGCCAAATAAGTATTCAAATTGAAAATAAAAGTAGCTTTTTATTCTTATAAATATTTCTGCTTATTATAAATAGAAAAGCATTCATATAAATACTTATTAAAATTCAATTTCATTTTCAAAATTCAATAGCTCAAATGTATTATTTCTCATTAAATTGACATGAATGGCTATTGATAAACAATGAGTATAATAAATACATCATTGAAATGCATTGTTATTATAACGTAACATATTTGTAACATCTATATGCAATGCGCTATCTATATTAACTAAACTTCTATTTACACATAACAAATATAATGCAATCTCATATATTTTGGTACTCTTATTCTAGCCGAATAAGTTCATGCTTCTTGTTATGAATGAATTAGTAATAAGTAGTAAATACAGAGTTTAAATTTTATTCTTCAGAAGAATGTTTTTTGGCTCCTTTCATAGTTTTAATAATACATATAATAGATTAGTTTTCAATTAATTTTTTTTATTGCAGTTTATTCAGTGATCATCAGGGTCTCATTCCACGTCGTTATTTTTCAGTATCTGCTATTTGCTTCTCTTAAAACAGCATTTCTTTAAAAAAGACTAAAACAAATATATAACACTTTCATCTTTTAAGATAACTACAATATTCTATTGAAACAGAGCATTGTGTTTCAATAAAATAACAATATCAATCGATTAGATTTCAAAGACAATCAATTTATACATTCTGACTAGATGTAACTCTACCAAAAATATGTTGGACTGCTTCCCTAAATAGAGAAATAATCTATTTATCTAAATGAATACGATACTTTATTTCTCAAAAAAACTTTTGCTTTTTTTCTTCCTTTTTTTTACATTAAGTGGGTACAAGCAATTTTAGTTTTTCAGTAAAGTGACCATTTTACTTTTTAAGTAAATAATAGCAAGCATTTTTAATTGCATAATTAGTAAAAATTTGACTGAAAACTAATATTACTATTCAAGTTTCCAATAATTTGTAATGAAGAAAGCAAAAAAAATATTCACTCATAATTTCACACCTTTTGCAGTTAATGAGATCGAAAGTTATCTATTATGAACTATATACATAAAATTTAAAAAGGCAATAAAGCAAAAATAAAATGTCTAACATCAAACAGAAAATTCTATTATAATATATAGCTAGTAACACTTTCATTTCATTATTTTATTTCGTCACAAACTATAAACTGCTCAACAATATACTGACATTTACGGAAAAGAAACAAATCAAAGGTTAAATAAGGTTCAATTATGAACTATCACTCCTCGAAGTTTTTTCAAGAAAGTAACAATTCTTGAAACTATTTTCAATACGAAGACATATCATATACATATGGTAACAACACAATAACAGTGTAGAGTCATACAAAAATAGCTATTGTATATTATAAACACCATGTTAAATTTATTGAAGTCTTTCGGCAGTGGAATGCTCTCAACAGAGCTAGCTGCCCAATCTAAACTCCATTTGAATAGTTTGACTAAAAACAGTAGAAAGATGGTTTTATAGAAAAGCGTCTCATATGTTTTATACTTCTGAAAATATCAATAAAATGCAATAACAGTATTATGAATTACAATTGAAAGTTAAAGTTATTTGATTAATCCAACCATTAATAATTATTTTTTCAGCTAATTTTACTTCATAAATACTATTGAATAAGCTACATATTGAGTTTCTGATAATTCCATGGGAAAAGAAATCACTTTGTTAGATTGACAACCAAGCATAAGATTCTAAGTATATTTTAAAATGGTGTAAACTCTTTCAATTTTATCAACCAGTGTACATAATAACGTTTTTTTTTTTTTTTTTTTTTTTTTTTTTTTTTTATAATTATTATTATTAGATTCATTATTCAAAAATTTACAAGAATCCAGGGGGAAACTAGTAACGAACTCAAAGCAAAATTGTTTTATACTTGCTTCAGTACATATTAAGGAGAGCTTATGACGAAGAATATATATATTTTTTCAAATATTATTAAAAGTTTCATATCAAATCTACAAATAACCCTACCATTAGCTGCAAGTTTTTAAATCATTACACCATTTTAACGGACGCTATTCCATACAAACCAATCTGTCAACTTTATCTACTCACTCATTCACAAGATATCCCCTACCGATCCATAAATCGCATTTAACTATCCTGCAGATAATGTCACCGCAGTCTAGAGTGACGATGCAAATCAGCACCAAATGGTGGTAGTGTCTCTGTGATGGTGGAGGCGGCGTCCTCCGAATATCGAGGCCTCTGGTGCTTCCTGGTGAGCAGGAGACAGGTACCGCATGCGGCCAGAAGACCAATCTGAAGGAACAGGGCACCCAGAAAAGATACCACAACCACTGTCTTGGTGGTGCATACGAGTTCGTCGGACATTTCTGTTTCACGCTCATCTAGAAGTGGAAGAAAAGGTCAATTGTTATTATGGTGCTTTGAAGTAATAGAAAGAACCAGTTTTTAGGAGAAAGTGTGAAGTTCTGTGATTTTGGTGATATTTCTGTCAGCATTTAAATTTAAACTGGTTTACCTAAGAAATGAGTAAGGACTTTATGACTTTAATACTCCGACGATCTAGGTTAACAGAGGTGTTTTTCACGCTATTACTCTATTACATATAAAGCCTTAAATTTCACTCCCTAACTCATATAGGTAGGTATTGACATAATGTTTCTTTCTAATTTGTACTGACTTTCTTTTTTAAATATGGTAATCGTTGTGTTTAGTTATTGAAACGAATAAATCTCTAGTACAATTCCAATCCTTTAATCGACAAAATATCTTTACAACTTCAATTCTGGCAACAAAATAATGCATTAAAATTACACAGTTGTGTTCTTTATATTAAAAAGAAACGCATCGCAGTTTATGTTTTAAGAAAGATTTGTTAAAAGTTTAAGGCTAGGGGCAAATTAAATCGGATTAAGAAAAGAAAAAAAATATAGGATATCTTAATTAGCAAGACATTCCTTCTTCAATAATGAAGCATTTCATGCTTCAGAAGTGTCGAACTCAAATGTCAATAAATATAATGCTCTTCCAATTATCGATAAATATTATTCAGTAGCTTAAAACTAAACTTTTGATGAGATAACATTCACAAACAAACATTATTCCCCACAAAAAAACTTGCAAATCCACCGTCTATCCCACTTCAATAAGCATTTCAATTAATGTTCCTTACCAATGTATTTTGAATCTATGGGCCAAGTGTTGTTTCCACAGAATGAGGAGGATCCTTCCACCACAATGGCAGCGACCAGAGGGTAGTCAGGTACTATGCTCTCTTCTGGGTCGTCACCAATGGCCCTTCTCCTCCTTCCATAGGATGGGTTGCCACCCGGACACACAACAGAGTTGCATTCTTCTAAGCAGAAATGGACATTCACCTGCAATATGGAACAAGTGCTAACTTCTCGAAAAGTTTGTGGGAAAAGGAATATTAATATCAGCAAAAATATCAATTTTGAGACTTATAAATATTGTTGCGTGGATGGGTTTGAAAGATTTGAAGCCAAAGCAGATCAAAACTTGCAGAAATTTATTCCAATGTAACTCTTCACAGATTCTTTTACAACTCCAGAACTTCTCGTTCTAGTAGACTCAATACAGCTCTATACACAACAATAGAGCACAAACAACAGTTAAACTTGACACACAACTGCTAAATCGCCGCAAAAGACAATGCAATACAGTTCGCTTTGGAACTACTCTGAATGCTCACTGAGACTCAGTATCTCAACTCAGTAATTCAAGTCAACTAACGGACTCAACTCAGTCAACTCCTCTCACGGCCGGTCTTATATAGGGGAAGCGAACTTTCGTGAATCTTCCAAAGATAGACATTTGGAGAACTTTCCAGATCGTAGTCGAAAAGTCCTATACATGTACATGGGGATCGAAAATGTCGCCAAATGGTCGCCAAATTTGGCGACAAAAATTAGTCACCAAAACCGTCGCCAATTTGGCGAAATTGCAATTACCATAATGTTAAATGCCCTGCTCCTTGTAAAACTCGCTTCCCAGCGTTATCTCTGTAAAACTCGTTATCAAGCATTAAGACACACATTGCGGGGAAGCAAACTAATGACGAACTATTGCACTGCCATATGCGAAATATACATAAATTTTCCTATTTACAAAATTAACACTACGAAATATTTATAAATATACAAAAATTCGTAACAATATCTTCATTATCCTCCCCATTCCATACATCGGAAAAGATATTTGTTCACACCTGTAATAAATTTTTAACCAATAGCCAGCAATGTTGAATTATAAAAACATTTTTTTTTTTTTTTTTTTTTTTTAAGGCGATTAAGTGTTGAGATTAATGCCTTCATAAACATACGCAATTACGCATTAACGTTCCTCAAATATACGCTTGGGAAAATAATGGGTTATTTTTATAATTTTAAATGAGTGTCTATCATTAAAAAATAAGGTAAAGAGGGAACTTTTGTCCTTAATTTGGAAGAGAGTTATGAAATATTTGACTTGTGGTTTGAACGATTATCCCATTCTCAGGTTGATCTGCTGGTCCAGCAGATCAAGATATTCTTAATAATATCTACATACCTAATGGATTTCGGAGTAATATTTGAGGACATGTCAAGTCGATTTATTAACTAGAGTGTCTTTTCTTGTATAATAAAATTATATTTTTACTGAATATTGCATTTGTAAATTTTTATAAAAATTTAAAGTAGTGATTCTATTCATTTTCACCTGAAATCTGACGACAGGATCTTCCGAGAACTTGAAAGCCTGAAATCGGGATTGAAGAGACTTGCTTCCAGGAATTTTCTCGAAGTTGGGAAAAATCCTCGAGTCAATTGCACAACTGAAAAATTCAGGGAAAAAAAATATGTATTGATTCTGTTAAAATATTTATATCAGTGAAATCTACGTTGGTTCGTAACTTTTACCCTGATATATATCAATATTTTTTTTTTATATTTGTTACTCAGTGAATTTTGTAACATGCGTAAACTATACAGTCAACAATATAGCCTAGACTTCAACAATGTTGGTTAGTAAAATCACCAAAAATAATAGAGGAGCGAGGAGTACATTTCATTTCAATGTATTAAATGTAATATGCCAGTTTCAAACTGATATATTCATAAAAGATCGTCCTTAACATACGGCGGATAACATGCGTTTGGAGACGAAGACGAATATTAAAGGTACCTTTCGTTGCACCAAGGAGTCTCAGTCATCACTTAAGAATTTAGATAACCGTTTTAGTAGCTTACCCATCTTCATCAATGAGAGGAATCTGAACATCCCCTCGTCCATTACGTGCTGTCATGTTACGAGCAAAAATTCCAAAAACACCTGAAAGATAAAATTCATTCAAAGCTTTTCATTTCATGGAAAGTACAAGTTTTAAATGATCTGTGACTTGAAATGGAATGGTTGAAGTCCAAATGATTTTTGAAATCTTTTGTATGTGCTCTCTCCATCAAATTTGGTATCCAACTAAATTACTTAACATATCATTGTAAACAGGATATTCCATTGAATTTTTAGAAACCTTGCAATGTGCATTATTACTGTAAAATGAAAAATGGTATTTTGAGAGCTAAGTGACTAAATGAGATTTCAGTCGACATTGATTACAAAAAAGACATCCAAATATCAACACCCTGTAAAAAACACAGTTTTAGGAAATGCCGAGTAGGGAAACTTACTGTCTTCATCAATCTCAATACGGAAGTACAAGTGTTCACCAATTCTTGCCCCTGTGATGTCTGTACCATTGGCATCTGTAATACGAAGACGAATGTTCGGAGTTGGCGCAGTTGCATTCACCACTGCTGTCACAGCCGGTTCCAATCTTATTCAACAAGGAATGCAAAAAACATTATTGTGATAAAATAGAAGATTGGTAATAACCAATAACGTTTAGGCACATCCATTACACTATTCGCAGCGTCTTTGTTAGACCTCAAACAATTATACTACAAAACGTAACTGTACATAAGTAAGTTTATTTTGGTGGTAATTTAGTGAAAGAGTATAAAAATTAGATATGCAATATAAAACCTTAAATTTCTAAATCTATTAACCTTTCATTCACTCACAATAATAACTATTTCTTACTAAATGTGATTCATTTTTCTAATTATATTTCTTAATTTATACTTCAATTTCATACTAGTTTTTTGCCATTTTTTTTAGTTAGTCCAACAATTTTCTTGGTTTGCGAAAATAATAAAAATGGTGTTGTTTGAATGTTCTTTCATTTTCTAATTAACTAATCCGTTTAGTCTAAAATATTCATTATTCTATTCCAAGAACATTTTTCTTACTTATATTACCGTTTTCCTGGCTAAAACAAAAACAAAGTACCCCGGTTAAAAACAAAATAATTAGAAAATATAGGTCTACGTTACCCCTGCTCTACCCTGAATGTTTTGGAGATAGTTCTGTTAGTCTCCTCAAACAGTGAGCAGTACCTGTAGAAGAATGCAGATTGTTGTAGAACATGGATATTTCTAAACTTTGTTTTTAAACACATCAATGTGATAGCATAGTCGAAGCATATCTCAACTACATAATGTTATTTAAATTCCACAAACATTATCCCAGTCTTTTTTAGCAAACTTGCAATTCAGAATGTAACAATAATAATAATAATACATACAGTTTGATAATCCTGTCTCCTTTCTGCTGGATCAAGGGATGATATTGTACTACAACAGTATTCGCGAGGTGGTCGTCATCCTGAAAATTACATACATTTAAACTCAATAGAAACTAAGACTTACATTATTAAAAATACTCTGTAAAATGAAGAAGGGTCACCAAAAATTAACCCAAGTCCCTAGTGCGAAACTTAAGAAGAAGTCCTAGTAAAGATCATTCCCAATACTCGCTGTGTTCTAATTTTCTAGCCTAGTTCATTTATATCTGAATAAAACCTTGAAATTTTGTGAGTAGGTATGAAAATGATCACTTAATGAAATTACATCAATTGGTTTCATTTAATGTCTATCTATCATAAATAAAAACTTAAAAAAAAAAGATTATTACAAGTGGCGCCACTGCATAGGCATTGACGTAAGGATTTCAAACATAAAATAAAGTATATTAGACACTGTTCATTAAGTGATCATTTTTGTAACTACTCACCAAATTTCAATGTTTTATGCAAAGTAGTTTCTAAATGAACTGGGCTAAAAGATTGTAGCATAGCTAGTATAGGGAATGATCCTTACTAGAACTTCTTCTTAACAAGAAAATGAAAAAAAACTGATTAATACTCCCATTGAAATCTATATATAACATTCGTATTTTTTTAGATTGTCTATTAATCAAATTAATCTTTAAAATCGTTCCCAAGAAATTAAATAGGTTATCTATTAAAGAATTTTGACTAGAATTTGTGCTTAGGCCAAACTAGTAATTTATACCAAAATCAATTTGTAGAAGGATGTGGATGGTACCATTTTTGGGTAACAACATGATATCCAAAAGAAGACGAAGATATCGATTTTTCAATTTTTATCCCATAACGTGAAGGTAATCTTTCTGAACAGTCTGCAAAAATTTGAATATAGTATCATTGATAGATAAAAAGTTATTTTGTATTTTCTAATCCGTATCAAACAGTTTCAGGCGAATTTAAAGAATGTTTGAGGGAAAAAAAAGTTTTAAAATTACTTTAATGCTAAAAAAAATTAAATACAATGCATATACATACATTTCAAATTTACGTTTAATTACTGTAAACTATAGTGCAATTATTTATTAGTATATTTACAGTAACAGCTCTCGGCATGATCATATGTTTGTAAATATTTTAAAACTAGAAAAGAAATCTTTAACAATGTTTTCTCAATTCTTTATTTTTCAGTATGAGTGGTTTTTAAATTTCTAAGGCTCTATACCAAATTTAGTTAGGATTGCAATATTTTCTAGTGTATAATTTTACATTTAATAAACAAACCTGTGCATTCAATAAGATCTGCTAATTTCAGTTTTTTTTTTTTTTTTTTTTTTTTTTTTTTTTTTTAATTGCAAGGTAAAGAACTTGAAAAAAATTATCGTTTTATTATGTTTTTAGAATAAAAACATATAAAGCCTTTTCCCTAAATTTCATTTTTAATTCGTTACCAGGTTTTGTTAACAATAACAGTGAAAATATATTGTACAAATTTCATGGAAAAATACGTAAAATTGGTGAGGGAGTAGCATTTCGAAAACAGCTTTCAAACTTTAAAAATTTTAAATTCGTAAAAAAAACATTTTATTAAAAAAAAAAAAAAAAAACGCTTAGCTTAGATTGCGTTTACTTATCATCAATACAATTTAAAATTTCATAGTTTATATTTAAGTAGTACAATAACTTGAAATAACTTTTTGAGTAATGAGTCCCCTTAAAAATACATGATTATTCACTAGGGCGTTTTGACTAATCTTACTTTGAGCACGACGCCGCACTGTCCTTTGACTTCCATAACGAACTTCGTGATGAGTTGCTTCTCACCATAAACTTGACAGGTGTGGGGCTCGCTCTGAGAGTAGATACGGCCGTCAAAAGGCTGTCTCGTCTTCAACACCAGATGCATTGCAGTGTCTGTACAGGTCAGTTTTACTTTTAAGAGAAAAGTGAAAACAATTTAGTGAACGTATTTCATGATACGTTTTCAAATGAATTTTAATTCTAAATATAAAATATACTTCAGAAAATGTAAGATGACTTTAGAGCAGCATTCGCCACTAACTTTTAGAGGCGGGCCGTATGACTTATATTGGAACTTTTCGCGGGCCGGATAATCAATATATGTATCTTTGATTATTATGATTTAACAATACATAGCCTTTCGTAAAACAAAAACAAAACAAAAAATTGATTTTTTTTATCTTAATAAAATTACATTTGATTATTGATTTTTTTTTTTTTTTTTTTTTTTTTTCAAATTATTAAAAATTAATAATTTTTATTATTAGTAAATCAAAGTTTAAAAAGACAATGGGACTTGACCTAACTTTTAATACAAATATTTAAACTGCCTTTCCAGATTACTCTGTTTTAAGCGATATCACATTGCGAGACGATGGCGGTCGAATGGGTTCAGTTTATTTTGTGATGAGACATAAGAGTCGATGTCTGTCACAGTATTTGTTGCAGCTAATCTTAATAAATTGTCCAAATGAGATTCAGTTAAGTTATTCCTTTATTTGTTTTAGATGGAAACCATCTTGCTGAAAGCTTCTTCGTGTAGTTTCTTCGGGAACGTACTGGAAAACTCTATTCTACATAGTCAACACTTACTATTTCGGACAAATTACAGTTATGAAAAAAAAAGTCCTTACCGTGAAATTGATATTTTTTTTTTTTTTTTTCAATCTTCTGTGCTGCAGGCGGACTTCAGAAAAATCAGTCGCGGGCCGCGTAATGGCTAACGCTGCTTTAGAGCTATATTTTTATTACATATAAATGAACGTATTCTTATATCATGTATCTTCAGAATCAAGTTAAATCTTTAAATGCGAAAAGTAGTGCATTAAATTCAGTAAAATGCAAAGTTTTTGCTGCTAAATAGAAAAATATTGAAGTTTTTTGTTTCACTAAAGATTTGACTTTGCAACTATATTTAAGACTTTGCGCCACTTCTTGAGGCATGTTCTAAGTCCCCTACTCAGTTCATGCCAACAGAGTCAGTCAGCTCACAAACTAACAACTTACAGTCCAGGCAGTTCGCCCTCTGGTAGTACGAAGTTCCTCTTCTTCTCCTGACGGCACTGGAGCCCAAATTGTAAGTGTCATCGCTGCTCAGCATGCAGGTGCCACTGGACTCCTTGAAACTATACGCATGGCACAGAAAGCTCTGGGAGGCGTCACACAGCTGTTGGCACTCGGATTGTGTGTTGGCTGTCAAAGTGGCGTCAATCCTTTCCAGGTCTGTGTCAGGCTTTTCCTCGTAGTCACACCCAGTAGATCCATCTGGAGAGAAAGAAAATGATTGTTTGGGTACCTTTAACGTTATATTCTATTCAATTTTGGGAGGGAGGGCTATAATTATATAGCTTGAATTCATAGCCAAATGAAGCTTCCTCTAATTTATTTATTTATTTATTTTTTCAAAAATAGACATTACATGCTACTATCCCAGATAACAGGCTTTCCTATATAAATCTTTTCCCAAAATCTAATAATTATGAATGTGACATAAAAACATGTGCAAAATAACTCTGCCTCGAAAGAGAAACACTTTAAAATATCTTAACTTATCAATTCTCGACTTCAGAATATATTATGCCATAAAACTCAAAATTCGAACAATTATACTTACTAAGTGTAACCTTTCAGAGACGTCTCACTTATGGCACATTTATTTTCAATAATGACAATTTAGAACTGAGGGAGGGGGGGGGGGACTTCACTTTTCTCACTTACCACAATGGTGGTAATGACATGCTCTAATTTAAACTATTAAGTAACAGACACTTTGTTCACTGCGGAACATAATGGAAGAGCACTTATACATATTACAGAACAAAATCGTACAACACAGAGTCGATAGATTCGACTAATACATCCATTTTAAGATTCTGCATGGGAGATTACAGAGTTAATCACCATATATTTTTACTATATGAGTGGAGTAATTAGATCAGTTCTTCCATATTTCATTTTTGCGTTTTAATTTTTTTACTACGTTTCAAAAATAACCTAACCCCTCTTGTGTCCATTCCTCAACATCACTTAACAAGTCATCGTAACGCCTTCTCCTTCCTCTGCTTGTATCCTTCAAAGAAATTGGAAAGTATTCATCTATTGTACTGTTCTTATAAGTTCATGATTGCTTGTATACTATGACAAACTTACTACCTTGAGAAACACTTTGTAGCATATCAAAATAATCATAAGAGGCGTTATAGATACGAAGAGCAACTCAACATCGGGTAAAAGAAATTATTTCGCTATTCAAACCTAGACCATTCACAAATCCAACAGGCATATTTTTCATGTTAAATTTGCCCTTTCTTTCTCAAAATACACAGAAAATTATACCAGACTGGTTGGAAACTACCTTATGGAAACTTTTCACACACGTTTTTCTGACAACCACCTTTTGTTGAGTTCCCCTTTCGTATTTGCAACGCTTCATATGCTCAATCCAAATCTATAAAATTAGACCCCCATTTCGTACCATGCATATTGTATTGTTGTAATACAAATTTAATTCACATAATTCATTTGTTTAGAGCCAATACCTTCTTAAAGCCATCTTGTGCTTATTCGAATGAAAATATCGCCATTAAATATGGTACACCTACTATTGAGCCATGGAGAAATGATGTATGATGAATAAACCAAAATAACTATATTAGTCTTTTCACTGTCAGGTGGATATATTGAGCATAAAAAACCAATGAAGTTAGAATAGCTTTCATCTAATTACAAGTCTTGATGCATCGCTTGCAAAAATTTGCAGGGGTAAGAAGAATTTGAAAAAATACTGTTATAATTTTATTATTTGTTTAAAAATCATTTTTCTCTCAATTGCATTATACTAAATTTTATTGAGATACGTTGATTAGATGAAACTGCAGACGTCCTTAAACAAATGTAGTTTAATCATGACCACCCAGTAGATTTAATGCTATGTCAACAAGCAACTTCTCACCTGTGACACACTGATTCTCGAAGTAGTCCACGTCCCCGAAAGCAGGCCTGAAGGATGAAGGTTGTGACCTCCTGTCTTCACTACTCAATCTACACGACTGGAATGCGTAGTCGTATTCGCCCGACCTGCACGCGAAGCCCTTCTCACGTAGACAGAGCTCCTCGCACTGGAGTCGGCTGCTCACTCCCGGTACAGTCCTGTCATCAAAGCCAGAAATTTCGTAACCGATCACTCTTTCGAATGTCCACAAACGAGGGCATCGTGGAGCTGAAAAAATGGACAAGAGGAATCAGATAGGTAAAAATAGACACGCGACAAATTCCACATCATAAAATGCGAAACATATTTTTATCTTACTTGATTATGAATATCATTTGTTTCAAGACTAGTTTAATCGATTTTGAATACTAATATGAAATAAAATCGTAATGTTTTTGTAGAGCTTGGCAAGGCGAATCCAATAACGCATATAATTCATTTTGCAACATTTTTGGCAGCATGTATGTTTTTTACATTTGAGGCCTAGTCTGAAACTTACATGATATGTAGCGTGAGAATATATTAAGATGCCTCTAAAAGTAATCTATATATTGAAGTAATTAAAAGCCAAGTCGGTACGAAAACCAGGAGTAATGAGAACCAATAGTAAAATTTAAGTCTGGTGTAGGCAGAGGTAAGCCATTTCATGCAGGCATGGTTAAGCATCCTTGCTGGAAACTACCCATGCGACACACACAGTAAGATACCCCATCATTAGATCAACTCATTCGTGGACTTTTGCAAAATGTGACATAGAATCTTAGTTAGAAGTTATGTACCATAAATTCATGACCATATGTCTCTTAATGGCTGTTGAGAAATTAGTAGCACTTGCTTTTAGTACAAACATAGAGGTACATAGAGGCATCAAGTACAAACAGATAGGGGGAAAAATTAAAAACTGTTTTGTGTGAATACGATTGATATGTAACTATATATATTATGCCTATTATTACTATATATGTGTAAATATATGACTATCTATATGGAAGCAAGTTTAAAATCTTTACAACCTTAAACCACTTTTATCATATCATGCGCTTCAACCAGTTTTCCTAAGCAAATAATAGAAAAAACCTGTGAGGCATATCTTCTCGAAGTAGCTGGTGGCCGATGTCGGTGATGATGCAGCGACGTCGGTCCTTCGACCTTCCGACGTCACTGTCGACTTCATACAGTTGTTGGCCGTATAGCTGAGCAGCATGGAGTTGCAGTCGGCGTTGGCCCGACACCTGTATAGACACTCTCGGGTGACGGATGCCTCACCCTGCGTCCCCTTGTACAGGGGCATTAGGCGGACGCCCTTCAGGGAGGCCCCGCTCACTTTCTCGAAGGAAGTGGATCCCACTGGACACTGACCTGAGAAGATATTTATATTGACTTTAAAAAAAAACTGGTTATCAACTTTTGAAAAACAGTTTGATGCTAATAATAAACAAATAAAAGTTTGAAGTTGATTTGTCTTTTGAAGTGTTAAGAGTAATTATTTGTTCTTTACCTCATCATAAGCCCCAATGAAATACCTTTCAATACACTTTTTGAACGAATGATTGGAGTAAAGTGTGTACAAATATTTGTTGGGATATGGTAATATTAATAAAAGTTTATCAACGAAATTTAAAGGAAAAATAAAGTGTGGCTTTTTTAGCATTAACCTGTAAATCATTTCTTAGTCAAAATCATGGCGTCATTTGTTAGAGAAAGGCTTCAAAATAGTTAAATATACCATTGGGTGCATACTTTCGTCGTAAGTGAAAACTAATATTAAATAGAGATGCATTCCTGTTGGTATATATGGCATAAATATCATAATTTTCGAGCTAATTTTTCAGCTTTTCTTGCGTCCTGTAAAATATTCTATCATGCCTAAGAAGCTGGAATATATATTAATGAAAACTTGATGAAGTTTTTCAAATAAAACATCCCTCCTCCATTATGTAATTATGCAATCAATTTCTATCCGTTGTTCTCTATCCTACTAAAAATATATCCATACCCAAACTAAGCAAACTGATATTTGAAATGTAAATAGTATGTATCCGAAATGGATGATCAATTGTGTTTTGAATCGGGAAATTAACCGGTTTAGGAGAGGGGGGGGGGGGCAAAATAAAGCGCTTTCCCAGAATTTTTAATTTGAAACATGGCGTAGAAACAAAAAAAATTGAAATTAAGCAGTCTACAGGCCATAAGGGAGCTAAGAAATATTATGAAAAACGAAATACCTCAAGAACACCTTGGAATGCAAAAAGAGCGAGCATTCCTAAAATTATTGAATTGAAGCTCAGAGGGCGAAGAAATTACATGGAACACCGAGTGAACACGTTTTCCCAAAATTGCTATATTAAAGCCCAGAAGATGTAAAAAGTAGAAATTTAGAATTCGAATCTGCTAATCTTACATTTGGGAACATGAATGTACTTTTGGAACATGAAATTCCTTAGGAACGAACTCCCTAAAACGACTAAAGAACAAACGTTTGCAAAATTTTTAAACCCGGAAAATGTAGAAAGCTGAAAGTTAGAATTTAGGTAAACTATAGACCACAGGTGTATGAATATATTTAAGAATGCATAATACCTCAGATTACACCTTGGATCACCGAAAGAACGTCCATTAAAAATATTTTTGTTTTAAAGCGCAGGAAATTTAAAATGCTTATAATTAAAATTTGGTGCTATTAGTTTTTATAATGGGTCAATACTTTAATCGATAGCATTTTAATGAAAAGTGGGGAAAAAGTCGGGTTCAATATTTAGTATTTCAAAACCTAGAATGCTTTAAAAATTGTCGGTAGTAAAAATTAAGCATTCTATTACAAGAAAAATATAAATATATTTAAACGCAAAATAGTTAAAAGACAATAACGAATGTTTGATAACACGAAACATTTCATAAAAGTTGTAAGGATAAATATGCTACACTGGTGTGAAAACTTTAGCAACAGGTGGGTTTTTTGCCATAACTCCACGAGAAATCATCTGAAAGACATGAAATTCAGAAATGAGGGAGAGTATTATGTACGTAAAGAATGACGAAAGTATCGGCGCTGAAAAAGGAATACAATGCATACGGTATGGAATCAAACAAAAACAAGCTTTATTGAACGCATAGTATCGTGATTCATGATTGTCTATCCAAGAGGAAGAACAACAAGCAGATGTTCCTTAATATGGGATATACCCTCCCCTCACTGCAATGGCTGCTTCTCACCGTCTGCGCATACTCAGAACCAGCTGGTGCAACATTTCTTGCGGTAGGGGTGCCCATTCCTCAATCAGCATCCGTTTGAGTTGTTAGGTGTTCTCCGGAGGATTTAAGCGTGCTGCAATGCGTCTCCCTAAGGCATCCCACACATGTTCGATGGGATTTAAATCTGGGGAGTGCGCTGGCCAATCCAATCGAGTGATATCTTCACTTTCCAGTAGCCCATCAATAGCAAGAGTCCGATATGGCCGTGCATTGTCATCCATAAAAATGAAGTCTAAGCCAATGGCACCTCGGAACAGACGCACATGGGGAAGGAGTACCTCCTCACAATACCGATCCCCGGTTACAGACCCTCTGTCGAAAAGGTGGAGCTCAGTTCGCATGTTCAGCATAATGCCTCCTCAGACAAGAACTCCAGGACCACCGTTACGGTGTCTTTCTTTGATGTTACTGGGATAAAACCGGGTCCCGACCTCTCTCCAAATCAAAACGCGTTTTATAAATTTATAACACATTCTTAATGATTTTTGTAGCTTTGGAAATCGAATAATATGTAATGTTTCGTTTTTAAGTAAGATAACTATTTACTTTTTGAATATGTTCTTTTCTGAAACATTTTCATAAAACTTCAAATTATATTTTTGGTATTGATTTGAACTTTTTCTCAGTGTAACTTGTTACTATTAATTCTCTCTCTTTTTATCAATTACAGTAACATACACATAGCGATGGTTTTAAAGGAAGTCCTAGTAAGGATCATTTCCTATACTTGCTTTGTTACAATCTTCTAGCCCAGTGTATTTAGTAACTATTTTGTATAAAACCTAGAAATTTAGTGAGTAAATACAAAAATGATCGCTTACTGAAATGACATAAATTGTTTTCATTTAATGTCCATCTAATATAAATGAAAATTAAAATAGAAAAACACAAAACCGGGGGAAGCCACTGCATATTCATTGACGTAAGGATTTGAAATATAAAATAAAATATATTAAGCACTATTTTCGAGTTTTTAATTTATGTCATTTCATTAAGTGATTATTTTGTACTTACCTACTCATCAAATTTCAAGGTTTTATACGCAGTAGTTTCTAAATGCACTGGGCTAGAAGATTGCAACATAGCGAGTATAGAAAATGATCCTTACTAAGACATCCTCTTAAACAAAGCATGTTTTCTAGAACTAAATAAAGTTGTCTTTATAAAAATCTGATGAATTTACGTTTGAAATAAAATGATAAATTATTATCTTACTATACTACATGTTGTGAAATAAAAATTCAAAATTCCCAAACAATGTACATACAATATAATAGTACAATGGAAATTAACTAATACTTTCGAATCTCTAAACTGTCTTATCCTAAATTCTAAATATTTACAAAAATATGGACCAGTATGAAGATATTTTAAACCACTTTACTAAAATAATTCCTAATAGTATTAATGATACAACCAAATTGAAAAAAAAAAAACTTTTATTTTAAATCATCAGACAAAATTCTATATTCCTATCACAATAAAAAAAAATCGAAAGATGTTAGCCTTTGACCTTGGAATGGACCAATGGTGAATAACAAAAGGAAGCGCTGTCATATGTATGAAACAAAATTCCTTTAAAATATTCCATTGGTGTATTGTAAATGATTTAGTGCAACGCTATATTTTGTTAGTCGAATTTGTTTCTTATATGAGTAAGAAAGGATTGTTCAAAAGAGTTTTGGCATTGAATGTAGTTTTCCATTGTTTTTGTTTCCAAGAAACGTGGAGTTTTTTTTTCTAACGCGGATTATTACGATTGCACTTGTAAGAATATTATACTAAGTTGGGAAAGAACGTATTTCTTATGATATAAAATTTTCTGTTTGCTGTCGGTTACATAATTCAATGCCAATGATCAAAATCGATATACAATCTTAAGTTTCATTCTATTTCTTAGTTCAATTTCAAATTTGGCCAATTTATGAACTTTAAATCTGTTTTAAATTTCTTTTTAAAAAAAGTTCGTTTATAAGCAACTATACTAAATGCAAGATATACATTATGCGTATATTATGTAATAGATGGAAAAACCCTTTTCAACCTTAACTCTATTTTGAAAGAGATTAACCAAACAATGTCAAAATTCCCTTATAAAAATAAACATTAAATTCTATACCTACATCATTCCTTTTTCATAACATACTTCATTGAAATTTTGGTATTTCAATTTTTCTAATTTATAATAATAAAACAGACTATCTGTCTGTGGATCTATAGAAAGCTTCTTAAAATTGGAGTAGAACTCTGAAAATTTCAACATAAGTTGTTTTTGCCTTTTAATTTTGCCTATGGCAAACAGAATGTTAAAACTTTAATTAGTTATTTTCTAATTATTTTTTTTTAATTATTTTTTTTTTTTTACAAAGTGACTTCAAATAGAGATACAGCTCCGAATTTTCAACATAAGTAGTTTTAGCCTTTTAATTACAGTTTTGAAAAACAGAATTTAGAAATATATGTATTAGTTTTTTTAATTAATTGTTTTTAATTAATAAACAGATATTTTACAAAACGATTTCTAATAGGGCTACAGTTCTGAAATTTTCAACATAAGTAGTTTACGTCTTCTAATTAGACTTTTGACTAAAAGAATGTTAAAATTTTAATATTGTTTTTAATTAATATTTTTACAAAAAGCAACTGCTAATAGACCTAGAGCTCTAAAAGTTTCAACATAAGAAATTTTGGCCATCTTATTTTTCTTTTCATAAACACGTGTTAAAATATTCTTAAAGGGGTGTCATATTATTGTATTAACAGGGATCCCCTCCCCCCCCCCCCGACAGGGGAGGGGCTTCTAATATTAAGGGTTTAAGTAGCAATTAGTTTTTAGTGAGTGAAGCGAGCTTATGCTTTCTCAGCAATGAACCTTCCTGCAAGCGATGCGAGCCTATTCGCGAAGGGCTAAAAAGCGGGACCTATGCACCGATGATGGATCTCCACAACGCGGGGCCTCACAGCTATCTAAAATATTGCACATGGTAAAATTTCGTTGCGAAGCACGGGTATTTAGCTAATATTATATAATTTGTTGAACTGAATGATTATAATTAAAATACTATAAAAGATTTTTGAGATGAAAAGAAATCCATGAATAAAATGGTCTACTCACATTGACATACTTGTAACGAATTCCACCATAATACAAAGATGAGAAGGAAGTATTCTTGATGTATCCTCTTCAGGTTTAACCTAGTGTTTTCCATGCTGGAAAATGTGAAACGGTTATTAATAAGGCAAAAACCTTAAAATATTGAAATAGACATCCTACTTATATCCCGAAATTACAATATTGTACCTAGATGTGGTCTTATTATTATATTTTCCCTTCAAGTCAAGTATTTTTAGACCGAAATTCCGAATAAATGTTTAGATACATCACGCATGCTAATTTAGTAATATAGGTTGGTAATACAGATGGTTATTCGGTCTAAAAGTGTTTCTAAACTATTTCCATGCGGTATTTATCGTCCCTTAATCTAAGTTTCCTCACTAGAATACAACAGGTGCAACATTCAAAATCAGCAGAACGCAAATAACAAGAAAAACGGAAAGTATTTTATTAAAAACCACTACTTTTACCATAATTTTAAGTTTGTAGGGAAGACATAACAGACTTAACCAGATATAGCCACTAATTTAATGTACAAATTTTTAAATTCTATATCTAAAGCAATTTTTTTGCTCAAATTTTCTTCGTTTCGTATTAGATTACAAATTCTTAACTAAAAAGTGAAAGTTAAAAGGTATTAAAAAAGGTTAACTAAAAGTTGAAATTAACTGATGTTTTATTATCTTCAACAGCAGTAGGTTTCTAAAGAGCATTACTTATCAGATAAACACTAAAAATAAACTATCATTCAAATTTAAATTATCTATACGCGAACAGCTTACAGATTTCCTATATTATTGTTCCTCATTAACCAATTTTATTGCATTTTATTTACAAATAAAATTCTAACCTAACCAAAATGATAAAATATACATCAATACAAAGAAACCCCTTTCAATATTACTCTAAACAAAACTCTTATTTTAGAACTAAATTAAAATACTTTTTAAAGCAACTCCAAAAAACTTAAACAATCACCGCAAACCCTCCCAAGAACACTTACTTTCAGTTTGAGAAAGTATCCCAGTCGAGCTTAGCATACACCCACACTTGAAACACACACACACACTAGAGACAGTGCCTGACGAAGTGTGCTTTTCTAGCATGGAGTCAGAAGGATGCGTCCCTGAAAATATTGCCCTCTCATTCCCCGTTCGTCGCGAGAACAATGCTCTATTCGCATAACCACAGCGAAGAATCCTCGTCATTATGGTGAGAGTGCACGCTGGGATCTTCCTCCCCTTGAACAAGACGCGAATTGGGATCAACTGTTGATCGGTTAGCGGGGCGAATGGATGGGTGATGTTATTGTCGCGAAGCACGAAAGCGTCACTAAGTTGGAGACATTTTTTTTTTTCCAATTTAAACATGTTTTCAAATTAAAGACATTTTAATAACTAATTATATGACGAGTATTGTTACAAACCTCATCATTATCAGAATTCCTACACTGCGTGAAAAAAGTAGAAGGACACATGATTTTTTTTTATAAATAAAAAACACTGATTTTTTTCCATAACAATTTAATGAGTAACACTTTAAATTACTAATTGCAAACAGATAACTGTATCTGAAAATTGAAACAAAAAAATACAGGTCAAGTACAGCAATAAATCAGTTTTGACTTCATCATACTCTGTGAAAAAAGTAGAAGGACACTTCTAAATAATGCAAATAAAAGTCTTATTAATAGGGAATTCTTCCACAATTGGCTTTGATTACTTCAAAAATTCGATTTAGCATCGAATCATATAAATTTTGAATTTCTGTTTGGCAGAAATTGTCCCATACATAATTCAAAGTTCTCCGAAGCTCAACTATAGATTCAAACTGCTTGCCTTCCGCGTAAACGCGACGAACAATCATTGCCCATATGTTCTCTACAATGTTGAGGTCCGAGCTTTTAGCAGGCCATGGCAAAACCCGAACATTATTTGCTGCAAACCAATTTTTAACCCCATTAGCTGTGTGAATTGATGCTCCGTCCTGTTGAAAAATCCAGTCATTTCCGCCTAGCTCAACGACGTAGGGAAGGAGATCTGAATTCAAGACTTGGATATAATCTGCGTGTTTTTGTCTGCCACTCAGGAACACTAGGCTTGTTCTTCCTCCGTACCCGACTGCCAACCAAACCATTAAACTCCCTCCTCCCATCTGTCGGGTAGAATAAGTCTTTTCTTCAGTACCGAGTCAGTGCCAATAGTATTTGTAGCCATCTGGACCGTCTAAATTAAATCTTTTCTCATCAGAAAATATAACGGAGGTCCACTCTGACGTCCAGGACATGTGGTTTTTAGCCCAGTGCAGTCGGTGTTCAATGTGCCTTTCATTCCATTTGGGATTGGGGCATCCTTTTTCGGAATACGAAAATTTCGGACCTTTTTATGTAGTTGTAGACAGTTCTTCTTGAAACGTGTGTGATGCCTGCATTATTTTGAGCTTTGGCAATACTTCCATCCGATTTTTTTAGTTCCCGAATGATTTTTCTTTGATCGCATTGCGTCAGTTTTTTAGGTCTGCCAGTCTTCTTTTTGGTTCAATGACTACTAGGATTTCTTATATAGTTTGAAACAGTATTTGGACTAACATGTAGCTGGCGTGCAATCTCTCTCACACATTTGCCATCGTTTTTGTAGGCATAAATTTGGCCTTTTTCAAACTCACTTAAAGGTTTCCCTTTAGGCAGTCTAAAAAGATGAAAACGACGGATTTTCAATAAAATAGTATATTTTTCTTAACAAAAACAGTTAAAAAGAATGAAACACCTACCTTTGAGGTTTACAATATTCCAAAATAAATTATTTTAGCACGTGTCCTTCTACTTTTTTCACACACCAAAAATCGTTAAGTACTGTTTTCCTTAAATTTTACTAGTAGTAGATAAAATTTAATCATTTATAAAAAAGCAAAAAATAGCCAAACTACATAAAAAAAGAAATTTAGTTCAGGAGGATCGAAATACAAAGCATAAATTCCAAAATATGACTGTCCTTCTACTTTTTTCCCGTAGTGTATAACATCATAATCAACATCATTGACACCTTTCCCATCCTTCACCATCACTATAATCGCAATTAATATAGTTGTTGTTGTTGTTCTTCTTCTAATTATTATTATTATTAATAATAATAATAATAATTATTATTATTATTATTATTATTATTAATATTAAAAATAATAATAATTGTTATTATTATTAATATTAAAATTTAATTATTGTTTTATTATCAATGCCATTATTATTATTATTATTATTATATTATTATTATTATTATTATTATTATATTATTATTATTATTATTATTATTATTATTATCAATAAAATTTTATTATCAACTGCATTATAATTATTAATACAATTTTATTGTTATTAATATTCTATTATCAACGCATATTATTAATAAATTGTTATATATTACTATTTTATTATCAACGTCATTTATTATTATAATTATTATTATTTTTGTTGTTGTTGTTTACTCATCAATACAATTATAAGTATTTTAAATTCTAATTGAAGTGCTAGATGTTGTTCATCATTTGTATCCCACCAGACAGGATATGAAAGAATTAAGAAAAATTTAAAGAATTAAAACAATTCCTTCCGTTTTTCATGCTTGATCTTATTTTTTTGGAGTATTCTCTAGGATTGTAGTATTTTCTGATTAGAGAAACTCGCTTATACTATTTATTAGATTGTGATTATTTTGCATGCTTGTATTTTCAAAGTAAATAAATACAGTTGTGCCTATGGTTCACCTTGTTATATAATAAAAATAACAAAATACAACCCATTAGAGCTTAAAATAAATGTTGTTTTATTTTAAAAACAATGAGCTATGAATTAAAAATAACAAAATAAGCATTTGTTTTTAAAATTATGTTTTATGTGATTTTAAGAGTTAATTTAATAATCCCTGTAAGAAAATAATTTAATAGTGTTTTTGAATGTTTGTTCTATTTGATAAATACAATTTTCAATGTTTTTGTTTATAATGCATACAGCCCAAAGAAATTCAATAATACAGTTAAACTGCAATCCAAAAAATTTCATAATACAATTAAATTGTTTGTTTTATTTTTAATACTAATTGAGTATAATAACGTAACTCATAGAATAACTGAATTATGTGTGTAACTACTAATCTTTTACACTTTTACCGACTTCATACGATATTTCATGCAATAGCTAGATATTTCATGAAATCCTTATAGCTAGTATGTAATCCATAGAACAATACAACTTACATTTGAATGAGAACTTTACCCATTTATCTCATCCTTGAAATGTATCTACAACTTACACATACCAAATTTATTTTCTTTTGTAATTAAACTGTTGAAATCAAAAGTAAGATATTAAAAGAGAAAGTCTTGTGGGATTAATATAATTTAGTTAGCATTTTAATTAATGTATTCATAAAATGTATTTTCATAATATTAATTTTTGTGCTTTAAGCTTCATGAATGAAGTGAAAAATGCATCTTAACAAGAAATCGAAAGCTAAACGATATTATACAATAGATTTCAACCACTTTGTGTTTATGGTATTAGGAAACTGCATATTTCAAAACAAATAAATGTAATGAATACATTTTCATAAAAATATATCACTATATTTAATAGTTTGAATACTCACAAATCACGATATACTTATCTAATTACGTATAATATTATTTTTTTATTTTACAGAATCAGTATTTTTAAGAAATTTTTGCCTAGAAATTAGTTCAAAAAGGAGCTGAACATGTTCCCGGTAGATGTTTGTAACAAATTAATCAGTTTACACTGACAATATATTTTTTTTCTTTTTTTTACTTTCTCCTAATTTGTTTTGCACTTTGTTACAGAAAAGTCATTTTTCTCATTTTCTTTAAAAGGGTACGTAATAAAATTTTTACTACACATATTTCAATGAGTAATCAATTAAACTGTTTTACACTGTCTAATAAATTAAAAAAAGTTTGAAATTAAAATTAAAGCATCCAACAAAACTAAAAACTCTTAAAAAAATAAACACTATATATATAAAAAAAAAAAAAAAACATAATTTAAATTATGTTACAGCCACATTCCAAATTTCAGACTTATTCCTTGAGTTCCGCTTTCAATTCTTATCCATCTCCTTATGCAACATAATAACTTTACATAAAGCAAAGTCTGATTCAAACCACGCGTGCGTTGCCAATCCCTTTCGACAAATAGAAGTGAATATGCAGATTTTCCACATGGAGAGTCGCGAAACTAAAATTGGAATGAAGTCTTCGGCCGCCTGACCCGGAAATCCACTTTCCCGCTCGACAGTCTTTCAGGTGACATAAACAGTATTTACTTTCATTCAGAGAACGGGTGATGCGGGCTGATGCACATCTTATTCATCCTTTCTTTCCCCCATACAACAGACTATTACTCATTAGCCGTCATCTTGATTATGACATAGTAGAGATGAAAAAGAACAAAAGAAGACTTAGGTTTTCCCATAATCGTTTGGTGTTACGTTCTTACTAGGAAACTGTTTGTTCTATTCTAAAATTTTATCCATTTTAAACCAATGTAATGGTATGATTCATCTTTTATATAAATAATCAGTAAAATCTTTTATAGTTATTATCCAAATTTAGAATTATAGTAAACTAGGCACATTGGCACAAACCTACCTCAAAGTGCATAAATTTGGTTTTCAACTTGTCTTGACATTCTTTAATATAATTAAAAAATAGAACATAACTCATATAAAATAGATTTTATTCAAAAGTTATTTTAAATTTTTCATTCTGTTTAAAATCTCTGAAAGCTAATAACATTATTCACATCATTTAACTAAGGAGTTCCTGATGAAACAAATAAAATCTTAAGTAAAGGTTTTTCGTTGTAAGTTAATAAACTGATATTATTTTTTAAAACTGCAACTGAAAAGTATTCTTAACCCTTCAGATCAAAATGATTTTAATTTCAGCTACATACAGCCTCTAAATACAATATTTGCTGACGAAAAATATCGCTTCTTTTAAAAACACACAAGATAAAGCCAAGAGATTATAAACATAAACACATTTTTATTGTAAATATAAAATTTCTTATTTATAAGTTTATCTTTTAAGCACAATTATAGTTGCTACTTTAAATTTCTCAAAACCCTATAGTTAAGTATGCCAAATAACGTGAATTTTTTCGAGAACTTTATTCATTATTTTCTAATACTATATTGCGAAATTTTGTATTCTTCACTAATACAAGTCGAGCTTTACATTAACTAATCAAAATTAATCTGAATCCCACTGATATTAACTAATTTTAAAAACTACAGTTTTAGATAAGAAAGATTCCCTTAAAATGAAAATACTGTACAGTGTACATGTACACAATATGTTTCAATAATACTAGAAAAAAAAACATTTTATTTATTCTTCATTAAATTAGGAATTTGTCTAAAGTTTGTCAAAAGCAGAATAATAGTAAAATGTAATTACAATATTACTAAATTTATATAATGATTTTTATATGAATATCAAAAAAAGTTACAGAAAGAAAATTAATCTTTATAAAAAGTATTTTTAAAAATAAGTATATTTTTGAAATTTCTTTGATTGTACTTTATTATTTTGAAAAATTTCCCCAGCACCTATTATTTACTCAATGTAATGCGTCTTTTATGAGATGCAATATGTAGAACATCCATTATATCTAAGGATATTTAATAATATCAGTTTTATATGGGGGGGACAATTTTATACATTTTTTATTTATAAATAACACATTAAAAAAGCATTTATTTGTAACAGAAGATTCAAGATAACTTATTTCATTGAGTTAATAATAATATGAAAAAATATTCGTGTAAAAAATAACTATATTAACTCAAATTTATCATTACCTTAATACTACATCTGCATAAAAGAATTACTCTTTATGATAGATAATATTGCTTTACATTTAATAAGTTACAAAGCATAACTCATTTAATAAGTCATCTTTCAATCTGTACGCTAGACAAACGAGATTTAGAAACACAAAATATGCTCAATGAACTAATATTATTTCTGCAATTATGTAACAGTTTTTTCAACAACCTTTTTTTTTTTTTTTTTTTTCAAAAATTAGAAGAACATAATTGATATTTTTCCATAAAAAGGAAATAAATATTAAGTATACCTTTTAGCCAGGTTATACAAAAAGTAACAAACGACCTCAACTAGAAATAAATTACAATTTTGTCACACAGAAGTATTATTTAATGCATTGAAACGACGTTATCATGTTAAGTAATTTAAAAGAAAAGGGCAGAAAACGTATTCACGGTTTTCACAGGCTGTAGACGTGTTCGTTACGTGCGTGAATTGTTCTATCAATTGTCTTGGCGAAAAGAATTTTTAAAAGCGTCCTTAGAGCTTTACGATAATGTCATTCATAACATTTACAATGGTGGTCGTGAGATACTCAGGGTCTATGGCCTTTCCAAAGGTGAAAATAGACGAGACGATGATGTAAATTTCCCAATTAAACAACATATTCGAATGAATCTCTGACTCGTATAATATATTTATTTTCTTATATATTATCTTTGATGACATTTTTGTTTTGTCTGTAAGAGTTATTAAGGAAAGTGTTATGTGTCTTTTTATGAGACTAAAATCACGATCAGTGTATGCTCACTTTAATAAACTTTCTAATACCCCAAAAGAAATTTTTTAGCTTGGGGAGGTGTCCAATCAGTCCTTTTTTAATACCAGAATCATAAAATTACGATATGTAAGAAACATGCAATATTTGTGCAGGATCTAGACCATCTTTATATTAATTACATAATAAATAAAATTGTTTATAATTTATAAATTACAAATTGTAATTTATTTAATAAGTAATAAACTTTCACCATATACGTGAGACAAATATATTGAAAAAAACAAAATATACACAATGAAAGCTAATATTATTTCTACTATAGTATAACAGTTTTTTCAATTACCTTTTTTCAAAAATTTGTAGAACATAATTTGTTTTGCTGTTAAAGAGAAATGCAATATTAAGGATACTATATTAAGGATACTATATTAAGGATACTTTATCGTTAAGTTATAAAGCTAAATGCACAATGATTATACATCGATTTCTGAATCAAAAATCAACATTTGGGACAGAAATCGATGTAGAATAATTGCACATTTAGCCATCAATACTTGTAATTCTAACTTTCAAAGTATGCATTTGTGTTATACATGCTTTATTAGAATACTTCCTACAATATTTTGATTATTGTGTAGTTAGAAAAAGTACTCCAATTTCAAGTAATTTCAAGTGTGTATTATTTATTTTTCTTGCAATTTTAGAATAGGGATGAATAAATTACTTTTTTGAATGAAAAATACAACATTCTAGCCATAAAGTTGTTTGTTTTTTTTTTTTTTTTTTTTTTTTTACTTGCACTGATTAATGTAATTTGATGAAATACAACTACAACATAAGAATCTGGAAAAATAAGTTATACTAAAAATACATATTTGTTTATCAAAATCCAAACCCAGTATGAAATTATTTATGCTGATACTTTAAGACAATTTTGAAAATATGTTGCCAATTTAAATTCTCTAAAAGCCATATTTTTACCAGAAAATATACTTTCTATTTTATCAAAGAAAAAAATGTCAACTTTTATTTACCGAAGATGCTTTCTTATATTTCGAACCTAGTGTCAAAACAAAAAAATTCAAATTCTTAATTCTTTCTCGAGTTTAATTATATAGGCTAATGTTAAGTAATTGGAAATTAATCTAATTTTTATATGAATAACTGAAAAAATTCTCATAGAAAATGGAATAAGCGCGTGGGAGCATAAACAAAAAGTACCTCAAATTCAGTAATTTTCTCCTTTATTATTAAAAATGCATATATGAACTCAATAGAAGTATGGTGCAAAAGAATGTATTACATTTTTTTAAAGTAAGTTCTTAAAATAACCCATAAAACTGAAGTTTAAAGGGAGTTGGTACCTTCTTGTCATATTTTATGTATCTTTATCCCAAAAAGTATTTGACATGGAAGCCTAATTTTTTTCAATGCATTAAGCAGACACTTGTTTTTCTACTGAAGTTAGTTTTTGATTGTGATTCACTTACTTTTTGTTAAATTAATTTTCGTGAAATTCACTCAAATTTTTTAAAAATCACAAGCTTTTTTGTCAAAAAAAGCCAAAACAAAAAATATTTTCAAAATAACAACAAAATCTCATTTCAGTATATGCAGATACATAAAAGGAATATCTGGAACAAAATCTAGGAAGATAATTTGTGCAATTTCTGAGAAAAAGGTACATGAATAATGAAAAATATAGTTTTGTAAAAAAAGCATTTAAAAAAGAAAAAAAAAAAAAAAAAAAAAAAAACTTCATTAATAGTTACCAATTTTGTCTTCAAAAAATTATTAAAAATACTTCTAGTTGAGGTATTATTACACATGAGGTATCCTTTTAAAGAGGAGATATTAAATTTTGACAAACAATAATAAACTCAAGATCGATTGTTTATAAAGATTTTTTGGGTACCAACTCCTCTTAAATCATAGTTATAGAAATGATTTTATTGTTTTCTAATAAGCGTAAATACAAGATCATCACGGGAACTATACAAACCTGCGCACGTGGTTCTCGAACAAAAGTATTTAAAAATATATCTAAAGCTTTAAACGTATTATGAATCTTTTCCTGGAAATAAAATTAATATGAAATATTATTTATTTATGATAATTTATTTTATTTGCATTTAACATGTATTTATTATATGTAGTTACAATAAGTGTCCACCTGTATTTTCATCAAAATCTTTTTATCCCTTACATGCGAAGAAACAAGAAATTTCCAGTTTAGATAAAATTACACCAACATGTTATGTTTATATTTGAATAGATATCTTCGTTATCAACTTATATGCAAATGCATAACATAGTTAACAGCATAATGTACTTGTTCAAAACAAGAGATTTTTCAAAGTATTGGGTGGGTAATGTCAGATTCCTTATTTGCTTTGTTGCTTGCTTTGTTTTTCATGTTTATAAAAACTATACTTTCGACTCATTTGTTAGAAACCAATACCTACATCGCACATTCTCTAAATATTAATGTAAAACTATGAATGAGAATTATTTTCATTAAAAGAAAACACTTAAAAGAAATATCATATTATTTTGTGTGTTAAGTGTGTGTGTGTGAACACTTGATAATATCACTATTTATCTGTATAATCAAACTTGTGATTGTATAGTGTTCAGGGGGTGAATCTTGTGATTTTTTAAGGTCACCCTAACAACAACCACTGATGTAATCTTGGTTCTCCTCAAGTGCAGTTTACTCCTCAAGTCAAGTTGTCCTTAATTTTTTCAATGTTACAGAATATAAAAACTAGACATTCATTTTATTGTTATTACAATGACTTCATGAACATTTAGTCATAAAATAATTGTAATGTTTACTGGCATAGTCAACACTAAGAACAAAACATGCGTTTATGAAATATATATTAAATTTCTGGTTCCCCAAAGGACAACTGAAGTTTTTGTTTAAGTTGTCCTTTTAAAAATCTGGTTGCCTCACACATCCGTGCAACCACAAATTTCGACCCCTAATAGTGTTCAATGTTTTACCTTTCTAAACTTATTTTTCAACATTTTACTTTTTATTGAAATGAATAAAAAACAAGCCTAACAATTAAACTTAGCTTGATGCCAAGTTTACAAAAAATAATAATAGATTTAAAATTATGTAAAGTAGATCTTTTAATTCTTTTTGTTTTCTGAATGACGAGAGCTTGAATAATTTAAAAGAAGAAAGCTGTGTTCCTGATAGAGCATAGATTAATCGTTTGGGGCTAAAAATGGGGGGGGAGTGTTTTAACCCACTTTGAACGTGGGATGATAGAAGGAGCTTGGATCCATAAAGCAAGTATTAGTGAAACTACCTCATTTGTGAAATGTACACTGTAGTCAAAGTACTGTAGTCACTGTAGTTCATCAAGTCTTTAATCTTTGATAAAAACCTAGGTCTAAACGGACACATTATGGTCTTTACCAAGTGGTGAATGATTGGGCAGAACAAAGAATCTCCCGAATTGAGCAAGAGAACAAAATGGTAACAATACCAAAAATTATAGTAGATCTTAACCAATATGGTGAGCTAAGTATCTTTGAGCACATTGTTACAAAAAATCAACTCTGTATTAAAGAAAAGAGATGACCCAACGACATATAGGGGGAGTGGTCATAATGAAGTGGCTGTTCAAACTTAATTCTCTAAAAACATTTCACCTCTCATTCATAGCCTTAAACTGGGAACACCTCGAATGTTTGTAATCGCGTTCACCCAACCATATACTAAATCATTGATTTCGAAAGCACATGTCGTATACCTGTTCTAAACGGAAGGCACCTACACTACTTTTATTTTTTTATGTTTCTCTTTTGACGTCTCGTCTGCATTGATGCATTAAGGGGCAAGGTCGGCACAGATGAATCTCCCTTTTGTTGGATGATCGGAAGAGAAAAGTAGGATCATCCCGCTGAGGTTTTGAAACTGCCACCGGAAGGGAAGCGAAATTTTGTCGGGAATGGTGGCAGCAAGGGATTGAGAAAAAAGCTGGGGTTGTTGAAAATGCTGAAAGTGGCTTGTTTTGTAACGGGATCGAACACTTGTTGGAAGGTCACCTCTGTGTGAATCTTTTGGGCACAATATTCATGAAAAACGTCAAAGAATTTTCAATTTCATTTATTATTTTTAATTAGTATACTAACTTAAATTTAAAACAGGCAACTTTTATGAGCATCAATTTATTTTTACACCTTTGTTCAATGTTTTATTCAAAAATATGTTTAAAGACTAATGTATTCGGATTCTTATTGCGAAAATATGAAATTTTCGCATATAATCTTCGAAAATATTAAATCTTTTATCCAGAATTGTTTTCCCGAATTTTATCTTAACATATATGTCAAGAATAAAAACAAATATTTTTAGAAATTAATCGGACGATTTTCATTACGGTATATGCTTCAGACTAAATTAAGTACAATATTTTTAAAAACTTATAAATTAAATGTATATTTAAATAATTTTACTAATATATGCAATCAATATTATCCAGTTAAATTATTTTCTGCTACATTCTTTCGTGTACCATGCTTTTTCATATTCTGTCCCAGCTGCCTTGTATCGGGGTTGAATGCGACATATTTAGACGTCTGCGAAAAAATTGCTGATTTGATTAAATTTTGCATACAGAGAAATGAAATGGGTTACAAAGTATTTGCAAATAACTTCTTAGCCCTCATTTTATTTCTTATTAAAAGTTATTAAATAGACTTTGATTGAAACATTTTATATTTATTTTTAGAGTTCTTGTTAATCTGAAACTCTCCTACGTATGTTAAATCACATGTAGTAATTAAAAACTGTACGCTTCATAAGTATACACAGACTTTTACTTGTGTTTTCTTGCCGCATTATTAAAGAGTTTTTTAAAACATAAGAAAATATTTATAATAAGATAATAAAAGTTTTGAAGTATTTAGCCATTGTGTTTCTTATCAAATAACAAATTAAACATTCCTTATTAATGAGATGTAATTACTAAAGGAGATAAAAGGATAAGAAAGGGATTGTGAAGAAACGATAAGAAAAAGTTTGTATACTGAAAATTTAATAAATTTTTAACTATCTTAAACATTTTATTATGAAATATGCATGTATTTTAAAGACCTTTAAAACTCTTTCTCCACTTAAGTAAGTTTAACAGCATTAGGAGACTCATAACAAAAGACAAATATAAACACACTACAGTCTCATTTTTATGAAAAAGTATGTCGCTAAATCAATTGCTCTCACGTTTTACGTTTCGTATACGACCTACAACCATGATAATCAACTTCCTAATACAAAAAAGATTAAACTTAATGTAGTTTTTTAAACTATCATTTTTAGAATAATTAATAGATATGTATGTTGATAGTGATAACACATGACTCTGATATTTTATTACAACAAACATTTATATTTTAGAGTTATAATATACAATTATATTATAAAATTATAATGATATTAATATATAATTGTAATATTTTATTGTAACATAATTGTAATATATAAATATGAAATTATAGTATATAATAATAATTTACAAATATAAAATATAATAGTAATGTACAAAATATAAAATTATGATGTATAATGATAATATATAAATACAAAATTATAATATATAATTATAATATATAAACATAAAATTATAACACATAAATATAAAACTATGACATATAAATATAAATTTATGATACATAAGTATAATTATATTTTAACATAATTGTTAGTCATAAGTATAAAATTGTAATAATAATTTTAATAAGTAAATATAATAATTGTAATAAATAATTACAATAAATGTTGTAGAAATTGTAATATGAAATTAAAACTAAAATTATAAATATAATATTCCATTGTAATTCTTAGTATAAGATATTAATTATTTATAAATGTAGTAATTCTTTTTCATGTATAATTTTAAAAAATAAGAGAAATATATAATCATATTAATGTGTTTTGTTTTTTTCCATAACTATAATTACTTAATTTAAATGGCAAAGGTAGTCTTCCCTAGACAGCTTTAGAGTGATCTCAACTAAGTAATAAAGACTGAGAAATTTATGTAGTATGTTGTTACGTAAAAGACAGTTCAGTAAAAGAACGTTTAACCCATAATATAAATCATTAGTTCTTATAAATAGTTCTTTAGAATATTTTAAAACAAGGATCTATAGACTTTTACTTATCGTTATAATAGTTAGACTCTAAAGACATTTTGTAAAAGAATATTTTCGTTTACAATTTTCGATCATATCTACAAATAAACCTCAAAGGCAACCGATTCAAAGCCTCTAATAGAAAGGCCAAACGACAACTAACCATAAACTTGTCAACCACTAGAAAAGAAAATATTTAAAATGCAAGCATTTTGCATTAATTTCAAATCTACGAACAATGTCCAAAAACATAACGATAAACAAACAAAATTTTTATAGTAATCAAACAAAAGTGACTTTGAATAAGAATATAAATTGTTATATTTTTCCGATTATTCTGAAATTTCACGAAATAACAATTTTTACTTCTAAAATAACTTAATCGTTAAAAACAATGTCTTTACATGACCTTTTTTTTAAACGCACACACATCAAGGTATGTTTAAGTAAAGAAACATCATCGGAATTAGCATACTTGTCATTTTAGGTTAGGTTGACAAATTAAAATCTGCCTACCTGTTGAAGAGGTTTTAATCCTCGTTCCGGAACGTCTTTGGGAATCAATTGCACCTTCAACATGCTTGCATTCGGCTAATATCGCTCAAGAAGAATCCTCAGGAATGTCGTATGCAAATTCTAAGAATCATAAATTTTGAAAGAAGGTAGTTGCGCGTGCAAGCGTGTTGAGTCGGAATGATTCGAACGACCACGACACGACCGAAAGTGAAAACGATCCGAAAAATAATAATAAAAAGAATGACAATCGAAGTGAAGAGAAAACAAACAACAAAAGATGGCGGCCGCGTACCACGTGATGCAACTGTTCCGGATGGGGAAATGAGAAGACTAGAACGAAACTACAGTTATTTCGCGATACTTTTTGTATTGAGCCGTCGAATTATGATTTAAATACGGTGGTGGAAATCATTGGTCGTCAATTTTATATGAAAATTCATTTGCGTCCAAGTGAATTGCATCAGATGTTTTTTGATTCCTCGCATGAATTAGAACAATGGTTGCGAAGGTCATTTCGGAAAATCTAGTGTTCAGAACACTTTTTGTCGGTAAAAACGGCAATGTCATACAGTACGCTTACTTTTTCTTTGTCAGCAATAATATGTATTGATCCATGTAGAATCTGAGGAAATGGTGAAGCAATTTCAAAAGATGCTTGGTAGAAGTTCGTTATTGACTACGTTGGAAATGACCCGTGAATTTGGATGAATAGAAATTTAATGAAATACCTCTCCTTTAATGAGTTATCTTTTATTACAAAACAGGGCATCAAAAATTTACGCGAAATATTGCGAGTGATTTTTAGAACTATGACGATCAAACATTTCGGTGATAATAAAAATGAATTTTAAGACGCCGGAGCCTATATGTGACACCAAGAAAGATGCAATTAAGAAACAATGTGAAGTAATGCAGATACATGTAAAAGTTTGATACCACGAATGAGATACTAACATTCTTTATGACTATATTCAATTTCTATTAATTCACATTAGTAGGTTTAGACATAAAAGAATTATAACAGTTGGCTTGCCATCTTCATCACATCTACAAAATTTCGTTGTAAATTACTTAAAATCAGATGGTATTTCTCAAACTAAAAAATTTACAAACTAATTTACAAAATAATTATAATTATTACCATAGAGATTTTGCTCAAAATCGTTAGAGTCGTTTTTTAACAATTGTTGAAAAACATGTTTTTTTTCACCTGATGCGCCTGCCCAATGATTTCAAAATAATTTATTGTATGATCTAAACCTTATGTGCATGCTCAATTTTGATGAAAACCTTAATGATATTTCAAATGACCAAAACTAATAAATTTGTACATTGATGTCAATTTGCTCGGAAGTTATGCTGACTTCGTAGGGAAAGTGGGGCACGTTAAACATATTTTACACATCATTGTATGTGTATCTCAAAGCTAATGTAAAATATGACGAATTTTATGTTTTAAAAGATACTTTATTATATCAGTATATGAAAACTAGATTTACAATTAATTACTGCAACAAGATTATAGAGACAGCTAATTTTTAAAGCTTTTGGAAATGGATCAAAGTGCCCCATTGGGTGGCGTAGTTTGTACCTCTAAGAGGGGCAGGTTAAACCCATTTGTTTCTTTTCATTGAACACTAACATTGGATACATAACAAACAATTTTACTTGACCCTTAGAAATAGATCTATTGACAATTTCAATGATTAGGGTATCCGACTACGTTCGAAACATCTGTTTTGAAAATGGCTTATTAAGTACAGTTTAGGGAATTTTTTGTGAAGTTTATAATACAAAAGTATAAAGTAAAGCAGAAAATAAAGCAAAGATAATTTTTTTAATAAAAATAAAGCAGTTTTAGACAAATTTTAAGAAAAATTTACGACAAAACAAAAACGCGCTATAAAAAAATCTATCATACATATCTTAAATTACTTTTACAACCATATATTTATGATAGTAGAGAGGGCAATGAACCAAAAATCTAAGAGATATTCTAAACAGTTAAGAAGAAGGGAAAAAAAAAAAGAAAAAAAAAAAAGAAAAAAAATTTTTTTAAATTGAGCATTGTACATTGGTATTCATAAATTTTTCTAAAAATTACATCTACCGTTCTTAAAAAACAGCTATAAATTAAAAAGTAAATAATGCTAATGTTACATTTAATGCCTTCTTAATATAGTGATATACATTTCTTGAACATTTCATTCAGAAATCCATAAAACTTTTTGCGAAATCATGTTTTGCGAGCACAAAATTTAACGAAAAGTTGATTTTCCAGAAAAAGCGTTTAAAGTTTTTATTTATGTGTAACTTTCATCGATATAGATAAACAACTGGATAGACTGCTTAACGCTGGGAAAATGAAGCCGTTGCCAGATGCCATTGGTGGGATAAAAAATACGGATTGCCTAGGTTTGAAAAAAAAATTTGGGGTTGTACACAGCAGAAATGTCAATAGTAAACCTTAATTAGTAATAATGTGGAAAAAAATATATACTCTAACACTTTACAAGGTTTTTCGCATTCCCATCCAACTATTAAAGTAAACTGTGATTGGTTAATCTTCCCACCAGCTTCGCAAAGCTTCGCAATCCCCGGCGCGTTTTTCTCTTTTCATTGACAATGGAGCAGTCTATCCAGTTGTTTATCTATATCGATGGTAACTTTATGTACATACATTTATGTTTAACTTTATAATTTCGCTTCTAATTAACGCACACAAAAAGTAAAGACTGTTTCAGAAAGCTAAAAATACCGACAAAGAAATTAAAGAATGGTAATAATAATAATAGAAAAAAAATGGTAAATTTATTCAAAATTTACCTAAAATTATTCCAGTCAGTTTAGATTGTTTATAAAAATTAACTTCATATATCTGTTAGTCATTTTCTCTTGTTAGATTATTATTTTCCCAACATAATAAAGAGTTTACTGTTTAGAATTTAATTGGGTTAAAGCAATTAAAGGAAAATCATCATTTTCTATCTCTTTAGAATTCATGTTGACGAGATCTGTTGTATTGTCTTCAAATTTGATGTTTTCATCCCTTGAATCGTCAAACAAACATTAGTGTTTTCAGCCTCATCTTTAGAATTATCTTGTCTGATTTGCATAATAAACTTATTTTTTGCGCTTCTAAGTTTATTTGTTCCTGATTACTTTATATAAAAGTAACTTGTATCAATACAAGTAAAAGTTAGAGTAAAAATATGGTTTATTATTTTTTATTCTAGCTGAAACACTAGCCTACTTTAACACACTCAATTATTAGTAATCAATAAAAACATTTAACTTAGTGTTTAACAATGAATTTATGATCGTTAAAATGCTTTGATTTTAGTGCTTTAATATTCAACTTAAAAATTTAAATTTATCTAAATAAAACGTGAAGAAATGCAAAGAAAAAAAATTATTGATTAAAGGGAGAACAAAATTGCTGCTTTTATTGAAATCACTTTTTTTTTCTCTTAAATACTGGTTGCATTTTTTAATGAAATGTTAACAAATAGTCATGTAGTAATTTTTTTTTGTGATAATAAACTGAAAAAAAAAAAAAGAAGAAAAAAAAAGTGGTGGGGAAAGAGCATTTACGATGTTTGTTACAGCGAACTGTAGCTGTAACTAAATAAACATCACAATAAAGAAATATCTACACATCTGGGGGATCACTTATTGACAAGAAATTATCGTACGGCGAGAAAAAATTATGATTGTTATTTATTCATATCTTTTCAACTATGGTAATAAGTATTTTTAAGTAAAAAAATATATTTGAGTTATATCTTGAAAAAAGCGGAAAGCATTACTATCCTCTCTTTCAACTCAACGTAATATTTTTTTGCTGAGCAGTCTTTTAAAATTAGTCACTTGACTTTTTAAAACAAATTGTCAACAGATTTATTTTGATTATCACAACTCGATGATTATCCCCATGTTGACTGATTGGTAATTTTCAGTTTTTGCACGTAAAACTTATAATTTTTTTTTTCTCGCTGTACATTGTGAATAAGATCTTCCAACAAAATCATGGAAAGATAAATATGACCAGAGAATATTTGCCACTTTTTCTTTACACTTTCTCTGAAACTAATCGTGAGTGGAAAGCAGTATATCGCAAAGTGAAATAGATATATGGTGTTAACTATAAACTAGAGGTGTTAAACATCGCATAACTTTTAATTTCAATATAATAATTGTTACTGAAATAAAATTTGATATTCGGCGCTTTTGACGAAAACCTTAATGACAGGTTCGATTAAAACCCTTAACCTGCATAAAAAAGTTGAACGTCTTACCTCAATCCATTCGAGATTTATGCTGACCACGGACAGGACTTAGGACGTTCAAAAACGTGTGGAAATGAAATATATATAATATATATATATACATGTACATGTACGTATATATGTATGTATACATATATACATATATATATATATATATATATATATATATATATATATATATATATATATATATATATATATATATATATATATATATATATATATATATATATATACATACTTGTACATATATATATAATATATATGTATACATACATATATACATACTTGTACATATATATATAATATATATGTATACATACATATATACATACTTGTACATATATATATAATATATATGTATACATACATATATACATACTTGTACATATATATATAATATATATATATATATATATATGTACAAGTATGTATATATGTATGTATACATATATAGTATATATATATGTATACATACATATATAAGTACATGTACATGTATATATATATATATATATATATATATATATATATATATATATATATATATATATACATATTATATATATATATTTCATTTCAACACGTTTTTGAACGTCCTAAGTCCTGTCCATGGTCAGCATAAATCTCGAATGGATTGAAGTAAGACGTTCAACTTTTTTATGCAGGTTAAGGGTTTTAATCGGACCTGTCATTAAGGTTTTCGTCAAAAGCGCCAAATATCACATTTTAATTCAGTAACAATTATTATATTGAAATTAAAAGTTGTGCGATGTTTAACACCTCTAGTTTATAGTTAACACCATATATCTATTTCACTTTGCGATATACTGCTTTCCACTCACGATTAGTGTCAGAGAAAGTGTAAAGAAAAAGTGGCAAATATTCTCTGGTCATATTTATCTTTCCATGATTTTGTTGGAAGATCTTATTCACTATGTGCAGCGAGAAAAAAAAATTATAAGTTTTACGTGCAAAAACTGAAAATTACCAATCAGTCAACATGAGGATAATCATCGAGTTGTGATAATCAAAATAAATCTGTTGACAATTTGTTTTAAAAAGTCAAGTGACTAATTTTAAAAGACTGCTCAGCAAAAAAATATTACGTTGAGTTGAAAGAGAGGATAGTAATGCTTTCCGCTTTTTTCAAGATATGACTCAAATATATTTTTTTACTTAAAAATACTTATTACCATAGTTGAAAAGATATGAATAAATAACAATCATAATTTTTTCTCACCGTACGATAATTTCTTGTCAATAAGTGATCCCCCAGATGTGTAGATATTTCTTTATTGTGATGTTTATTTAGTTACAGCTACAGTTCGCTGTAACAAACATCGTAAATGCTCTTTCCCCACCACTTTTTTTTTCTTCTTTTTTTTTTTTTTTCAGTTTATTATCACAAAAAAAAATTACTACATGACTATTTGTTAACATTTCATTAAAAAATGCAACCAGTATTTAAGAGAAAAAAAAAGTGATTTCAATAAAAGCAGCAATCTTGTTCTCCCTTTAATCAATAATTTTTTTTCTTTGCATTTCTTCACGTTTTATTTAGATAAATTTAAATTTTTAAGTTGAATATTAAAGCACTAAAATCAAAGCATTTTAACGATCATAAATTCATTGTTAAACACTAAGTTAAATGTTTTTATTGATTACTAATAATTGAGTGTGTTAAAGTAGGCTAGTGTTTCAGCTAGAATAAAAAATAATAAACCATATTTTTACTCTAACTTTTACTTGTATTGATACAAGGGACTTTTATATAAAGTAATCAGGAACAAATAAACTTAGAAGCGCAAAAAATAAGTTTATTATGCAAATCAGACAAGATAATTCTAAAGATGAGGCTGAAAACACTAATGTTTGTTTGACGATTCAAGGGATGAAAACATCAAATTTGAAGCCAATACAACAGATCTCGTCAACATGAATTCTAAAGAGATTGAAAATGATGATTTTCCTTTAATTGCTTTAACCCAATTAAATTCTAAACAGTAAACTCTTTATTATGTTGGGAAAATAATAATCTAACAAGAGAAAATGACTAACAGATATATGAAGTTAATTTTTATAAACAATCTAAACTGACTGGAATAATTTTAGGTCAATTTTGAATAAATTTACCATTTTTTTTCTATTATTATTATTACCATTCTTTCCATTCTTTAACTTCTTTGTCGGTATTTTTAGCTTTCTGAAACAGTCTTTACTTTTTGTGTGCGTTAATTAGAAGCGAAATTATAAAGTTAAACATAAATGTATGTACATAAAGTTACACATAAATAAAAACTTTAAACGCGTTTTCTGGAATATCAACTTTTCGTTAAATTTTGTGCTCGCAAAACATGATTTCGCAAAAAGTTTTATGGATTTCTGAATGAAATGTTCAAGAAATGTATATCACTATATTAAGAAGGCATTAAATGTAACATTAGCATTATTTACTTTTTAATTTATAGCTGTTTTTTAAGAAGGGTAGATATAATTTTTAGAAAAATTTATGAATACCAATGTACAATGCTCAATTTTTTTAAATTTTGTTTCTGTTTTTTTTTTTTTTTTCTTCTTTTTTTTTTCTTTTTTTTCTTCTTCTTCTTAACTGTTTAGAATATCTCTTAGATTTTTGGTTCATTGCCCTCTCTACTATCATAAATATATGGTTGTAAAAGTAATTTAAGATATGTATGATAGATTTTTTTATAGCGCGTTTTTGTTTTGTCGTAAATTTTTCTTAAAATTTGTCTAAAACTGCTTTATTTGTATTAAAAAAATTATCTTTGCTTTATTTTCTGCTTTACTTCATACTTTTGTATTATAAACTTCACAAAAAATTCCCTAAACTGTACTTAATAAGCCATTTTCAAAACAGTTGTTTCGAACGTAGTCGGATACCCTAATCATTGAAATTGTCAATGGATCTATTTCTAAGGTTCAAGTAAAATTGTTTGTTATGTATCCAATGTTAGTGTTCAATGAAAAGAAACAAATGGGTTTAACCTGCCCCTCTTAGAGGTACAAACTACGCCACCCAATGGGGCACTTTGATCCATTTCCAAAAGCTTTAAAAATTAGCTGTCTCTATATTCTTGTTGCAGTAATTAATTGTAAATCTAGTTTTCATACACTGATATAATAAAGTATCTTTTAAAACATAAAATTCGTCATATTTTACATTAGCTTTGAGATACACATACAATGATGTGTAAAATATGTTTAACGTGCCCCACTTTCCCTACGAAGTCAGCATAACTTCCGAGCAAATTGACATCGATGTACAAATTTATTAGTTTTGGTCATTTGAAATATCATTAAGGTTTTCATCAAAATTGAGCATGCACATAAGGTTTAGATCATACAATAAATTATGTTGAAATCATTGGGCAGGCGCATCAGGTGAAAAAAAACATGTTTTTCAACAATAATTAAAAAACGACTCTAACGATTTTGAGCAAAATCTCTATGGTAATGCCTCTTAAGGTGTTCTAAACATCTCCACCTCTCTTAAATACCCTTACAAAAATTCCCTTAGAAATTCGGTAAAAGCTTAAAAAGTTGAAAAACGACACAGAGCTCTGTTCCCTTGAGCATCGCCCATCAACGATTGATCTTTCTCTGTTTCATGCATAAGAAAGGACAATGTAATGTCTTTCGAAAAAGATCGCAAATTTCGCATTTATGGCTCGGTTTTTTTCCCCATGGAAAAATTATTGCCAAAAATATCTCTGAAACTCTCCATTTTTACCTAAATGAGAGAAAATATGAAAACGGTAAATAACTAAAAATCAAATTTGAATGCAATGACCAGCATTATAGTGTACTTCAAAGTTGTGCGATGCTCCACAATCCTAGTTTCTATTAGAGTGGATGTCGCCTCAAAAGATATAACTGTTTCCTTCTCACAGCAACAAAAAAATTCAATTCAAGAAATGCTAAAAATATGCCAAGTATAAATAGACTGAGAGGCGACTGTCATTTTTGGACCCCATCGAACATCATTCTGAATTTTTTATGGAAATTAGAGAAAAATGTGTAGATTACGAATCCACTAGTCTGCCGTGGCAAAAATGGCCAAAACTGGTCAAAAATTGACTTTTAATAAGTTCAACTAAATCCAATTGCCAAATGAGCCATAACTTGCCAAATAATGAGCTTTTTTTTTATTTGGTAACCCTCACTCTTTTATTTTCAATTAAGAAGGTTGCAGACGATTCAGATATCTGGCGAAGATCTACTTGCATCTATTAAAAGGGAGCCAAATTGGCAATAAACATTACGTCACTGATGACGTAACTAATGTCGCCAATTTGGCTTACTTTTTAAGAGATACAAGTTTTCCAAGCCAGAGATCAGAAATCGTTTGCGCTTTTTCTCATTGAAAATCAAAATGCAGTGGGTTGCCAAACGGAAAAGTTTGTTCACTTTTTAGCAAGTTATGACATATTTGTCAATCTGATTTTGTTCAACTCATTCCAAGTCGATTTTTGATCAGTTTCGGCCATTTTTGCCACAGCAGACCAGTGGATTCGTAATCTACTCACTTTTCTCCAGTTTCTATAGAAAATTCAGAATGATGTTTGATGGGGTCCAAAAATTGCAGTCGTATCTCGGACTAAAAGAAATGTCACAAAACTTGAGTCAATGTTTACAATGGAAGAATCCATTTTTTATTCAAAAAGGAAGCAGAAAATTTGAGATTATGTAAGAGAGAGGATGTAATCTTTTTAAATAAAAAAATACCTTACTCTACAAACAGCATTGAAATCATAATAAAGCTAATTATCGTTACGTAGAAAATACAAAAAAATTTAAAGATTTTTTTTTTTAAATTTAGAATTTTTAAAGATTTTAATTTTTAAAATCCAGGGGGTTGCAAGTGCACCCCCATTGCACCCTCTAGCGGCGCCCATGCTTGCGATGCTTTTTAGGTGACAATGACGTTACACACTCAGATCGGCTCTTGACCAGTGTTTGAGTGTTTTTAGCGTTTTACGACGTTATTTTAAAAAAAGAAAAAATAATGCAAGTTTTATATTTTGTATTAAAAATATATTTTTAAAAATTATGCATTAGAGATATATTTTGAAATTTTGTCTAACGCCCAATTGTGAATTTCCAAAACTTAAAGATAAAATTGGTTGATAAATAATAAAAAATATATGTAATAAGAGTGTTAACACATTTTTAAAACGATTTCGAAGCCGGTTTTGAATGTTTAAATGTAAATACTTTTTTGTTAAATATTCGATGTAATGGCCTTGTTTCTGGACTATAAGTCTGCATGGTGCTTTCCATGATAGAAGCAAAATACTTCAACAAGTATAAGTTTTTTTGTGACTTACAAAATGGTTTAAAACGATTTTGAGGCCGGTTTTGAATGTTTAAATGTAAAGACTTTTTTGTTAAATATTCGATGTAAGGGCCTTTTTTCTGGACTATAAGTCTGCATGGTGCTTTCCGTGTTAGAAGCAAAATATCTCAAAAAGAATAGGGGGGGGGGGTAACTTACAAAATGGGTTAAAACGATTTTGAGGCCGGTTTTGAATGTTTAAATGTAAAGACTTTTTATTAAATATTCGGTGTAAGGGTCTTTTTCTGGACTATAAGTCTGCACCGTGCTTTCTGTATTAGAAGTAAAATATCTCAGCAAGAATAAGTTTTTTGTAGCATACAAAATTGGCCAAAACTACCGCAGGTAAATCCAAAGTAAGAAAGTAAACGTGAGACTGATTGCATTTGCTCTCTATCTGCACTATCATGTTGCAACTACCGCTCGCCTATCACTCCGCATTTCGCAGTGGCCTACTTCTGATGACGTCACAGACAACCTGCAAAGAAGTTAATATCTGCAACTGAGAGAGAAATTTCGAGTTGAGAAATGCGGACAGAGAGGCGAGCAGTAGTCGCAACAAGACAGTACTTGAAGTGCAGATAGAGCGCAATACAATGAGTGTCACGTTTGCATTCTTACCTTGGATTTACGTATGGTAGTTTTTGCCCAATTTGTGCGTTACAAAAAACTTATTCTTGGTGAGATATTTTGCCGAGGTGAAGACATAAAAACGGCCATGATTTCATACATAAAATTCTATTGTAAAAAATTCACATTTTAATATTTTAATTTAGATGATTCCATGGATCACTTTGGGCCTTCTCGTGAACTGTCTGTGGAACGAAAACCACGATTTTGGTTGTTCAAAGTTCCTTCAAATGGTTACTAACTAAATTTGTTTCTCAAGTGGGTCAAAACATTGAAAACCCACCAAATCTATTATAGAATGTTAAAATTTGTCAGTATTTTGGATTATACATTTAGAATGGTAATATTTTTTATGAAAATAAGAATAACTTGAGTGAGCCCAACAATACTTAAGGCTAATTTCCCCATGAAACAAAACATGTGTGAAAAAATATCGTTAATTTAGAACAGAAATGCTAAAATCATCTAAAGCTAAATCCAAAATTATAGAAACTAGGCATGATAAAAAGAACGCAATTTAATATTTATACATATAACATACATTTAAACCTGCCTTTTATACTTTCATAAAAAAAAAATTCATACTGATTTATTTTTAACGTTCCTTCGAGATAATTTGATCTAATAGCCACAGAGGATTTTGTTATCTCACGCAATTTCACAAAAACCTGGCCAAAACCTATAACAGGTTTGCAAGTATATTTTCAACTGTAAAATATATAGTATTAATATGATTGCTGGTCAAAATGACTGCTTTAATAAAAAATGTCAGATGAAACACTATTATTTACAAATCAAAATTTGATTGAACGATTATGTAGGTATTTCAAATAACTCCGTTTGTTCTTTGGGGTATTTTCCTGATATTGAACTCTACTTAAGGTGTTTTCGTGAAATATTAAGTATATGAGGATCAGAAGGAACAAGGAGATTGGGAACCATATCTTCTACATTCTGTATTCGTGAGAATTTTCGGGAATAGCGTTCCCTGTTTTCTTTTGTGTCCTTGTTCCTGGACTCTTGGGCTTCTTCTGAAAGTTAGCCTTAAAGCACGCGTATTCTAATATTTGATATCCATGAAATAAGATTTTATGTTAAGTTTTGGGCATAAGATACTATGGAAAATGCTTCACGAATGTAACTGCAGTTTTTATGCAAAATATCTCGAATTTGCTTACATTAATATGGGATATTTACTTGTAATTGTCAAAAATATTATACAAAATCGATAAATTATGTTTTGATGTATGCATGTTATATCAGCAGACTCTTCATAATTATAGAAAAACTTTCTTGCCGTATTTCAGTTATTTGTAATTAAAAAAAGGCTTTGGTTTATCCACTAAAAATCCTCAGAAACAAAATCCTTTCTCAATTCTTCATGCATGAATATTTAGCAGGCATTCAAAGAACAGGCATTCAAAGATATATATATATATATATATATATATATATATATATATATATATATATATATATATATATATATATATATATATATATATATATATATATATATATATATATATATATATATATATATATATATATATATATATATATATATATATATATATATATATATATATATTGATTTAATCTGAAATTTTCAATTTCTCTATCTTAAGGAAATTTTACTTTGTTATTACTTAGGGAAGGAGGAGAGAAGGGGGGGGGGGGGAATGCTCTTCCTGGCGGTGCCCATGTTACTTTAATTATTGGTTATTCTTGATTATTAAATCAAAAACATACTATATAATGAATATTTTATTACTTACTATATACAATATAACTATTAAACAATAAAAATAAAATTAATGCATAACATCTAAAATTCTAATGATCTTTATTTTGTGCCAAAAAAATCTGCATTTTCGCATTTTTAAGGAGCAATGTTGGATTGAGTAATTAATCTTATGGAAATAAACGTTATTCAAATTGTACCAACTGAAAAAAAATTATAAAACATTTATTTACTTACGAGTCAGAAGAGAAAATCTTTCAACGTAAATGGGAAAAAAATCGTTTATAAGTATTTAAGCAATCAAACTAGAAAAACAACTGTGATAAGTCCATGCGCTAGTTCATATTGACTTTGGAAGATATAAAAAAAAAACATCATAGTAATAAATAACCAGATTATCTTAACTGGGTAAGAACTAGACAGAAATTACCGAGCTAGAATACCGCAATCCCCTTGAATAAATAAATAAAGCAAAGCTCTCAAAGGGTAAAAATGTTAGATAAAAAGTTTCTTGAAATTAATGTAAAAGATTTAAAAATACAAAAATGTTTTATTTATTTCAAGTTAGAGAAAAACTTAAAAAAAAAAAAAAAAATTTTAAATGAAACACAAAAAGTCTAGGAAATACTTAATTAAATTAACAAAAATAGAATATCAAGGTCCTATATCTGATGGCAAATTAAAGAAAAATCAAAACGATTTTTAAGAGTTGAAATAACAACAACAAAATTTTAAAACATTAAAAGGAATACTTCTTTCATCTAATCTCCAATATTACTAGACTACTGGTGCCTGAAAAGCACCTCTCAATTTCAATACTCAAAACAACATTGTAAAATTGAATTATAATTTGAGAATGTCATAAGTGCTTTTTTCCCCCTTGAAATGTGCACTTTTTTCCAACTTTATTTTATATTTCAAAAGCCAGGGGATGCAAAAGCGAATGCAACATGTATAACTGTACGATGCCCTATGGCGCTTTGTTTCTATACAATCTTGGACACATCGCACATACCGAAGATGGATACGATTACCACGTTGACGATGAAGTATCGCCCCAGCAAGAGCAAATGGAAATCGTCTCAAACGGCGCGGTGTTAGCTGTTACACTACGTTTCTATACAGTCTTGGAAACACCGCTCATATGCAGGGTGAATTACAAACCATGTCTCAAACGGCGCGGTGTCGACGGTTTCAATACGTTTCTATAGTATCTTAGAATCATCGTGCATGAATCGCGGTGTATTGTAGCAACACGATTCTTCTTTCATGAAGTGATAGGCAAGTATCACGCCCGCGCTTTGACTCGTTCAAAAAATACCGTGATGTATCGGTATTGTGAAAATAGCAACACCGGTTTGACGATGTTGATTTCGCACCGGTTTTGGACGATGTATCGATACATCTCCCAACCCTATTACTGTCTCGGACATATGGTCACTTGGTCAGCACATGAACCTATAATTAAAATCAAAATGTGGTGTTATATGAAAAACGACACATATTTTAATTGGACGCGCTTACAAATTTTCACTTTTCTGTAAAATAAGCAAAAAGTTAGCAGCTAAAACTTATGTAAACAGTTAAAAGACCATTCTTATCTTTCTAAAAATAGTCATAGAGTGGATGGATTCTGATGGATTTGGAACTTTTAGTTACAATGAAAATCGAGTTTCCGAAAAAATAAGTCAATTTTTTTACTAATATGTGTAGCTCTGCAACTATAACTAAATAAATGAACAGAATACTTTTTTTGAATGAAATAAGTAGTTAAATACCCTCAGACACAGAATCCATTTCATAAATATTAAAAAACACTCCCAAAATTAACTACGTAACTTTTTTTAGTTGTAATATATATCAACGCATAGTTAGACGTATATCTGTCATCCAAAAAGATTAACTTTGGAGTGAAATAACTAGTGCAGATGTTTTCTTAAATCAGAAAACTATGCTCTACGAAACTGTGCTGGTGGTCATGGAACCTACCATTAAGGTTTTCGTCAAAATCGCGCAAGCGCATAAGGTAGCAGCCATTGAAAAAAAATCATATTTTTCAATGATTGCTAAAAAATGGTTGCAACGATTTTATTCAAAATCACTGTGGTAATGCCTCTTATTGTGTTCTAAACATACCCACCGCTGAAATTCAATAATTTTTTCTCCTCTCCGCAGTTTTACTTATAAGAAAGGAAAGAATTATCGGGGGAAAAAAAATATCGCCGGTTTTTTTTACTAGAAGATAAATATTTACGAATCCATGGCAAATGACAAATCAAATTTAAAATAATTTTATCGTAATTTTAAAGGAGTTCAATATAGTAATGAAAATTTTAAAATTGCGTTTTCAGTTTTTCAAGCGATTTTTTCTGATAATGTTACTGTCGGAAATAAACGAACATGTAAACTTATTTTAATTTTAATTACACCCAAAAACTTTAAGGTGTGACGTCATTTTTACAATGAATATAAATTTGTATAATTTCAGTTTTTAGTTTAGTTTAAATGGCAACAATGATTTATTGTTCTGTTGTTCCTTTTTAACTGTTTTTAGAATAAGCCATTTTTTAGTTGCCTTTGTGAGAGTTGGATTAATAGAAATGTCGAATATTAAACTCGTTAATTATTTTTCTTAATTGAGTCTGATCTTGATATTTACATAACAGACTACGACACAGAAGTAGTGAAAATTAGTCGGAATTTACGACATTTGGCATCCCTGCCGGGATTCGAGATCGGACTTTGCGTAAGAACAATTGATTTTTAACGTTTTTTTATTGAATCGTCTGCAACAAAATGGAAATGATATTTAAAGTAAAAGGATTAAAAAAAGAAGATTTAAAATCAGTAGCTGAAGATTTAGGAGAAATTATATCGCCAGAAATGAATATCTCTGATATAAGGACAAGAATTTTGGAAAACCAAGCGGCGAAAGACGATCCGGAATTTATTAAAGAGCTTCTCACAACGACGGTAACTGAAAGGTGTTGAAGTTGTATTTATAAGAAAAATAATAGTGTAATTGTTTTTGTTATGTGGCAACACTTCTGAATATCTTTGGATTTAAAATTGATAGAAGCTCAGTCGAGAGGATTTGTTTTTACTTAAAATAAAGTTCATGGAAAACGTACTTCACAATTTAGCAAGCTTTTATATTTAATATATACTTTAATCTTAAAAATTAACAGGTTATGGGATCACAGTCACGCTAAATGCTCTGTTATGATTAAAGTAATGATTGATTTTGCTGAAGTTTCAGAAGTTAGCAGGATAGTTTTTCACTAACGGCAAGAACTGTAAGTTTTTCTTCCTAATTATTCCAGTCCTGAAATCACTTTTGTTTAAAGACAACACTTGAGGGAATTATATGATTGAAGTGGACTAGTTTTTCAAGTGTTTATAAGATTACTATATCGTAAAGTGAAACACTAATTATGGAGATAGGAAAGTTACAGACTAAGCCTTTATGTGGAGAAGCTGACTGGCCGATGTGGAAGTATAGAATAAAATTTGCTGTAAATTATTATGCCGATGCCTTAGAAGTTATCGAAGGAAAAATAATTAAACCAAATCAGCCGCTAGAAGGAGCTGATGAAGCAACTTTGAAGAAATACGAAGAAGATCTTTTACGATATAAAAAGGCCAACACTTGTGCCATGATGGTAATAACGAATTCCATGAATGAAGAAACCATGAAGAAAATCGTGAGGTTTGATAATGCTAGAGAAGTATGGTTAGAACTTCATAAGTTATTTGAAGCAACATCTGACAACCAACTGTATAACATTTGTCTACAATTTTTCCAGTGTAAGTGGACAATGAACGACAGTATGGCTGCTCATTTATCAAAATTAAAGAACCTCTGGAGTGAATTAAATTTAGGTCTTGAAAGAAAGCAAGAAACTAAATTGCCTCAGATGTTATTAATTTGCAAGATTTTAGACACACTACCTCAAGAGTATCGTTCTTTCAAGTCAAGTTGGCTACTTCTGAATGAAAATAAAAGAACAATTGATGAGTTGACAACTCAGTTATGTTCTCAAGAAAGAGAATTTAAAGAAGAAAAGTTTAAAGATGATGTCCAAAATCAAGATGTATCAGAAGCTAAAGCAAGTAGAATAAGGACAGCTTTCAAGAGCAAAAAGCAGATAGGAAAATGCAATTATTGTCATCAGGACGGACACTGGGTAAAATTCTGTCGAAAATGGATAGCTGATGGAAGACCAGCAAAGCCTAATAAGAATGATAAAGTCTCAAGAAAAGATGATATCATAGCAAATGTGTCCATGCTAGCTCTAGACGAAGAAGTATTTTCATCTGAAGAAAACTGTTATGACTGGTTTGTGGATAACGGAGCATCAAAACATATCACCAATAATAGTAGTTACTTCACAGAATTTGAAAAATTTGACACCCCACATGGAGTTACTGCTTCAAATGGCGAAGTACTACCAGCTGTAGGTAAAGGAACTTTGAAAATTGTGACAAGAGTAAAACAAGAGAAGCAATTCAAAGAACTTAAAGAAATCTGGTTTGTTCCAGGTATTAGTAAGAACCTATTCTCAGTACTGGCAGCTCAAGATAAGAATAGAAACAGTAGATTTGAATCAACCGCAAAAGAGTGTTGGTTGAAAATCAACAACAAGGCTGTACTCTATGGTACAAGAAGCATAAGGGGTGGTCTATATAAAGTTCACATGGAAGTACTTATTCCGAAAAATCCAGCAGAAGTCAATTCAGCTACTACAGGCAATTCTGTTCTGCAATTATACCACGAGCGTTGGGGTCACCAAGACAAAAGGCATATTAAGAATGTTCTAGAAAAACAAATGAATCTCAAAGTTGAGTTAGACAATCAGCTATGTGAAGCATGTATATACGGTAAAGCACATCGTTTGAAATTTGGTACTAGAGAGAAGACCAAAAGACCTGGAGAACTTATCTCAGCAGATGTTTGTGGACCGTTTGATGAATCTTTTAAAAGATATTGTTACTTCGTAGTCTTTAAAGATCATTTCACTAAATTTAGATATGTATTTGTATGTATCAGAAGTTGCAGAAGCTATTGAAAATATGATCTCCCATGCTAAAAATTTAGGACACAACATTAAAGAGTTCTTAAGTGACAATGGCGGGGAATTTGATAATGAAAATGTTAGAAGTATCCTGAAGAAAAGTGGAATAGTTCAAAGATTCCCCCTACACTCCACAGCAAAATGGTGGAAGTGAGCGCGAAAACAGAACGTTGGTAGAAATGGCAAGAACTTTGAAAAATTCAAATTCAGAAGTTAACTTTCCTTCGTCATTATGGGCAGAGCTTATTAGTACATTTGTGTATATTTTGAACAGAACAGGAAAGAGTTCTTTTTCAAATGTAAGTCCTTATGAAGCTTGGATAGGACAAAAACCTCGAGTAAAACATATGCGTATAGTCGGATCACTATGTTATGCTCACATACCTGATCAGAAACGCAGGAAAATGGATAAGAAAGCAATAAAGGGTTACCTATTAGGATATGATGGAGATGAAAGATATCGTATCTGGATAAGAGAAATAAACACAGTTATCTGCTCTCGAGATGTGGTATTTCAAGAGAAACCACTGAAAACTGTGAAAATCCGATAGAAATACCTTTGCTTGAACAGTTACCTGAATCCGAAAATGAGGAAAAGCATGAACAAGAAGATTCAAAAGATCAAACTAGTTCTGAGAGTGAAAACAAGGATGAAAAGGAATCTTCTACTATGGAGTTAAGAAAACGCAGTGAATTAAAGAAGCCTAAACGTTTTGAAGATTATATAATGGCATCTGAAGTTTTTATTTGTGATATGAATGAACCACAGTCATATGAAGAAGCTATTATTTGCAAAAAACAAAAATTCTGGGAAAAGGCCATGGAATCTGAAATTAGTTCCTTAAAGGAAAATGACACATTGACACTAGAAACACTTCCAGATAAAGCAAAAGCTCTTCCTTGCAAATGGGTTTTCCGAATTAAGAAAAATCCGGATGGCACCATCGATAAATACAAGACGAGACTTGTGATTAAAGGGTTCAAACAGAGACATGGTAGGTATTGACTATGATCAGACCTTCAGTCCAGTCACAAAGCTAGGAACTGTGCGTTCACTTATAAGCATTGCAGCCAGTGAGAAGATGCATACTCGACCTGGCATACTCGATTAGTGTTTTATCACTCAAATTAGAAAATCCCTCTAAAGAAGACTGGATTAAGGTAAAGCGTGTTTTTAGGTACATTGCAAGCACTAAGCAAAAATGCATCAATTATAAGTCAAACTACAGACCAGGAGTTTTAGAATGCTTCAGTGATGCTGACTTTGGAGGTTGCATGCAGACAGGCAGATCAACAAGTGGAGTTATATCTCTATATGCAGGAGGTGCAATATCTTGGTTAAGTCAACGTCAAGCCATGGTAGCAACATCAACGATTGAAGCTGAGATAGTTGCAGCAAACGAAGCTGCAAAAGAGTTGATTTGGCTGAAGAGACTCATCAGTGGAGTTTCCTCCCTGAAAGAAGTGCCGACAATTTTTGTTGATAACAGTGCTGCAGTTAGACTGGCTCAGAACCCTGAATTTCATCGTAGAACGAAGCACATCAGCTTAAAGCATTTCTTCATTCGTCAAAAAGTATTAGAAGGAGAAATTAATGTACAGCAGCTTTCAACAGAAATACAAACTGCTGATTTAATGACAAAGCCCCTACACAAACTAAGACTGTTGATGCTGTGTGAAAAGATGGGACTTGTGAGAAATTCAGAAGTGTAACTTAGGACTCTTAACTTAAAAACGTATTTTTTTTCTTTTAAATAAGGGGAAGTGTTGAAGTTGTATTTATAAGAAAAATAATAGTGTAATTGTTTTTTGTTATGTGGCAACACTTCTGAATATCTTTGGATTTAAAATTGATAGAAGCTCAGTCGAGAGGATTTGTTTTTACTTAAAATAAAGTTCATGGAAAACGTACTTCACAATTTAGCAAGCTTTTATATTTAATATATATTTTAATTTTAAAAATTAACAAAAGGAAAACTCAATTTGAATTAAGAAATGCTCAAGAAGAAAAAGAATTTGAGCTAAGAAAAGCTCAAGAAGAAAAAGAATTTGAGTTAGAAAAAGAAAAAATAAAAGCGCAAGAACAAAAAGAATTTGAACTAGAAAAACAAAAGATGGAAGTTAAAAAAGCGATTGATTTGGCAAAACAAGAAAATGAATTGAAAATTGAATTGGCGAGAATGCAAGTTGCCAATCCAAACCTTGTTAATATTCAAACTGTTCCTAATGAAGATTTTAATTCTAAAAGAAGATTTACATTACACAAGCTGGAATTTAGAAAATTTGGAGGAGATATAAAAGTAAAGGGTGCCGTTCTGGGGACAATTCTGTAACATCCACAATGACGAAGACATCGCAGCCGAAGATAAGTTTCAATATTTAGTTCAGGCAACAGTTGCCGGTTCTAGAGCAAGAGAAGTCATTGACAGTTTTCCACCAAGCGGTGAAAATTACTTTAAGGCTGTCGATTGCTTGAAAACTCGATTCGGTAAGGAAGATCTTTTGATTGAAGTGTATGTGAGAGAATTGTTAAAATTAATCATATCTGTGCAAACCAAAGAACAACCATCTATCACTTATTTATATGATAAACTTGAATCGTATATGAGAGCACTTGAAACATTAGGTGTTACTACTGATAAATGTGCCTCAATACTTTATCCAATGGTAGAGTCTTGTTTTCCACAAGATTTTTTAAAAGCTTGGAATCGAAGTGCAACCTCTCATTCTAAAACTGAAGCTAAAGAAAGATTAGACGATTTGATGAATTTTTTGAAAAGCGAGGTTGAAGGAGAAGAACGAATCACGCTGGCTATGGCTGGATTCGGATTAACAAAGGATCAAGAAGTAAAGCACAGTAAAAGGAGAGTTTGTGAAAATGCAAATAAGATACCAACCGCGACATCTTTGCTGACAACAGATGACAGAAGGTTACTTTGTGTATTTTGTGGAAAGTCTCACAAAAGTCATGAATGTAGGAATGCTCCTAACATGCCATATGAGGAAAAGAAGGCTATTTTAATTAAGAAGAACTTGTGTTTCAAATGTTTACGTTCAAATCACCATGCCCGTTCATGTATGATGGTTCACATCAAATGTTCGAAATGCGGTCGAGGACATAATACAGTTATGTGTTATGGAAAGCGGGACAATTCCAATGTTACTAAAGGAGCATCCAATGAGGAAACAAGTAGCCCAGTCTTTGACAATAATAGTAGTGTTTTATCAAACCAAACGGATGAAATTGATGTTGTTCTTCAAACTCTGAACGTACGAATAGGCAATGGTAATAAAGAAATAGTAATAAGAGCAATGATGGATACTGGATCCCAGCGATCATATGCTACACAAGAGGTAATTGAAGCATTGAATATTGAGCCAACTAAAGAAGTTAAAATTGTTCATACGCTCTTTGGTGGTAAGCAAACTGAAGAAGAAACTCATAAAGAATATCTATTGAGCTTAAACAATTTAGAAAATACGTTCAAGTGTCGAATTGAAGTATTAGACCAGAGGAAGATTTGTAATGAAATAGCACGAGTACCATTTGGAGATTGGATTACTGAAATGGAACATCTGAATATTTATATCTCTGTTAGAGAAGACAAACGTAGATGCACAGACAGCAAGATTCACTTGTTAATTGGAGCAGATGTAGCCGGAAAATTGTTAACAGGTAAACTACATCATTGTAAATCTGGACCTGTTGCTATCCATACGAAATTAGGATGGACTCTGATGGTAAAGATTCCTCGAGCTCAAGCTAGAAGCGAGAACAGTGTGTTTTCTGTAACTTCGCTTCTCACTCACAATTTAGAAAGTATATGGAAATTAGATCTTATAGGTATTTCAGAGTCGCCAATCGACAAAAGCGAAGAATTATTAAGAGAAGAAACTGTTTCTCACGTTCAACGAACTGTAAGAAGAGACTTTGATGGAAGATATGAAGTTGCGTTGCCCTGGATACATGAAAAAGACAATCTGGCAAACAACAGAGACGTGGCAGAGAAAAGACTTTGCATAACGAAGAAGAAACTTGAAACTTCTGGACACTCAAATGAGTATGGAGCTATTTTTCAAGATTGGTTGTCAAATGATATTATAGAGCGAGCACCCGAAGTTTCGAGTAAGGGAGTTCATTACCTTCCACACAGAGCTGTCATAAAAGAGAACAGTAAGAGCACCAAGATACGACCGGTATTTGATGCATTGGCAAAAAAGAAAGGAATGTTATCACTCAACGATTGTTTGGAGAAAGGCCCGAATATGGTGGCAACTATTCCTTCCTTGTTGATCAAATTCAGATTAAAAACCGTAGCAGTAACATCGGACATAGAGAAAGCATTCCTCCAGATTGGTGTTCGTGAAACTGATCGAGATTTCTTACGATTTCTTTGGTATGATGAAGAACAGAATATAATAGAATATAGGCATAAGAGGGTTGTATTTGGAGTGACATCAAGTCCATTTCTTTTGAATGTAACATTGAATCATCATTTAGAAAACTCCCTGAAGAACTTCAAGAAACAGCACAGCACTTAAAATCATCTTTCTATGTAGACAATTGTATTGATAGCTTCGATAACGTGGAAGAAATGGAGAAATTTGTCTTGGAATCTCGCGTCCTTTTATCAAGTGCTCAATTTAATTTAAGAGATTGGACCAGTAACGCACACTCCAGAGTTCTAGATCAAACAGACGTAGAAATAACTAACCTACTTGGACTGGTTTGGAACATCAATGACGATACTTTATCTTGTGTAGTTAAAGATTTTGATTCTGAAGGAGTTCTGACTAAACGGAAAGTACTATTCGTATTAGCAGCATATTTGATCCTATTGGTTATACAAGTCCTGTGATGCTTATATGTAAAATAATTTTACAAAAAACGTGGACACTGAGACTATCTTGGGATACTGAGTTACCTAAAGATATTTCAAAGGACTTTAGAAAATGGCTGAAGACTTTATCAAAGCTACAAGAAATAAGAGTTCCAAGATGTCTTCTAAACACTAAAAAGAAAGTGATGCAATTACATGTGTTTTGTGATGCGTGTCAAAATGCTTATGCAACCTGTATATTTTTTAGATCTGAAACTGAAGACCAAAGGGAATGTTCATTAATTCAAGCTCGTAGTCGAGTTGCCCCTTTAAAGAAGATTTCAATTCCCAGATTAGAACTGCTATCTTGTCTCATAGGAGCCAGGCTAGCTCAAAAAGTTATTGTTGATCTTGGTTATGAAGATATGCCTATTATCTACTGGTCAGACTCTGCAAATTGTTTGTATTGGATAAAACGGACTGGAAATTGGAGCACTTTTGTCATGAATAGAGTTCAGGAAATTAGAAGATTAACCAGCTCTGACAACTGGAGACATGTCGCTGGAGTTGCGAATCCAGCTGATCTACCATCTCGAGGATGTCCTGCGGAAAAATTACCCCAGTTGAAATGGTGGGAGGGACCTCAATGGTTGCGAAAAGCGGAAGATGAATGGCCCACCTCAGATGCTTTTCCAAATATGGACATAATAACAGCGGAGAAGAAGAAGACGATTGTTGCTGCTACAAATACTAGCACAGAAAAATTCGAATTCTTCTCACGAATATCCTCACTCAGAAAGATCACCAGAGTCATGGCATGGATTATACGTTTTATCAAAAATTGCAAGAGATCACATGAAAGGGTTGCCGGGGAAGTGTTAGTAGATGAGGTGAAGTATGCAGAAACAGTTATTTGGTGACAAGTTCAGAAAGAGAGCTTTGAAGACGATCAAACCTTTAACTTCCAGACGTATTTGGACAGGGATGGTCTATTAAAAGTAAAATCAAGGATATCTATGAGAGAAGACCTCGGAGCTTTTAAATATCCAGTGCTTTTACCTTCGAAACATCAACTTGTAGAGAAACTTATTTTTGAAGAGTATGTTGGCAATTGCCACGCAGGAGTTCAAGTGATGATGACAAAATTACGAGAGCGTTTTTGGATAATTAAGAGTAGGAAAACAATTCGACAAGTTACAAGAAAGTGCATTAGATGTGCGAGGTTTACAGCAATTCCGTTAAATGTAGATGAAGCTCCTTTGCCTGAAGATCGTGTGCGAGAAGCTCATATTTTTGAAGTGATTGGAGTCGATTTATGTGGGCCCATGCATTTAAAGAACCAAACCAAATGTTGGGCTGTCCTGTTCACTTGCGCAGTATACCGAGCTGTTCACATCGAATTAGTTACGTCTTTGACAACTGATAGCTTCATTTTAGCTCTAAGGAGGTTTATCTCAAGAAGAGGACGACCCTCAACTATTTACTCAGACAACGGAACGAATCTAGTAGGGACATCTAATGCATTTCAAGTTGTGAATTGGGAAAAAATACAAGAAGTTGCTGCAATCAAAAAGATTCGATGGAAATTTAATCCACCGTCATCCCCTTGGTGGGGAGGCTTTTGGGAGAGGTTGATTGGCATGCTTAAAAGAATTCTTAGAAGAGTAATTGGCAATGCCTGTTTGCAACATGAAGAGCTATACACAGTTTTGTGCGAAGCAGAGAGTTTAGTCAACTCTAGACCATTGACTTATGTCTCTGAAGACGAGAATGATTTAGTGGTGCTATCACCATTGATGTTTTTGAACGAAATAGAAGAAACTGGAATGGCAGACCTTGATGAAGTAGATGCTAAGAGGCTGAATAGAAGATTCTCCTACAGACTAAACCTCAGAAAGGAGTTACGGAAATGTTTTAGAATTGAATATCTGGGGCAGTTGAGAGAACACTACAAGGTTAGAAAAGTGCAACAAGTGGAAGAGGGAGACATCGTTCTAGTAGGCGATACCAACATTAGAAAACAAAGTTGGCCTCTAGCTAGAATTTTGGAGCTGTATCCAGGGAAAGACGGAAAGGTTCGAATTGCCAAAGTGAAAACGAATTCTGGAACATTTTTGCGACCGCTGCAACGATTGTACCCACTTGAAGTTCAAAAAACTGAACAATCTTCTTTTCAGGAAAGAGATTCACAACCTGGAACCATCGACGCAGCACGCAAAGATAACAACCTAAGAACAAGACGTGGAATACGTATAAGACTTCCAAATCGTTTGAACTTGTGAATAACTTTTATTTGACTTTTGAAGTATTTAAAAGATCAAAGGTGGGAGGATGTCGGAAATAAACGAACATGTAAACTTATTTTAATTTTAATTACACCCAAGAACTTTAAGGTGTGACGTCATTTTTACAATGAATATGAATTTGTATAATTTCAGTTTTTGGCTTAGTTTAAATGGCAACAATGATTAATTTTCTGTTGATCTTTTTTAATTGTTTAGAATAAGCCATTTTAGTTGCCTTTGTGAGAGTTGGATTAATAGAAATGTCGAATATTAAACTCATTAATTATTTTTCTTAATTGAGTCTGATCTTGATCTTGACATAACAGACTACGACACAGAAGTAGTGAAAATTAGTCGAAATTTATGACATCTGGGTTGGGTGTGGATGTTCGTTGTGATTCGGAATCCACGATAAGCTGTGGGTCCCGGACTGATTAGCCGTTGTTATGCCCTAAAATAGGTCGTGCGTACAAACTAATCAATCAAGTTGAAACTTGGCAGACAGGCTCTTTGTCGATGGCAACATATTTCTTTAAGTTTTGGTGGTTGAGTTGCCATACACAAGTTTCTATTACTCGTTCGTGGTCGATTTTGATAGTTACTGCCGTCCGCATTAAACCAATTTGTAAATGTTCGAGTAGATTTTGGCATGTAAGATATCATTGAACTCAACTTGAAGAATTATGAATATCCATGTTACCAGGTGTACCATAAGTGGTACTACTTCTGGTTTATCAATTTTGAAGATAAATATGGCATGTTGGGTGTCGTTGGGCTTGTCTTGAAAAATTATGAATGTTTAAGGTATCAGGTATAGCATAAGTAGGTTTATCCATTTCCAAGATAAATATTGCATGTTGGACTTTTGTTTTGACGAATTATGAATGTTCAAAGTACCAGGTATGCTATTGGTACCACTTTCGGTTTATCAATTTTAAAGATAATTATTGCATGTAAGGTATCGTCGAACTCAGTTTGAAGAATTATGAAAATTCCTGGTACCAGATGTACCATAGGTGATAAATACAAAAACGATTAAACGAACAAATTCAAAAAATAGAAGTCGCCAGTGTTTAAAAAAAAGTTCTGATATCCCCCAAAAAAACACTTTTGAAAAGTAGAAGAACCACCAACCTCAAAAACACATAAAACTTTCTTGCAATAAAAAAATCATAAACATGATGAAAATTTTCAGCCACAAATACAGTGATATAAAAAATGGCCAACCTCTGATTACAACTATCGGTTGTGACTCGCTTAAGAATGTATGCTTACTTAATTTTTAAAATTTAAGTTCCGCTCCCATAAAAATTTACGCTGCTTGAGGTTGGCGCCCGTCTTAATTACTAACCTTTAAAACCCCCCACACAATAAAAACTTTCCAAAAAATCAACCAAACAAAAGCTTACCACAAACACTTCAGTTTCTGACTTAAAAAATTCTTAATAAAGATTCAAATGCAAGCGTTTGAGCACAGTTTCTCTATACTATTTTGAAAGTTACATGAACAGGAAGATTTACACCACTTTGTATTTCCTACCTATCCAAATGAAATCATAAACTCGAATATTCGTGCAATCTGCCATAAATTAGTTTAAACGCAAGCATTGTTAATATTCCTATAACGAGCGCCAACCTCAAGCAGCGTAAATTTTTATGGGAGCGGAACTTAAATTTTAAAAATTAAATAAGCATACATTCTTAAGCGAGTCACAACCGAGAGTTGTAATCAGAGGCTGGCCATTTTTTATATCACTGTATTTGTAGCTGAAAATTTTCATCATGTTTATGATTTTTTTATTGCAAGAAAGTTTTATGTGTTTTTGAGGTTGGTGGTTCTTCTACTTTTCAAAAGTGTTTTTTTTGGGGGATACATTAATTTCAGGTTACAGAAACAAATTGGAAAATTTGCTTCTGTAACGTGAAATTAATGTTGGAAAGTTGGAATAAGGTAATGATGGACATGTATTTAAATAAAGATGAGATATTGGCAGCGTTGATGAAAAATCGTAATTCGGTAAAGAAATGGAATGAAAGCAATATAATTCTTATTAATCAAGGGGAACTACATTTTCATTATGGAAAGTAGTATAAAAATCCTAGAAATGTATCCCTGTGTAGCGAAATAGAAAAAGTAGAAATAGTTTTAAATTCAGTTATCTAAATAAGATCGGCATTCAGCATAAGTTAAATAGAATGGTATTACCACTGATCTTCTACTACAACTTCTGGATTGCTTATTGGCGGTTTCTGCTCTGCAAGCAAATGATGTCATTTGAATACTTCCCCCATAATTCTTTGAAATAGGTTGCCCATAGTTACAAACAAATTTGAACTAGATCAAACAAATTATAGAACTTCAAATCAGTAAGCAAGCATGCGCTATCCAGAAGTTGTAGTAGAGATCAGTAGGTATTACCGATAAGTATTTATCTGAAACGTAAAAGTTTTACCTAAACACAGTGGCGAACCGATAAAATTTTTTTTTTTTTTTTTTTTTTTTTTTTTAGAGAACGACCACAGAAAATACCGACTGTAAAAAAAAGTTTGCTGACTCTTTTTACTATCTATAATAATTAAAGTGTCTGTGTGTCTGTTTGAGAATCTCTAGAAAGTGACTTCCAATAGAAGTAGAGCTTTGAAATTTTCAACGCAAATAATTTTAGCCGTCTAATTGCATCTTTAATAAACAGAATGCTAACATTTTAATTAATTTTTAATTAATTTTTTTAAATAAAATTTTGATTTTTTACAAAGCGGCTACCAATAGGTGTAGTTATTATTATTATTAATCATTAATAATTATTTGTTATTATTAAACCTTATTAATAACTATTAATTATTGAACGCCATTAATTAGTATTAAGGATTATTAATTATTATCAAGGATTATTAATTATCATTAAGGATTATTCATTATTATTAAGGATTATTAATTATTATTAAGGATTATTAATTATTATTAAGGATTATTAATTATAGGATTATTAATTATTAGTAAGGATTATTAATTATTACTCATTATTACTAATCATTATTAATTTATACATAATTATTAATTTCAACCAGTTTAAATTTAATTAAAGTTGTACTGCTGTGAATAGATTTTGTATTTACGGAATTTTTGCATTGACAGTATATTTTCAGCCAAACAAACGGGGAAAAAATAGAAAAGATGAGTCTATACACTTCTAAATTTTTATAGTATATGTTTTTAAGAAGGTTTTGATTCAACAAATTTCAAATGAATTTTTTAATTTTAGCCAGGTTTTTACCCCTTCTCCCCACTGTGTGACGTTTCGGCTCACAATAGACTTTGTTTAACTCTTGCAACAAATTTAAAACAAGAAACTAAAAACAGCTATAGAACTAGGTTTGAAGTTCGAAACTATCTTTAATAGTTGTCTTGTTACGACCGCCCGGTTTTAGAACTTAAAAATACCTTCTTTCTTATGGTATAAAATAGCTGGTATAAAAATAACATTTCAGCATTAAAATTTTTTACTTAATTAATACCTGGACATTGAAAGTTTTAAATATGAACACATATGGTTTAACGGTGACACAATGCGATGATGCAATGCGGGAATGAAAACAGGGATAAATCTCTTATTACCTTTTATCTCCCGAATGTAGTCGTCCGTTGAAACAAATTGAAGACGTTCCTGCCTTGACAGCTATCTCTTCACACTCCTAAAACGGATGGACTTGCCAGAATTTGACAGAAAGCCATAGTTCAATCCATAGTAATATATGAAAAGAATAGAAATTAAAAAAAATTATAAAATTTCTTAAGATAATAATTTCCATTCAAATTCATACAGAAGTAAATTAGAAGAAAAAACAATTTTCATTTTCTTCTGAGAAACAAGGCTAACTGAATTTCAAAACAATACAATTAAATTTCCAATCAAAATGCTGTCGATTTCTTTCTTTTTTCTTTTTTTTTTCCCCTTCTTTTTTTTTTTTTTTTTTTCTCTTTTCTGAAAAACATTGTAAAATTTCTTCATTGTCTTAGTTTCAGAGAAATTACTTTGGTTGAAATGTGTATCTAATTTGTTTCTTATCTAATTTATTGGCAAATCCAATAACCATCTGAATCAGAGTACTTCAATTGAATGTGGCATGCATCCTTTATTCATAACAAAACACAAGGAATCAGCATTTTGACCTCTTGAGAATACTTTGGAGTTTGTAAATGACTGATTTTGAAAAGTTGACGAAATCAATGATTTGAATCCCGGGTGGTCCACAGAATAACACAAGTAATTTGAATAACACAAGTAAGTAATACTCATTTGATATGTTACAAAAGGGAGTCCTATAGTAAATCATAGCAGCCTTATTTACGCCATCACTGATGTTACCTGGTTCCGAAGATATTGCTGTAGTCAATGCTCGAAGTGTGGGTAAACGCATCCTCCCACTTTTCAAGAAAATGACAATGAGTCTTCCCATTTCGAAAACAACTGAAATCCATCCCCCAAGTTTAAAAAAATTCATTCCATCTAAAAACTACTAAAGAAAAATAACATTAACTTTTTTTAGCACATGAAGTAAAATACTATTTCACAATTTTTTTTTTTTTTTTTTTTGTTTTTTTTTGTATTTTTGAATGTAAGTACATTATCAATACACATCAATAAAAAAATTGTTGCAAAAAATCGTCCTACCACTTTTTTTTTTCCCCCCAGTTTTTATCGTTGCATTTTGTTTTTAATTTCTTGAAATATTAAACAGTATTGGAAATGGAATATTCAATAGTACTAAAATTAGATAAACATAGATTTTTTTTTCTTAAAAAATATATCAAGCATGTAGGGAAATGCAAAATGTAGTGACACTGAGAGAAAAAGATTTAAAGTTTCAAATGTAAAAAAAAAAATAAAAAAAACTTTATTGTGTATATGTATACATCATAGTGTTATAAAAAAATGTATTATACTACTTTGTATAAAGATAGATGTATATTTATTGACAAATACAGGGGGAACTTGTAACTAACTTTTGGGCATCCCCAACTTCTACTACTGGCAGTAGTGTTTAGAGCAGCTAAAAACACAGATTTGATGGATTATAAAACCTTTTTGGAGAAGACAGAAACGTCAATTTGAAGAACAACGTTATAATTTTGTAGCTGTTGAAAACAACAATTTATTTAATGACAAACAAGGAAATAATTTATCGTTTTTATTAATCATCTTATAATAGTTGTGATTTTCAAGTAGAGAAGCAATTCAAGTCAAATATGAAATTTAAAAAAAGACTCTTCAAAAGTAGCAAAAAAATACTCATCTATTTTACATTTAATTTTAATTTCCCATCATCAGTTTTGTTCCATTATCTTTTTAGTCCAAACCCTAAAAATCAAAAACAAATTATGTAACCGAAGTATATCTTCTATCCGTTACGTGTTTGCTCGCCCCCCTCCCCCCCCCCCCCTTTTCTCCATTCCCCCTCTGAGCCAGTGAAGAAATCAGTCGGAGCATGGGCTACCTTGCAATGTGTATAGTGTTACGCATGTTCCCCCGAGATTGTAAATAATGTTAATGTTGATATCTAAATTAAAATTAAGTCTTATTTGGTCTAGAATCATTTAAAAATATAGATTTATTTGAGTGACCATGATATTCACAGGATCAGTTAATTGAATATTACACAACATTATATACTGTATAAAGTATCTAGAATGCAAAAAAATAAATGTGCTAGGTCTAAGTATGCTATCTCATTTCAATAACATGCAACAAAGTAGCAAAGTGGCAAAATGGTTAGCTGAGAATATAAAAACTATTTAAAATACTCTTTCAGCTAATAAAAATTCGATACGTTGAAAAATATGTATTGCAATTAAAATGACATTCCTCATTCCAATATTTATTAGTCAATTATTATTTAAATTGAATATGTTGATAAATCTGGATTATAATTAAAATGGAATTCTTTATTTTAATATTGTTTCATCCTTGCTGTATGTTTGCTGTGTCTCAGTCTTGATGTTCTGCATCATATCTTCAGAATAATAATTCAATCTTTATCAATCCTTCTAATGCAATCGTCAGATACCTCTCTACTATCAACAAAAGACCTTGAAAATATTAAATTTTCCATACTATGGTCAATAATTCTGAAAAATTTGCTTATTATGTCAGTTGCGTAATTTGTATTGTACAATAGGAGAGATTTGTTGACCCCAGTTGGGGAGGGGGGGGGGGAGGGACTGTAATATCAGTTCATCGTAATTCCAAACATTATTTTTTAAATTTATTTTTATTGTTCACGAATCTATCTCTTGAATCGTTAGGAAAAACAGCTCCTATTCTAAACTTATTCAATTAACGTAAATTTTTCATAATATGAAACATATCTTAAGTTTGATATAAAAGTATTAATTAATTTTAATATGTGTGTCTTACAAGAGTAAACTATCATACTTGGTAATGTTAGAGGGACTTTGAAGCATATTATTTGCTATGGTTAAACCGCCATAAATGAAGAAGCAACTTTATCAAACTTACCAGTAAAAAAAAAAAAAATTCCGATAAATCATATTACGTTTTTAATCTTTATTTCACTCCCACTACTAAATTGTTACTCAACTATACTTTACCTTTGAAACACAGAAAAAAAAAACGTTAATCTTAGGTAAACTATCTAGTTCTATTTTGACTGTCTAACATAGTAATTCTAGATAGAATAAAAGAAAATGCTTTAGCAAATTAGTATGCACAATTTAACATTAAGGATCTAAATTACCTAAAAGCCGCAACCCATTGGATAAACAATGAAATTCACAAAACGATCTCGCAATCTCCCATTAACACTTTTACGCCGACAAAAGGCAGAAAATCACACAAAACTGTGTGGTTTTAATTTTTACACAATGGCAACACTTTTCTAGTTAGAAACAGCTGCGAATTCTCTTCCAGTGGGTTAGTGGATCAATGAAATTTCCTGGACAAAGAATGAATGCTGACGGAAATCCTGAAGGAGAAATGGTTTAACCTCCAGTCCATCCGCACGTAGAAAAATATGGAAATTATAATTAAAAGCTTTAATATTTATATACACGCATTAAAAATGTATTCCATAAAAAAAATTACTATTAATCCGTTTTATACATTGCTTGTATGTGCAATTGCAATTTATTTAAGAAATTTAGAGATCAGGTCGAGTTTTCATAGTACCGAATATCATGTTTCAGATCGATTGGATGATAGTAGTAAGTAGATTGATTAGTTCTTCGAAGTTGTAATAGAAACGTGCATAAAAGCTGTTTCTTGGTGACAGCCCCCAAAACTTGACAGAATACATTCTCATCGACAGTTAATCTATCTGTCAAATCTTAGTTCGATTGGATGATAGAAAGTGGGTTAATTAGCCTTCCGAAGGTTCGCGAACAAACAAAATCCAAGTTAATATAAAAGATTTATTACTAATTAAAAAGAAAATATGTTTAATTTAGAATCAATCTTGACTTACGTGCGTGATTGGAGACGTTATTAAAAGTTTCGTCACGACAGAGTTCTTTAGTTTCGTAGCCTAAATTCGACGATGTGAACAAACTAGGAACACTATTAATGTACCTAATATTAAGGAGGATATTGTAAAAATGTGGAGACGACAGTAAATTTAAATATTAATTTAAGTTTCCAAATTAATTTTTTGTAAATTAACTGACCATTAAAAAAATGTTAAGCATTAATAAAAATAATAGAATATAAAAAAATAATAGAATAAGCAGGCTTGCTGTCTCGAATAACATTCAATATACGATTCACCGTTTAGCTTTAGGATGGGTAGGGTTTCAAATTGCTTTTCTACTATTTTTCTTTCTTTCTTTTTTGTAAAACAGCATTATTGATAAATAAGGAATATTATAACTAATCAAACCTTTCAATTTGAAATGATAAAATTTTATCAAATAGGTGCATTATTGTTCAATAATAAGTTTAAAACGAAAAATATTGTTTTGGTGTCAACTCCAAAACATTTTAATTAAAGCCATTTAAAGCATAAATAAGTTAAATGGGATAAACAGCTGGTTAAGAAAAATAAATTTTTACTTTTTAAGACATTTTTAAGTCGATTTAATTTTTATATTTATTAGTAGGTATCGGTTTACTTCAATTTCTTGCTGACGCCCAATTCTGTTATGTATTAAATCTTCTATAATAAAAATTCTTCAAGTCTTGACCATGGGCGCCTCCAGAAAGTTGCAAGAAAGTGCACTTGCACCTCCCTGGTATTCGAAAATGTGGAGAAAAGAATTAAAGTTCTCAGAAAAATGAACCCTAATACCATTTAATAAATTTTTGAATTTATGCTAATCTGATAGTTGACATTTCATTAAAAATCCAATTAACTTTTTTAAGAACATCAAAGTTGAAGCCGAAAGTTTAAGTTTTCTCGCACCACCCCCTTGCAAATAGTCATGTCGGTATCCATGCCCTTGTCATCTTTTTTTTTTTTTTCCCCTCTCTCTTTTTTTTATACATGCTTTGTTTTTAGAAACGTCCGCTTTGATAATATAAAATAAAATTGATGACAATAAAGTACACTCAATTTAGAAAATTTAGTATAAGTTAACCTTCTATGAAACTGTCACAAACGTTGAGGATTCATGCATATATCTCTTATTTTCGTTCATTGCACGTTCTATCTCCTTTTCAGAGTTTACTGCATGCACGACTCCAAGCTGTTACCTTGCATTGTGTTGGGTATTATAGGAAAACGTCAGTATTGTGTCTACCTGCAGTTTTATAGTGTCATAAATTGCAGAAGAGACGAAAATAAAAACAGGAATAAAAAAATAAAAAAAACGTTGTTGACTCCCAAGGTTGAAATATTAGAAAGGTTACCCCGTTGGCCTATTCATGCGAGCACAGCCATTTCATTATGTCACATGGCAGTGAACAAACAGTTCGTTCTTCGAAAAGAAAACCTCACAACAAAATTCTACAAGAATGGAATCGGAAGTGCATATTGCATTTTCCCATCTCAGGTATGAATTCTAATGCGGAAAACAAGGTTCATTAGATAAAAACAAGGGAAATGACCATGAATGCGAGCCTTTTTATAAATCCATTTGTTTATTGTGTTCGCAACATAAATAGAAAAAAAAAAGGATTTAAATGAAAGTGTTTCTGAAAACTAAACGTTATTTTATGTTTATGCCGAGGTTGCAACCATCACTTAGGGAAAGTAATAGAGCTTACATATTCTTAAAAGAAATTTTGACTCTACACAAACAAAACACAATGGTGTCTTTGGTTGGTTGGTTGGTTATTTTCAGATTATCTGGTGCCGTTAGCAACACGAGGGTTATAATGCGCCGAAACATTCGTCATTAGACAAGCTAACATACATTTTCAAACACCCATGCCTAACACGGGACTCGAACCCCCAACCTCGCGGCCTAGAAGCTAGCACGCTAACCACTATACCGTTTGGTCGGCAGTGGTGTCTTTGGAACTGATTTAAAAAGTTCGGTTATATGTCTGTAGGTTTGTCATAGCTCACCCAAAACCTACTAAACTATATATAAAAAAATAATTTAAAAAAAATTCTCTTCTAGACCGGCCCACTTTTTACAGACACTGAGAGGCCCGGTAATGGAGAAGTTGCGTATATTTAAAAATGGTAAAAAGCAATAAATTCTAATAAAAAAAGCAAAGCTGATTCCGAATATGTAAGTTATATTGCGGTAAAAAATTTATTTAATAAAATATCGAAAGAAAAAAAATCGTAAAAACAGTGGAATCGTGACGAAACCGAAAAACGTTTCATCATTAGCTGGTTAAATATGACGTCATAATCAGATGGAAAATTTTATCCTTCATTTTGTTTACCTACGATGACCTAGGAATTTAATAGGAGCTGATATCCGTGGTGTAAAATATGAAAGGTATGTACCCATTTTAAAAACAGTTTTTCATTTGTTTTTAATTTGATTGAATATAACTTATTTTTATTGTAAGTTTTTATTTTCAATTATCATTTTATCCAGTTAAACTGCAGAACATTGCAGTAGTCAATTTTTTTACAATATTTTCGAAGCTTAAAATTTTACATACTTTACGAACTATTCGAAACGAAACACATATTTAGCAAGAAACTGTATATTCGATTGAAATTCACGTTCAAGAATCTTCATTTTATTCTTGTACAAGTCATTCTTATACAAGTTAATAATACTTGTACAAGAACCAAATGACTTTTTCCTTGTTCATAAATTTTTTGGCGCTATTTCGAAAACTTTAAGTCCGTTTTTCAACAACTCTTCACTCCTAAAAAAGTTATAAAAACACTAGTTTTCTATAGTACACTTGTATCCAGTAGTATTCTTAAAATCAAATTTTCAAATTGATGGATTCAAATAGTAGAAGTTTCCAAATTTTTTACTAATAAGTAAAATGTCTGTAACTTGGCGTGCTATGTAAACAACTGCCATGAAAATCCAATAAAGTAAAAAAAAGTAGTTTGCCATTATTTTCAGTATAGCATTTTTTAAATTTTTTTTTTTCAGTTCAGATTAATTTATATTCCGCTAGAAATTTTACTTTCTTATTTTCAAGAACACTTGTTACCTCTTTGAACAACTTGCACACCTGTTATTCACAAAATTGGTGACATTTATTACTAAGGAAAATAATATGGATCCGTTTTCACAAATTCTTCCAAATTGTCAAAGCAGAATAGAAACCAAATAGAATTTAATTTTGTTTATACATTTAATTTAATTGTGTTTGTATATTCCTGTTCAATTAAAAGGCTGATCCAATTTTCTTTTACCTACTTTTTAAAAAAATAATTTTAGTTTAGTAAGAAGAGTCGGGCGGCGATGTTCGCATACAGTCCGCTAGGACGAATTCTTATTAATTTGAAAGGCTTAAAAAGCTTCTATTTTTTATTATTTTTTCTCATATTTATTTCATGCCCTGCTATATACCTGTAGATGTATTTTTATTTTGCATTCGTCTTTAACAAATTACATATACTCAAACTCACAACATAGGCAATGCTTTAGTTTCTGGTGAAGTAAATATAGCTTCTCACATTACATAGTTAATACAATATTTATATTGTTACGAATTTTTTCGCTGAGGCAATGATGGCACAGATTTCACGGTTTAAAAATATTTATTCTCTCTTCAGAAAACTCACAAAATTTATGCACAGGCAACAGTCTAATTACTCTCAAGCTGCAACACAAGCTTCAACAAAAATAACTTCGAATTCAGCGATTATACAAGCTCACTCCAATAGGTAAACAAAGCGATCAGCTTTCAACGAAATCCGAAGTCAATCTCAAAACTTTCCCGTTCTCCAGTCCTTTTTATACAAGCGCGTGAGACATTCTCGAAGTTTCCAGCCAATTTATCGGAAACGAAATATCTCGAAACTTCTCGATTACTTTAGGTGTTGCCACCTTTTTCTAACTTGTATAATCGCTATTAATTACTAAATAAAATAGGATAAAAATAAATTACAATAGAAATTTGAAATAATACGTCACTATTTACAATATATACAGACAATTTGTGCAACATTTCCCCCTTCTTAAAGACTGCACGTCCCGGGCAGTGAAGTCCTTAAGAGGAAAGGCAATTCAATCACTTCTACTATAATATGGGGCTAGTCTATTGTTATGTACAACTCTAGGTGTACAGGAAGGTGTCCGTTGAATTCTCACCACGACGTCGTTGATCTTCTTAAGGACCCCATACGGCCCTTCCCAGTTCGTCTGGAGCTTAGGGGAGAGTCCTTTCCGACGTTTAGGATTCCATAACCACACCTTGTCACCTTCTTGGAATGAACGTTCCGTGGCCTTGGCATCGTAGCGGACCTTCATGCGCTCCGTCATGATGTTGTTTCTCTCTCTGGCGAACCGATGTACGGCTTCCAAACGTGCCTGCAGATCATCTAGATACTGGACAGGCGAGGAAGGAGTGTCCGGTGGTTGTCCAAAGAGGAGGTTGCTGGGGAGCCTAAGGTCTCTTCCAAACATCGTTAGAGATGGAGAAAATCTGGTGGTCTCGTGAGTTGCACTCCCGTATGCCAACAGAAGCGGTGAAAGTTTCTGACCCCCATCTTGCTGGTTATATGATTTTGAGATTGCGTCCGAATCATCCGCGGGTGCAGCTGATAGATCCCGGGACCTCCGTTCGATGCTTGTAACAGGAGTACGGATGTCGATTCCCCCCTCACTAACTTTGTCCATTTCCACATGAACCACTTCCTGGGAGGGTTTCATCAACGTCACTTTCTTCGGTTCTCTTTCCGAGGCTGGTGATGTACTTTTCATAGATGTGGACTCTTCAGCATTCTCTATGACATTGTCTTCATGAGCCATAATCCGATATACGCACAGCTCTTTCGTGTCTAGATCGTGCAAAGGAACTTCGCCTCTCCATGTTTGCAGCTTGCTTTTCTCAAAATTCAGCGTAATTCCATTTTTCTTCAAAAAGTCTAGTCCGAGAATGCACGGATCTACAATTTCGGCAACATAAACGGTGTGCTTGTAGGTGTTAAATCCAAGGGCAATGTCCACTTGCAATTTCCCATGCACAGAGATATTACCACCAGACACAGTTTGTAGAGAAACAGAGGGCGCTGTGTAAAGGAGTCGGCTGTTCAGGCGACGAGCCACGTCCGTCCTTACCATCGTAACGTTCGCTCCCGAATCGACGATTAGACGACATGGAGTTCCGTTGATCTCCCCCTTCACGAATAAACGCTGGTTTCCTCCTTGTCGGGATGAAACGTGGAAACGACTGGTCGTGGCTTCACCTGTTCTACATTGCAGCTTCTGCCCTGCGAGATGACATCTTCTTAGATTCAGTTGTGGAGAATCCGTGGTAGTGTTATCCCTTCTCTTTTTCAAATCAAGGCAGTTTCGTCGTAGATGCCCTTCCCGTTTGCAGTGCCAGCAAACGACTCTGGTCCTTCGATCCCTGGCTCCGGGATAGCTTCTCATCATTCTATCAATTTTGCTTTCCAGTTCTCGAAGCTTACTGGTGACAAAGTCAGAAGAATCCTCGGCTAATGCACCACGCACATATCGTCGGTCTTTTCCAGAAGCTAGCTGCGCGGCTTCCACTCTCATGGCGTACACGAGGGCCGACTTCAGGTTTTTGTTTTGGGATAACCTTACCGCCTGCTGCACATCGGGATCTTGAATAGCGTCGATGAAATACTGCAGAGAAAGATCGTCTCGTACATCCGGGGGACAGTCAGGGAAAGCGAGGAGCGACAGTCTTTCTATATCCGATGCCAATTCTTGAAGAGTTTCATTGGCCTTCCGCTGTCTCACTTTCAATTGCAGTCTGTTGTAATCCTTTAGATGCTGCTCCCCAAACCTTAACTCCAACGCACTTGCCAGCGCCACGAATTCTCCCCGCTTCTCTTCAGGTAGTGTCTGTAAAATGTCAGCAGCTTCACCTCGAAGAGATGCCGCGAGATGGAATGCTTTCGAAGTATCGTCCCAACCATTCGCAGAAGCAATCATTTCAAACTGCGTTTGATAAACGCGCCAAGACGACCTCCCATCAAAAGTGGCCACTTTGATGTTGGAACGTGGCGTAATGAAGGGGGTGGAAACATTATCCCATTTAGGCGTCGCAACGGTCATAGCTTCCCCCGTTTCAATTTTCCGTAGCCTTTCTTCAACAGCGTCATGAAACTTTTCCTGTTCCTCTTTCATGGTGGAAACCTTTTCTTCGATTTCATTCCTCACAGTCACAAGATCTTCTTTCATTGTAGAAACCTTTTCTCCCAAGCAGTCAACTTTCCCATTAACCGCCTCAAAACTCTCACTGATTTCTTTTCTTACTTCACTCAGAACATCTTCTTTTACCGATTGTAGAACACTTGTAGTAGTCTCTATTATCGTAGATTCCACCATTGTAGCTAGTTCGGATTGCATTTCTTCTTTAATCCCAATTATAGCTGCTGATGTGGATTCTCGGCAGGTGGCGATTGCAGCGGCGAGTTCGGCATTTGTCGTTTCTTGACGGGCTTGACCAGCGGCGATTGTAGCGGCGAGTTCGGCATTTGTCGTTTCTTGACGGGCTTGACCAGCGGCGATTGTAGCGGCGGTTGATTCTTGTCCGGCTTTTATTTCGGCGATTGTAGCGGCGGTTGATTCTTGTCCGGCTTTTATTTCGGCTTTCATTTCAGCGGCCGTGGATTCTTGTCCGGCTTTTATTTCGGCTTTCATTTCAGCGGCCGTGGATTCTTGTCCGGCTTTTATTCCAGCAATCATTTCCATTAATTGTTTCATTTGGTCTTCCATCATTCCTCTAGTTGTCGGCATTCAAAATTACGAGATCCCACTTCTGACACCACTGTTACGAATTTTTCCGCTGAGGCAATGATGGCACAGATTTCACGGTTTAAAAATATTTATTCTCTCTTCAGAAAACTCACAAAATTTATGCACAGGCAACAGTCTAATTACTCTCAAGCTTCAACACAAGCTTCAACAAAAATAACTTCGAATTCAGCGATTATACAAGCTCACTCCAATAGGTAAACAAAGCGATCAGCTTTCAACGAAATCCGAAGTCAATCTCAAAACTTTCCCGTTCTCCAGTCCTTTTTATACAAGCGCGTGAGACATTCTCGAAGTTTCCAGCCAATTTATCGGAAACGAAATATCTCGAAACTTCTCGATTACTTTAGGTGTTGCCACCTTTTTCTAACTTGTATAATCGCTATTAATTACTAAATAAAATAGGATAAAAATAAATTACAATAGAAATTTGAAATAATACGTCACTATTTACAATATATACAGACAATTTGTGCAACAATATTTTATTCGGGATGATATTAAATAACAAATGGAATATAAGAATTGCAAAATCAAATATTACAGATAATCGATTTTTTACATGTTTCCACAACGCAAAAATTAAAAAAAAGAGCCAGAAAATAATTCTATTACTGTGAATTTATCAGAAAATGTTACGTCGAACGAACACCATTGTGGTATTTTTTTCTTTAGCTCTATCAAATTATATTTTCAAAAAAATAAAACAATTCAATAATTTTTTTAAGTATTAGTTTTCATTCAGAAATAATATAAAAAAATATAGGAATTAATATTCAAATTCAATTCCAAACTTAAGAACTACTTTTTCTACACATTTTTAAACTGCAGGAACACTTTTGGGAACCACTGTATATCATAGAATTTCAAAATAATTAGGTCATTATATAAAAACAAGAGTAATAGGTGCGCTACTATCACATCAAAATGATTTTCAGAAACGTGTCGAGACCTTTTTGCTGAAACATTGTCTCGTTTCGTGACTTTACACCACTTCTTGCGGATATCTGCGTGTTTAGCAACACTGATAAATAATTTAGCAGCTTTGGAAATTGAAGAATTCTTACAAATCGGGATGAGGCAATGTTTGTACGCTGAATTTGAGGACATAATTTTAAATCGATTAAAAGAATACAAGATTAAAAAAAAAAAAAAAACGCGCTATAGCAATGTGAATAAATTCACGATACTTTCAAAGACCGCGCGAAGCCAAAGTCGGATTATGACGTAGGGGGACACGTGCTAAGCTAATCTCGTTTTTGCCGCGCTTTTAAAAGTGGGAAATTGAAACGGGTATAACTCGAGAAATATTGAACGGATTTCAAAACTTTTTTTAGTTTTGGTTGTCTTTCGTCACTCTTAATAAAATAAAAAAAAAATTAAAAAAATGCTCAACTTGTCCATTGCACCGGACAACCCTATGGCCAGTACGCCCCTCCTCTAGCTTCCGTTCCGTTCAACAGATTGGGATGAGATTTCAGGTATAGTTATTCAGAGGTATGAGCTCGAGATTCTGTGAATGGCAACACCTACTTTTTCCTGTCGTAAAATGTTCAGCGCATGCGAAAACCCTAAAGAGGGTTGGAACTGAATGTGTATCACAAAAACCGAAACTGCTATACACACACGCTCAAAAAAAAAGAAGAAAAAAAAAAAAAGAGCTCTACGAATGACCAACAGAAACACGATCGAAACACAAGGAGGCCGCTCGCCAGATATTTAGCGTAGAAAACAGATAAAATTGCCTGTGATGGCACCCATATGAACTTTGACCTCCGTCATATGCAAATTTCCGCAGTGCACCGCCCCCCCCCCCCTTTTTTTGCCGTTTGCAGAGCTGTTTTTTTGTGCGTACATAGCGCGTCCGTTTTTTGTGATATACGTACCGTTCCAACGCTCTTTAGTGTTTCCGCATGTGCTTAACATTTTGCGACAGAAAAAGTAGGTGTTGTCATTCGAAAATTTAGAGTTTCTGTAACTGTAACCGTAACCGTGAGCGCCATTTTGTTGCCGTTCACAGAATCCCGAGCTCATACATCTGAATAACTAGAACTGAAATCTCATCTCGATCTATTGAACGGAAAGGAAGCTAGAGATCCATATATCGGCAAAGTTTCTTTATGACCACCCTGTATATCAAAAATAATTTTCATTTACAAAATATTAAAATAAAAATTGAATTTCAAATAATTCCTTTGTGTATATTAAATTAAAATGTTTGTTATATTCATCATTTTTCAACGGGTGCCTTAAGAATTTTACAACTTTCTAGTATTAAATTCGCGTTATTTTGTTAATGTAACTCTTTTTAATATTGTTACATTTTTCTTTCGTTTAATCATTCCATCGTCGTAGCTGTAAAATTTTATTATACTATATAGCACAGCAAAAACAAATTGGAAAGATTTGGTTTCTCTACCTTAATCCCCATTTTTAGAGATTGATAGAGCACTCAATATTTATTTTCATTGTAAAAAGTTATATACTTCCCCCCCCCCCCCCTTGCGTTTTAGAGGATTCCTATTTTATCGTTGAGGCTGTAAAATTTTCATAATTAAAATAAGTCTGAACAAAATCAATTGAAAATAAGGGATTTTTCCATCTTAACTCCTATTTTCAGTAGTTGGTACAGCCTTCAAGATTCATTTGAATTGTAAAAAAATTATATATTTAAAATTTTGTTTATTTAAATACAAACAAAAACTCATTGAAAATATTCGATATTTTTTTTTTTTTCCATTTTATTCCCTATTTCCAATGGTCTGTTCAACCCTATAAAGATTGATTTTAATTGTAAAATGTCATATATATTATTTTATTTTTTATACAGGAGCAACTTTAAAGCGTTATTGCTTTTCCTAAAAATATTTTTTTTTTACTTAACTAAGTTTTTTTATTGCTAAAATTTCTATGGAACACATGAAAATCTTCGGTACTCAAATAGAAAAATCGTATGCCACGTTTTTGTATTATAAGTTAGTAAGTAACAGTGCGTATTAATTATGCATTTAAAGAATTTATTTTTATTGGACTAATTTCCACGTTCACCTAGGAGGTATAGTTCAGGAACGCATTACCCCTTTTTTTTGTAAAGCAGGCGGGTTCCCCAGTAGGCATATTTCCTGCTGACCTGCTGTATTTAATATATTCCATACACAAAGCCACAATCAAGTCGAGAAATCATATTATGAAAATGTCAGGTCTTTAAGTTACAAGTCACAGAGAAACAATTGGAATGTCATAATCAGGAAGTCGCAATCAGGAGTCATAGCTGGGAAGTCCAATCCTGGAAGTCATACATCGGTAAAGTCACAAATTGTTTGTCATTACTTCTTTTAGCCGGTGCAGCAGCAAAAAATGCGTTTGGAAATAAAGCGTTTTAAACGTGTCCACATCCCGGTATCTTTTCGGGCATTGATGACTGGGGTGGCAGCTGCTTTTGGCTGGTTGGTGGCGATGCACCAGGCGATGAATAAAGCCACCTCTTCTGGTCTTGCTTCCAGCATCCCGGCGTATGTGATCCCTCCAGTGAATGCTGTATCCGCAAGAACCTCGAGTTCCGTCTCCTCCTGGATTATAGAAAATGATGGATGGTATTTGCGTTTTGTCACTCCTTCCACTGGAAACTCCATTTTGTAAATTATTTCAAAATCACAGTGTTTTCTACTACAAATAGCAGTTATTTCAAGACAAATCTCGATAAACGTCCTATTATCAGCTTTTACTTGTCTGATCTGAATAAAACCTCTGTTACAATTAATTATAGTACGTTTCATTGTTACAGCTTAGTTTAGAAAAATATTATTGAAAAGGGATATACACTTGTAGAAAGCATTGTTATTGTCCGCTACAATAAATCAGCAATTAAATACACTATTCTTACGAAAATGTGCAATAATTTCTCTTTTCATTAGTGACTACTTTACTTTGTATACAATAATGTCTTCCGGTTATTAGGAAAATAATTAAAGCAATATCGATAAAATTATAATTTAACGCTCAATCGATGACCAAGATATTTTAAAAGCGAGGCAACCTGATCACTTCCCATGTAAACATGAAAAAATAAATGTAAAACCCAGTAATGTACACACTAATAACAGTATGTTATCACATTGGCTCAACTATGCTTACTATTTTACCAGGTTCCTTATGAGTGCCTATATCATACAATTATACATTCATTTCATCAAATGCATAGTCTAACATAAAATCTACTATTCGCAAAAGGTCCAGCAAGCAGTTGCGTCATCAACATTGACAATATCGCATTCAAAAGAATGCAAGTAATATTCTATATATATATATATATATATATATATATATATATATATATATATATATATATATATATATATATATATATATATATATAAGGCATAGAGCCTGATTCTCACCTCCGATCGAATCGGGGGAAAAATCGTGACCGGCTCTCTCGGAATCGGGTCATTTCTCGTTCAGTAGATAAGGAGTAATTGACTTCTGACCTCAGTTTTTCCTAAAATCGAAGAATGACGTACTTCCTCCGCTGAAAACTGCGCGGTTAGGAATGCGCAGTAGAGTTTTCAGACATGTGCTGTTTTGACTTCAATTCAATGTTCATAATTTTTTTGTGGAACTCTTCCTCTCCTCGTGGTGTTGCAAGAAATGGCTTCCAAGAAAGTTGAACAGATACTAAAATGCATTAAAACATATATTAACTTTTCTGATGATAACAGAGGAATACCTTTGGTCCCTCTAAATCACAAGTTACAGCAGGTTTTGAGAATGAATGACTCAAAAAAAAAAAAAAATAGTAAAACTTTCATCAAACATAAGCTAGGTGGTATTTATGGCTTTTATTGTGCATTTTAACTCTTTGTGATAAACACAATGTTTTGTTTATGATTTAGAACATAGTGATAAAAATTATTGGTAAGTAGCAGGCACCCAACAGGAGATAAATATATGCAACAGTTTTAATTAGAATATTGATAAGAATCGCAACATGCAAATACTAATTTGCTAACAGTTGGCTGCCATCTGAATTAAATGAATCACGTTCTTGCCTGGTACCACCAAAACTATTTGGTAGTCAAAGGAAAAATCAGGTTGGTTGGTTGTTTTCAGATTATTTGGCGCCGTCAGCAACACGAGGGCTATAACGAGTCGAAACATTCGTCATTAGACAAGCCAACATACATTTACAAATATCCATGCCTAACACGGGACTCGAACCCGCAACCTCACGGTCTAGAAGCTAGCACGCTAACCACTATACCGTTTGGAAAAATTAGGGTTTTTTTCGTAAATGTAGTGAACATATAAGAATTTATCATTATTACTTTTTCCTTCCTGTATTGGCTCCGTAGTTTTATGTAAAACTTAGGAGAAATAAGTCTTAATAACAGAAAAAATAAAGTAGTTCAGGACTCATATTTCTTTTTTTCCGGCACTGTGTGGCAAGTACACTTCTAATTTCTTCGATTACCAGCCATGCTGCAGGTTTCGAAAGCCGAAAAATTTCAATAAAATGAATATCGTGAGAGTCAAAGGGATTTGTTTTTTCTCTAAGTACTCTGTCTTCTCAATTCCCTGTTCACTAAATAATGGGTAAAATTCATAAAAACTAATGTTCTTGCAGGATTCATTTTGATGTTTGTTGTTTTAAAACAGCAGCAACAATAGACACTTCAACATTCAACTAGAACAACCAATCAGAATAAACTTCGCCGAAATCTCGATAATCGTCATGGCATCCCAAGAGCTCCAGAGCAACCGAGACGCATTCCGAGAGATTGGACATCTCGTTAAACGAGATTTTGACTTGAGAATCGCAAATGATCGCGTTATCCTAGTTACATAAAGGAATAGTTTTATGACGTAATTAACTTGTGTGTTAAATTGTTGGTTGATTGTATTCTTCTGGAATAATAGGTATAACTTTTCCGATCACGCGTGCTTTAAAAAAGCTTGTGCAGTTTTACTTGGTTTCTTTGATAAAATTTCATAACTTCAAACTAATTGTAAATAAACTACGCTTTTCAGTTTTAATTATTAATAATTATAAAAACCTTTAGAAGATTTAGAATTTAGTAAGGTTTACTTATTGTAATATTTTTTGGCACTTTTACACTTTGATCGTTGTATTCACAAATAGAGAATGCAAATGTTTTAAATTTACCAAGCATAATATTACATATGTAAAAAAAAATTCTTCCATCATTGTATTAAACAAATACTTCAATTAATAGTAATTATACAGAAAAGCAAATATTGTAGAATTACGAAGAATAATATTATATAAGTAAGTAATAAAAATCCTTTCATCTTTTTATTAAAAAAAATTAATGGCATCTTCATAATAGTACAAGAAATAGCTCAGCAAAGTACAAGAAATTAAATCCAGGCACGGTATGTGTTTTAAGGGGATATGGTGCCCAAAAAATGATGAAAATGTCAATTTTTCAACTTTTATCCCATAATGTGGAGAATATACTTCTAAATAGCTGTGCAAAAATTTATACTTGTACCTTTGACAGATTAAAAATTATATCGTATTTTATAAACCATTTCACACAGTCAAAGCTGAAAAAGAAATCTTTAACACTGTTTTTCTCTGTTCGTTATTTTTCAGTTTGCGTGTTGTTTAAATCCCTAAAGGTTTTTTCTAAATTTAGTTAGAATTGGGAAATTTATATACATCTGTTAAACAAAAGTTAGCATGGAATAAGGTGTGCTATGTTTATTTATTAATTTTTTTTTAGTTAAAAAGTTGAAAACTTGAAAAAAAACGTCGTTTTTCTGCTGTTTTTAGTGTAAAAACATAAAAAAACTTTTCTTGGTTCTTCAAATCCATCCGAACTATTGTTAACAATTATAATACGAAAAATTTCATGGACAAATACTTAAAATTGTGGAAGGGGTAGCATTTCGATAAAAGTTTGAAAAAAAAATTTCAAAATTGAATTAATCAAAAATTATACATTCAAAATATTTTTGTAGGTTAAATTATGTGTACTTAACATCAACACAATGTAAAATCTTAATAGTTTAAATTGTAGTGGTGCAATTTCTGAAAATAATTGTATGGGTACCATACCCCTTAATTAGATTCTTAGCACATCAGAATCCCAGGAGGCAAACAAATTTTAAAATGAAACACATTAGTAAAAAATAAATAAAAGACACTCGTAAAATAAAACTGAGTGGTGTTTTTTTTCGGGGGGGGGGGGGAGAGAGTTTGGCAGCTACATTACTGGGAATTTAGTGCTGAGTGTTTTTTAATTATTGTGAAACAAATTTAATTATTGTCTAAGAAATAACTTTAAACTTCTATAAATTCTAATTCTAGCAGTCCTACAACGAGTCTATTTGCCAATTTTCGGCTCGATTGGATGAAGGCAAGTAGGTTAATTATTCCTTCCAAGCGGTAATATAGTAGCTTATGTAAAAGAAGACTTTTAGTGACTTCCCCCAAAATTTGATAGAATGTCTTGTCTTCGACAAAATCTATCTGCCAAGTTTCAGTTCTATTGTATGACGGCAAATAGGTTAATTAGCCTTCCGTTGATTTGCCCGCTACAAACAAACATACACAAAAAAATTGAAGTTAATAAAAAAATCTATTTTAACCTATATAAATAACTTGTACTTCACGTGTACGATGTAAAGAAAAATTGACTTTTCTGATAATTTTAAAGGAAAAATCGTAATTATAACTCAAACAGAAAAAGAAACTTAAATAGTAATGTTTTATTACACGAAATATTCTATATCCACTCAATATTCTTGTTATGTTAAAGCCAAAAAACCCGTAAGTTTTATTTTAAAAAATCACGAGGTAAACCGATATAAAAGTATCAAAACAATATTAAAAACGTTCTTAATCACCAGTTTTGAAGATTCAGATTATTTATTAATGGATTAAAAAAAAAAAAAAAAAGTTTAAGCATAGTGATCATGACCTTGATAAACGGCAAAATGTATTTCTTTTTGATTCACGCCAAACTTCGCCAATCTGGCCACTGCGCGGAATTTGCTGTTCATACTTAAAAGTGAAATTAAAATCCTTAAATAGTCACAAATTTCTTCAAAAAACAGCTATAACCTTGGTCTGTTTTTCTATTTCAATATTAACTGCAATTTTCAGAAGTTAATTGCAAAATAAAATCCATAATAAACCAATTAAAGCTAGCTTTTTGAGAATGCGAAACAAAAACATATGTTGTTGTTTCAGTGGCGGCTCGTGAGCAGTGAAAGTGAGGGGGTCCGATGCCAAAAATTATATATATATATATATATATATATATATATATATATATATATATATATATATATATATATATATATATATATATATATATATATATATATATATATATATATATATATATATATATATATATATATATATATATATATGCTTGCTTACAACAACAAATAAGGTTTTAAAATAATTGAACAAAAAAATTAAGTCATGAGTAATGCTACTAATATTTCAGTCAATGATATTTTAATTATTAATTCATGCAAAATAATTTTGATTTTTGTATAATAGAGTTAATAAAATATTACAAAACCTTTGAAAGTGCAATATTTTCAAATTTGCAAACAAAGTTGAAGGCATTGTTATATTGACCAGTTCAATAGTTTTAAATTGAACTACTTGATATTCTTTGAATAGCAATATATGTCGTTGTATATTTTTTTGGCACAAGAGCTAAGGGAGAGTTATACTGCAACGGAATATCCTTCAATCAAAATTTGGACTCTAATATATTAGTTCGTCTATCGAGGACAGGCCCGTGCTGGACCCCTTGTTAGGGCGGTATACGGCCTTGATCAGAGGGCGCCAGCACTATGCAGGGGGAGGACTACCGGGGGGGGGGGGGTATGGAATATAATAACTAAAGCGTTAATCGCACATGACGCTGTGTTCAATATGCTTTTCTGGTAACAGGTCACGGTACGAACGGACCATCACACTTATACATATCGTACCGGTATTTGTCAAACAAAATGAACATATATTGTTTGCTAAATTCTAATGTTCATTTGATCCATTTCAAATATTTGCAATGTCTTAGGATGAAATAAAAGACAAAGTAGTAGTTGAAACATAATTAGTGTAATTTTGGTAAACTAATACACATAGAAAATTAAGATGAGATAATTTAACATTACATACATTTCCAAAAAAGTTACCAGCATTTACTACTTAATTTCTTAAGGAAAGTAACAAAAAAAAATATGTTCACAAATGTAATGTTCTTTGATTGAATTTACAAACTAAACCTGAAGAAGTCTTTTGAATTCGGAGCTGGAGTGGCAAAGATAATCAATAACGGTGTCTGGATCTATGGAGTTGAAAATATCAGCTTCTGAGTGCATTAAAAGTAAAGATTCTAAATTTTCGTTTGCCAAAGACGATCTCAATCTGGTTTCAATAAGTTTCAATTTAGAAAATGCTCGTTCGCAAGAAACTAGAGTCAATGGAATGGTTAGAAGAAATTTATATACTTTTAGTGCGTCTGTGGGCGAGGTCAACAAAACGGAAGCGATTTGTGAATAATTATTACAAAAAGGTCAATTATGGCCAAAATATTGACGCGCTAATTCTGGCAGTTGGAGATTCTGAAAGCACTAATTGAGCAATAAAATTGGGCACCGGTCATACAATTAGTGCGAGATAATTAACATCGGTTTAAGGCTCTCGTACATTCGGCAATAAGCTAAAATTGGCGATTTTGGCCAAAATATTGACGCACTAATTTGGCAGTTGGGCATTCTGAAAGCACTAATTATGCCCATCATTTTAACATATAATTAATGAGGATTACTTTTGTGGGCGGGGCCAACGAAATGGAAATGATAAGTGAATAATTATTACAAAATGGTGAATTTTGGCAAAAACATTGACGCACTAATTCTGGCAGTCGGGGATTCTGAAAGCACTAATTATGCCCAACATTTTAACATATAATGAATGATAATTGCTTTTGTGGGCGAGGCCAGCAGTTTGAATGCCTACTCTCAATTAACCTTGAATTTTATGAAAAGTAAGGACGCACTAATTTTTTGGATGATGGATTCTGAAAGCTCTAATTGAGCACTAAAATGTGGTACATATTAAAAAATTAGTGCATTTGTGGGCGGGGCTAGCGTTTCGTAGGCCCCGTCCACGCATTTCTTTATATTTCTCGGTAAATATTGATGCACTAATATTTTAATGCTGGATTCTGAAAGCACTAATTGAGCACTAAATTTCGGTACATATTAAAAAATTAGTGTGTTTGTGGACGGGGCCAACGAAACGCACCTGTCCATTCAGATAGTAGCCTACAGTCGCTACACTCAACCCGGCCGCTCGGCAATATCGACGATAAGCCTCGTCGTAAAACTTGTCAGTTTCGGAACAGGAGGACGCCAAAATTTCCAGGCTGGAGGGCTCACCGGGATACGTCCCGGTGTCCCGGCGACCCAGCACGGGCCTGATCGAGGAAAGAACGTTTTTCAAGAAATCTTTTAAGAGAAAATGCACAGCATATGTATTTTTAATTTGAAGAAATCCTGAAAATCTGCAGAGGAACCCAACAATTGAACCAAGATATCAGTCACAATTATTGATGTGTCTATTCACTTTGAAAACAGATTACAGAGCACACGGCGTGACTCGATTGTATTGCTTCGGGTGTCAATCAGTTCGGATATAGCAGTCGTTAAAAATACAAGGTTTTGACCATGATTCTTAATACTTTGAAAAGAAGTTTAAAAGTATGGAACTAACTTTAAACTTCTAATTTCGAATATCCTGTATGATATTTTTTTCAATGCTGCACACATACTTATTTATTACAGAATTTTTTTCGAAAATTAGATCCTCTTCTCTTTTATTTGTACTGCCCTGTAAAAGGATAAATGTAGTTTCTGCCCAATTCTAGCCAAACCACTTATTTTGATTTGATAAGGAAATATTTTGCTGTCGTTATATAAATTAATCTATTGATCGTACCGGAGAGTTACGTTAATAATTGTATACTATATGAAATATCATTTTGAGAGGTAGGACAAATCAACACTTCTGATCATTTGAACGAAATTTAAATACTCAGTTATTTTTTAAAACAAAAAGTAAATATCTGAGCAAAAACCAATTGTTGACTCTTACATTTTACTAAATAAAGAGTAAAATTTAAAATAAAAAAAAAACTTACCGTGGTTATTTATTGGTGTAAATTCTTTCACAGTCGTACAAGTTGAAGACACTAAAGATAAACGCCTGATCCCTGACTTTAAAGTAAGAAAAGTAAGAATTGACCATTTCCTTGCAGATCCCCCAGGACCAGGAGGAGTATTAGTAATATGATACTCATACCCATGGTATGACGAAAAAACAGGATGTCACGTGAAAAAGAAGGAATGGCCCCTAGCCACATTATAGAATTTTCTGTCTTATCTCTTTGCTCTTTAAGGGCGCTTACTACTAAAAAAAAATTTCGATTTTGCTTTGAGCTGATTTCGGTGGCAACACAGGGGGAGGGTCCATATTCTCTGGGTAGTGATACTTGATTGGACAGCAGTGGATGATTGACAATGTCAGAAAAAGGGGAGCCTGGTGAAGAGATACTCCTCATATGACCCCAGAGGTCACACTGTCAAGAAGTTAATCACTTTCTTTTGCCCGGGTAAGAGGAACCTAGTTTGTTGAGACTAGTCGGCCAAAGTTTGTAGGACGGGCAAAAAATTTCCCAGGAGGGGCAGAAATATAAATTATTTAATTGGTTTTCAATTAATTTTTACAATTAAAACAATTACTACAAATTTTTACAATTCGTAAAAGAGTATTTATCAGAGAACTTTATGAAGTACATATACAAAAAAATATTTAAAAAAAGAAACATTGTTAATGTTATTTTGATGTAATGTTATTTTTATTAATTCTTTTAAAGACCAGAAATTTTTTTGATAAAAATAAAACTTTCAATTTAAAAATTTTTAAAGTATATTTAATACAATTCTATTCCTTTATAATATTCTATGCTTGTCCATCTCTTAATTTTTCACACATTTCAACTTAAGAATATCTATTTTAAAAATAATTACAAATATAAAAATTAGTACAAGTTACTTTTACATAAAAAGTTTTTTTAACACAAAAAGTTTTCGAAGTTCCGTTCTTACATTTCTATTTAAAAATATATATTTTTAAACAAATTACATTATCCTATCATTGGTCTTGTGGAACAACTACATAACTCTTTAACAAACTTGTCATTTAAGAAATTCTTTAAGCATTAAAAAGTTATTTAGAAATTCAACTAATAGAATTGCATTTTCCTTTATTTTCTCCTATCATTTTTAATACTCTGAAAAATTTATCAGAACTATTATAATATAAAAACCCTTTTTCTATTTCTTTGCATATATTATTAATTATAATATAAAATAATAGAAATTCATTTTCCTATTCTTGGTCTTACATTAAACCTTTTGAAACTTTTTAAAATACATAGCATAAAAAAATCTAAAATAAAATGATAAATGTTAGTATAATTGCAATTTCCTATCTTTACACATATTAAACAATTTCAAAACTATCTCTACTTCAAATGCCAAAAACACTAGATTTGCCATCCTGTCGTGGCCCATTGACATTCTTTGGGGACTATTTATGGCCGTCAAAGTGGAAAAGGTAGATTCGCAAGTTGCTGTGCTACAACCGAAGGTATCTACAGCAGCAAAAAGTTCGTTTCTATTCAATCATAGATATAAAGGTTTACAAGTAAAAACAAATGATTGGGATAAAATTTTCCAGGACGGGCATTGCCCGACCTCGCCCCCCTCTGGCCACATGCCTGGTTGTAGCCGATCTCGCTATCCTAATAAGTGGGCTGCGTGTATAGCTGTAATGCTACTTTTTTTTTAAAATAATTTTGAAACTTATTTATATTTATAATTTTTTTTTATTAAAAATAAATATATTTAAGAGTAGAAATAGATTTGTACTGTTAATTTAGAAAAAAAGTTTAAATAGGGGTGCCAGACGAGTTGAAAAAATAAGTTATCCATGGTACCATAAGAACTTATCCTGAAACTCATTACAACGTATCAATTTCAAGAGACGTTTATATGGAATTTAATTCAATTGTGAATTCTGGATTGTAACGCAATAAAGTTATTTTTTAATAAATAAAACAAAGGTAATAGGTTTTTTTTTTTTTAAATTATGAATAGCTCAATATATAAAGATTATTTGTATTGTAATTATGTCGTTACATAGAGAAATTATGGTAAACATAATTGAAAATAAAAACAGCAAATAATTTCGCAAGGCAACATTTATTCTTGTTTACATTTTCAGTGATTAGAAAGTTTTGGTGTTCTTTTACATTAAACATATGGCAATATTTCCTGGAAGAAAAAAAGTAATCCTTCAAACTCCTACACTCTACAAGCACATTTTAGGACATTGTCATCTATAAAATCATTAAAAAATATATATATACCTTAAAAGGTATAATCATGTTTACTATTTCGTTATATTCATTTTGAAACAAAATTTCAATTTAATAGAGATCGAGGCAAGCTGTTGCAATACTAATAATTCACAAATTCACATACTGATTCGTCAAAGTTCGTTGGAGTAATAACAAGTAATAAAAACTGTTTTTAGCACCTACATAAATTTTTTCAAATTATCCTCAATTCCTTCGGGACAGTTTTGAAACAAATTCAGTTTCAACAAATTTATTTTATTAAATTTGTTGAAACAGAAAAGAATGTTTTTAAACCGATTTCAGCTATAATTAGTGACCAATGGGATAGTTTACAAAAAAAGCATGACGCATGTTTAAACAGTGTGCAAATCAAGATGGATTTAAGTTCTCAACGAAATTAGCATTTTAATGCATGCGATAAAAGAAAACTTTATGGGATACAAGACGTTATTATGATGAACTATAATTGACGTCTATGTTTATTGTTGGTTTTAAAACCCTCTTATTTACTATATTCAATCATTCGTGTAATTCCCTAAATATTACAAATTGTTGATGTACCAGCGAAGTCTTAGGGACATTACGTAGTTCCATTATTTCCAAACTATGTAATAAAAAGCTTACAAACGGAAAAGGTGGTAAAATGTCTTCAATATGTATCTGTTGTATAAGTAACACACACACACACAATTCCACCAGAATTTAGTTTTTTAAAATTGACGAAATCACTTTCCTTTAAAGTATAAGAAAACGAATTTGTTTAAACAAATTAAAAACATTTTATGCTTCACTATTTAATCCATATTTTAATTGTTTTTATGGTGATTTTAATTACTCTTTTTTGTGGTGCATGCTTTCCATAGCTATTATGTGCAGTAAAATATACATTTGTCTACATTAAAAACGAATAAGGTTCGAAAGAATCATATTACGATTAAAATTTAAAAAAAAAAAAAATGGGAAAACATTTATTGAATCCACTAAACATATAAGCAAGAATAAAACGTTAATAAATTACAATTACTATTCAGTCATAATTAGTAATGAAACAATCACAGATTCATAACTAACAGGTAACTTATATTGTAAATATATATATGTATAGATAATTGAGTAATCGTAGTAGAAAAATAAACGGTCATTTAACCATGATAATAAAATAATTATTACATATAATATTGTCAATAGATAAATAAGACAAAAATAAGTAAAAAAAAGATTTGTTCAGGATGTGTGTGAATGAATAAGAAAACAAAGTATGATTTTGGGGAAGATCAGTAAAAAACTACCCCGCATTTGCATTATGAAAGGGAGGAAGCCCAGAAAACTCCCATCTCAGGCAGACTGGCAATCAACATCAATGGACATTCGTATATATTCTTCAAAGCAGTTGTGTATATTCTTAAATTTTAACTTTTCCTTTTTGTTAAATCTTTCTTTTTCTGAATAGCTTCTAGTATTGATGCCGGATCTCTGATTTTCATTGATCTAGTGAAAAGTGGATCTATTAACTCCGGCAAAAAACAATCGAAGTAGAAATAAATTCTTCTCCACGTAAACCAAAGAACATAGAAATCGCGGACAAACACTAAAAACTTTCTCGTCTCTGACTTCCTTTCCAGTGTAGGCGTACGCTTGATGGTACGTTAGTCTATGGTCTGTAGCAAACTGAAGTGCATTGCCATGGTTACTAGATAAGACGGGTCACTTACTGGTAACTTGATCCTCTTAGTTCCCCTGGAATAGTATACTGCTAATCAACCCGTTTTGAAAATTCCCTGATCTCCTGTTGGGGAGAGAACGTGGAATTCGATTTCGAATATAACCTACATAAATTTTGTCGAATTAGCCTCAATAAAACAGATAACTCAAAATCTTTATAAAGTATTTTAATATTCCTTCGGGGCAGTTCTGAAAAAATGGAGTTTCAACAAATTTATTTAATAAAATTTGTTGAAACAGAAAATAATGTTTTTAAACCTAAATAATGAACTTTGGAGGTTCAGCAATAATTAGTGACCAATGGGACAGTTTACAAAAAGAACATGACCTATATTTAAAAAGTGTGCAAATCAAGATGGATTTAAGTTCTCAACTAGATTAGCATTTTAATGAATGCGAAAGAGACATTTTTTTTTTTTGCAAAAGGTTATGTAGCTCTGATTTTTTTTAATATGTTATAATGGTCTGTCCCGTGGTTTATAAACCAAGTTTTTGCTAACCCTTGTGGTGCAGGGTGCAACAAAAACCAAGTCGTTTTTCAGTTTATACGTCAAAACTGTTTGCCAATGCATCTTAGAAACAAACATTATATTCAAAAGTTTTAGAGTATTAAATTTTCTATAACTTTTGAGCACGAAGTTTTTTTTGTAGAACTATTATGTATATAGTTAAACCGCATGAAAGTCAACACTTTTTCGTAAAAATACTATTTTTTTAAGATTTGTGTCGAGTTTTTTGATGTCTCCATAATGGTACGTCTTAGAGAAAAAAAATTTCAATATAAGCTGTAGAACAATAAATTTCCTACAAGTTTTATACAACAAGTTATTTTCTAGGACTAATAACAAAAGAGCTACTCTGGTTTTTGCATTTTTCGTGGTACACCAAAAAAAAAAACGCTTTTCAGTTTATAGATCATAACTCTTATCCTAAACACAAATATTAAATTTAAAACTTGTAGAGTATTAAATTTGCTATAATTTTTGTACATAATTGGATTTTGTAAAACTATTATGTAAAGAGTTAAGTAGCATCAAAATAAAAACTTTTTCGTTGATTTTACTTTCGAACTTTATAACAAGAAAAGAAATTTATACAATGTAGAAATAAGTACGAAAATTTTCAGAAAAACACAGGGTAAGTAAAACTCTAAAGAAGTTAAAAAACAAACAAAAAAACGCACGGTCTTCACAGAACTGAAGTTATCTATTAATAAGGGAAAATAATACCAAAAACCATCAGTGACACACACAAAACTAGGGGTGTGGAACATCGCACAACTTTCAATTACACTATAATACTGCAGTATTATAGTGTAATTGAAAGTTGTGCGATGTATATTTTCAAACCCTATGCATATACATATGGGTGATTGAATCTTAGTAATCCGCTTCTGAATCTTAGCAAAAAATATTTCATCTGGGTTTTTTTTGGGGGGTGGGGGGGAGTTAGGGGATTTATAATTAAAAAATTAACTTTGAAACAATCTAGTCATGTGACGCATGTTTATAGAATAGTTTTTGATGCTGAATCGAATGAAAAGAAGGCAAGACGCTATTACCAATCAAGAAAAAGTTAGTCCTTCTTATAAACGAAACAACATTTAAAAAGCGAGAAAAGGTAAAATTAGGCAAAGAAATAAAAAATTATTTAGCAGAGAAGTGTGTTTTTGAAGTGGGGGAGGGGGGGGGGAGAGGGAAGGGAATGACGAGTACGTGTGGAGTATTTTTTGATGAAATTGACGATTTTTTTACTCGAATAAAAAAAAAGGGGGAAAAAAAAGACTATATAACTATCCTCCATAACAGTTATAGTCCATTTGTCCACTTTATAGACGAAAATAAATGTAATATAAAAGTTCATGTAATGAACCAAAACTGAGTGGAAAAAAATTAAAAAACATCCAAAATTTAATTGAAAAAGTACCAGTTAGCAATAAAATAAGTAAATAGTTATGAATAATTGAAATAGTAAGTTAGCAAAAACATTAGTGATAAAAAATAAGTAATGAAATAAAGTAGATTTTACACAAGTAGTTTAGTTTATAAAAATGACTTTGTAAAATAGTCTACAATACACAAGTCTAACAGGCCTAGATTATACTAAAATTAATTTTCAGTTTAAAAAAAAAAACCTCCACCCCCTCAAAAAACGTCCTTCTATGCTATATAATTTCTTTATTCTCATGACAAAACGTTTTTGCCACTACCAAGTTTCATGAACGGACCAATTTTTTACTTCTTTATGTCGTATTTTACCTTTCCTCACTTTTTACATGTGCTTTCGTTTATGTACTGTAACTTCTTCTAGATTGTTTAACGACTTGCTTTTTTTTTTTTTTTTTTCATTCGATTTAGCATAAAACAATACTCTAAAATCATAAGGCCAAATGCTTAGATAGTTCCAAAATTAGTTTTTCAGTTATAAAAATCCCCTAATCCCCCACGCTCCCCCCAAAATAAACACCCTTCTTTGCTAGATATTTTTATACTCTTTTGATTCTTCATTTTCATGATAAATTAAATGTTTTTACCAAGTCTCGTGATAAATGAAATGTTTTTGTCAAGTTTCGTGAACGGAGCAATTTTTTTATTTTTGTATCTTATTTTACTTGTACTATATTCGAACATTTTCCTAATTTAGGAGTTTTCCAACAAAAAAAAATAACAAAAATAATAATAATAATAATCGAAAACCGCAAACTGTCCTTATATCAAATATATTCTCATTCCCTCTAAAATATTCAATCTTGGAAAATGAACTAACGTTTTCATGAAGGACAAGTTTCAATATGCAATCAGCCACCTTTTACCACTGAGCTAAGAATATCTTTAGCTCAGTGCCTCTTACTGCACCACGCCAGAACACGGAATCTCACCCCATTCCATTTCCTAGAAAAGGGAAGCGATCCCCTCCCCTTCTCCCCTATCCACTCCACAAAGTAAAAAAAAAAGCAAAAAAAAGCCAGCTCTTCTCTGACAATTAAGGTGGAGCTTATAGGAGGCGTGGTTTTCACATTTTTGTCTTATAGTTAGCTTCAAAGTTTGTCTAAAATTGACAGTTTGAAAAATAAAATTGAAGTTTTGAAACTTGAACTAAACAGATAATAGTTCAATATTTATTTTTCAGTCGTCAGTTTTTAAATATCTCTATTCCTTTTCCTGTAAAATGAAGTTAAAGTAAAAAGGATTATATTTTTTCTATTTAAAAAAAATTTAACAAAATTTATGACAAAACTAAAAAGATTCAAAGAATCCTCAGAGATATATCTATCCAACAGAACAAACCCTGCAGAAGTATTCTCAAAACTTCTTTAGCAAAATTCAAGCATTTGTTGCATATTTTCCCATTGCCTTAGCATTAGAGGGGATATTCAAGATGGACGGTATAGAGGAGCCTTAAGATGCAAATTCAAGGTCAATCGAAGTAAGGAGACATTTTGTTCCCCCAAGCACAGTCTGGGTAAACTAACATCTTTTGAAGAGGGCAAGAAGATTATCCTCATATAGTCATTCTAATAGCGTTAGGCTGATAGAGTTTTAATAGGAATAGCAAACAATATTCTGTAGAATTGCAATCGTACTATAGTACGATTATTTAAAGTTTTTTTTTTTTTTTAGTTATGGTTTAGGCTTTTATTTTTGTAATTTATTTACGTACTTGATTTTTTTTACAGCAAATAAATTTTAAGGGGTATCCGCACACTAATACTGTATAACAAATTGGCATCTAATCAAGAGGAAGATTGAACAATAATATCTGATGCAAAAATTTGGCTCACCCTTTCGTCATACGCCCGACCAGGATTGTAGAAAAATTTGCCTAGTCGGTTAGAGCTACATTGGAAATTACTTTCAGAGGAACACTTTCAGTTTTTAGAAACAACAAGGATTCTTCTTTAGAGTGAGATCTTCTCTCTTTCCACAATCAAGGAGACCATCCTAGTTTTTGTGCGGTTACTTACTTTCATTCAACTTATTTTCTGTCACAGATGAGCAGAACAAATATCTTAGTTGGGCAATGCAAATTCATTCCTTCAGTAGCGAATTATAGTATGACTTACAGCATTAAACTTTATGAGCCTAGTAATAAAATAAAAAAATATCGATGTGTAACATTCATATTGGGTCTCTGATCTAATGAGATCTCCTTATCCTATAGATCAGAAGACAGTGCCAAAACACGAAACTCAGGAATTTTGTAATTTGAGAACCACACAAGGGGTATAAGACTTGCAGGATATTGCAGGTGGCGAAAGTCAGTCTCTCCCCCCGCCCCTTCGTCTTTTTTCCAGCCCGTTTCTTCTACGGGCAAAGGAAAAGAAGCTCAATCAGGCGACTTAAATATCCATCCATAAGGAAATTTATTAGTTGAGTGAAAGTGGTCAGTTTCAAGATTAAAACTTCAGATAAATCAGTATATTAACTATTAACTAATAAAAAATTTATTAAAAAAAATCATTTGTAAAAAAAAAAAAAAATGCTGGGGGAACCGACCAAAAAAGTGAGGGGGCCCGGGCCCCCCCCTGGCCCCATGCACCAGCCGCCACTGTGTTGTTTCTAATCTCCCTTTTGTCTGACGAAGTCAGACAATATCAGTGAAGCCATTGACATTAATGAAGTCTGACACTAGTTGTTTACAGTTATAAATGTCCTCCCAGTCCAGTCCAAGGCAGTCCAAAATGTGCTGAGGTGATGCCTGTTCTTTTTGGCATTTAGGGCAAAGAGGAAAATTTTTGCTTCCCCCAGAATATGTGAGGCCTTTAAGGTGACCACTAGCAAGTCGGGACAGACGGGTATTGGTGTGCCTATCACAAGGAAGAGATATAGGGAGTGTCCTGGCTTTTTGGCTTTATACCATTCGTGAGACGGAGGTATATGCCATTTCGCTTTATTTTGAGCTATTTTCTTTGAGTATAACTCTTGATATGTGAGTTCTTAAGTAGAGAGGACAGGGTGTTCTAGTCCCTCATTCCCATGAATACAAAAACATATTTATGAGTGTACTGTAAAACCTTAACTATATAGAAAATTTCTGAAATAGCACTTATTTGTGAAAGGTTATTTGAGCCTCCTTTCTGGAACTTTTACAACCAAATGCAGAACAATATTTAACAATTTTTCTTGGATTCACGTACTTTCCGTGAGACGCATTTCGGCGTTGCCACGGAAATGAGTGGGGATTTTTTTTTCTTTTTCATTCTCCTTCGTCTATCAGTCACGTGGTTTTTATTTTTATTACACGACGGTTTTAAACATGCGGTCTAGACAGTATTATAAGTCTATGGTATCGATAGTCTATCGATGTTTAAGGAACACTAAAGTGAAGCAATGAATAACTCAACTCAATTCTAAATTAGTTTTGTTTTTGTTTGACAAGCTTCATTTTGTTTTGACGTTTGTTATAGAACTATATACTTTGCTCTATGTTTCCAGGCCATACACATTATTAAAACAAACTCATGGCGTAAAACCGTGTTTTTTTAACTTAAAAAATGGAGTCTCTTGTTGACAATGACATAAACTTTATCGAAAGGTTTTTAAATGCTTTCAAAACTTTGGGAGGCAATGAATTCGGCTTTATTGATTACGATGAGTTTAAGCAGATCCTTCAGCATGTAAGTAATTCGATTAAGTTTTTCTCCCTCAAACAATAAGATGGTTTTAAAATACATGAAACACCGGGAATACTTTCAATTCCGCCACTGATTCTACCCCAAGAGTTGTTTTGATAAAACTAATGCCATAAGCATTTCGCTTGCTAATAAAAAATGGTAGTTGCTACCATTTGTTGTCATTAATCACCTTCGGTGCAGAATCCTCCCCGGAGTTGGAAAACTTTACTGAGACACTGACATTTTTTAGCAACCACCTCCTGGTGAAAATAGAATCAAATCCCAAATTTGAAGAAACCTTGAAACAATAGCTAATTTCGAGTTTGAAATATTAAAAAATTCCAAATTGATGGCGAATGAGGACGTCCTCCCTGACACTGTAAAGTGTATAAGAACCTGTTTCTTCATAAGCAGGCTCTGACCATCACAAGTCAGTAAGTAATGTCACTGTGCTGGGTTTCCATTGCAGAATAAGGAAAATTATGCTCTAGAATTTACCATGAAACAGATGTAGTATGGAACATTTGGCGACCAATGAGCGAGTCGCCAAAATGACATGGTTCAAGGTTGCCGCTAATTCAATATAAACAAGATGACTGTTCATTAAAAATGGCAGTAAATAAGTAAATACTAGTAACACAATGAATATGCAAATAAACAATAAAATACATCATAATATGTTAATTAATCTCCATAAATAATTTAAACTGTGTTATATGGTGGCACTTGGCGTTTTTATAACTTTTCCACGAAATGCAAAAGGTTTCAGATACATTGACAATTTTATTTTGTTTGACTTTGACAATTTTGAAATTTTAAGGGATATTTATCCAGAAGCTTCGACACTAAAATCGACAAATTCCAAATCTGCTAATTACTTGAATATAAAAATTATAATACACAATAATAATATTTTCACAGGCGTTTATGACAAAAGATTGGATTTTAAATGTGAGGTAATTTCTTTTACTTATTTCCACAGTAATTTGAACAAAAAGATTTTTCAAAACCTCTTCTTTAATCAATTTAATAGAATTAAAAGGATTTGTAACAATTTGAGGTAAAATCTTAGATGGGCCCACCTCTTGGCGACTTATTTCAAATCTCGCCAAGTTGACTACTAATTGAATATTTGTTATTATTATTTTTCAATTAAAAAACGATACTTAAAGGCCAGAAATAATAATATTTTATAAAAAAAATTAAGACTTACTATAAATGTGTTTGAATCCTTTGACGGCGGAGGGTATGTGTTAATGATTTGCCGAATAAAGAATCTTGTAAAATCATAATAACCTTCTCCCAAGAGACCAGATGCATAAATGACGGGAAAAAAATGAATACATATTAATTAACCAATCAGGTTTCAGAATTTCGTTGCGCATTTCGAATAGTTTTGGTTCCGAAACGCCGTTGTGATCGGACGCTCAAACAAGGCGCTCCGTAAGATTCTAGACTGTTCTCCTCCATAATCCGTCTAGGTTGCCACATTGGCGACGTTATCGCCACTCGTTTGGCGAGAATTCCAAAAGATGCCAAGAGGTGGGCTATTCTAAGATCCACCCCAATTTGAAAGATTTCAAAGAGGGATGCAACAATTTTAACCCTAATTTGATTAAGAACAATTTCGGGAAAAAAAAATTTAATGTTGACAAACTGATTAAGGTCTACATTTCAGACCGACAGATGGCGCAGGGTGTTATTGAATGATTTTCAAGTTTTATTCTATAAGGACATGTCTCGCATTCAGATTCAATTAGCCATTTTAAAATGCAGCAGGTATGATTCTTTACAGTTTTTTCTTTATTTGGATTGAAAATTCATTAAGCTTCAGTTTGCGTTTCTTATTGTCGTTTTAATGTTTCAGACTTTCAAACCTTGTGGAACGAGAATTTTGGGATTACATGTGTTATTAAGGCTTTTGCCATAACACATACTGAAAATTTTTTGTATTTTGGCGTTGATTATGGTAGTCACCCCCTGACAAAGTTACCATGATCGACAAATATGCCTTTTTTCCAATTGTTTATTTTTTAGTAATTTATTAATCATTTGCTGTAATTTGTATAACTGCTAATGTTGTTGTGTGGCTTTAGCGCCGATAACTTACTTAATAGGTTTTTTACTTGAATTCGTTTACAGAGGTCATGTTTATTTTTTTCACTTTCAATTTGAATTTATTGTCATATTTATGTCTATTCAACCAAACTAAACTTTATTATTTCAGAAAAATGTTGCTGAAATAAAGGAAATAATTGATCTCATCAATGCAGAACGCCATGTTAGTGAGGGGAAACTAAACTTTGTGAGTCTTTGCTTCTCTATTTTGTCCACAAAAGTAATCTTCAACCGATCTTTTGCAAATGGAAAAGTTGCTGTTCCCAGGCCCCAGATAAATACACATACTTTTACCCGGAGTAAAGGTAAAATATTTTGAATGGTTTTAATGCATATTCTCTATATCCAAAATCATTGCAGTTTTAAAATAAAGAATTAATTAAGAGTATAATTTTTCTAGTGTAGAAAATTGATTCCTGTTGTTTCCTATGTAATCTGCATTAAATGAAATTTTATTAGTGCATGTAATGTGGAAGAATTCACTTCATTTAATAGAGAAGCCTCCTTTCTTTAAATGCAAATGGACTTTACTAAAATTATTCTGGCAGAAAAATTCAACAAAAGTCAGAAATATTGTGAATTTTTCCCAGGATAATTGCCCTTTACAACATATAAATATATTAATTTTAATTTAGATACTTAAAATTACTAATTTTCAAATAAATTATTCTTTTTATGCTTGAAATATTAAAAACAATAGGCACTGTCATATTATTAAACTATATTTATTATTTAACCTTTTGAGTACTGAATTATTTGAAAATTTTTATGCCTCTGGGACAGATTTGTATGGACGGATGACGAGTCAGACTCGTTCACCTTAACTTAGCCCAAGTAAGCAGATGACGAGTCTCACTCGTCAAATGTACTCATAAGGTTAACAACTCCCTGGTAGTGGCCAAAGTGACTCAACTGTTATAGGACTCACTTACAAAACACACCTTTTCCCGACTGCCAATTTACTATAAAAATTAAGCAACCTAATTCTGGCTGTCATGGTATTGAATACAGAAGACTCACACTTGACCGGATTTCTTATGTTGTAGTTTTACTCTTTGGTATTATTGTTCCCTTTTACAGAAAGCACAGAACAAAATGCACTTTCCTTTCATAAGAAGATTAACACTGTATTAATTTTTATCTGATGAGGGTTGTTTTTTTGTTGGTTTTTTTTCAAATGTTTTTACTCCTTAATTATTCATCCTTGTTTCTGTAAAAAAATGTGTATGGGTATGATTAAAAAGTCCTTTTTTTAACTAAAATAAATGTTGTTTATGTATTTTTATTCTATGATACTTTAACATCAATGCTCACTAATGTTGAATAATGGTTTACAAATTTTATTCTATTAATTGCACCTAATTTAATTCTCAAGGTAGAAATTTAGTTTTGATATCATATCTGAAAGAAGAACTTACTAATCCAAAATTGTTTCTATTGATTGGGGGGTTATTTATTTATTTATTTTTTATACCTTGTTTTTACTCCTTAATTATTCATCCTTGTTTCTGTAAAAAAATGTGTATGGGTATGATTAAAAAGTCCTTTTTTTAACTAAAATAAATGTTGTTTATGTATTTTTATTCTATGATACTTTAACATCAATGCTCACTAATGTTGAATAATGGTTTACAAATTTTATTCTATTAATTGCACCTAATTTAATTCTCAAGGTAGAAATTTAGTTTTGATATCATATCTGAAAGAAGAACTTACTAATCCAAAATTGTTTCTATTGATTGGGGGGTTATTTATTTATTTATTTTTTATTCCCCCCCCCCCCTTCTTTTATAAGATTCTTCTTTCCTAATACTTTCCGAAAAGACTTTAATTTAAATTATTTATATAGAACTTTTTTTAATTTTGTCATTATATTTCCAATTACAGTCTCTGCTCACCCTCAAGACAACAAGCTTAATGTTGATTCAGCCTCTGAGGTAATATAAGAAAAGAGTATATAATGTTGCTATTTTATTTCCTTGTAACAATTTAAATTTAAAAAAAAAAAAAAAAAAATTACTTATTTAATGCTTTATAAATTTGTTGTAGTATAGAATTAATTATATTTATATACTTTGGTGGCAAAACTGTTTATTTATATGACTAATCATGGCATTTTTAGTTTATCAAAAATATAGACCCAAGGTGTTCAGCAATATTAAAAAAAATACAAAAAGCAGAGAAATTAAAGATTAAACAAGTATCAAGCAAATGTGGAAAACTTTCAATTAAATCAGGGAATTTCATTTTCTTCATTAATAAGTTAAAAATGATAAAACGAAATTCAACAAGAGGAAGAAATTACATTTTCCATCTTTTAACATGTTTAGAAAATTTGTAAAAATGTTAATTTTTGTGCTGTAAATGTCCTTAAATTAAGTTTTTAATGGATTACAATTTCTCTGTTGGCAGAATATTCAGGAAAGTACTGTTTTTCCTCTGGACACCTTGAAAACTTGTTTTCATGAAAAAATAATGCATAAAATATATTTCAGAAAACATTCAACAAATGTTTAAGAGGACTGCTCTATAATGTCAATGGGAATATGCTTAGTATTAGGTATCAGTTAGAAGTCTTGGAGAATTCAGCTGTGGAAATTTTTGCTAAAGCTTTATCAACTAAAGGTTAGTATTGTTTCTAAATAAATCTAGTTATTTGAGTTAACTGAGCCCAAAAATGTATTCTGTATTAAGACTATCTTTAAAAAAGTATATCTTGAATCATAGAGGAATATTTGTTGTGTGTTATGGTGTTCTCTTTTTGTACCAATGATCTTAAACTATATTTAAAGTTGGAAAATCTACTGTATAAAGTTTTAGCATTAAGTTTGTGTTACCCATTTTTGCATTAACCGTCATTCTGTAGATAAATATTTTATATTCTAATCCCAACAAAAACAGATCTGCAAAAAGGTGCAGAGTTCATGCAATAGTTATGGCCCTGAAAAATATTGACATCTAAACTGCATTGAAAAATAACATTGTTGTGAATTATTGACAATAAAAATTAGCGAATTTTTAAGCAAAAGATTTTCTTCTTCAAGTTAAAATTCAACCTTCATAGGCCTAAATATCCTGTTACAAAAATGTTGCGCAACCTGAGCATTACGCGTCACCCTGCCAACACAACAAACAAATGCACCAGAATGCATAACAGCCAAGTGTCAGGAACATTTTTGTTACTGGATATTTAGGCCTACGAAAGTAAGGTTGAATTTTAAAGAGAAAAAAATCTCTTATTTTAAATTCTCACTAATTTACCATAACATTCCATTTGATTGTACTTTTAGATCTTAATACTTTTCATGCCCATTAGTTATTGCATGAAGAACTTGATGCCATTTTATAAAAATGCTTTTGTTGACATTTCATTTCTTTTTTTACTGTACGGGTACTTATTTGTATAGTGATAGCTAGTATAAATATTTTTAGTATTAATGATTTTGGAAATAAATTTGTGTAGCATTTCTATATGATATTTGATACTAATATACCAAACTTTATAATTATATCCCCAACACATGTATTTTAGAATTAAGATTAATATTTTCCAAGTATTGACCCCTCCCCCTTTTAACTCTTTGCCTGTTGAATATTTTTCAGGAAAATGTGTCAAAAAGGAAACTGAATTCGTTTTTGGCATGTTTCCTAAAAACTGTTCTTTTTGACACATTTCCTGAAATAAGCGTCCTGTTTCGTTGATGAAACAAAATAGTTTGGTTTGGTTTATTTTAGTTTACTTTACTAGCACAAGGGGCAACCCTAGGACTATGTTGTGTCAATCAAAGGAATAGTAATGCTGATTTTTCTCCTGCTCAAAGTTAATTGGACGATTCCAAATTTGGTGGGTGGGTTTTGCAAAATAGACTTTGATAAGGTCGACAATGGGTTTTTGGGCGGGGGGGGGGGGGGGAGAAAATCTAGATTTCAAAATGTTCCATCACAGTTTCTATTGTAGGGTTATTTCTCTTGATATTTTAGGTCTTAAATGTTACTTAAAATTTCATAGGTTTACTATGAAAAAGCATCTGCGCTGTACACCCTACATTAACAAGGTCTTGATAATTTCTTAATTTTTTTACGGAAGTGTGCAGGATACCAACATGGAGTAAAATCGCATTCTATTTCTAATCATATAGCAACGTTAAGGTCTCTTGCCCTATATCCAACTGCACATGTGAAAGTGGAATGTACAGTTACATATAAAAAAAATATCATACGCATATCCATCCATATGCAGCGTCAGAAATACATTTGTTGATTAAATATATTTATTTACACTCCTTTATACAATGTGGCCCCCTACTCTCTGCAAAATGGCCAAACATTTTAAAAACACACCTTATTTTTTATGTGTAATTAATTGATATGATTACAAGTAAGGATTTTTAATTTTTTTTTTTTTTTTTTTTTGCATTTTTAACTTTACTTGTAAGTTTTTTTTATTGATTGAAAGAATGAATTTTCATTATTTTTTAACATTCTTAGATACTTTAAACAGTTACGCATATGCATTTAATTTTTAATATTCATTGATACTAAACAGGTACTTTGAATACTTAGCTAGCATGTAAAACGTTCAAATTAACTGTCATGGAAAATTGTTCTTAATAGTAAAATAAATATTGAGGAGAATAAATAATGATTAGCAGATTGGATCATTTTAGTAGAATAAATAGTGATTGGATCATTTTAGTAAAATAAATAATAATTAGTATGAAATAGTATTTTCACTAAACATTATTTTTAATTATTGAATTTATTTGCCAATAGTTCTTTTAGTTCTTACTTACTCTATTCTTTTAGGTGAAAATACATCAAATATCCCTATTGAGGTATTAGTGTTTCAGGGTGGCAAAAACAAAGTGATTGTTACCTTTTCTTCCATAATTAATGATGATGTAAGTATATGATTAATTTTATTTATTTCATGTTTGAAATTTTGATGCTAATAAATGTATAATTCCTACTTTTGAAAATCAATTGTAATCTCAACAAAATATTTTACAATTTGTAACATACTTCACCTTTTGAATTCAGGAGAATGATCTATAGACTATAAACTTTATCTTTTAAAATGTGCTTAAACTTACTGTAAAATTAAAACTTGTTTTAATAGAAATAGCTGTTTAACTAATAGATTATGCATTTAGGATGAGAAAATAAGGCATAACCTGATATTCTTGTGTTAAAAGAAAATAAGACCATATTATAAGGTAGCATTTCAGTTTGCAAAATAGTGAGTAACTGTATTTTTTATCTATTAAAATAGGGCTATTGTGCTGTGAATTTTAATTTAAAGAAAGGAAAATACATCCTTGTCCCTATACTTTACAAGTGGAATGTAATCGGCAAGAGCAACTCCTTTGATAGTTTGAACTTGGAATCATTGATACATATGGAGGAGGGATCTAATATCACAATAACTCCAGCCTGTATTAATGCCCTGAAAGTCATTTTCAACTCCATTGATTTGGATGAAAATGGGCTTGTTAGTCAATCAGAGTTTGATGTTTTTATTCATCATGCTTCTGGCGAGACATCTGCTGAAGAATGGAAGACCATTGAAGGTATAAAATAAAGACATTTTTGTACAATCATTAATAACTCGGAAATTGTCTTCAATTTTTTGCATAATGAGCATTCTAAGGTCACAAAAGTTGTAGGGGCCAGTAAGTTAATTTTGGTATATGCTAAGGAAACAGGTGTAAATTTTTTCTGTTGGAAGGTTCTTTGGAGGAAATGTAGGCAATTATAAAATGGGATTGAATAATAGTTTAAAGTTAAACACTTCACACCTATATTAAAAAGTTGGAATATTAATTGGAATTTAAAAAATAGCCACCTATTTATGAGATCTTGACCTCTGCTAAAGAATATTCTAAATAGTCAGAAAGCGGTGTGTTGTAGAAGGGGTATCGTACATGCGTTGCAGTTATAAGAGCACTTACAGAACCTTTTAAAATAATGTTTGCAACTAACTTTCAAAAATGGCCCTTATGATTTAAGTTGGAGCTTTTTGCGGTCCGCATATTTATACCAATTACGCAATTTATTATACGCAATTTATACCTGTGATTACTATAGATTCAACAATATAAAAAATTATCTTGAAAACTGATAAAAAAAATTTGTTGTAATAAAACTACAATTGATATTTGATAATTTTTTTTAAATAGTTAAAAAATAATAATTTCATAATTACATAAATCAAAATCTAAAAAAAGTAAGTAATCTTTTGTTGTATTTTGTTTATTTTGTTGTTTTGTGACATTATAAAACATCCAATAAAAATATTTATACCATGCCTCCAGATTTCCCTCTTTTAGTTAATATCAATTTTGGTACAATGACGGTTGAAAACGTTCAGTTTCATTTATGATAAAGTAGATGTCTGTTACAATTTCCTAATAAGTCATCCAAATGAGCCTCAGTTAAGTTATTCCTGTATTTATCCTTGATGAAATGCATCCTACTAAACATGTCTTCATGTTTTCTTTGGGTTACATATTGGAGAACACTGTTCTAGATAGTAAACACATACTATTTTAGACAAATTAAAATTATGTAAAAGGGGAGGGGGGGGGAAAGGCTGCACAACAAAATTTTTGATTTTTTTTTTGTCTGTACTGCCAGCAAGTCGCAGAAAAAGCTGACATTTCCCTTTTTTGAAATAATACTGTGCTTTCTTCATTCTAAGTATGAAGCAACTTCAGCAGCTCAATGAAAACGAGTAATTATTACAAACAAGAAAATATATTGCTACCTTTTTGTAAAATCTAAATATTTCTAAATTTTTATTTGAAAACCTATTGCAGTCTACTGAAAAAAATCTTTGTAAAACTTAAACATCCTGAAAAACTCAATAAGCAGTCATGATTAAAAATGAATGATTAAGATAACATCACTGAAATAATTTAATAGATAAAAATACCCGACCTTAAAAAGGGCATTGAATATCCTAACAAGAAGTATTAACTGCATTTAGAGAATGTCATTTCATTACTTTTTATATACAGTTTTTTTTATCAACCACCTATTGCGTAATTTCAAAATTAACAAAACTGAATAGATTTTCAATTTTGGTTTTTAAAGTATCCCAAGTCCTGAAATTTCCATCAATTGCTTATGCTTATTCTTTCAGATAACTTTGATGTAAGAGATCATCAACTGACACTTGAAGGATTTTTGGAGCTTTACAAAATGGTGCTACAAACTGATCCGGCAGATGTGATGAATATGTTACAGCAAATGGGGATGAATGAATCCTTAGAAATGGAAAATGTAAGCTCTTAATCTATAAATAAAGCCATTTTCATTCCACATAATTACAAATTAAAAATATCATTGTTATTAACACTTATATTTATAATTTGGTAAAATTTCACAGAATCTTTTATTTTTTATGTTTTATCAATATTTTTTTTAATAGTTTTAGAAAATTGGCAACTCAATGTTTTGTTCCCTATTTTTTTTTTTTTTTTTTTTTTTTTTAATTGCTAACCATTCACATTTTCTTGATTAATAATAGTATGGATAAAAAGGTATTGATATGAATATGGTATAATAGAGTATGGGTGACCAAGAATTGTTAGGGAAATATCAGAAAAATTCAAATTATTTTCCCCCAAATTACTTAGTGTGCAAGTCTCACACTTGGTCATTTTTTTTTTTTACAAATAAAGTTACAATGAAAAATATGAAATATTCTTTATCCTTTCTCAACTATTAAGTATGGTTTCTTTAGGCACAACCATTTCGCTTGTTTGTGAAATCTGAAGTGACGAAATACAATCTCAACCCATTACCAGTTTCGTCATACAAGGAAGCAGCTGATTTGGTGTTTAGAAAAGTTGCCATAGAGCAAGGCTCCTGTAGTAAAGTGCAAAATATGAACGATGTGTTGCTGTTTACCCATCGTCTGCCGCACAGAGTCACCTTAGTGCTTCAAAATCTGGTATGTTTTGTACAAGTTTTTAAATATTTTTTTTGTGCAGTTTTCCTCAGAAAAAGTATTCCGGCCCTCTTTTAGAAAAACTGTAATGGAAAAATTTTATTTTTTTACTGAAATTATGTTAAATTTTTAATATAATAAATGTTATGAAGTTATTATGTTTGTTATGATTTTTTTAATTATCTAGTTATTTTCTACCTTAAGTCATTAATTCCAATTTATTTGAAGCAAACTATACTTGCAATAAATCTCCTTAAAACTAGTAATCAAAAGCACCTATTTTAATATGTTGAAATTGTAAATTAGGAATATTGAACATGTGAGTTTTTTAAACACCTTGCCCATTGAATTTAGCTAAAAACCTGTATTATTTTTGAAAAGTAATGAAGTATATCAAATGTAACTTTAGAAGGTGGATGGAATTAGTGTATTTTAAACTTTAGATGATGAACAATTAGAAAATATATTATATTGTAAATTTATTGAAAAATCTACCAGTGTCAAATAGTTATATACTTAGTTAATGCTAGTTTGCATGTATTATTTTTGAAGTTTTTTAGAATATAGCAATTTATTTAACGTATTTCTCTCTATTTTAATTTAGTTGTTATTTTAATGGTTTTATTGTTGGAGTGTACTATTTTGTCTAAATTATAATATTAGTTGTTCTTATCTTGTAAAAATAAAAATGGAATTTGAAAGAATTTTTTTTTATTATTAAGTATTAAAAAATAATGTAGCTTGTAAAAATCTAAGATGGACAGAAAACACTTTTTAACATACTCCAATGTGTTTAATTTTTTCCAATTTCAGCATAGGCAACAAATCGATATTATGCAGTATTATACTACTTACAATAGAATTAGTTGGAAATACTTTTTTAGACTCCTTTTCAAACTTATATATCAGGGATTCTAAAAAGGTAGCTATAAAACACAAAAATCCAAAGTGTTGCCTCTGGTTTTAACTTATTATTATCCAAAACATTTCAAGAACTATTTCTTTATTTTCAATATTTTATTTTCAATATTTATTATATTTACCCTATTGTTGACAGATATAATAATCAAATTTCTTCCAACAGTCTCACTGCCAAATAACTGTAAGATTGGATTGCAGAGAGAGTACAAATTGTGAAAGCCACAGGGAAAGTCTGGATATTTCAATTGAAATTGGGCCCAAAACTAGTATTGTAAGCTGCAGTCTGTTCTCTTTGTATTGATTTACCACTTCCTCAAATGTGATTATGTATTTTTAGTAATTATAGATATTTATAATCGGTGGTCTTTTCAATACATTTGGGTACTTTCTAGAGAATTCCGCCCACCATCCAAAACCATTCAGAAAATGCAGTGTTTTAGAAGTGCTTGGCAGGGTTCTATAAAAATGTTTTTTCCCTGGGTACACAAATGCCAATATCAAAAATTCTGTGCGAGTCTGTGTGTTAAATTATATTGTGGAAGTACAAAAGGTACTATTTGAGAATTTACTGTTTCATTCGAAACCTACTTGGCACCTATATATATATATATAATGTACTGTATAACAAATTATTGATTAAGAAGGACTGCCAGTCAGTCTCTACCCCATTGACCAAATGTTTTATTTGTTCAACCACCATTTCAGTTGGAGACCTTTAAAGAATTAAAATCTTATAACATTATGTCTTATAACATTCTGTGAAGACAAAATCACTAGTATTTTTATTTATTATTACCATTTTTACACTTAAAAAATTTTCAAAAGCCAGCTTATAATTTCTTTAATAAAAATTATAATAAAAAAAACTATTTTTTTTTTCGGCTTAAAAATGTTTTAATAAAACTTTTATTATTTATATCATGCCTGTTATACTTCAGCTGAAATAGTGGCTGGGGAAAAGAAGCAACAAGTCTTTGGGGCAGAGAGTGAGACTGACTTTCTCTCTTAAACATAATTTTATTTCACCAAAGATATTTCATTAAAAATAATATAGTTAATTGAGCTATAAAATAAAAGCAAATTTCGATGCTCATCCAATCCTTTCAGAAACTATGATTTGCATCTTTATGCTTTTGAATGAAGTGAGCAGAATAATTTTTCTCTAGTATTTCTCCTTTGCATATACTGCATTTTATTTTCTTGTCTGTAAACATCCTTTTTAATTTATTTATTTTTAAATTACAATGAAAAATATCAAATCAAGAAGAATGAAGAAAAAAATTCAAAGTGAGAAATTGACAAGGATGCAGACAAATTGAAAAAGGCAAAGTGTAACTACATTTTCAACATGTTCAAAATCCAAGTGTAGTCCTTCCCCCACTCCTATTCTCGGAGATACTGGAATTCTTCCTAGAAATAGTAATAGGGGAGATGTGGAAATATCCTTCTCCCTCCCGAAAATACAGGAATTTCTTCATCTTAGCAGTGGAAAAAGGGAAGATGTGAATGTTTCTTCTCCCTTCCTGGAAATACAGAGATTTCTTCTTTCATGTGGAAAAGCAACCATATGGAATTATGTCCCTTTTTCCGAAATGCTTCACCGTTTGGCGCAAATTGCAGTTCAAAAAAAGAAAGGGGAAAAAAATGTAGCTATTTTATTTTAATTTCCTGCAAGATCTTACAATTTCCTGCAGACATTGTATGCGCATACATTTATTTTATCTGACCCTGGTGCTTGGTATCCCCATTTCAAAGTTCATGTTTAGATAGGTCTTAAGTTCCAAAACAATAGGTGAAGTAAATTAAGACTAACTGAACCAAAAAATTTCTGAAATCTTCTAAAAAGTATATGTAAAGACTAGAAGATGATAGGTTAAAAGCATTTAAACTCAAAAACAGTTAATCTATTAAATGAGCATACTTTTTTTTTGCTTTTATTATGGAAGTGTTAAAAAAAATGTCCTAGAATTCTTTAATTACTAAAAGTGAATAGTGGAGAAGAGGATAGGAATTACTGACATAAACTTTTTGTATGCTAAAGAAATTAGCATGAAAAAAATTTGAATGAAAATTCACATTTAAACACTTGGTTGAGCAAATTTTATCATACATCAAACGGCAAAGGTGTTTTCTAGCAATGCATGAATAGTGAATGTTTTGTAAAATTGTTTATTTCAAGATAAAAATGACTCAAATCCACTGGTATTTCTTATTGATGAATTGGATATCTTAACAATATTTTCCTGAATCTGCTGCTAGGTGGGATATCATTCAATTGGGTGCTAGTCTATAAAGGCAACTTCTAAGGGTATTGCTGTAGGAGTGAAATGCCTAAACTTATAGTCATGTCCTAACATGGCACTGTATTTTGAAAGCACTTTAACCTCCATTATTATTTAATCTATGATTTTCTTTTAGGTTGGCCATCATTTCTTTCCTGTCGATCCAACGCAGAACTGGGATGTTAAGTGTTCAGAATCATTAATATAAGTATAGAGAATGAAGAACAAGATTCTAGTCAGACATTAATAATCATTAGTTTTAAAATGTACAGGGTTATTATAATTAAAATTCAACTTACAAAAAGATGTAAAAAAAAGAATCAATCGTTTAAAAAAAAACGGAATGTACGTGAGTAAGAAGAAAATGGTTTGGCATAAAAAATATGGGTGGGGGAGTAAATGCCATACCATTTCCGCTTACTTCGTGTATATTCAGGTCATTCTTACCAATGGTTCTTTTTTGCAGCGTTTTGAAAGTTAATCTTTAACTATAACCAACCTGTAAATTAATCTTACATTGCTATAAAGCATGGAAAACTTTCATTACAAAATATGTACCATTGTACATAGATATTTAAGTATTTTAAGAGATTTCAAATATTTGATATTCAAATAGTTAAACTTTTTCTTTTGTTTAATGTCATACTATCAGGCAAAAACCCAGGAAATATTTGATTTTATGAAATATCAATACTATAACAGTAATGAAAAAAAAAAAACTTTTAATATACTGTATATATTACAAAAATGCTAAAACAACTAAAATATGTTTATTTTCAAAAAAATTACTCAACTAAAAGAATTACTTTAAGTAACAACAAAAATTAAGTGTTTTCATACTGCAGTATTAAACTAAACTTTCATATTATACAAGTAGTACAATGTTTAGAATTTCTTATGCATATTCAAATTCATGTGTAAATTTCTATAAAATAAATCATACATTTGTTTGCACATTTTTTAAATTTTTTATGACAATTGGTTATGTTTCTGTAGAACCTTAAAACTTAAGAATATTTGTTTGTATTATTTTGTAGCCTAATAACCAAATTCAGGCAATTTTTTTACAGACATCACTTAGAAACATTTAATGTGTATCATTTAGTATCTACTTCATTGAATTGTAGCATTTGATTTTCTTTAAAATGATGAAATATATAAATATTTGTATATATTTTGTGGGTAGCCTTTGAAGGGAAACCAGAAAATGTTTTACCAGTCGTCATGTGAAAGCATTGAATGTTATTCATTTTGTTTCTACTTCATTAATTTATAATATTAGTCTCTTTTTTTTCTTTTCTTCTTTCTTCTTTTAAATATTATTTGTAGGCCAGACAATGTTTCAGCAGCCATCTCATTGTAACCTTGTCTAGCTACTTCAACAGGTGATGTTTTCATGACATGTTTAACTTAAAAAAAAGTTTGTTGTATTTAAATAAAGAGATTGTATCCAAATTTGTTTTGGTCCCTTTATAAATAATACTTTTTTAAAAATTTTATAAATCTATATATCATATCATAATAATACATTGTTTATATAACATGCTTCCTGGGTGCAGAGTATTAAAAGAGAGCTATCGCAAGTCAGGTGTGGACCCACCAAGGTAGGTTCTAAGATCTTGAATGGTTGATTTCACAAGTTTGCATCGAATATGTGATAAACCAAGTCTCTTGTGAGCTTCATACCTGTGACAGCCTCCAAAAGAGTAATAGTAGTTTCCTCCCTCTCGGCCTGTCACCCAAAGGACGTCTATAGGTGGCACGTTGCTTTTTGTGCTGGGTTCCTAAAATAATTAAATTTAGAGAATCGATAAAAAGTTCATAACTTAGGTAAAAATATATATATATATTTTTTTTTTCATTTGTTACATGCAATGTTTAACTGAGGTAAAAAAAATTTTTAGCAGAAAGTTACTCAAAATGAAATCTAATAAAATCTTTTTTTTTTTTTTTTTTCCTAATTTGGATTTAGGATGTCTTTAAGTTATACAGATATATCCTCCTGTAATTTTTCTTGCAATAAGCTGCTTCAGTCCTTGTGATATGCATAGTAATGTCCTTCTAATGTTCATCATTATTGTCACCTCCCAAGTGAAACTATTTTCAGTAAAATAATGTATAAATATTAAATGATTTTACCAACATTTTATTGAAAGCGGAATATTCATTTCGCTTGTTTGTTTTTTAAACTCGATGGGAATTCTGCCGTGTGGCAGAATTTTGCTTTTTTAATTTTTTTGAAGAAAAAAAGAATTTCACTTTTTCAAAGAAAGTTCCTTTTTTTCAATTCCTGAAAAAAAAAATCCTTTTTTTTTTATCCCACAGAAAAATAACTTTTTTTCTAAGGCTGAATCGCAGACCAGCTTCACTTCTGCCCAGGGATGAGAATGCAAAATTTCAAAAAAGAGGAAATCCAAAATTTAAAAATATAAATACAAGCAGGGGTCAAAGTGACAAAATAAGAATATATAGGATTTTTTCACAAAAAATATAGGATAATATAAAACATCAAATAACTGCACACAGTTGCTACTGAACTTCAAAATTAACTCTTTATACATTTATATACTCGTTATATTGAATTTAAGAGAATAGAAAACACACCTTTAAAAAAAAGAAATCGCCTGATCCTGAATACGTGATCCGTTATTGCCTCAATATTACATCCCTAAATTAAGTTTTATTAATTACATTATTTGCAATCATGAGTCTTTTGCTTCCAGCATTTTTAACTGTTCCAATTTCTTTAAGTATTTTCTTTTTATCCCTGTTTGCAGTCTTTTGTTGATTCAGATTTACTGTTCAGTGTCGGCTGGATTGGCGGCAAAAAGTGGGAGATTTATCGCCAAACGTGGCGAACCTGGCACTTGGTTTTAAAGCAACCCTAGTGATCGTTCAGAATTGACAACACAACGTATTGACGTAATTTTCAATTTTGGCGACTTTTATGAAAAAATCGCGGCTAATATTCCGAATCCGGTACGAATTCTGCGCCAAGGCGATTTTTTAAGAGCAAGATAACTAACTGCCTATGGTTGCCATAATTTGGAGCGGTTTGATGTAAACAATTCGTGGCGCAGAATCCGTACAGGATTCGGAATAAAAAAATCGCCATTCGACATCATACAGTAAATCTTAACCCTTTGTTACCTTCATCAATTACTGACTGAACACTCAAAATGTTCTTTAGTAGTCCTGCAAGTTAATCCCAAGTTGTTTTTATCCGTTTTTCTTGAGGCAGAGTTTTGTTGTTGTATCTCTCTCTGCATTATGGCCAATTAACTTATTACGTTGGAGGAGAAATCAGATCAGAAATTCAAGAGAGATTGTTATGGAAATGTTCACTTTTACAACTCCCGCGGGTCCAGTAGAGTTGAGTTGTAGGTTAAGCAGCACGTGACGTCACAAGAGATAAAACGCCACGCCGCCGTTACAAACATCGTTTTTGTCAGGTCTTTTTCACCTACGATCGCGCCAAAGAATCCGAAATATTAAAAAATGGCAACAAACGGCGCCGTTATTACGAATTCGAAGAAAATATAGATCGAATCAATGTAGAAATATAGGATATATAGGACAATTGTAAAATATAGGACAATATAGGACGTTTTTATCGAATTAAAAAAAAATATAGGACATATAGGACGTCTGCGACCCCTGTACAAGCGACACTGGATTTTGCAATAGTAAAACCCAACACTCCTTGTGAAAGGGCATGATGTAAGTTGCTGAGGATGTCTAGGTACAAAATTTTTATATGAAGGAACTGTCATGATAATACATACAAACTGCAAATTAAATCATTATAAAACTAATATACAAAGTGCTACATATAATTTTAAAAAATGTGTGTATACAAAGATGTCATACATATTCCTAATTACCCAATGATCATTTCCATTCAACCAAATTGATATAATTGAAATAAAGTTATGTACCACTTTATAAAAGTCACATATCAAATTATAAAAGGATATTTGTAACCAAAGTACAGAATGTTCAGCAAATTACAGATAGAAAAAAAACAAGAAAAAGGCATTGAAAAATAAAACATTAAACAAACTTTAATTTGCACAAGTAAATATGTCATATATTTCACAATGACCAAAATTACGCTAGAAAAACGCGGAAATTACTGAATTACTAAAAAGTGGAGTAAAACTTGAAAAAAACGCAAAACGCTGAAGATTCTCATCCCTGCTTCTGCCCGATCGGGAAGAGTGGAAAACCTACCGTTCGGGTGTCGCATCGCATTCCGGCTCCAAGTACAAAATTCTACTGAATGCATTTTTTTAATCGAGTTGGCACTCGTACTCCCATTTTGTACTTTTTCAACTGCGCCAAAAATTGCGCCATTTTTTTATCTTCTCAAAATTTAATTTCCTTCATACTAATTCAAGCGATTAACATATACTAATGATGCGCTTGCTTCATCCATGGAACTATCGTTTATTCACGGTAAGTGATGCTCGCTTACTGTTATTAATCGTTACGCTGATTTAATGTCCGCTTCTGCCGAGATTTGTGTGGTTATGATGTGCATTATCGCTGGGATTTAGGTAGTTGTGATTGTCATTTTCGCAGAGTACGACACCGATACAACAGTGCTATTGATGAGGATTGTTCTGATATATTCAGCGCTAATGCTGATATTTACGTTTACATGGGCATTTTCGTTGAACGTTACCCTGTTGTACAATCTATAAGATTTGCACTGATGTTACCAAAAGAAATGTTGATATTGCCATGATGAATTGCGCTATCGTATTGTGATGTTCATTTCTGCCGATATCTAGATTTTCGCCGGTATTGTAAGCTCTATTGCTTTCGTTAGAGTGATGGTCATTTTTGCCGAGGTTTACTCTAATACAATACCAGCTATTACCGAGATTTTCAACACCGTTTTATAGCCATTCGCTTAGACCTACGTTAATGCGATAGCCACTATATCCGTGATTAGTGCCTGTTTAGGGATCGATTTTGCCGTTTGATGAGAATCTATGCAGAATTACTTAACATTTTCTATCATTTTGTATAAAAATATTCTGAAAATTAGTCCCGATTTGCTTTTTATTTTATTGAACAAGCTTAACGATATGAATAAAAATTTAAATGTAAAGATTTTTAGTACTTAAAACGTAGATTAAAAATTTAGAAAACTAGGTTTAATTATATTTGGCCTGTTTGTCAATATGGTATATTTACTTAAAGTTGTTTGACTTGTTGATCATTTGAAGTTTTTGCTGGTTTTCATCACTTTTATAGGATTTTGTGGTTTTGTTTTTTTTTGCTTTGGAGCTATACCATGCCTGATGACAGCACAAAGTGTATCCTTAAGTCTAGGTGCTTCCATTTTGAACCATTTTTTCTCAATGACAGACAGAGATGTTGCAGTATTATAAATGCACATGGAAAACCACAATTTTTTTAAGTGTAGCTTAAGATGTGCTTTACGCTTAAAGTTAGTTTTCAGCTTTTTGATTTTTTACCAAACTCATCCAGTTCAAACTCAAACAGTTATGTGGACACATATCACAGAATACGACCAATCTCATTCTTCATGGTTAGTCATGCGACTGTGGTTTCAAGACTTCATGAGTAAATTACAACTCAAAAAAACCTTTAATTTCATTTAATGTTTCTGTACCTTTTCTTTTAAGCTGGAAATTATTTTGAGGAAACTCTGAGTAAAAGATATCTTTAAAAATACTTTAAAATTAATTAACATTTGATAATATAAACCTTTAAAAGAACAATTTTTATTAAAGTTTACTGTAGGAAACTAAATTTCCAATGAAAAGCAATATAAAGTGTAAATCACTCATGTTTTAAAGATACAAAAATTTACTTTGAAACCATATTAAATATCCATTGTAAAATGTAAACATCTATTTGTAAAGTTGCCTATGTAATATAGTAAACAAACGAGAGAAGACTTTCATGTGTTAGCATAAAGAAAATATAACTCCTTGGAAGAATACTGGAATTTTAATTAGATTCTGCATACTGATTAAATTTAATTTTGGACTTGAAGCAAAAGAAATTTCTGTGGAGCAAAGATATGTTGAAAGCCAAACAAGAAAGTTAAGATATTAAAAATTAATTTTAATGATGCTAATACTGAAGTTAATCTTAAATAACTAGCTATCACAATATACAAAAGAATTTGGATATTTAGATAAAAAATATGTCAGTTTAGATTAATTTACAGCAGGGCCTTTTAGTTGATCTTATGTTGAATTTTTTTCACCTGTAATGTTTCCATTAAACTGACCACTTTTTCTTCATCTAATTCGGATGGAAATGGCCGTATTAAGACATCGAAAGGTACATCGTGAATTTCTTGGATGTGCGCAGCGTGAATACTGTCTCCTCTTTCACTCATATTTTTAGTAAGCAGTTTTGAAGTTATCGAACAATATCCAAGTTTGGGAACACTCTTAGCACATATTGCACTTCGAAATAAAACGGAAAACGAAATTCCAAGAAAAGCTCTAGATAATGACGTTAACCGATGCATTACTTCCGAGTATGGATTACGAAATAACTTTCTTTGCTAATCAATGACATCTTATTTCAGAAAATTTACTTTGTTTAGGTTTTTCGAATATTCTTGAAAATTTCAGCAAAAAAACATAATTGTATAAAGATCTTTATTTTTCCGTCATTGTTGGAATGGTTGGAGATTAAATATTTTATTTACTTATTTTGGGTTGGGTCTAATCTGATTACTGGTTGGTAGTGAGCATTCAATTAGTTGTTTGATAGACTTTATGCATGATGTTATTGAGAGCATGGTTTTATCATTTGCTAATTTTTTTTTAATCTTAAAACCTATTAAAAATGTATGAATTTAATGTATAAAACATGCAAAGAAAATTAAATAAAAAACAAATTCAACAGAAAAGTATTTGTAATTTTCTACACTAAAAAAAAACCATCGAAAATCTCGGTTTGAATATTTAAAATTGTGAACAAAGACCCGCGCTGTTTGATTGATATTTGCAATATTTTTATCAGTTTAAAAAATGCAAAACGGAATGTCTCTCAATCCAAATTCTCTCTTTAATATCACTTTAAACTTCGTGTCAGCTAACGTTGAATATATAGATTGTTTAATTGGATTTCCAGAAGTAGTAGGAAGAAAAATATTCGACGGCTTTTTAATTTGCAATGAAGTATCTTTATCTCCTTCGGATAAACAAGCGAAAGTTATTCGTAATTTTGCAAAAGCATATAAAGAACTCTTATTGCAATCCATAGCATTACCTAAAAGTCTAATTCTTATAAATGAGTACTTCAACTCTTTTATAGAGTTATTCCCCTTTATTAGTGAATTGTGCCTGTGCTCATGCTATCTCGGTGATAATCATGAACTGTTTGAGCATATTCAGAATTTCACCTTGTGCGTTTGTATAACTATATTGCTGATATTTTATTTGTGATTGGACATTTTTAATATTTATTGTTCCAAGTAAATTACTTTTCGTTTACATGGAATTGTTTCTTTACTGAATCATTTTATACAAAATTTGATACTTTTCCCGGTTAAGATTTACTGTACGATGTTGGATTTTGACTTTTCAAAAAAGTCGCTGAAATTGAAAATTATGTCAAATAGCTGTGTCACCAAATACAAAATGACATCAAAATGTTGTGTCGCCAAATCCAACGGGGATTGCAGGAAAACCAAGTCAGTGGGTTGCCACATTTGGCACTAAATCGCCAACTTACTGCCACCAATCCATCCGACACTATACAGTAAATCTGAACCCTTTTCCTTACTGTTTCCAAAGAGAGGCAAAGCTTTTGCAAGTAATGATTATTTAATGTGTACAAAGACTGTATTGCATCTATTTGACTATAGGAATACCATCTCTAAAACTAAAAATTTTTAAAAATAGTTCATATATTTGCAAATAATGCTTCAAGGACTTGATAGATATTTCAAACTGTATTCTGTTTTTTTTCTTCTTTTTTTCCTTCTAAAACTTCATTTACAACCTACCCAATAAAGTTCAGTTTGTAAAGTTAATTACCATAACTATTACGGTGTCACATTTCTTACCATAGTGGTGAGATTATTTTCTTGTTCCTTTTCCAATGGTATGTACAAAAAATTGTATGATGCTGAATTCATTAAAACATACTCTGACATCCCTTCATATCTGACTCATCAATAAAAATACTTCTTGAATTAACTCAAACCAAATCTTTGTTTCTCACTACAGTTATTCTCCTCTCAAGCACTCCTCATGTAAATATGTATGAATTACAGACACTTTTCCATTAGCCAGGTATTGCATAAAAATCGCCAAATCACAGCGATAACTCATCCAAACTAACAACCTTCAAATCATTTATAATTCCTATAACAAACAGATAGCAACCCCATTACAAACCATAAAAATTTAGGCTTGCCAATACATTTACGCATCATTTGAACGTGTAAACATCTAGACTAGACTTGGGTTGCTAGTTATTATGCAGATTCTTTTGTAGATTTCTAGTCATTCAATTTATCTTAATTTATAATGTATTTTAAAATTCTGTCTGTAGAAACCTTTTAAAGCTTGAAAGATATTACTACGAATATTATGGTCACACATCATATACTTGTGAAAAAAATTCAAGTAATAAAGTAAATATATGCGAGAATATGTATGTTTGTAGAATGAGTAAAATATATGGTATTAAGAAATTATAAAAATTGTTTATTGAGCATTATTTACATATTTATGTTGCATTCAAAAGTTTGCACCATATATTTATGGCCATTTTATTTAGAAAACCAATGGAATTCAGAAAATCTGTAATTTTTCATCTAAACGAACTGAAAAACTTAATAATATATGTTATTAAGAAAAGAAAAACACTTGTAAATTTTTTTGCAAATATTGTTTTAATTATAATGGAAAATCATTTTGTTTCTGATGTACTATGTGATGATAATTGTATTTCTTATACATAATTTATTACACTCTAGACTGAAAAAGTTATGTTTAAAGAAAAATTGCCTTAAAGATGGTGCTATTCGTAAAATTACTCTTCCAATTAGGATGTTTGATAAAGGACCTAAAAATATTGAATATTTAGACTTATCAGGTAATTTAGTTGTTTTTATTTGAATTCCTGAGAATAAATTAATCATATCAAAACAATTTAATCTTACAGTAAGAAATTTACACAAATCCTATCAAAATGATAATATCTTTCAACATAGCATTCATAATTTTTTTACTTTGGGATAATTTTTTTTTTATTTTCTTCAGTTCAAATTATTCTTATATTGTATATCGATTTGAGTTTATAAATTTTTACCAAATTGTTGCATTTTATAATTTGTTTTCATCTTGTTTTTGAAAATTTATATAATTTGTATAATGTCTATCATTTTAATAAAATTGCATTCCAGAATTATTAGGAATTTAATATTCAGTTCTATATTTAAAAGATGGTCAAGTACCAGCACTCATACATATCAAGTCTTCTTTATTTGATCGCTGTGAGATTTAACACTTGAACAGAGCATTTTATTTTTGAAGGCTATAGTAGCTGTGTGCCAGATTTCATTTCAATAGTCATAATTTATCCCATATTATTCCAGTGTATGTCCTACTAAGAGACAGACGTCGAAGTGATTCAGATTGGCCACAGAACCTGGAAATGAGGAAAATGTTAAGGAGCTTTCTGATTCTATAAAAAATCAGAGAAATGTCAGGGAATTCTTTAAAATTTCATGAAAATCAGGGAAAATTGCTATCATTGTTTAGAAGGTACATTTCCCCGTTAATCCGTATTTTGGTGCCATTTTCCTGGAGAATTGTAGCAGAAATCGTTAAAAATTTCATGTTACTAAATAATTTAAACTTTTCAGTCGTACTGTCAAAACTGGTATTTTTAAAAAATTGACTTATTAACTCTTTGGCATACATGTTTATTTGATCAAGGTGTCTACACATCTGGAAAAGTTAAGGAAATTTGAAACAAATTTGCTGTAAAATCAGGAAATTTTTTAGAAATCTATCGGGGAACTTTTTTTCCTGAATTTTGTGACCACGCTTTAATTTTATAAGTGCTGTTTTTGCCCTTGGAGTATGGAAGAGTAAAAACTCAATACAATGTATATTTTATAGGAATGTTGAGTAAAACATTACATTATAATTTTAAATTAAGCATTTACATTACTTTCAGATAAATGAATAATTCAATAATATATGTTATATTTCTTATTTCTATGCAGATAATAAATGCACTGATGCCATAGTTCCTTGGTTAGCTGTGTTCCAGAGCTTGCTGTGTTTGGATCTTAGTGGAACTAATCTCACTGTAAATAGTTTGATTTATTAGCTATATCAAATGTCCAATATGAATTTCAGTAATAATTGGACTAAATTTACAAAAACATATTGTAGAATCAAATGAAATCGGTGTTTTAAATTAGTAACTTTGTCTATTTAATTTCTGAACTATAGTAGACCTCTAAATAATGTATTTATGTAATAATTTTGCATTATGCAGCAAAAGGAACTAGTGCTTTTAACCAAAATATGTACTTAAAAAATTTTTTTACTTCATATCCTTCAAAGTTAAACTAATTTTATAACACAAATCCCATTCATTATCCCTTGCTATCTTATTCTAAGGTTTTAATTACCTAGTTAACAAAGTGATCACTCATTATTGCATTAACTGATAAACAGTTTTTCTATGATTTTTCATGTATTTTTTATTCTCGTACTCAGAACCTTAATGCTTTATTATGCAATCGTATCCGTTACATTACGCATTGAAAAACAGTATTTTTATTATGTACCATCTTTGCTTTTGATTGCACAAAGATAACTCTTCCATCTCTGTAAATTTTTTCACATTCATCCGTTCATAGAAACCTTTTTCTTACGGAAATCGGTTTTTAGCACATTATCATGGGTGTTGCATCTGTTCCAAACTTCACCAATTCACCATTCCTGCTCCAAGCTGATCCAAAACACCAAATTTCTTCAAAACCGCTTCATTTCTATGTCTTTGTCATGGAAGTAAACACATTAAAAAAATATCAGCAATTAGGATAATTTTTTTAACTAAAATTGTAGTCAAGTTAGCTTGTTTGGTCAAAAACTGTGTATTCTATATTTTTACTTTGTTATCTACTTTTTAATTTTAGATATTTTATTTCATAATTGCCAATCATTGTTAGAATTTGATTGACTGTTCCAAAACCTTGAAACAAGGGAACACAAGTACTTTAAGAATTTTTACATTTCAAAGGTGTACTTTTTTTAAGAAAAAGTTTTTTCTGCATCAATATTTAGTTCTTATTTAAATATGTTTTATGTGATAAGTTTCAGTGCAGTCTTCTGCAGTTACTTGTTCCAAAAAAAGCCTATACAACCAACCACTGATGATATCTTATTTTTATAGACCTATCCTCCCACCCTTCATGCTCACATTCTTCTGTATGCTTATTAAAAAAATTATTGAAACAGATAACCATAATTTCCTTTTGAAAACTGGCATATCGTGTATTTTGACTTTGACAGTTATTCACTGATTGGTCTCAATTCAATAAATTTTGCTTTTGTTCTTTTTTTCAACAGGAAAATGGAGTAAAAAATATTAAAAAGAAATGCTCATTACAAATCTGCCACACAGAAAGTAATATCCACCCTGTTTCTACGAAAGGGTGGGCTGAATCACTTGTTAAAAAATGGAATGATTTGCAGATTTCCAGAAAAGAAGCTCGAGAGACTAAGGTATTTAAATCATATTGTAAGTATTCAAATTACATTCTTTCACTTAACTTATTCTTTTTGTTGTTTCATTAAGGCATGTAAGTCTTCTTTAAATCACTTCCAAATCGTTGCTTTTTTGTCAAAATACACTATCTACAGAGGTACAATTTTGTTGACAGTGCTCTATAGGACCTGAAAAAATAAAGTTCTCTTTAATGTCGAATAGTTGTAACTTAATTTCTAGCCAATTTAATATATAGCAAAACTCTATCTATGTAGATAGTGTTGTTTAAAATTAAAGAGATGTGTCAGTTACTCTAAAATATTCATTGCCATGTATAACCCCATTAATACAGTCTTTGCCTGTCGTGAAACAATTTAACTTTTCCCCCTTTAATACAAATCCTCCCATGAGAGCCGACCAAACGGTATAGTGGTTAGCGTGCTGGCTTCTAGACCGCGAGGTTGCGGGTTCGAGTCCCGTGTAGGCATGGGTGTTTGTAAATGTATGTTGGTATGTTAAATGACGAAATGTTTCGGCGCATTATAGCCCTCGTGTTGCTGACGGCGCCAGATAATCTGAATACAACCAACCTCCCATGAGAAATGCAACAAAAATACAATCATACAATTCCTTCTTCACCCCCCCCCCCCCCCCAAGAGAGATTATTTTAACCTTTTTCTTGTTAATACTCTGCCTCTAATACTAATAAAAGTAAACAAAAAAAATCTGCTTTCAAAACTACAACCCCCTCCCTCCATGTAAGAAACCTGATAAAACCATATCCCCCTAAACATTCATTGAATTTGAATCACAAAACAGCAAAAAATCTTTAAGAATAAAAGACAAATAAAACCCAAGATAAAAATAAATTACTCACTCACAAAAACAAAGTTCCTCTTACCATAAAACCCAATAAAAATAATAAAACAGCCAAGATATAAATAAAAAAACAATATTTAAGATTGTAATGCAGAGTTTGGGGAATATTGTCCCATTGCCTCAATATTAAAACTTAAAAAAAATAATTAAAACAAACTAATAAAACTTTTAACCTTCAGGTTCACTTATTTTCTGTTTCACACAATAAATTTTAAACAGGGATTATATCAATCAGAAATATAAAAAACACATCAGAATAAGATATCGGAGTGATATTTTCACCCTTCAAAATTGTTTAATTTGCCAATTACAGTGTTAGCAGGTATGATATTTTGCAAATTGTACTACATTTAACCCCTTAATTGAGTATTTAAATTTTTTTATTTGTTTACTTTTATACAGCCATGTGCATATGATAGAAATAGTAAAGTCTGTCGGTAAATGTGAAAGTATGTATCGTCTGCACACTTAAAATATGAAGAATTTTTGGTAGAGCTAATCAGGATTAAAAATTCAACGTTCTTATAAAACAAGAAAAAGTTAGAACAAAGTAGGTAATTCAAGGAGAGAGAAGCTCTTTTTCAAACAAATTATCAGATCTAAAAAAGTAAGCCAATGAATTATCTGAAGTGCTGAAACTTCAAAACACATTTCACTGTAAAATCTAATAAAATGTACAAAAAAGAAAATGAGGAAATTCATATTTCACAATTAAAAATTAATGATGAGGAAAAAAAAGTTGACAAAGGTATAAATAAAATTTTAAATATATGTATAACAAAACAATGTTTTTATTGATACAAATTTATGATTTATGAGGTCCTTAAAAATGTAAAGGGTAATTAAAAAGCCCTTAAAAACTACTTATTTTTTATTTTTTAAAAGCTGTATAAACACTACTCCACCATGCAATCTTGAGAAGCTATCAACTGCACTGCAGTCAGCATGGAGGTTTAGTATACTTGAGAACATACTCCAACATTTATCATTGTACATCCTTTTCGCTCATATAGAGGTTGTTCGGGCTTCACAGCCACTATTTTGGATATTATAGATGGTCATATTAATATGAATGGACTGGGTAGTTTCCTACTTATAATTAGAAATTTGTCTACAAACTGCACAATTTCTCTGTTGAGCATTACAAATATTGCCCCTCAGGTTATTTTGCATGGAAATGGTTCTGTGTACTATTTAATTTAAGTAAATATGTAATACTTATTTTTCAGTTAAAAAGAAAAGGTACTTGATGGCAGAAGAATTGCTTGTTACTTCCCCTGAAAAAATAACAACTAATAAAATTGTTTTGAAAAGAGTATCCAATGTCAAGTCCTGTAAAGCAAAAGTTATATCATCTGATTCAAATTACTACAGTACAAAGAAAAAATCAGCATCCTATACTGAATATATTGAAGATGATATATTTCTACAATATTTAAAAAAAAAATAAACAAAAATTATTATCGAAATAATTTTTGAAGGTTTGAACATTGAAGCACTTTACATTTGAATAGGAATTTTTTACTGTGATAAAGTTTTATTAATGTATTGTTGATTTTTTTTATATCTACTTGTAAATAAATAGCATTTTTTTACATTTTTAACTTGTTCCTTGCTACTTTAAATAAGTATATTTGATTTGAGGCTATTACTATTCACATTATAAATATTTCAACACTGTAAAGTGGGGTGGCTTGATCACATGAAGAGGGAGAGATGAATATATTACAGTGATGCATTCAAAACATGAAAGGAATTGTAACCAAAGTACTGAAATTGTTTTAAACAAGTAGATGGGAAATATCAATGCAGTAAAGGGCTTCAAAAGTCGACAGTTTTTTGCATAAATCTGTCGTTTAAAAAAAAAAATCTTTCAAATCCTGTCAATTTTTAACCTTGTTTAAACACCTTCAAAGGTTTATTTGAACTACCGTCCTCTGGCTTCTGTTTCTTTTTAAAATGGTCTGTATGTAAGTGTTGTATGTACATGAACAGTATTACTCCCAAAAGTAGAGTTCCATTGTGTTACAATTTAGTCCAAAAATCGTGCATACGAGAAATTTACCTGCTACTGAAAAATGTTTTTCGGCAACACTCAAAAACCGGTGCTAATGATTTGAAACAAAGTCGTTCTGGTTTACATGTGTTGACAACATCCCTCTCCCCTCGAAATTTTCATAAAAGTTTGCTACACAACGGCGGATACAGTGAGGGGCAGAAGGTGTGATCGCCCCCTCCATCGTTCAGGGTTAAATGGGGAAAAATAATAACACCAAAGAATATGACTGTAGTGAACAAAAGTCTAATACTGTCATCCAAAACTAATGCATATATTTAATTTATATATGTAAAATATTTGAATTAAAAATAAAACCAATGTACTATACTAGGGGCAACCCCCCTGCTCGCTAAGGCTCACCAACCTGGATCCGCCCTTATTGCTACAATCATGAAAAACAAACACACACAATACGGAGAACTCTTTCCCTTTACAATTTAATTGTGAGCTCATGGGAACTAAAAGAATAGAAAAGATGCATACGAGCATCTAATCTATTTTAATTTATACTGCTTTAACTTCTGTACGACACACAGACCATCTTATGGTCAATACATCTCTGGAATGAGCATTACTTTCACACTTGGACTTGTTTTTAACCATGAAAAAATCCTATGTACTTAAGATTAATAAATGTGTATTAAAAGTATATTTGGTTGGTGTAAAAGTTGTGTATGCTAGTAAGTTTTTGTATAATCAATGAAAGTTGACAAAAATTACACTCATAATTATGACTTCAACTTACAACAATGCAAAAACACATTGTTTTAAATTGAACTTTATATTTTTGCCATTAATCATTTTAATTAATAAAATAGGAACCTTCACAGCTGCAACGAAACTTAAAAATTCTATCTAATTTTTTTTAATTGTGGTTTTCGTTCAACAAAAGTGCTCTTCCGTTTCTTTCTAATTTACTACAAAGTCCTATGTAATACGAAAATCTCATTAACAGATTCTTTTCCGACTTTAGTTTTCATGTTTCTAAAAAATTACTTCAAAATGTATAGACGGACTAAAAATTTGAAGATAAATTTGCATTTCTCTGTATTAAAAAGGCAGCGATGAAAAAAAAAGGCACTTTTTCTTTACTTTACAACCAGTGAATAACTTAATATGAAACTAACTTTTCTGGAAAAGCTATTAATGTTTTATGGCACCTTTCGTATTATCTTTTATCAATTTCATGGTGCACACTATATAAAAATACTTGATAAGGAAATCAAATTCATTACAGTGTTAATAATTTTTATGTGCATTCCTTTTTTTTTTTCTCATTAAAAGTAAATTTTTTTATTCAAATTTGTAATAACCTACACTTAAATATTTCCTGCGTCATCTGATGTTCTCGATAATAACTGAGATGCTAGAAGCTATAGAACACATCTGAATTTTTTGCGTGCCCTAGGTGCCTGATTACTTTCATAATTAACTAGGATTAATTAATAAATTACTAGTTTAAAGTACTTATAAATTCTAAAAGAAATTAATTATTTCAGATGAATTCAAAATTTTCAGGCTAAACATTATTGATAGAAGCCCTACAAAATTTAGTCTAAAATTAAAGGTTGTAGACACTATTTGGAAGTTTTAAGGCACCGCTAAGTGCCTGAACGCTTCTTTATCATTTGATAAATAGTAATAAATCATTCACTATACAACTTGTAAGACTCTTTTGGTGCCTAAGTGTGTTACCTTATGACGCCCTATTAATTCTAAATTAGCATTTGATGGACCGCATTAAAGGGGCCCGAACACTAACACAAAGAAAATAGAAATAAAAATTAGCACTGAGTTTTTGAATATTTGGGCTTCTAAAATATGTTAACACGAACACCTGATGAGAAATTTTGCATATACCCAGGTAGCACAGCAGTATTGGCCAATGTCGGAAACCGGAGCTCTGGAAGATTGGCCAATCCTGGGTAATGTCGGAACGGCCAGCACCGAACGGCTAACATTTTTGCAATATTGGCCAATATCGCAGTGCGGTTTTGGCCGATCTCGAGGAGCAGTTTTGGCCGATATCGATGCGTAGTTTTGGCCGATATCGATGCGTAGTTTTGGCCGATCTCGATGCGTAGTTTTGGCCGATCTCGATGCGTAGTTTTGGCCGATCTCGAGGAGTAGTTTTGGCCAGTATTGATGTGCAATCTTGGGCAATATCGATGAGCATTGGTTTAAACCAAATGTTTTTCTTTTCCCTCAGAAAAACGAAATATTTTTTTTTAAAGAATAATTTAAAATTGTATTTTTATATATAATTAGATTTTTTTAATTATTTGATGTTGTAGATGACTTCTATTTTTAGCTGAAATACAATATGTTCTAATGTATTTTAAAATAAATCTTCCAATTAAAAACTATTGAAGTTTTTATAAGTATCAAATGAATCGAAGAGCAATATTCTATGTATTATGTAGTAAACAATTACTATTGTATATATTGAATTTAAAAAATAGTACCTCTAAATAAAATATTAAAATTTAATATGATTTGAATGTCCCCATAAATAGCAACAATTGTTTATTTACTTAGTTCAAATTACTTTCAAAAGGAATATTCATTGTTTATAAAACATAAATTATTCTTGTTTATGCTAAATTTTATTTATAAATATGTATACATGTAATTAGAAAAGGATAAAAAAAAAAGACCTCTGTTTAAACCAAAAAAACATGTTTTTTTCCAACCCTGAAAGAGCAATTTTAGATACTATTTTTTTATTATATCACAGAGCAGTTTAGGGTAGATTTGCCACTCAACATATCTGAACTTTCTTTTTAGTGGAAGAAGTGGTTGCAAATGATAATTCTTATATGCGTTTAGATTCAATTTTGAGCTGTTCAATGTTTAGTAACACATTGTTGCCCAAAAACCCTTAATAATTTGTTAAGTTATACTTAAACATTTGTAAAATAATGTTTTCAACACCCCTACCAAAAAAAAAACCATTTAGATAACAAAATGTCTGACATTCAAGGATTTAGAAAGATACATGCAATTTTAAACTAGAAAACTAACAGTAGAATTTAAAATCCCTATTGGTCAATCAATACTCATTGAACTTTTTATGCTAAGGTTTCATAAAAATAGAAGGTTGAATTTTAAACTTGTGAAGTATATTTTTTCTGCACCGATCAACTTCATTTATGAAGTCCCTTTTCATTTTTAAAACATAATTTTTCTCTATGCATTAAGAATCAAATAGATAGTAAATAAATCTCATTTTAATGCTTTAGTTCATTCACTTCAATCATAATATTGTAAAAGCAATAAAGTGAATTAAATTGCAGACCCCCCCCCCCCCATTGAAAAAGTTTTCATCCAAAAATTATTTGACAAAAACATCTATTATTTTAAAAAATCCACAATAATATTTACATGAATACCTCGTATAATGAATAACTTTTCATACTTTCATTCCTATTTTAATTGCTTTTTAATGACCGATAATTGAAACCCAATATAATTTAATTGATATTTTATGGCTTAAAAACCATGCACTCTTAAATTAATTGTCACTTTCTGCAGTGCATATTTATAATAAAAACATAAATTTAATACAAGCTGTTTATTATAATACATATTTTATTTTACATATTTTATCTTCCTTTGAAGTTTCTACCTCGGCGAAGAAAACGAACCTGAAATATAAAATTATTCATTTCTGTTTTCATTAAGATTACATTAAAATTTAAAAATCAAATTATTACATCAAACTTTTTCTAGTCTTTAGCTCTTTTTATTTTATCCAAACTCTTTTGTTACGGAACTGGAATTTGTTATCAATAAAAGAAATCATGCAGTGCAGCATTTACTGCCCATTAAAAAAAAAAAAAAAAAAAAAAAAAATTGCAAAATGAAAAACACAATTTTGCACAAAAGCATAAGATTATTAACATTTTGTTAAATTGTTATATCAGAAAACATTTTCTACTAACATTTAAGAAAATAATTTTAAACTGGTATTTAAATTTCAATTGTATATACTGAGCTTGTATGAATTTATTTTATATAAAGTTCTCTGCAAATAAGTTTGCACCAACCTCAACCAAGCACACAAAAAAACTATCAATCACGAAATAAATGCTTATTCTGTTGTTTTTTTTATAAACTCGTTCATTTTTCTTTAGCCGTTTAAAATTGTAATAAATAATTTTTAAGAGAGAAAAATCTCTTTTAAACTGTTAAATTAACCACCAAATAAAATCAAAATAAATAGTAAAAAGTGTTGTTGAAAAGTCTGTGATAAAATACACTGTTGCACTTGAAAAGTTATAGGAACTAATTTAGAACATAGTGTTTTTGTTGTTTTTTCTTCTGAACTAATTTCTCAATTATAAGCATATGACAAAGGTGATTTGTACAAAATTGTTTAAAGAAACAGATAATTTTTTTTTTATTTGAAAGACCAGAGATTCTCCATTGCTTATTATATTTTAAAATATAAATTATTGTAACATCAAATTGAAATTGCTTGGATCGTTACCTAATTGATTATCATATATTCTTACCTGGTAGAGGAAGTTTTCACGCTTTTTGGTTCACAAACAAGTTTTTGTTCGTTTTTTTGTGGGATTCCAAAGAAGGGGGATCGTCTTTGAAATGGGCTGGAATATTAGTTCGGCTTTTCTTGGTTAATAAATTTTCATCTTCTGAAGAATCACTCCCAATTGAACGAGCAAGCTCAGCTTTATCTTATGCCTGTTAAAATGAATCTAAATAGGAAAATTATGGATATATGCTATCTCAAACTAGTTGCAAAACTTTATATACAATTTATTTATACAATTAAATATCTTATTTAAAGCACTTTTAATATAACTCACTAAAAAACCAATCTTCAGTTTGAGACATTAAAATAGAATATTATTTAAATCTGTTAATAAATATCTGTTATTCATATCCACCATTTCAAAAATCTACACCATCAAAACTTGAACTGATAAGTAGATCAATGACTTATGAAACATTATTTGTGATACCTTGAATTATTTGTATATACCCTATACAAAAATTGTAATTTAATTACTGTATGTACAATAGATTTTAAAATTAAATGTTTGCCATGTTATACTAGAGGGCATATATTCTTTAATCATGTTCATTCCCCCCTTCCCCATTTGTTGCAAACTACCAAAGACAACTTTTGTCCGAGATGAACCAAGATGAAGGAATTACTTCTACGGGTTCTCCATTTCCATCAATGAACCCTACAACAGTATATTTCTTTATTTTAAACTGAACAGAATAACAAATTAACTATTGAAAGGCCATACTGGCATTTTACTGCCAAGGGAAGAAAGGCTACAACTATTACACTTTTCATTCCAAGACAGAAAATAGCACTAACAATAATACTTGATTACAATATTTGATGTTTACTTTTCAAATGGAAAGTCTTTTCTTTAAATGAACAAAACATTTTTATTTTATAAAAACAACATCTTTGCATAGTATGTTTAAATTAACACAAATGAAGTTAGGCATTCAAAATATATTTTTGTAGATATTTCAAAAATTTCCATTCATTGCTCTTTTCTGAGAAATCAATAATTGCACAAGACAGACCTTTTAAATAGGAGAATGTACATATACAGTAAAACCCTGTTAACGCTAAGTCGATCTGACCACTGAAATTGTTCGCTTTAACCGAATTTTGTGTTAAATAAATTAACGTTAAGTTTTAAGTACGGAGAACTGCTTTTCCTTAGCATTAAATGTGATTTTATGCTAAGCAATTTTGCGTTAACAGGGTTTGCTGTATTTTTTCAAAAATAGGAGGCATAATAACATTAGTTATACATATTGTTAAAATTGACATTTTCTAGAACATTTACTTTTTATGCCAAGCGGTTGATTGAGATAATGCACCCTATTCCACACCACCTTTGAGATTGAGTAATAGACGTGTTTTAATTTAATGTGGTTTCCTCAATATGCCCAATTCACAATATATTCTATTAACAGAGCTAATCATGGAGCTTAGATATTGAATTTTATAAGCAATATAAACTAACGATAACAAATATGATAAATAGGAAGACAAACTAGAATGTAACATGTAGTATAAGTATTTCAATGATGAGCATAATTTGAAACAAGCAATGGAGGGGTAGGGGGGAATGGCTAAATGAGTATTAGTTTGCATCCGTGTATGGATGAGATAAAAGCTGAAAATCTTGTTTATATTTTAAACAGCAGCATTAAATAAATAATTGAAACCAACTCGATTCCTAATCAAGTTTAATGTGAATATCAATCACCTTTGTCAACATCGCTTTTGTAGATCAAACCAAGTCGGCAATCAAGTATCGTTGAAATTAACTAAAACCAACTTAAACCAATAATGTAATACGTAGATACCCCATGAAATCGACAAATTATTGTGACAACACTTACCAGTAATAAGTTTTCGATCCAATTTTAATGTTACAAATGACAGTCGAGCCGGCGATATAAACAAACTTCCCAAACACACATCCGGACACTTCAGTTGCTTCAGCCACTCGGTGGCGATTCTTTTTGAGAAATTCTGCGCATCGTTTTATATCGGTTTTGGCCGTAAGTCGAGATCGTTCCAAAATACATGATTTTTTAAAAAATGCTTAAAACCGTGGCAAAAATATCACAAAACATATTAATGCAAACCTTCCTTTCTTATACATAAAATATTTTAATTTTAAAACTGTCGATCAACCTTTCAAACTTTTGAGTATCGTCTATCCAATATTGGGCGAGATTGGGCAATATCGGCATCGAACGGCCGATTTTGCGCCATTCCACATCGGGATTGGCCAATGTAGGGCTGATATTGGCCAATACTGCTGTGCTACTTGGGTAGAACCTCTCAACATATAAGGTGCCCCTTAGAAGTTTCGAGCAGACCAAACGGTATAGTGGTTAGCGTGCTAGCTTCTAGACCGCGAGGTTGCGGGTTCGTGTCCCGTGTTAGGCATGGGTGTTTGTAAATGTATGTTGGCTTATCAAATGACGAATGTTTTGGCGCATTACAGCCCTCGCGTTGCTAACGGCGCCAGATAATCTGAAAACAAACAACTTTGAAGTTTCGAGTGTTATCAGGCGTCTAAACAATTCCATAATAAACAGTGAGGGGTTTTTTTTTGGTAAAAAAAATTATGATAAGTGATTATTTATCGAAATTTTTCTTTGATGCCTTACTTTAAAAATTTTGAGGGGTAGAGGCATTTCCCCTCTTCAGTTATGCCGCTGTTAAGAATACAAAACTTTAGAAGAGAAAACTTTTTACATTTCTGAATGAACATTAGGGTAAAAAAGGATCGACTGCAATATCTACAAACAGGGCACTGAATTTTTACTTAGTTCAATTTTCAATGAGAAAGGGATCGGACGATTTCCCTTCTCTGGTGAAAAATACATCTTTTGAGAGCTAAAAAGCTGTTTGATCAAAGTGCTCTTCTTGTTAGAGAAAATTTAAACTTTTTTTCACTTTTCTGCCTCTTATAAAAAAAATTGTGAATTTTTTTATAACCAATTTCTAGTTAATCTCAATTAAAGGAGCTAATATGTGTATGAAATTATTTGCCTAGCTAATAAAAAAAAACACGATTTTTTTATTGAGTAGCAGTTTAACATGACGTCAGCTTTCTTCATTTTTCGTTTATCCTGGCCTGTGTCCTCTACCTTTTAGCGGAAATTTTGAACGTTGGTTTCGTCGTTGGCATTTGTTTTGAAATTGCGAACGTACCGAATGAACTGGATGACCGAATGCTGAGGCGAAATAGCAAATTAAATTAAATAGCAATAAAATTCTTTAACATTTTGTACATCCTTTTGAGCTGTTCTTTTAACGCCTCAAAATGGATATGTACAAAAAGAAAAACTTAAAATTCGATAAGAATTTAGGTTTAGGTAGGAATTTACGAGCAGTAGAGCGGTCTACAGCCAGAGCTGAATCTCGGCACACCAGATTTTCATTGCTTCGTTGTTTAGACGATGTCGATTCTGAGTATCAGCCCATCGAAAAAAATGAAAACAATGAAGCCGTGAGCAGAATACCCACTTTTGGTAAGAAGTTTTTTTTGTTTTATTTGAAATTAAGGTAGGACTTCCTACTCTGGGTCGGATTCTGCGTCAGGAGTTGTTTAAATATAAAATCGCCCCAGATTACGTATATAAGCAATAAACTTGTTTGTAAATATATCTGTGCTACCATTTCTTAGCAAAAGTACCCATGGCGCATAATCCGCTATGAAGTAGGAAGTCCTATATATATATTTTTTAATATCCTTGAAATCTCTAGCAAAAATGCTATGCTTTATTTGGATATCGTGATTTTTTGCTAATGTTCCTTGGCTCTGTTTAACACATAAATATCTTCAAATTATAACCCCTTAATGCAGGCACAGCCTGTATCACCTCACCAGGCGGTAAGCCAACTTCCTAGAAGGTGTCAGCTGCTCTCTCGTGTATGAAACAATACTCGTTGGCATGAGCTACACTGCATCACATACATGTAAAGAGGTAGACCTGAAAATATCTAGTCGCCACTCGCCACAGGTCGATTAAACGGCATGATGAGGCGACTAAATAAACTAATCAACCGGCCACCTTTTGTTTCTCCCCTCGCCTAAGATTTTTTTTAATTGTTACCGAATGTACTGAAATTTCCAAATCAATGAAAATCTCCCTTTCTTTTCTTGTAATCACGTGCGCATACGCTGTTAAAATCCATGGATTCATGAGTTGACAGGGGGGTGACAGAACCGGGAATTCAGGAAAATCAGAAAAGTGTCATGGAATTTTGAAATTTTTGAATTTCCCTTCATGCATTCCCTGTGCGGGTGCGGCCGTCGCTTTATTGATAAAAAAAATCTTCAAACTTCAATCTGACTGCACACTTTACAGCAGTGTTTGTCACTACACGGGTCGGATTTGACCGGCGACAGATTTTTTTGCAGACCGTCGGCACTACAGAAGATAAAAAAAATCAAAATAACGGTATGAACTTTTTTTTTACATAACTGTAATATATCCGAAATCATATGTGTTAACTATGTAGAATAGAGTTCTCCACTATGTTTCGTGAAGAAACTATATGAATAAGCTTTCAGCAAGGCGGTTTTCATTGAGAATAAATACAGGTATATTTTAACTGAATCTCATTTGGACAATTTATTATAATTTACTGCAACAAAAATACTTCGAAAGACATCGACTCTATCATAAAATAAACTGAACAATTTCAATCATTGTTTCACAATTAGAAATCGACTGAAACGTAGTAATCCGAGAGTACAGTTTAAATACTTTTATTAAAAGTTAGGTTAAATTGCATTGTCACGTTGAAACAAAAGATTCACTTCTTTTAAAGACTTTGATTTACTAATAATGAAAACTACTTTTTTGTAATTATCTGGGGGAAAAAAAGATAAAATCCAAAACCCGGATAAAATTAATCATTCGGTTTATAGGCTAGATCTACATATGGAACATGCATTTCACAAAATTTAAAATCATGTATAACGGATGACATTCTATTCCATGCAGTATCGATGCATCCATAATTCATTTATACCCGCAATTTAATTTGTAAATTTTCAGTCGCATTCGGAAAATGTGCAATTTGGCCTAATTCAACTATTCTAAACATTTTATTCTTTTATCACAAAATATCAGTTTCTCACGATCAATCAGAATAAAACCTAATTGCATCTATTTAAATGCATTTCCCCCTATAATCCCAATCCAAGTTTTGATTTGTAGGCTAGTCAACCATTTTGTACACAAAACGGAAAATGTTTCTTTTTCTTTTTTGTGTACAAAAAATATGGGTTATATTTTATTGTATACTATTAACGTGTTTTGCAATCAATTAAAAAATAAATCTGTTTCGCTGTAATTTTATTTTAATAATATTTATTTTTAGATTAGCCGACAACCAGACAATCAAATTCAAAACTTAATGAGTGTAATAAACTTAATTCAATGTAATAAATCTGTTAATTTCTATATAACACACATTTTTTCAAGGCGAGAAAATTTTACAAAATTTCTGAAAATTTGATTTTTTTAACATGGTGTGACGAAAACTGTCATAATGCATTAAATCAGTAATTTGTGTCATTATGATTAATTTAACAAATAAAAATTGTCATGAAAGTGTCAACTCCTCCTAGAAAGAAGGAGGGGCCATTTTTGTTTAAAATGCCCCAACAATTATTAAAAGCCCATTTTTCGAGTTAATAACAAAAAATTTCAGAGTGCATTAAAAATTTATAATTTGTGCTATTGTGATGTCACTACTATTTCAAATTTATTATTAAATGGTCAACGTCTAAAGGAAACATGACACCACTCAAAATCATCGATGCGTTATCAATTACAAGATTTTTATTCAAGGCATTCCAAAAAGCGAGTGATAAGAAACCTGCGCAGCGAACGGCGAACAATCTCCCCCTCTCGCCAATATTCGCCACACACCCCACCGGTGAACAGAATGTTCACCCAATTAAACATATAATGCAAATCAAAGCAATGAAATAAACAATCAAATGAAAATAAACAATTAAGATACATACTTAAAGATCTTGCAACAAATAAATTTTAAAATTAATTAATAATGTACTCTTCATTAACATAAATGTGAAAAATATGAACAAATTAGTTTAAGAACATCATGTAATTTCTAAAGGATAAAGCAATTAGATTGGTTTTCGGAAGAGACCTTTAGAAGTTTTAACTAAACAAGATCTAACATTATTGTCTCTTCCAGTATATATCTCTTTGATTACCCCAAGTTCCCACAATAATTTTGACTTAACATTCCCTTCAACAATCACCACATCATTTAATTGCAAGTTTTTACGAAGAGATGGGGATTTAAAGTTATTAACAGTCTTTAACTGGAGTAAATACTGTTCTTTCCAGCGTCTCCAAATTTGTTTCAAAAGGAGTGTCTGGTAAGTCTTTCTCCTTTGGTATGATTGCTTGGCCGCTGTAGAGTCAATCAGTTCGATGAAATGTACAGGGTATTTGGAATCACCATAACCTAATTCGAGGAAGTGAGCCGGCGTGAGAGGTTCTGGCTCCCCTGGGTCATTCTCTACATAGGTTAGAGGTCGATTGTTGACGATGACTTCAACCTCTGAGAGAATCGTTGAAAGTTCTTCGAATGTCACAAGTGCCTTGCCAAGTATTTTACGCAGTGGTTCCTTTACAGTCTTAACAAGGCGTTCGTAGAAGCCACCCCACCAAGGGGCACGTTCAACTATGAATTTCCAGCGGATACCTTTGTCTGCGACGAAATTTTGTAACTTGCTGTCTTTCAAGATGTTAGTGAAATACGTTAACTCTCTTTGAGCCGCTTTAAATGTACGAGCATTGTCGGAGTAAATCACTTGGCAATTACTTCTTCGTGCAAGGAACCTTCGAAAAACAAGTAAAAAACACTTTGTGGACATGTCCGATACTAGTTCCAAATGAACGGCTCGTGTTACAGCACACGTAAACAAAGCGACGTAAGATTTTTGAGTATCTTTACTGTTCTTTACAAGGATTGCACCTGTAAAATCAACACCTACGATTTGAAAAGGAGGAGATCGGGAAATTCTATCTCGTGGCAACTGACCACTCAGTTGATCAGCTGGTTTGGCATTATATTTTTTGCAAATGAGACAGTTGTGAATGACCGTTTTAACTAATTGACGGATTTTAGGTACCCAATAATGTTTTCGAAGTTGAGTCAAAGTTGCAGATACACCACAATGACCTATTTCTCCATGTTCTCTAGTCACAAGTAACTCGGTAAATTTACAGCGTCGAGGAAGAATTACAGGATGCTTTTCACCAAAGCATAACTCTGCTTCGAGCAACCGTCCAGTAATTCGTAACAAACTGTCTTTATCCAAATAAGGCATTAAACTCTTTATTTCCGAGTTATTCTGAAGTTGCTTGTTACTTCTTAAAGCTGATATTTCAGCAGAATAGAATTCGGTTTGAACGTATATGATCCAAAAATATTCAGCATTTTGTATCTCATCTGCAGTAAGATACAAGCTCAATGATTTATTTAAGTTTTTAACATTGTTCTCGAATCGAAAAATCCATGCGGTTACTCTCAAAAGTTTTTTAAGACTGCTGAATCGTTCTATGTCGACAAGAGATTCCTTCGGTTGGGTAACTGCCACATGCACACTGGAACGAAGTTCCAATTCTTCAGAACAAAGTTCCGAATCTAAAATTGGACGATGAAGATTTGGCCAATGGTCAGGTGGTAGTTTAAGCCAAGGTGGACTGTTCCACCACAGTTCGTTTTGCACTAAATTGAGAGCAGATGTACCACGTGAAATGAGATCAGCAGGATTGTCCTTTCCTGGACAGTGTCCCCACCGGATCGGGTCGGAGAGCATTTGGATTTCTTCAACACGATTTTTTACGTAAGGTTTGAATGTTGAAGAATCGCCGCGAATCCAGTAGTACGAAATAAGAGAATCTGTCCAGTAGTAAATGTTGGCGTCGAATCTGAGGCAAGTTGATACCTGTTTAGCCAACCTAGCTGACAATAAAGCTGCTGTCAATTCAAGTCGGGGCACTGTCATTGACTTCAAAGGTGCTACACGACCCTTCGAGCAAATAAAACTCGTCTCAATTTCATTGTTACGAGTAACAAAACGCAAGTACAATACTGTACCGTAGGCTGTCTTACTCGCGTCGGAGAAACAGTGTATCTCAAACATTGATACATCTTGTTCTAATTTACCTAAATAGTACCGAGGTATCTTTATCGCAGTCAAGTCCTCAGCTTCGCTACTCCACTGCTGCCACTGGTGGCGTAGCTTTGGAGGAAGTTCCGAGTCCCAGTCCACTCCCAGAGACCAAAGATCTTGAAGTACACATTTCAGTTTGATGACAAATGGGCCGATAATCCCTATAGGGTCGAAGATACGCCCAGCTACACTTAGAATAAATCTCTTTGATTCGATTTTACGAGACATAAATTTCAATAAGTCTTTCGTATCAAAATAAATCAAATCTCTTTCTGGATCCCAAGAAAGTCCTAAAACCTTAATCGGTAGACTAAGATCAACAGCAACAGTTTCAGAGAATTCTGGCTCAACCCTTTCTTGTTGCCATAACAAATAAAGTTGCTTCGAGTTAGTTCGCCACTTGCGGAGTAACATGCCAGCATCACTGAATATTTGCAAGCACTCCATGGAGGTACGTAGAGCGTCCTGAGCATCATTTCGGCCGGATATGACGTCATCAACATACACAGAGCTGTTTAGCAAATTAAATGTATGAGGATACTGTTCCTTGTATTTTTTGAAATGATGTTTTAAAGTTGCTGCAAGCAGGTATGGACTAGGCCTAAGTCCAAAAAGAACTCTCGTGAAATTTAGAACGTAGGGATCATTGTTTAGATTATCAGTCCAGAAGAAACGCGTGAAATCTCGATCAGCAAGGTCCAATTCAATTTGAAGGAAAGCCGATTTCACATCAGCTGTAAAGGCCACATAATTTTCTCGAAATCTCAGAAGCAGTTCTAGGATATTGGGATGCAAATTTGGTCCCGTATATAGACTTTCATTTAAAGAAATGTTTTTATCTTTGTTGCAGAGTATTAAAGAAATGGTATGCACTGGTTCGAGAAAATAGAAAGTTTATTAATTATGGTTAAATGATTATAGGTAGCATTTATTTAATTAGGTAAAACATAAAAGGGGAGATATAAAGACACACTCCTAACAGACTGGCATGTCTTACGCAAATGAACCTTGACACTTGGATTACATATACAATGCGCAGTACATATGCGCACATCACTTAAAGAGGAATGTACCATTTACTAATATGAGGGGGATCGTAGAAGGGTTAGAGAGATGATATGAAAATGAGCGTTATTATCCTACAATTGCCCCCTATAACGATAATTTTCATTTCAAATAAAATTCAATTAAGAGAACACTAAGTTAACACCTCTACAACTGAGTACATTTCACATAAAATCAATTTAACACATCATAAATTCACAACTTAACAAATTAAACACAATCAAGTCCAATCAATTGACGATAAGGAATATTTTTCATTTCCTCAATTTCCTCTTCACTTTGAGGACACATATCCTTACTAAGTTTTAGGTTTGGATCTAATGGTGATACAACAGATTTACAATTTACCATATTAAATTTTACAAGTAAATCATGAATATATTTAGTTTTACACATAGAAATAGAATCCTCAGTTTGGGAAAATTGAATACCAAGACAATAAGATAACTTACCTAAATCTTTAAGTTTAAAAGAAGCTGATAATTCAGTAATAACATCATAATACTTTGCATCATTAGTTAATATTAACAAATCGTCTACATATAATAGTAAATAAATTTCACAACAATTTGACACAAATTTATAAGCACATTTATCAGCATTCATAGCAGTAAAACCCATGCTTTTTAGTTTCTTATCTAAAGTTTGGTACCAAATGAGTCCACTGTCTTTCAAACCGTAAAGACTACGTTTTAACAAACATACTTTATTTGGTTCAAAACGGTCTTCAAAACCTTTTGGGATTTCCATGTATACTTCTTTGTCGAGTTTTCCATTAATATATGAAGTGTGAAATCGGCAGAAAATGCCATTAATTTATTTTCAACTGCATAAGATAAAAGGGTTCTTAGAGTACTGAGACGTACCACAGGTGAGTAACTATCAATAAAATCCACCCCGTATTGTTGCATGCTTCCATCAGCTACTAACCTTGCCTTATATTTGGATAATTTACCAGATTCATCAAATTTTTCACGAAATACCCATTTGGAAAGTAAAACTTTCTTTGATGTTGGTCGGTCAACGATTATCCACGCATCGTTTTCATTTAGCGATTTTTTAATTCTTCTTCCATAGCAATAATCCAAAAATGTTTCTTTTGTGAACTCAACAGTTCATCAATTTCACTTTGAAATGCAGTTTCATGTTGTTGATCATTTAAATAAGTAACTTCAGAGGAATCACACAGTAATAAATCTTCAGATATTTTATAACACACATCAGCTGTTTCACTTTCAAGAAGGATAGCACGATTACGCAAGACCATGGAATGCTTCCTCTCTGGACGAGAAGTATTTCTTTCAATCAAAGTAGGAACTAGGTCGTTTCCTTGGCAACCACCGTTTTCATTTAAGATTTCTTCGTCTATGGTTTCTTGCTTCTTTAATGCAGGGAAGTTAATTTCCAGGCTTTCTATTACATCATCAGACGGACTTGAAAACTCTTCAATGAATTTCGCGTTTCTTGAAACACTAATATTTCCCGATTCTGGATCGTAAAAACGATAAGCCTTTGAATGCAAACTATATCCGATAAAAATATGCTCTTTAGATCAAACATCGAATTTTCTTTTGTGACTTTTGTCAAGCACATAAGCTTTCTGTCCGAAAATTTTGAAATATGATACACAAGGTTTATTTCCAAACATGATTTCGTAAGGAGTTTTATCGTCTTCCAAGCTTCTAGATGGAGATCGATTTCGAATATAACAGGCGGTGCTGACTGCTTCACTCCAAAAGGTGACAGGTAATCCGGCTTGAATAAGCATACACCTGGACATTTCAATTAATGTTTTATTCATTCTCTCAGCTAAACCATTAGAGGCTGGTGAATGAGGTGCAGATCTCTCTCCGTATGCCTTCTTGCGATAAGTACGCATCAAAATCAGATCCACAATATTCTAAACCGTTGTCAGTCCGAAGTGTTTTAATTTGATAACCCGTCCTCTTTTCAATAGCTGATTTGTAAGTTAAAAATGCATTCTTCACTTCACCTTTGCTTTTTAAGAAGAAAACTTTGGTATACCTTGATCTGTCATCGATGAAAGTTGCACAAAAACGAGAACCACCAAGCGATGCAGTATCAATTGGACCAAACAAATCAGAATGAATAAGATTTAAAATTTCTTCGCTTCGAAATTTAGATTTCTTAGAAAAAGGTGTAGTACATTGCTTACCTTGGATGCAAGTCTTACAATCTTGAAGTGAGTCAGATTTATTGAAGGATAGTCCTCGCACCATTTCTTTCTCTTGCAGACGCCTAAGATCACTTTCATTCAAGTGTCCATATTTACGATGCCACTTTTCGAGTTGGGTAACCTTAGTGGAAATGTTAGCTGTTTCAGCCTTGGATTCATCCAGTGCGCTCACAATATATAGATCACCGTTTCTTTTGGCCTTCAAAATTATTCCTCGATCTGGGTCAATTATTCTTGCCTCTTCAGTAGTAAAATGTATCTCTCGGTTATTCGCAGCTGCTTTGGAGATTGATATTAAATTAGTTTTCAGCTCTGGAACGAAAAGAACATTTTCTAAACGAATTGTTTGATTTTGATTTCCACCTTCAGAGGGAACCACAATTCTGATGGAGCCACGGCCAAGGGCTTTTGTTGATTCTCCAGTTGCTAATCTAACAGTTGTATTCTCATCTTTATTTAGCTCAAAAAATAGACTTTCGTCATAAGTCATGTGACTAGAGCTACCACTGTCAAGGACAAAAGTTGTTTTCTTTTGAAGTATTTCACTTACCGCTGCATTTACGTATCCAGTGGTGCTCATCATGAGTGATTGTTCTTGTTTGGAAGATGAGTTTTCTTGACTTTTAATTCTTTTGAAACATTGACGATAGGAATGGCCCTTGAGATTACAGAAACTACAATTGTAGCTCTTTTGGAAGGATTTCTTGTTGTTAGATGCGGCATTCCATTTCGGCTTGTTTTCATTATTCTGTTGACGATTCCTGTTTTTCGAGAAGTACGCCTGCTCCGGAATCATTGGATTATTTTCTTTCGAATTTCTTGCTTCAAATTCCTCAAGAAGTTTGATTTTCAATGCATCAGGGGTTGGAAGATCATCCCTTGTTTCAATGGCGATTCTAAAGTTATCGTATGTTGCAGGAACACTATACAAGATTAATATGGTCAGCAAATCATCAGCAATTTTGACTTCAAGCTCGTTCAGTTTATCAACCGTTTCGGAAAAACTGTTTAGATGCTCTGCCATGCTTTGATTAGTCATCTTCCGGAAAAGTAATTGTTTCAGTAAAGATGCCTTTTTAGCTGGCCCCTTCGATTCATAGATGGATTGTAGCTTTGTTCACATTTCATTTGACGTTCGGCAATGTTTTACGTGGCACAGCTCGCTTGGGCTCATCGACAGGATAATGTCAGCTTTTGCTTTAGAATCTGTTTTAATCCATTTGGTTTGTTCAGTTGCAACATCCGGTAATCCAATAGAACCGTTCACATATCCCCAGTGGTCATTTTTTATCAGAACTGCCTCTATTTGGATGCGCCAAGTCGAATAATTTGACTTATTTAGTCGCTCAATAGTATTGTTCAGTTGAGTCATCGTTGCGCTTATTCAGGAGCAGCAGAATGAAAAAGAAATGAAATTTCAGAGGGGAGGAGAAAATGGCTACCTATGATTCGCGTATCGGTTGTTGCTAATTGGTGTTAAGCCTAACTACGCAACAGATTTTCTCTACAGTGCTACGCTTTGAAGAAGGGCGAAGTGAAAGTTCGGGATCTGGGCCCATAACCATTGTTGCAGAGTATTAAAGAAATGGTATGCACTGGTTCGAGAAAATAGAAAGTTTATTAATTATGGTTAAATGATTATAGGTAGCATTTATTTAATTAGGTAAAACATAAAAGGGGAGATATAAAGACACACTCCTAACAGACTGGCATGTCTTACGCGAATGAACCTTGACACTTGGATTACATATACATTGCGCAATGCGCAGTACATATGCGCACATCACTTAAAGAGGAATGTACCATTTACTAATATGAGGGGGATCGTAGAAGGGTTAGAGAGATGATATGAAAATGGGCGTTATTATCCTACAATCTTCGTGAGCTGAACCATCGAAAACGACTCGAAGCCGACTTGTGGTTTTGTCGCTACGTATCACTGCATGATGGGGTAGGTAAAATCCCTGACTATTTGACAAAGATTCACAAGAAGTACGCTCAACGATACCTTCCCTAACATAATCATCAATTACATCCTTATACTCACAAAACAACTAATGATCACATTTGAATCTACGAACCAACCCCTCAAAGCGTTTACGCGCAACAAACTCATTATTTTGTAAAGCCTCTCTCATACCTGGTCTCCATGGCAAACTTACGCGATATCGACCATCTACGAAACTAATTGAGTTATCAAACTCACTTAGTACCTCTTCATCTCCCTTACTCCAAGACACCGAATCCTTATCATGTATCCCTAAACTTTCAATCTCCCAAAACCTTCTTAACTCAGCCGAAACAGATTCATCTTCACTGTGAATCAAATGCACCGAAGTACAATCGCTCTGCTCATCGCACCTACCCTGAAGAGACCATCCCAGACTGGTGTCGACAGCAACCAATGATGAATCAAGTCTTTTTATTTGATTTGTTAAGGACCAATAAAAATCTGAACCAATTAACAACGAAATTTCACAACTCCCAGTTGATTCACTACAACTAAACGTCAATCTAACACCTCTCGATTCCATTTCCTTCCAAACTTCTGGGTTCGGAAGACTAAGTGTCGCCTTAGAAATTTCCTCAATTTCCAATGCCTCAATCACAGTCTCCTGCCCATTCAATACATTCCTTAGTCTAACTTCTTCCTTGCAACAAGTTTGATTTTTAGGAGTTTTTGATCCGAACGAGTAAATATTTAGCTTTTCCAAACCTATTTTTTTTAATCCCAATCTACGGGATACATCTTTCTTAACAAAAGTCTTTTCCGATCCATTGTCAAAAAGACAAAATATTTTATCCGATGAAGTGCTACCGATAATTTCTACCTTAACACATTGCAACAAAACGCCACTGCAATTATTCATAACAGAATTTGAAGTCGTCGATTTAACGTCAACAGAGTTTTCTTTCAAGTCTAAATGCGAATTTTGTTTTTTAGAATTTTCTAACTTGAAGCAAATAGCGCGAGCATGGCGACCCTGACAATATGTACAAACAGCCCCTTTGCAACCCTTTACACGGCAATTAATGTTGCAACATAAAAAACATCTACGTTCCTTAATAAGCTTATCCCTCTTTTGTTGAACGCATAAATTCTCACACAAATCAGATGAATGAGTATTATTTTCGGAACAAAATATACAACTAAAATACGCAGCTGTCAGGAGTTCGGTTGCAGATGCGCTCACAGTTGATTTGTTATGATTTGAAGAAAATCGCGAATTACTCTTTTGTTGTGTCTGGGTTAAGAATCTAGGCGCCCTCTCGGAGAATTTATTCGAATGTGAGCCTTTGATTTGTGACTCATGTGATTTTACTAAAGCGTCCGTGCGCTCACGACTTTGAACTTCATCGCGTAGATATGATGTTAAATCAGTGATTTGGGACTGCTTATCTTTATAAATTCGATTGAATTCTAATGCCAAATTAGGGGGAATAGCTTTCATAATTATCAGAAACAAAAGACAACTATAAGAATTAGGAGATATTCCTAGCGTTTCGAGTCCCCTAATATTTAATTCCAATTGATCATACAGATTTCTTAACGCGATAACATCAAATGATTTGCGAACTGGGGTCAAATTTAACAAACTATTCATATGATAGTCAACTATAAGCTCCTTACGTCCGAATCTATCTTCTAGAATTTTAATGGCTGCGGCATAATTTTCCGAAGTCAGCGTTAAACCTCGTATTGCCAATTCAGCATCAGATGTGACAACCGATTTTAAATAGCAAAATTTGTCCACATCACTCAAACTTGAATTTTCATGCACTGCTGATTTAAATCTAGCCCAAAAACTAGGGAAACTACTTATATCTTTGCCTGAAAAAGACTCTAAAGTAAGTTTTGGCAAGCGTGGTTGATTGGTTAAAGCAGAAGGAAATGGGCTATTTACAGGAAGTGTTACGTTTTGCTGTTGTGTTTCCCGCGAATTTTGAATACTAACTGAACTTGGAATCGAAACCGATTCTATATAACGCTCAACAAAAGCTTTTCCAAATTATAAATTTATCTCTATATTCTTCACGAGTTAATATTTCATCTTCCAGATTATCGATATCTATTAAACCCTCGACTTCCTTATCGAGTTTACTTAATTCCTCAAATTTTGAAATTAACTGTACATATATTTCATGTACTACTGTTTTGTCGGCAGAATTATTTATTTCGGATTCCAATTTATTAGTTTGCCTTGTCACAATGGACCTTATGACAGAACGAGTCTTTTTTGTTCTTTCTAATAAAGCCAGATTTGATGCATCCATTTTAAACCGAAACACTTTACAAGCAAAACAAATATTAAAATGACAATACCATACTAATCCAAAATGCAGCAATCTAGTACAAATTTCAGCTCCACAAACAGAAAACCAATATTAGAATCCACTCTAACTTATTAATTACTTTCCTTTAATCAAAAAACGAACAACTTCAATTTTCGCAATACCGACACACGAATCAACCAAAAACGAAATAAAACGAATCACTCACCCCACCGTGCAGCAAAAACATGCGCCAATAATCCAAAGTGGTTAGTATCACTCACAACACAATAATTCCCAACAACACAACATTTCCCAGCCTATGCACCAATTCTATAAAGGAAACATGACACCACTCAAAATCATCGATGCGTTATCAATTACAAGATTTTTATTCAAGGCATTCCAAAAAGCGAGTGATAAGAAACCTGCGCAGCGAACGGCGAACAATCTCCCCCTCTCGCCAATATTCGCCACAACGTCCTATCGTAAGGAAGTAGGAGGGAGTCATTTTCTGTTAAAATGTTTCAAATATGTTAAAAATGAAAATTTGGGAGCTTATTATAAATTTGTCAGATTGCTTTAAAAATCTATAATTTATGTCACTAATATTTATAAATTATAATAAAAGTTTTGACCTTCTTCCTAAAAGGAAGAAGTAGGTAATTTTCAGTTAAAATATTCAAAAAGTGATAAAAAAAATTGTGAGAACATTAAAAAGTTTGTCTTCATATAGTATCAGATAAATTGTATTAAAATTCTATAATTTGTTATTTTATTATTATCTCGATAACTTTCTAAAATTGTCATTGAAGGTCAACTCTTTCCCAAAAGAAAGGCGGGCCCTTTTCTGTCAAAAACATTTAAAAGTGATAATAAGCGTCATGAAACATAGAACTCAAGAAATCCTTTTAAAAATTTCAGTTTTGCAAAGAAAATTGGCAGAAAAGACATTTTGACCCTGTTAAGAAAATCGTAATTTTTATATCCAACAGTTATATATTGGTATAAAATGTTCTTGACCCTTTTGCCATCTATCACGCTCACTGAATGATTATTTTTAAGCAAACTCAAAAATACTGCTCTTAGCCCATTTGTACTTGGAAATGATGAAAGGGCTCTGAACTTATTCAGAAACAATTTATTCTATAACAATTGGGTATAAATACAGGCTTTCTCGACTAGGACATAGATACAGCAACGATTGTGACAGGTAGTTGTGTGACTTCTGATTGGAATTTTTTAGATTTCCTTTCGGACCCAAATGCAGGGCAATTTCCCTCTTGAAAACTCTCCTGGATAGCATTCCAACTTTCACAAGGATAATGTACTAAAAGAATGTTGAGGCAGAGCTTGTGTAACTTTCACCAGACAATCTCCTTTCCAACGAACCAAATCGCATCCTCCCCTAATTTTGAAGTAAAGAGATTAGGGGGATTTCTTTAGCTTATGAGGGAGAAAAGGGACAAAGTTTTTCCCCACTTCTTGTGTCGACCAAAGTTTTAAGCCCCACTCTTTTTAATACGAAGGTATCCCATCTCCCAACTTTGCTGTCTCATTAAAGTGCCCAGTATCAGAAAATGTGAGATGAGAGACGGATGTCACAGATTTTTCAGCAACCTGCAGATTATTTTACAAAATTGACAAAAAGGCAATTTTTTAAATCCGATTTACCAAAATTATCAATAATGCAGATTGTTTGATTCAAAAAATAGAATTATATATTTATTGCATCTGTGCATTTACCCAAAACAATTTTTCCTATTGTGATATGTTTAATTTTATTGAAAGCAATGCATATATTTTTCTTTTATTTCTTTAAAATAATATTACGTTATTGCACCTGTGTATTATTTAACCAAAATAGACTTTATCATTTTGAATTGCCGAATTTTATGGAAAACAATGTATGATTATTTTCTTAAAATAATATGAAATTAAAAAAAATTAAGGTACAATAATATTAACCCCTTGCCTGTGACGCCCAAACTCAGTTCGGGCAACGCAAATGCGCTCTCAAATATATTCCAAATACAAGGGGTTAAACATTTCTTTTTTAATGTTTAATTTAATTTGTTAAATTTCTATGTTTATATAATACTGGATTTTTTGACAAAAAGGCACGTAAGGTTCCTGTATATTTTATGCAAACTTTTTAAAAAAGTGTGCTGCATATTATTTTATAATATCCAAATTAGTGTCGCAGACTGGCAGTCAAAGTGGGAATGATTCCAAACTTGTTTTGCACAAAAATTGAATTGTGAACTTACTTTTTTTTAAACAAAATTATGCATTGCAAATTTCCATTGTAAAACTGTGTACCATATCCTTTTCTGTAAATTATAAGCAGTTACATAAGGAGTAACTTCAAGTAGAAAATTACTGTTTCATGACAAACTTTAATCTTGCCTTGCATACTTTTCAAGGTAAACCGAACCTTAAAGCACCCATGTCGCGTACTGAAATGCTCCAGAAATGGAAAGAGGAGAAACAGATGAAACGTCAATATGAATTGAAAACCAAAAAACCCACATTTAAGGTTGGTTTTGTCGCACCCAAGCCTGTGCCGATTCTCTCATCTTTTGCCAAAACTACAGTTCAAACTCCAAGCAAGTCGGTAAATATTTTCTAATACAAAATTTTCTAATTAAATTGTACTACAGATTTAAATTATATAATTTTATGCTACTCTTTACTCTTTTTACTACTCTTTTGAAAAAGATTTCTTTGTTACTTGTAGGAAGACTCATGAAATAGTGTTTTATAGCTCTTGGTGGAGCACATATTTTTTTATGCATGTATTTTTTTTCACCAAGACAGCAAAGTAATATTTTTGAGATAAGGAATGTGTCATTCTCCACAAAATGCATCATTTCAGCAGCGGAAAACGAAAAAAAATGTAATCATTAAATGCTTAAATTTTTTTTCTCCCGTTGAGCATTTCATTTACAATCCAGTTATGACATTGGCAGAGATCGTCTGATAATATATAGAAGTCGTCCATAGTTATTCCGTTGGTTGATGTTTTATGAAATGATGATTTCCTTGTTATTGTTTAGCTCTGAATGGAAAATTAGGTTTATCTTGACCACGGACTTGACGATGTGATCTTTACAGTTGCCCCTATTTCGCATGTAAATAATAAAATATGATTCTTGTATTGAAAAATGGAATACACAATGTGTATAGGAACCAAATGGTTACATTAGACTTCTTTCCAATATCACAGTTGACTTGTCTTCTGGTAGACTATTAAACATCTAAAAACTGCTGTCCACAGAAATGACTCATCAATCTTGCGACAAGAGTTATTACATAAATTGTAATAAAATTACTACTTATAGAAGCTGTATACCTGTGCATAACATTGCTTAGCATACCTTATTGCTGAAAATGAATATGAGCATCAAGGAATATGAAGTTAAATTAAAATACTGATAAAGCAAGCAACCCTGAGGTGACAGTCCACGGACATTACAAATCTTGTCTGTTGGCGTAATTTTTTAGTATAAAAAAGTATTTTTAATTTTATATTTCACTTGTTTTGAGGAGTTTTGATTGCATTAAAATATATTCCATGGTTAATAGAAATATCCAACTTATCTAGTGGTAAAAAAAATTCGCCGACAAGCTTTTGTGCATTTTATGGATATGTTTTTGCAAGAAATTGAATAAAAAACATATCTACAGAACACCTCGTTTTTCAAGGTTTTTTTTTTTTTTATTTTTTACACAATCACTGTATGCAAATTATAATAGTGTTACGAATTTCTGTATATTTGTAAATATTTTGTAGCATTAATTATGTAAAAAGATAAATTTATGTACATTTCACATAAGGCAGTGCAATAGTTCGTCTTAACTTTGCTTTCCTGCAATGTGACACTTAATGCTTAATATCGAGTTTTACAGAGATAACGCTGGGAAGCGAGTTTTACAAGGAGCAGGGCATTTAACATTATGGTAATGGCAATCTCGCTAAATTGGCGAGATAGAGCCAAGTTGGCGACGGTTTTGGCGACTAATTTTTGTCACCAAACTTGGCGACATTTTCGGTCCCCATGTACATGTATAGGACTTTTCAACTACGATCTGGAAAGTTCTCCAAATGTCTATCTCTGGAAGATTCACGAAGGTTCGCCTCCCCTATATAAGACCTAGAGTTAGTTGAGTCCGTTTCTCAGTTGAGTTACTGGTTGAGTCCGTTAGTTGACTGGAATTACTGAGTTGAGATACTGACTGAGTGGAGTTACTGACTTGGTTGTCTATCAGACAGTTCCGAAAGCGAACTGTATTGCATTGTCTTTTGCTGTGATTTGTAGCAGTTGTGAAGTTTTTTTTTTTAACTGCTGTTTGAGCTCTATTGTTGCGTAAAGAGCTGTATTGAGTCTTCTAGAACGAGAAGCTCGGAGTTGTAAGAGAATCTGCGAAGAGTTATATCGGAATAAATTTCTGCAAGTTTTTATCTGCTTTGGCTTCAAATCTTTCGAACCCACCAACGCAACAATACGTTATCTTTTAAAAAATTTGTGGGTTTTTTTCTGCTTATTGATTTGAGTATGCTGAATATATAATTTGTTTATCTATTGTTTGTTAATTAAGGTTGAAGACTTACCTCATTCCACCAACAGATTCAGTAAGGAGCAGTTTATTCACACTTAAAGTGTTGCTAAGTAATAATAAAGCAAGTTAATAAGTAAACTCGTATGTCCATTATTAGCTGCCACACCACAGAATATGTAAACAGCAAACGACTTAAATTTCGATCTGATTAAATTTTGTAAAATTAAAGCTTCTGTAGTAAAATTGAATTTAGTCACTGTCTAGGTGACGACATATCTGAATAATATAAAATTATTTGAAAATGAAATTAACTTTTAACAAATTAGACTCATTTTAACCCTTAATAACTAAACTCAAATCAGTGTTATTAATCATTTGTCTCATAGACTACGAATTAAAAACAAATATATATATTTTTTTCCTTTATTTATTTCAAACAAATTAGTGTATATTTAGAGAAGTATTATAATACTAGCCGTGGGGCCCCGCGCTGCTGGGGACCCGTTGAAAAAAGAAGTTAACATTTAAGAAAAAGTGGAACATGTAGGACATGGCATTTGGCGAGTTTTTTTATTTAACGATCAGAAAAATCGCAAAAATAAAAAACAGGGTAACTAAAGGAAATTTAAATATTAATAAAATTAAGTTAAAATATAAATATTAAAGATACTCTTTCATTAGGCGGTTATCAGTTGGCGCCAAGCCTAAATGTTTACCTATTTAAATGGCACGTAAATGTATTACGAATTTTAAATATAGAAATTATAAGTTATTTGAAGGTTGTTACTTTGGATTAGTTAGATTTGCATGTTTTGCAATTTTTATTTAGTACCCGACAAATGAAATAATACTAAATTAAATTATAACTGAAATTAAAAACTGTTGCAAGAAATCGCATTCATCTGTACAAAAATACCAAATAAAATTGCTCCAGAGAAGTGTCTTATACTACATCCGTTTTGTATTTTCAAAATATTTTTGGTTCACAGAAAAAAAAGTAGTCTCATGTCGGATGCTTTCCAATTTTATAATCCCTACCAAAAATAAGCACCAAAGAAATAAAATCGTAAATGAAATACTACGCTTCTGGTGTAAATTGTTAAGTAGTTTGGTGTAAATAGTAAAACATGTATAATACAAAAAATGTATTCAGATTTAGATTAAATTATATAGAACTTGGATTCACAGTGCAAAAACACTGTACTAAAAATAGAAACAATCAAAAGAGAGTATTTTGATATTCTGGGTAAAGAAAACAAATAAATATTTACATGGAAATAAAAAGAAATGTTAATAACAAATGTCAAAATGATTTGAAAGTTTTTGGAGATTTTCAATAATCTTAGCCATTATGTTTTGTATATTACGCTAAAACTCTGCATGCGTAAAGCGTTGATTCACAGTAAATATATGGGAAATTATAATAATATTCGAAATGCTTATCGAACAGACGATTGTAATACATAAAACTAGTCAGAAAAATAAGGGGAACACATTAAAATAACTTTTGGTTTTATTCTGATGTAATAAAAAAATATTGTTGCCATTCCAATATATATATATATATTTTTAATGAAAGCAAATTTCAATCGAGTTTAAAAGTTTTTCTCTACAATCTCCATGTACTAAAGCTTCTATGTACCAAATTTTGTGCCTCTAAGGGCAAAACTGTAGATTTGTATATGGTTCAGATGTACAGACAACTCAGTTTTATATATATAAATTTCTATTTTAAAACAGAAAGGTGATAAAAATGAATTTTTGCCCTCTTAGCAGATGTTAAGTGCAACAGAAACATCTTGAATTCGCTAAACTGGCAAAGGTGGATAGTCTATTAGACGAATGTTTGGTTATCTACGCTTAAAACTGCTTCTTCTCTCAATAATAGCAGCATTCATAAATACTCATCACTTATGAGCGAGACAATTAACCTGTCCCTGCTAAATAGATATAATGCTTCATTTTTTTTACCCACAATTATCTGCCAAAGTATTTCTTTAAAACTTAAATATTTCAACCAGACATAAGAGTTAAGAAAATTTAAAGGTTAAATAACTGGTAGTTTTTTTTTTTTTTATAATTTTTTTTTTTTTTTTTTTTTAAATTTTTAAAGGCTAGCTTATAAAAACCTTTTAAAGTGTAATAAAAACATACCAATTTATTTTTCCTTAACATTTTTTAGTAAGATTTCATTACTGGTGTATGCCTGGTAAAGAAAAATGATGTTTTAAAGTATTATGTTATATAGCCAGGCTAACGATACCTTTTAATGTTAGCACCTAATGTTTTAAATGTCTCAAAATACATTCATAAATTGATTGTTTTAGAATGGCCATTAGTTCTTTCACTACAGTTGAATATTATGTTTATATCATTTTATTCATTTAAATCTAATATAATTATGTAATGCAACTATAAATGATGATATATGATGTTTTTAACTTTTTAGGAGTCTAAAATGAAAATTACTGCTGATTCTAGAATCAGATTTGACAATAAGTTCAATTCAAAGACAATAAAAGTAAGTAAACTGCACTAATTTATTCCCTTCATTATATTCCGTGAATCAATTGATTTATAATGTGTATTATTAGTAAAAAAATTTGCTTTTAACAAAAATTTCAAAAATTACCTATTTTCTTGATGAATTTCAGCAGCCAAACATCATTTTGTTTTCAAGGAAATTAAGATTTATAAAAGTTTTAGCAAATTTTCAGCTGCAAAATGAAACAGATTTAGTCAGATTAGACTCCGCTAAGAGCCAAACATTCAATAATCAGAATCACAAAATTTTTTAAGAGCCGCAAAATAAATTAAGCGGTACTAATATGAGCTTTCTAACAGGGTTCCCACAGTCCTTGAAAGTCATTCAACATTTTTTGGTGAAATTTCGTCCTTGGAAAAAAGATAAGGTCCTTCAAAGTCTTTGAATTTTTAAGCAACCACCGATAGTCTCCGCCTACGTTTCCTATTTTTATGTCTAAAGTATGTAATTTTATGGTCATTGAATATTCTTAAAAGGGTCCTTGAATTTTTTTTTTTTTAATTATTAGAGTGGGAACCCTGTACAAACATTTTTATAATACTTTTATTTTATGGTATAAAAACAATATTTTGTCTATCTTAAATAAAGGTGATAATTAATTTCTTCGTTATTTTTGCAGGAGTCTGGAATTCAGTCTTCAAATAGAAAAATCCCAGCTACTGGAAGTAGCAATTTGAAAGTGAAGCAGGTAACATGTTTCAAACTGATTCTTTTCTTATTATGGAAAAAATATAGTAAAGGAACTAAATTAAGTAATTAATGTGTAGCAACTTTGTCAACATTTCCAGGTTCAAAATTAATTAAAAACAAATAAGCCTCTTCAATATTGCCTACCTATTGTAAAATGATTTTCTATAAATGATATTTTGAAACTATTACCAATTATAGACTCTACGTTGTAGTGACTGCATAATATACTTTTATTTGAATTATGCATTTAAAAAAAAAAAATTGCGGCAAAAGAAACAAAATTTTGAGACTGCTTAAAATATTCGAACAGCAGATAAACGATTATGGTGTTTTTACGTGTACAAATTTCAGAAACAGTTGTATCAATTTGCATTTGTTTTTACTTTGAAAACTTGTGTTACATATGGAATAAGTTTTCTGCTATTCATGAAATAGTTTTCCTGACAACTACAGTCAAGACTGAAGAAAAACCTCGCCCTGCAATTTGATTTTTTTTTAATGAGTTTTCAGTTTTTTTAATTATTCTGCTAGAAAAAATATGTTTGTTATATGGTCATAATAGAGCATCAATGGAATAAAATGTTTTAAATATATCTTCAAAATTCAACAGTGTTGTTGTACAAGGTTCAATTTATTACAATTCAGAGTACAATTCTTGGATGTCCTTGAAAATACCTTTTTTCCCATGAAAGTTCCTTATAATACACTTAAAAATATCTTATTCTTGTTTAAAAGGCTTTTAGGTTTTCTAAATTCTCAAGAATGCTAAAAAATGCATGTAGAAAGACTACAATTTTCAAATTAACTTGTTTTCTTCTTTTTTTTTTTTTTTTCTTTCCTAACTTATACAGAACAGTGTTCTGCTGGTTAAAAACATGTATTATTGTCATCAAGTTTAAAGACAATTTTCAGGGCTGCCACAGGCGACTAAAAAGGCTACTAAAGCGACTATTTTCGAGGCAAAGCTACTATGGCGACTTTTTTTGTCAAAATTGTCCTAAAAGCTAGTTTTTTAGCCAATCTTGTTACTTTTTGAAATGTCCGGGGACTTTTTTTGGAAAAAATCGTATTTTTATATTTTATTTACAAGTAAAAACGTGGAAGGAACGTAAGTTGGGTGATGATGTCAAAAGTAGGAGGTCTCTGTTCCTTAGGTCTGTGGTTTCCACCAATGATGTCACACTTATAGAGCTTGATTGAATCTGAACTGAAGAAGATTGAACATTTTTCTTCAAGAGAACTTCTGCTTTTATTGGTTCTGTGGTGAATCAATGTAATTTTTACAATGCATATTTCAGAAGTTACATAAACGTCGTTCGCAGAGTTCGCCAAAATGCGTGAAATCAGCGTGAACACGCATTGAAAATCAATTTCACCCCATACAATTAACCTCATGCATGAATTCACACATCGGTACATTATGGTTAATTTTTTTTAAATAATCCTCTATTTTATTACATCAGCGACCATCCTAGCCGTTTTTCGAAGGGCAACACTACCTCCTTACCCTTTTTCTTTGAAAATAGCGCCTTTTTATGCAAATTTTTTTGTTTATTTTCCAATGGAATGCAACATACAGATCACCCCTCCGAAATCGCTAGTTACGCATGCACATTCATGTTCAAACGTTCCTTGCACAAAATAGTGACTGACTGAAGTCATTGATGGCTGCCGATACCATGTGCGGCATTAGTTGATGGATTGTAGGGAGACGTCCCACGATTTCCGAATGTAATTTTGTATGTTCCTTAATTAAGTGTATTTTGCGCTTGTAAAACGTAAATTAACACTATGTCGTCCGCAAGTCTAATCGGGGTGTTTTTTTCTCTCGAGTCAGTAGATTGGTTCAGAAGTTCAGATCAATTTGCCTATGTCTATCACCGGTGCTTTTTCGGGATATCGTAAATCGTCAAGTTTTACTTCTTCGTCACTGGCACAATAGTTTTTGTAGTGTTGCCGGTATTCTCCTGATAGTTTTCGAGGTATTGCCGGCGTTTGCTCGATCATTTTCAAGGTGTCGCCAGCATTTGCCCGATAGTTTCATGGGACACCAGTGTGGCATAGTGTTTTAATAAGCATTTAAAAAGCATATTACGATATGTATGGCAAAGGACAAACGAAGCCTTTTTTTTTATTAGAGAGCAAAAGATTTTTTTTAATTTATTATATTTAAAATTTATTGATTTTAAAGTTATTTACAAAACGATTTCAAATAGGGATGCAGCTCTGGAATATTCAACATAATGTAGTTTTGGACACTTTTAGAAAACAATGTTAAAATTTGAATTAGTATTTTTAATTATTTATTTTTTTCAAAATGACTTCTAATACGGCTACCACTTAGAAACTTTCAACTTAAATAGTTTTGGCCTTCTAATTGAATTTTTAAAAAACATAATGATAAAATTTTGATTACTTTTTTTTAATTCGAAATTTTTTTACAAAGTGACTTCCAATAGGAATGGAGCTCTGAAATTTTCAACAAAAGTTGTTTCGGCCTTTGAAATAGATTTTTGGAAAGCAGAATGTTAAAATTTGAGTTAGTATTTTTACAAAATGACTTTTAATATGGCTACAGTTCTGAAACTTTCAACATAAGTAGTCTTGGCCTTCTAATTGAATTTTTTACAAAGCAGCTTATGGAGCTCTAAAATTTTTAACACGGATAGTTTTGGCCTTCTAATTGAACTTTTGACTAACACACTGTTCAGATATTCTTGGGGGGGGGGGGGATTGTGTTATTGTACTAATGGGGAATTTTTTTTTTTTTTTTTTTTGTTTCTCGACAGGAGGGGTTCTTATATTACGGATTTATATAGCAATTAATTATTTAGCGGGTGAAGCGATCTTATGTTTACGCATCAATGAATTTTTCAGTGAGCGAATCACGCATGTTATTCAATATTATTTTATTATTTTTTACAAAGCTGTTTCTAACAGGCCTAGAGCTCTAAAATTTTCAACATAAGTAGTTTTAGCCTGCTAATTAAACTTTTAGTAAACAGAATGCAAAAAATTTCTGTATTTTTTTAATTTTTTTTTTACTTTTGTTAATTTTTTACAAAATGAGGTCTATAGACGTACAGCTCTGAAATTCTCACAAGAAGTCCCAAAAGCTGAGACCTATACACAATGACATGGGTTTCCGCTTCGCAACGTCACGCAGTTAGTTCAAAATATAATTTTTCAAGATTGTCACGCTATTAATTTTAGTATTCGAGGATACTATTTTGGCTACTATTTTTTACGTCTGAGGCTACTAAAGCAACTATTTTCAATGCTATTCAGCTGTGTCAGCCCTGTATTTTGTTTCTTGATATAGTTTTTTGTTTATTAAAAATTGTTATAAAATTATTTTTAAACTCTTAAATTGTCCTTTTTTCTACTTTCTTAAAAAAACATATGAACCCGTAATTGTAAGTTTTTAATTAGCAGTTTTCTATTTTGAAAATTACACTTGACTAACTACAAAAAATTGTGCTTCAACATGTATACCCAAAACATTTTTAAGTTTGTAAATAAATTCATATTGTCAATAACTGAAAATTAATACTGCAAAACACCCTCACCTTTTTATTATTATTATTATTATAGTTAGGATTGATTTTGCTTTGAGAAACAAATCAGTTTATGCATATTTATTAGCTATTCAATTTAATTTAAACTTAATGCAGAAAAGTAACACAAAGAGAAGAAAATTTTACAAATTAATTCATTAAATGTGCTTTTATTTAGAACAGGGGTTCCCAACCTTTTTGCGTACCACTTGACTTTTTGAGAAATTTCGGCATACCACCAGACCTAAATATTTTAATAAACGTATAATATTTACTCTTCTAAAAGTGTTCAAGGGCTTTTTGAATTAAATTCCTGAGAAAACTTCATATTTAATGATTAGATATTTGTTTATTTATAACATGCTTGTAATAAAGGAGAAATAAAAAGATTAAAATGGTATTAATTTACAGTTTTATTTATTAGCCATAGGTCTAAAAACATACAAATAAAAAATTAGTACAAACTCAGCAAAAAATTAATCATCATACAAAATATACTTTTAAAGTCTTTAGTGGGAAACTTGTTGTGGTTTGCCTGTGAATAAGGCATTTAGGAGTAATGGACATTGACATTAGGAGTAACATTGACATTAGGAGTAATGGAACTTATCTTCAATCTTAAGTCCTCTTCAACACTTATTCTGCTTCTATGTTTATTTTTTATGTACAAGAGTTCAGAAAATCCACTCTCACACAAGTAACAAATGGCATCAAAAATAGCAGAGCTTGCTGAAAGATCAAAGGATACTCGGTTTTATATCCGATCCAGAAGCTAATTAAAGATTTCTCTTTAAAATAATCTTTCATGGAACTATTTTCTGTAAGATCGATAAAACTTTCTTTTAGTTCACCTGAAACCACCATACCACCTGAAACATTCCTGCGTACCACCGGTTGGGAACCCCTGATTTAGAATAATGAATACCAAAAGCATCCAAAACATGGTTCATTTCCAAGTATAATGAATATGTTCTTGTGCCTTCTTTCTTATATTATCTTTCTTAATATGCTTTCATCTAATGATATTGATTTGTTTTCATTGACTGCTGAAAATTTTAATTTGTGGAAATTTTAAGTTAAACAAATGTTATTGCTATATTCCTTATTTTATTTATTTCAAATAAGGAATCCCATATTCAACTGCCAAGCAAACCAAATGCAACTTTACTAAAACCACATATTTCTACAAAACAGATTAAAAATCAGGTAATTTTTATTGGATTTTGTTACTCAAGTGAACTTTAATATAAATGTAATGTTTTTATATATAAAGTATTGTTATTTTTTTAACCTATAAGGAAACCCGTACTCGGATGCCAATCAAATCCGAAATAGCTCCTAAAAAAACATCATATTCAACTACAACAAAGGAAGTTGACAGCAAGGTAGTTCATTTTTATGTACATATTTTAAAGGGAATTTGTTTATAAATACTTTTTATTTACATTCTATACTCAGCATTAGAAATTAAATCATAATAAATTTCTGTTATTTTTAAAAAATTCTTATTACATTTTTAAAATTCATATTATTTAGTGACATATAGGCATATTTAAAGAATTTTAACTACCATAAGACTTAATGCCTTCAATGACAAATTTATTTTGAAGAATTCTCAGTAAATGGAGTTTAGTTAATGTATAAATTTTGTTTAAATTTATGTTTAATATATAAAACTTTCTGTCCTCTTTTCTGATTATTTTAATGTTCTGATCGATAAAGATCTAAGTAATTTCTGTCCAATAAGGGATTTAACTTTGTAATAGGGGAAACGCCTTTGTAAACGCTGCCTGTAACAAAGTGTGTCCTCAGATAAGATTGGTCATTGATTTATCTTAAAACATTTTTAATTAAACCAAATTTTAAGTTTGATATGATTTTACTTTCAATTACCCTTATGTTAACATAGGGTAAAGAAAAATTTTCAGTTAAATAAAAGTTTTTTTTTTCTTTCTTCACGCTACTTTAGAACATTCTGATTTCAAAAAGAGATCTAGAAAAAATATCTGTCTATGTGTATGTGGTCAGCATAACTTCTGTTCAAATTGACCTACGATATTCAAATTTGCTGTGTTAGTTCAAGGCTTAACTCGATTCAAGGGGGAATAAGGCTTTGACAATGGCTCATTTCGCGACGACCAACCTACGAGCTAAATTTTCTACTTGGACAGCGCCAATCCGGGGTAGTGGCGAAAATCGTAACTATTAACCAAAACAAACAAATCATAAAACGAAACATAGCATATTTACATAACTTTATGCAAATAGAAAAATGATTTAATTCATTAGTTTGTTAATACTAGGGTGAACCTACCAGTAATTGACCATTTTGTGCAAGTTTCTACACATTTAATTTTTTTTCTTGAAAAATTATTAACGGAATACTATGAAAACTTCTCAAAATATCAATTGATTAATAAATAAATAAAAAAATTAACATGATGTTTCAGTCCTTTTTACAATTTCATATATCATCAGAATTTCTTACCAAAAGCAATTTTGCCATTAATTGACCAAGTAGTAATTGACCATTTCTTTTCCAGAATAAAACCCAAAGTTAATTGTTAAATACTGTTATAAAATGCTCTAATATTCATAAATTAACTATTAAATGAATTAAAAAAAGGAAGTAAAAATAAATATAATCAATTTTAATTAATGAAAATATTGGAACATCATAAAATATAGTATGATGATATAGATATCTTACTCAAAAAATTAAAACAAGAAAATCGAAATAATATAGAAAAGACTATCTAATCCTATATTTTCAATTCTGAATAAATTTAGATGAAAAGAATTGATTTTAGAGGATATTATTTCTTGAACAGTTTCAAAAAGCATCATCAGTTTATCTAAAGGAACACGTTTTAGTTCTAATAAATCAGCTGGGAATTCGTGAAAAGATATTTTATCGACCGTGCTATTTGACTTACATATAGGTACACAACAATAAACCAGCATTTTGTAATATGTTGGGAATTAAAAGAGTAAATAATTACAAAAATCACTTACTAACCAGTAGAGTGGGCCGAAAAAAATAAAGTTTTTTAGATCAAAATCTAATAGTGCGGAAAAGTTGCTATAGGTCAATAGAAACCAAAAGAAGCAAAAAATTTTGAAATAAAAAAATGTTTGACCCTTGCGCATCAAGGTCAAAGTTTCGAAAATTTTACCATTTTTACCTATTTTTCCATTTTTCTAAAACATTGCTTCTGAGATTTATATTTTATTGAAATCTATTAATATATGATACATAAGCACTAAAGAAATCATTTGCTATAATTATGATATTCTAAGTTGAAGGAGGAGGGGAACTAATTCCAACGAATGAAAAAGAACAAAACAAAATTATTAAAACGTTGAGGCATCAAAGAAATACTTTCTCTAGGGTAAATCACAATCCCTATAAATAATCACTTTAGCTTTTTTTTTTTTTTTTTTCACGCCCTCCCACTCACTTATGTCTTCCGTTTTTGTCTTTGCTTTCTTTGAGGGGAATTCCTCTTTTATTGGTAATTCAATAAAGAATGTGTCTCGTACAGTTCACATTTTATTAGTGATTTGGTTTGCAGCGAGCTCGTGCGATTCTGTTAATCAATTTTTGTGTGTGTATTTCTTCAAGAAGATTCAAGATGGAGGAAACGAAAGGAACAAGAAAGCATATCACAAAGAAGGCTTTTAATTCTCCCATACTTGGCAATCCAGAAGATTTACCTTCATCGAAGCACCCCACATACGAGGACATTTTACGTTGTTGTTTTGAAGAAAGATTTGAGTTGGCGTTGGAAGCTAATTACACGACTGTCAACTTTTCTGTTGTTGCTGATTCAGTGGCAAGAAAAGTCAAAAGCTTGTTTGATATGGCCTCTATTCCCACAGTAAGTCAAACAAGAATCGTACAAAAAGTTAGTAGATACCATGACGTATACCAAAATCTGAGAAAGTCCTACAATAGAGATAAAGATAAACAAAATTACAAGAATAAGCTGAGGAAATTCAAACAGGAAGCTACTAAACTTTTCCACGTTGCAGCATGCAAATGCCCAACGGAAGTTGGAATTGCATCTTCGCAGACCCCTACAATGGTCTGTTTGTCTTTTGCATTTTAATGAATTGCCATTCCGACATTTGTTTGAGTATTTGGATGGGAAAACTACAGGACCGAACACATTTTTCGGACCCATTGACAAGGCACTTCGTGAGTGCAAAAATACCAATTGTTAAGTTTGAAGGCATTGAGTGTGAAGTTCCTCTTCTAGATGAAGCAGTTCTAAGTAAAGATCAAAAATATCTTATCGATATATCTCGAGCTATACAAAAGGGATTTTGTCCACCATATCTTGCTGTTTCTGATCCTGGGCCTCTATCTAATTCTAGATGGTTGACGGCTGCTAATAATGTTTTAAGGTTGTACCTGAAGGTACTTACCTGAAAATCTTCTACAATTAATAGATCCAGTGATACAGCGCAATGGATTTTTTGCCCATCTTGAAAACTTGCTCATAGCAATGGTGTTTGACGAAAGGAAGAATATAAGGGAACTTGGTTTGAGGCGCATTCTAAAAGCACGACAAAGTCTTTCCATGGAGAAAATAGTGCGCACTTTTTTGCCTCCTACTATACTAAACTCCAACTTAACTTGACATCACTAGACGATAGATCTTCCCCGTGCACATAGGCAATTAATCCATTTCAGCGGAGTGAAGACATAATTCTCGCCAAACCTTATAACCTTTTGTTCTCTACAGGGTTGTGGTTTGGCGAACATTATGCTTTCACGCCGCCAAAATGGATTAAATACCTATGAGCACTGTGACGATCTACCGTCTAGTGATGTCAAGTTAAGTTGAAGTTTAGTATATAAATTTTTCTGCCACAGATTATTCTGAGTTGATCGACTGGAACTCTTGTAAGCTGACTCCACCACCTATCTTGCGCAATATCAGCTCGGATTTCATCGACACACTTATCAAATCAAATACTGTACCAGATTGGAACGTGCACTATTTCCCTTGTCACACACAAGCGGTAGAGTGGTGCGTTAAGCTTGTCACAGAGGCAGCAAAGAAGGTTTGTGGCTCAGAAACCTGGGATGGTTTTATTCGATCCACACTTCTATCCAGGAATATTATGCCTAAATTTATCCGTTAAAGAAAATTTAATCGTAGAAATAAAAGAGCACAAATAAATATTTACGTGCAAAAAAAAACCTTGCCGATGGTTGGGAAGGGTGAGAGTGGAACTCGACTTGAAGCCACCTTTACGTGGTGAGTTCTGAGTCATTTTAATGAGCTAAGAGCTGCAGACTTCGTAATGTATGTGTGAGGGGTTAATCACGATGTCCCATTTCATGGTCAGTTGAACATTACTGCTATAATGGTCGAAGTGTAATTTCGGGTGAAATACTCCCTCCTACCTCCTTCCCCCTTCGACTTAGAATATCATAATTATAACAAATGATTTCTTTAGTGCTCATATATCATATATTGATAGACCACAAAAAATTTAAATCTCAGAAGCAATGTTTTAGAAAAATGGAAAAATGAGTCAAAATGGTAACATTTTCGAAACTTTGACCTTGATGCGCAAGGGTCAAATATTTTTTTATTTCAAAAATGTTTGCTTCTTTTGGTTTCTATTGACTTATAGCAACTTTTCCGCACTATTAGATTTTGATCTAAAAAACTTTATTTTTTTCGGCCCACTCTACTAACCAGTATCAACATCCTATTGAAGCATGGTATGGTTATTCAAAACTATCCTACTAGACCAGTGCCATCTAGTGGTAAACGGTCAAACTAAGATGGTATTTGAAATCCTTTGATCTTTACTGCACTGTCATAGCCGCGATGAATCAAGTTTAGCCGTGGTTAGTTACTAGTGTCAATGGGATGTACCATAAAGATTTTTGTCAAAATTGTGCATGAGCATAAAGTTGAAATCATGAAAAATAATGAAAAAATCATGTTTTTCAGCAATTGCTTAAAAACAGCTCTAATGATTTTGATTAAAATCTCTGTGCTAATGCCTCTTAACCCTCTGAAGGTGATGGACATATATATATACGTCCTTTGATCCCCAGTTTTTCCAGCAATACACAACATTTTTAAATTTGTAAATAAAATTTGAAATAAAATAATTTTTTTTAGGATGATAGGTTATAACCTATTTAAAACATAATAAATAAATAATTTAAAAAAAAACTATACATCTGAATCAGAAATATAATTTCAAAATTATTTGCAGGGAAAACAACTGTATAATTTCACCCATTCCCTGGCCACTCGGAGGGTTAAGGTGTTCTAAATGTCTCCACCTCTGAAATTCTCATTAAAATGTGATAAAAGCATAAAAAGTTTAAAAATGAGTGCCTTTTACCCAGAATTCTCTGCCTTTGAGTATCGCCCTTCAGTTTGATTTTTTCTGTTTCGCACACAAAAAAGGACAATGTAATATCTATTGAATAACATCTACGATTTCGCTGGGGTTTTTTGGCCCATGTAAAAATTATTGTCAAAAATATCACCCTACTGGCCATATTTATTTAAATGAGAGAAAATATCAAAATGTTAAATAATACTATATCAAGTTTGATTAAAATGACATATATTATGATGTAATTGAAAGTTGTGCGATTATCCACACCCCCAGTTAGTATTAGATTGCATCTAAGATTTTGTTGAATTTATAGTTAGATGAAAAGGATTTTTCTTCACGAGTTTTGTAAATCCTGGTCTATTGCAGTGCAGTTAACTACCTTAAATCATTCTGAGATTGAAAAAAGAAAATTTAAATGTCGATTTGTTTAATCAAGTCCTACAAACACAGGACCATACATCTATTTTTTGAGATATTCTAGACTCAACTTGAAAAGTTTTGATCATTCTAAAATGTTAATTTTGCTAGTGAAGAACTTGAATTTTAATTGTCAAACTTTAGTAATATGTAAATCCTAAAATATTGTATGTAATGAAATAAAATTATACTACAGTGAATAAAACGATAAAATTTTTATAATTTCATTCATTTAGTCATTTGTTCTTGGGCTTCAAATTCATTATTGTGCTGCAGCAGTAATTATGTTTCTTAATACAGAGGTATACTCCTTTTTAGTTGCATTCTTTGTCAGATGTTCCAAAACTACCAGATTCCAGAATTCTTAAACCTACAAAGGTATTGTTAAATAAGTAATTCTTTATTTTAAAATTACAAATATCTCATTGTCTTTCTCAAAATATATATTGTGAATTTTAGGCACTACATGGGTTACCAAGAAAAAACCAGACTAGAATTGCTGAACCAAAAACAAGTCAATTGGTACTCTATTTTATAAACTTTGTAAATGGAATTGCATTCTATGTATTTAATAATTCTAGCAGGATAAGAGGTTTTTTACCTTGATATGTATGTATTAGTGTGTCTCTTAACACTTCAATTTCGGCAAATTTTTTCATTCGAAAATGCCTAGCCCTTCAAAAGTCTCCTTTTAGGACCCTGGATATGGAATTAAAAAAAAAAATGAAATTAGACAATTTTTCAGTTTTCTGCAAAAAACTTTTTTCTTTTCTTTCTGAGTCAGTTTTTCAAATCTAAAAATACATGGCCCTTGAAGAAGAAAAATTTCAAAATTTTAATTTTTTTTTTTTTTTATATATATATACTCGACAAGAAACTGGGTATTGTTAGTGAAAAAAATTGCTTTTAACTAAAATTTTAAAAATCAACAATTTCCTTGATAAATTTCAGCAACCAAACATAATTTTGTTTTAAAATTTTAGTAAATTATCTGCTGTAAAATGAAACAGATTCAGTCAGAGATTAGCAGACTTTTCTCGACTAGGAGCTAAACATTCAATAATCAGAATTACAAAATAAATGAAGCAGTCCTAATATGAGCTTTTAACTACAAACATTTTTATACCATTTTTATGATATAAAAACACTATTTTGTCTGTCCTAAATAAAGTGATATTTAATTTCTTATATTTATTTTTACAGGAGTCTGGTATTAAGTCTTCAAACAGAAAAACACTAGCTACTGGAAGTAGCAATTTGAAAGAGAAGCAGGTAACAAGTTTCAAACTGATTGTTTTCTTATTATAGAAAAAATATCATTAAGAAACTAAAATATGTATAGTAAATGGTTTAAAATTTGTCTAAACAAGTGTTTTTTTTTAAATTTTTTTTTAATTTATTTATTCAATGTTCATCATCCTGAAAGTTTTGAAGGATCAGGCATTTTCAAATTTGGAAATTGTTGCAAACAAAATCGAATTTTTTGACAAAAAATTAGAAATTTTTAAGTGAGTGTGTGATATTTAAAAATTGCCTCATTTAAAAAAAAAATACTTTCATACTACATTCAGAGTCCTAAAAGGAAAGTTTTGAAGGTGCATGCGTTTTCAAAATCTGACCAAATCGAAGAATTCAAGACACCCTAATGTGTATATATTAGAATAATATTCAAGCATACATTTTTTTTTATTAATATCAGACTGATCAAGATTAAGGTGAGAGTTCAAGCATCAATGAACAGTATAGTTCCAGTGCAATCAATGGTAAAAACATAGACTTTATTTTAAAATAGGACCATTAATTGTATCTATCGTAGATAAAATAGTAATACATTAGAAAGAAATTTTCTTTTCTAGCAAAATACTTGTTCTTTTTTTTTTTTTTTTTTTCCTTTTTTTTTTAATGAAATTTTTTATTTTAAAATATTTTATAAAAAATTAAAATAAATTATTTTATAAATTTTCTATTAGAATCTGAACATTTCAATATTAAATTTAAAATGATACTGAACATTAGTTTAGAAAAAGCTGTGTAAATTGAGCAGGGTAAATAAGCTTTTTCTATGAACTATATACAAAACATTTATGAAATGATTTTTACTTTAACTTGACCTTATATGTTGCTATATCACTACTTTTTCTTTTAGGAATTTCATAATCAACTACCAAACAAGCCCAAGACAACTTTTCAAAAACCATCATTAGTTTCCACTAGACAGATTAAAAGCGAGGTAATTATAATTAGATATTATTTTTCATTAACAGGACAAACATCTTAAATATGAATATTTTTATAAACTGCTTCATCTCATTTGCTATTAGGAGTTAGATTCTAATGAGTATAAGTCTTTGGAAGTAGAAAATTTATTTTCAAAATTATTTGCATTTGATAAGTTTCAAAGGAAAAATTTTATAGTATTACCTCAAACTATAATAGAAAATTAAATTAGTGACAGGGTCAGATAAAATTAACATATGCGTGTACGATGTATGCAGGAAATCGCAAGATCCTGTTGGAAATTAAAAAGAAGTAGCAACATTGTTTTTTTGGAGTTTTGTTCTTGTTGTGTGTGAAATTATAAGGAGAACCAAGCAGTGTGAACGATTCACATTCCAGCAAAAGGAATATTGTTCCACAGGGTTGCCTTTCTCCTTACTACCACAGCTCTATATATTCATGGATCGAGTAATAGATAGTATCTCTCTGGTCCATACTTCCGTTGTAATCAATGTACACATTAACGCAAGCGGTGCCGCTCCTTTGTTCTGCCGACAGTCGCTTACACTTGCCGTTCGTATAACTTCAATCTGACTTAATCCTTTACTAGCATGATTATTTTTAAACTTATTTTTTGTCAACAGTATGTATGAGAACCCTAATTATTTGCGTATTATTTCTGTTAGATTTTTAGTTATTCTATAACTTAGCAGCGCGGCAGCTCGCATCCATATTGTTAAAAAGAAATTCTTCAATTTCAATCTAACTGCATCCTTTACAAACATGAATATTTTTCTTCTTGCCTTGTGTTTTCTGTTAACAGAATATATTAGAAGCCTAAATTCCTTAATATTTCAAATTGATTCCATCAGATTTTTTTTTCGGTTTTATTTACCCTTAATAGCTCTGTTACACACCTCGCTCTGTTTTAAACACCTTTACTGTATTATTTTCCTATGCTTAGTTTACTTACATGAAACAAGGATTTTTTACTCAATATAAAACTTATTGTATATGATTGTAAAATGATTACTATAATTTATTTACTAGGTTGCGTTAGTAAAATAATAAAATTCTTGAGTCAGGTTCAATGTTTTTAATGTGATTTTTGAGTCATGGAAAATCATTTGCTTAAGTCATGGAAAATCATGAAAAGTCAGGGATTTGGGACATTTAAGATTGGCAGAAACCCTGTATATATAGCTAAACTTATGTCTCGGAGACATAATTCTAACTTTGCATGAAAGAGGTCTTGGGCTCGATTCGTATGGCTATTTTGCCATCTTTCAAATATGACTACACACAAATGTATTTATGATAGGCTCACTTCGTTTGGCATATGGCCTAATGGGTGTTTTCTAAGTTTTATTCCATTCAAGACAGTTGTGGATAGTTTCTGTTTAAAATACCTTCAATTTGCTGTTCACCCCTTGAATGCTATCAATCGTTCAGATCTTTTTGTGACAAAGTCTCGGAACATTTCAACCATTGTTTAGCTCTTCCGCCAGAAAATATCCTACTCCCTCTACTAATAATTAAATTTAAAATTCTAGAATTGTAAGATAAATGTGTCAAATCTCTAATTGTAGAGCTATTATGCGCTTGTAAAGTTTTACAAAAATCTGTCCAGTTGTGTGGGCATACATTAATTTAGGCTGAATTTTGCAGCGAAAAGCATATCCATAAGCTAGACTAAGTCAGACCAGTGTGCTTCACTAAAGAATACATATCAACTAACCTACAGCATACCAAGTAGTCATGGGACGTTTACAAAAAGCAAAAGCAGTATCCAAAGTTTATTTACCTGTTTACTTAAAATCTGAGGCACCATAGGAACTAAACCTTAAGCTTGTTCACAATACATGCTGTACCTTCAATACATTTACTTAATATACTGCTGCACAAATCCTCTCTATGAACTTTGATTGTATCTTAATAATAACTTAAATTAATTTAGATATGAGCTTCTATTAATTGTCAGACACTAGAATAATTTATTTTTTGAATTATCATCCAAAACTATCAGCAAATGATTTGAATTGGTATATTTTGGCATATTGTATTATTATTATTATTGTTGTTTTTCATGGTCTTACCAGTCTTGCACAAAACTGTAATGAAACCATTTAAAATTTAAGTACTACTTGAAAAATAGTTTATCAGCAGCTTTTCAGCGCATATGGAAATGTCATAGAAAGTCATGATTTTGAGCAAAAAAATGGCCATAAGTCATGGAAATACAGTGAATTTCATGGATTTCTAAACATTTAAAGTAAAATCGCGTAACTGTGACGTCATAAACGCCTTGATCGCTATTCAGCTCATCGAAAATTCATCTGTTTTTATTTACGTTTTGACGGAAACAACGGTCACAGTTAAAAACCTCGGCCAATGAAAACATTTCTGAGCTCCCAAGTTGAGACATCGCTTGAGTTAGGTCTCATAGCTGAAAAAAAATTCATAATATGAGAACAGTTTTGATAAGCTTGTGTTTACATTTTTGAAATTTTTTTCCCGTTTTCTTTCTACAGTTTTCCATTGTTGATATCATCAAAACATTTGATTTTTTATGATATAATTTATTATTATTGACTTATTCTTTCTTCAAATATTTCTTTAATATTAAAGATTGATTAGCTTTTTTACCACTGAAATATCAAAGAATGGAAAATTATTTTTCCCTTTTTCTTCTAATTTGGAAGTTACTGAAACAAGGATTTTTTACTTAATTTAAAATAAAACTTTATAAAAATCATTTTATGGTACATTGATTTACTTACTATGTTCGTGTTAGTAAAATTCATATAGGTTCTTCTTTTAATTGTTTCTTTCTTTTTCTTTTGTTTTTCTTTGATTTTTTTTTTGAGTCATGAAAAATTATTTGCTTCAATCTTAAAAAGTCATGGATTTGTGACAATTTATTTTGGCCGAAACCCTGTATCTAACAACTTTGTTTTCACTAAGTTCATGTATGGGTGCTAATGGTCTCACTTATAGCTTTTCTAATGATTATTTGCTATCAGAATTGAAGTTTATTGGCTGTTTCATAATATTTTTAGGTTACCCAATTTTATTTTTTTGCAAAAAAAAATAATTTGTATTTAACAATATATTAAAATTTAGAAACGCTTAACATGGAATTTTTGTCTTATAGCAAAACTCTTGTAGAATAGGTAAAGCTCCTGAAAAAACAGCTAGCCAAATAAAACAAACAGGTAAACTTGAAGTTATTTTTATTAAGATTTTTTGGTGTAAAATTGTGTTTAGTTTATAATTAAATTTCTAATTGTGTAATTTATCTTCCAAGTATAAGAAAGTTTTTTTTTTTTTAATTATTTTAACATGTTAAATGTCATGCCAGTACTAATAGACCAGTGTTGGACTTAACATTTACGTCCCTACGGATCGACCGCAGATTTCTCATTCATGTTACTTTCTTTTCTTGTCGGTCCTTGCGTACTTATGAGACTGAACATTTAATTTAGGCAAAATCGGCTTTCTATTTAATGCTTTAAGGAAAAGAATATAATGCTTTGAAATATTAATGTTAAAATAGTAAAACAAGATAAACGAAGGCGAGGTACATATGCACACTGATTACAAGCATCCTGATTGACTGATTACAAGATTTGAGGATCCTCATTTTTTCCCTATCTGAACCACTTTTTCCTGCAAAAAGTATACTTTTCCTCATGTCTGTGCAAAATATTTTCCCTCTACCCTCTCCTCTCCTTGCATATTACTTCACCAGCACTTGGTGACCAAGATTCTCTTAGACTGTGATTGGTTGCAAATTGCACTGCTCTTCTATGATTAGTTATTGAGATCACATGACCACGTCAGTGTTTTGGATTTCTGTGCACACGCCCAGACAACGAAAACAAATGTTGATTGAGCCCAAAGCACTACAATATTGCTCTTTGACGTTTAAATGTTTTCTTATACAGTATATAATCAGAAAAAAATTATTTAATGGCACAGTTCCATAGTTTTCTTAATTACAAAGATTTGAATTTAGTGGAAATGTTGTTAATAAATATACAAGTGGAAGTGTTGTACACTGGTGTGCAAAACTTAAGCAACAGGTGGGTTTTTTGCCATAACTCCACGAGAAATCATCTGAGAGACATGAAATTCAGAAATGAGGGAGAATATTATGTACGTAAAGGAAGACGAAAGTATCGGCCCTGAAAAAGGAATACAATGCATACGGTTTGGAATCAAACAAAAACAAGCTTTATTGAACGCATAGTATCGTGATTCATGATTGTCTATCCAAGAGGAAGAACAACAAACAGATGTTCCTTAATATGGGATATACCCTCCCCTCACTGCAATGGCTGCTTCTCACCGTCTGCGCATACTCAGAACCAGCTGGTGCAACATTTCTTGCGGTAGGAGTGCCCATTCCTCAATCAGTATCTGTTTGAGTTGTTGGGTGTTCTCCGGAAGACGTAAGCTTGCTGCAATGCGTCTCCCCAAAGCATCCCACACATGTTCGATGGGATTTAAATATGGAGAGTACGCTGGCCAATCCATTCGAGTGATATCTTCACTTTCCAGTAGCTCCTCAGCAGCAAGAGTCCGATGTGGCCTTGCATTGTCATCCATAAAAATGAAGTCTGGGTCAATGGCACCTCGGAACAGACGCACATAGGGAAGGAGTACCTCCTCACAATAGCGATCTCCGGTTACAGACCCTCTGTTGAAAACGTGGAGCTCAGTTCGCCCGTTCAGCAAAATGCCTCCCCAGACAAGAACTCCAGGACCACCATTAAGGTGTCTTTCCTTGATGTTACTGGGATAAAACCGGGTCCTTACCTCTCTCCAAATCAAAACGCGTTGAAAATCACTTCCGGTACTGAACCGACTCTCATCCGTACAGAGCACACGACTCCATTGATCAGTTGTCCAATTTTTGTGCTCTCTGCACTACTGTAAACGGTGGCGTCGATGGCCAACTTTTAAGGGGAGGCAGGACGAAGGGCGAATAGGCCCCCTTTATGGAGGCGTCTGGCCATAGTAAACCGCGACACTTGTCTGCCCGTTGCTGTATGGAGTTGCTGAGCAATGGCCCTAGCTGACTGCTGTCGGCCTCTTTTCGCCTGCAGGACGATATATCGGTCATCCCCTGCAGTTGTCGTCCTCGGGCGGCCACCACTAACCTTTCTAACAGCTGTACCTGTGGTTTGGAACACTTTCCAAGTGAGCGAAACGACACTTTTGTTGATTCCGAACTCTGCAGCTACACTGGTGACCGTACGCCCCTCCTCCAGCTTTCCGATCATTCTTCCACGTGTGAAATCGTCCAGATGATTTCTTCAAGCCATAATTCGCGAACTGACTCACTGGCACTTGCAGCGAATATGTTGAATTGCGTCTCTGTCCTTCCTTTTATTCTACTATTGAGCTGCGCGAGCCGACATCACGCGTTTTGCGTACGCTCACGTAGCCTCTGACGTTTCGTTCCTGATATTTGCATACGCATGACGTTTCTACTGACTTACGTGTTCATTATACTGATTTCCAGACCACCTTTTCTGCAATTTCATGGCTATCTGCTAAATTTTTATTATCATTTATTCATCATTTTTCAATGAGCCCCCTAGGCATCTTACCACTTCTAGCCTGTTTATACTCTGGCTTGCCAATTGCCAAGCAGCCAGTGGCAATTGACAGCTGACTGTGGAGGGAACGAAATTATAAGTAAAATAAACTGGGCGTTTGATGTGTTAACCTTTGCCTATCATCCAAATTCTTCTACATGCATGAAGTATCGTTATTACTCTTGGATGTTTAAATAATTGTGATATTAATTATTAGATTATATAAGATATTTTAGTGGTGTAAAATTTAAACTCAACTAATATGTGATACCTAAAGAAGTGGTTTTTGAATTATTTACCTTAAATACTGAGCAGTGCAAACTATCTTATCTTGACCAGAGTGGCCACGGAACCTGGAAATCAGGGAAATGTCAAGGAGCTATCTGATTTTGAAAAAAAATCGGGGAAATGTCAGGGAATTTTTTTAATTTCTCCAAAATTGGGGAAATTTTTGTTCTGATGATATACTTCCCCGTGCACCACTACTTTGACGCCATTTACCCGGGGAATTCCGATGGTAATCGTGAGAATTTTAATATTGCGGAATAATTTATACTTTTCATTACCGCCAAAACTATTTTTAATAAATTGCCATATTATCTCTTTAGTATACATGTTTTATTTGATCATACTACAAAAAGTCGAGGAAATTTGCAAAAAAGTTTGCCATAAAATCAAGAAATTTTTTTAGAAATCTGTTGGAGAAATCAGGGAAGGAACTTTTTTTCCTGAATTTTGTGGCCACGCGTTCAATCACTTGAAAATTTCTTAGATTATGCAACTTTTGTATTAAGTGAATGCTTTGCACCTGTCTATTATTTACTTCTTTACAAATGATTATTTATTGTTGAGAACCAAGTTCAATTTTTGACTTAGTGATTAAAAAGTCTTGGTGCATCTGTGCATCCAATCAAAACTGCTAGTTGTGAATGAATAGTTTATTAATGACAATTTGTATAACGTGAGGTTTGTGTGTGTGGAAGAGAGAGTGAGAAAAGTTCCAATCCGAACTCTCAAGCGGATCTTTGCCTTTTGTAGGCCATCAGAGTGAATAAAGGCAAAAAAATCGAAACTAGTTTAGACTGTTAGGATCCAGCCCGATATATAAAATATATCCCGATATATCTTAAAATTTTTGGAATTATCCCTTAAAATTATTAAATTACCTCAAATTTTTTTTGAATAACCTCTAAAATTTTTAGGAACTATCCCTAAAATTCCTACCTAATTTTTTTAGAAAACTCACTGCATTACTTGGATAGGGATCCGGTATATGAAGAGATAATCCTTTCAAAAGACCCTTTGATTAATTGCAATTCTTATTCTTTAGATCTAATTTTCAAAAATGTTTATTGTATATTTTTCTTTAAGGAATTCCTCATAAAAATGGTAATGTACCGAAACCTCAGAGCAAAAGTATTTCCAAGATCGGCCTTCCAGCCAAGAAAAAAGAAGACTCCCCAAAGATTAGTTTCAGATGTGAGCTCAGTCACATTGAACATACAGAAGACAATTCTATTGCCTCTAAAGGATTCCTCTTTCAACCTCCTACTGATCTCAGCTTTTCATTCTTGGAAAATGGCATAGGTTCCATTTTTTCTAAATTAAGAGCTGGGACTGAGCGAACGTAAGTACTAATAAAATGGTCTCGACCTTATAATCGATTCAGTGTTTTGTACAAGAATTTTTTAGTGACCCTAAATTTAAGTGAAAATTGTCTATTTATTTAATAAAATGACCAATATTGTCTTATTTCTTGAATTTTAAGATGCAATATGGATTAAAAATTTTTAGTTTTATTCAATAATCAATCCTATGTTTAATATTATAATTATTGTTTTGCCTTTGGTCAGCCATGCTCCCTCCCCCCTTTCCTCCCTATATGTATTTGAAAAGTACCTTAGATTATAGTATGCTCTGAAACAGTTTGAAAAGTTTTGATAAATGAAACTATTTCAAAAATATTTAATAATTTTTTCAATATAAATAATTTTTATTTTGACTGAGCACTACAATATTTTTTTTTTTAATTATCTAAAAAAAATTTGCTTAGGTGTAACGTAATGACAGCTTTTTTTATTCTGCTATTAAAAATATCCATATTTGGATTCAGTTTCAGCTTTTCCAGAAACTTAAAAAATGCTTGTTAATCAACTAATTGTTTAAATGTGTAAACTTGCTAACAAAACATACATTTAACTTAACATGCTTACACATTTAGTTGACAAAATATTAATAGAATATCTTTGTTTTTCAGATCTACACCTATGCGCGCAGATCTAAAAGAAATTGAAGATGCTGGGAAAAAAAGTTCTAATGTAACAGATGACAGTCTTAAAAGTGAGGTTTCAAGGCTCCAAATACCGGATCCTGCCAATGAATCATATGAATTTTCAGCAAGTTCACCTGAAATCAAGGTGAAAGAAAAAGAGTATATTCCAGTTGATACAGCTTCTGATATTGGTGAAGAGAAAAAAAACTACTTAGTTGAGCAAGATAGCCTCCAGAAAAGTCCTGATATCAATAAACCTCAAACAGGCGATAAAAGTTACAACATAACAGAAAGTGTCTCTGAAAAGTTAGAAATCAAAAATCAAGGGCCTGTCCTAAACATTCCTGAAATTAACTTGCCCGTTTTTGAAGGAGAAAGCCCACTTCGAAAGGACCCAACAACTTTTGAGCTTCCTGTATATCATGAAATTGATTTACTTGAAAAACAAGGTCCTGCCAATCTTCTTGATGGTAGCTTGTCAGTTTTTGGAGGAAAAAGCCCACTTTTAAAGGATGTAATTACATCTGAATATTCTCAACAGCCAAAATCAGACCTGCCTGATGATGAAGTGCCAGCTATTAACCCTAGGGAATTGCCAGAAGGTAAAAAGAGTGTTGATGTAAAAGACTTCCCTAATCAAGAACTTAACTTGGAGAAACCCAACATGCAAGCTCCTACTATGAGCTTATCTGAAATCTGTTCATCTACTTTCAAAGGAAAAGGCCCTCTTTTACCTATTGATATCCCATCTAATGTTACAAAGAAGGACTTGCTACTTGAAGACGATGTATCATTCATAACTCGACGCAAAACACGAAGTGAGTAAATTCTTCATTCTAAATTTGTACTAATGGAGAAATCTTGATTGGCTAATTGATTCAAGAGTCTTTGTGCAAGAATTCATTTAATGACCCTGCATTTGGAAATTATTATAAACATTTAAAAAAAAAAAATTATTAATGGGAGAAGGAGAGCCCTTAATGTAGTTTCGTTGGTCCTTTTGTTAATAATAAATCATGTATATTTTATAATATTTTTTGCTTTAGGCACACCATATTCCATATCCATGCATTGTAATAAAATTTATCAGTTATTGTATATTTTGATTTTATTTCAACTTCTTTTATAACTAAATTAAGTGGGGAATTATAGAATGTTATAATTTTATTTAAAAAAAAATGGTTCAAATTTTTTTAATTTAATTGTGATTATTGCAAAATAATTCCTGTGTACAGGATTTTTTATTGCAATAATTCCAACTCAGTCGCTTTTAAGACCTTGCTGAAGTTATTTGAAATCTTGTAATAATTCTTTGGAGCCGTTTAGCTTTCATGTCATAAATAAAGTATCCCAAAGAAACAAAGCACAGTTGCTTGACATTAATGTTTCATAACCATTTTTTACTGTGCTTATTAAAAAGGTTTTTTTTTTACTGTGCTTATTTTATTATTGTTATTATTTTAAGATTATGCTGTGTTTATTATTATCTTATTTACTCTTGGAGAATTATGATATATCATGCAAAATATTAAGGAGGATGTCTTAAGATACTTCTCTCATTTTTTTGTGAAAATGATTGCAAAATCACTTTCATTTCAATTTCTTTTAAATAGTTTAATGTTTTACTGATACTTGCAGCATTAGGTTCTATTAAAAATTCTAATGATGGATCATTTTCCGGTGATCAAGGTACCACAAACCAAATTTAATGCAAAAATTGCTTTTTTTTTTGTTAATAAGTAACAAAATTAAAGTAAGAATAATTAAAATCCTTCCACATTGGTTATGACCATTAATTTGGTCACAGTTCTCATCTATCAAAACTTTCCTTGATCATTCAGTTTATCATTCTCAATAAACTATACGAAAACTACACCTAGTGGTTTAAAAAATATATTTTCTTCAAAAGTGGTCCAGCCATTGATGCTGTTAAAGACTTGAGTAAACCAAAAGGAAAATTCTTATGATTTGGGAGGTTTTCAAATAAATTTTTCTCCAAACACCGATGTGTACTCTTTTTTTTTTTTTTTTTTAAGAAAAAAAATAAGGTTTACTTTATATTGGTCAATATAGTTCCTTTTTCAGACTTCTGTATTACCCATGTTATTTTTCAGCAAAACTCTATTCTAATGATTTAAATATAATTTATATCAAATCATTATTTTATAATGCAAATGGCTTATCAAGTACTATCTTATGCATACAGTTTAGTGCTCTTTTCTTGTATTCATTTTGTGTTATTTTAAAAGGCAGTGAAATAAATACTCGCAGCTTCAGAAGAAGCGAGATGCCGCCCTTGGAGAGTATAAACGAAAGCCTCGAGAACAGCTCTCTGCTCGAATCCCCACCCAAACCTCGCAAGAAAGAGCCTTTGCAAAAGCCCACCCTCGGCAACGATTTCACCCCTCGACGTTCCTTGAGGCTAGCAAGGCTCAGTGAACTTGGTTCACCGGAGTGTCTTTTCAATGTGAGGCCTTCTTTTTATGCTACACCACCCGATTTAGGTAAGTTTTACCAGTAATATCTAAGTAAAAATGAGGAGTGTAAGAAATTTTACAGGATCTTCTTGCCTGTTTGATTTTTTAACAGAGTTTTTATCAATTATATTGAAATGGAGCAATTATGTGCCTTTCAAGCCGTGCTATTAGTAGTTAGGAAAGAGCTACAAGTCTTGCTATTACAGAGTGGCCACAGAACCTGGAAATCAGGGAAGCGTCAGGGAGCTTTCTGATTCCGGAAAAAATCAGAGAAATGTCAGGGAACTTTTTTAAATTAAACGAAAATCAGGGAAATTTTTACGCATGTTTTCCCGTTCATCTGTATTTTGGCGCCATTTACCCGGAGAATTGTGGTGGTAATCATTCAAAGTTTAATATTGCAGAATAATTTAAATTTTTCATTATCACTAAAACTATTTTTGAAAAATTTGCTGTGAAATCAGGGATTTTTGTAGAATTTTGTCAGGGAATTATCAGGGAACTTTTTTTTCTGAATTTTGTAACCACCCTTTATTAGTGGTTAGCTATTGGTATTGCAAATTGTGCTATTGGTAGTTAGAAAAGAGCTTGATCAGCAATCATTAATCTTAATATGGTTATCTTATAATTCAACATTGAGAGACTTTTATTAAGCAGGAGCCTATGAAGCTACTATATGATCTCTGTGGTTTTTAAATTTTTTTTATGAAAAATGTTAGAATAATTGTGTGAAAAATCAAAATTTTAGTTGAAGGAAACATGTTTGAGTATGCCAAAGAAGGGAACTTTTTCAATTGAAAGCATGTAATCAAAGAAATATACAATTAACTGCTTTAGAGGGGCCTAGACATAGATTTTTGGATAGGTTCCTTTTTTTTTAATTTTTTTTAAATACAGTTTTACTGAAAGGACTCAAGTTTCTCCTAAAAAAATTGTTGCAATTACAGTCAAACCCCATTAACGCGAAGTAATTTAGTAATAATTTTAATAAATTAACATTAAGTTTTAAGTTCGGAGAACTGCTATTACTTTGCATTAAACGGAATTAGACTGTACAGGGTGTCAACAGACTGGGAAAAACGTGAATATCTTTTAAAGTCAGGCAATTCAGCATTTAGGGAATTATCAGGAATTTTGTCAAAAAGTTTAAAAGAATCGGGGAATTTTCCAAAATTAAACTGAAATTTTTAATTTGGATAGTTGAAGATATGGTGCTAACAAAAATACCCAAAACAATTTGCAAAAAATTTAGAAAATGTTTTTTAAAGAACGGTAAAAATTTGAACCGCAAGACCGTTCACGTAACTTCTAGCATTAAAATGTCTTGACAAACACTGAACCTGCATACGTTCAGACTTCATTCAATCACCAATGAGAATAATACCATTCCTCCTCATTTTTCTTTAAGATTATTGCCTCTATCGGCATTATTTTTACGTTGGTATGTGGTGGCCATTTTCAGAGCGTTACAGCCGTTATTTTCATGATTATAGCAGGCGCTATTGTTATGAACTTCATTCCTGCGTGATGCTCATTTCATTGGGGTGTTACGATATAAGTCACTGACGCTATTTCAAGGATTGCACCTGTCAGATATGGTACAGTTTTGCTGAAACACAGATTTCAGCTCTTTTTTGACTGAAATTTCGATCATTCCGCAGATCGATACGAATCTGCATTACAATTTTATTGGGTTTATGAGTAAGTTTCGCAACCACGGAACCTGCGAACGTTCAAACTTCCGATCATGGGTGAAAGTTTTTGAGGATTTCCGTGTTGTTGTTTTTTCCATTAATGAACAATTACATTAGTGTCTTAACGGAAAAGCTCCACTTGAGTTCATGTTTTTCAAATGTCATGTTTAACAAAGAATTCAAAATGGAGCCTGCATACGTTCAGAATTATCCCAAAACCACTGATAGAATGAGTATTTTTCTATAATGTCATAGCCTCTATCAGCATTATTTATGTTGGTATGTGATGGCCATTTTGCTGTTACGGGGCGAAGTGCCAGTTACTCCCATGATTATGGAGAGCGAAATCGTCAAGAATCCTATTGTTGCATGATAATAATTTTCGTCGGATGTTATCCCGAAATGAGTCATTAGCTCTATTGCAGAGTTCTGCATCGGTCAGAATGTCAGACATTGTACAGCTGAAATGCCGATTTTAGCTCCTTGTTTTAACTGAAATTTCTATCTTTCCAAAAATTAATACAAATCTGCATTACAATTTTATTTTGCTTGTTTGCAAGTCTCACAGTAGCGGAACCTATGTAGGTTCAGACTTCCCCAAACCTCCAACGTCATGATCAGTTTTACTGCAAATAATTGCAAACCTCTATTGGCTTTATTTAAATTGGTGCGTGATGATTATTTTCACTGAGCATTATGATGATGTAATGACTGCTAATTGCCGATTTGCGCTACTACGGCAAATGCTATCGCCAAGATTTACGTTGTTGTGATGCTCACTTTCGGCGAGTATCATGACAATATAATAACCACTATTCCGAAGATTTACGGCTCTATAATTGTCTCTATTGTCAAAATTTACGTGGTTGTGATAGTAAATTTTGAAGAGTGTTACGTCGATATAATCGCCTTCATTGTAGAGATTTCCACCAATATATTGGGTGCTAATGCTGATGTTTATGTTGGTGTGATAGTCAGTTTGCCGATTGTTGTTTTAATATGATTGCAAGTATAGTGGCCGCTATCGCCGATATTTACAGTAGAGTAGTGGTAATTTTCACCAAGGGTTAAAGCCGTTTTAAAATAGCTATTGCCAAAATTTGCAATGCCGTTTTAGTCTCATTCTGCTTAGGCTTCCATTGATGTGATAGCCGCTATGTCTATGATTAGAGTAACTGCCGCGGAACTTAAACAAATAAAAAAAAAGAAAATTGCAAAGGATGAAATAGAACAATTTGGGCAGTGAAATTATGCAAAATGAAAAGAAAATGAAAATGATGTAACTCTGCCAATCCAACCACATTCAAAGATAGTTTTTTAAATACACAAATTGATGTTTAATTTTTTTTACCAATTTTATTTGATGCATAAAATAAAAAAAAATTTAAGTAATTATTGTTTTTTTCTATTTTTTTATTAGAAAACAAAAATAGTTAAGAGCAAGATTCTGAGAGATTGATCCACTTAACGTTAGGGGGTGATTCACACCATCTCCGATTGTCCCCAAAAAATTACAAGGTTGCTAATACCCTTATTAGATGATAAAATCTGAAATTATTTGTTCCGAAGTTGCACCGATCAAATTCTATGATGTGTCAAAGATCACCTTTAAAAATGAAAAAATTGGTGTTTTTGTGCAGGGGTCTATCTAGATTTTTTTTACAGGATCCTATTTTTGTGAAAAAATATTAATTTTGTGAAAATTTTCCAATTTTATATATTTTGAGCATATGGTTTGGCGTCCACGACGTCACTTCCTTAAAATCCATGTGTGGGCAAACGAGCCGTTTTCTCCTTTTGGCATAAAATAAACTTTGTAATTGGTCTGTTTTCAAACTGGAAATATTATGAAGGTTTAATTTTTTTGACTTGGAATTTTGTGAAAGGGCAGTTTGTTGGACACAGAATTTTGTGAAGGGTCCGTTTTTTGGACATGGAATTTTGTGAAGGGTCCTTAAAAGGACCCAAATTTCCTTCTGCATAGACCCCTGTTGTGACACATGAAAACAATTTTTATCCGTCTAAAACTTCTTAAGCAACTTGCCACCTGCATTTCTTCTGTTATTGAATGTACTAGAATAGATCTTTATAAAACATATAAAAAGTTGATGACAAGTCAATTGCGCAAGGTCATGAAATGTCCAGGTTTTCATGATTTTTACCATTTTCAAGACTGAATTATATCTTGCGCGTTTGATTTGTCACTTCAAACTAGGTGTCATTGGATAGATCTATATTAGTACTATTTATTAATACATAAAACATTGAGGCAAGTTGAACACGTTGGAAGTAATTTGGCTCCAAAATCGAAAAAATCTCCGAATTTGACACAAATTTGAGCTCGTATATCTTGCTGCGGGAACAATATATTGACACAACGCTGAGACTATTTAAACACTCTTTTATTATACTTAATGAGAAATTAAACTTTATTGAGGCAAGTTGAAGAGAAAAAAATAAATGATTTTTTTTTTGTTGCACCCCATTCTTACATATTGATGCATTACGGTTTTCATTCATGTTTTCAAAAATTAATCGGTTTTCACTTCACTCTTCCTCATGTTTATACCAAATGCTTGTTGTATGTCTTTTAAGCTAGGAACTGTGACTGGATTGGCTCCAGAAAGTTTCAAAAGACAGGGGAAAAACCGAACTTCGATGCACTGTGTTGATAATATCAAGTAATGGCCACTTAAACTTAACAGCTCCTCTTTGTTGAAGAAATTCCATTTTAAACACATCATCCCCACAATTTTCTAGCAGTTTATGAATATAAAATCGTTTATCGTTCAGGACTGCGTATAAAAAATGGGGCTGAATCTCATATTCTCAGACCTGATCAGCAGTTAGCTTTATCTCTTTTATGATATTCTTTATTTGTTGGGGAACAGTAATTTCGATTTCAAATGTGAATTCACCATGCAATCAGTTCCAGGCACAAATCAGACCAAACCCTAAAGACGAAGATAATATCATTTAGCCCTAAAATTTATAACTGATGTTTTGCCCAGAAGAAAATTGCACATCAACGTTTGAAACTGCAGAGGATTTGTCCCTACATATTGCTAGAGGAGAACACCAAATTCCTAAAATAATCACAGGTCAAGACAAATCCATGAGTGCATTCTCAAAAAGAATGGAAGCAAGGGCAAAAAAGACTAATTATGAAATTATTGCAGATTTTGAAGAACCCACTATAGAGAATAGAAATAGCATCTATTCATGCCATCTACATACCTGATTGTCTCCAATGATTCCAAGATAAAATTCGTCATTTTGTTCAATGACTTCATCTTCAATAACACTGCATATTTCAATCGTACCTTTCATTCTGTGGAAATGTGACATAACTTGTTCCCGTGTCAAATATTCATTTGAACAAAATTTCTGCTTTCCATCAACTTTGAGATTTCTCCTCATACTTGCAACAGTTTGGGGTGTTAATTTATTTCCTGCTTTATTTCCTTTGTTGAAGTATTCTAAACTGTTTTTGATTTTGGTTCTTGAACTTTCCTTTTGGGTTTCAGTGCCTGTCCTTCTTTGCGCCCAAAACTTGATTAGATGTAATTTTTATTATCTGTAGTGGGTTCTTCAAAAGCTGCAGTAATTTCATAATTGGTCTGTTTTGTCACTGCTTCCATTCTTTTTGCAAATGCACTTCTGGTTTTGTCTTGACTAGTTATTATTTTAGAAATTTGATGTTCTTCTCTATAGCAATATGTAGGGACAAATCCTCTGCAGTTTCAAATGTTGATGAACAATTTTTTCTGGGCAAAACATCAGAGTTATAAATTTATGGCTGAGGGACATTGTCTTCGTCTATAAGGTGTGGCCTGACTTGTGCCTGGAACTGATTGCATGGTGAATTTGCAGTTGAAATCCAAATTACTGTCCCCTAACAAGTAGAGAATATCATAAAAGAGATAAAGCTAATTCCAGATAAGAACTGCAGATATGAAATTCGGCCCCATTCTTTTTACGCTGTCCTAAATACAATAAACGGATTTACATTAGTAAACTACAAGAAGATTGTGGGGATGACGTGTGTTTAAAATGAAATTTCTTCATCAGAGAGGAGCCGAGTTTAAGTGGCAATTGCGTGATCCGAAGCTCAGTTTTCTTTGGTACTTTGCAACTTTCTGGAGCCGATCCAGTCAAAGTTCCTAGCTTAAAAGACATACTACAAGCAATTTTTATAAACATGAGGAAGAGTGAAGTGAAAATCAATTAATTTTTGAAAACATGAATGGAAACAGTAATGCATTAATATGTAAGGATGGGGTGCAACAAAAAAAAATCATTTATTTTTTTCTCTTCAACTTGCCTCAATAAAGTTTAATTTCTCATTAAGTATAATCAAAGAATGTTTAAATAGTCTCAGCGTTGTGTCAATATATTGTTCCCGCAGCAAGATATACAAGCTCAAATTTGTGTCAAATTAGGAAATTTTTCGATTTTGGCACCAAATAACTTCCAACGTGTTCAACTTGCCTCAATGTTTTATGTATTAATAAATAGTACTAATATAGCTCTATCCAATGACACCTAGTTTGAAGTGACAAATCAAGTGCGCAAGATATAATTCATCTTGAAAATGGTAAAAATCATGAAAACCTGGACATTTCCTGACCTTGAATGACCTTGCGCAATTGACTTGTCATCAACTTTTTATATGTTTTATAAAGATCTATTCTAGTACATTCAATAACAGAAGAAATGCAGGTGCCAAGTTGCTTGTGAAGTTTTAGACGGATAAAAATAGTTTTCATGTGTCCCAAAAACACCAATTTTTTCATTTTTAAAGGTGATTTTTGACACGTCATAGAATTTGAGCGGTGCAACTACGGAACAAATAATTTCAGATTTTATTATCTAATAAGGATAGCAGCAACTGGTAATTTTTTGGGGACAATCGGAGATGGTGCGAATCAGGGGTGGTTCAACTTCTCAGAATCTTGCTCTTAATACAATATAATATAGAATATTTATGGAATGTTTCATCCATTTTGACGTGATTTATGGTGTGTCTTTATTTTTAAAATTTACTTAGAAAGAAAATAGCTTATTAAATCTAAAATTTATTACTAGAGTCCTCTTTTCTTGAGATTAGACTGTAAGCATAAAAAAATATGTGTACATACATGTGCAATTCTATATATGTATGTATATATACATATAACGGTAAAATAGTATTGACCCTCTTAGGATATAAAAAAGCAGCCGAGATTAAACAAATGTAAAAGTTTATTGTCAGAGTGGCTCGGAGCGAAGGGGTGATGTAATCACTAGTGTCAAGATTTGATATTTTAAAAGGCGGAGTCAAAACGGATTACGTAGCTTATATGAGTTTGAGTGATGTTTTACAATTTTCCAAGTGGTTCTCGCTAACTAGATAACTTACGAGAGCAATCTAGTAGCTACATTGACGATTCCAAAGCGATTACATGTATATATATACATATATATATAACTTTTCTGTGGGCACCCTACTGTACTAAATATATTTTGGGGGTAGAAAAAGTCTTCAAATTTGTAAATGCTCAAACATAGTTTTAACATCATGAAAATATGCACCAAAACTTTTTTTAATTATAGTTTATTACAAGCCGTAACACACAAGAATTTTTCAAAATTGTACGAAAATAAGAGTCTATACTGCAATTAGAATTGTCTGACCCTTTGTACTCATGAAAATTTTATTTTTAGGAATTGTAACTGAACTGCTTTTAAATGGAAGATATTTTATTCTAAAATCTCGGGGAAAATCTGTCTAAAAAAAGTTTTTTTATTGTATTTTGCTTTCACACCCTTTTATTTTTAATGTGTTTAAAAAATAAGATAGAGTGCTTTGACACAACTGATGTTTACAATTTAGAACAAAATTCCCTTAAAAGTTGTTCAAACATATACACTAGGGTGGAACGAAAAGGGCCTTAAAATTTTTTTTTTTTAATTTTAGCTTAGTAATAGTGGGGAAAAGTTGCCTTTTAAGTTCAAAAAGAGGGGGAGGAAATTTGGTTGCAATACTACAACATCTTGAGGTGCCGCAAAGAGCTTAAAGTTTATAAAAAAATCAAAAATTATCAAGTTTGTTAAATTATTTTTTATGAATTTCTCGTATATATAATGTTACAAAAGATGGTTTTAAGTACATATATAAGCATTAGAGTTGGAAAAAATTATGAATTACAAAATATAATAATAATAATAAAATATATTGTAATGTAAAATTTTGTATTTCTTACTTCTGTATCCTTAATGATTACAAATGTTAAATCTGCAAAATGTTTGTTTCTACTTCATTGCTACATTAAACTGGTTTTTTGTATTAAATGTTGGCATATTCCTACGTGAGTAAATTTTTGCTCTTATATATCCTTCTCTTGCGGTTGAACCACAGACATTTTGAGCCGATTCGGTCACCAGTTTCACAGTTCTTTCCACTGCTTGCGTGTGACAAGGAAGCCGGGGAAAGTCGATAACCGGGTCTACTTTACTATTTGGTTCATCTTCAGATGCCTTCCGTATAAAGTCTTTGAGAGAGTCACTGGAAACATGTTTTAACATGGGAGGTTCAGTTACGTCATTTTCAGGCCATGAGATCATGTCGATGTAATCCTTTGCATCGAAGTTTATCTTTGGAACTTTAAACTTCCTCACTCCACCTCTACTTTCTGTTCTTGCTTTTAAAACACGTCGTAAACCAAGTTCTCTTTGAATTTTGCGTTCATCACATAGCATGGACAAAAGGAGATTTTCTGGAGCCGCAAAATACCCATTTCTTTGAATAACAGGATCTATAACTTTCTTGAGATCGTCAGAGAGATAGCGTGAATATGAGATAAGGTTAAACAGATGTTTGGAACCATAAGTGCATGAAGGTTTTAACTTAATATTAAACCACACAGGCACATACACTTTCACAATGTACTCAGCCAGAGTCTTAAGATTTTGAGTTGGATTTTCAGTTGCCACATACAATCTAAGCACGCGGTTGGCTAGTGTCAACCACCTGGAGTGAGCAAGTTTCCCGGGATTTCGTAAAGATAAATCTAGGGAGCAATATCCACTTGATACAGCAATACACATATCCAATAAATATTTCTGATCTGTACTTAAATCATTTTTGTCCTCCAAAAGAGGAAGGTTATTTTCAATTGGCAAGAAAGTAACCACAGGAAGATTAGCACAGTTTTCTAGCTGCTGACCTATTTCACCTTTAAACTCATTGGGTCCCTTTGTTTTACCATCTAAATGACAAAAAAGATGTCGCAATGGTAGCTCATTTCCATGGAACAAACAAATTAACCATTGTAACGGTCTTCCTATTTCCTTTTCCATCAAAGAAATCACACCATTATTATGTCCAGTGTTTACAACGGTTCCATCACACCCAATAGCAGTAAAGTTTAAAAGTTGTTTGTTGTGTTCTCTATCTTCAAGAAACTCCTGTATACTGTCTGCTATGTCTTTTCCAGTGCCAGATTTAGGTGTTACGTGGCCTAAAAACTTTGAGCTTGGTTCCTCTATTTGTGAAACGTGCTCTTCTGAAATAACTTTTTTGTATAACTTACTTCCTTTGTTTTCTTGAACAATTGTTTTGTCTTTTCTTCCATCAAAAAACAATCCTCTATTTTCAGTTATATGGTTATAACGAGTGTCATTAATGAGATCTCTTCGATTGGTTGATCTTGCTCGTCTAATTTTCATCCTGTCTATAACGTTGGTTTTGTCTTCTGTTATTACACCAAAGTCCTGTAAAGCAGCACTAGCTATAGCTGCAGCAGCTCTATCTGATATTCTGATATGGTCAGCAATGGAAGCTACAGATGGCAATTTAATGCGCATTTGAGTGATTTTCTCTTCTTTCAGTTTTGAAGGGCCTGGTAGATGTATCTCTTCTTGTATATTTGAAGGACCTGGTTGGTTTGCATCTTCTGGTATCGAACACTGCTGTTCTTCAGCGCTGTCATTGGAACCAATAACCGTTTCTGATACACTAGTATTTTTTGTCCGTTCTTTATTAAACTTGACTATTCTCTGTAGTTCTTTAATTTTTCTTGCTTCTTTCTTCCTCAAAGCGCTTGTGGTAGCTATATCAACATTACCTATCACCATTTTCCAGGCAGAACGTTGATCATTTAGAAACTTTTGTTCCATAACTGGTACTTTTCTTCCTTTTACACAAGTACAAGTATTAAAGTTTACACACTTACAGGCAGCAATATCAAATAAACGTTCGGCCTCGCCTCTAAATTTTGAGAGGTTGCAGTCAAACTTTTCTGACCCTTTTCTGCTTTTAGACTTTAATAAATTTCTGTATTTAGCATGATACGCTCTTATCATTAGTAAAATTCTTTGACTGGAAACAACGGGAATAGAAGCTCTTGACCATATTTGCTCTATTTTGGGAACTAAAGTGTCACATATTTCACTTACTGTAGAATCCTTCTCTGAAGCATTTTTGAGGTTTTGTCTGATATAACAGTAGCACTTCATAACAGATTCGTAAGTAGGCAGTTCAACATCGAGCAAATCACTACATTTCCCAAAAATAGGACATTCCGACATTTGTCTTGTCTTCACTAATTTAGACTGAGCCATTTTTACTCACAACAATAAAGTAGAACACATACTAACAAAATATTATGTTAATCTGTAACACATTAGACGGAGTGGAGGCGCCAATTCAACTGAACTCGGCACAGCTAGTGACCTGACACCTGATCTGAGCTTGTCTCCTCACGCAGACAAATCTTTGCCCCTCCCCCCTACCCACCCACACTTAACATCCGCAAGCGATGACTCAGGCTCCTGGACGCCAATATATCACGAAAACTGTTTTTATCTTCTAAATTTTTATTTTATAAGGCATAAATGAAGCTTTTTATTTCATAATCGAGACACGCAAAAATATTTGAAAAAGTTCAAAAAAGTGTGTTTTTATGTAACTTTAACGTACTTGCGGCACCTCAAGACGTATTCTAATATTTTTCATATTTTCAATTTATCTTATCTACACCATAAGGCAACTTTTCCGTGCTATTACAAATTAAAATCAAAAGTTGATTCTATCGTCAAAAAAAGTTTAAAATATAGCAAAAATTTCGATTTTTTGAAACTTTAACAGCTTTGCGGCACCTCAAGACGTACTCCAATATTTTTCATATTTTTAATTTATCTTATCTACATCAAAAGGCAACTTTTCCGCACTATTACAAATTAAAAATCAAAAGTTGAATTTTTCGTTCCACCCTAATATACACCCATTTGATTTTTCCATGAAATTGTGATCATATGCAAATCACTAACCAACTTTCTAACAGTTTAAAACTAATTCCTTGTTTCTAGCTAATTTCTTGTTTCAATCTATAGTCCTTACAATACACATATACTTTCATTTAAACAAAGAAAAACTTTTTAAATCTATTTCCAGAAAAAATTTTGTGTGTGAGAAATACCTATTTGTCCCCAATGGCAATACTCATTCTAACTGATGTTTGATCTGATTGATATAATGAAAGTAAACTATATCATATTTAAATATTTTTTTGCTTAACTTCCTTGACTTGTTCTCCTGCTGTCTTTTTAAATCTAAACGTCCTTTAATATTTGGATTCCATTCAGATTCACTCCATATTAATATAACATTCCATGCTTTTTTTATATACAGCATTGCAGGATAAAGTTTTTATATCATCATCATCATATGCAGCTTTGATGTTTAAGCAGAATCATTATTTGTCCATTTTTTCCCAATATGAGATAATGCTGTTAGAGCAAAGATCTAGCTCTTTCCTCCCACACAAATATTGTACGTTGTGGTGCAGGTTTTAAATAAAGCTGTGTGTTCACTTTCTCCAATTTGAAATCCTTTTGTGCTGTCTGAAAATTTACAAAAGTGGACATACAATAAATAGGCTTTTAGCCATCAACTTGATTTTTTTAATGCATGGTTAACTTTTAAATAAAGAATATAATAAAAGTCTGGCTACAAGTTTCATTATATGAAGCATTTAGAATAAAGATATTTTGAAAAAGTGTAGTTAGTGCCTGATTAAAATTTATAACAGAGGGCAAAAATTCATATTTTTTTAAATATATAATAAGTCAAAATACAGAGCAAATAAGATTATTGCTTTTTTATACTTGTTTGCTATATTAATTTTTTTTTTTTTATTTACAGAAAATAGTGCTTGTAGTTCCACCACATTAACATACGATTTTGATAAACTGCATTTGGAGGCACCATCTAAAGAGGTATGTATACTTTTAACATTCTTCTGGGTGCATTTAATCTGATAAACACAAGTGATTTTCTCGCCTCGCCCTGCCAACTAGTATATTAAATATATGGTGGGTTAAAAAAAAACTTGTATTTTGACTTTGTGGGTGTGACTCTCCTTATAAAAATTTTCATCACTTGAAAGTTGTATAAATAAATGTAATTGTATAATTATTATGTTTTTGATTACGACCTTTAAAGAATACTACATCCATAACCTAGCAGTCAACATATTGCTCCCTGCAAAAGGTTAAAACATTTGTAAAATAATTGTTTGATCTAGAGACAGCTTCTAATTGTTTAGAAATAGACATTGATAGACTTCAGCAGTAACAAATCTAATCTAAGAGCAGATAGTTTGGTTTATGCATAAATTAACTTTTTTCAAGAGTGACTAAAAATTGAATATGTGCTTTAACATACTCTTTGTGATTAAATTCTCTTATGTTTAGAATTTACGTTTCACTTCTTTGCAGGGGTCCTATATGTCCTATAAATCCTATATTTCTATATTGATTCGATCTATATTTTCTTCGAATTCGTTACAACGGTGCCGATCGTTGCCATTTTTTAAATTTCGGATTCTTTGGCGCGATCGTAGGTGAAAAAGACCTGACAAAAGCGATGTTTGTAACGGCGGCGTTTTATCTCTTGTGACGTCACGTGCTGCATAACCTACAACTCAACTCTACTGGACCAGCGGGAGTTGTAAAGTGTAAACATATGAACTTTTCCATAGCACGCGGTCTTGAATTTCTGGTTAATTTTCTCCTCCAACGTAGTAAATTAATTGGTCATAATACATAGAGAGATGAAGCAACAAAACTCTGCCTCGAGAAAAACGGATGAAAACAACTTGTGATTAACTTGCAGGACTACTATAGAACATTTTGAGTTTGAGTGCTCAGTCAATAATTGATGAAGGAAACAAAAGGGTTAAGATTTACTGTATGATGTCGGATGGCGATTTTTTTATTCCAAATCCGATACGGATTCTGCGCCACGAATTGTTTACATCAAACCGTGCCTAATTATGACAACCATAGGCAGTTCTCTTGCTCTTAAAAAAAAATGGCAGGGCTGCCATTTTTTATCAATCACCGTCAAATCACCGTGGCGCAGAATCAGTACCGGATTCGGAATATTAGCCATGATTTTTTCATAAAAGTCGTCAAAATTGAAAATGACGTCAATACGTTGTGTTGTCAAATCCAAATGGTCTCTAGGGTTTCCGGAAAACCAAGTCCACGGTTCGCTACATTCGGCGCTTAATCTCCCAATTTTCGCCGCCAATCCAACCGACACTGAATAATAAATCTGAATCAACAAATGACTGCAAACAGAGATAAAAAGAAAATACTTAAAGAAATCGGAGCAGTTCAAGCAGTTATAGATACTGGAAGCAAAAGACTCAAGATTGCAAATAATTTAATTAATAAAACTTGATTTAGGGATGGAATATTGAGGCAATAACGGATGACATATTCAGGATCAGGCGATTTCTTTTTTTAAAGGTGTGTTTTCATTCTCTTAAATGCAATATAATGCGCATATAAATGTATAACGAGTTAATTTTTAAGTTCAGTAGCAACTGTGTGCAGTTATTTGATGTTTTAAAATGTCCTATATTTTTTTTTAAAAAATCCTATATAATCTTATTTTGTCACTTTGACCCCTGTCTTTGTGTTTTTCCTAATATTTCAGAATTACAAAATGCTATAAACCATCTCTCAGAAAAGTAGCCAATACTTGAAGAACATTTTCTTCAAAATATTGAAAGTTTTAGTAGCTACAAAGCATTTCATCCTGATGTTATTCCCTGCAAATTCTCACTTTGTTAACAATAACATGTTCTATCTTCTGCTCTAGCCTCTGTTACGTTAAAGTAATCTGCATGCAAAGTCTTGCAATATTATATTTAAAAATATTTTCACAGTTGCACATTCTCTAAAACATACATGCAAAACTGATAAGCTTGTGCTTCTAATAAAAAATATGGCAGTACACTGGCCAATTTTGATATTCTGTACCCAGAAGGAAAAAACTATTTACAGATTTCTTTCTTTTTTCAAGTTATCAATTGGGATTTTTGTGTGTTTTTCCTAGAGGTATACAATACTGACTTTATAACATAAATGTCAATTTTTAAAGAGTTGTAATAGCAATGGGGAAGTTGCACTATACCCAAAATGCTGTAATCAGACGAAACGGTTGTTTCGCCGCCAACCTTAAAAAAAGCAGAAACGACAGTAAGTATCTATTCTCTGCACAACTTCCAGCGAAAAGCCGAAATTGACTATTTTCTAGCGTGCTTACGAAATTTCACATAATTATACAAAAAATACCATAGACTCGTCTCGGTGATATCTTTCAAAGAAAAAAAAATTGAGTTTCTAGGATAAAAAACAACAAAGAAAAAAAAATATTGAAATTTCCAAAACGAAATAAAAAAACGAGTTCTAGCCCGATTTTGATGTAAAAATTTAGACAAACGCACAGCCCTAACTAAGCTATAGATCTTCAAACAGATTGAATTATAGGATGCGGAATGTTTCAACTTAAAATCCTACGCTGGTTTAAACTTCATTAAATAATTCTTTCTATTTTTAATTTATTTAAAACCACTTTTTTTCATTTCATAATTTGGCGACAGATAAAGGCGATCAGCTTGTAATTGAGGTTCAAATATATATGCCAAAAGTTGCCAAACAGGTTTGCTATCATTTCAAAGTTAGTTTTTTCGACATGTTAGGCTTAAGTGAGTATGCACGTAATGTTAAAGTATAGGCAGAACGAATTGGACTATATTTATATGGCTTATAACATCTTTAAAATTGAAATAATTTAATTTTTGAAGAGACAGAATTGAAGAGAAATATTTGTTCTTTAAGTTGCATGTGTTATTTGAACTGTATGACAATTTAGAGAGAGTTAACTTTCAAAAACATTTTACTTTCGGGAAATCTCCATTGAAAAGTGAAAACAATCACATTTTGTTGCAAGATACTATGGGCTGAATACAAAGTATAAATGTGGAGGTTATGCAAGCTGACGTCACAGTCAATTCATTACAGAGGACTAAATGAACCACGCATTGCGATTGGCTAATGGAATTTGCACAAATTTCATTCCTGTTTAAAGATGTATTGATTTTGTATATTTTCCGTTGCAGAATGAAATTGTGGAATCATACATATATCATCAAAATTGTAATTTCATAGTGAATTTTAAAATTGTTGTTAAGAAAATATTTTAAATTTTGTCAAATATCAATGGGTTATTATGTGAACCAAAATAATGCTTGGTATAATAAAAATAATTTATACTGCAATATTTATTAGACTGTAAAAAACTTGTAATATTTATTTGTAACAATTTATTAGAATAAACTTTCAATGGGATGAATGCTCTGGCCTTGTAAGTTAAAGGTGTCGGATTTGATTCCTGGGTTAGGTGTGGAAGTTCGTTGTGATTCAGAATCCACGTTAAGCTGTGGGTCCCGGACTGATTAGTCGTTATTATGCACTAAAATAGGTCGTTGTGCGTACAAACTAACCAATCGAGCTGAAACTTGGCAGACCGGCTCTTTGTCAATGGCAACGTATTTCTTTAAGTTTTGGGAGTTGAGTTGCCATACACAAGTTTCTAGTACTCGTTCGTGGTAGATTTTGATGGTTACTGCCTTCCGCATTCAACCAATTTGTCAATTTTCAAGTAGATTTTGGCATGCAAGATATCATTGAACTCAACTTGAAGAATAATGATATTCATGGTACCAGGTGTACCATAGGTGGTACTACTTCTGGTTTATCAATTTTGAAGATAAATATGGCATGTTGGGTGTCGTTGGGCTTGTCTTGAAAAACTGTGAATGTTTAAGGTATCAGGTATAGCATAGGTAGTACCATTTTTGGTTAATCAATTTCCAAGATAAATGTGGCATGTTGGACTTCTGTTTTGACGAATTATGAATGTTTAAAGTACCAGGTATGCTATTGGTACCACTTCCGGTTTATCAATTTTAAAGATAATTTTTGTATGTAAGGTATCGTTGAACTCAGTTTGAAGAATTATGAATATTCCTGGTACCAGGTGTACCATAGGTGATAAAGAGAAAAACAATGAAACGGACAAATTCAAAAAATAGAAGTCGCCAGTGTTTAAAAAAAAGTTCTGATATCCCACAAAAAAGCTCTTTTGAAAAGTAGAAGAACCACCAACCTCAAAAAACTTTCTTGCAATAAAAAAATCATAAACATGATGAAAATTTTCAGCCACAAACACAGTGATATAAAAAATGGCCAACCTCTGATTACAACTCTTGGTTGTGACTCGCTTACGAATGTATGCTTACTTAATTTATTTTTAAAATTTAAGTTCTGCTCCCATAAAAATTTACACTGCTTGAGGTTGGCGCCCGTCTTAATTACTAACCTTTAAAACCCCCCCACACATAAAACCTTTCCAAAATGTATGTATCAACCAAACAAAAGCTTACCAGAAACACTTTAGTTTTCTACTTAAAAAATTCTTAATAACGATTCAAATGCAAGCGTTTGAGCACAGTTGCTCTATACTATTTTGAAAATTACACGAACATGAATATTTACACCATTTTGTATTTCCTACCCATCCAAATGAAATCATAAACTCGAATATTCATGCAAACATCCATAAATTAGTTTAAACGCAAGCATTGTTAATAATTTTATGACGGGCGCCAACCTCAAGCAGCGTAATTTTTTATGGGAGCAGAACTTAAATTTTAAAAATAAACTATGTAAGCATACATTCGTAAGCGAGTCACAACCGAGAGTTGTAATCAGAGGTTGGCCATTTTTTATATCACTGTGTTTGTGGCTGAAAATTTTCATCATGTTTATGATTTTTTTATTGCAAGAAAGTTTTTTGAAGTTGGTGGTTCTTCTACTTTTCAAAAGTGCTTTTTTGTGGGATATTATATTTTTCTGAAAGAAAAATTTATGTAGTTTCTGAATATTCAATCAAAATGTTAAAAAAACGTTCCATTAAATATGAAAAATGCAATTAAGTATGAGCAAAAACGTGAACAACATCACATGACCAAAAACTGCCCTGTTGACCGATGACGTCAGGATGCACGAAGACTCCCGACCCTTAGCTAACTTAACCTTGTTTCATGTGCATGAATGAACTTATTGCTTGGATAATCTATAACTCTACTTGTTAATATTTAAAATATTCATTATGAAATTTTTTAATTTGATCTTTTTTTTAATATTTCCTACAAATTTATCATGCCGTTAGACCAAGGATTTAAAAAAGCACAATCGGATAACCTTCCAAGAGTAGCTTCTATCAGTATGATATCATTTGCGGCAAGAAATCCAACCTTTGTGGGGAAAGAAATAAAAGGAGTTAAAATTCAAAGATTAGTGATTTTTAAATTATAGAATTTTCTTTAATTTTTGTTATCATTCATATGTTTTTCTGAGTTCTAATATAATTTTGTTGGTCTTAAGGTAACCACGTTGTGTACGTTTTTTATTTAATTTTTGAACTAGACTCGCAATTTTTTTTTTACAATTAAACAAGTGTCAAAATATATATATTTGCAAAGTTTTTCCATTTGATATTTAATCAATTAAAATGTAATTACTTAATTAGTCTAATTGGACCCTACTAGAATTCTAAATAGAACTTAAGTGCAGCTTTTCTTTTTCATAGTTTTGTTTTGAAAGTATTTAAAATAACCCACTTTTTCTAAAAACATCAAGACTCAAAAGTAATTTCCCAGTTACTAATGTGTAGTAGTACCTTAATTTTAAAATGTTTGTATAAATTATTTTCTCAGAAAAGAACTACATTTTTTGACAGAGCAGGGCGTGAAAGCTATGGCAATAATGTCATCGGATATATTCCCGATTTGAAAATCGCAAACAACTGTGTATTTTAATCTTCAAAGAAAGAATAGATCAGTAATATTTATAAATACTCTTAGAAGACCCAACTGAAATATCTCGCATAATTCGTTTATTAATTGAAGGGAAAATATTATTAAAAAACTTCGATTTCTTAACGATCTATTAAAATATAAAATGAGGCGTGTTGTTGATCTGAAATGCTAAAGAAAAGATATCCTAACGATAACAAATTGGTTCGTGTATATTTTTAATTAATTCAAACAAAACTAATTTCAATTTACTGAACAATAATATACCCAGCAGTAGAGAAATTTTAAAAAACAATTTCTTATTTTTGGTTTTGTCTCGCTTCATTGTAGTACACCGCTGTTTCCGCCTTAATGGATCCTTAAATTCACTAAAAAAATTCATTATCCGGAGTATAAATGGGGGTATTTTTGCAGCAAGAAACAATATAATACTTATACTGCACTTTTGATTCTAAATATAAAATTTCAGTGCAACAGCTTTAAAAGAAAAAAACCGAAATCACAACAGCTTAGCTTTTGCAGGAATCAAAGAACCTAGGTCATATATCGTGACATCACACTACAAAGACGGTGTTTTTAAAGGAAGTGACGTCAGGGTCATTCAAAAGTTAATTTAAATAATATAAATTGAATTTTTTCAAACTGTAAATGGTACCATTATGTTTATTTTAAAAGGAACTATGGTTTTCAAAAGAGTTTGAAAATCATGCACCTTCTCCATTTTCTACATTTGATCAGCTCTGCCATAAAGAAAATGGACATGGTATCATTTTTTGTCTGGGAAAAATTATTTTTTGGACGAATTCCTAAAAAAGATCGAAATAGGGAAACTAAAAATAAAAAGTGTGATGCTCAAACCATGAAGTGATTATACAAATCATATTTTAGAATAAAGCAGAAACTAAATTTTAGAAAGTAGGGGGAGGCTAAAGTAAAAAATTTCTTGTCAAACCTAAAATTTTTCATCACTGAACATTACCAACTTGCATATTTTATTCTATTTAAAAAACCACAGAAATCACAGTCTGTAATTTAACTGCTTTAGGAATGCTCAATATCAACTTTTGATTGCTAGTTAATATTTCAAAATTATTAATTATTTAGCTACCTCAGCTATTTAATATAATTTTTCTTTTATGAAAGAAATTTGTTTGTTTAATAATTATGAGTCATATTTTAGATAAATAAACCACTTGTCCAAGTTCAACAACGTCCATCTACTCGCGATCGTAAAGTTAGCCTCCTCTACACCCCGCCACTGAAAGGAAGAGTTTCCACTGTGAGGAAGTCCATTAAAGGGGACTTGATGTCATTTTCACCAGATGTATAAAATTTCGTTTTACTTTCACCTAGATTTTATGATGTAACTGTTGCTTTATAGTGTATAAATATCAGCCTAGCCTTTATATTTTTTTATCTGTTTTATTCACATACAACACTTTGTAATCTTTATATTTAGCTTAAGAAATATGTATTAAAAAAAAAATTAAATATTGTGTAGTGTGTTTTTTTTTTTTTAGTACCTTGTGAATGTTGTAGGTTTAAAATGGACTAAACTATAATTAATAAATAAAAAAGGTGCCAGATGTGTCACCAGGTATGCAACTTATACCTAAAGTACAAAATGTTATGGTAGCAGTGTTTTATTTTAATCAGAATAAATAAAAGATATTTGAATGTGAATGCATATATTCACATTAATTTTTAATGAATAAATTACCGCATATTTTGCTGATAGATATGTTTTTAATATTTAAAATTAGATCCAAACACATGCTAACAACTGAAATGGCTCTATGTTAATGAATATAAAAATTGGCAATGCATATAAATGATTTTTGTTAAAAACTTTGTTTTTATGGGTTATATTATTTTCCCATTTTTTAATCAATCTTTACTTTTGAAATCTGGAGCTGTTTCTAATGACTTGAGCTGAAGAGCAAGCTAATTAATAATTAAACTTTCAAAATCTATTATGGGGGGCAGAGATGAAGTTTTCCTCCTTTTTTGTTTTTTATGTAGCATTTCTTTCTCTTTGTCCCTGTTTTGAGGATCTGCATTTTTCTGATCTGAACCAGTTTTTCCTGCAAAAAGTATACTTTTCCTCATGCCTAAACAAAAGATTTTCCTTCTTTCCCCGTTCCTCACAGATTACTTCACAAGCTCGTAATATTTGAAATTTAATTATTATATAGCATGAGATATTTCGTTGTATCTTTAAAATTATTGAATCATCCTTCCTGTATACTTTTTTGTTGAATTTTTGTGTATTTCTTCCGCAAGGTTTTTTGACAAATCTTTTGGGTATCGTCCCTACCTCTTACTTTTTTTTAAAAAAAATTGGATTTCCTCCTTTTTGCTCTCTGATCACTGCAATCCCTGTATGGGGAACATTATTATTTAAAGAACTTGTATACAGTGAAACCTGTGTTTAACAATACTACCTATAACAATAAACCTGTATATATAACGATGTTTTCTTTGGTTCCTCAATTCCTATATACTCAGCATAATTCCTATTCACTCAATGTATTTTGAACTTGCCCAAGACAATAACCACTTAGTAGATGAACCTGTCTATAGCAAAAATTTTACTTCTTTAGAAAGCATGTAGTAAATACGTATATTCATATTTTTATTAATCTTGGAATACGAAATGACACTCAATGATCTAATCCAACTGCTCTCTGGCCTCGCATGCCAATGGTGACAGGTTCGAATCCTGGGTTAGGCATGGATGTTCGTTGTGGTTCGGAATCCCCATTAAGCTGTAGATCCCGGCCTGATTAGCCATTATTGTGCACAAAAATAGGTCGTTGAGCATACAAACCTACCAACTGAGCAGACTTTTCCTTCAACATTACTAAACGTTTCATATAGGCATTTGAACTCGTTAGATGAACTCAAATATGTTCATATGCAAGTGTTATTTGCATCGATAACTAAACAAACAAAATATTTGTTTCTTAATAAGTAACAAATTTTTTTTGTCAAATAAAATAATGCTCACACCTCTATTTTATGTATAAGACTTTGTACGTCTGAGGACATGCATAAATTGCATGATACAAAAAACCCATATGTCATGCTCAGTCACGTTTGATGGATTACCTCCCCTAATATTACGTTATGTTGCTGCCACCCTGTGTTTGCCAATTAAATATTTCCAAAGGATATTTTCACCCCCTTCTAAATTTTAAGGGGTATTTTTAAAATCCAAAGGGTATTTTTTAAACTAAATCAAAATATGCTTTTTTTTACAAAATTAATAACTACAACAATAACAGTAATGTGTGATCACAATTTCACCTATCAGAGCGGAAATATGCTTTTTAAATTCTTACTAAAAACACATGATGGTTGTAAACTTTAAACTAACTATTAACACTATGCCGTTCGGTGTCACCAAAAGGCAAAACCGATGCGATGTACAGAGGGGGTGATCTGGTATATTGCATTCCTTTGGAAAATAAACGAAAATTTTGTATTTTTTCAGAAAAGGGCGCTATTTAAAAAAAAAAAAGCAGAGAGGTAGCGCCGCCCTTCGAAAAACGGTTAGGATGATCTGCGATTTTGGAGTATTATTTTTATGGAGTTTATATTAAAATGGAGTATTTTTAAATATTTAACCATGATGTGCCAATGCATGAATTCACGCATGTTAATTCTATGGGGTGAAATTGATTTTCAATGCGTGCTAACGCATTTTGGCGAACTCTGCTGCCACCCCTTCTTAAAAAATTATTTTATCCCCCTCTGTTTAGGAAATTATATAAGAAATCCATATTTATGTAGTTAGAATTAACGTGGAGTAAATTCGTCTTATGTCATGGTTTACCACATAGGATAAATCTCCTCCTTGTGTGTGTGTGTGGGGGGGGGGGGGGGCATGACATAATTTATATAAGTTTCTTCTACACAAAAATGGAAAAAGTTGCAAAAAAACAACGGGTCAATTCCTATTGTTTTCTTAATAAGTTCGAAAATTATACGTCCAAGTAGTTTAATCTATGGTTTATATAAAAATAGGCTGCTTTTTTTTTTTTTTTTATAATATGTAATAAGTTGGACTTAATTCTATCCGAGTTAATTTCAAAAGACTACAAAAATATTTTATTTATTTTTTAATTTTTGAAATTAATTTTTTTAGAGAGGGATGGCAGCAAAGTGATGTAATGTTAAAGGTGGGGTTGTTTTCGAACGGGACATGAGGAGAGGATGAAATAAAAAAAAAACTCAAAATTGTGTGTGACGTAATATATGTATGTTCTCTATAGTGGAAAATATTTTGGGAGGGTTTGAAATCTACAGCTTCCCCCCCCCCCTTCTCCACACACACACTCCCTGCAGATATGGCCTATGTACTGACATGCTCAACCATTGGAGCTAAATGCTTGCGAATCCCCCCCTCTCAAGAGAATTGTGATAAATAATAAAGTATAGCAAGTTTCAATGAACAAAAGTTCATTTTTAACTCGGTATAGCAGACTATTTAGGTAGAAAATGGGTAAATGATTCTAACGTAATTATATGAATGATGACGACATTTTATGCTTTCCTTCATGATTCATGAAAAGAAATACAAAGCTATTACTGACAGGTGGTTTTCAATTATAATGTATTTCTAGCAGTGCTAGAAGTGTGGGTAGACGCGTATCCTCACTTTTCAAGAAAATACCTATGCGTCCCCCCACTTCTAAAACCACTAAAATCCATCCCCCCACTTTTTGAAACACTCAATCCGTCTAAAAACTACTAAAGAAAAATAACATTAACCTTTGAATGTAGTGACACTGAGAAAAAGTAATTTAAAGTTTTCAAATGCAAAAATTAAATCTATTTATGGTATACATCATATTACTATACAAATGTACACTCAAGAGCCAAAACATTATGACCACCAGTCAATAACGAGTTGACCCACCTTTGGCGCTCAATACAGCTTCAACCCGCCTTGGCATGGATGCCACAAGTCCTTGGTAGATGGCCGGAGACAGATTGTACCAAATGTTTAAGCAGCGGTCACGCAAATCCGAAATATTGCGAATTGGTGGTCTTTGAAATCTGAGCTTCCGTCCCATGACATCCCAAATGTGTTCTATCGGATTGAGATCCGGTGAGTTAGGCGGCCAGGACATTAACTGGAATTCAGCATCATGTTTCTGGAACCACTCCAACACAATTTTAGCCTTGTGACATGGGGCGTTGTCCTGTTGGAACATTCCATTTCCAGATGGAAAAACAGAAGCCATGTAAGGGTGCAGCTGGTCCGCAATGATGTTCAGATACCCTGTAGCATTCATGGTCTGCTCTACCACAACTACGGGTCCCAGAGACGCCCAAGAGAACGTCCCCTAAAGCATAATACCGGCACCACCGGCCTGTGTATGACCTACTGTACATTGAGGGAGCAACTGTTCGCCTGGAAGTGGAAGATGGCGTATCCTGACACGGCCATCGCCGTGATGAATGACAAACCGTGATTCATCTGACCAGGCAACTCTCCCACTGATCCATGGACCAGTCACGATGTTCCCGGGCCCAGCGCAGGCGCAGTTGGTGATGACGCTTGGTCAGCAAAAGCACACGAGTGGGACGTTTGCTGCGTAGCCCCATATCCAACAGTGTCCGCTGAACAGTGTGCTCCGATACTATTCTATTTGGCCCTGCATTGTATTGGGCTGTCAGCTGAGCCACTGTCTGGCTCCGGTTTTGCTTCACCATGCGAGACAGTCTCAGACGACCTTTTTCTTTGATAGCGTGTGGACGTCCAACACCATGTCGTCTACTGCTGCTTTCACCGTCATTCATCCACTTTGCATAAATACTAACAGCTGTAGATCGCGAAAAACCCACGAGTCGTGCAGTTTCGGAAATACTTGTTCCGAGCCTTCGAGCCATTACAATCTGCTCTCTATCAAAGTCGCTTAAATCCGCAGCCTTTCTCATCACACACAGAAGTAAGTGAAAGAATGATTCTTCAGACTCTCCAGCAGCAGTTAAATACCACTTCCTCCTGATCACGTGCCTTCCACGTCATCCAGGCGAGTTCATTGCAAAATGTAGGGGTGGTCATAATGTTTTGGCTCTTGAGTGTATAATACTATGTATAATGATATAAGTATTTTTTATTAACAAATGCTGTTACGCTTGGTCAACTTTCAGCTTTGGAGAAACTTTAAGTTAAATTTTCTATTCTTTCAGATAGAGACAAGCTATTTAAGAAAGAAAAAAAAGATTTCTATTAATTTAATATGAAAGTAATTTAGAAGCATATATATAAATCTAAATAAACAGTTATGTATGTATTTATGAGTTTTTACTTCCAAGTAAAAAAACTAAGCCGCAGAAGATTCATTAAAATAATAACTTTTCAACCCTTGTTAATGTTAATGTTAGGAAGTACAAATTATTTCCTTCCTTGTAAACATTTTTAATATAAGACAGGAAATTATAAAATTTATCGTTGGGGGGGGGGGGGGGGGCTTGCACTTGTCCCCAACTTTTGGGTGTCCCCCTCACTTCTACCACTGATTTCTAGTAACAATATGCATGTTCCCTGTAATGCAAGAATTCAATTTGGCCAAAATATGCAGATACCGCTTCTGTGCTTGCTTAGCATAGCAGAATAGTTCCATAGCTCCCCAAATCGTAAGTTAGATTTACTACTGCTCTCATATTACTGTGTTAGGCACAAAAGTCCTATCTGCATTTTTTGGCCAAACTGAGTTCTTGTTACCAGGTGGTTCTCTGTAAATTGTTTAACATAATAATTAAAGGTGTGGAACATGGCACAACTTTCAATTACACTATAATATTGGTCATTCATTAAAATGTATGGTGTTATTTACCGTTTTCATATTTTTACTTTTTTAAATAAAAACGACCAGTTTGGCGATATTTTTGGCAATAATTTTCCACTGGCAAAAAAAAAAAAAAAAAAAAAACATGCCAAGATGACGATGTTATTCGATAAACACTACATTGACCTTTCTTGTGTGCAGGATTGCCACTGGAGACTAAAAAGGCTACTAAAGCAACTATTTTAGTGGCCAGGCGTCTATTTCAATGAAAAAAGGGCCCAAAACGACTATTTCCAACAAAACCTTCAACTATTTTTGGGCTAAGGCGACTATTTTTTAAGAAATTGAATACTATCCGAAAGAATCCGATAGTAGGACGGAAAAAAAAAATTGGTACTAACACAGCTTTGTTAAAAAGGTGGGGTTTTTTTTAAGAAGAGAGACAGAACGAACGCTACCGAAATAGTTGTTTATATTTGTGGGTAGAGTGGTCACTTTGTTAGTCCGACGATAGTGACCACGCACACGAGCTTATTTTTGACGGAAAACGCGGTTATTTTCGCCTATCTGTTAGGCCTCTCTTTCACACGGTGCGGATGCGGGCTCGCAAACGCATGCCTTTTCACATGAGCATATACCTGCACACGTTTCACCAGCATCTTTGAAGAGTTTGATTATTATTATTTGATTATTATTAGTGAATATAGTATCTGGATAAGCGTTGATTAAAAGTATTTAGTTATTTTTCCAAGTTTTACTTTATAATATAAGTTTAAAATTTGAGTATGGATAAAAGAAGGCTACGGTTATTATATCTCCTTTATTCTAGAAGGAAACTGAGAGATAGGCGTTTGTTGGATCATCCAATTAATAAGGACCGACCTAAGGCATGTGCGATCGCACACATGTGATTATGAGAGCGGAGCCGAAATGAGAAAAAAATAATATAATATGGTAAAAATGTAAGCTAATAAAAATATTTTTCGCCACTAAAGCTAGGAAGGTCTACCACTAAGTGATGTAATACAGGTTATTTTAATCAATTTTCTGTAATATTATATATATATATATATATATATATATATATATATATATATATATATATATATATATATATATATATGTCATATAACACTCAATCAGTAAACAGCAGCGCCACCCGTAGCGACAGTGGCGCCACCGAGCTTTATAACAGCAGCGCAGATGCCGAGAACTCATTCGGATTCGGACTGAGATTCAGACTTTAGATGCTGCGAGGACCTCTTCGGATGCAGGCGAAATCTTTAATCAAGGCTTAACAGCCTTTGTAACTATCTTATTCGTTCATTAAAAGAACGATGCAAAGCCAAACTGCCTCTTTCTTGTCAATTCATTCCCCTAGACACCCCTAACTAAAACATGGGGGCTCCACCGGTCCTGAACTCTGTTCGTTTCGCAACCAGAAGTAACGGCTACTAAAAGGAAAGTGCTGGAAAAAGCGTAGCAGTCATCGAATCGGAGCAACCCCTCCAAAAAAGCGTAGCAGTCATCGATATCGGAGCAACCCCTCCAAAAGCGTAGCAGTCATCGATATCGGAGCAACCCCTCCAAAAGCGTAAGAATCATCGATATCGGAGCAACCCCTCCAAAAGCGTAAGAATCATCGATAACGGAGCAACCCCTCCAAAGTGCAGCAATCTTCATCAAAGAAGCAACAAAATCATCGAAAGGCCAACTCAACGCCTCGTGAATCTACAAGCAACAACGCCGCCAAAAAGTGCAGAAATCTTCATCAAAGAAACAACCAAATCTTCGAAAGCCCAACTCAACGCCTCGTGAATCTACAAGCAACAACGCCGCCAAAAGGTGCAGAAATCTTCATCAAAGAAACAACCAAATCTTCGAAAGCCCAACTCAACGCATCCAAAATCGTCAACCAACAACGCCGCAAAGAGCAGAAATCTTCACAATGTTAATCTTCGCTACCCATTACTACAATTAAAAATAAGTATTAATGCATCGTGTGCATCAAAAATTGTGGTGCTACTATTTCCAGTGATCAAGTTTCAGCAAATGGATAGCCTAAAAGTGAAGTACTGTGGGCCCCAACAAGTGCAACTTCACATCAACAGTCATCGACGGTAGGGATGGAACGGATATCCGGCAAATATCCGATATCCGGCATATCCGGCTGATTTTTCAATATCCGAAACCCCGTCGGATATCCGATTTGAAATACCAGACATCCGATAATTTCATTCGGATATCCGGCTATATATCCGGCCACCAGTTATCGACAAGAAATAATTTTTTGCAAAATATAATGATCTTTTTCGGACAAAGGGGACACCGCATCCTACCCTATTTTTTTTTTCTTTTTTTTTTTTTTTTCTTGGATATAAATTACAGTCAAGTTAGAAAACGAAAAAGTTCCTTCGTGAGAACTATGCTTACGCATATCCCTAACTTCAGAGATGAGCTAGAAGATGCAGGTGCATTCACAGAAAGAGGAGCCGTATTATTGGCGCCGAGTTGATAAGCATAAACCATTCCTCAAATGTTTTTTCATACACATCCTTCATACGTGTTTTGCAATATGTTCTTTTCATTCCAAGTTTATGATCCGATTAATTCCAGATGTTATATTTGAATGCTTCTCCGTAAAACACAAACCGAAATACTAATAAATAGTACTTTTATTCCATAACATAAGTTACTTGTTAAGAGTTTTAGTTATTATCACTTCCTCCTTTTTTCTGACATTTGCTAGCGAGTAAAAAGCAATAAATAGCCAATGCACTCCTCAATGCTTTTTTTTTTGTTCTATCGACGATAATACCTCACCCCTTTATGCTGTGAATGGTATGGTCTAATTTCTGATTTTTCATTGGCAGAAGTTGAAAGCTGGTATATTTTTTCTGACGTAAAATGAAGTATTGTAATTTTTAGGTCTTTAACGCAGCGCCACAACGTGGAATTATATTTAGCTCTCTAGAATGTCTTGAATCATAGTTTTCTCCAATTACTATCCAATTTTTAATTTTTTAATAATGGCTCATTTAAAATCACCCATTTGGAAGTATTTTAAAATTAATGGAAAGGGCGAGAGCAAAGCCCTATGTGTTACTTGCTCCACAGAATCGTTTAAAAAATATATTGAGCGCGGCAAAAGCCCAAAATCCTTTTCCACAAAACCCTTATGGAACCATTTAATGAGTGTACATAAGGAAATTCACCGAAGCTTAAAAGACTCACTAAATGCATCAAATATTGATGAACAAGAAAAAACAATTCATCAAAACAAGAAATGCACCCAGACAACATTGGAATCGACATTATTTGTACCAATATTGTGGAGTTTAGATGATCCTAAAGCAAAAGCCTTAACCACAAATATATGTAAGTACTAATTATGTTTGTTTATATTAAATATATATTTTAAATATGGTATAACATAATGTTGATGAATTTTGGGTTCGAAACTTTTTAAGTTTATATTTAAAGACGGCTTTTCAGCTTTCTTGACTATGGCATTTGTGTGTCACATAGCAGATGTTCCGGTCAGATGGTCATTCTGACGCCGAACCCCAGTGTTTAGTTCCCAAGCATGCATGATCCTCATCAGTTTCTTTCTTTCAGGTATAAACAGCTAAGTCAACCTTGCCCAGTCCGTGAATCAAACCATGGATCTGTGGCATGAGTGCGGTGCGCTAACCACTAATTATAATTTACTTGATACTTCATATCATGACCATTTTTTTCGTATAGCATATCGTATAACTATCGTTTTTAGTATATAGACCAAATATCCGGCCGGATATCCGGTGAAATCCGTTTCGGATATCCGTATCCGGTAGACATGGTACCCCGGATATCCGAAATCCGGTATCCGGCAAAACTCACATCCGTTCCATCCCTAATCGACGGTAAACCCTCAACAGTGGAGGTAGGATCTAAAATTTATTATTTAAAATGTATAAACTTGCCAAAAAAGAAGATTTCGTCCACGTTGCCCAGGAACTAGGCGCGATAGTACCGGAAGGTGCCACAATAATTAAGTTAAAAGAACTTATTGAGAAAAATGATTTGTTCAAAAGCGAACCTGATTTCATTAAAGATCTCATTTATTCAACTGTCGAGGAAAGAAAGGCAAGATTAATCGAAGAAAACAAAATAGAAATCGAAAAAATTAAGCTCCTGCAATCAAAAACAATCGAAGTAAACAAATTGGAAATAGAGAAAACTAAATTAGCACAAATTGAAAAGCAACTTAAACTCGCAGCGATCAAAAATACTTCAGAAACAAACCAAACCGAACTTAGAAACACGAACACAACATTCGAAACATCACCCCCGAACATTGAAAATCTGATAAGAAGCATTAAAACTCTTAGTATGCCGGTTCCGACTAAGCCAGAAAATTTTAATCTTTTTTTTTTCAATCATTGGAACGTGCTTATACAACAAAAAATGTACCTCAGGAATTCAAATCGGAAATTCTTATTAATATTTTTGGAGAGCGTGCAAATCGCATTTTACTTTACATACCAGAAAACTAACTACAAGATTATGAAAAAGTTAAGAACATTATTTTGAGAGAATTTCAACTAACGGCAACAGACTGCCTTTTAAATTTCCGTCGTGCTCAACGATTACCAAATGAATCACACGTTCAATTTTCATCTAGATTAACTACAGCGTTTGAATATTATTGTAGATTAAGAAATGTCAACGACTTCGAATCAGTGTGCGAGTTAATGATTTCCAATAAATTATTCAGTTCTCTAATCGAGAGACCCAATCACATATTTCAATTCGCCAAGGGGAAAACTGGTTCAAACCAGCAGAACTTTCAAAAGAATGCGATATTTATTTTGCCTCCAAACACAAATCACTAAGTGAAATAAATCCCCGTCCATTAGAAAATAAAAACAAAAATGGATATCGGAACAATAATCAAAAACAAAGCGAAAATTTTCGAAGACCGAATAATAACAATTTCAGAGGTTACCACAATCAAAGATTCAATTCTAGAGGCGGAAATAATAATTTTCAACGGCAATTCAACTCAAACGAAAATTCAGTTTGTAAAGTCGAAACGCAAAAACAAATTATTCCCGAAAGATTCTTAAATAAATTGCAATACGAAAATATTCTTGTTCATGACACTGAAGTAAGTGCTTTGATTGATTCAGGAAGTGTTATCGTGTGTGTCAAATCTTCATGCGTACCGGAAAATACGAAGTATGACGGTAACATTATTTTAGAGGGTGCCTTCATGGAACAGGAAGCAAAACTTAATGAAATAAAATTATCTCTTCCAAAACGCCCACAAAATTCTATAATCGTTACAGCAGCCGTCTGCGAAAATATAAGTAAAGATAATCCCACCTCAGATATATCAGGATCTTTATACATGTAAAGGATGTGAGGGTGTGCTCTACCGGAGGTTGGCTATATGATGCGCCGCTGACCACCGCACAGTTGCCAAGTGCGCATGGGCACCAAACCCATATAACCGCGGCCTGTTGTTGGGATGTGGCAGTTGTTTTGTTAAAGCTTGTTGTTGAAGTTGTGTATCGCTAGCCTGTGTGGCGTGTGGGTGATACTTTGAGCCAAGGATGACAACTTTAGCCTACGACCGTCCCTGCACAGCAATGTCTGTAAGAGTAGCGGCAGCACATGGGTGAGCTCGTTTAAGTTTTCTTGCGTGTTCCCCTCCCTTCATTAGTTTCCGGGTTTGGTGCTGTGATATATGTTTTTGAGCCAAATAAAGTACTAATTTAAACGTAACTCTATTGACTTTTCTTTCATCACTTGTAAAAAACGAGTACGTCACACTGGCGTCCGCGACTTTTTCGAACCTTTTGGACATTTAATTTATGTTTAAAGTTTCAAAATACTTTCTGTACATTTGCTTAACATTATCACAGTGCTACCCTGGTTTGGAAGGGGAGGAACGTTTTGAAATAAGTCTGAGCTTTCGCCTCCCTTACGACTTGCCACAGCTGCCATCACGGTTGTTCATGAGTAGTTAGAAAATGACAGTCCGGGGCCATGGAGCGACCGAGCGACGGGACGGGGGACGATGACGTCACCGGAAGGGGGCGTGACCGGATATGACGTCACAGGAAGTGATATCACCTGATATGACGTCACCGGAAATCACGTGCCCGGAAGTGGAGTGGAGTTGTTCCCCTCCTGCTGCTGTTTTAGTTTCATTATAAGCTGTTTGTGTATGACGTCACAGTAGATATGACGTCATAATGTGTTTTATATCAAAGTTTTGAGCGTTGGCAACACTTTTTAGTTTCGATTTAGATTTAAGATGGAGCTGAGTTGTTCTAGGGCTGCTTCTTAGTGAATAAGTTAGAGTGATAGGTTTTTATTGAGTGACGTCACAGTATGACGTCATAATGTGTTTTATATCAAAGTTTAGAGCGATGGCAACACTTTTTAGTGTCGATTTACCTTTCAGACGGAGTTGAGTTGTTCTAGGGCTGCTTCTAAGCGAATAAGGTAGAGTGATAGGTATTTTTACTAATGACGTCACAGTGGGTATGACGTCATTCTATGTTAAGATTTACGTTTTAAGTGGTGATAACATTGGATATATACCAAATTTAGTTTTCAGGTGTTGGCAACGAGTTCTGATCGGTCAGCTAAATGCTCGCTTGTGACTGATAAGTTTTAAACATGTGACCAAAAGTTAACTCCTGATTGACTGTTTGGTTTTCTAGCGAGTTACTTACATATCCTTTAACCAAGTTAAAATACCTGCAACAAAGTTACACAAATAAAAATGTTAAATTTGAAAAGTTAATAAAAGGAAGGCCATTTGCTAAGGGTCTAAAGAACCCTAACCCCGAGCTACACGTGACATTTCAATATTTTACCAAACAATTGTTAAAATATCGACTATCGGACGTTGCCTTCATGGTAACTCATCTACCCACCCCCCTTCCCTAACTAATTTTGAATAAGTTAAGACTTTAGAATTACAATTAATAAATTTTGAAAACTTATTTATTAAAGGTGAGGACCCACCTCCAGCCCGATACCTCTTTTAGGAAGAATTGGTACCGCCTCACTCCACCCTAACAAAAAAAAAATGTTCCAAAGAACGTATATTTCTTTGAAACTTGAGGTCACTAATCAGCCATCCGATGATATCTTTTAAGAAGATATCTTCACCTCTTAACAATTTTAAAGTTTTAGTCTAAAAGATTAATGTTGGACTTAAACTATTTCTAGAATAGAGTTACATTAAAAATTAAATTTAAGAGTGTCCAGTTTTTTTGAAGAAGACTTGGGGGAACGTATATTTCCCAAAATTAAATTTAATGGTCACTAACAAAATCCTGAAAATATACTAATTTTAGTTTTTATAAAAATTAAGTTAATGTAATATTTTAGTAAAAATAATGACTATAGTTAATGAATTGCGAAAAATTAAGTTAGAAGAATGAAATTTAAGGAATTTTGTAGTGACCATACGCATAACTAGTTATACCATCCTCCAACAGGTATCGCTTGTCATCAAATGCTGAGAGCGCTCGCTTTCTTTGCTGGATGGAGAAAATGTGATGTTTTTCACTAGCGATCCGATGCTGAACCACCGACGAAGGTTGTCGATTGAGAAGACAGTCTCTATAGGTCTGATGTTTTAGCTGTCCTTGAGCTGCTCTTGCGATTCCCTTGGCCGTTTGTTTCTCACCACACTCGCTTAAAATGGAATACATTTTGGAACGAAGCCCTATGAACTCCAAAGCAGATTTTCCGTTAAGTTCATCCTTAAAGTAACCGATCTTCTTCTTGTTAGACACATCGTGTAGAGGATGATCTGATGGGTAGTCAGAAAAGTCAAAAAATCCCTTTAATTGCTGTAAGTCAGCAGTCAGATCTGGGGTAGTGAGTCCATAAGTGAGTGAATCTGTGTCGGTGAATAGTAGGCGGGCATTACTTCCATACCTCTTCATGATGACATTATAGTGGAAATCATACATTAAAACCTTGCTCAGTTCTAAGATGGCGAAACCAGCATAAATGGGTCTATTAAGTGTGAGACTCTTCACTTTTCTTTGTACTGCTGCCAAGCTGTTATCAAACTCAGTGAAGGCATGGAAGGCAGGAGACGCGACCAGTTTCTTGGCTTTATGCGGGTTGTTCACCAACTGAACATCCACTCTATTCCTCAGATTTTCCATAGTTTTCCCGAACACCGCATTGTTGAGAAGTTTGAAGAAATCTTTTTCAAACGATGTTTTGGCCAGTTTTCTCTGCTCCGTATTAAATGCTATGTAGTCCTTCAGCCAAGGTTGTTGGTAGAATTTTAGAATTCTATGGACTTTAGTTAGTTTCAGTCCCAAGGAAATGTATAGCTTCAGATTACGATAGTGTATAACATAATTCTTCTTTGACTGAAGATTCGGAACGAGTTTCTCGCTGGAAGAAGCTGGCTTCATCTGCATTTCTTCCAAAATCTCGAGGGCGGTAGGAGACAGCATAGTTGGCTTTATGGTGAAGCGTTCGGGAGCCAGAGGATAATCGTTATGGAGATCGTGGAGTTCAGCAGGATAGTCGAGATCCACTTCTAGGATGAAACCCTCATCTGCATCATCTGCTTGGTCCAAGATGGTTTGAGTAGAGATGTTTTCAGGGTCCACCCACTGAAAATCACCAACAGGTAAATATTGAGACATGGCCCAACCTGAAAGAAAAATCCAATTAAATCATTCAATATTAACATAGAAGCTAAATAAAAAATGACAGTTTTAAAGAAATTCATGCTTACCATAGAGGTTATTGGCATCCAGGTACAATATATGTTTCTTCTAGGGTTGGAACGGATGTGATTTTTGCCGGATACCGGATTTCGGATATCCGGGGTACCATGTCTACCGGATACGGATATCCGAAACGGATTTCACCGGATATCCGGCCGGATATTCGGTCTATACACTAAAAACGATAGTTATACGATATGCTATACGAAAAAAAATGGTCATGATATGAAGTATTAAGTAAATTATAATTAGTGGTTAGCGCACCGCAAGGCATGCCACAGGTCCATGGTTTGATTCGCGGACTGGGCAAGGTTGACTTAGCTGTTTATACCTGAAAGAAATAAACTGAGGAGGACCATGCATGCTTGGGAACTAAACACTGGGGTTCGGCGTCAGAATGACCATCTGACCGGAACATCTGCCATGTGACACACAAATGCCACAGTCAAGAAAGCTGAGCTGGGCCCAGCAGGCCTTGGTCCACACGGGCTGTCGCGCCACTGAGTTGATTTTTTTAATTTAAACTTTAGTTGATGAAACGATGTTTTAGTGATGCCAATACCTACACTCGCTGAACAATTTTGAAACTTCATCACCAATTTTTTGTGTGTTACTTAAAATTGTACCAAACATTCTGCAATGTGATGAAAATATTTCAGAATTATGCTTAACATTATGTTATACCATATTTAAAATATATATTTAGTATAAACAAACAAAATTAGTACTTACATATTTTTGCGGTTAAGGCTTTTGTTTTAGGATCATCTAAACTCCACAATTTTGGTACAAATAATTTCGATTCCAATGTTGTCTGCGTGCATTTCTTGTTTTGATGAATTTTTTTTTCTTGTTCATCAATATTTGATGCATTTAGTGAGTCTTTTAAGCTTCGGTGAATTTCCTTATGCACACTCATTAAATGGTTCCATAAGGGTTTTGTGGAAAAGGATTTTGGGCTTTTGCCGCGCACAATATATTTTTTAAACGATTCTGTGGAGCAAGTAACACATAGGGCTTTGCTTTCGTCATTTCCATTAATTTTAAAATACTTCCAAATGGGTGATTTTAAATGAGCCATTATTAAAAATCATAAATTGGATTGTAATTGGAGAAAACTATGATTCAAGACATTCTAGAGAGCTAAATATAATTCCACATTGTGGTGCTGCGTTAAAGACCTAAAAATTACAATACTTCATTTTACGTCAGAAAAAATATACCAGCTTTCAACTTCTGCCAATGAAAAATCAGAAATTAGACCATACCATTCACAGCATAAAGGGGTAGAGTATTATCGTCGATAGAACAAAAAAAAAAAAGCATTGAGGAGTGCGCATTATCTATTTATTGCTTTTTACTCGCTAGCAAATGTCAGAAAAAAAGGAGAAAGTGAGTATAAAACTAAAACTCTTAACAAGTAGCTTATGTTATGGAAAAAAAGTACTATTTATTAGAATTTCGGTTCGTGTTTTATGGAGAAGCATTCAAATATAACATCTGGAATTAATCGGATCATAAACTTGGAATGAAAAGAACATATTGCAAAACACGTATGAAGGATGTGCATGGAAAAAGATTGGAGGAATGGTTTATGCTTATCAACTCGGCGCCCTACCTCATCTCTGAAGTTAGGAATATGCCAAAGCATAGTTCTCAAGAAATAACTTTTTTGTTTTCTAACTTGACTGCAATTTATGTCCAAGAAGAAAAAAAGTATAGGATGCGGTGTCCCCTTTGTCGGCAAAAGATCACTATTTTTTGCAAAAAATTATTTCTTGTGGATACCTGGTGGCCGGATATCCGAATGAAATTATCGGATGTCCGGTATTTCAAATCGGATATCCGACGGTGTTTCGGATATTGAAAAATCAGCCGGATATGCCGGATATCGGATATTTGCCGGATATCCGTTCCATCCCTAGTTTCTTCTCCTCAGCAGCATTATATTCAGGACAGCCTGGATGGTTTGCCTGGCTATGACGATGGGTGATGACGGAGACTCCTCCCCGAATACCCTTCTCTATGAAGAAGTGCATGTTAATGTCGGTGAATAAATCCAAACCGACATCTGACATCTTGAGAGCGGCTTGCCACGCTAACCCTGGAGACGTCATCATGTGAGCGGCGTCTAGCTGGTAAAAGTCTAGAGTTAGGCGGCGGAAATTCTCAAAAACATCAGAGAGGAGGAGCACATCCGTCTTCACGTACAGGTCGTGATATTCGCCAAGGTCTTTGATGCCGAAAGCTTCCCAAACAACTTGAGCGTGGTAATAATCTGCATCGGTGATGGAGGAGTTTGTAAGGGTGCTATAGAAGGCTTGCTGAGGTGGCAGAGATGTTTCTTGAAATTTAGTGAACGAGTCCATGTACTCATAAGGGTACACTCCCTTCTTCAGCAAGAGATCTAAGGAAAAAATAAAAATTAGATGATATTGTTAAGAGAACATTTATATAATATTAACATTGACTATATTACGTACCCTGGTTAGATGCGATAGAACTCTTTAAAATGTGAAACTTGTCTCTCTCCAGATTATCGACAAGTTTCTGAAGTGATGCGTTCAGAAACTGGAGACTGTCAATAAACTGGAGAGTCACCGGGATCTTGTCAAGTTTCTTGGTGATGGAGAAGGAGATGTATTTCTCCATCGTTGTAGGGATGACTCCAATGTCATGGTCAGCCACTTTCCCTAGCCCCTGCATGATCAAATGCGCATCATAATTCTTCAGGTTGTGGAAGACGCAGGGAATCATTTTCCGCAACCTGAAGGCAAGGTTGCATTCATTGTGGAGCACTTGACGGAACTGACCGGTCAAGTGATCGTGGTCGTTCACCCGATCAGTTCCTAGTCGGCCCTTGCAGAGGCCACAGTGCGTTGCAGCATTAATAGCATGCTGGTCTTGGGGAGTGATCTTCATGGGGATGATGGTGGTCAGCTTCACCGCCAGCTCGTCCTTCTCTGCAATGATACTACTGATGAAGTGGTCCACTGCATCTTCTCCCCTGTAGACAGAGATGGGTTTGGTCGGCTTACTATCTGGACCTACTATAACGTACGCGTACCCGCAGGGAATGTGGGTAGCCGTCTTCACAGTGGAAGTGGAGGTGGTGTCATCCAACTTCTCTACAAGGGCCTCAAAGTCCGCGTATATGATATACGGGACTTTCTGGGTGAACTTGTACTGACTAAATTTCAGCACACAGTCCTTTGGAGTCGGCATCTTGATGCATTGGGGTGAGTGCTCGTTACAGTACGGGACATGTGCTTTGAGAGTCTCCTCCTTGGTAAAACGATGCAGACAGCTATAACAATAGAAACACTTTCCATCATGCTTAGTGAGGTTGGTGAGAAGCCTGGACATACTCTTAATTAGACAATAATGCTGCCTCTCTCCTTCTATGATGTAAAGTAGGTTGATAACCTCAGGATCCTCCCTCTTAGAGATGTATAGAGGTAATATCTCATCATCTTCATAGCCGTAGACGTTAATGCGAAGGTTGTTCAGTGCCTCCACAAAACGAACTTTGCAGGGTTGGACGGGACAGCTTACATTTCCCATTTTGAGCTCCTGCTCGAATTCCAGATAGTGGTCGACCCTATACGGATGGTTACCATGAGCAACTGGATGGAGGACAGCCAGGACAGACCAGATGAAACATTTATTGTCTTCATTCTGGATGTTGAGAACTGCTTGCTTCGCTGCTAACTTGTTGGGTAACTTGAAGTGGCTGGCAGGGGCTAGAGGTTGATACGTTGCAGTCTTCACCTCCAAATGGATGATTTCATCGAGAACCCATCCTGATCCCCGCTCGATGAATTCATCGAAGGAGGACTTGAGTTTGGCGAAGGCTTGGTCGATGTGTTCAGGGAGGACGCTGTCATCCAGCTCCATCTGCACCTTACTCCGGAAATAGGGTGTGGCAAATTCTTCATCTCCCTCATCACTCTTACGAACGAATCGGATTTTAGATACAACATACCACTTGATGGCCCTCTTCTCTCCCAACTCCTCCTGCAGCACATCCTGAACTTGGGGAGTGCTTTCCCTAATGAAGAGAAGCAGGTCTCCAACTGCCTCTTCACTTAGGAATAAATGACGGGTGGCAAAGGCATCAGACGTCTTCACCTCTACTCTCCTCCTTCTGGGTGCAGGGGATGCAGGTTGAATTCCTCCTACTTGGGCAACTCGAAGGTGGGTGAGCAGATGTTGCATCATGACATCTTTACGTCCAAAACTTTTTCCACAATCAGGACAGGCATGAGGGGTGGCAGATTGATGAGTCTTCATATGTCTGATTAAGTCTGCATTACGTGTGAAGGATTTGTTGCAAACTCTACAAGTGAAATTCTTCGTGTCAGTATGAATCTTGAGATGTCTCGTCAGAGTAAATTTCTGGATGAAGGACTTCTCACAAATAACGCAGACCTGTTGAAAAAAAAAAAAATTAGGATGAGTTTCAAGAAATTATTCGAAGTATGCAAGATAGAAATAGTTACATGACAGTTATATCTTTATTAAGTATTAAAAAAAAAATTATTGAAGGCCACACATTTTTTCCAAAACTTTATTTAAAAATATCTTCTTCTGGAAAGCTCTCATGAAAACACATTATTTGTAGAAATATCTAAAATCTTTATTACAAAAATGGATTGAAAATCTTCAAATATATTAACCTAAAACATTTTACAAAATATGTCTTCTCCAAAAATTACTTAATTTGTAAAATATCTGAAAACATTTTTATTAAAAATACTTTATTTCTATAAACTATCTATATATGTGAAATATGCTTTATTTTAAATTAAAGTATCTAAAAACTCTCTCTGCAAAATATAATTTAAAAACTAATACTTACATGAGGTTCAACATTGGAATTCATAACATTGGAAGGTCCAGCAATTGAGGATGCAGCATGTTGTGAGGGTCCAGCAACAAGTACCTGAAAAAATATTTAACATTTAAATAAGCTATTTTAACATATTCTTAACACCCTTTGAAAACCCTTTGAATGTAATACTTACAGTTTTCTGATGGATTTTCAGATGACGATTAAGATGTCCCTTATGATTAAAGCCCTTCTGACAGATGGTACAGACCTGTTGAAAATAAAACTTTGAGTAATATGTTTTAAAAGTTAATATTCTTTCACCTAAATGATTGAAATAATACTTACATGTAAACCGCGTGAGGTGGATGCAGCATTAGAAGGTTCAGCAGCAGTAGGTTCAATAACAACCTCCTAAAGTAAGATATTGAGAAATTATTCTAAGTTTTTTTTTTTTGTTACGTCAGAGAAAAATTTTGGCATGAATTTGGAGCGACTTTGAATAGTTACAATATTGAAAATTGCTAAGTACAAAAGTAATGAAAATTTTGGCGTGAATTTGGGCCAACTTTGAATAGTTACTGCACTGACAATTACTAAGTACAAAAAGTAATGAAAATTTCAGCGTGAATTTGGGGCGACTTTGAATAGTTACAACATTGAAAATTACTAAGCAATGAAAATTTTGGCGTGAATCTTATACTAATATTCAAGTGAATGACATTTAGAAAAAATACCAAGTACAAATTTTGGCGTGAATCTTATACTAATGAACAACATTTAGAAAAAGTTTTAAGGAATATATTATTGACATGAATTTTAAATATAATTGAGAAAGTTTTAAGTGAACAAATCAATTATGCGACGTTAAATAATACAGTTTAAAATTTATCTTAGACATTAAACATTCATCTACTTAAAAGCAACAAGTTTAACCTTATTTAAAGAATATTCTTTTAGATACATAGTAAGTAATTTTGAAATAAATACAATCTATAAGCATTCAAACATAATTTAAAAATATATTACTAAAAGAACACTTACTTGGTCATTAACTTCCATAACGATATCCATGGGAGAAGGAGAACGTGATGATGACATTATAAATAACTGAAATTTAAAAAAATATATATAAATATCGAAAGAAAAACATACATTTTCAATACAAGTTGGAAATAATTTGTATGTAATACTTGAATCGACTACTTTAACATACTTAACACATTTTAATATATATACAGTGAAACTTCTATAAGAGACCACCTCTATAGAGCGACCACCTCCTGTAACGACCAATATTTAAAGGCACCGATTTTTTACCCTATCTACTTAATGTTAAAAATCCTCTAGAAGAGACCAGGTAACCCTCTATGAGCGACCAGTTGACAGCCCCTTTTCATATTTTTTTCCCCCTCTTCCCGGCCGTAAAGTAAACGAAAAATGCATTCCCATACCGAACCACATTCCATCCTACCCTCCGGGAACCAGTTAGTCGACTTTTAGTTGACCTTGACCTTTTGTTAGATGGGGTTGAAGGGGAACGACGTACCTCAAAACACAGTACAAAATCATTGGCATTTCTTGTACGATAGAGCTGTAAGCAATAAGCATGTATAAGAAAAGGGTAATTTTAACGTTGGAGCAGCGCATAGAAGTAATCGAATCATACGAAAAAGGAAATTCGGAGCGAAAGTTGGCAGATATTTTTGGTTGTGGGAAAACCCAAATCAATAAAATTTTGAAAGATAAAATTACGATTCAAAAGGAACGGGAAAACTTCAAATTTCGAGGTGTAAAGCGAATGCGGACAGAAAAGTTTCCAGAAATTAACGAAGCCTTAATGGAATGGTTCAAAACAGCCCGGGCAAAGAATATCCCAATAAGTGGAGCATTAATGAAAGAAAAGGCAATGGAAATTGCTGACGCCTTCGGAATAAAGGACTTTTGTGCCAGCAATGGTTGGCTAGACAAGCTTCGAGTGCGCAACAATGTTGTGTTTCGCGCATTGTGTGGGGAAGCTGCGGACGTCGACGATGATTTATGCGAAGACTGGACAACAAGACTCCTACTTCTTTTAGCCGGATACGCTGATAAAGACATTTTCAACATGGACGAGAGTGGACTTTTTTTTCGTGCCTTACCAAACAAGAGCATGATGGTTAAATCGGCGGATTCTAAAGGAGGAAAACAAGCGAAGGAGAGAATGACAATAGCATTCTGTGCCAGTGCCGCAGGTGAAAAAATGAAGCCCCTGATTATATGGAAATCGAAAAAGCCCCGATGTTTTAAAGGGAAAGACATTGCCAAACTTGGAGTTGACTGGAAGTCAAACAGAAAAGCCTGGATGACAGGTGAAATCTTTAATGACTGGGTTAGGGATTTCGATCAAAAGATGACCAAAGAAGGAAGAAGCATTCTTCTTGTCTTAGACAATGCTACCTGCCATAAACAGGACACGGTGTTAAAAAGTGTGAAACTTTTATTTTTGCCCCCCAATACGACCTCCAAGCTTCAGCCTTTGGATCATGGGATAATAAAATGGTTTAAATTAGAGTACCGACGATACGTTTTGCAGTCAATTATTGCACGAATGGATGACAGCATAAATGCATCAGAATTGGCAAAAAAGATCACCATAGCCGACGCGGTGCGGTGGTCTAAATCTGCTTGGAAAGATTTGGATGCTGATTTAATTGTTAAATGTTTTGCAAGTTGTGGCCTAGCAAATTCCGCTATAGAAAAACAAATTGTTCCGTTTGAAGAGACCAAACACGTCGCTGAAATTGTGGAACTTTCGGAACTTGCAGGGATCGAATACGATCCGAGTGCCCTGGAGTCTGAGGACAACTTGGAATGCTTCGATGATCTAAGCGATAATTGGGAGGAACGATTGATAGAAAATGCCGTTGCTCAAGGTAAGTGCTATTCGCTTTCTTTAAAAAAAAAACTTCATTAAACTTTAAATTTTTTAGAATGAGAAAATTAAAATATTTTTATGCCTTTCAGGCACTAATTCAGAGTCGGAAGAGGAATGTCCGTCTGATGACGTCATTAAGCAGAACGAACCGACGATGACAGCCCAGCAAACTTTGAAACAAATCGATTTTATTATGGCAAATTCAGAAAGCATGAAAGATATCAAAATAAATGATATTTTTTCAGATTTAAAGAATAAACTAGAGAGAGCAGTAATGTCGGAAAAATCAAAAAAATTGAAACAATCCGAAATGTCTTCATATTTTAAGAAAATTTAAATTAAAAAAAATAGAGATTTATATCTATAAAGTTATACTGTATTCAATAAATCATGACACAATCAATTGTTTCTAGCTTTTTTTTTAAATATATAATACTTAGAATAAAATGTAAAATTTTTGGGTCAATTGTTTCGGTAATCCTATGTTGACCTTCTTCGAGCGACCACCTCTCTAAACGACCGATTTTTCGCGGAACGGAGGGTGGTCGTTCCCGGGAAGTTTTACTGTATATATATATTACTTAAAAGATACTAACATTTCACAAATAATAAAAATTTACTTACCGAATAATTCAGATGAAATCAGAAAAAAGCTAAAGTAGCAGCAAAATATGATAAACAAGCACAATAAGCAAATACTAAGCAAACACGATAAACGTCTTTCGTCCTCAGGAATCTAAGTAGAAATGACGAGACGGCAACCGGTAGCGTCTATATATGAGGGGTGATCACGTAACTTCACCGATCAATCAGATTTCACGGTAGAGGGCGCTGCTTGGTTCTAACCGATCAGAGCGGGTGGGGAGCGAGACTAGGCATGTTTCAACACGCTTCAACGCGTTTGCGAGTTGAGTTGTTGATAATGATTGCAAAATATAAACTCATTGGCTTTTAACACATGACGTCATAATGATGATATGGCTGGAATCTAGCATTTAAACAGATAAGGTATTGGCGCTTATTTATTAAATGAATATTTATTTATAGAAAAATTATCACGTGGGTTTTTAACGTTGATACTTGTTGAAATGGAAAGATTTAAGTAATAGTTGATGAATAATTATAAAATATAATTTAAACTAATTTTAAAACTTGCAGAAAAATTACCACGTGGTGGGAATTGAAGATAGCGTTCTTGCTTGAAAAATATTTATGCTACGTCACAGAGGGGATATAGTGGGAATTTTGCATTTAAACGGAGTTTCAAGGAATTTTAAGGTATTGGTATGATCTTAAGGATATTAATTTTATCAAGTTTTGTTCTTTATAAGGTAAAGTTTATAGTTGAATGTGTTAGTTGCAAGTATGGTTCTATCGAGTGAGGTTGTGAATACTGCATACTTGTGTATTTGTTTATGTGTTGCATTATTATTTATTTATTTTTAAGTAGTAGTGATCGATTCGCTATCGATTTTACGCTTCGTCTCAATGAAACTGGAAACTTATCTATTTCAATGTGAAAATGTTAAGACTTAGGATACAGATAAGAGTTAATAAAATTTCTTGCTGTAATGAATGCGACGTATCAAGACCCGGGTCATGTAGCAAGTTTCGGTGGTATCGATGCATTATACCGTGCCTCAGGAAGAAAGATTCCCAAGAAAACGATACAGAAATGGCTAACGGGGGGTGGATGCGTACACTCTACACAAGTCCATTCGTCATAAATTTCCTACGAATCGGGTGATTGTTTATAACATTGATCAGCAATGGCAAGCGGATTTGGTGGATATGTCAAGTCTTCAAAAGTTTAATGATGGTTATCGCTTTATTTTGAGTTGTATTGATGTGCTATCAAAGTTTGGATGGCTAATTCCTCTGAAACGAAAGAGAGGTATAGATATTGTTGAGGCTTTTCAAATAATATTCGATCAACGAACTCCGAAATCACTTCAGACTGATCAGGGAACGGAATTTAAGAATAATCTATTTCAGACCTTGTTAAAAAAGAAGGGGATTAGATTTTTCACGACATATAATTTGTCGAAAGCAAACATAGTCGAGCGTTGGAATAGAAGTATTAAAACTAAAATGTGGAAGTACTTTACTGCTAAAAATACGCATAGATACATTGACGTATTACAAGATTTAGTGAAAAGTTATAATCATACTTACCATTCAAGTATAAAAAGAGCTCCCGTGGAGGTGAATGCCGAAAATGAACAAGATGTTTGGTTCACTCTCTATGGAGATATGGAGAAATTACCTAAACCCAAATGCGTATTTAATGTAGATGATGTAGTTCGCATTTCAAAGAAGAAATTAACCTTTGAAAAGGGGTATGAAACGAATTGGACGGAAGAATTGTTTGTCATAACAGAGTGTGTCAAGAGACAACCTGCAGTGTATAGAGTGAATGATTTATTAGGAGAGCCTATACAAGGAATGTTTTACGCACAAGAGTTACAAAAAGTAACAATGAAAGACGAATTTCCTGTTGAAGAAGTTTTAAGAAAACGCACGCGTAAAAAGAAAATGGAATATTTTGTGAAATATCGAGGATACCCCGACAAGTTTAATCAATGGATCCCCACTTCAAACTTACTAGCCCTACAAATACTACTAGCACATGTTGCAAGACTCATTTGCTATCATGAGTTTCTACATAACACTCATCTCGGATAGTTCCATGTCCTATTTTCCTGAAAATAAAATTTCCCATTTTATTACTCGCTTACCCATACCAATTGAACTGAAAGGAGAATGGGAAGTTGGAACGGTAGAGTTTTTATATCCGCATACTTGGTATAATGTGAATCATCAAAATAATTTAATTGGATTCGAGACGAGTGGAAAGTTAGAGGTAGGAAGAAGATTACCTCCGGGTTGTTATGAGACAGTTCCTGATATTTTAAAGGCTATTTATGTGAAAGAACATGATGATAAAATTGTCACAAGTTATAATGCGGTAACTAAGCGTGTTCAGATAACTGTGAAAAATAATGCGAAACTCATATTATATCAAGGACTTGCTGAAATGCTTGGATTTGAGCCTATGGAAATAACTTCGTTTGACGCAAGTATAGAAGCAACTGTTGTGGGTCCATTCGTAGCCGACCCCTCTGCACATTATCGCGTATTGATGATTTATACGGATATAGTGGAACCACAAATTGTGGGAGATGTCTTAGCACCTCTCCTTCGAGTGGTTAGAGTGAGAGGACAAGATGGTGAGATGATTAGCGAACAGTATGATAGACCGCACTACTTACCTGTAAACCGGAAAATTATTGAGACTTTGGAAATCGTTATAAGGACGCACTCGGGATGTTTAACGCCATTTGAACGTGGGCGCTCATACGTGAAGTTACACTTTCGTCAGAAGTCTCTCTCATAATGTATGTCCCTTACCAGTGTTGTCAAAAATCTTTCGAAGATTATTATGTGCAGCAGACGGGAAAAGGCTTGAATTATTATCAAGGAAGTTCTTATCAGAGAGGATATGGATTAGGAGGTCTATTCAGATCATTTTTTCGTGCCGCAGCTCCGCTACTGAAATCAGGTGCTAAAGCTATTGGGAAACAAATGTTTCACAGCGGTGTCAACCTAATGAATGATGTTTCTCAAGGTCAAGATTTTAAAATGGCCGCCAAACGAAGACTCAAAGAAGCTGGAAATGTGTTAACAGATAAAGCCGCCACCAAAGTCAAGACTATGATTGGTAGTGGAAAAAGACATAAAAAGCGTATGCAGAAGAAAAAAACCATCATTCCACTTTCAGCCAAGAAGAAGTGCACATCGCATGATATTTTCTCCTAATGGCTTCCTTCATCTACAAAGACTCTGCTCCTTGCGTCAAGTCGGAATTAGATTTATTTTCAATTCCCCCAACCCAGACCGTTATCGAAAAAGGACAATTTGTCGAATTTCATCCCCTTTCAAGTGTACGAGATGGTGGACCGATTGAATTTTCAATATCAGGAAGTAGTGAAGAATATGTGGACTTAGCTGCTTCCTATCTACACGTGAAAGTGAAAGTGATGAAAGCAGATGGAACTAAACTACCAGAAAAGGAACCAGTTGCTCCCGTCAACCTTTTCCTACATTCGCTTTTCAGTCAAGTAGACGTTAGTTTAAACGAGAGAAATATTTCTTCTGCAAGCAACACTTATCCTTTTAGAGCCTATATAGAGACATTGTTAAATTATGGGGAAGATGCCAAGAAAAGTTTGCTGACCTGTGAAGGATTCTACAAAGATACGCAACCTGATATCATAGACCCCATAGATGAGAAAGCTGATGCTGGATTGAAGACGCGTTACAATCTTATCAAAGACAGCCAGACCGTAGAAATGATTGGTCAACTCCACTGTGACATTTTTCAACAAAATCGTCTCATGATTAACTTGGTAGATATCAAAATTAAAATGATACGCAGCAAATCCTCATTTTGCTTAATTTCAACCAAAGTGGATGGGGATTATAAGATAGTTCTAGAGCATGCTTCTATATTTATAAGAAAAGTGAAGGTTAGCCCTGCCGTTGCTATTGGGCATGCTAAGGCTTTGGAGAAGACATCGTGCAAATATCCAATTGATCGTGTGATTTGCAAAACTTATAGCATTGCCAAAGGGAGCTGGTCCTTTTTACAAGATAATGTGTTTCTTGGACTCATGCCAAAACGTGTCATTCTCACCTGTTTAGGAAATGCTGCAATGAATGGGCAATATTCAAAGAACCCATTTCTCTTTTCTCACCATAGTGCAAACTTTGTATCTATTTATGTAGATGGACAACCGGTTCCCTGCAAGCCTTTAGAGCTTAATTTTGATTCCAACAACTACGTTCGGGCTTATCATAGCTTATTTTCCGGATTTAATCGTGATAAGGGAATTTACTTATCTCAAGAAGAATATGCCAGAGGTCATGTACTTTACGCATTTGATCTAAGTCCTGATCTTTGCGACGGAGAACATTTTAATCTGCAACACCAAGGAAATTTACGTGTGGAAATTAAATTTTCCGAGGCTATTACGGAAACTTTATCAGTGCTCATTTATGCAGAGTTTCAAAACGTGATTGAAATATCCAAATCACGTCACGTGGTGTGCGACTTTCCGAATTAATGGATACCCTACAAATAACCAGAATTCTTTCTGGAAATGCAAAAACCAAGAATATATTCTTGGGTGTTTTCTCAAGTGATCGATTACCAACATATGTTCGAAACTTTCCAGCCTGTTTTATTGCCAACACTGACAAGTCCAATCAAGAAGGTACCCATTGGGTGGCTTTTTATATAGAATCACCTACAGAAATATGCTTCTTTGATTCGTTCGAAAACCCACCGTCTTATTTTCCCGGAGGAATATCAAGTTATGTAAAGCGTTATCGACATGTAGAGTTTAATCCTATGATACTTCAATCGAATGCGAGTTCCGTGTGTGGACAATATTGTATTTTTTATTTATATTCTAAATGTAATGGACGTTCTATGAACGATATTCTCTTGTCTTTTGTACCCAATCAAATATGTAATGATATCAAAGTGCATCATTTTGTAATCAAGCACTTTAGAATTGTAGCACCATTTTATCAATAAAGAAAGTATTTAAACAGTAGCACTATGTCTCGTCTCTCATTCAACATGGAATTTCCAAAGTTGCAACATCCTTTTACGATGGTAATCGCCGGTCCAACAGGATGCGGTAAAAGTTATTTTGTGCGGGATTTGATAAGTGAAAAACAGGGGATGTTTTCAATTGTTCCCGATAAGATTGTTTGGTTTTATGGAATACATCAACCCTTATATGATGAAATTGATAATGTGACATTTGTAGAAGGTCTACCTACGACATTTAAAGAATTTTTGGGCGAGAATACACTCTTCGTAATTGATGATTTAATGTCAAATGCTAACAGTCATTTAACTGATCTTTTTACAAAAGGTAGTCATCATTTAAACCTGAGTGTTATCTTCATAACACAAAATTTTTTCTACAAAGGGAAAGAAATGCGTGACATTACATTGAATGCACACTATTTAGTACTGTGTAAAAATAGACGAGACGTGAGTCAAATTTCACATCTAGGAAGACAATTATTTCCTCGACATGTCAAGTTATTTCAAGAAGTCTTTGAAGATGCAACGAAAAACCCCTATTCCTATTTATTTATAGATTTACGTGCCGAAACACCAGAAGAGTTACGATTACGTACCAAAATTTTACCTACTGAAAGACAGATCGTGTATCAATTTAAATGATATAAAAGTGAATGACTTTGAAGATAAGTATCATTTAGCAAGATGACGCTTAAGAAGGAGCAACTCAATCAATTACGACTGTTGCAAATTTGTCCTTTAAGGTTACGAAAAACTTTATTAAGTAAACTCAATAAGAACTGTATAAAAGCCATATGCGAATGTTGCATTAACACATTGAATGGAAATATCCCATTGACTGCACGACAGAAGAAAACGCTCTCTAAACATAAGAAGATATTGCGTCATTTAAGTAATCGTAAAGTGTCTTTACCGAAAAAACGTCAAGTCCTTTTACAGAAAGGAGGTTTCCTCAACATACTTATTCCTGCAGCCTTGAGTGTTTTAACTACATTATTTCATGGCTCAAATTAAGAAGTTTGCTCTTATACCCGAAGAATTGGTGACAAAACATACTGTTTCCAATAAAAGGCTTAGTGAGCTTGATAAGGCAATGATACAAATTTTACATAGTGACTTACCTGATCATGAAAAATTGGTCCTCTATCATGAACTGTTGAAGAAAAGTTTAAATCTGCAAGAATTTAATAATTCACGTCCGAATGAACAAAGTAGTAAGACAGCTGAAGAGAAGAAGAAAGAAGAAGTGGAGAAAATAGAAGATAAGAGGAAAGTTGAAGAATCTGTGAAAGTAGAAGAAATAAAGAAACTTCAAAAAGATGATAATTATCAAGAACTTATATTAGCATCACTTTCTAAACCCATGCGAAGAAAAGCTGAAAATACACTTGCTCTCATCAAGAATCAACCTGATATCTTATCGTGGAATTCCAAGGGTCAAATCTCCATACACGGAGAAAAAATACCAAACTCTAACATTATCGACTTTTTCAATTATATGTACAGTACCAAAAGTAATGTATCACGGAAAAGTTTATTTAATACTGTTTTGAAAGATTTAAATGTTCCGAAGCAGTTTATCGGAAATAAGAAGTTGCTAAAGTCACCTGTAAAAATTGTCCAAACAAAGTTGAGACGAAATGTAAAACCACCTAAAAAGTGGGAAAATTTATGATTCAATAAAGTGATATTGCTTTAAATTTTTTTTTTTTATTATTATTATTTCACATAAGAAAATCACACACATATATTTCCATTGAATAATTTTTATTTACAATTTCAAATAATCTTTCAAAGCACCATAAACTGTATAGCCAATGAAATCACGTGACACATTTCAAACAATGAGAAGAGAGTATTTGGTGATGTGTCTAAAAATCGACCAATCGCAAGCAAGTATTTTTCCGATCTCTAACATAAAGCAATTCATGACGACATATCTACTGTGACGTCACTAGTAAAAATATCTATCACTCTTAACTTATTCGCTAAGAAGCAGCCCTAGAACAATTCAGCTCCATCTTAAAGGTAAATTGAAACTAAAAAGTGTTGCCATCGCTCTAAACTTTGATATAAAACACATTATGACGTCATACCTACTGTGACGTCACGCAATAAAAACCTATCACTCTAACTTATTCATTTACAAGCAGTCCTAGAACAACTCAACTCTATCTTAAAGGTAAATCGAAACTAAAAAGTGTTGCCATCGCTCTAAACTTTGATATAAAACAAATTATGACGTCATACCTACTGTGACGTCACTCAATAAAAACCTATCACTCTAACTTATTCACTAAGAAGCAGCCCTAGAACAACTCAGCTCCATCTTAAATGTAAATTGAAACTAAAAAGTGTTGCCAACGCTCAAAACTTTGATATAAAACACATTATGATGTCATATCTACTGTGACGTCATACACAAACAGCTTATAATGAAACTAAAACAGCAGCAGGAGGGGAACAACTCCACTCCCCTTCCGGTCACGTGATTTCCGGTGACGTCATATCGGGTGATATCACTTCCTGTGACGTCATATTCGGGCACGCCCCCTTCCGGTGACGTCATCGTCCCCCGTCCCGTCGCTCGGTCGCTCCATGGCCCCGGACTGTCATTTTCTAACTACTTTCATGTTTAGGTAGAATAGTTGGAGTTTTATTGTTATAAAAGGTGTTGTATTTATAGTTAAGGGGCATTATGGATTCCGTGTTAGGATTGTTTATATTTGTAGTTATCATTTTTAACTTGTTATACTTCATAGTCAAATATAACTTTGAACAGGGTGTTGGTAGTGTTCCGGCACCAAAGGTGCGAAAAATTCGCTTTGTCATTGCGTACTGCGGTGAGTAGTTAGAAAGTGGGGCTCCGGGGCCATGGAGGGATGGGATGAGGGATGATGACGTCACCGGAAGGGGCGTGACAGGATATGACGTCACGTGACCGGAAGTGGAGTTGAGTTGTTCCATTCCTGCTGTTTTAGTTTCGGTTTCGTTATAAGCTGTTTGTGTATGACGTCACAGTGGGTATGACGTCATAATTTGACTTATATCAAAGTTTTGAGTGGTGGCAACACTTTTTAGTTTCGGTTTATCTTTCAGATGGAGTTGAGTTGTTCTAGGACTGCTTCTTAGCGAATAAGTTAGAGTGATAGGCTTTTATTGCGTGACGTCACAGCGGGTATGACGTCATAATTTGTTTTATATCAAAGTTTTGAGCGGTGGCAACACTTTTTAGTTTTTGTTTCCAGTTAACTGGAGTTGAGTTGTTCTAGGGCTGCTTCTTAACGAATAAGTTAGAGTTATAGATATTTTACTAGTGACGTCACAGTGAGTATGACGTCATAACTTGCTTAACGTTAAAAGTTTTGAGCAGTGGCAACACTTCTTAGTTTTGGTTTATCTTTCAGATGGAGTTGAGTTGTTCTAGGACTGCTTCTTAGCGAATAAGTTAGAGTGATAGGCTTTTATTGCGTGACGTCACAGTGGGTATGACGTCATAATTTGTTTTATATCAAAGTTTTGAGCGGTGGCAACACTTTTTAGTTTTTATTTCCAGTTAACTGGAGTTGAGTTGTTCTAGGGCTGCTTCTTAACGAATAAGTTAGAGTTATAGATATTTTACTAGTGACGTCACAGTGAGTATGACGTCATAACTTGCTTAACGTTAAAAGTTTTGAGCAGTGGCAACACTTTTTAGTTTCGATTTACCTTTCAGGTGGAGTTGAGTTGTTTTAGGGCTGCTTCTAAACGAATAACTTAAAGTTATATATATTTTTACTAGTGACATCACAGTGGGAATGACGTCATAACTTGCTTTGTGTTAGAGATCGGCAAAATACTTGCTTGCGATTGGTCGGTTTTAGACACATCACCAAATACTCTCTTCTCATTGGTTGAAATGTGTCACGTGATTTCATTGGCTATACAGTTTAGTAAGATAGTTTTCTACAAAATTTAAGGCAGTGGCACCATCTAGGGATGAATTTAAGAGTCATTTACATTAAATTTCTAAGATCAGAGATACATGCAAATAAAAAAAAATCTTAACACGACTTTTAAATTTAATAAAAGTGAAGGCCATTTGCTAAGGGTCTAAAAGAACCCTAATCCCGAGCTACACGTGACATTTCAATATTTTACCAAACAATTGTTAAAATATCGACTATCGGACGTTGCCTTCATGGTAACTCATCTACCCACCCCCCTTCCCTAACCAATTTTGAATAAGTTAATTTGAAAGACTTTAGAAAATGTTAATTATTTTGAAGTTAAATTTTAAAAGTGAGGACCCACCTCCAGCCCGATACCTCTTTTAGGAAGAATTGGTACCGCCTCACTCCACCCTATCAACAACAAAAAAAACCTATTCCAAAGAACGTATATTTCCTTGAAATATGAGGTCACTAACCAACCATCCGATGATATCCTTTAAGAAGACACCATCACCTCAAATCCTAATCAATTTTGAAATTTAGGAAATCTGAAAAGAAGATTTGTGAGAACGTATATTTCTCTCATGAATAAAATTTAATGGTCACATACAAAATCCTGAAAAAAAAAATAACGTTAAATGAGCTTTTTAAAAATTTAGTTAAAGTAATATTTTAGTTAAATTAAGGCTTAAAGAGATAAAAAAAAAAAAAAAAAAAAATAATTAAGGTCTAAATGAATGATTTAAGAAATTTTGAAGTGACCATAGGCATAACTAGTTATACCATCCTCCAACAGGTATCGCTTGTCATCAAATGCCGAGAGCGCTCACTTTCTTTGCTGGATGGAGAAAATGTCATGTTTTTCACTACCGATCCGATGTTGAACCACAGACGAAGGTTGTCGATTGAGAAGACAGTCTCTATAGGTCTGATGTTTTAGCTGTCTTTGAGCTGCTCTTGCGATTCCCTTGGCCGTTTGTTTCTCACCACACTCGCTTAAAATGGAATACATTTTGGAACGAAGCCCTATGAACTCCAAAGCAGATTTTCCGCTAAGTTCATCCTTAAAGTAACCGATCTTCTTCTTGTTAGACACATCGTGTAGGGGATGATCTGATGGGTAGTCAGAAAAGTCAAAAAATCCCTTTAACTGCTGTAAGTCAGCAGTGAGATTTGGGGTGGTGAGTCCATAAGTGAGTGAATCTGTGTCGGTGAATAGTAGGCGGGCATTACTTCCATACTTCTTCATGATGACATTATAGTGGAAATCATACATTAAAACCTTGCTCAGTTCTAAGATGGCGAAACCAGCATAAATGGGTCTTTTAAGTGTGAGACTTTTAACTTTTCTTTGTACTGCTGCCAAGCTGTTATCAAACTCAGTGAAGGCATGGAAGGCAGGAGACGCGACCAGTTTCTTGGCTTTATGCGGGTTGTTCACCAACTGAACATCCACTCTATTCCTCAGATTTTCCATAGTTTTCCCGAACACTGCATTGTTGAGAAGTTTGAAGAAATCTTTTTCAAACGATGTTTTGGCCAGTTTTCTCTGCTCCGTATTAAATGCTATGTAGTCCTTCATCCAAGGTTGTTGGTAGAATTTTAGAATTCTATGGACTTTAGTTAGTTTCAGTCCCAAGGAAAGGTATAGCTTCAGATTACGATAGTGTATAACATAATTCTTCTTTGACTGAAGATTCGGAACGAGTTTCTCGCTGGAAGAAGCTGGCTTCATCTGAATTTCTTCCAAAATCTCGAGGGCGGTAGGAGACAGCATATTTGGCTTTATGGTGAAGCGTTCGGGAGCCAGAGGATAATCATTATGGAGATCGTGGAGTTCAGCAGGATAGTCAAGATCCACTTCTAGGATGAAACCCTCATCTGCATCATCTGCTTGGTCCAAGATGGTTTGAGTAGAGATGTTTTCAGGGTCCACCCACTGAAAATCACCAACAGGTAAATATTGAGACATGGCCCAACCTGAAAGAAAAATCCAATTAAATCATTCAATATTAACATAGAAGCTAAATAAAAAAAATGACAGTTTTAAGGTAAATTCATGCTTACCATAGAGGTTATTGGCTTCCAGGTACAATATATGTTTCTTCTCCTCAGCGGCATTATATTCAGGACAGCCTGGATGGTTTGCCTGGCTATGACGATGGGTGATGACGGAGACTCCTCCCCGAATACCCTTCTCTATGAAGAAGTGCATGTTAATGTCGGTGAATAAATCCAAACCGACATCTGACATCTTGAGAGCGGCTTGCCACGCTAACCCCGGAGACGTCATCATGTGAGCGGCGTCTAGCTGGTAAAAGTCCAGAGTTAGGCGGCGGAAATTCTCAAAAACATCAGAGAGGAGGAGCACATCCGTCTTCACGTACAGGTCGTGATATTCGTCAAGGTCTTTGATGCCGAAAGCTTCCCAAACAACTTGAGCGTGGTCATAATCTGCATCGGTGATGGAGGAGTTTGTAAGGGTCCTATAGAAGGCTTGCTGAGGTGGCAGAGATGTTTCTTGAAATTTAGTGAACGAGTCCATGTACTCATAAGGGTACACTCCCTTCTTCAGCAAGAGATCTAAGGAAAAAATAAAAATTAAATGATATTGTTAAGAGAACATTTATATAATATTAACATTGACTATATTACGTACCATGGTTAGATGCGATAGAACTCTTCAAAATGTGAAACTTGTCTCTCTCCAGATTATCGACAAGTTTCTGAAGTGATGCGTTCAGAAACTGGAGACTGTCAATAAACTGGAGAGTCACCGGGATCTTGTCAAGTTTCTTGGTGATGGAGAAGGAGATGTATTTCTCCATCGTTGTAGGGATGACTCCAATGTCATGATCAGCTACTTTCCCTAGCCCCTGCATAATCAAATGCGCATCATAATTCTTCAGGTTGTGGAAGACGCAGGGAATCATTTTCCGCAACCTGAAGGCAAGGTTGCATTCATTGTGGAGCACTTGACGGAACTGACCAGTCAAGTGATCGTGGTCGTTCACCCGATCAGTTCCTAGTCGGCCTTTGCAGAGGCCGCAATGAGTCGTTGCGTTGATGGTAATTTGATCCTGTGCAGTGATCTTCATGGGGATGATGGTGGTCAGCTTCACCGCCAGCTCGTCCTTCTCTGCAATGATACTACTGATGAAGTGGTCCACTGCATCTTCTCCCCTGTAGACAGAGATGGGTTTGGTCGGCTTACTATCTGGACCTATAATGACATAGGCGTATCCGCAGGGAATGTGGGTAGCCGTCTTCACAGTGCTGGAGGGAGTGGTGACGTCTAACTTCTCTACAAGGGCCTCAAAGTCCGCGTATATGATATACGGGACTTTCTGGGTGAACTTGTACTGACTGAATTTCAGCACACAGTCCTTTGAAGTCGGCATCTTGTTTGTTGGGGTGAGTGCTCGTTACAGTACGGGACATGTGCTTTGAGAGTCTCCTCCTTGGCAAAACGATGAAGACAGGAGAAACAGTAGAAGCTTGCAGCCTTGTGTTTAGTGAGGTTGGTGAGAAGCCTGGACATACTCTTAATTAGACAATAATGCTGCCTCTCTCCTTCTATGATGTAAAGTAGGTTGATAACCTCAGGATCCTCCCTCTTAGAGATGTATAGAGGTAATATCTCATCATCTTCATAGCCGTAGACGTTAATGCGGAGGTTGTTCAGTGCCTCCACAAAACGAACCTTGCACGGCTGGACGGGACAGCTTACATTTCCCATCTTGAGCTCCTGCTCGTATTCTGCATAGTGGTCGACCCTATACGGATGGTTACCATAGGCAATGGGATGAAGAGCAGCCAGGACAGACCAGATGAAACATTTAGTGTCTTCGTTCTGGATGTTGAGGACGGCCTGCTTTGCTGCCAACTTGTTGGGCAACTTGAAGTGGCTGGCAGGGGCTAGAGGTTGGCACTAGCAGTCTTCACCTCCAAATGGATGATTTCATCGAGGACCCATCCTGATCCCCGCTCGATGAATTCATCGAAGGAGGACTTGATTTTGGCGAAGGCTTGGTCGATGTGTTCAGGGAGGACGCTGTCATCCAGCTCCATCTGCACCTTACTCCGGAAATAGGGTGTGGCAAATTCTTCATCTCCTTCATCACTCTTGCGAACGAACCGGATTTTAGACACAACATACCACTTGATAGCCCTCTTCTCTCCCAACTCCTCCTGCAGCACATCCTGAACTTGGGGAGTGCTTTCCCTAATGAAGAGAAGCAGGTCTCCAACTGCCACTTCACTCGGGAATAAATGACGGGTGGCAAAGACATCTGACGTCTTCACCTCTACTCTCCTCCTTCTGGGCACAGAGGGTGCAGGTTGAATTCCTCCTACTTGAGCAACTCGAAGGTGGGTGAGAAGATGTTGCATCATGACATCTTTACGACCGAAACTCTTTCCGCAGTCAGGACAGGCATGAGGGGTAGCAGATTGATGAATCATCATATGTCGATCCAGATTTGAATTTGTAGTGAATGACTTCTGACATATCCCACAGGTAAAATCCTTCTTGCCAGCAGGATTCTTCAAATGCCTATTGAGATGACATTTCTGGACAAAGGTCTTCTCGCAGATGTGACATATCTGTTGACAATAAAACTATGATAAGTTACATGAAATTATTTCACAGTAATAGTAGACATATTATTTAAAATTTGTCTTTTCCTAAAACACATTTTATTGCAAAAAAAAAAAAAAAAAAACTATTTCTTCTTCTACTTGTAAAATACATCAATCTGAAAGCACTATATTTTAAATTTCGATAAACTGTTAAATTCTTCTCTGAAAAACTATTAATTCTAAAAATTCATTCTCCAAGAAAAAAAAAAAATACTTACATGAGATTCAACATTGGAATTCATAACATTTGAATCTTGTGCAAGATGGATGGCACGAGAGGGTCCAGCAGCAGGAGTCTAAAAGAAAAGAAAATAAAAGTTAACATTTAAATGAGCTATTTTAACATATTCTTAATAATACTTTATCCTTTGAATGTAATACATACAGTTTTTTGATGGATTTTCAAATGTCTTGTCAAATGACATTTCTGTATGAAACAATTCTTACAGATTGTACAGACCTGTTGAAAATAGAAATTTTGAGTAACATGTTTTTAAAGTTAATATTCTTTCACCTAAATGATTGAAATAATACTTACGTGCAAGTCATGTGAGGTGGACGGGGCATTAGAAGGTCAAGCAGCAGTAGATTCAAAAACAACCTCCTAAAGTAAGATATTGAGAAATTATTCTAAGTTTTTTACGTCAGAGAAAAAAAAAATCGGGCATGAATTTGAGGCGACTTTGAATAGTTATAACATTGAAAATTGCTAAGTATAAAATCAATAAAAAATTTGGCGTGAATTTGGGGCGACTTTGAATAGTTACAACATTGAAAATTACTAAGTACAAAAGCAATAAAAAAATTTGACGTGAATTTGGGGCAACTTTGAATAGTTACAACATTGAAAATTACTAAGTACAAAAACAATAAAAATTTTGGCGTCAATTTAGGATGACTTTGAATAGTTACAATATTGAAAATTGCTAAGTACAAAAAGTAATGAAAATTTCAGCGTGAATCTTATACTAATGAATGACATTTAGAAAAAAAAGTTTTAAAGAACACATTATTGACGAATTTCAAATAAAATTGAGAAAGTTTCAAGTAAAAAAAAAAAAAAAAAAAAAAATATGCGACGTTAAATAACACAATTTAAAATTTATCTTAGACATTAAACATTCATTTCAATAAATTCATCTACTTAAAAGCAACAAGTTTAACCTTATTTAATGAATATTCTTTTAGATACATAGAAAGTCATTTTAAAAGTTTAAGATAAATACAATCTATAAGCATTCAAACATAATTTAAAAATATATTACTAAAAGAACACTTACTTGGTCATTAGGACTAGAGACAATGACATCCATGGGAGAAGGAGAACGTGATGATGACATTATAAATAACTGAAAATGAAAAAAAAATATATATATAAATATCGAAAGAAAAAACATACATTTTCAATACAAGTTGGAAATAATTTTTATGTAATACTTGAATCGACTATTTTAACATGATGCGATTGTTAAGCCTAACAAATGCACGCGGTACTTAAGCCTAACAATGCACGCGGTACTTAATCTAGCAATGGCATTCGATAGCCCATTTCAATATATAAATTTAACACACGATAAATAATTTAACACACGATAAATAATTTCAGTTAAAATAATTTGTCTACTCATATTAAATAATATACATACATCTTAAATTTACTGAACGGATAACTTAAACCTTTAACATGTAATACAGAAAAAGATTTGAATGCACGCGATTCTTTACCCTAATACATATAGTAAAATAATTAAACATTTAAATACACATGTTACTTAAAACATTTGAATATACATATTACTTAAAAGATACTAACATTTCACAAATAATAAAAATTCACTTACCGAATAATTCAGATGAAATTAGTAAAAAAAGCTAAAGTAGCAGCAAATACAATAAGCAAATACTAAGCAAACACGATAAACGTCTTTCGCACTCATGAATCTAAGTAGAAATGGCAAGACGGCAACCGGCAGCGTCTATATATGAGGGGTGATCACGTAACTTCACCGACCAATCAGGTTTCGCGCTAGAGGGCGCTGCTTGGTTCTAACCGGTCAGAGCGGGTGGGGAGCGAGACTAGGCATGTTTCAACACGCTTCAACGCGTTTGCGAGTTGAGTTGTAGTGTAACGATCTTGCTTGAAACAGTTAAAGTGATAGATAATTTGTTCGTGACGTCATAGTGTAGCGAATGGGTTTTTAGCGTAGACAGTTGTTGCAATTGGAGTAATTATGAAATTTATTAAATATAAAGATAATATTTAATAATAATTATCAGATTTTATTATTATAAAAGATAACTTGTAGAAAAAAGTTACGGCATGAAAATATATATATATTTTTTTTTATAAAGTTATTACCTGTATTGTGTTAACATTTGACATTTAAGATGCTTTAAGGTAATGTATCTATAACTCTAACTTATTCACTTAGAAGCAACCCTAGAACAACTCAACCCCATTCAACTGGAAGCAAAAAAAAAACTAAAAAGTGTTGCCACCGCTCAAAAACTTTGATATAAAACAAATTATGACGTCACAGTGGGTATGACGTCATAATTTGTTTTATATCAAAGTTTTTGAGCGGTGGCAACACTTTTTAGTTTTTTTTTTGCTTCCAGTTAAATGGGGTTGAGTTGTTCTACGGTTGCTTCTAAGTGAATAAGTTAGAGTTATATATACATTACCTTAAAGCATCTTAAATGTCAAATGTTAACACAATACAGGTAATAACTTTATAAAAAAATATATATATATATTTTCATGCCGTAACTTTTTTCTACAAGTTATCTTTTATAATAATAAAATCTGATAATTATTACTAAATATTATCTTTATATTTAATAAATTTCATAATTACTCCAATTGCAACAACTGTCTACGCTAAAAACCCATTCGCTACACTATGACGTCACGAACAAATTATCTATCACTTTAACTGCTTCAAGCAAGATCGTTACACTACAACTCAACTCGCAAACGCGTTGAAGCGTGTTGAAACATGCCTAGTCTCGCTCCCCACCCGCTCTGACCGGTTAGAACCAAGCAGCGCCCTCTAGCGCGAAACCTGATTGGTCGGTGAAGTCACGTGATCACCCCTCATATATAGACGCTGCCGGTTGCCGTCTTGCCATTTCTACTTAGATTCCTGAGTGCGAAAGACGTTTATCGTGTTTGCTTAGTATTTGCTTATCGTGCTTGCTTATTGTATTTGCTGCTACTTTAGCTTTTTTTACTGATTTCATCTGAATTATTCGGTAAGTGAATTTTTATTATTTGTGAAATGTTAGTATCTTTTAAGTAATATGTATATTCAAATGTTTTAAGTAACATGTGTATTTAAATGTTAAATTATTATACTATATGTAATAGGGTAAAGAATCGCGTGCATTCAAATCTTTTTCTGTATTACATGTTAAAGGTTTAAGTTATCCGTTCAGTAAATTTAAGATGTATGTATATTATTTAATATGAGTAGACAAATTATTTTAACTGAAATTATTTATCGTGTGTTAAATTATTTATCGTGTGTTAAATTTATATATTGAAATGGGCTATCGAATGCCATTGCTAGATTAAGTACCGCGTGCATTGTTAGGCTTAAGTACCACGTGCATTTGTTAGGCTTAACAATCGCATCATGTTAAAATAGTCGATTCAAGTATTACATAAAAATTATTTCCAACTTGTATTGAAAATGTATGTTTTTTCTTTCGATATTTATATATATATTTTTTTTTCATTTTCAGTTATTTATAATGTCATCATCACGTTCTCCTTCTCCCATGGATGTCATTGTCTCTAGTCCTAATGACCAAGTAAGTGTTCTTTTAGTAATATATTTTTAAATTATGTTTGAATGCTTATAGATTGTATTTATCTTAAACTTTTAAAATGACTTACTATGTATCTAAAAGAATATTCATTAAATAAGGTTAAACTTGTTGCTTTTAAGTAGATGAATTTATTGAAATGAATGTTTAATGTCTAAGATAAATTTTAAATTGTGTTATTTAACGTCGCATATTTTTTTTTTTTTTTTTTTTTTTACTTGAAACTTTCTCAATTTTATTTGAAATTCGTCAATAATGTGTTCTTTAAAACTTTTTTTTCTAAATGTCATTCATTAGTATAAGATTCACGCCAAAATTTTTATTGTTTTTGTACTTAGTAATTTTCAATGTTGTAACTATTCAAAGTCGCCACAAATTCACGCTGAAATTTTCATTACTTTTTGTACTTAGCAATTTTCAATATTGTAACTATTCAAAGTCATCCTAAATTGACGCCAAAATTTTTATTGTTTTTGTACTTAGTAATTTTCAATGTTGTAACTATTCAAAGTCGCCCCAAATTCACGCCAAATTTTTTATTGATTTTATACTTAGCAATTTTCAATGTTATAACTATTCAAAGTCGCCTCAAATTCATGCCCGATTTTTTTTTCTCTGACGTAAAAAACTTAGAATAATTTCTCAATATCTTACTTTAGGAGGTTGTTTTTGAATCTACTGCTGCTTGACCTTCTAATGCCCCGTCCACCTCACATGACTTGCACGTAAGTATTATTTCAATCATTTAGGTGAAAGAATATTAACTTTAAAAACATGTTACTCAAAATTTCTATTTTCAACAGGTCTGTACAATCTGTAAGAATTGTTTCATACAGAAATGTCATTTGACAAGACATTTGAAAATCCATCAAAAAACTGTATGTATTACATTCAAAGGATAAAGTATTATTAAGAATATGTTAAAATAGCTCATTTAAATGTTAACTTTTATTTTCTTTTCTTTTAGACTCCTGCTGCTGGACCCTCTCGTGCCATCCATCTTGCACAAGATTCAAATGTTATGAATTCCAATGTTGAATCTCATGTAAGTATTTTTTTTTTTTCTTGGAGAATGAATTTTTAGAATTAATAGTTTTTCAGAGAAGAATTTAACAGTTTATCGAAATTTAAAATATAGTGCTTTCAGATTGATGTATTTTACAAGTAGAAGAAGAAATAGTTTTTTTTTTTTTTTTTTTGCAATAAAATGTGTTTTAGGAAAAGACAAATTTTAAATAATATGTCTACTATTACTGTGAAATAATTTCATGTAACTTATCATAGTTTTATTGTCAACAGATATGTCACATCTGCGAGAAGACCTTTGTCCAGAAATGTCATCTCAATAGGCATTTGAAGAATCCTGCTGGCAAGAAGGATTTTACCTGTGGGATATGTCAGAAGTCATTCACTACAAATTCAAATCTGGATCGACATATGATGATTCATCAATCTGCTACCCCTCATGCCTGTCCTGACTGCGGAAAGAGTTTCGGTCGTAAAGATGTCATGATGCAACATCTTCTCACCCACCTTCGAGTTGCTCAAGTAGGAGGAATTCAACCTGCACCCTCTGTGCCCAGAAGGAGGAGAGTAGAGGTGAAGACGTCAGATGTCTTTGCCACCCGTCATTTATTCCCGAGTGAAGTGGCAGTTGGAGACCTGCTTCTCTTCATTAGGGAAAGCACTCCCCAAGTTCAGGATGTGCTGCAGGAGGAGTTGGGAGAGAAGAGGGCTATCAAGTGGTATGTTGTGTCTAAAATCCGGTTCGTTCGCAAGAGTGATGAAGGAGATGAAGAATTTGCCACACCCTATTTCCGGAGTAAGGTGCAGATGGAGCTGGATGACAGCGTCCTCCCTGAACACATCGACCAAGCCTTCGCCAAAATCAAGTCCTCCTTCGATGAATTCATCGAGCGGGGATCAGGATGGGTCCTCGATGAAATCATCCATTTGGAGGTGAAGACTGCTACGTGCCAACCTCTAGCCCCTGCCAGCCACTTCAAGTTGCCCAACAAGTTGGCAGCAAAGCAGGCCGTCCTCAACATCCAGAACGAAGACACTAAATGTTTCATCTGGTCTGTCCTGGCTGCTCTTCATCCCATTGCCTATGGTAACCATCCGTATAGGGTCGACCACTATGCAGAATACGAGCAGGAGCTCAAGATGGGAAATGTAAGCTGTCCCGTCCAGCCGTGCAAGGTTCGTTTTGTGGAGGCACTGAACAACCTCCGCATTAACGTCTACGGCTATGAAGATGATGAGATATTACCTCTATACATCTCTAAGAGGGAGGATCCTGAGGTTATCAACCTACTTTACATCATAGAAGGAGAGAGGCAGCATTATTGTCTAATTAAGAGTATGTCCAGGCTTCTCACCAACCTCACTAAACACAAGGCTGCAAGCTTCTACTGTTTCTCCTGTCTTCATCGTTTTGCCAAGGAGGAGACTCTCAAAGCACATGTCCCGTACTGTAACGAGCACTCACCCCAACAAACAAGATGCCGACTTCAAAGGACTGTGTGCTGAAATTCAGTCAGTACAAGTTCACCCAGAAAGTCCCGTATATCATATACGCGGACTTTGAGGCCCTTGTAGAGAAGTTAGACGTCACCACTCCCTCCAGCACTGTGAAGACGGCTACCCACATTCCCTGCGGATACGCCTATGTCATTATAGGTCCAGATAGTAAGCCGACCAAACCCATCTCTGTCTACAGGGGAGAAGATGCAGTGGACCACTTCATCAGTAGTATCATTGCAGAGAAGGACGAGCTGGCGGTGAAGCTGACCACCATCATCCCCATGAAGATCACTGCACAGGATCAAATTACCATCAACGCAACGACTCATTGCGGCCTCTGCAAAGGCCGACTAGGAACTGATCGGGTGAACGACCACGATCACTTGACTGGTCAGTTCCGTCAAGTGCTCCACAATGAATGCAACCTTGCCTTCAGGTTGCGGAAAATGATTCCCTGCGTCTTCCACAACCTGAAGAATTATGATGCGCATTTGATTATGCAGGGGCTAGGGAAAGTAGCTGATCATGACATTGGAGTCATCCCTACAACGATGGAGAAATACATCTCCTTCTCCATCACCAAGAAACTTGACAAGATCCCGGTGACTCTCCAGTTTATTGACAGTCTCCAGTTTCTGAACGCATCACTTCAGAAACTTGTCGATAATCTGGAGAGAGACAAGTTTCACATTTTGAAGAGTTCTATCGCATCTAACCATGGTACGTAATATAGTCAATGTTAATATTATATAAATGTTCTCTTAACAATATCATTTAATTTTTATTTTTTCCTTAGATCTCTTGCTGAAGAAGGGAGTGTACCCTTATGAGTACATGGACTCGTTCACTAAATTTCAAGAAACATCTCTGCCACCTCAGCAAGCCTTCTATAGGACCCTTACAAACTCCTCCATCACCGATGCAGATTATGACCACGCTCAAGTTGTTTGGGAAGCTTTCGGCATCAAAGACCTTGGCGAATATCACGACCTGTACGTGAAGACGGATGTGCTCCTCCTCTCTGACGTTTCTGGGAATTTCCGCCGCCTAACTCTGGACTTTTACCAGCTAGACGCCGCTCACATGATGACGTCTCCGGGGTTAGCGTGGCAAGCCGCTCTCAAGATGTCAGATGTCGGTTTGGATTTATTCACCGACATTAACATGCACTTCTTCATAGAGAAGGGTATTCGGAGGGGAGTCTCCGTCATCACCCATCGTCATAGCCAGGCAAACCATCCAGGCTGTCCTGAATATAATGCCGCTGAGGAAAAGAAACATATATTGTACCTGGATGCCAATAACCTCTATGGTAAGCATGAATTAACTTTAAAACTGTCATTTTTTTTATTTAGCTTCTATGTTAATATTGAATGATTTAATTGGATTTTTCTTTCAGGTTGGGCCATGTCTCAATATTTACCTGTTGGTGATTTTCAGTGGGTGGACCCTGAAAACATCTCTACTCAAACCATCTTGGACCAAGCAGATGATGCAGATGAGGGTTTCATCCTAGAAGTGGATCTTGACTATCCTGCTGAACTCCACGATCTCCATAATGATTATCCTCTGGCTCCCGAACGCTTCACCATAAAGCCACTGTCTCCTACCGCCCTCGAGATTTTGGAAGAAATGCAGATGAAGCCAGCATCTTCCAGCGAGAAACTCGTTCCGAATCTTCAGTCAAAGAAGAATTATGTTATACACTATCGTAATCTGAAGCTATACCTTTCCTTGGGACTGAAACTAACTAAAGTCCATAGAATTCTAAAATTCTACCAACAACCTTGGCTGAAGGACTACATAGCATTTAATACGGAGCAGAGAAAACTCGCCAAAACATCGTTTGAAAAAGATTTCTTCAAACTTCTCAACAATGCAGTGTTCGGGAAAACTATGGAAAATCTGAGGAATAGAGTGGATGTTCAGTTGGTGAACAACCCGCATAAAGCCAAGAAACTGGTCGCGTCTCCTGCCTTCCATGCCTTCACTGAGTTTGATAACAGCTTGGCAGCAGTACAAAGAAAAGTTAAAAGTCTCACACTTAATAGACCCATTTATGCTGGTTTCGCCATCTTAGAACTGAACAAGGTTTTAATGTATGATTTCCACTATAATGTCATCATGAAGAAGTATGGAAGTAATGCCCGCCAAGATTCACCGACACAGATTCACTCACTTATGGACTCACCACCCCAAATCTCACTGCTGACTTACAGCAGTTAAAGGGAGTTTTTGACTTTTCTGACTACCCATCAGATCATCCCCTACACGATGTGTCTAACAAGAAGAAGATCGGTTACTTTAAGGATGAACTTAGCGGAAAATCTGCTTTGGAGTTCATAGGGCTTCGTTCCAAAATGTATTCCATTTTAAGCGAGTGTGGTGAGAAACAAACGGCCAAGGGAATCGCAAGAGCAGCTCAAAGCCAGCTAAAACATCAGACCTATAGAGACTGTCTTCTCAATCGACAACCTTCGTCTGTGGTTCAGCATCGGATCGGTAGTGAAAAACATGACATTTTCTCCATCCAGCAAAGAAAGTGAGCGCTCTCGGCATTTGATGACAAGCGATACCTGTTGGAGGATGGTATAACTAGTTATGCCTATGGTCACTTCAAAATTTCTTAAATCATTCCTTTAATCCTTAATTATTTTTTTTTTTTTTTTTTTTTTATCTCTTTAAGCCTTAATTTAACTAAAATATTACTTTAACTAAATTTTTAAAAAGCTCATTTAACGTTATTTTTTTTTCAGGATTTTGTATGTGACCATTAAATTTAATTCATGAGAGAAATATACGTTCTCACAAATCTTCTTTTCAGATTTCCTAAATTTCAAAATTGATTAGGATTTGAGGTGATGGTGTCTTCTTAAAGGATATCATCGGATGGTTGGTTAGTGACCTCATATTTCAAGGAAATATACGTTCTTTGGAATAGGTTTTTTTTGTTGTTGATAGGGTGGAGTGAGGCGGTACCAATTCTTCCTAAAAGAGGTATCGGGCTGGAGGTGGGTCCTCACTTTTAAAATTTAACTTCAAAATAATTAACATTTTCTAAAGTCTTTCAAATTAACTTATTCAAAATTGGTTAGGGAAGGGGGGTGGGTAGATGAGTTACCATGAAGGCAACGTCCGATAGTTGATATTTTAACAATTGTTTGGTAAAATATTGAAATGTCACGTGTAGCTCGGGATTAGGGTTCTTTTAGACCCTTAGCAAATGGCCTTCACTTTTATTAAATTTAAAAGTCGTGTTAAGATTTTTTTTTATTTGCATGTATCTCTGATCTTAGAAATTTAATGTAAATGACTCTTAAATTCATCCCTAGATGGTGCCACTACCTTAAATTTTGTAGAAAACTATCTTACTAAACTGTATAGCCAATGAAATCACGTGACACATTTCAACCAATGAGAAGAGAGTATTTGGTGATGTGTCTAAAACCGACCAATCGCAAGCAAGTATTTTGCCGATCTCTAACACAAAGCAAGTTATGACGTCATTCCCACTGTGATGTCACTAGTAAAAATATATATAACTTTAAGTTATTCGTTTAGAAGCAGCCCTAAAACAACTCAACTCCACCTGAAAGGTAAATCGAAACTAAAAAGTGTTGCCACTGCTCAAAACTTTTAACGTTAAGCAAGTTATGACGTCATACTCACTGTGACGTCACTAGTAAAATATCTATAACTCTAACTTATTCGTTAAGAAGCAGCCCTAGAACAACTCAACTCCAGTTAACTGGAAACAAAAACTAAAAAGTGTTGCCACCGCTCAAAACTTTGATATAAAACAAATTATGACGTCATACCCGCAGTAACGTCACGCAATAAAAGCCTATCACTCTAACTTATTCGCTAAGAAGCATTCCTAGAACAACTCAACTCCGTCTGAAAGATAAACCGAAACTTAAAAGTGTTGCCACCATTCAAAACTTTGATATAAAACAAATTATGACGTCATACCCACTGTGACGTCATACACAAACAGCTTATAACGAAACCGAAACTAAAAAACAGCAGGAGGGGAACAACTCAACTCCACTGCAGGTCACGTGCCGTCATATCCTAAGATGTCACTTCCTGTGACGTCATATCCGGTCACGCCCCTTCTGGTGACGTCATCATCCCTCATCCCATCCCTCATCCCTCCATGGCCCCGGAGCCCACTTTCTAACTACTGCCGTGTCGGAGGTGACAGGCTTTTCACCCGCTAGGTTATTTCTGGGGCAAGAGTTAGCTTGCCCATGGGACACCACGATGGGAAAAGATGGCTGGGATACAGTGCGTAATTTTGAGGAAGTTCTAGAACAGGTTAAACTGACAGGGGGAAATCACAACAAAGACAGAAGAGGAATTACGACAAACGACGCGTGAATAAATTCTTCTCGATAGGAGATTTGGTCTCGCTGCGGACACACCACTTGTCATCGTCTGATCAACACCGAATCTCAAAATTTATGCCCAAGTGTTGAGGCCCTTTTCGTGTCACTGAGGTATTGTCGGAACTGGTATATCGCCTGGAGGATCTGGAGACCGGTAGACAGCTGGGTACCCATAATGTGGCGGATCTAAAACCCTACATCGCTCGTGAAGATGTTGAACACACCCCGAATGAGGTTGTCGAGTTCGGTACTTCATTGGAAGGTTCAGGGAATCCAATGAATATTTTTGGTTCGGAGATGGAGTTTAACCCCTTTTCAAATTTGGATGATATAGCCGCGGGTCCTAGCGAAGATGTGAGGTTGTCGTCATCTGCAGTCAGTATGGATCTGGACACCGATATTACAGCTGATGCGGATATCACAAACAACAGTATAGACCCTCATGGCAGTGTTTGTCCAGTTGTCGAGCCTACGGATGAAGCTACAGAGGTGAAGTCGATTGTGCCTAGCAGAATGCAGTTGAGAGGGGGCCCGAGAGTCGATTATCGGAAACTGGCAGGTCTTGGAGTTGCTAAGGTAGTTAATAATTAATGGGATTTTTTGTTGTATTTTGTTGGGATTTAACGTTTTGTGGGATAAGGCATCGTTTAGGGATTTGGTATTAAGAATTTTTGTGGCATTTTTGGGTATTTGGTTGCTGGGCTTAAGGTATATTAGGGGTTAAGACTACGTTTCGGAAATGGGTATTAAATTTTAACTCTTTGTAACGGTGTGTTGGTATTTTTGGAAGAAGTATTCAGGTATTTGTGAAATGTTTGGATTTTTCTGCTTGTTTTACGTTTTGGTGAAAGAGTGTGATTGTGGATGAATATGTGGGTTGTTTGTTTTTGAATGTGTGACCCTTGTTGGTAGATTTGTTACTTTAAGAAAATTAAGTAGCTTTGTTTTGGTTACTGGGGCAGTTACTTCTGGTTATTTGTTGGTGGTTGTGTCGTCTGCTGTTGTGTTCAAATGTAGAATTGTGTTGAGTAGACATGATCAGTATTATGAAGCGTTGTTGCATTAACATGGGGAAGCTGATTCTTACACTATCAGTGTAGTGGAATGCCATAAACTATTACTTGTTCTTTTGGATTTTGTTAATTGTTCTAATTTTGGGGAATTAAGTTGTCAGCTTTGTTTGGTATTTGTGGTGCGATTTATTTAAGTATGAGGCCATTTTGTGTGAGTTTCTGTTGGTTGAATGATACTTATATTAAAAAGTATTTTGGGGGGATGTTGGTACTGTTCTTTTGTTTTTTTGGGTACTGTGGCAGTTGTGGGGGGGGGGGAGTGAGCTTATTGAAGCCATCCCTGTGCTAAGAGCCTTCACCATCCCTGTGCTAAGAGCCTTCATCATTGTGCTGAATTTCCTCATCTTGGAGAGAGCTCAGTGAAGCCGTCACTGCTCATCATCACTGTGATTGTGGTCATCATTGGCTGGTGTCGCGTACAACTGAAGCTCAGTGACATTTCGTTTTCTTTTAGACATTTGAATTGAGTGATTATTTTTTTTTTGTCTTTTTGTGTAGTGCTTTGTTTGGCCTGACCTACATATTGTAAAATAAAAGAAAGTGGTTTTTAAAGATGGAAATATTTAACAAGGGAAAAATCTATGTACTGAAGTCGACTAGGTACATCTTTTCGGAGCTTTTGAGATCATTGCACAGTTTATATGTATTAAGTTAGTTATTTTTAGGTTGAACTGTTTTTCTTGTGTTTTCTTTTTCAGTTTTCTAGTTTTGTGATGTAAGGCTGTCTAGTGATTGCAAAAGTCTCTGCTGTGGAGACCACCTATGAAAACACGAAAGGTGTCGTCTGTAGTAATTTTGTAATAAGTTTAACCAAACTCGGAAGATACTTGAAAAAAAAAACCTAGTTTTTATTTAGAGGGCAGAGGGGACATGTGACGGTGTGCTCTACCGGAGGTTGGCTATATGATGCTCTGCTGACCACCGCACAGTTGCCAAGTGCGTATGGGCACCAAACCCATATAACCCCGGCCTGTTGTTGGGATGTGGCAGTTGTTTTGTTAAAGCTTGTTGTTGAAGTTGTGTATCGCTAGCCTGTGTGGCGTGTGGGTGACACTTTGAACCAAGGATGACAACTTGAGCCTACGACCGTCCCTGCACAGCAATGTCTGTAAGAGTAGCGGCAGCACATGGGTGAGCTCGTTTAAGTTTTCTTGCGTGTTCCCCTCCCTTCATTAGTTTCCGGGTTTGGTGCTGTGATATGTTTTTGAGCCAAATAAAGTACTAATTTAAACGTAACTCTATTGACTTTTCTTTCATCACTTGTCAAAAACGAGTACGTCACAAGGACAATCTACAAACCCCCTTCCAATAACCGGAAGCAAGCTGTTTCGAAATATCGAAGAGAAAAAGAAAAAATATCCAAATCAAACTTTTTACGAAGATAAACTTCCACACATGCCAAAAAAATCTGATTACGTAACAACAGAAAATAAAATTAAAAACGCACAAAATCTACATTCCAAATCTTCAGGAGAAGGAAACTATAACGATTCTAAAACCACACATGTCTGCAACTAAGATTCCATCTTTGCAAAACCAAAATTAAAGGCCAGGAAAATACTCTTTTTAAATCTCAAGCAGTTGATCTTTTTGACCCCGCTCCGAATTCCTGCCGAATGAATTTCGAAGACGAATTGCCGGCGCCAATGGATTGCTTCTACAAGAAATCTGTTTCGTCTATGACTAATACAGAAAATAAAAAAACTGCTGAATCGGAATATGATCCTTTCGAAATAAAAAGCTCAAATAAAGAAAAAAAGAATGATGAGTTGGAAAAAATTTCGATCTTTGCATATTTACAATTGGTGATGCGATTTATTCTGAAATTGATCTTTCGCATATAACAAATATTTCTCATTATAAGGAAGCCGAAGATATTATTAAATCTTATAAGCCAAATAAAATTAAGGATACTAATTTACAAATGAAGATAGTTCTTTCCGATGAAATACCAATATCTCACCGTCCGCGACGTATGGCCGATTCTGAAAAGATTGAAGTTGACAAGCAGATAAATCAATGGTTAAGAGATGGTGTTATTTCGGAAGAAACATCCGATTATTCAGCACCGTTAGTTCTTGTTAAGAAAAAAGATGGCAATACCAGGATTTGCGTCGATTATCGCCAGTTAAATAAAAAAACAATTAAAGAAAGGTTTCCACTACCTCTCATCGAAGATATTTTTAATAAATTACAAGGAGCTACGTTTTTCTCGAACGTAGATATGAAAAATGCATATTTTCACATCAAAGTGCATGCTGATAGTCGTAAATATACCAGTTTTGTTACACATAATAACCAGTATGTCTTTAATTCAGTACCTTTCGGAGTCACAAACGGGCCCTCTATCTTTCAAAAATTTATACAAATAGTGTTTAGAGAACTGTTAAACGAAGGAACTATTGTTATTTTCATGGACGATATTTTAATTCATTCAATAACTGAAGCAGAAGGTATTTCTAAACTTAAAAGAGTTTTTGAAGTCGCGGTTCCTTTGCAAGTTGCATGCAGGATACCGGACGTTCCAGGAGTGTAAGAACGCCATCCTTTACTGAAGAAATTTTGGATCGTATCAGCGAGATGCCAGAATCTAGCACTCGGGAACTATCTAGAGCCGTTAACGTTTCCCATCATACAGTGTGGCGAGTTCTGTGAGATGAAGAAATGCATCCGTACCATGCGCAGAGAGTTCAAGGCCTGGAACCAGCGGATTACCAGGCACGTGTCAATTTTGCTACGTGGTTTCTCCAACAGACGGCTGTGGACCCTGATTTTTGTGTACATGTGTTGTTCATGGTCGAATGCACATTCTCAAGCGAAGGTATTTTGAATATCCACAATTATCATGTGTGGGCAAATGAAAACCCACACACAATACGTCCACGTTCGTTTCAGCGACGTTTCACGACGTTGGGCCGGAATCGTTCAAGATCATTTAATTGGGCCATACCTACTGCCAACAAGACTGGATGGAGATTCATATCTTATGTTTCTACAAGAGGTGTTGCCAGAACTATTAAATCATGTTCCAACACCCATCAAACAAAGCATGTGGTTCCAACACGACGGGGCACCAGCCCATTACAGAGTGGGTGTCCGTGACGCCCTAAATATTATGTATCCGGGGCGATGGATAGGTCGTGGTGGTCCAATCAACTGGCCGGCTCGTTCACCCGATTTGTCATGTCTTCACTTTTTCTTGTGGGGTCATATGAAGAGCCTAATCTACGAAGATGGTCCCGTAGATTCAGCTGAAGACCTTGTTGCCCGGATATCAGTAGCTGCGGCCACCATAAGAGAGATGCCTTGTGTTTTCGCCGATGTACGGAGGTCGATCCATCGACGGCTTGAAGCCTGCGTTCTTGTTGGAGGCCGCAATTTTGAAGAATTACTGTGATGGAGTACCTCTTGTTGTCTATTTTCATTTTTGTTGAAACAAGTGTTTTTCTTCCTTTTGTTGGTTTCTTTTCATTCCATCTCTGTCTGTCTTGTTTTATATTATTTTTTTATTATTTTGCTCATTACACACAATCGTTTAAAATTAATAAATGAATGTATTAATTAATGAATATTGTTTGTTTTGATGTGTACTATCACCTCTTAAAGTTTGCTTCATCACTTATTATTTTGCTCATTACATACGATCGTTTAAAATTCAACCCCCTCAACACAGTTAAATTTGCTCCACTTAACCGCTGCCGATGATTCCAATTATGAGCTCAAAATTTAAGTTAGGGTCTGAGCTTTAGCAAACATTTAAAACAGTTTTGAAAAAAAAAAAGAAAAAAAAAAAAAAACGGTAAAAAAGTAGTTTTTCGGTACTCCAAAGTCTAGAACGCCCTCTACCGACATTTTTAGAACTTTGTCTTTAAATTTTTTTTTAAAGAAAATGCTAATTTAAAGAATGATTTCAGCGAAAACCGCAAATAAATCGACTTATTTTTCTCTTTTTTATGATCATTTGCAATTTGGAACCCTAAACTTTGATGGCGCCTATCTCCTTTGGAATACGTCTGGGACCCTTGTTTTCCTATTTACTATTACTCGTCTTGATGTGTTCTATCACCCCCTAGCATTTGTACCATGAGTTTAGAGACACCCTGTATATATTCTTGTCAAAGTCTAATTAGCGGAATTTTTCTAAGAAAGTTCTATTTTCCGGACCACAGTCCACAAGGTATTTATTTAATGTGAATGATAATAATATAAAATTATTTTAAATAAATAGTTTAGTCAGATAGATTGTTCTCCACTGCTCTTTAATTTTCAGTGAGGAAGGCCATCAGTCAACCCAAGGCCTATTCTAAGCAAAATTTACGACTGTCCAAATTCCCTCTTTCTCTCCCCTTCTCCCATCCTTACAAAATATTGTGCAATAAAGTTGAACATCAGTGACATAGACAGGGTATGTTTGAGGTGATGGTATTTGGACGTTTTGAATTTAGTAATAATGTTGTTCGACAAAGTTAACTAATCATGCATTCAATAAGATCAAAACCCGTCTTGTTAGGAAAAGTTTCTCTCGTAATAAAAACCTGTAATAAATCCATCAAAGATTTCTTCTTATCTGACAAAACGATGGTTAAAAAATATCATAAATGCGTATTATGTATTACAATTAAAGATCATCCTCTCTAAAACATTTTATCAGCTAGAAAATAGAAGGGCTAAGTAAATGAAGGGGAAGGGATATGTATTAAGAAATACTTTTTAAATATTACCTCTTAAAGTTTTTCATTAGTTTGTTGGCACATGAGTTTACCTACTTTAGCACTAGAGGACAGCACTGTGTTTATTCGTGTGGCTTGCCATTAACACACAACAGTTTAGAAATTTGGGGAAAATTATATTTATGCACTAATTAATTATATTATGTATTTTACTTTAGGCTAACAGTCTAAAGTACTATTTTCTTTATATATTTATAATTGTTTACTTTCCCAATTTTAATTATATTCTTTTGATACACAAATACAATGTAATACATTACAAAAGCCTGAAAAGTTTTGTTTAACTGATAATTATTTTGAATTAGTTGGTGCCATTTTTGCATTTACCTAACCTAGGACTTTAGAATATATATTCAATCATCATTTTATAACAAATTGAATTATTTAATTTCTTTTATTTTATTTCTCTTGTTGTGTGTTACTGTTCTGACCAACAATGGTCAATGACCAACTGTTCAATCTAACAATGTTGTAAACCTTGAAAAATCAAGTTCATTATTTATCCTACTATGCTCCATCTATCTCGTAACTTAGTTACTGGTAGGCAGCGGTGTAGTGGGGCGGGAACGCGTGGGAACGGCGATCCTTTACCTTTTTAGAAGGAGGAACGGCGTTGCCTCACCATAAAAAAAAAAAAAAAAAAAAAATATTTAATTTTAATTTTTTTTCTTTACGTGATACTAAACGCAAAATCAAATAAGAAAACGAAAAAATTCTTTCGTGAGAACTATGCTTTCGTTTTCGATCCACAACTTCAGAGCTGAGTCCAATAATATATTTATAAAGTGTCAAATAATCTCTTAAAATGGGTTGTGCAAAGTAAATAGTTTAAAAAAAAAAATGAATTTAAATAAAAAGAGTTTATTTACAATTATTTTTTAATTTTTTATTTTTAAAGTGCTCATTGTCTGTTTTGTGACTATTAAAGTATTAAACTAAACTCTTTGGCGCAATAGCTCCGTGGGGGGCCTTGGCCTGCTGTAGCCAAACCAGCTTACTTGACCGTGGACCCCGGGGTGCCACACATCAATGTTCCGGTCAGATGGTCAGTCTGACATGAAAAATAATATTAATAAAGTTATTCATTCTTAGTTGCAATTTTCACTCCCCCCCCCCCCCTTCTCCACAGAAAAAAACCCGATTGTAACGTCGTAACATAACGTTCCCACACCTTTTTAGTTTACACTACACCACTGCTGGTAGGGGAGTAATGTTGGCCACGGCTAAACTGGATTCTACGCGGCTATGACAGTGCGGTAAAGATCAAAGGATTTCAAATACCACCTTAGTTTGACCGTTTACCACTAGATGGCATTGGTCTAGTAGGATAGTTTTTGAGTCATTTTGCCTTGACTAGCCTTCTGTAATGTGGTGTGCTACCGTTTCGTAAGTGATTTTTGTAATTATTTACTCTTTTAATTCCCAAAACAATACAGCATGCCTATCTATTGCTGTGTACCTTTATGTAAGTCAAATAGTAATCTCGATAAAATATCTTTTCACGAATTCCCAGCTGATTCAGAACTGAAACGTGTTTGGCTGAAAGCCATTTCGCGTAAGGATTTTTCGCCTAACGATATTTCTAACTCATCTAAAGTATGTGCGTATCACTTTAAGGATTCAGATTTTTTGCAGTTCCCTACAAGGAGATGTTTAAAAAAAAGGATCGATCCCAATCGTGTTTAATGGATATCCTACTTACAAATTGATTCCCCAGAAGAGCGAACGTAGAGTTCTAAAACGTAAACAAAAAGGGAATCTAAGTCTCCGAAGTAAAAAATTGAGAGCATCTTCTCCCTTTTCAGATAATGAAGCTGCAAATGTGTTATTAAATTTAGCTAGTTCTTCATATGATGATAATTTTAACTGGTATAATATTTTCTCTTTAAATACTTACTGTGTTAAGTTGCTACTATCTCCATTTATTATGTATTTGGAATTGTTGTAATCTATGAGTCGAGTACTTTTTTTGGAGAGACCGCTGTATGCGTCTGATAAATTGTATTCCAACTTGTGACAGCTCAAATCCATTTATCTCTAATTACTGGCCTAGGACTTAAGTTGTGATAAAGAAACATTAGACGGGTTGCATCTGTGTATGTGAAAGATAACGCTCTATAGATGGGTGTATCTGTATGAATGTAGATCTACCCTATAAACGGGTATCTGTATGAATGTAGATCTACCCTATAAACGGGTATCTGTATGAATGTAGATCTACCCTATAAACGGGAATCTATGAATGGAAGATCGCCTCCTTATGTATCTGTGTGGGGTCTCCCATATGCGGGTTGTACCCATTTCTTTGTCCCTCGACATTCTATTTGTAATTTTAGTACATTAACAAAAATGGACATCATGTTTTTATTGTTTTTAGCAAATTTGATTGCATACGGGATACAATGAGTTCCGTGGCTGGAATGATACCCTCACTCTTTTGTGATAATAAGTGGGTCAGAGTAGGCAAATTAAAATTAATGAAAAATGACCCACTGGGGACCCGTAGCTGCATATTAACAGTATTGCTTAGAAATTTGCTTTAGATATCTTTGCATTGTAACACTAATACTATAAATGCTTTTTACATATATAGAGTGATTCTCCAGTAATTGACCACATGCTAGTAGTTGACGAAAATAACACAAAAAGGAAGTAAACAAGGATTGTTGTGATGGTATTCTAATTTTTATTGGTTAAAATATATCCAATAACTAATGAAAGCCACTGCCAAGTTATAGGGGTAGCCAAGCTTCCAATTGGATGATAAAAATTAACAAACACAAAGGTATATCACAGGGTCTCGTAAGAGTGACTGACACCATTAGTAAAGGGTGGTTTAGCTTCTCTGTGATTTTTTAGCATCAACATGAATAATTTCTAAATGATTTAATACAAATAATGTATGTAGATCATTTATGTTTGTTTTATATTAATATACAAGTAATTTTTCTTTAAACCAATAAACAAATTATGAATAACAGATGGTTAATTACTGATCAGGCTAAGTGTTATACTTTTAGTAAATGACCAAAATGGTCAACTACTAAATTGTTTTATTTCCTGAAAAATTCCAAAAATCAGATCAAATGGTCTGTTAAAAGAGAAAAGCATTGGTCTGGTCCAAGTTAAGCCGGAAAATTTCCAGATCACTAACATCTTTGTAAATATCAAAATTACTTTTCACACTGGAATAAAATATATGTTTAGTAAAATTTTTTATTATGAACAAGAAAAAATTAAAGTAGAAAACTAACTTAAATATTAATAAGAAATTGAGTTAAATAAATCATTAGGGAAGATTATTTTCTAGGTGTAAGCATATACCTAGGCTATAAGAATTCTGAAATCATTAAAATTAAACACTCATGGAAGGGAAGAAATCCTTTTTCAAGTACACCGAAGAGGTTTGTTTTGATTGATGGTTACGATTTTCGCCACTACCCCGGATTGGCGCTGTCCAAGTAGAAAATTTATCTCGTAGGTTGGTCGTCACGAAATCAGCCATTGTCACAGCCTTATTCCATAGAGCAAAGAATAGGAGCAGAGGCGGCGTTTCCCATTGACCTTCATTGGAGAAAAACATTACATGTTTTGAGGCATCATGGGTAACATAATTCCAAAAGAAACAGCAAACGCCTTGCGTACTGTGTAAAATTTCGCATTTTAAAAATAGCGTTTTATCCACTAATATATGAATAAATCTTATGAAAAAATTCGCATATTTTTAATTAGAATGTATACATTATGCTGCATTAAGAAGAAAAGAAGAAAGTTTCGGATAATTTTATTAAATTTGACTTCAAGAAGTTCACCTATTTGTCCGTCGACGGTAAAGTGTGGGGGTTCTTCCAACACATTCTTCCCGCATCCGTGACGGATCGTGGCCGCATCATTCGCCATACAATTACCGGTGAAATTATAAATTTGAATAAAGGAAAAAGTTTCGGCTCAACAGGTTTATTTATTTCTAACTATTCATTAAAATAACAAAGAATAGTAATTTTATGTTTTTGAATAATATTTAAGAAATTCAAAAAGTAATAGCATTACAAAATATTCTTTATTAAAATTCTTTATATTAATATTCTAATTCTTCTAAAAACAACAACAATGGCAACAAAACACATAAAATATCATCTCGATCTGTCTTCATGATGCAAACAAACGTATCATATTTTTATTTGTTTTTTAGATATTTTAAAAGGTTTTTAGTTTAGTTATGAAAGAACAAATAACCCATTAGCATGAATGTACACTTTTATTAAAAAGAACTTTAACATCTTTAAAATGTTATTTTACAGGCGAACATATTCTTCCTGAGTTCACCTTTCAATAATTACAAATAAAAAAACTATTACTAGATAACGAAAAATGGAAAAATATTTAATAATGAAAATCTCATTATTTAAGTATCATAATGCTTATTCAAATAATTGGTTTAACATTTTTTTTAAATACTGATTTAACATTTTTTTTTTTAAATCTTCCTCCAAGATCAAGTTTTTGTGTTGAAGCTTAAACACAGTAGAATATCATGTCTTTGAAAAAGTGTAAAGAAAAATGTCATCTCTTATTTTGCATACGACTAAAATTAATGATAATTGATAAAAATTGATAATAGCAATTTCATAAAACGGAAATCCCATTTAACAATTAACAAATGTTCAAGAAATTAAATTTTTTCATTATCTTTCCAAAAATTTAACATATTTTGTTAATGCATAATATTAAGCACATAATTTTAATGTATGTTATAATAACTATGTGGGATTTCCCCCCCCCCCCCCGACTCGAGCACTTCGGATCGCATTGGTTGGTAGCAGTACTACGTCACTGCGTGACGTTGCTGCTTCCTGCCGGCCATTTTATTTCAATTTCATTCCACGCTATGTAACTAAATTTGTAAGACGTTTAATGAAGAGCTCTTCGGAGCGATGTACTAAATGTCCAACAATAGCTTTTTAAAGTTCCTCCTAGACACCGACCGCTAAATAAACTATGTTCATGTTAAAAAGAAGATTTTATTTCAAACTCAGCATCCCTACAAATTGGGCGTTCGGCCGCGATTGATTTCTTTCTCGAGATTTCTTTTCGAATGTAACAGATCAACAAATTTGAATCAAACTGAAAACCTGCTTTCACCTGAAGTTTTTTTTTTAATTCCGAAGTGTCCGATGTTGTTCGCGGTGCCCGAACCAGAAGTGTGCCTCTTCCAAACCGTCCAGTAGTGCTTCAACGACGTAATTTTGGTTCAGAACTGTCCAGTCAAGCCTATAGTTCCCTAAAGAACTTAAGTTTCAGTGACCAGTTCCTGTTTGGACATTAAATTCAAGTGACTAGTTCCTGTTTGGACTTGAAATCCCCTGTCCAGTTCTTATTCTGACGTGAAGTGACTGTTGGAAAGACGTTTGGAATTGCCGCGAAAATAGGAGTCCAGATAAGCCATTTACAACTTTTTTCAAAATATTTTATATTAATTTTAGTGATAATTAAGAATTTTAATATTTAGTTGGAACAATACTTTAATATTATTTTGTCACTAAGTAATTATTTTTTGGAATGTGTTCTTTAAAATTGTTTCGTTTTAAAATACGTTATGTATTAACGATTTGGAAATAGAGGAAGCGAAAAAAAAAAAAAAAAAAAAAAAAAGTTGATCATTCTGTTTTTCTGTTTTGAGTATTTCAAATCGACAGGAAGTACCAGCTTCATTTGCCATTTGATTTTTTATCTTTTCTTTTTAGGGTTGCTGAATAAAAAAATATTGTGTTGTCTTATTTTTTTCCCCTAATCATATGGCCTCTGCAACTGAAGTTTTATTTATTTTTTGTTGAACTAGTTTGAAATTATGTTTTTCAGAAAAGAGTTTTTGGAAAGATATTTCCTTTAATGTTGCATGTAAATGATAAATTGGTGGAATCGTTGTGGTATTGTTTATATTTTGATAGGATTGTTTCATGCATCCGGTATCAAATAATAGCAGTTGTTGTTATACCACATTATAAATTAATTGATTTGTGAAATTCTAGTGTTAATATTTCTTTGGTGTGCTTTTTTACTGTCGTCGTGCAGTGTTAACGGAAAAGTTAAAGTGTTTTTAAAAGCATAAGCCAAAAGGCTGTTTGGGGAATATTAGACATTGTTTTTCTTAAGAAAAGAAAACTATTTAGAATTTCTAGAAATCTGTATTTGCAGTCGTAAAATAAGAGTTTGATTAATTTGTGAAATCCTGGTGGTAATATTTCTTTAGTATGCTTTTTACTGTCGTCGAGCAGTATTGACTTGAATGTTAAGGTATTTTTAAAGCATAAGCCAAAAGGTTGTTTAAGAAATATTGGGTGTAGTTTTTTTTAAGAAAAGAAAACTTTGGAATTTCTGTGAATTTGATTTAGCTACTCATTGGGAGTTAGTTTAAAATATATTTTTTAAAAAATTGAAGTTGCTATGCAATCAATTATGGTTTGATAAATTATATTTTGCAGTATAATTTATGTGTGTAATGATTTGTATATGATTAGCTATATTAATTTTTATTAGACAGTATTATTAACAAGTTCTAATTTAATGGTAAAGATTAATTAGTGGGTTGCTGTTTCTCTCTGCTGTTTTGATTGGGGAAACATTTGAATACAGTTAGGGATAATAATTAAAATTCCCTGGAACCGTCAGTAAGTTGAGGAAAGTTCCTTGTAACGGTTCATTCTTAATTAAAGTTTAAACCCACGTGAAATATAGTTGAAAATTATTAAATTTTTTAATATTTTCGCATTGTTTGTTCGAAAGTTATCATGTCCTATTTAAGTAAGGGTCGTAAGACTGACTTAGTTGAGGTCGCTGAGGAGCTGGGTTTGACTCCGGCTGATGGAAGTAAGGTAGCAGATATCAGAAAACTTATTTTAGAAAGTGATGGCTATGATGAAGAAACGACGCGTATAATTTTGAATCGAATCATCGAAGAGAGGACGGAGCAAGAGGTACGAACCCGAGAACGTGAAGAGAGGGAAACTCGACTTGAGATGCAACGCTTGGAGGTTCAGCGCATGCAACTGCAGACTGCTGCTGTGGTTCCAAGACGAAGTGAAGAAACTCAACAGAAGATCCCGCTTGCTCAGATAACACCTAAATTCGATGAGAAAAAAGACGAAATGGGGTTGTTCCTTGTCAACTTTGAAAGACGCGCAGAAATGGCTAGAGTTCCTAAGGAAGATTGGGTAGCCTACCTACTTCATGTGATGCCATCAGATATCTCGAACATGCTTGCTCGAGAGTCGGTTGAAAATGCAAACAATTTTGATTATGTCAAAGAGTTAATTTTGAAGAAATACAAATTAACCTCTGAAAAATTGAAGAACTTGTTTTATCGACATGTCAAAGGTCCAGATAAGACATGGAAGAGCTACGCACATGAGCTGAGCTGCTATTTTAAAGAATGGATAGCTGATTTAAAAGTCGACTCTTTTGAAGACTTAGTGGACTTGCTCATCACTGAACAGTTAAAATTTAGAGCTCCAGGAGACATAAAAGAACACTTTTTCAAAGAATGGTTAAATCTGAAAAAGCCAGACGATCTCGCTGAAATGTTAGATGAATTTGAAAGTTTGAAGGAGAGTCTCACAAAGAGAAGTTTTCATGGGAAACCTTACAGAAAATTTAGTGAAAATCGCACGAGTCAAGAGCATTCAGGCTACAAGGGATTGAGGCATGTTAAGTCTGAAACTGAAGACAACAGACCAATGTCTGGTCAACGCAAGTTTCACGGACAGAAGAAGCTCCTTTGCTTTGAATGTGGTTCTCCAGAACATCTGCGTAATTCCTGTCCTAAAGTCGTTCGAGACAAGAACAATAAGGCTGAGAAAGATCGTGAAAAAACTCCTGAAACACACCTGGTGCAAGTTGCCGTAGAATCAAATGAACCCAAAGATTATCCGGATGTCGATCTTAATAAATTTGTGAAGAAAATCAAATTGGGTGAAGTAACCGCTACAGCACTTCTAGACACAGGCAGTACACGTAATATCTTACGAGATGACATCTACAGAAAAATTAAGCCCCTTCCTTTACTGTCGAAAAATACATCTGTTTTGACCGGCCTAGGCAAAGGTCTAGTTAGAACCATGGGATCGTTCCAGCAAGTAGTCGACATTGACGGACACGTGTGCCGACTTGACTTTCAAGTTATCCCTGTTGAGGATTTCAATTTTGAAGCCATCATTGGGTCAGCATTTTTAGCTCATGCTCCCTGTCCTTTTCATGAGAAGACTGAAACTCTCTTGGATGAGTCAGCTGAATGGATATTCTTAACAGAAGATGGAACAGAGAATGAGTTGGATCTTAATCATATCAAAGAAGCAAATCTTCGTCAAAGTGTAACAGACCTTGTAACCTCTCACCAACCGAAGAAAACTAAGTTCACTGATATTTCAATGAAAATCATTTTAGAAGATGAAATACCAGTTTACCAAAGAGCCCGTCGACTATCGTTTTCTGAACGACAAGAAGTCAACAAGCAGATAGACGAGTGGTTGAAGAATGGAATTGTTCGTCCCAGTTCATCAGATTATGCAAGTCCTGTGGTACTTGTCAAGAAGAAAGATCTCACAACACGAATCTGCGTGGACTACAGACAATTAAATCGCAAGCTAGTTAAAGATAGATTTCCGTTGCCCTTGATTGAAGACGTTCTTGACCGGTTGCAAGATGCCAGAGTGTTCAGCACCTTAGACTTGAAGAATGGATTTTTCCATGTGCCAGTTGAAGAGAACAGTCGCAAGTACACATCATTCATTGTTCCGGATAGACAGTATGAATTTTTAAAAGTTCCTTTTGGACTCAGTACAAGTCCAAGTGTATTCCAGAGATATGTGTACAGTGTATTTAGAGATCTAATGAAAGAAGGCGTTATTGTTATTTATATGGATGATTTGATAATTCCATCAAACGATGAAGCAGAAGGTGTAGAGAAATTGAAAATTGTTCTTCAAAGAGCATCCGAATATGGACTGGAAATAAAGACAAAGAAATGTCAGTTTTTAAAGCACTCATTAGAATTTCTGGGTCACATTGTTGAAAATGGAACAGTTCGTCCATCGAGTGAGAAGACACTCTCCGTTAAAAAAATTCCTATTTCAACAAATGTTAAGCAAGTACAAAGTTTCCTTGGCCTCACAGATTACTTCAGGAAGTTTATTCAAGGGTATTCGAAGATCGCAAAACCACTTAGTGATCTCCTTCGAAAGAACTGTCCATTTGTGTTCGGGTATGAGCAAAAGGATGCCTACGAGAAACTTAAATCCCTTCTCGCCACAAGCCCCGTTTTACATCTATTCAAGCCAGGTCGAAAAACTGAACTGCACACTGACGCCAGCAAAGAAGGTTTTGGTGCCGTACTTCTTCAGGAGTCTGACGATGGACAATTACATCCCGTCCATTTCATGTCTAAAAAAACCAGTCCAGCGGAAGAAAAATATAGCAGTTATGAATTGGAGGTTCTCGCAATTGTAGAAGCCTTAAAAAAGCTGCGGGTGTATCTGATGGGAAACAAATTTAAAATCGTGACAGACTGCTCTGCTTTTCAGATGACAATGAACAAAAAAGATCTAGTAACCAGGATTGCAAGGTGGGCTCTACTTTTAGAAGAATTCGATTACGAGATAGTTCACAGACCAGGGCAAAGAATGAAACATGTTGATGCCTTGAGTAGAAATCCAGTAATGATTATTGATGAAACTGTAACTGCAAGATTGAAAGTTGCTCAATGCAAAGATGAGTACATAACAACACTGAAATCATTAGTAAAAGAGAACAGCCACCAAGAATATTTCTTGAAGAATGACATTTTGTACAAGTACGAAAATGGTCGAGAATTAATGGTTGCACCAAAAGGGATGCAGACTGAATTGATTAAATCAGCCCACGAAAAAGGACATTTTTCAGTTGCGAAAACAAAAGAAATTGCAAAACGAGACTTCTTCATTCCTGATCTTCATTCTCAGACTGAAACAGTGGTTGCCAATTGCATACCGTGTATCCTGGCAAATAAGAAAAGCTGCAAGAAAGAAGTAATGTTGCATCCGATTCCCAAAGAAGATCTCATTGTAAAAGAAATCTTAGCAGAAGAAATAATGGATTACTACAACAACCAAAGGAATCAGCTCAGAAGAGAAGCCAAAGAAAACATCCTTAAAATCCAAGATGAAAATAAAAAAGAGCTTGACAAAAGATGCAAAAAGGCTACTATCTATAAACTTGGCGATTTAGTAGCTATCCAAAGAACTCAATTTGGTACAGGACTGAAGCTAAGACCTAAATTCTTCGGCCCATACGAAGTCACCAAAGTTAATGGTAGGGACAGATACGAGGTAGCTAAAATAGGGAATCATTCAGGCCCAAATCAAACCACCTCTTCAGCTGACCTCATGAAACCATTTGGATAGCTCCTTCTAAAAAAAAAAAAAAAAATTTTTTTTTCATCATAAGTATAATTGTGTTTGTGTATTTGTATATTCTAATAATGTGTTCATATTCATAACGATATTTAAAATGCACAATTTAATGTTCAATTGTATAATTACTATAAAATTATGTGTGTTTGTAAACGATTCGCAGTGCTCTTGATAAGTATTTTAATTTTTTAAGTTTTAAGTACGCCGCTGTGGTCAGCGACATGTCAGGACGGCCGATTTGTGGGATTTCCCCCACCGACTCGAGCACTTCGGATCGCATTGGTTGGTAGCAGTACTACGTCACTGCGTGACGTTGCTGCTTCCTGCCCGCCATTTTATTTGAATTTCATTCCACGCTATGTAACTAAATTTGTAAGACGTTTAATGAAGAGCTCTTCGGAGCGATGTACTAAATGTCCAACAATAGCTTTTTAAAGTTCCTCCTAGACACCGACCGCTAAATAAAATATGTTCATGTTAAAAAGATTTTATTTCAAACTCAGCATCCCTATAACTATATTGTAGGAATTGGACAGATGTATAACATAATTACACATTCACAATTATATAGCTGAAAAATTTTGTATTGTTAGGTAAACATGTAAATATAACTTTCGGTTTCACTTTTTCATCTTATGGGAAACTAATTCTTTTACACAACAAGTTCTTTATGAACTGTGACTTTTATTTATTGAATGCACTGCATCATATATCATTGACTGGTTTCTTAACATTGAAACCAAAGTAGAGAATCAACTATGTTTTTCTATTTCCGGAGAGAAGAGCACATGTGCTTTCATTCAAAACTTGATCACCTAACGTGACTCATCCTTCCTCTCCAGAAAATACTGACTTCACGAAAACAATTCTTAAAAATTCAGATACCTCAATTGCCTCTTCTAAAGTGGTAGTTATTAATTAATTATTAAATGGCAGTCTGTAGGCTAATTGAAATTTAATCGAAAATTCCGCGATACACACAATAATGAAGGAAAACGAAACGAGTACCCACACGAACTTTCATTTTGAAGTTATTCAAACACAAATAAATAGTTTTAGAAACTAAAATCAATGCAAACTATAATTAGACAGTGTTGGAAAAGAACTTACCTGTAAAATGAAATATTTGGAGCTGTACATACTATTTTTGACGGGTGATTTGTGCATCCAAATGCGAAGCAAGCAGCCATTGTCTATACAAAATGCGTTTATGTTTTGGAGATCTGTGCCCCACAATTCCTCGCGCGTCTCGGTCAAGGATTTGGAGGTTTACGATCAGTCTGCTTTATCTTTGGTCTATGCCTTATTCCCCCTTCAATCGAGTTAAGCCTTGTGTTGGCACATGAGTTTACCTACTTTAGCACTAGAGGACAGCACTGTGTTTATTCGTGTGGCTTGCCATTAACACACAACAGTTTAGAAATTTGGGGAAAATTATATTTATGCACTAATTAATTATATTATGTATTTTACTTTAGGCTAACAGTCTAAAGTATTATTTTCTTTATATATTTATAATTGTTTATTACAGAATTTGTAATTGTTTCTTTCAATGTTTTCAAAGTTAATTTCTATGTTAACTGTAAACTTTAACTGTATAACATTCTCTTGGAATTTATTTATATATTCTGAACCGCATGGACATTCATGTTACAATAAAATATAACTTCTGCTGATGCTAAACATCTTTATTTTAATTAGCCTTTCACCTTTATCAAACGCAACCTTAAATAATAGCAACCTATAAGTTATTTTTGTTTTTATTTTTCTTATTACTGCCCAATTTTAGATTTACGACTGCCCATTATCAATTTACGACTGCCCTAACGAGCCACGACTGTCCGTTAGAATAGGCCTTGAGTCAACCAACTCGGATAACTTTTAAATGATGCAAGTAAGGCCTCGAGTACGATGCAAGCGGTGAAAGACTTGCGGCAGATCGAGGGAGTAATAGTCATCCAGCGAACTAGCTGAGCGCTTCATTTTGAGTGATTATCACATACAAGATGAAGTATATAAAACCAAGAATTGTTTAATAGTCGTGAGATTATCACAAAACATCACATAAATGTATGTTTTTTAAATAATAATAAAATCCCGCTAGGAATTGACGGAAAGTACTGCCTTCACTCTCATCGTAGTCAGAACGACTCGCACCTTTCTATTACTCCCTCGGTCTGCCGGAAGTCTTTCACCGATCGTATCGTGCCTGAGGCCTAAGACGCCACCCCTTCTCTAGGACCGGAACCCCTCCTCTTTGGAAATTAAAGAGCGGCGAGTTACCAAATAAAATAAAGACAGGTCATTATTTAGTTAAGTTACGACATAATTGACAATCAAATTTAGTTCAACCAATTCAAAGTCGATTTTTAAATAGTTTTGATCATATTTTTGTCCCTGAAGATCAAAAGATTCATGATCTCCTATAATTTCTCTGCATTCTTTAAAAAATGCAGAACGATATATGATCTATAACACCCACGTGGCAATAAACAGGCCTCGTTTACGATGCGAGCGGCAAGCGGTGTGTGACTGACGGCAGATGAGGAGAAAGATAGAATGGTGAAATGGGGGTTGGGGGGTTCTTCAAGTCATTCAAAAAAGTTTTATTTGGAAATGCAATTTGAATTTTTATTTTTTTCAAAAACGTATGTTTATGTGATGTTTTATGATAATCTCACCACTGTAAAACAATTTTGATTTTAGATACTTCATCTTGAGATAATCACTCAAAATGAGCGCTCAGCTAGTTCCCTGCCACCAGTCGCACAATATTCGCAGCTCGTCCCGGACGGAATTTACAGATTCTAGGAAGTATTTTGTTTGAGGAGCAACCGGAAGACTACGGAAGTACACGAGAAGTACGTCATAGAGCAATATCTGTTTCTGCTACAAAGAAGCTAAGAAAAAGGCGGGAATTGTATACGGCGGTTGTGTTGTTTTGACGAAACGTATCCATCTCATCCAGGACAATTTGGATACAATATATAAGTGAGTGAAATATTCAATTACATCTTGTTTATAATGCATTGAAACTGTCCTGTTCTGATTTTTAAAGTGCGTAGTCAATTTTGTTAGTTTGTACATTAACTGAAACTTCTATATTGAATTGGAACTGATTCACTTTAAATTTCTTCGTATCATAATTCTTTAATCTCACTCTCTAAACAGTTTTATAACAACTTTAAATAGTAATCTAACAGAATTTTAGGTCACTTAATACTTAAGTTTCAGAGTGTATATACAATTGATTGAAAAATAACTAGTTTGATATTTTACCAGACATTTTCAAACAACTTTTATGACAGTACCCATAATCAATGTGTATATTTTACTGCTCTCCACATTTTAAAAACACATTCCTTAAACTTATTCCCTACTCTTACCTTAAAGTCAATGAAGGTTTTTTCAACCAGTAGTTTCTAGGTGTAGCCACATGGTTTGCTATCTTCGAATGCTAATTCATAAATCTCGCTCTCTGCACAGATTTATAGTAACCATACATATTTTTCAGTTGTATTTCAGCTTCAATCAATCGAGTAGGCAGTTGGAATGTAATTAGCGTCAATGATTTCTATGATTACCAACTCGGCCATGTATAGAACTAGAGAGGATACATTTTCTTCTGGATGAGGTAAGAATGCTAAAGCTTCACAGTTGCTGGCTCATTCATAAATTGGTCTATTCATATTTAATGTGGAAATATTGTCAAGTGAATATGGTGCCAGTTCCTAGACGATAGAGTTTCGTACTATTAGCAAACCTATTTCTTGTGGGTTTTCAGTTGTTGTGTAATACAGTCAACTCGCGATAACCTGAAGTTCAAAGGACTGGCCAAATTCTTCGAGTTATTGGAATTCACTTGGATGTTTTTTTTATATTCAAGGCATATTCTTGGGACCGAATGAAAACTTCAAAATAAACGAATATTCGACTTATGAGACTTCGATTTATAGTGAGTTGACTGTATGAACAGCCTTTTGAATATCCCACCATATTATAAATTTTGAATTGGACACCATATTGAATTGGTCATGTTTTGGCCTTGACACCAACTTATCAAAATAGCACCAACCCTTCTACTTAAACTAAGAATTTACCCATTAATTGATTGCTTAAACCTATTTAATTAAATGGAAGGCTTGGGATTAATTAAAATTTGCAAATAAATTTATTGTTTAAGTTGTTAAGAAATGTCTAGTTATGTAAATAGTAGGTGGGTACTCTTCCTTTAGACGGGTATCGGATAAAAATCGCCAAATTGCAGCAATATCTCATTCAAACTTGTAACCTTCGAATTATTTATATATTTCCTATAACAAACCGTTATAGGGTTGCTATAACAAACAGTTATAGGATTGCTATAACAAACAATGAATATATTCATTGTTTGTTATAGCAACCCTATAACATTTATGCATCATGTAAACATTTAAACTTGGTACCAACTGGTACCCGTCTAACGGAAGAGTACCCAGTAAGTGTTTGATTAAATTTTCTGTATTAATTTAAAAAAGAAGCTAATATTTTATAATTTAAACTATTAACTTTGTAAACAAAATCATGTCAATTTTCAAAAAGCTCCTATTGTATTGTAGCATTGAAAATAGATTTCCTTTTATTGTGGTAGAGCTGTAATATTAGTGTTTACCAAGTGATTTTGTTGATATTTAATTGTTTGTGAAATAAAAAATTTATATTGACAAAGTGGCAAAATATTTCATAATTTAAAACCACAATAATATATTCAATGCATGTATTTATATTGCAGAAAATTTGGTTCACCATTGCAGTCCCCCTTATCTCCATTTTATTGCAGCTTGTGTTTCTTAAGCTAGTTGGCAATTAAAGTGAGAAGAATTTCTGGTGCTCTACACAGAAGATCCTGTAAGTTATTTCAGATTCAATGTTAACTTAAAGCGTTGTATTTTTATCCACCTAAAAATTGCTCTTTACAAATGAATCGTTCATTTGGAAAAACAAGTCACTGCTGACAACTTTGGAAAATCATGAGAATCATTTCTGAATTGGATTTTAGTATTAATGATAAAAATAAGTTATATAGTGGTACATTTTTTTTTTTTCACTTAAATTTAAACAAAAGTGAATCTGAAATGGCAAAAAACACTGAGTCAAAAGTATGGCAAACCCAGAACAACAACTGAGGTGAAAATCAATCCTGCTCTAGTATTGAAAGTTGATGTTTAGATATGTTGAAGTGAACTGCCAAAACCATTAGGTTATGGTTGCGATGCATGCTATTGCAATTTAAGCATTTCGCTTTTGAACTCTGTTAAAAACAAACATCGCAGGAAAAAGTTAAACAAATTTGCAAGTTTAACAGCTAGAATTCTAAAGGAATAAAGTTGCAAGTATATATGGTTATATTTCTGTAACTACATATGTATATCTATAGGGAATATATTTTACTGATTTATTCCATTTGAAACTTTATTGTTCAATGACAATAGACTTCAAAGCCTAAATACCTGTTTTTTCTTGGCCCCAAGCAAATAGAAATCAATCTAGATCAGAAGTAATTACTATCCACTTTCTACATAATGTATTAAATTGCTTAAATGAAATGCTTTGACTATTACCGGTTTGCAAAATTATAATTTCCAAAAAAATATAGAAAGAGTGTTACGCAAGGCTAGTACAGTTGAATTTATGTGTCCTATCCAGGGCACTTTGGAACACAGGGTTAACCTGTTAAAATAATTTATTGTAAAATAATTTATGTTAAATTAAAATTTTACATTATATTGCTATGTGTTTATCATCTAGAAGTGAAAGAAATTTGTGAAATATTGTTTTTGATAAGTTTGGATTTTGCTGCACCAACTAAAAGTGACTTGTAATCCAGTAGATGGAATCCAAAATTATTGTAAATAACCAGGTTACCAATTTTCTGTACATTTTGCATTCGTGTAAGATTTTACATTGGAAAGTTATATTTTATTCGAATTCAATTATTTTTCAGGGGTTCAAAAATTGAAAGATTTATGTGTATGAAAGAATAAACTTTAAAATTACATCTAAATTCTAATAAAAAAATATCTATAAAAGTATTGTTACAATGATTTATATTTCCTAAGCACTCATGTAGAATAATAATTGAAGTGTAATTATTTCACTAAAATATGTTTATTTTGCATTCGAAGTGTGTGTTAAGAACTTATTTTAGTGCAATAGTTTTATTCATATTTTTGGAATGTAATTTTTTTTACTTATTTTTATGCTAAGCATTTGACTCATTGAATGTATTGAAGCTGTTTACTTTAGCTAAAAAACAATTATTTTTACAGAACTTGAAATCAATTCCAGCTTTCAATGTGCAACAGTGTGTAAAGAAAAAGTGCATATGATCAGGTATACATATATTTTTTCTCCTAAATCGTAGATTTCTCAGCTCTTTTATATTATGTTATTTATGGTATTGTTTTAGTTTGACTCTTAATTATTTTACTTGACCTCTTTACTGAAAATTAAAGAATCATCATAAAACGTTTGAAATGAACTATAATAAAATGTCCAACAAGTAAAACCATATTTTTGACGTAAAAAATATATTCTTATTTGTCAATAGCAAAATAAACGCATTATTTTTTCCTTTAAAATCTCTTAATATGTTCTAATCATTGTAAAAATTTCAGTAAACAAAAGTATTTTATTTTTAAATAAAAGAATTTAAAATAGTTTTTTTTCGGGGGGGGGGGGATATATTTTATTTATATCCTTCACATCCCGAGTGTTAGTCTTACTTTGGGATTTTACTACAACTTTACACTTTTAAAGATAGTTACATTCTGTTAGAATCAGGTTTTTTAATGTGTGTCCAAACTAAAGTTACATAGAATAATCTGAAGTTGCAGTTAATGACATTTAATCAGTTTTTGTCAAACATAATACAGATCAGTGGAAACACTAATTTCAGTACATTGAATGTAGTTTAAAAAAAAAATGTTAAACTTAATCAAATTGTATTCACCTGTTTGTCAACATAGTATAATTGTTTAAAGTTTTGACTTTTTTTTTTAAGCCATTCTATGTTTATTGTATACTGTGTTTCATAGTAACTTAATGTGAGAATTTTAATAATTTCTTTCAGATTCTGTGCTAGAACTTCAAATAGACTGCTGTGGCTGACGATACTATTTGACATGTTTGAATGATTTACAATATCTGTTAAATTTTTAATTGTATTAATTAATAGTGAATTATTTTATGATGATACCAATCTTTGTGTTGTTAGTAAATAAAGCATTCATTTTATTCATGTTTTTTATTGAAATAAATGGACTTTACTAAAAGTTATTATAGTTCTGTAATTGTATTCGTTGATTGATTTTTAGGTCAGCTTCTTTTATGCTGAAAGTTCTAAATTTTTGATTCTTGATTTTTTTCAGAGATGCTGCAGTTCAGCGGAAAATCTAATTTCAGTTCTTTAGAACAAAATTTTAGTTTTTTTTTAATGTAATAAGAAAATTAGGTTTAATTAGATTAACCTGTTTGCCTATATAATTTAATTGTTTAAAGTTGTTTGACTTATGGCATTTTCTTTAAAAAAATGAGTTTTTTTACAGGTTTTCATTGCTTTTATGTAAGTTCTGTTTTTTTTATTGGGGGGGTGGGGTGGCAGCTGTTCCATGTCTGTTTTTGTGGGAACAAAATTGATTGTATCACCTTTTTTAACACAAGGTTTGTGTATTATTCAAAAAAAAAAAATTTCAAGTAATACATTAATTTTGTCTTGCTATTCATCATATTGATAGTGCAATTCAATTTTTAAACTGTGATAATTCAAAAATTTAAATTATTTCTTACAATGACAGCAAATTTAATTCACTGATTTCCTTTAACTTGTACAAATGCATAGAAGTAGTATGTATGTAGTGAGAAAAATGTGCAGTTTTTTTTTTATGTAACCGGAAGCTAAAGTAAATACAGTTTTTCTAAATCCGTTATATATATGTATTTTTCAAAAGGTTGGCTTAATTCAGTGTTACTTTGTTCTTTTGTAAAAATTACAAAAATTCTGAAATATACATTAAAAGGAATTTTCAGGAGAAAACTGGTATTAAAGCCTACAGTTAGCTTTCATAAATTAGAGGTTTACATCCAGGTTTTTAGAAATCTGTTTGTTTACACTTATGATCCTTTCTTAGAAAGTAATTTTATCCAATTAAATGTCCCAAAATTCAACTACCATTAAAGTCAATCATTGTAAAAGGAGAATTTTTTGCAGAAGAATAAAAATGTGCATTTTAAAACGCAATTTAGATTTGGGACCTTTTAAATAAGGATATACTTTATATGATGTTATTAATTAAAAAATATGATGACTATATGGTGGTTTTACATAGTGGCTAACACAATATTTGTTTCAATTGCTTGCCACTGGTTCAACCTGAAAATATGGATACCCCCATGGATTTTGCAGAATACTCGGCTAACAAATGCGGGGCTTTCACTGATCCAGTAAATCTCGTAACAGCAGAAGGCTGTAGATCTCACTCAAAAAGACCACCAACCAATACCTAATTAAAGTAGGTGCAGCACTGCCACAATTAGCTTAGCTCTTGTGCCATACAAACTCACTGAATTAAAAACTTTCCCTACAGTAAAGTTTTTTTTTATGTTATTTGTACCAAAATAAATGGAAAGCTGCTATTCTAAATTTAATAATTTGTGTTCATATAATTTTAATTGGTTAAAATTTACTTCCTTTTAATTTTGTAAAAATGTTAGATATATTATTGAAATTAATTTCATGTTCAAATGCATTTATAGTAAATTCTCGATAATGTTTCCCTCACAGGTTTTATTCTGTGAATTTTTAATATTGTAAATTTCAAGAAGAAAGGCACATTCGTGACGATGCATATTGTGAACTTCAGTACCTTTGGTCAGTGGCAAAATAATGTATGTTTGAGCCCCACCGCCAAAAAATGCCCCCCCCCCCCCTTTTTATTTTTTAAAAATTGTTATGAAGTATAAGAATTAAATTTTTTTTTCAATGGGGTTGTAAGTGAAACAATGTGAAATTGAGTCTCCCAAAATATCAAGCATCCCTTTTTCACTTTACGAGCACACATAAAAATTTGGGGTGTGGAACGTCTCGCAACTTTCAATTACTCTAGAAAATTCGTCATTGCAATAAAATTTATAGTGTTGTATACCATTTTCATATATTTATTCATTTTAATAAAAATGGCCAGTTTGCCGATACTTTTGGTAATAATTTTTACAATGGCAAATATCAGCCATGATGGAGAAATTTCAATGTTTATTCGATAGACATTACATTGTCCTTATGCGTGAAACAGAAAAAAAGTCAATCGTTGATGGATGATGCTCAAGAGCAGAGAGCTCTGTATTAAAGGCACTCGTTTTCAACTTTTTATCGCATTTCAACTGAAATTTCTAAGGTAGAGACGATTAGAACACCTTAACAAGCATTGGCACAAAGATTTTAATCAAAATTGTTAAAACCGTTTTTGTGCAATTATGGAAAACATGATATTTTATGATTGCAATCTTATGCGCATGTACGATTTTTGACGAAAACCTTAATGGTAGATCCCATGGCCACCACCAACCTGCACTCCAAATTTGAACATCGGGAGTTATGCTGACCATGTACACAAAAACAGACATTTTTTTTCACCTAATACCATACTTTCATTACCATATGGATAATTGAAAGTAAAAACTAGCAGGATAGCCATCACATACTGAAAACTTTTTTTAAGATATCTGCAGTCGCTTACTCTTCATTGCGAAATTTCTATCCGATAAAACCTCCATTGACTTTGTTTGCAATTAACTGTTGTCAGAGAATTTAAGGAATTGCAATTTATAAGAAATTTCATTTGCTCATCATATTTCCAAAAGGGATAGCTGGAGAGTTTTTGTTTTTTTTATTCATCACATTTTAAAGTATTTTTTTACAATTTTTATTGAAATAGCAAATTGTGAAATATAATTTGAACATTTTAGTTATTATCCTTTTTTTTTTTAAAAAATCTTATTGTAGTAGTTTTATGCATGGACTCTAAGCTTATTTCCAAGGTGGTGTAGATCACAATTGAAGGATGTGCAAGGCTGCTAGTTTTTATTCAAACCTTAATTTTAACAATTACTTGAATTTAAATTAACCTCCTTGACAGTTCCTTTAAGTGTTGTGAGCGTATATCACTTTACGTTTGTTATAATTCACTGCATTTTTTTAGTTTTTTTCTTTATAGTCCAATTTGTGCAGTCAATAGGAATATAAAATAGTATTTTTGCAATTTTAAGAGAATATAGACTTGTTATAAATATCACATTCTATTTGTTTATGATTAAAATATGCACAATATAATTTTGAAAACAAAATAAATCGAGCCTTAGAACAACACCAATTTAATTTAAAGATGTGTTCTTTAGATTTTCAATAGATTTGTTAAAAAAAATTTAGATTTTCTATGATTTAAATTATCAAGTCTTTTTTTCTTTCAATTACCCATAAATATACATGGGGTAATGAAAGTATAGCATCCGGCAAAAAAAAATTGCAATGTTTTTTTTTGCCTTTTTCCAAGTTTTGGAATTTTCTGATTTCAAAAAAGTGATCGAGAAATATTGTCTGTCTCTGTGGTCAACAAAACTCCCGAATAAATTGATCAACGATGTTTAAATTTGGTGTACTGATTGGTGGCCGCCATGGGACCTAACATTAAGGTTTTCGTCAAAATCGCGCATGCGCATAAGGTAGCTGCCATTGAAAGAAACATGTTTTTCAATGATTGCTAAAAATCGGCTCTAACAATTTTGATCGAAATCGCTGTGGTAATGCCTCTTATGGGGTTCTAAACATCCCCATCTCTGAAATTCTAGTAAAAATACTTTAATGGAGTAAAAAGTTGAAAAACGAATGCTTTTAACACAGAGTTCTCTTTGTTTGTGCATAGCTCATAAACGACCGTTTTTTCTCTTCTCCTCAGTTCCACTTACAAGAAAGGATAATTTAAGAATTATCGAAAAGTAAATAGCCATAATCAACATTTTGGCGGAAGTTTTCCTTTTTAGAGGCGCAGATAAGAATTATTACAAAAAATATCGCCAAACTGACTATTTTTTCTAAATGAATGCTGAAAATATAAAAACGGTAAATAATATAAATTCACGTCAGTATTATAGTGTAACTGAAAGTTGTGCGATGTTTCACACCCCTAGTTTACTTTGTAATTTGTTGATTTATCCTTTTTGCCAATTTATGGTGGCCTATTTATCTGCTTTACAATAAGATATGACGTCAAATAAGACAATTTAATTATTTTTACCTTTCCCTTTTTCATATTTCATGTCTTTTGGAACATCTCAACTCCACTAATGGCATTCTTACTGTTATGGATAGTACTATTCTCTTTTGTGACGTACTTCTCGTGTACTTCCGTAGTTTTCCGGTTGCTCCTTTTCTTCTTAGAATGTAGCGCGTCCATCGGACACGAGGCCTGTTTATGTCACCAGGGTGTTATAGATTTTTGAAAAAAATAAATACTGACGTCACGCGTTTTTACATACCTCTGACATCTTTATACATAAGGTCAATGTTTTCTATCTTAAACAGATCCCAAATTGGGAAATTTTAGTAAAGTAATTGATGTAGTATTTATTTAATGAGCATTAAGATTGAATTTTCCATCTACGTTTTCGCAATGTAATTCTTATTTTTTAAAAATAAAAAGCATTGAGAAGAAAAACAGTTTTCATTAATTTTACTATGTTAATGTTAAACACTGTTTACTAGTGAATTTTCGAATTTTAGTTCTTGTGACAAGCATTTTATAAGTCCTCATTTATTATATTTATTACGATAAATTAATCGACATCATTGTCTTTTAATTGAAATAGTATTCAGACGTACGGTATTTTATTTGAGAATAAAATACGTATTTGGACTCTGATTGGATGATATGTCAATAAAAGATTTTATACTAGGTGTTTATAATAGTCCTTGACCAATCAAACAAATTTACCGTACATTTTGCAAAAATGCAGTACCATGGTCCTATGCAATGTTGTTAATTACCTATTTACCTGTTTGTTACATTGTGTTGTTATTATAATGAGATCCATTACTTCGTGTGTTTTACTGAGTTTTTGTGTTTCTGTGGCCGTTTTAACGTGAAGAAAAATCAATCATAGCTGCGTATTGTGTTTTTGTGATACCCTTTTTGAGTGCATTTAATTAAACTTTTAACCATGGCGGCCACATTTGAAGATGTGCTTGTATCATCTTTGTCTGAAGACATGAAGAAAACTGAAAAAATTCCTTTTCCTGTGACTCTTTTTGTTGCCGATGAGTTCGAGAATTTAAACTTAGTTTTCAAACCCAGTAAGTTTCAGAAATAATTTATTATTTCTCTCCATATATCAGTTTGCCGACTGCATGTTATGTTCGCGCTTTATTGTTGACATTTAAGCCGAATGTTGCAATTTCTCTAAATTCGATTGTTTAATTTAATATTATTAAAAATATATATATACTTCTTTTACACTTTATTAAATACAACGCTTATTATCAAATTATCTTAAATACCCATGGTTGGTGTCTATGACGCAATCGTTTATATATATATATTTAAATTCTTATCAAATTGTATGATAAGCCAACAGAAAAGTGCAAAATATTCTTTTGCAGAAAATAATTTGTTTTTGAAGTATTCGTTCTTAGTCTTGTGTTCCATTATAGATTATTCTTAGTAATCTCGTTTGTTACGAAATTGTAATTCCTTTATTAATTATGAATAAATTAATATTGCTTTTGGGAACTTTTAAAAAATTACTTATGAAACATAAACACATTTTCAAATTACATCAATGTTTCTATAGAAATGGCCATTCATAGAAGAACACATACCTGCCTATTCAACATCATACATAGAGGCAGCAAGTGACTGCTTAAAAGCACCTAAATTAGTGAGGCAAATTAATAAGATGCTAAGTGATAACATCAGAAATTACTAATATTTCTGATGATGCTATCACTTAGGGCACCATCACTGCTCAAATATCTATTGGGTGTCACCATTGTTCTAGGAAAAATTTATTTATAGATTTTATTAAAGTGCAATTATAAATAATGAAATGAAAATGGATGTTATTTAAAGCAATCCAATAGCTCTATTGTGTCAAAATGTATGGTTGCTCATAACAAAATTACATATTTGTTAGTGAGGGAAGATATAATACACCTAATAAGTTGAGTTGTATGTATTTGTTTTGGTATTTACAACCATGAAATCCTTACTAAACTTGCACCAATTTTTTTTATAACCAATAATCATTGATGCATTGATTCTAATAAGCACAGGTTAGCAACTGCATAAATTTGGTTGCATGCAAATCCAAGTGAGGTCATGCAGTTTCTATGTGTTTTTATTGCTCCATTTGGTAGTATTCTACAGTACCATTTGCAAAAAAGTTTGAGGGATTTATAAATATCTATATCTTGAGTACCAGGCCACATGAGGACGCATGCAATTTAAAGATCTTGCATTCAAATTTATTCAAGCATGATTTAAAAGAACTTTTATTTTCTAGAAAAAATAGGCAAAACATATTGCTAAATTTATCCCATCACATTATATCCCACCTTTTTCAATAGAATTAGGCTTTATCATCAAATAATTCCGAGAATTTATGTTCTCAAAGAAGGCCATAACTACTATAAGGTAAACTGCCCCTGTAGCAGAGGAATTGTTAGACACTAAAATCTTTATGCAGAATTAGTCTGAGATTTTCAATGAATTCCTTATACAATATTATTACTCAAGGTGTTTCTAAAATATCTGGCAAAGATATATATTAAGTTAAAGGGGGCTGAAATAAGCAGATTTTGTAATGGAAAGTGTGTGCCTAAAAGATACATCAAGTTGTTATTGGGCATGTTTAGATCATAGCTGGAAACGGTCTGCTCCATCTATTCTTTTCCATCCCTGTCAAAAAGTTAAACGCATACCTGCCAAATCATCTTTCAATTTTCCACCATTTTTGCCATACATTGTTACAATGTCACCTTGAACTGCACATCTTCACATGCTACAGAAATCTGCCATTTCTGCACACACATTCCATTACAAAATGTGCCTATTTCAGTGCTTTTTACTTGCCTAGACCTGAAAATTGAAATTTTCACATAGTGGGGAGTAGATACTTTTAGTTTAGTATTCACTTCATCACTGACTTTTTTTTTTTTAACCAGTGGCCCAACCAGGGGAAAAGAAGATGGGGTAAGACCTTCAGGAGGGAAAAATGGGCATTAAAGAAAACAAATATTTGAATTTCATATTGCCAGAGGGCTCCACAAACTTATTTAGAAAGGGGGATTTTAATTGATTTAGAAATGTTACTGAAATTTCAGTACATTCGATAAAAAATTGTAAGAAAAAAAAAAGGTGGCTGGTTGATTAGTTTATTTCTTCGCCTCATCACACTATTTAATCGACCTGTGGTGAGTAGATATTTTCAGGTCTACTCTTCAAGCAGATGCATCATATTCCCCATCACATCCATCATGCCAAGAATTTCCTTGGAATTGGATCAGAACTATGTTGAGGGTTCACTGCGTTCTTTCACACTCTACTTTACCCTAGTGTACTTACCCTTAAGATATTCCCAAATATTTTAAAAACAACCTTTATTTCAACTGAGTTCATCCTAGATGTTTTTCAAGAAGCAGCACGCCCTGCCTGCCATTTTTATTCCTTTAAAAATCGCGCCCTTCCTGCCCTTTTTATTGAAAATAGCTCCCTTCCAGCCTTTTTTAAAAGAAATGCCACCCTGCACGAATTCTCAAAACTTTTGTTTTTTTCTCCAACAGTATGCAATATACTGATCACCTCTCCTGAAATCATTGAATGAATGCCCATATAACGTGTGTCATTGGTAGATGGATTGTAGGGATCCATCTAAAATTTTTGAGTGGTAGTTAGTTAGCATGGAGGGGCATTTTGTATGTACTTTGATGAAGCGTATTTCGTCGGATTTTTACTGTGTTTTCTCAAAATAGAGAAGGAATTTTAAAGGGATGATAATGCTAAAGTGTATAAAGATCAAATGTTTATACTAATCGTTTAAAATGAATATTGTCATTCGGATACGTGAAATCGCGATACTCTCTTATTAAATTTAGGAGAATGTTGTTGTTTTTTGCAATTTAGCTGTTTCTAATTAATTTCTAAACGTCCGTTTTATATTTTAAACTAAACAAAAATGAAAACAATATCTCGGATTTAAAAAAAATGTATATAATACTTCTATTTTAGCCTGTACTAGTAACGGCATGTATGGCAAAAAATCGCTGTTTGAGGTAGAATTTGATCCGATTTGGAAAATAAAAAAATTACCAAATTGAAGGATATAGGCCAAGTTCTTTAGGCAGAATACTTCTAGTGATATCCCTCAATGAATATTGCTAAATTTGGAGAAACACTATTCTCTGTCTGACAATGGCAAAGCCTAAAAAATAATTCTTCTTCATATTTTACAAAATTTTGCAAGGGGGCAGGTTGTAAAAAGCTGTTATCTTAGCATTGATTATATCAAAACATTCTTATCGTAATTTTATAAAATTGTAAGTTGATATTTTTATACAAGGGTGCCACCAAGAATATTTACAAGGGGGTACAAGACTAGATTTTTATCAAAATCATTATTTTTTTTAGAAATGTTTGTTAATAATTATGCATTATAAATTATATTCTTTGTTATAGTTAAAATTCATGGTATATATTTCGAAAGTGCGACCCTGTTAAAGAGAAAAAAATACAAAATAATAAAAATATTAAAATATATATTTTTAACGATTTTTTTAGTTTCCAACTAGATCTCACGGCATTCAAGAGATAGAGTTTAGAATAGAGAAACTCGAAGATGCAAAAATACTGAAGAGTAACATTTTTTTATTTCTTGCAAATTTCGGATATAATAAATCAAAAAAAAAAAATCAAAATGAAACATGAAGGCAGTAATGGAATATGTTCAATTGAATTCTAAAAATAGATTTCAAGATATAATATTTGATGACTAAAAAAACAAAACATTTTCTTAGAATTTTGAGAACTACACAAGAAATTATTATTCAATAAAAGAAATAAATGCTTCTACTCATCAGCCTCTAATAATCATACGACATAAGCGGCGTGAAAATCGCCAAGGAAGTAGCTATGAAAATCGGCATAGGAAAGAAAGAAAAGACTAAATTAATAGGAAAAAAAATGCTCATTGTAACATAAAAGTATAAACGACATGTGCTTTTTTTAACTTGGAATTTACATCTTTTCCCTCATTTTTTGAAAATTTTCAAGAGCCAGGTGGGTGCAAGTGCAACTTCCTGGAGGTGCCCATGTTTTTATAAAAATGAATATTTGATGGAAATTTTACTGTGTAGGTAGTTTTTTATTTTTAATAATTTTCTCAGCCTCATTCCAGCAGAAGTAGGACTGTAGTATTTTATCATTACACAGTTTGATATCGTTTGAGTTTCTTAGCAAACTTTTGATTCGTGCCCTTTATTATTATTGTTATTTTTTAAATTATCTAGTTTAAAAATATTTATCAGGGTGGAAAAGTAAAACAATATAGAAATTATGGAAGAAAACATGATAAAATTTTTTGCAATTTGCGAAAAAAGTGCCCTCGAAAACAACAGTTGCCCTTTTTCATTTCTAGGATGAACTCTGATTTCAAAACTTAAATAATCAACTCAATAATGCAAATCAATAAAAAAACTATTTTTAAATGTTGCTAGGTATCAGATTATGGTATCTAATTATTTGTGGAACTTTTTTTTCTATTTAAATAGTGTGGATAACTTTCTCAAATAAATTGAATTTTAAATGAACTTTTTTCAGACATCTATGTTTACCTATATAGTGAAGAAGGTATTATATATGTGGAGAAATTTTATTTAATATTACTGCTGCTAACTAGCCTTGTCGATATTCAAACACTTGTAGCTTAAAATAAAGTTAATTTTAGAAAAAAGCATCATTACATGTAAATGATTTGAGAAATAATTCAGAATATGTTAAGATAATAAAATATCTTTTAAATATAACTTTACTGAATTTTTGGATAACATTAAAAAGTTGATAGGAGCGATTGACAATGTGTAGCAAAGTTATGTCAAATTGCTACTTCTTTAATTATTCAGATGCAACAATTGCTAGTTTTAGGGGTAGATCATAATTTTTTTTTTTTAAATGACCTTTAACTATAAAGGAAAACAAGTATAGCAATGTATTTTATGTTTGTTTTGATTAATGATATTTTGTTAGTATAAAGTAATTATTGACAACTAATGTAAGCATTACATGAAGTTACATTTAATTCTTGTTGTAGTTATGCTTATAGTGTGTTAATGTTTTTTTAATTTATTCTACTGATTTGAGAAATAAAATAATCTAGATGGGTCTCATGCCTGTTAGTCATAATTGCTATGTAACATATAAGGAATTCAATTACTTTTATTTTGCTAGCTGGAACTAACGGGCCAGATTCCTTACTTGAAATTCAGTTTGACAAGGATACAGATGGAGCAAAATTAGGCAGCCATTGTTATGTGATAACTAAAGAAATGACAACTCTTCATCTTCAGTTCCGTAATGCAAATGGTAAATGTAGTTTGATTGTTATCATACTGAATACAAATTTTTGTATGTATATTTATAAACTGTTTATCTCTTATATTGAGGGTCCTTAGATTAGATCTTTTCAGCCCCAAAAATAAAGAACAAAAAATAAACTTCTTTCACTACTTAAAAGTAAATCTGTTCAGTTAAAAACTCACTGTTTCTCAAAGTTGCAATTGATTCATTAGTTTAAGAGAGAAAATAAATTTTCATATAATTTTTTTAAAAATTTCAATAAATCTCTACAAAAAAAATCTCTAAATTTTGGATTCTTTATTAATATATGTATATATTAATTTTATTTTATATTGAAATAAATTTTATTTTTATTTAAATTATTGTGTTGTAACTTTTAAAATAAACATGGAAAGTTACATTAATTCTTCCATAATTTGAAATGTATTAAATTTTTCCAGCATATGATTTTCAGAGTATTCAGATTTTCAAATGGTAACTAAAGATGCCTATTAGGAACTTTTGTTTTCTAAATAAATGTTAGTGAGAAAAATTCATTCAATTTATTGCCTGTTGAAATATTAAAAAATATGAACATTGATACTTTGTATAATTAACTGTTACATTTTAATTAATATTTTTCTTTAGATCTTTTAAGGTTTCGAGCTCTAATAGATTCTTTTCGAAATGGAAGAAATTCAATGTTTTCTTTAAGAACAGACGAGTCTTCCGCTACACAGTATTTTCAGGTATGTTTCTTGCCTTGAAATATGAATCTGGCATTGTGCTCATGCTGTAGAGTAGGGATGAGCCATATTTTAATAACAGTTAAAAGTTATTGATACTTAAACTCACGCGAATTAACAGTTACCTAATTTTCTAAGTAACAGTTATTCATTTATTATAAATGCAATAGATGGCGCTAGTATGTCCATATATTTCTGTTATTGAAGATCATAATATCAGAATCACGAAATAAAAATATATTTTTCTAATAACGGTGATTCGGAAAAATATATTTTTCTAATAACGGTGAACGGAAAAATATATTTTTTTATCGTGATTCTGATATTAGGATCCTGGTCGTTATTCCTGGAATAACTAACTGTCCGATTGGTATCAGTTGATATTGACATAATTTTCAATAAAAGTAGATATAACTGTTATAAGATATTGACAGAAGTTTTTGTATTGGAATAACTTTTGGACCATTCTTTGTTAGCGCTGCTTTTCAAGATGGTATTTTAAATTTCGTTTCGATTTTTTTTTTGTTTTTTTTTTTGTTTTTTCGTTGATTTTTGTTAGTTCGTTATGATTTGATGCACATTATGAGTGGTAGGGTGAAGAGGAATGTGCGTGGGGGGGGGGGGGGTAGTATCTGACGCAACATTCTTTGGGTTTAAATGACAGAGATGGGGGAAAGAAGGTGGGGGATTAGGATTAAGGATTTAGGAAGAAATGCATGCGTGTTTTTGCTGAAGGCTCTTTTTTTTTATGTTATAAGAATTCCTTTGGTGGGAGAGGTTTTGAACGTTACGTTCGCATTTCATTTCAGTCTTCTTATGAGACTTTTAAAGACTCGCTGTGTTTCTTTCGTATTGGTTGGAGGTAAGAAAATTTTTCGCTATTGTTTTAGAATAAGAAAATGATACTATATATAAAAAATAAAGAGAGCGTAGGATTTGAGTTTTTCCTTTTGATGGAAAATAAATTATGTTCTTTTCCTTGTAAAGCAAGCTTCTAATTTCAAATCGATATAATCAAAAGATTGTGTAGTAAATTTGGAGCGTAGTTAAATAGGTTTTAATGTTAAACAAAAATTTGTTTATGCATATATTTTTTATATTTAACGCATTACCTGAGAGGTTTTTAATTTTTTTATGATCATTTTTCAATTTGAACTAAATAAAGGGAATTTATTATTTGTAAAATTGCTTTTCTTGATTAATTATGAATTGAATTTTTTAAATAAACATGACATTCATCTTTTTTAGTTTGATTAACTTTATAATATTTGAATTTTACTTCAAATTTTTTATTAAAATATTTTTATTCGGGTTTAATATCGTAACTTAAATTTATAATTTTTGTTTATAAATTTTTATTTCATGAATTTATGTATACATAAATGTGGTCGTGACGGCACAATTATTTATAAAATACATAATTTCTGTAAATAGTTTTAACGCGCCATAATTAATTTACAATAATTTCAAAAATATAGTTATTGAAATAATAATAATATCCCTATATTTAAAACATATATTTTTTATACTTCAAAGATTCCTCTGAAAATGTACATTTTTCTCACAATATTACATAAAATTTATATGTAAGTAATAATTTTAAAGCCTGTGCACGTAAAATGTTTCAAAATGTGTTTTCATTTAAAAATCACTTTCATTTTATATGTATCTGTTATGAATTATGTTGTATTGTAAATTCTTTCTCCAATTTATTGTTAAATCATAAAAATAAAAAAAATAAAAAACAAAATTCTTATAAAATAACCTCAAAACTATAAATGATTTCTTTTATTTTGATATTTTTACAAATTTATATTGAAAGATGTTCTAATTTAAAATCGATTAACTGATATCTAAAGAGAATGTTGTAGAAAAACAGGTATGTTTTATTTATTCCATGTATTTATTTTTATTTACCTTTTACTTTAAAAATAACGGATAACGGTTATAATATTTCGTTATTTCCTAATAATTTTAATGTAACTGCAGTTATTTAACAATAACTGTTAAGCTCATCCCTACTGTAGAGTGTTCAATCCTATACAAATAGGGAAGAAAAATGAATGCCAAATAGCAACTGTGATTGAAAGTGAAATCGCATGCTGCATTGCTATGCATCAAACTAAAAATCGTGCGGTTACTATTGCTATTAATATTTTATATAAAATATTTATTATTAGCTGTCTTTTAATTCTGTGATAAAAATAATTTTACTTTACTGTTTTTAATATATAGGCAATTCTGTACCTCAGAATCGAATAGAGCAATCTCTAAAAAATCAACTGCGAAGTCATCATGCAGAAAGTCCTCTACTTGTATATATTTCAGACTTTTAAAAATCATTTCTTTCAATTCAGAGTTATAGAAATGTCTGCATATTATAAATGAGCAAGTGTGAAATTGTTTATTTAATTTCTTATAAATAGGATTAAAAAAAATAATAATGTTTGTTCTAATTATACAAACATTTTTAATCCAACATATGACCGTATGGCATTTCTGCCCTCATTCAATAGCCACTGTTAAATAGGATAAGTCATCAACATGCAATGTGTACTTCAGGTGATGAATGCTAATGATGCCATATTCCTAACTCTAATGTCCTGTTTTCATAATTACTCATTTTAGGTTTTATATGTATTATGCAATCATCTATATATATATATATAGCTTTATTACTTAATAAGTTTCATTGTTTGATTGTTTAGGATTACGATATTTTAACAAGTTGAGTTTATATGCAATGTTTAATTTTTTTTACAGTTTTATGGCTATTTGTCACAACAACAAAACATGATGCAAGATTACATCAGAACCTCTACATACCAAAGAGCTATTCTAGCAAACTTGGATGATTTTAAAGACAAAGTAAGAATGCTAAATATTTTTAATTTTTGCCAATTATACAAAATGATAATTTCAACAAATTCTAGACCACAAAATTCTACAACCGTAAAACCTTTAAAACAAATATTTGCTTTTCAATGTTGACTAAAAAATCTTTACAATAAATATACTATCTTAACAATTATAAATAGCTAAAATTTTATATGATATAATATTAAAGTAAAAGATTTACAGAAATTGTGTGTCAAACTATATTTTTTAATTACTAGCTATTAGGCTTGGGCGATGTTAACATTTCTGCATCGCAATATATCGAGAAGCAAACATCGCAATGTCACGATACATCACGATGTTAACTATATATTTTTTACAAAATACTATAAAACAACGTTTTCATAACACGCTATGTAGCCGAAAGTTATGCTCACTTAGCTTTGCAACATTTTATTGAATTCATGTATGGAAGTTTATTTTAAATAACATGAGCAGCGACCGAATTACTTTCAGAGGGATACACAAAGCACCCAAGGGTTATAAGCCGGTTATTTTTTTTTTGTTTAATCCGGATTTTTCGATTTCTCTATCTTAATGAAATTTTAGTTTGTTGTTATCCACGGAAGGAGAGGATGGGGGGGGGGGGACGAGGACAAGTGCACTTCCTGGCAGTGCACATGCTTCTTTAGTTATTGGATATTCTTAATTATTAAATCAAAAACATACTTTATAATGAATATTGTATTACTTACTATATACAATATAACTATTAAACAATAAAAATAAAATTAATGCATAACATTTAAAATTCTAATGATCTTTATTTTGTGCCAAAAAAAATCTGCATTTCAGCATTTTTAAGAAGCAATGTTGGATTGAGTAATTAATCTTATGGAAATAAACTTTATTCAAATCGTACAAACTGAAAAAACAAACAAACTATAAAACATTTATTTACTTACGAGTCAGAAGAAAAAATCCTTCAACGTAAATGGGGGAAAAATCGTTTATAAGTATTTAAGCAATCAAACTAGAGAAACAACTAGTATCCATCCATGCTCTAGTTCATACTGACTTTGGCAGATATAACAAACCATCATAGTAATAAACAACCTGATTATCTTAACTGGGTAAGAACTAGACATAAATTACCACGCAAGAATACCGCAATCCCCTTGAGTTAATAAATAAAGCTAAGCTCTCAAAGGGTAAAAATGTTGGATAAAAAAATCCTAAAGTTAATGTAAAAGATTTAAAAATACAAAAATGTAATATTTTATTTCTTCCAAGTTAGAGAGAAAAAAAATCAAAAATGAAACACAAAAAGTTTAGGAAATACTCAATTGAATTCCAAAAATAGAATATCAAGGTCTTTTATCTGATGATAAATTAAATAAAAATCAAAACGTTTTTTATGAGTTGAGAGAACAAAAAAATATGTTCAAACAATAAAAGGAATACTTCTTTCATCGGATCTCCAATATTACTAGACTATCTGGCGCCTGAAAACCACCTCGTAATTTCAATACTCAGCTGTAAAAACAAAACAAGAAATAAACGCGAGACCTACAAAAAAAAAACACCATCGTAAAATTGAATCATAATTTCAACATGTCATACGTGCTTTTTTTCCCCTTGAAATGTGCACTTTTTTCCAACTTTATTTTAAATTTCAAAAGCCAGGGGATGCAAAAGCGAATGCAACAGGTAATAAGTGATTAAGTGCGCGATACCATCTGTGGCATTTTGTTTCTCTTCAATCATGGAAACATCGCACATACCGGATACGATTACCACGATGCCGATACAGCAAAAGCAAATGGAAATCGTCTCAAACGGCGCGGTGTAGCTGTTACACTACATTTCTATACAGTCTTGGATACACCGCGCATATGCAGGGAGGAATACTGCGATCTGGTGAAGAATCGTGTCTCAAACGGCGCGGTGTCGACGGTTCCAATACGTTTCTATAGTATTTTAGAAACACCGCGCATGAATCGTGGCATCATCGGTTCTTCGTCCTTGAAGTGCTAAGCAATGAGTGTATCGCGCTCTCGTCAAAAAAGATCGCGATGTATCGGTTTAGGAAAAATAGTAACACCGGTTTGACGATGTTGATTTCACACCGGTTTTAGACGATGTATCGATACATCGCCCAAGCCTACTAGCTATATACAGAAAAAAGTACTAGTATGTGAAATTAAACCTCTCTACTTGGTAGAGTTATTTTATGTTCTATCAAAAGTACAATGAGCATAATAGTACAAATTGGTATTTTAAGGTTAGAAGGATTAGTTGCGACTAATCGAAATGTTTCAAACTAACTATTGGATCCTAATTCCACCGAAGTTATATATTTAACTAGCTGATCAACTATGCTTCACTATATATACATATATTTTTTTTTTCAATAAACTTGACTTTATTCAATAAGAGTTGCAGAACTTATATTGATTGCTGATAAAAATATAAGTAAAGAAAATTTTGCACATTTGCCACTTTGCAATATAGAAATACTAGTATCAAATTCTTACCATAGAGTTTTATGACATCATATAAAATAGCAAAAAAAAATGTTAAAAAAATTGAATTGTAGTAATCCACTATAACTGACTATCTTGTGTTGTTGAATCAATGCAAAATTTAATGTATTAAAAACATTAAAATTTTCTGTTTTTCTCATTGTGCTATATTGTGTATGGTTGCTGGTAGAATTGTTTCATATAAATTTACTCCAGTTAAATATTTTTTTTATTTTGAAATTTAAAAACAGTACTAAACTATTATATTAATCTTTCTTAATGTCAGTCTGAAAATTGCAATTAGGCCAATTGCATATTAATTGGTATTGGTTTATTGTAGTATGTATTGATACTAAAGCATTTTCTGGTTTGCTTAGGTTATCTTGGATGTTGGTGCTGGTTCTGGTATATTGTCATTCTTTGCTGCTCAAGCAGGTGCTAGGAAGGTCTATGCTGTTGAAGCTAGTTCAATGGCAAAGCATGCAGAAGTAAGCATTTCTAGAAAATTAGTACTTTACTAGGCTGGTTTGGAAAGATCTTCAAACATTTTTATGTCTGTTGTTGCATATTTTGCTAAAATTTATTTTTAATTTTCTCTTCAAATTTTATCTTAATTTATAACTGATATTTTTTGTTTTAATACTTAATGTATTGAATTATAACTAAAATAGAAATATTTCAATGAATGTGTTTTTTATCACATAGGAAATTTTCAAACATCTGCAAAAAGACAATAAAAAAAACATGGACAATTTAGGTGTTTTACTATTAAAATTTGTGTTATTTTTTTGTCTATATTTTCAAATAAAAAAAGAAACGGTTGTATCAGAAGAATTCTTCCGTAAAATGAATGAAATATTTTCACTAGATTTTGATACACCCTCAGCTTATTCTGTAATGAAATAAAAAAATTTATACTAATTGTTAAATACAAGTTCTGTGATTGATTTTTGAAACATAGGGATATCGAAACGGTTCCAATTCACTATTTCTGCTCTAAAATGTTAATTTTTATACAAAATACTTTCCTTTAACTATTTACCCATACACATTTTGGAATTGTCTTTCTAATTCATTATTAATTTTTTAAAAAACGTTGGCAAATTTTGACTTAGTTATTAATTAAATTTTGAACTGCTTGCCAAATTAAAAATGAATACAAGTTTTGGAGAACCGTGATAGAAGACCATTAAATTAGATATTTTTCTTCAAAATTACCAATCATTCCTCGAATTCGATTGTTCAAGTGCTACAAAACTGGCATACTGCTCCTGATGTGTCTTTTTACTATATCTAAAAATGCTTTATACTGTAAATACTAAATACTGTAACTAACAATTAAAAAAATTTCTTTTCGAAAGCCCATGAAGGTAAACCTTGAGTAACATCTCTGAAAATAATATTTTGCCAAAATTCTAACTATATTTTAAAATATCTATTCCAGACCCTGGTGTACCACAACAAACTGTCTGGCCGAGTAGTCGTTGTTCCTGGCAAGATAGAAGAGATCAATCTGCCAGAAATGGTCGATGTCATCATTTCTGAGCCCATGGGTTACATGCTTTTCAATGAGAGGATGCTTGAAACCTATCTCCATGCAAAAAAGTGGTTAATCCCTAATGGTATGGATGGGTTTACTATACAAGTTTTCTCATTAGAAAAAAATGTATTTCTGTATTTTGTTAATTGTAACTTATATTAAAACTTCTATCTTCTAGAAGGAAAATAAATTATATCTTTTAAACTTTGTTCATGTGTTAATCTGTGGTGTTAGTAATATTTATCTTTAGCCAAACTAAACATTTTGCCCTGAAATGTATTTATGTGCTAACATTGCAGCATTTTGTCAAGCATTCAAATTTAATTTTATGTGTTGCCAAGCTTTGAAAATTTTGTTTGATAATGAGCTTTATACTCTCATTGTTTGAAAGGTATTTTTTTATCAACCTTTTAATCCAAATAAACTGTTTATTGAGTCAACTGTCTTAATGAGTATCTGAAACGAAGGAGCTTTACTTGGCACTTTAAAATTTACTTTGTCGGTTTTTGTATAAGTTACTGCTTAGAGAGCAGTTATGATTGAAAATCCTAATGATTCCCCCTCTCCTCTGATTAGAAATTAATAGAAGGAATTGTTAATTATAATGTAGCAATCATTTACATCAAGATTAAAATCAACTTATTAAATTGCTACAGGATTTGATAATATTTATCGATGTAATTAATGCATTTTTGTTTAGGTAAAATGTTCCCCTCAAGAGGTGATCTACATATAGCACCTTTTAGTGATGCTGCCTTGTATATGGAACAACTAAATAAAGCTAATTTTTGGTAAGTTTTACTTCTGCATCCAAATTTTTCATTTCACAATTGGCATTCAAAACTCATTTTTATGCTTTATTGTAGGTATCAACAATCATTCCATGGTGTAGACCTTGCTAGCTTGCGCGACGCTGCTGTAAAAGAGTATTTTAGACAGCCTATTGTGGTAAGTAATTATGATCTTTACCAGTGTAATAATAAGTCATTTATTAAAAATGTATTTAGTAAGATTCTTATCAATTCAGACAGGATTTTTAAATGCTTGCAGATTTTTGAACATTTCACTAGAGTTGACTTGCAAAGGTTGAATATTTAGAATTTTTTAGAATACTGTATAAATTTAACAATGTGATACACCACTGTTATATAATACTGATATTGCTAGGCTTTAATTCTGTTAAAATTAGGGTAAATTGGCAAAAGTATGAAATTAAAGTAGAAAAAAGTAGCAAGGTAGAAATTAAGTTTAACCTTTGGTGGGTCATTTGATGTATTTAATTGTTTGATTTATTTGAAAAATCAATCATTTGCAGTTGTTCAACTTTATATATGTGTGACTACAATTTATTTGCTAAGGAATTCTTTTCCTTTTGCAAGATAATGGATTGGTGTTCTTTTTTAGGATACTTTTGATATCAATATTTGTATGGCCAAATCCCTGCGTCACACAGTAGACTTCCAAGTAGCTCAAGAAACCGATTTGCATAAAATCGATATTCCTTTGTCTTTCACATTGAATCAGACTGGAGAAGTACACGGGTTAGCTTTCTGGTTCGATGTTGCGTTCTTTGGCTCACAGTAAGTAATTTATTTGGAACATTAACATGGATCATACAGTGTCCATTAACACTGATTATGTTGCCACCTTCCATTATTAGACTTGTAAAAACGATGTAGTTATTGGTTATTTCATCTGTTATTGGTTATCCTTTTAACCAACAGAAAGTTTGTGAATATAACCGAGTTCTTTTTGGCTTGGCATTTTGTTTAATTTATTTGTAACTCTAAAAAGCTGATTATAGACTTGAGGCAGATTAAGTGTTACTACATGACATTGCTAGATCAGCAAATTCAATGATTTCAGTTATCAAAAATGCCTGCTAGTAGAATCTTAGAAAAAAGAAATAACACGGAAAATTGATAGGGGAGATGGGGGGGAGGATCTGAAACCTGTGGAATATTTATGTATTGCTTTTTTTTACTACCTTAATAGTTTTTTAGTACTCTAAATATATTTCCGTGTTCAGTTGTTCACTGTGACACTTTGTAGACTTAACATTAGATTGTACATATCTTCCTCTTTTGTGTCTGGTTATATTGTTTTAAATAAGTCAAACTTTGATGTTCATGATAGATATGTTTTTCTTAGGCAAACAGTGTGGTTGTCCACTTCACCTACTCAACCTCTAACACACTGGTATCAAGTGAGGTGTCTTCTAGAAACTCCGCTATTCGCACAAAGGGGGCAGATTGTCTCTGGCAAAGTGGTCCTTAATTCTAACAAAAGGTAAGCTCTCTCCATACCTGTAATTTGCATGAGTCTTTGGAGAATGTTTTTACTTTCAATAACCCATTTGTATTCATAGGGTAATGAAAGTATAGAATTCGGTCAAAAAGATTTTTTTTTTTTTTTTTGCATTTCTTCACATTTTGAATCATCCTGATTTAAAAAAAGTGAAAAGAAAAAATGTCTGTGTGTACGTAGTCAGCATATCTCCCTAACAAATTGACCTACGATGTTCAAATTTGGTGTGTGGGTTGGTGATGGCACAGGGACCTACTATTAAGGTTTTCGTCAAAATCGTGCATGCACATAAGGTAGCTGCCATTGAAAAAAATCATATTTTTCAGTAATTGCTAAGAAGCGGCTCTTACGATTTTGTTCGAAATTGCGGTGGTAATGCTTCTTAAGGTGTTGTAAACCTCCGCAATTCCCGTAAAAATGCTTAAATTGCGTAAAAAGCTAAAAAAGGAATGCCTTTAACACAGAGTTCTCTTTCCTGAGCATACCTCACCAACGATTTTTTTTCTCTCCTCAGTGTCACTCATAAAGGAGGATAATATAAGAATTATTAAAAAAATATAACGCCAAAATCAACGTTTTGGCATATTTTTTTTTAAAGACCCACACAAGAATTATTGCAAAAAATATTGCCAAACCGCCCATTTTTGCTAAAGGAATGATGAAAATATAAAAATAGTAAATGACACAAATTCACGTCAGTATTATAGTGTAATTGAAAGTTGTGCGATATTTCACACGCCTAGTTTTCATACTTTACATAAGAAAAGTATTTTTACTTTTATAACATTAATGGGAAAACTTCATTCTGTACCCAATGCCAAATATTTTTGGCTAAATAATTTAAAAAAGGTTTAAAATGAAATCAATAGGATTATTATAAGTTATACTGTCATATCAATTGTAAGTATACAACTATAAGTTCAGTTAATATTGCTAATCACCATTATTAAAATTAATTTTTTAATCTTGAATAATTAATTGTGTTTAATAATAGATGGTTTTTTAAGTGAAAATGTTGCCTATTTTTTTTAATCTATTTTATAGGATTCTCATCATTGAGTGATTTAGTAGTGGATGCTTAAGTTCCATCTTATTAATGTGTTTTTGCTTATTTTAATGTGTAAATCACTTTACCCTGATGTTTTCATAGGCAAAGTTATGATGTCGATATTGAGTTGATGATTGAAGGAAGCAACATGATAGCATTCAACACTCTAGACCTTAAAAATCCATTTTTCCGCTACTCTGGGCAACCTGCTCAGCCTCCACCCGGTTGTAATGAGACTTCTCCCAGTGAGGGATATTGGCAGACTCTAGATGCACAGACAGGTTGGAAGAATTCTCTTGTTTACATGTTTTATTATTTCACCTTTAAACAGGGTGCGTACGCGGCCTGGAAAACCTGGAAAGTCCTTGAATTTCATTATTTTTTTTCAAGGCCTTGAATAGCCTGGAAAAATAGGATTATTTCTAAAAAAGCCTGGAAAGTCCTTGAATTTCCCCTTTTCAATTCTAAAACCATAAAATTCTCGTTCCCGTATTACCATTATTCTGACGTCACACTTTCTACCCGGTTCACTTTTGGCGGATCTGTCAATCACACTTGAATCGGTTCCTCCCGAGCGGCCCTGGAACGGCACGGTCACTATGACCTTTGACCTCCCCCCGAACTGGACAAAAAGTTGCACGATGAGTATCCGGTGGATAGAGGGTGTAATTTGATATGCAGGATATTTTCGCTTTTCTCTCTCTCTCCCTCATTAGGTGCATTCTCAAACGACCAAAATTTTCCTCCGAGAGGATTTTGTGTTTGTTCGAAATGGAATGAAAAAGAGCGCGCTTAGCATATTTGTATATAAAATATCGAAGGAAAAAGTATCGAATTAATCGCACTATGTGGATTCATCCCATTGTTTAGAGCCGATCAACATTCGGTATGTTCTTCTGTCTTTACCCGCAGTTAAGAGAAGACAAAGTAAAAATTTTAAACTTTTTCCGGATGTCGATTGAGAGCTTCGACGAGTTGGTGAAGAAATTATGTTCCAGACTGCAAAAACCCGACACTAACTATCGGAGGAGTATATCGCCTACAAAGAAAATAGCAGTTACTCTTCGGTATTGTATTATGATTTATATCATTCTTTCATTTATGTCGATTCCCATTTCAAGAAAGAAGAATTTCTTTTTCTGTAGAAGGGGAAGGATAAGTAATTTTTTATATCAATTACTAAAATGGCCTACTTTAAAGCCGTGAAAGTTATTAACTAAGGTTGCTGGGAAAAAACCTTCCAATTTTATTAAATTTATTTTGAGCTCATTAAAAAATTTCTAATTACAGGGATGTAAGAGCTGTTCCAATTGATCCGAAGTGCGCCAAACTGACTACTCTGCTCCAAACTGCGCCAAAAACCTCTTTTTGGTTAAGATTGCGCCGAACTGCGCCAAAAAATCATTTTTTGACTTGAAAAATTACTTGGCGAGAATTTTGTCTCGAAATTTTTCAAAATTATCATGAAACATCACCAACAAAGCGATAAAGAGTATTTTGCCCTTCAAGGGCGTTTTTCGTCAGTTAACGTGCCGGAAAAGGTTCCACTTGAAAATACATATTACAATCTCTCAGTTTTGTTGTAGGTTTTTCAAACTATAAAGAAGTAGTAAATGAATCAGTGTGCATCTGATTTAAATCTGTTTTCTTGGCTGATTTTAGGTATAGAAAATTAATACTTTTTTTTTATACTTATAGAATACATGATTTTTTTAAATTTTTTTTTACTGAGACTCCGTGCTAAAAATAGAATACAAGTGTTGTATTTTTCACACAAGCAACAAGCAATCTTAGTGCATCTGGTTTAGATTTGCACTCTTGCCTGGTTTCAATAATAAAGAAATATATAGCTTTCTTTAAGCTAAAAAAAATCGCGAATATTTTTTGTAATTTCTAAACTTAATCCAATTGACAGCCCCCTCCCCAAACATTTCCAGGCTTAATTTCTAAGTCATCTGTAAAACGGGATTTGAATTTTGAACTTGCCTTTTTGATTATCTGGAAGGATTGGTGACTATTAGTAAATGATTTTTTGGCAACCCTGGATGTTGGATCATGATTTTGACTTAGCAACGAACGGGAAAACGCATATTACGTCATTCTTTTATTGTAGCCAATTCCCAGAAAAAGTGCCAAGTCGTACCGTAGGTAGACTAGAAATTCTACGAAGAACTTGAATGGGGATGGGAGGGGGGGGGGGGGGGATTTAAGCTATGTCTCTATTTTTAAAAAAAGTAAGGATTTCTTGTATTTACAAATTTTTGTTCCTTTATATTAGCGATAGGAAAGATCAGGGATTCGCGGCAGTATGCCCCTTGCGCCGTTAAACTTCAACCAACCAACCAGGGATTCGCGCTTTAAATTCAAACTGTAGAAGGCATGAAATCAATCTTTATGCATCCAATTTGGATATTTTTTTCTTGCCTGTTTGTAAGTAAAAATAATAAATATTTTTCTTAGTACTTTAAGAGTGCATGATTATTTTTTTTGGGCATATATTAAAAAAAAAAACTAACCAAATAACCACAGACTTAAGATCATTTTTTTTCCATTGACCTTGAGATTTCACATGGGAACCCTCTATAATCCATTTAGACAATGGAGAGTGTTAGAAAACAAACCACTACAATTTTTTTTTTTTTTTTAACCTAGTTTTTTCCTTATCCTGGTAAGAGGTATAATTATCAATAAATATATGTGGTTGCATCTTAGTTGTTAAGTAATAAGTATTTTAATTTTTTTTGCAACTTCGTTAATTAAAAAAAATATATAAAAATTCAATTTTGGTATCGACTCTGCAACGATAAAATAGGGCCTTGATTTTTGTTGAAATATCCTTGAAAAGGGCCTTGAAAGTCCTTGAATTTCACTTCCAAAAAAGTGTATGCACCCTGTTTAAAGCCTTGTTATATTTTAGATCATTTTCACAAATTCAGCATCTAGATTAAACTTGGGGGTTTTCTGCAACAGTGAAAATCTGGAAACTGGGGAAATAGACAATTCTTTAAATTATGAGGAGTAGGCAATTCTTTAAATTTATTAAAAACTACTATACTACTATAATTCAAGAAATGTATACATTTATGGATTAAAAATGATAAAATAAATAAATAAAAGAAGAGCAAAGAATCCCTTTTTTCTCAACATGTTATTATCCTTCTTATAACTATTCTTAACAAAAAGTTTCTTAAATATTTGGATAAATTTATAAAGAATTGTTTGTTTTTATTTGATAAGTAAATAATTTTAAAATATTTAAAAAAGATTTTTTTTTAAACCAAATTCTTAAAATTTAATTATATTTATTTGCATGTTTGTAAAGATACAGGTGACTGGGAAATACAAGGGAAATTACATTTTCTTTTCTTCTGGACATTCCAAGTCCACTACAAGAGTTTTATTCAAAGAATCTGCTTCTATCAATCGTTTTTCAAAAATAATTTTAAAAAAATCTTTAGACTTGATTAGTTTTATTAATTTGCTCTCAGCAATTTAATAAAACTGAACTTGTATAAAATCTGTCTGAAAGTATTTGATATTTGTGTCTGAAAATAACAGGTATACTTACAAGTGTTGTGTTTTTTAAAGTGTGGTTCGTATCAAAATAGTTTTCTACTATAATGTAAGAGTTTTTATACAGTGTTATTTTTGATGATTTAATATCAAATTCAAGCATATTCTAGAAGCTTATCTGAAAAAATGATCAAAATACTTTTTTTATCCCCACATAATCCAGTGTTCTGCCTCTTACACCTATTTTAATAATAGGTCTGAATGATTAATTTTTTTTTGTTAACAACTGTCCTTTGCAGTGTTTTATGAATTATGTTTTTTTATTAGATTTATAAAAGCAGATTGAATTGATGGAGTTTCTCACACTTTTTACATAATAAAAGAAGGTACTTATTTTCTTTGCAAATCTTGAGTAGTTTAATATTACCAATAAACTTATATTTTTTCAGCCAACAATGCAAATCTAGTAGTGAATGGCATTACACTGATGAATGGTGACACAGTTATGGATGCTCATCCGGTACAACATCATCTATCTCATAGTCCAATCAGTTCTCATCAGACTAGCACTGTTATCCCGATGGGTGAGTGGTTCAGGTATTTTTACTTTAAGGTTTTGATCCAATTTTTATCAGAAATTGAAAGATTTCGTTCTTTTCTTCGACATTACTAACATGAGATTAAAAAACCACACGTATAATTATTATTGTTTGACCTATATATGTTTAGACTAAATTAAATTTGAATCTAGGTGCATAAATATACAGATATAAATATTTTATGATTTTGGAAGAATAGAATAATTTTAATTTTTTTCTGGGACTTGTTTCCAATATGCGGTTAGTTGCAAATGCCGGATGCAGACTTATTTCACAAATTTCTCCATTCGTCAATTGACAAATAGTGGGTGCTCCATCATCTCAATTGAACACTTCTGAAATTTTTTCTTTCAAGTTGTGCCCCTTTGAGCTTCTTACGAATTCCATTAATTTGTGTATTTCTACTTTGTCTTTTGAAAAACTGAATTCAAAATCAACATCTCTTGGGTGTCTGTACTTACGCAAAACAAAGTTTAATTTTTTAGAAGACACAAGAAACATCTAATATTGGATCATTCTGGTTATCGGACGGCTTTCAGATGTTTGACTGTGCAAAAGTATTGTTTGTTGAATAATCTTTATTAAATTTTAAGTCATTCGCTTTCATAAATTGTTTTAAAATGATTACTAAAACTAAACACTCATTTGATATGAGAACATTTTACAGTTATTTTACGTTTTTACTTTAACGACTTTGTTTTAATTATTATTGTTGCGGTTAGTTGAGGGCTTTAAAAATTTCTCAACAATGCACAGTGAAAATGACTTTGTTTGGAAAAGATTTAGAGACGTATAAAAGTACAATGTAAAATTTATTTGCAATAAAAAAAAAAAATAACTTGCAATTAAATAATCATTCTAACACACCTGTGAGACCCGCACACTAGATCGAGTTACTTCATGCCGATAAGGCAAGGAAAAGAAAGGAAAAGCTGAAGAGTACTCGATCCATACAGTATAAATACTTGAATCAATGGTCACATGACCTGGTAACAAAAATTAGCATAGGAATATTAGATCACCCTACCACACCAGTTTCAAAATCTCAAAATACAACTCGGATCAAGTCAAGTCACAAACTTACAAAGTGAGTGAAGTGAATTTATCCGATCCGATTTGTTGATATGTCGTAAAAAACATCGGTAAGATACCGGGAAAAAATTTAACGTGAGATATAAATGGAACCGCACAAAAAAGTAAGTTTATAATTTATATAAAAAAAAACCTGTGCGTTTCCCAACAATTATGAAATATTATTATTTGGACGTGTCGCATGGTTTTTAACTAATTATATAAAACTTTTATTCACTCGACTTATATTGCTTTGTGTCCTTTTTTTAACTTAACTTTTTTTTTGGTTATTTTATTGCCATCTTATTTTAAACTTCAAATATGGTTTGAACACTGAATTAGAGTTTGTTCCTGTCTTAACTAATGTGGACAGAATTCATTTGATCGTATTGGTATTGCTGCTTTTGACGTAAAATTACACTAAACTCTACAGTTGTTGGTTTAGTGTTCTCTTACCGTTGATGAAACTAAGTATTAGGGTTAGTTGTCAGCAAAATCCTTTATTTTTTTTATCGAGGTGTTATTTAATGGTTTATTTGTGAAATAATTGTTGAGAAACTAACCTGCATCCAAATATTCATGGCATTTAAAGAATTGATATGGGCTGAGAAGATTGTATGATCGGGTGAGTATAGTATAGTAACTCAATCGAACTATATAGCGTATCCAAATTGTATTTTGCCCACCAGAGGGCTGTTTGGTTAGCACGTTGACCTCGCATGCCAAAGGTGGCGGATTCGAATCTTGGGTTAGGCGCGTATATTCGTTGTGTTTCGGAATCCACGTAAGTTGTAGATACTTCCTGGTAAAATGTTAATGTGCACAAAAATATCGTTGAGCTTACAAACCAACCAATCAACCAAACCGTGTTTCCCACATTTCAATAACAAAATGAGATTCATTACAATTTTGTTTAATCCAATGGTTATGAAGGGTTATTAATTTCAAGCATACAAGCTAACTATACACCATTGCAATTTTTTGGTTGGTTGGTTTTCAGATTATTTGGCGCGGTCAGCAACACGAGGGCTATAATGCGCCAAAACATTCGTCATTAGACAAGCCAACATACATTCACAAACACCCATGCATTACACGGGACTCGAACACGCAACCTCACATTCTAGAAGCTAGTATACTAATCACTATACCGTTTGGTCGGCGCAATTTTTTGGAATTTGTGGATAAACTGCCCATTTGATGGTTGCTAGGCTTGCGGTATAATGGTTTCACATGCCAAAAGTGTTAGGGTGTATCCCCCTCCCCCATGGAACGCCCCGTTATTGTGCTATGGTTGTCGTTTATTAAAGTAGCGAAGTCATTCGAGTTCATAATATATTTGTTTTTACTAGCAATGCATCTTTCTGCAAGATTGAGAAATATTTTTTTATTTAGTAATTTATTTGTAATTGTTTTCAATGCTTAATGATTCCTCGTAGCAGAAAACCCTCAAGATTGTGATTTTGGCGCAGCTTTTACAGACCATCTGCATAAAGGACCGCCTCAAATTACTTGAGATGAAATTAAGTTTTGAATCACTTGCCATTGTGATTTGGAGATTATTATTATCTCTCATATATTTCCCCTTTCTTTGCCGTTAAGGTTGGTTTGTTTGTACGCTCAATCATTCAATTCCTTCTTAGCCCAGCCATTTCAGCATTATTGCTTAATAGTTCACATAATATCGTAAAATGATGCATCTATTTAAAATACACTTAACATAGCTGTTTTCTAACCATTAATAATGTAAAGAAAGATATCCCTACTTATATACTTACACATTTTAATAAGCTTTTTTTAAAAACATTGGTAGCTCTTGCTTTAAGTTACAGAATGATTAAAAAGAAATGTGAAAACTACATCCAAATACAATAATTTTTGCGATATACTAGAAGTATTTTCATTTCACGATGTTTTCTCATTTAGCAATGACGTGATACGTCGCACTTATGGTTGCATTATTTTAACCTTCCGTTAGTCACGTTCTGCTTTCCCAAATGGTTAGTGAGGTGTTTCTGGTTTTTTGAAAGCCAAATGAAATTTCTAGTTTAAATAGTTGATTGTTTCTGATTTAAGATTCTTTGGAGATATAAAGTATTGATTTCCATTTAAATAGTAAAATTTATTCAAAAATCGTATCACAAGTAATTCAATAAAAAATAAAGGCAGAGGAGGGGAAAGTGTAGGGATACACCTGTGAGGTGCGCACGATAACGGAATGTTAAATGTGAGAATTCCAACTTAATTTCGCCAGGATCAGATGAGGTTGGCACTAGGGAAGATTTTTTTTTACATTGGTAAGCTGTACATCACATGATGAGGGGTTAACTATTCAATCTAAACAATTGTATTCATTGAAATGTTTTTGTTGTAATTAGGGTCGTATATCCTACTATTTTAGATTTCTAAATTCAAAAATAACTTTGCATTTAGAAAGTTAGAAAGGCAATATGTATTGGATTATTGATTTTCAAACACACCATGGTACATAAGTTCATACTTCATCACTCTCGAACCCTTATTATCAAGCAAGGTTAGAAACTAAAAAGAATTATCTTTATAAAGACTATTATGACCAAATTTGCACTTTTAACCCGATCAGCTCCGTGGTTACTGAATGCATTTAAGTTAATCAGTGTTTAACAAATTATTTAGATGCGATTTAAGTATCTTAAGATTTAACCCGTTTTGCGTATTTAAAAAAGTGCAGAAACTGAAACCGTCCTGTGAAACACAATTCAACAAAATTATCGTTGTATAATATACAGTAACTAAAGTTGTTGTATTTGATGTAACTGACAAATAATTAAATTTTAATGAAAATAACATCTTCCAATTTAAATGATACTGAATGCTCCAACCAAGTTTTTTTTCTATTTTCTTAAAAACTTAGAATTGTAATGAAATTATTCTTAAGTAAGAAATAAAATGCAATATTTTTCACAAATTATATGCTTTATTTCCGTCGTCAAACATTATTATTATTTTTTTTTTTTTCCTCAATTTTTAAATTTAATTTTAAGGTCCTTATTTTTTGTTTGGAAGGTTCTTGAAAAGTTCTTAAAAAGTCCTTGAATTTGTTTTAAAAAAATCTGTACGAACCCTGTTATAAAAATAGAGCAGTTATTATACATAAACCACCTATAGCAATAGTTAAGAACCGATGGCACATGTTGTGAAATAACACCACAACAGACGTATTAAAGAATTGCCTTTCAAAATATTTAGATTTGTATTATTTTAGAGGTTAGCAAAATGACCTCGTTTAATTCTGTATAAATAAGCAAAAAATAAATATTTGAAAGAGAATAAGCAATTTATTACAATTATTTAAAAAATGTGCTGTATAATTTTAAAATATAGAGTTATATTTAAAATATAGTGTTGTTTTAAGACCATGTATGTGATAACTTTTGAAATAACCTTTAATAAGCCTTACTTTCTCCCAAAGGAAACCTCCAAAATTCAGGAAATAGTCCTAACAGTCGAACCACATCTAGAATACAGGCAAGTGTTCCGACAAGTTCTATTGGAGGTGGAATTTCACCCTCATTATTTACCCAGGTATTTAGTTAATGTTCTGCTTGGTCTTTTACAAGCATAACTAATAAATTGTCATTTAATACAAAACGATTTTAATACCTGGGATAAATCACTGCATAACTTAAGTTTGTAATTGTTATTGATTTACTCTTAAAATCACAAATAGTTGTAAACATTTAAAATTTATTATGTGCTTGATTACTGAATCGTATACTATGTTACTATTTATACTGAACAAATTTTATCTTCTTCTATACACTAACTTTTCTGTTTTTACTATTATTACTCTGTATATTAGTCACCTTTAGTTGACATCAGTTTGTGCACTTTAAAAAGATAAATTTTTTCCATTTCAATATTTAATACAATCATATACATACTTTTCAAAAAGGAAAATCTAGAGCACAGCTTCAAAAATGGGTTCCCTTAAATAATTCCTTTAAATGGTTTCCTTGCACTTACTAGGATAACAAGCATTGTTACAAAAATAAGTATTATTAATATTTTCTTTTAAAGTTGAAGATTTTAATATACTTTTTATCCCAGCTAATCAGTAAACTTTATAAAGGCATTATTTTGTTTGAATAATATTTTGTATTCAAATAAAATATTATTTAGATAAAAAATTTCAAGTGAATAACTTGCTGCATATTTCCCTGTTCAAAAGACAATTTCCGAGAAATATTTCGATCCTTCACAAAATGTATGCCAATAAAATAGAGTTTCAAAGATCCATGCATGAAAAGAAAACTTCCCAAAATGTTAAGTTAAAAAAATATATTTGTTGAATATTCTAAAGTATTGTATGCAGGGATGAGATTTTTCCTCCTTTTGTAGGATATGCTCCTTGCCTTTTATGTAACATTTTCTTCCTTTTGTTCCTGTTTCAAGGATCCACATTTTTCTGATCTGAACCAGTTTTTCCTGCAAAAAGTATACTTTTCCTCATGTCTAAACAAAAGATTTTCCCACTTTGCTCCTCTTTCCTCTCAGATGATTTCACAAGCTCCTCGGTGTAAACTTCTTATTGTGATTTGTTGCAAATTACATCTTTTTTATAACTAAAATTTGGAAATACTAGAGTATTATGATTTGAGAACAATATGTGTCACTTTTTAATTTCTTCCGATATTTTAAATGTAATTATTTAGTAGTATGTAAAATTTTATTATACCTCTAAAATTGGCAAATCATCCTTCTTGCATTCTTTTTGTCGAATTTTTGTTTATTTCTTCCGCAAGCTTTTTTTTGACAAACTTTTGGGTATCGTCCTTTCCGCTTGCTTATTTAACAAACTTTTGGATATCCTCCTGTTTTCTCTCTGATCACTCCCATCCCTGATTGTATGTTTTCTTATGTGTCCACAAAATTATTTGAAAAATGAATTTTTTTCCTTTTCACAAAAAAGGCGCACTTCAAAATTCTTTAAGACAGGCCCTTAATATTTGTAAAGTTGTTTCTCTGCTACTTTTTAAATACAATTCTTCATTATATATATTTCCCCTTTTTGTGAGTTTTACTCAAAATATAATATTGATTATTTATTTCTCACAGCAGCAGCATGTTGTCCTTGGCAACACTACCCACTTTCCAGTGAGCAACAGCCTCATGATCGGAGACTATGCCACTCCAGGGAACATCGTGATGCCCGGGCAGATCGATCTGATCAACACCTTCAAACATGCGTAAAAACTCTCCCCAACTTGCTGCAGTATTAACAAACTGTTAATGAAGGTCCCCACCACTGAAGATCTTCAAGGCCACTCTGTTTCAGACACTTTAATTTTACCAAAGCAACTACGCTACGTATGACAGTGTATCTGAACCAGCTAAATTATTGCTTATTTTACTAATCTTAATGTAATTGGAGATCTCTCAATATTGATTGTATCGCAACTATGAAAAAAGTTCAGGATCTGCGTTTCTTTATTTTGATGAATTTTCTTATCCCTCCGATCATTGTCCAGAAGCATAAATTAATAACAGATAATGAAATTTAATGAATTTCACTTTTTCTAAAAACTTTGTTAAAAGGTTAATGTTTATTTATTTATATATTATCTTACTTGTACTAGATCTTAATATAAATTGTTTTATTTGCTCTTATCTATTTGTCTGGCATTTTGCAAATTCATTTTTTAAAAAAGATTTCTTCCTTATTTTGAATAGCAACTCTGGTTAAGTAAGCTCTACCCAAGATTTTAGGACTTTTACTTGTCAAGCTGAATCTTTCAGGGAGAAATTGCTATCTTATTTGCAGTCTATTATACTTACAGAAATGGATTCCATACTTTTTTCATATTTGTTATTCAATTTTAAGTAACTTAATAGAATCAGATTTTAGCGTGCATTTGGTTTTAAATTCCACTCTATGAGAGGATTACTGGTGCGGGCGATTAGCCTTCCAACAAGTTAGAAACCTAAATGATCTGAAACTAATAATTATTATATCCTGAAAATCAGCTAGACTTAAGTGTTACTGAGTTTGTATCATTGTGCTAGGAATTTGTACATATTCTCACTACATTATGTGTGCAAGTACTATTAACAAGGCTACCCATGTTAAGGTAAATAAGCGCTTTTTTCAACATTTTTGACTTGGAATTTACTATTTTTATTTATCAGTAGTAACTCTCTATTGTGAATAGGAATTGAAATTCGCATATTCAGAAGAGTACTGTTTTGATTATTAAGTCTTTAAAAACTGCATCTTTTGATGAAACAATATAAGATAAGTAATATTAAAGTACTACATCTTTTCATAATTGACAAAAGATTAACTGAAACATTTTGGCTGGCTGGTAGTTATGTAGGTTGCTACATGTTATTGAGCAATAGTTAAATCAGCTGGGAAAGCTTTTAAGTACTATTAGAAAGTAATAAAAAATTAGTCATGTAAATGTTTTAAAGATATAATTTAAATAAACAATATTGTTTCAATTCTTAAAACTAATTTAATTCATTGATTTGTTTCAAGTGAAAATTTTGTATCCTTAATTGTAAGTTGTATGAAAATTGAATGTGAAAATCTATCAATATTTGTACAACTTCGTCTTCACATCTTCTATTATGTTTAAAAATTATGGAGAAAAAATTTAAAGCAAACAAAATGTGTTTCTTTTCTAAGGTACAGGTTGCCAATCGGTCAAAATGTAATTAACCTTTTAAAAAAAAAAGCTTCATATTAGCATTCATTTTATAAAATTATGTAGAAAAAAACTGGAAATTTTCTCAAATGAATACGACTCCAGAATAAGTTATACTGAATGAAAAAAAAAAAATTACGAAATGCATTTTGCATAAATCAAACCTGCAGTTAAATTGATTTCGAAATAAAAACACTTCTTGAATTGATAAAGGTTCAATCCCACACCTGTAATTACAGTACTTTCTTTCAGTGTTAATATTTATATTGCACATTGGTACCTTATTGCTAATTTATGTTAATCGAACGTGCTTGCGAAGTCATTCATGTGTGCATGTCAGAGAGAAAGTGCCAGTGAAAGAGTTGCGTGTTATGCACAAATCACAATTTATTTTTTCTTAAAACAAGGTCGAGCCTTGATTTTATTGTCTCGTTGTAAGAGACGTTTTGTATTGTCCAATATGAATGTGTGTAAGGATTGTATTTAACTAGGACCATTTGCTTGCAGCATACTTCTCTCTTCATCTCGACAGAATTGTAATTAAAATGACTGCTCAGTCCAGAGATATTGCAGATTGTTCTTCCAGTTGCATCATTTCAGTTTGGTGACCGAAATAAAATACTCAAAGCAATTTGTCTTGTCTTTCTTATCATACAACATCCTCAAGCATACAATTAAAAAACTATAACTTTATAAGAAAAGGAAATAAAAATAAATGCCATTTCTATTTTATTGTTCTGTATGTCAATGTTTTTGTCAGCTGATAGCAGTATTGGAAATGTTAACAAATCGGGTAAACTTTGAACTACGTTTTTAAGTTAGTCGGTGGCATTATCAACTGAAGACCTATACCATAATTTAGTTGAAGGTTCTAACAATAGAGAGAGGTCGCCAGACCCTTCAGTTTCTTGTTTACTGTGACACAGTGAAGACGTGTGAAACTTGTGTGGGGTTGATATTTACCCCGGTTTGTAGTTCCTGTTAGTGTTTTGTGTAGGTATGTTAAATACAAGCAACCGACCGGCGAGAGTCGGAGTAATCTACTGCAGGCGATTGTGGTGCCTTGTTAAATCGTAACTTTACTTTTGAATATTTTTTATATGTATCAAATTTCTCTTTTTTTTTTTACAGTTTGTATGACAGAAACCGAAATATATTCTTAAAATCCAATAATTTATCGATTTTAATTCGACTTTTCCATAGATTAGATTGCTAATTTTTTTGAATTTTTAAAGTCCCAAATAACTTTTTTGGCAAAAAATCATGATATTTTTTTTCTAAAAGCCACATGTGTCCTCTTTAAAATTCTGGTGAAAATTTGAAAATCGGTTGTTAAAAAAAAGTTATAAATTTTTGTTTGTTAAATGACGATTTGACCATTTATCAGTACTTTTGGCTATTCAAATCGATTTTTCGCCAACTAAACCTTGATAAAATTGAATTTGCTTTTCTCCATGAAAAAACAAAAAAGTTCAAGTACTTAAAAGTCAAATTATTGCTTTCAGAAAGGTTTTACGAGCAAAAAACCTGTGGGGTTAATATTTATCCTGGTTTGTAGTTTAAAGGTTAAAAAAAGAGTTTATAGTTCTAGGGTTAAGGAAAGCTGTTTCTACAGAATTAAAAAAAAAAACTTATGCTCTTAAAGCTGTGTAAAATGATCAGACTTTAGCAATAGCTGTCTGTAGCCTGTGTTGAATATTAAGGAAAATTCGATTTTAGCAAAAAGTAACTTGTACAGCTTTTCAAACAACTCAAAAAATATTTTTGTTCAGTTATTTCGAATATACTATCACAACTACTTCTCGTATTTTTTTTTCTATTGTCCTGCTTCCTTGACTGAATACCACATAAGTTAATTAAAAGTTAGGTTGGAAAAAATACGAACTTGAAATTATGCAAATGAAATGGCATAATGGTGTAGCCTAAAGAGAACATTGTATTATTAATAATTAGCAAGAAGTTCTTTAATTAGTGTAATAAAGCACACACAAAAATTTATGGTAAAATTCTTTACTAATTTTTATTTTTTGTGTTACTATTTACAAACATATGGGAATAATATGTTCCACAAAGTGAATTGAAAGATTATAAATACATGAACATACAAGTTTTTACAAAACATGAGCTTATCTGCCATAAGGATGCATACTGCCAGCAGACTTGATATTAGTTTTGATTGCACTTGGAACTTTTCCTCCAGAAGCTACAAATAAATAAAATAACGAACTTAACACACTATTTAATATAGAAAATGTTAGCAATTAATAACAATGTATGAAAATGTATACTGAGTCACTTAAGTTCTACTTAAGATGTGTTCTGATAAGCTAATGCAACAAGAAAGTATGACATGGGGTGTGCTCCAGTTTTAGTTGCATGTTCTATTTTAATATTTTCTCTTCAGAAGTTGGCACAAAAAATTATGAATATATTTCTTATTACCCAGGACGACAGTTGATGCCAAATCATATTTGATCAACTTTCATTCAAAATAAGTGCAATTTATTTTACAAAATTCAATAATTTCTCAATGTTTCATTACACACAATTGGTAATATTTTTTTGTATCAAAATATTGCTAATTTTGATATTTTTTTTAAATAGGAACTGGCTCACAAAAATTCTTTATATTGTAGAAAATTTTAACAACGCAATGGGGTTTAATATGAATTGAATTTAAGAAGATAGACATTGATCACTGTGTTATAAACTTCTTTTCATGCTTCAACGAAAGATTAAATTCTGATTTTACTGAAGGAGTGAAAAAAAGTTCGATATTATTTTGTGACATTTGAGCTGTGGGATGGTTGTGTGTCGCAAGAATTTTTCTATTATTTTACGCTTTGCATCCTTAGAGAACAGTCCCACTAAGAAAGATGTGGTTAAAAAATAAAATATTTTGGGACACTAACAAACAATAAGTATCCAAATGCAAACGTATGTTCTCAGCCTCATCTTTGAAACCGCCGAAAGCCTTTTATAAAACAAAGTAACAAAATCCCTTTTCTGTCAAACCAATGAACATGAATCTTCTAGAATATTTGCTAGTAATAAATTATCTAAATGTTAGGAGTATGAAAGTGTTTGTTTCGCATAGAGTAGACTAGGGATCAGCAGGCAGTGGGTCCGGAGCCACATGCGGCTCTGCTCATGGATATTTGCAGCTCTTCAAATTCTAAGTAACTCAATCTAAATGTGCGATTTGTTTGGGTAAACTCATTATACATTTAGTGCATAATCTCAAACCTGAGCAATAAGAAAAATGGGACGAAGCAAAGAGATGAGTAGAATGGCACTGTTCTCAAATACTAACTTAAAATCAGTGACCATATTGCCCAATGGCATTCTTAATCGAAATACAGAACAACCAAAATGTACAATAAGAGAGCATCCACCATGAGTCATAGTTTCAGTTGCATCAAGCTTTTGTAGATTTTGATCGAACTTGAGGAAAATAGCACCTTTCGCGGTTGCATGTGCTGTTAAAATGCCCTTTCCTTTTTATATACTACACTGAAAAACTTTGCCTCGACCTTGTTCAAAAGGAAGAGAAATATTGATGAGAAAAGTTGTTAATTTAAGAAAGAATCTGAATTATATGTGTTCATTCCAAACAAATATGGACTACCAACTTGTTTCATACTATCAGTTAAAAGTTCATATAGATATAGAATATTTATATTTTGCGGCTCTTTAAAAATGTTGCGATTCTGATAATTGAATATTTGGTTCTTAGCTCAGGGAAGTCTGATGATCCCCCCTGGTGTAGCCAATGCTTTTAGAGAACATTGTAGTAAATAAAATATAATTCACATAAGAATTATACCCTACCTGGTCTACTGGGTTGTTGAGGTGGTGGTTGGGGATTGGTAGGTTGACCCTTTGGAGAACCACTAGTTGGTTTTAAACCCTTACCCAAAGTGATTGCACTAATTAAAGCACCAGTGTCAGAAAGAGAAGATGTCTGTTGAGTATTTGCTCTCTGGCCTGTAGGAAATAAAACATTAATGTCCTTAAATAAACTTTTAAAAAGAAGCTGTACAAATGACAAATTTATTTTTTAACACACAGAATGTTCTCTTACTATACCTTGATCAAAGTTCATCAAGGTATGCTATTAATATGAGATTAGAGCAGCTTTCACCACTAGGCGGCCAGTGACAGCTTTTTCTGTGGCCTGCTGGCAGCACAGAAAAAAATATCAAATTTCCCGGTTTCGACTTTTTTTTTTTATAACATAATTTTAATCGGTCTAAAATATTTTGTGTTTTATTATTCAGAGTCAGCGCATGGCAGCAAGTTTGACAAGTAACTTTTATTTTTGTTTTTCCTGAGACTGTCAAAGAGGTAAAAAAAAAAAGTTAATTTTAGAATTTTTACCGATAGCGCAATTCCTTTTACTGCTTGTTTTTGTACTAATGATACTTTCTTTTTTACCTCTTGGTACATGGATCGATCAGTTCGATTTCTGCTTTTTCTGAATCTAGTGGGAGTAAGTGTTTTAATGAATGCTATTCTCTAGTGTAGTTTCTGTCTTGATGTGAAAAAAAAGTGCCTCTATTACCATAAACTCAATAATTGCATCTAAAACTAGTAACAAAAGATTCACTGTGAGAGTTACTAAATAATGAAAATTATTTGCAAAAAAAATAATAAAAAAATAAACATCAATTGTTATTTTATTAAAATAAAAAAAAGTTTAATTTTATAGCTTTCAGGAACATTTTATACTATCAAATCTATAATAATTCCTAAGGTTGAAAATTTACAGTGAAATTAAAGGTATATTTTTCAGTACGGCCTTGCAGGCAGCAGAATTGCATCACAAAAGTCAAGCGGTTCCTCTTTAAAAGATAGTGATGAATGCTGGTTTAGAGATATAAATTCTAGTTTTGTACCTGAATCATTTTCCCAAGCATCTCTATTTGCCTTTACTGTATCCAGAACATTATTTACAATTTTAGTTATAGCTGTTATTTGTTTCTGTAAGAAAAGAAAAATAAATCATTTTAAATTGAAACACAAGAGAAGTTTCAAATGGATAGTAACACTATAATATTAATTTACCTGAGCCATGTCCATCGGCATAGTATTACTCTTGGCAATATACTGTTGTTCTCTGGCTTCAATCTCTGGATCTGGTTTTGTCCTCAAGTAATCAGGGACAATATCATGATTGAAAGAGGGAATTCTGTTTTCTGTAAGTTTCTATTAAAAAAAAAATATATAATTTCAATGTAACATAAGAAATATACTGTCACACTAACATTTTTTATTCCGACGAATAAAATAAAACGTTTTTAAAGCTTTTTTTTTTTTTTTTAAAGATTCAACAGAAACAAAAATAAAAGCTTTGCTGTTTGAAAATTCCAAAACTCAAATCAAATCGATGTTTCCAAAGTCTGATAATAAAGATTAATTGTTCAAATGTGAAAAACATGTTGACAAGAACATTTTTCGTTATATAATAATTATGAATTTGCTAATAAAATTTAACGAGACAAATAATGATTTAATGCATATTAATAATTTACACAAATCAAAGCTTACATTGTAAAAAAAATTTAGAAAAACAAAAGAATTTCATCCCTGTTTTATAAAACTTCTAAACTTGAACCAGCATTTTTTTTTTTTTTTAATTAATTTTCTGTGTTCTACTTATTCTACAAAAATAAATAAATAAAAAATGTATAAGATGTTTTTATAACTTACAGCTAATTCTTCATCTCTATCAGGTGAGAGAAGGAGAGGCAAAACTATTCTATTTCGCAAAGGGGGAGTTTTTTCATTCCTTAAAATTTTAAGGACAGTATTTACTTGCCCAGATATGAGAGCAAAATTATCCAATACCTGGGGCCTGTAATAGCAAGATGGATTATTATTGTATACAGCCTTAACAAATTTTTTTGTCAACTATACTTTCAATTAAATCAAGGAGTATTTGGAGTCAGTATTTGATAACAAGGATATTTAAGGTTTTCTTGTCCTTTTGTTTCAATAGCATGTAATCTATAATAATGAGAATGTACAATAAAAAGACAAAGTTTTATATTTTGATACATAAGGGAACAAATCAATATTGAATAATATTTATATAACTAAATTCAAAATTTTATATGTATGTGTGCAATAGGCACTAGCCACTGACGGGCAATTTCTTTTACTCTAAGTAAGGATTTTCATCAACAAAATGTCGCTTTCAGAATTTTGGTATTTAATTATTATTCATCTCGGTAAAATATTTTAATGCTTAGCAGATTTGACAAAGTTGAGGGATTATTGCCTTCTGAAGGAAGTTGAAGAATTATATTTTGCCAGTGACATCAGATACGCTTACATTGAACAGCAGTAAGCGACAGGGGATTGTCAGAAAGTTTTTTTAGTGAGCAAATCCATGGAGAGTTGCTCAGTTCTGTATGTAATTCATGAAATACTAAATTGAACTAAAATTACAATTAATAAGATATCGATAAGCTGAATCAAGTATACCACAAACTTAATTGCGAACATTTCATCACTTATCTATATTTACATCAAGTTTTATTGAAATGTCAATAAGAGCATTTTTACTTTAGTTTTTTTAAATTTATATCATAGGAAAAAAATTCTGTGCTGATATTGGCTGTTTTGATTGTGACATGTATAATACTTTAGTGGATTACAGAGAGCAATGCACCATTCACTGAAACTTGTTAGTACATGTTTTTTTGCCACACCTGTAACTGGTTGTTTACACAGTTATTAAAAAAGGTTGACTTTGTAGTTCTATAAAAAATATAAATAGAAAGAAAATTTGCCAGAGAATATTCCTTTATAACTGTTACAATCTAATGAGCAATTAAAAATGTCTATTTGAAAACAAACTATAATGGATTAACTATATGGATTATAGCACCTAAAATATCACATCGAAAGCTTACAAGTGAAACACACCAAGTCAGTTTTTGAGTTAGTATTTGCTTATCCAGAATAGACTCCCCTCGCAAATGTTAGATGTTCCATGAAAATAATAATTTATTTACAGTCAAACTCTGTTAATGTGAAGTCGATGGGGCCGCTAAAATGGTTTGTGTTAGCTGAATTTTGTGTTAAACGAATAAATTAATGTTAAGCTTTAACCCATTAATGCCCAAATTTAAAAAATTTCTTTGAAATTTATATATATGGGTAGAAATGAATAAATTAAAAATATTTTAAAAGCATTTTGAAATTTTTTAACTGCAACCATATGTTTTGAGCCGTTTTCATTTGATGACTCTGGGCGTTTGTATGCATAAAAATGTAATTTTCTAAAAAATTAAATATTTTTATATATAATTATGTAGTTTTAATATATAAATAAACTAACAAGCAATATAAAGTTAAGAAGTAAAACTTATTTTTTTATTACATTTTCAAGGTTGATTTTTTGCATGAAAAAGTGGAAAACATTCTATGCAAAATGTTACATTGCATATCATACAGTATATTCTTGGCTTTGAAGAACAGGTACAATATTGGCAACGCCTTTGTTTCTCCCTTTTGCCAATGATATGCTGTAATTTGTCAAATTTTATAATCAAGAAGCACATTGGATCTAGATATTATATGTCTCTGCACTGGTCTTCTTATGGCCGCTTATGAATCGGCTCCTTTTTTTAAATAGGTTACTGCAATATACCTTCTAAAATCTTTGATTGATAACAACTTAGAACCATGGATCTTTTTATAAATGACACAGCTATTTATAACAGCCATATCTATCGTTCTAGAAATAAGGCAAAAATACAATTTCTTTCCTTGCATGACTGTAGAATGTTTCTCAAGAAGCCAGTTGTGACGGTCAACACACCCATAAATGATGTATACGAACTTATATGAGGCCGATTCACTTTCCCCTTTTTCTTTTATTCTACACTCTACCTTTGTACAGAAGAAAGTGGGAATATCAAGGTGGCTACAGAATTTGAGAAACAAAATTCCCTTACATTTTCTTGATTTCCAGAAAATTCTCTCAAAAATTCCCTGATGTGGATTTCTGTCAAAGTTAACATTAAAAAAAAAGGAAAAATATAATGATGGCAATTTAAAAATATATCAATTTAATAAGTAAATAAAATTCTAAATAGTGTGCCAAAGTATAATTGCATCAATATACAAATTTACGCAAAAAAGCAAAACAAGCATCTTTAGAGCATGAAAAAGAATGGAAAATATTAATTAAAAAATATAAAATTCACATTAAACAATTCACTAACTACACCCCAAACTTCAAAGGAAAAAAAAGCTAGTACAATACTCTTCTTTTTTAATTTTAAAAATGACACAAAGAAAACATGTTATTTTTGTTAATATATGTCATAGGTTGTATCCTGTTCATAGCATAAATTTTAAACACTGTTCTAAATATTTACTAAACTTGGGTGTTCAGTAACTTTCTGCATACAGTCCACTAGATGGCGCTATGCGCAATTGTTTTTATATTTTATCTTTTCTACTAAAATGTAACCGTCAGTAGAGAGTAGCCATGTGAACTTTCTTGCTACCATGTACCTCTCAAGCTGAGATGACGGTTCGAATAAAATGTACCAGAAACCTGTAAGTAATTGTTTACTGTCTTGTCAAAGAGTACCATACGAAACAGAACGAGTTAATTAAGTACAAACATTTTTGGTCTCCTCGAAGTCGGAGTTTCTGTTCTGTGAAAAATTCTAATTCTCTTGTGCTTTGCGTAACGTTCAAAATTCTAGTTCTGTTTCGTCGCGAGTTTTGGCTGTGTAATGTTCTTTCCAAACACTTTTCTATGGTACATTGTGAAACATTCTTAAGCTATAACTATTTCTGCTTTTTGAGTATATGAAAATTGCAGTTTTATTTTTATGTGAAACATTCTAAAAGCGAAACATTTTAACTTAAATTGAAGATTGCCAAATTAAGCGATCAGTTAACTATCCGTTCGTAATCCTTAATTTATGGTAAACCTGTGCACTTGCCATCTCGTTTTTTTCTTCTATTCTCTCTTATTCTACGGTTTTGTTTATATTCGAATGAGTCAGAGTCAGTCATTTGGAGTTCTCTTTTCTTTCTTTTTTTATTGAGTGAGTTGCTTCTTTTTGCTGAGCTATGGATTTGAAAACGCTTCAATCAGAAAAAGAGTATAAAATCTTCCATTACTCGATTAAAATCTAAAACAGATGGAGATCTACAAACTTTGACTTTGGCGCAATTGGAAGCGAGACGGAATCGTTTCTTAAGTATAAAGGGAGAGTTATGCGCGATTTTCACATCTTTAATAAGCTCATGTAAAGATGATGAAATTGATGCATTTTCAATTGAGAAAGATGATTCTTTGAACATTCTTGAAGAAATGTTGGCGTTACTTGGGGGAAATATACACAAAATTTCTCAAATCAATCGAACACAAAGGGAAACAACTCCAAAAAACCCTGAATTTGTTGATGTGAAACTTCCAACTTTAACTTTACCAACATTTTCAGGTGTTGTTGAGGACTGGCTAACTTTTTCGGATCTTTTTCGCGCTGCTGTTTCGGAAAATTCAAATTTGTCAGCTGCTCAAAAATTACAATATTTAAAAGGCGTTTTAAAGGGGGACGCACAAAAAATTGTTCATTCATTACCTATTACAGATAATAATTTTCAAATAGCTTGGGACTTGTTAACTGAAAGATATTTTAATAAGCGCGAGATACTATCCTCTTTAATGAAAAAATTCATGAATATGTCACCCTTAAATAATGAGTCGTACACTCAAATGCTAAATTTTGTAGATTCTACTAAAGAATTTGTGAGAACTTTAGAGTCACTGGAGTTCAAAGTAGATCAAACTGCGGATACATTTCTTGTGTTTTTTGTGTTATTCAAATTGGATCCTAATACCAGGACTTGGTTCGAGAGAACACTTTCCGATGATGAGGTACCAAAACTGGATGATTTGCTTAAATTTCTTTCAACTCATGCAAGGTCTATTATGACAGGAAATCAAAGTGCAAGAGAAACTTTCAAAAAACGGTGACTTTAGTTGCTTCCAACATACAGTCACAGTGTCCTCTCTGTCAAAATGACCATACTTTAGGTAGATGCGAATCATTTACAAAATTACCAGTTCAGAAGCGTATGGAATTTGTTAAATCCAATAATGTGTGTTATAACTGCTTGGCTCAATTTCACGGAAGCAGAACTTGTAAGAGTAAGTTTAGATGTTGTACGTGCAAAAAACCTCATCATACTTTACTCCATTTCGAAACATTCAATGCTAGAGACAGGCAGAACAAAAGTAGTGCGTCAAATCTCTGTGAACTTTCAATAAATGCTCCTGTTTTTACACCTATTTCTGCATCGGGTCAGAATGTTCCTAATGAACCATCTGACAATTCAAGAATGGTGTGTATTACTTCCTGTCTATCAAATGTTGGCCCTGGAGTTCAAATTCTTCTCTGCACAGCTATAATTCGTGTAAGAGATATATGGGGTAATTTTCAAACGTGCAGGTGTTTACTAGATAGTGGTAGCCAGGCTTCATTGATTACAAATGAGTGCATTGAAAAACTTGGTTTGAGTAAACAGAAGACTAATGTTCGTATTTCTTGTTTGGGTGCGTCAGACACTCGAACAAATGGGATTTCTGAGATCCAGTTCACTTCTCATTTTCCTTCTCAGTGTTCACATACAGCTTCCGTGTATGTTGTAAACAAAATTGTGGGCATGCTTCCACACCACAATTTAGATTCTTCTTATTCTGAAATCTTTGGGGATCTCACTCTTGCTGATCCAACGTTTTATAAAAGTAGTCCAATAGATATACTTCTTGGAGTTGATCTCACACTAACATTACTGAGAGGTCAGACACTGTCAATGGGTGAAGATAGGCCATTCGCAATACGTTCAGAACTTGGTTGGGTGATAGGTGGTAAAGCCGCTTTTGGGAGTCAAACTCTTCTGCATGTAAATAACATTCAATTAGTGTCCGATCAGCTAATTAACAAATTCTGGGAATTAGATTCTGTTCCTTGTGTAAAACCACTAACTTCTTTAGAAAGGTCACGCGAAGATCATTTCAGAGAGACACATTCTAGAAATGATGATGGCAGGTACACTGTTAGGTTACCATTTCATTGCTCACCAACGAGGTTAGGTCAATCTAGACAAACAGCCCTTCGTAGATTGGTTAGTATGGAACGTCATCTCAGTTCTAACTTAGAAAAATACAATCAATATAGGAAATTTATGACCGAATATTTAAAATTAAATCACATGGTAGCTGTTCCCAAATCTGAGTATAACAGAAAAAACGCTTATTATCTGCCTCACCATGCTGTTTTAAGAGAATCTAGTAGCACTACTAAACTGAGAGTTGTGTTCGATGGATCTAGTAAGACGTCGTCAGGACATTCACTTAATGACTTTCTCATGGTTGGCTATCGAGTACAACCTGAACTGTACCTTATTCTGATTCAATTTAGAATGTTTCAAGTAGCTGTCAGCGCAGATGCAGAAAAGATGTTTCGCCAAATCAGAGTTCATGACGAAGATACTGATTGGCAGCGTATCCTTTGGCGAAATTCGCCCGACGATGAAATCGAAGAATATCGTCTTGTCACTGTCACATACGGGACTGCTTGCGCACCATTTCTTTCAACAAGAACCTTACGTCAACTTGCACTAGACGAAAAAGATAAATACCCAGCCGCATCAAGTGCAACACTTAGACATTTTTACGTAGATGATCTTCTTAGTGGAGCCTCAACTAGGGAGGAAGCTATTCTGCTTGTAAACGAACTTCAATCAATGATGAAACAAAGGGGTTTCCATCTTCGTAAATGGCATTCAAATGATCCGTCCATATTTCGGGAAATTTCTATCGATTCCAAAGAAAACGATCTAGTTCACCGGGATGCTGACAATGACTGCAAGGTACTGGGGATCAAATGGTGTCCCAAATTGGATGTGTTTCAATTTGCTGTTTCTCCAGTTGAGATAAAGGCTATTTATACCAAACGTGAAGTTCTCTCATAGCTCGTGTGTTCGACCCATTGGGACTCTTGTCACCATGCGTGATATTTATGAAGATCGTTCTTCAAGAGTTGTGGATGCATAAGCTCACTTGGGATCAACCGCTTCCAGGCGAACTCTGCGTAAGGTGGAGGTCATTTTTGGAAGAACTTCATCTTATCGAACAAGTCAAATTTCCGAGATACGTATTACAAACTCATGCTGAAATTGAAGTGCATGCCTTCTGCGACGCTTCTGAAAAAGCATACTGTGCGGCAATCTATGTACGCTGCATTTCCTTTGATTCTGTTCGAGTCATTCTTCTGACATCTAAAACACGTGTGGCACCTCTCAAGGTACAATCTCTTCCTAGGTTGGAACTTTGTTCTGCTCTTTTACTCTCGAACTTATTACATTCTACTCTACCGTCTTTAGACATTCCTATTAAGAGAAAATATGCGTGGTCGGATTCCAAAATCACTCTTGCATAGATAACTTCAGAGCCCAGACGATGGCAACCATTCGTTGCAAATCGAGTGTCACAAATTCAAGAACTGGTTCCTGATGTTCAGTGGAACTTTGTGAGTGGACTCGATAATCCTGCAGATTATGGCACAAGAGGCTTAACACCATCCAAATTTGTTAATGCTGACTTGTGGTTCAATGGTCTTACGTGGTTGAAGGATTCTTCTCTACCCACCGCACAGGTAGAACAGGATCATCTTCTTAAAGGTGAGATGTCAAAAGAGGAGAAGAAACAACCTAAGATTACCATGTTACAAACTGTAAGTGAAACATTCAAAATTGAGATTTTTCATAAATATTCCTCGTGGAATAAATTGAAAATAATTCTTTCATGGTGTCTTAGATTTCGCAGAAATTGTTCTCTGCCAGCTGAGAAAAGAAGGAAGACATCTTTGACGACTGAAGAGTTGAATGACTCAGAAAAGATTATCGTAAAAATTGTACAACAAGCTCATTTCTGCTCAGAAATCTCATGTCTTACCGCCAAGAAACAACTTTCTTCAAGCAACAGAATTCTCACTTTAACACCATTCATCGATGATTCTGGACTTCTTCGAGTGGGCGGCAGGTTGGAAAATGCAAGGGTTCCAGAAGAGAAGAAGCATCCTCTTCTACTTCCGAAAAGTGATCACGTCGTAGATTTGATCATCAATCACTACCATCTGAAAATGCTCCACGCGGGTCCAGAACTTCTTCAAGCAGCAATGAGAGAAAAATTTTGGGTTCTTTCCACCAGAGATGCTGTCAGAAGAGTTGTCAGAAGATGCGTTCCGTGTTTTAGGAATCGGCCAAGGCTTGCTGAGCAAATCTTGGGAAATCTTCCCGAGTCCAGAGTTAGTCCTTCAACAGTTTTTCAAAGAACTGGTCTTGACTTCGCTGGACCGTTTCTTATCTGAAGTTCCAAAGGAAGAGGAAGTCGGTCCACAAAGTGCTACATCTGTGTCTTCGTGTGCCTCGCAACTAAGCCAGTTCATCTCGAAGTTGTGAGTGATTTAACAACCACTGCATTCATCGCTTGTTTGAAGAGATTTATAGCACGCAGGGGTAAGCCTTCTGAGATCTTTCGCGATTGTGGAGCGAACTTCTGTGGAGCAAGCCGAGCCCTAACCAAAGAATCTGGATGTTGGAGATTTAGTTTTGATAAGAAACATGAACCTCACTCGACTTCAATGGAAGTTGGGTAAAATTTCCAAAACATTCCCTGGAAAGGACAACAAGGTTTGCGTCATTAGGGTAAAAACTCAAAATGGTGAACTTATCAGACCAATTGTGAAACTTTGCCCTTTACCTATTCAAGATTGAACATTCTTATTTTCTATGTTTATTTCAATTATAATTATTCTAATTTTTTTCTTTCAGCAATGTAAAGAGTCATCTTTCCATCTGTGTATCTTTTCTATATGCTTGCATATTGTTATCTTTAGTAGGTTTTAGTTATAATATTTTTCTTGCATTGTTGAAACCCCCCTCCGAGGTTTCAAGGGGGGCGGTATGTTCAGTAACTTTCTGCATACAGTCCACTAGATGGCGCTATGCGCAATTGTTTTTAAATTTTATCTTTTCTACTAAAATGTAACCGTCAGTAGAGAGTAGCCATGTGAACTTTCTTGCTACCACGTACCATTCCAGCTGAGATGACGGTTCAAATAAAATGTACCAGAAACCTGTAAGTAATTGTTTACTGTCTTGTCAAAGAGTACCATATGAAACAGAACGAGTTAATTAAGTACAAACATTGGGCATGCATGAGCATGAAACTTAAATAATCAGCATTTTGATATTTGGTCACAGATTTCACTAGGTACATATCTTTCATGAAACATGTCTTGGATTTTGTAGTTGACAAAAGATAAACAACATATATTGTACCAAAGAAAAGGCTTGAAATTAACAGCTTTTAATAAAATTTTGTTCATAGATGCATAGAAATAAAATTTTGTACAATAAGAATATTATCTTAAACCACAAAACTACATATTAAATTAGGCAAAAAATCGTTTTCATAAAACACGACAAGCACAGGGTTCATACTTTTTTGGCAGAAAAAAAATGCAAGGGAGGATAAATTTGAGAAGGATATTTCAGTTCTTTATTTGATTTACAATAAGAATATAAATTAAATTCACAAATATCACTTTCAATAGCAATAATTTTTTTAAATAAAATGTCAAAATGAAATTATAAAATAAAAAATCAAGTACAGGATTTTAACTATCTCACTTATGGATACCTCTAGATTTGTTACACATCTGTAACATAGAACTGTAAAGGGTTAATAAAAACGAAGTAATCTGATAGAATCAATTTTAAATATGGAATTTACGGATCTAATGTATTCTGTTGACAAAAAGCACAAGGCAAGAAGAAAAATAATCATGTCTGTAAAGAATGCAGTCACATTGAAGTTTGAGGATTTTTTTTAACAATAAAGCGCTGGCATCCGCGATTCTAAGTTAGAGGATAACCAAAAATCTAACAGAAATATTATGCAAATAATTGTTCCAGGCATAACAATGATCCCAGATAGTAAAAAACTAAAAAGCGGAACATCAACAAGCGAAAGGGGAATAGCCGGTTAGGCTTAGCGGCTGAGAATAGAAAAAGGTCATGATTATAGTACTCGCAAATCGGCCAACTAGCCAGATATTGAAGGGTTATTACAAAAACATATAATTTTTTATTTTTTTTTTGGTCAATGGCATCTGCACCGGGAATGCAAAAATGGGGGGGGGGGGGGATTTCAAAATTCCCCGATTAAAGAGTAATTTTATGAAATTCTCTGATTTTTCCAGAAGAGTGAAATTCCCTGACATTTCCCTGAATTCCAGGTTCTGTAGCCACCCTGAATAGTGTATCAAAATTAGTGGCCACAGAAACACTTATTGTCTTTCCATTTAAAACAAGAAATTCATTAGTTTTGTCAAATTTACTATCATAAAACCCTTGACCATTTTTTTTCTTTTTCTTATCATCGATTATTGTAAATTTTTTAGCACAATTTTCTTGTATTGTTCCACTAGCTCTGTACTGCATCACTTTCAGTTTTTTAGCCATGGCTCTTTGGATCTTCAACAATCGATAGTAAATTTAACACTACCTTTGTATCTAAAGGAAGTTTGTCAGATTCCGAAGTATTTTATTCTTTTCCACAGTAAAGCGTCAAGTTGTAACAGTAACCATCATTTCCACACAGAGCATAGAGTTTATACCCAAATCTAATAGGTTTAAATTTTATAAACTGTTTCAGTGAATGATGTCCAGAATACCTGACGAGCATTTCATCAGCAGACAAATTTTCATGAAAAATTCCCCATTTCTGAAATTTTTTGAAAAGCATTTCTAATAAGGGATGTATTTTAAATGATTTATCATATTTGTTTTTGTGATGTAGTAATTTATTATCTTGAGCTCTAAGTAGAAATTTCTAGTCATAGCATTCTTCACTATTGTTACTCCTAAATCATCTGCTTCTGCCCAGTAGCCTCGTTCACTAGGTAAAGTATTATAACCCGAAAATATCAAAAACTTATAATGGTTTTTATTTCATTCTTTGTCACATTATAGTTCAATTTATTTTTCACTTTGTGTGCATATTGATTAGTTTCTTCTACAATCATATCATAAACACTTTCAGAGAAAAATTCTTCAAACAGCTGAACTAAACTCATATTACTAGTTTCTGCAGTCAATTTATCAGAATTTCTCGTAGAAGAATTTTCTAAAGTCCCAAATATATAAGAAGGGGTTTCGTTCATCCATACAACTTTTAATGATTCCCTTTTACGCTTACAGGAATTTTCTTTTTATCCGAAATAATAGAATTATTATTATCATCTGGTATTGTTATCTCTAATGTACCTGCAGCATCTGATACAACTGGAGTGTCATCGAATTGCTCTTCATCTTTAGTTCATCTACATCCGGTGGCATTGCAATAATATCTGCTTCAATTTCTTTAGAAAAAAGATAAGCATTGCCTCTTCTAAGCTTTTAAATATTTGTCTTCTACTCGTCATTCAGTGTTCATTTATAGTTTTGACTGCAAAAAATGTAAGACATGCTTTAAAATAAATCTAAATGGTGAATAAGAAGTATACACAAACGTCCAGCATCCTCAATCGATGACGGATAAGATTTCCTGCTTATTACGGATAATATTAACAACAATAAATATTGAAAATATGTTAACAGTATAATATGAACTATCTAGATTATTTATATACAGGGGTGGCCTGGGTCACCTTTCAGGGCGGTGGACCAACATTCGACAGGGCGCCTTACCCCTTCTCACACAAAGCTTGTAGCTAGGTTTTCTTTTCGAGGAGGGGGGTTATGGTTGAAGATTTGATTAAATACACATAACACGTTACACACAAAAAAAAAGGGGAAAGTGTTAAAATAAGATTTCACACAATTTCGGGGAGGGGGGGGGGGGGTGTCCCAGGGAATCCCTCCTGTCTACGGCCCTGTCTCACACCAATGAATAAACTTGCCCATTTTGCATGAGCCACTGCAGCTTCACGGTTAATTAGGACTACCCATGGTGCCGCAATGTGGCACATACCCACACCTATAGAAATGAACAGTGAAAGCAGTAGTTTTTATGTATAAAATTTCAAATTACAATACAAAACACAAATTGCACATAATGATGACTAAGAAAGATACAAAAAACAATTAAATGTTCCCTATTACTAGGCTATTTTAAAAAGCAAGAAGCCACCTCATTTCAGTGCTGTTTTCACACAACCTTTTTATGATAACTTTGCTATTGACTATATTAGACTCCTGGTTAGACGCACAACCTTTTGTCCAGCGGTTAGCCGAGTGGGGGACAAATGTCCCCCAAATTCAAATTTTCGTGCATACCATTATATTCGTGACCAAATATCAAAGTAAGTGGGTATTTTAATTAAAAACACAACATTATTGAACAGAATAAAGTAAGAATTAAAAAGTATTTTTGAAATAACTTGAAAAAAACTGTACGAATGCTTTGATCATGAGCTGCCCTACAATCAATTTATCAATAGATTGATAAATTGATTGTAGGAGACATTTGTCAACCGCGCAAACTAACAAAGGGTTAAAACACGATATATTTATAATTTACAATTTTTGCAGATTTGTAATGATCATTTAAATTTTTTACGTAGAATACGTTTATCGTTACGAAATGAAAGAGCTTTATGAACAGTTGATGGTGTCTTAAAATAGTGTGTACCACAGACTTTAATTAATAACTCAAAAAGAAAAATATAGCAAAAGGTTATTACTGATTTTGAGACTGATGAAGAAATTAATGTACTAGTAAAAAAAAATTCACAGAGCGAGGTGAGTGGTTGTCGTTTTCAGTGACTTTGACCACCCCGAAATGAAATAACTACAAGATAAAATATGAATCTTATTATTTTTGATAATAACTGAAATTGATTGAAGAATTTTTTTTTATCGTTGTCTTATGAAACTGAGAAAATTAAAATTTCTTAACTGTCTCATGAAATGGTCGGAAAATATATGGAATACGTTTACGGTTAAAAATTTAAATGTCCTTAAATGTTTTCCCCTGTATGCAAATGTATTTTTTAGCAATTCCAACAGTAACGTAAAAAATTCCATTAATTGCTTTTGTGAATAGTTTATAATATTCATGTTAACTAAAGTGTGATTAAGTTTGCTTAGTGAGGTGTCGAGTTTATAAAAGAAGAGCTAAGAGTTTAAAAGTTATTTAAAACACTTTGTTAACAAAATTATTAAAGTGACATTCATGTGCAAAGGTAAAAAATGTATTTACTGCCGATAGAGTTAATGTGGTCTTCTATATACAATTTTTCATCCCAGTGTCTTCTTAATCAGAAAAATATTTCCCAAGTAGTGACTCAATACAAAAAGATATCCGTCTGTAAAAAAAAAAAAAGACGCTTCGTGTCACCACTTTATACATCATGTCCATTTTTACCTGCAATTTCTTGCTAAATTTCCCGCCGAAAAGCAAATATTGCTAGACAGAGAAATTTTTTTTAACTATTTGATAAAAAAAAGTATTAATTTACATTTGCGTAAAGTAACATCACGCAATTCCCCGGTTTTTTTTGGGGGGGGGGCTTTTATCCCACTCCATACAGCCTTAATTTTACATAAAAAAAATGTAGCTGTAAATTACGGTACACATTCAGTTTCATTTCATCAGGAAAAGAAAAACCAAAACGATTAATCAATATATGTTATATTCTGTTCAGACAGTGATATATGAAACTTGGCTAAAATTCTAAGTTTACATTTTAGTTTTGATGCAAGTATTCTTCGAAAGAGGGAGATTGTTATTAAAGACTGGGACATTTTATGCTGTAGCACCTGAACTTATTTTTTAAAACCCCATCCCCCTTTTCTTAATTTTAAGTTTTTATACTGCAATTTCTAAATTTTGGATCGTTGAACAAACTTTAAAAATTTTAAGTCAAACTCATTTTTTCCTATGGTACACTATCTAATAAATCATCCAACTGACAGATTTGCCTTGTTGAAAGATGATATATCAGCAGAAGTACTAGATTCTTATACATTATCCATATTAATTGAAGAAACATCAACAAGTGTAGCTATAAACTTGGTTTGAATGTGGAAGTACTCGTATATTTTTCTAAATTTTAAGTCTTATGCTGCGATGAACCCATATGTTCAAAAAAAGTTCTTTTCTTAAATTCACACATGCCTAAATAGTTTAAAAGAAATTTTATATAAAAAAAATAAAAAAAACATTGCATTGCATACCTAGTGTAATTTTTTTGAATACCTGCTTTCAAAAGTCAGCAGTTTTGTATTATTTGTAAAACAAATAAATGTATTTATACAGTTTTACTCCATAGCATTTTAAAGTTATAAGTCCTAACTAGGACATCCACTTTTATTTAATGAGCCCTTGAGTTTTGCCAATCGCTATGCCAAGTTGATTTTACGTTTCATCATATTTTAATTGTATGTCTTGGTTTTTAAACTTGGTTTTTATCTAGTCGATAACAAGAAAAGAAAGCACGGGGCCACGAGAAGATTTTTGTTTTGTGAGTTTCCAAGGCGGGACGGTTGCGTGGCCTGTGGCAATCCCACGTGGGAGGTGTTGCTTAGGGGCCTATCTAAACTCTTCTCTCAGCTCACACACATATAGTTGTGGTTTCATGATAATCGTGCTTGTGTAGTTACAGATACAGATAAACTCACTTTAAAATCAAAAACTGAATTATTTAAATTTAAAATCTATATTTATTTGAAATTTTTTTCACTGTTATCGGGGCCATTACCAAAAAAGCGAGAAATTATAGTACATTTTCCTAGCCCAATTTTACATCATTCTAATCAAATCACATATTACACATAGTGCTTCCATCTATCAAATCGATTTGTAAAAAAAAAATAATACTATTTAATTTATTGATAGAAATAGCAGTTTTTTTTACAGTGCCCTCAAATGAAGACACTGGGTGCTAAAGGGTTAAGTACAGACAACTGCTTTTACTTCGCGTTAAATAGGATTTCATGTTAAGCAATTCGGCATTAACAAGGTTCGACTGTATAATAAAATTTAAAGTACTGAAGAAAAATGTTGCAAACCATAAAGTTTTAATGTTTTTAATCTTCATTTTTGTAAAGTATATTTTGTACATAACAAAACCACCCAATGTGTTTCACTTATAAGCTTTCCATATAAAATTGAGGTCTATGGAAAGCTAAAGTATGCAAACAGATAATTTTTATTTACAATTATTTTGAAAGGCTAACTACAATAATCAACATCAATACAATTATTTGGTTGATATATTTTTCATAAAACCTTCAAAGAGTAAACTATCATTACATTTTTCAAATAACAGTTGCATTGATTTGGGTGATAAATTATTTCCAGGTATGTAGATACTTTATTTTGCTTGATTAATTTTTAGAAAATTAATAATGAGTCTGATTAGTTGGGGGTGGGGGGAGACACTTTGTTCTAAAGTTTTAAACATTTATAAATGTTTCAAGATTATTTTTTCACTCTATAAAATCTTACCAATTTAAGGCTTCATTTTCTAGTTTCATTATGAAAGATGATATAGCATTTTTCAAGTCCTGACAACGGTTGATAGTTGCATCCATAACAATTTCCAAAGCTTTTTCATCTTTCTAAAAAAACACAAAAGTAATAATATGAGATGTATATAACAAACAAATAATTTTTTTATTTACTTTCTAGTTGTGCTCAAAATGTATTAAATATGCATTAAAAAAAAGGAAAGTTAATAAAAATCATATCTCCCTGTGCATCTGCACCATTAAAAAAATTATTGTTGAAAGAGCCATGTACATTTCTCTAAATTTTTCAAGAAACATCATGCAATTTTCATGAGCCAACATTTATTCATATTTTCAAATGAGAATTCAAAATGCATACTTTTTACGGAACTTGAAAATCCGAATAAGTGCAAGACGATGGAAGCATTTACGAAGTTTTTTTTTTAAACAATTTTAGAGAAGTTAGTTCTTTTAACAATAAATAAATCAACTATCACAAAAAAAAAAATTTAAGAAGTTTTCCATACTTGAATGTATTTGAAATAAATTAAAAAAAAAAATATTTTTTAATATAAAAAAATCACACTTATGAAAAACATATCGATACAGATGTAGTATGGGATGTTTACTTGGTGCTGTTTCATTTGGCAGGTATGGATTTGGATAATTTCGATTTCTGGCAACCTCTTTAATTGTTGGTTAGTAGTTTTAGAATATTCCACTGGCTTTAATTCTGGCAATCTTACTATACTCTGTGGAATTCCAATACGTTTCATTCAATCATGAGAATCCTGAATATTAAGATGTGTTATTTTCCAGGTTTGCTTTATTCATTTGATTCCTTTTAGTCTATTTTTTGGATTTGATTCAGTTTATTTTTTACATTTGATTCCTTTTCTTTTTGTTAATCATGCCTCCAGTAGTGAGTGTCATTGAAAAGTTTCAGAATAAGAACACTTTTGATTTAAATTTTTAAATAATAGACAGACTATTGGTTAATCCTGTGGCACATGATAAAAAGGTTTTATAGGACTTTCTTACGAAAGCACAGTTAATTCATGGTGAAATGAAGTGTTAGAAATGTAATGGTGAAATCTACTTGATACCTAGGGTAACAAAGTCAGATGGATTTATATGGGTTTGCAGACAACAGATAGAAAGCAATGTGTATGGCAGTCAAAAGTCAGTGAGGACAGGTTCTTGGTTCACTAGTACTAGCAAGTTGAGAATAGACGAGTATTTTTTATACCTACAAGTTGATTAGAGGAATTAAAACTGGCAAAATTGAGACAGAGTATTGTTTTACATCTCACACTTTGTTCGATTCGAGACAGTTTGTGAACGAGAGAATTTTGGATTTCATGGTATTGTCGTCACAAAAGTGGGTTTGATAAAGTTGTCGAGATCGATGGATCAAAATTCTGTAACCGAAAATATAATCTAGGTCACGCAGTGAAAGAGCAATAAGTTTTCAGGGGGAATCGAGAAAGGACCAGGTAAACTTTTTTTAGTAGCCGTGCATTATAGAACTAAAGACACTTTGCTTTCAGTTATTAAAGAATTCATTGCATCTGGGATTCATTCCGATTGTTGGGTATCTTATAGTTATTTTGGGCAAAAAGTTTACCCATTTAACAGTAAATCATAGTATTACTTTTGTTGATCCTGTAATGGGTTGGCATGCTAATCCCATTGAAAGCACATAGAAGCAACCTTGCTAACACACAATCATCAAACCGATTTCAAATTTCATTTGACTTAATACATGTTCAAAAATCTTGCAATGAACACAAAATTTATAGTTTTACTAAGTTTTTGGAGATTGTTAGGGAAGTAAACTAGGAAGTATTCAAAGTTACTGTTTAAGTAATTTTATTCTGTGTTTTAAATGTTGTTTTTTTTAGATTAGATTAAGTACACTTGCAACACGGCTTTCAGCCAGGAAATTATTCTGCCCTTGCCATAGGTCAGCCTACTATCGCAGTTCTTGTAGGAACTGACCTACATAAATTATTATTAGAATTGCCTCACAAACATACACCTTTTTTTTATCCTTATTTATTGAAATTAACAAGTACATTACGCTGCCACGCCACGGTTTGATCCCCGGATTGGGCAAGTTTGACTTTACCTTTCATCCCTTAAGTGGGTCGATTAAATGAGAACCAAGCATGAACGGGAACTAAACACAGGGAGTTCCGCATCAGAGTGACAGGAACATTGCTGTATGGCACCCTGGGGCCCATATTTGTGATATTTTCAGTAAGTATGGTGGATTTCATGGTCAAGTGGACACAACAGGCCAAGGTCCCCGGGGCTGTTATGCCACTGAGTTTAGTTTTAATGTTTATTTACATATTCATGTTGTTTTCAGTTGTCTTTTAGTTTTAACGACCAGTTTTAATTAACCACCATATTGTGGATTTTGAATTAGCTGCCATCTTGACTTAGGCACAACCAGAAACCACATCATTTTGGGAACTTTTTAGTCACCTAATTAAACTATTCGCCAAACATCCTACACTACATCTGTTCCAACATACCAACTATATACAGTTAGAGGGTAAAAAAAGTCATCGTACAGAAGCCAAAGTTACAAATAAATTAGCATAATTTCTAATCTTTTGCTTCATATCTTCCGCAACTACTGAATTATAATTAATTTGATTTTTTAAAATAAGTTTATAATAAATGTCTGTTTATACAAAACACAGCAAGTATTTAAATTAAAATATATAGGAGATGTTGCTAAGTGCCATGCAAAAAAAGTTTCTGTACGCCCTATGAAAATTAATTCTGACGTCTTCCACAACAGACTTGCAGTAAATTTTCAAAACTGAAGTATACACAAGTGTCATAAAGACATGATAGCAGCAATTGTTTAATTTTAACTTGTAGCCGATTGTCTTAAAATGGAGCTCCTAAACCGTAATTACATAAATTACTGACACCAGCAACTCTCATACACCCTCACACTATAATGCCTCCTCCACCATGTTTGACAGTTCCAGATAAATTATAAGTTAACATTTATTTTGTTTTTTCCTGATCATAACTCGAATATCTGACCCTTGGATATTTAATTTTAATTCATCCCTAAAAAAGACTTTGTAAAATCGATGCGCTTTTTTCTCTTAAATGTACTTATATAAGGCTTCTTACGGGCTGCAAGTCCATTCAGACTCGCTTTTTTAATAACATTTCTCACCGTTTGAGATATCACTTCAATGTTTTTATCAAATTTTAAGCCATGTGCGACTTGAGGTGCACTTATTCGCAGATATTTTTTCAGACGATATTTCTTTTATACAAGCGTTTTAGCTTTGACGATCTTCCGGATCGATCTCTATCTTCAAAAGTTTGAAGCTCACAGTGTCTTTCAATAATATATTGTACTATACACTTCAATATATTAAAGATTTCATCAATTTTTTTTCATAGAAAATCCATTATTTCATAACTGAATTATCAACTCACGAATAGGTTTAGGAACTCCATTTTAAAACTCAGTTACAAACTGAAAATTAAACAACTGCTGCTATTATGTCTTCACGACTGTTGAGCACACTTCAGGTTTTGAAAATTTACTGGAAATTCTGTTGTGGAAGATGTGAGAATTGATTTTCATAATGCGTACGGAAACTTTTTTTGCATGGTACTTAGCAAAAACTCCAAAATATTTCAATTTAAATATTTGCTGAGTTTTTTATTATAAATTTATTTTAAAAAATCAGATTAAACATATTTCAGTAATTACTGAAAATATGAAGCAAAAGATTAGAAATTATGCTAATTTATTTGTAACTTTGGCTTCCGTACGGAGACTTTTTTTTACTCCCTGTACATAGTAGAAAAACATATTTTATCCCGAAATTAGGATTATAAGCAATGTCAGAAAATTATTTCAAAACACTAGAAAACATGGTTAGAAAAGGAAAATGCAAATAAAATTTGGTCTATTTCTAGTTGACGTGGAAATATTGCTGATTGTGGAGTTGACGCCAACATTTCAGAATCGCGCCAACCCCCCCCCCCCCCCCCCCCCACGTGAACTAGGAATTTACCAAACATTTATTTGTTTTGAATGTATAAAAATATTTGCATGCTTTTAGTACACTTTTTTACAAGTGCACCAATAATAAACAAAACACGATCTAACAAACTCATAAGAGTATATCGCTCAGAATTACGACTAAAACAATAGAAATAAAATATATGTCTTACGTCCATTTTTAAATATATAAAATGTTCTAATAAAGACAAAAATTTATCAGTAAATTAAAGAAGTGTGAAAGAAACAACAAAGCAAAGATGGATAAAAGCTGAACTCTTAAAAAAATTGTAAAAATAAACAAATGCAGGATGAACACAACTACGGTTACAAACAGTGATTCGGATATTTTAAATTCAATTTATGTACCACATTGCTTACAGAAAATTTTCCATATCATCACAGCCAACCAATCCGTTTGACTAATGAGAACACACCTTGGAAAGTAAACTCAAATTTTCAACTAATCCGTGGCTAGCATTATAAGACTGACATAAAAAAAATGAGAAAATTGTATTTTATGACGTCATAATGTAAAGTCCATATATAGTTCTATACTATTTCAATTTCTAATAAATATCTTTTATCAATTTTTATGTTTTAATTTTCATAAATATTTCCTGTTTTTAATTTAAACTATCTTTCTACATTTTCTGTATCTTTTGAAGCTATAACCTGATAATAAGTAACTTTTGGCAACATATCTCAACATCAACATTTAATTTGTTGTTTTATTGTCTGCTAAAGTTGATTTGAGTTTGCGATTGTGACAGTTGAATGCATTCTTTTTTTTTTTTTTTTTTTTAATCTAGAAAAGGTCTTTTTATGAGGTATGTATGTGGTCTCAGAAAAATATTTCAGTGAAGCGTGATTATATATTTCTGTATTATTTCATAAGTTCCTCAGAGTTTATTAAATTTGAAAGTTGTATAAATTAACACAACTTTTTTTGTGGAGACAATTTGTTATTTTGATCAAAATTCGTGAATATATTTATCCCATTAATTCACAGACACTATTTAAAAAGGTTCTTTGGAATAATATTCGGTTATTCTCTACTTTATATATTGATTAATAACTTATTAATATAATACAGTTACGCATTTAAGTTGAACGCTCATTAAGCAACAAACATGGCATTTTAACCTTCCATTTGTCAATGACACATCTTGTTCTAGGTGACATCACTTCTAAACCCCTTATGGTTGACAAATGAAATTTTCTTTAATGGCCTCTGTGGCAATCATGCAAACATATTTTGATCAAATAGGACCACATTATAACATATAATAATAATAGTACAGCAACAAAGTGATTAATTCATGGATTATACTTTACACATATAAAATTTTCAATAGAATTTTAATTTTGTACATTTATTTTTTAAATCATTAGTGTGAACGCTGCGGTTTGTAAACAATCAGACTACTCAAAATGTCATTTAATTTGATTTTATTGTATTAACATGAGAGAGCAAAACATACGTCTTGCTTCTTCAAGAATAGAACAAGAATGCTCTTTTTAGATATGAGATAAGATACATAGAACTATATACACTAGCTCCCTCTCACGAGGGGCCAAGATTTGGGTGCTCGGAACATGCTCCGAACATAGTGTTTTAAATTGTGACATAGCTGAAGTTAAGCACACCTGCTCTCACATACACTTGCATTTTCTTCCTCCAATCATCACCACTATTCATAGCCCCTAAACATATCTTTCCATTTGTCATGGCTTTAAATCGAAATCCTGCTGTGTACTTTCTGGAAAACCTTGACACTAAGGTTGACATGGTTTAAACCAAATGCTTTTTTCTCTCCAAAAAAAAACAAAAAAAAAAACCCATTTTTTTAATGAATAGTTTTAATTTGTATTTTATTCATTTATAATTAGATTTTTCAAATTATTTGGTTTTGTTAATGACTTCTATTTTTAACTGAAGAACTAAACTTTTCTTTTTATTATTTTTTAAGAAAATAATTCACTGAATGCAAAATTATTATTTAGAATTCTACTATAAATAGAATAAGTTGAATGTATTTTAAAATAAATCTTGTTATTAAAGACTATTGAATTTTTTATTGTATCAACAATGAGTTTTTATATTAAACTAATAGATTTATTAATGTTTTATAAAAATTCAAAATTATTTACTAAACTTAAATTATAGGCTGCATTTTAAATTTGTTTCTAAAATGAGGTTATGTGTTTTAACAAATCATTTCTAAACATTAAAAATATCATTTTGAACAACCTATCATATACATCATATCATATCATATACATTGAGTTTAAAAAATAGTATCTCTAAATAAGATATTAAAATTGAATATGATTTGAATGTCCACATAAGTATCAACACTTATTTATTTACTTAGTTTAAATTATTTTCAAAGGAATATTAATTGTTATTTGAACATAAATTATTCTAGTTTATGTCAAATTTTATTTATAAATATGTATACATGTAATTAGAAAAGGATTTTTTTTTTTTAAATTGTTTTTTTCCAACCCTGATTGAAACAGCATTGTAATAACTTCTATAAAAGTTACTGTCATTTTTTAATAATTAGTAATCTTAAATGAGTTTTTCGGTTGTGGATTCCTTTTTATGACAATGAAATGCTTGTTATTATCATTAGCTCAAATATGAGGCGGTTGTCTAGAACTTCATGATTAACTTTTGCCAATCATCATGATCTATGTTGAAACCTGTATACAAACTAGAACCAAACTTATGGATCTAAAGCAAAATATGCAGCTAATATACCAGAGAGCAGAACAGAAGCAGTATAGGACCTCATTGGCGACTTTTCCCAGTTTGAACTGGTCGGAAATACAAGTGCAAAGCGCCAAAACAAATTATAACCGGCAAAACTGCAAGGGTTGCCAGATTGAAACCCACGGGACATCGTGTAAGATGGAGGGGTAGCCAGAAATGTAAAGAAGTGCCAATCCGATCAGTTCAAACCAGGAAAAGTCGCCAATGGGGTCCTATACTGCTTCTATACCCAGAAAGTTTTTATTTTCTAGGTATCGGTGCTATTCAAACTTATCATTACACAACAGTGTGTTGTGTATTATCATACACAACAGTGATTGAAACAAATGTTCTTTCAACTGTAGGGCCGTGTTGAATGTTAGATGGCTTAAATTTTTCTTTGATTTAAGGCTGAAATGTTGGCATAAACTTCTCGAAAAGCATTTCCTTCTTGAAATTCAGACAGTTCTCCAGACATTATTCAAGGTCCCCATGGTCATTGAAAGTAATTAAAAGTTTAATATTTTTTAACTTGCTTTCCAGGCCTTAAAAATGCTTAAAAGTCCTTTAAAGTATTTGAAAATGGTTAGAGTTCCTTAAAAGTACTTACTTTTTGTCACTTATGCGGGCTGTACCAAAATTTTCTGGTATATTTGTATTACACCATTTGATTCATATTTGCTGATTGTTAGAGTAGAAATCGAACGGTTTATTTACACATTGTACTTACTCTGTGAGAGGAGCGTATGAGATTAGCGTTTATGTTTTGTGAGTCAAAAGATCAAAAACCACCATCAAACTCTGTTTTTAAAGCAAAATGAAAAATAATGCATGAAAGATTTTGATATTAATGCTTTGGGCAAAGCAGCTGTAAAGTTGCTCGTTTATGCATGAAAACAAATTTTTGGAGGTCCTTAAAAATATTATTTCGATCCTTAAAAATCATTGATTTTCAATATGTAATTTCAGTGGAATGGTCATTCTCCTGAAACAGGAAAAATGCATGTCACAACATTATACCACTTTTGAAAACATGTATGAAAATAATGAATTGCCTTTTAATAACTTTTCCATGTTCCAGGCTAACTTTCTCATCAATAACATATTGAATTTTTTCTAATGTAAATGTATTTAAAAAATATATCAAACGTCCAAAAGTCATTATCCTGGCTTGTCACTAGAGCAATCTATGCTGTTATAAATGTTAAATAAATTAATAATAAAATTGATTTTCCAACAAAAATTAATTTAATGCATTTATAATAGATAGAATGTTTTACACAATGGAAAATAATTTTTAAAAAATTCATTATTTTTGCTTGTTTAAAAATCACTATACTGCATGTCATTGAACATAGCATCATTGTTCTGGCATATTACGTTACACTTAATATTTTAACTACAGAGGGCAGAGCTGCATTCATTTTTTGTGCCAATTCTAAGAACTTTTATTTCTTTAATAAGCTATGGGAATAATTAAACTTATTTGGCACAATTTTTTTACGAAATTTTGAAGTTCTATTCCATCAGAGTTATATTTGATTTGCATAATTTTCCTGGCATCTACAAAAAATACTAAATGTGTAGAAAAAAAATTATATAATATTACTGGGTATAGAATGCACAATAAAGTCACCTTTTAGAAATTATATACTTTAACTTTACCATTTTTAAATAGAATGTGTCAACTTCTAATTACATAAATTTCGTCATTGTTCTAGCATATAAAAAACACAGTAACAGCGAAACTGGATAATGATGCTTGTTATTTATTCAAAATATAATTAAAATTGATACGAGTTTAAAAGTACCCCACTACTATTGTAATTAAATTTGAATTTTTTTTTTTATTTTTTTTTTCTTGTCATTTTAATTAGCATTTTTTTTTTTTTTTAAAGTCTCAGCTTGTGGATATATTTTAAATATTTTTTTCTACTCTTATTTAAGAAATTTTTGCGCTGCTGATATTTTTTCTTGTTGTATAAAGCCTAAATAGTAATAAAAAATATATAACATATATTTACGTCATCCTTTTTTAAAAAATGTTTTACTATTGAAAAGCTGCCTGTTTCGGAAGAAGGATTCGGGAACCCTGTTATTACGATGTTTTAGCTCATTATAGTCCTCTTATAGCTTTACTTATAGTAAAAATTATATTACAAATAACCGTTTAACGTTGGTCAAGGCTTTCGAAGTATTGTGGGCAAAAAGTGAATTCTGTTTTCACTTTTTCTGTTAGATATATACGATGGAACGTAAATATGGCATATTAATCTGGCTTCCTGCTTTTCCTTCTAAGAATTCACCTTCCTTAAACTACTTAAATTTGTCTAACTAAAGAATTTAAATGTAACACATTGTTCTGTTCAATTGTGACATTGTTATGTGTAATTCAAATGAAAGTTTAATTTGGATTGGTTATCACCTACCAAATACACTTTTTCTGTTCTTTGGAATAAAACTAAACATATTTACATCTTTAAGTTTCGATAATTATGTACTTTAATTTGATCACTTTCTTAATTTTGTCTTGGATCAAGCATATTTTGTGTGGTTTTTCTAATATAAATATTTATCTTGCTTTTCTTGTTAAACTATAAAATCTTTCAAATTCTTTGTCTCTGAACTGACAGTTCACTGAAAGAATAGCATTCTACATTCAATTTGTCTACTACAAAATTTGTTGCTATACAAAAATCAACAATCCCCAATACCCAAAATCGAAGCAGTATCTTGAATTCAGAATTTGGATCCAAGAGGCGAACAACAATGTCAATTTATTACCTTCAAAAACCCTTGAAGTCCAAAATGGCCCTCTGAAGTTTTGGACGAATCGCTAATGAACTGAAAGGTTGATTTTTGGTTAATGCTAATGCGTTTTACCTTTTATTTCAAATTTTCGTATGACATGTTGCACACATCTGTAGAAATCATAGATTTATCTGGGAATATTGTCCTCCGGCAGAGCCCTTTTATAAAGCTTCGTGCAAATACAAAACTGACTACAAGCACAAGGCCTATATGGTAGGTTCACTTTAACTTATCTAAACTATCTCTCAGCTGTAAAACTGTTGACGCCTGTACAATTTGCGATGTGATTCGCTAAAATTTACTGAAAAAGAAATCACCTTTATCGTTTGTCATGGGCTTCTAAGGGATTTTTTGCTGGGAGATACTAGGGGATTAAAGTTTTTGTGCAAACCTTGATTATAAAAGAAATGTTAATTAATAGTTATACATATTTTTTGTTCCAATTTATAATTTAAAATCTATTCCACACGTTACACAACCTCTTTTTTTCCTGTTAACTGTGTTTCACCTCCTTTTTAAAATTTTCAAAAGCCAGGAGAGTGTAAGTAGTGTACACTCTTGCACTTCCTGGCGGCGCACACATGCAACAGATTTTAAATGATGCCCAAACTCATAGGTGTTTCTATCTTTACAAAATTTATTTCGTGTGTGCACCCATTAGTTTTCCATTTATCTCTAGAATACTATTATATAAAGGCTACAAGGAAACAGCTTTCAAAAGTCGCTGCGGCGGACCATTATTAATTGTATATGTTTTTTTGTTTTATCTTCTTTTGAATTGCTTTGTGTTTGCATTGAGGCTACTTACCAATGATTTTCTGTGGAATTTTTGGAATATTTTGCGCATGACGAACAAGGAAAGTTATTATGACCTTTGAACAAAAACTATTATAAAAGGTATGATTGCCTACCCTTTTCAATACTGGGTTTTGCTGTCTGTTTTAATGAATAGTGACTATTATGGAAATGTAAACAATTTTCACGGAAATAAAAATATTTTTTAGATAGAATGTCGACGGTTTATAGCTTGAACTAGTGTACTTAATTCTTTTGTATTATGTCTAACTTTTCTTTGTAAAGATTTTTTTTTTTTTTTTCGGAAGTAGAAAAGAGTTCTAGGAGTAAAAAGACAGTAGAATGGTAAATATGTTTTAGAAACGAAATATTTTTTTTTTCCTGGGATTTGAACGTATCGTCAATTTTGACTTATACGTTTTGAATAAATTTTAATTGTATTTTTCCTTGAAAAAAAAACACATTTTGATTCAAATTAAACTTGATTCTTATAGCCAAAATTATTCAACATGACTTTCAAAAACTGTTATCATTGTCAGTTTATAGAAAATTAAATTAAAATTGTACAGCCATTGCGATATTTATGACCTGATTTGGTTCTTTACGGATAGAAGATGAAATATTCTAATTAATTGTTAAGTTCAAAAGGCAAAGATTCTGGTGGAATATACGGAGGAATTCCTAATATTGTGTAAATTATTTGCCGTTCATATGTGAAAATTAACCACGAAGGCTGGTCTTCGAGTTGGGTCTAATGGACCTCATGAGTGGGTTTCACCCTATGACAACAGTGAGAAGATGTTTGTGACCAATCACAATGCACAGAAACAAATTCGAATTTTCCCTTTCCATTAGCCAATAACAATATAAATTTCATTCTCCTGCAAGTCAAATTAAATCTGAACTGACAGAGGTCACAATAGAGACGAGCTATTTAATACATCCTTTCCGAATTATTAATGCATCGTTCGTATAGTATTTGCTGCTTATTTAGATATTCAGCCCACTATATATATATATATATATATATATATATATATATATATATATATATATATATATATATATATATATATATATATTGAAAAAAAAAGGAAAACAAAAAGTTAATTATTAATGTTTTGTTTAATTGGCACTATTGGTAGAGGTGATTGAAGGCCAAAAAGTGTCAAAAGTGAACGAGGAACTTGAAAATATCGCCTTCAAAAACATTTATGTAAAATGCGAGGGGAGGGGGTAATTACCCCTCTAAATCCCGTCAATGTGCAATTTTAATATGGACTATAATTATACACTAACGATACATGTTTTACAAATAACATACTTTCTGATCTAGATTTAAAATATGACGGGAAATAGCTTCTACGTGTATCAAAGTTGAGAAGATGAAAAGGTGTGCTGCATATGTAGAGTGGAGAAGCTGGGAGAAGGGAATGGGGGGGGGGGGGATTGAGTCACATCCAAAACATCTGTTTTCACTGAACAAAGTGATGTGGTATGGAATGATATGATTAAATAGGTTTGATGAGCAATAGTATAAGAAAGAGGAATTAAGTGAGATGATAGAAAAACATTTATATTGCCAAAAATTGAATTCCATAAGGTTCTTGACTCTGAGCACGAGAATTTTCACGCATGCCATTCTCTTTATCATTTTGGAAAGAATTTTGTACTTAGAAACTGTTACCCAACATTGATTTTATTTTAGTAGCAATTAAATTGTTAGATCATGACGATCGTTTCGCAATCGCGTGTCGATTTGTCTCAATGGTTAAAATGTAAACAGATGATGTCATCGCCATTTGTTTTAGTAATAAGGTTAATTTGCTTACAAAATGAGTTAAGCATTCATACACTGATAGGCATAAGAAACATTTTAGAAAGGTATTAATTTTTCACTTGCATAAAAAAAAAGATATGTGTTAATATTTGGTTATGTCTAAAACAGAGAACAATCGCGAAAATGTGGATAACTTAGCAATTTTTTGTGTGCAAATTATATAAAAGTTTACTTATTTATTTATAAAATAAGTAAGATTTTGCAATTTAAGTTATTGTTGATTTCCATTTGTTGTGAAATGTATGAAACTAATCGAGGTAGTCAGATGAAGCATGAAATATCTAGTTTGCGAAAAAGTTGATGACAACTTTTAATTGATCTCGAAAACCGGACTAAACCTGACTCCTGGAATTAATAAATCATTTTCAAAGAACAAATAAAAACTTAAACCCAGGCTTGTTTGCGAACAATATTTAGTTTTGAAATTTATATGGAATAGCATAAGATGGTCAGTGACCCAATGTATTATATTTACGCATATGAGTTACACTTTTACGGTTTTACTTTTAGCTTTGTTCCTTGTGGTAAAGCAAAGGTATATCCTTCTGTCATTAGTGGGCATAATTAAATTCCTTTTTCTCTCAAACCTGTCCTTTAGCTTGTCAAGGCCATAGCACATCAATAATAAACTTCTTGGTGTGTTTCTACAACGGATGTAAAGATAGACAATGCCCCGAAGTGTCATTAAATTTTTTTGCAATCAAAGTTAGCTGTTTATATATTTTAGAATAGTGACATAACTTACGTAACGCTTGGTGTTTGTTGTTCATGTCCACCCTTGATGATAAGCTATTTCTTTGTCTGGAACGTTAAAGCTTGCGTAATGCGCTCTAAAAAGTAGACTTTGAGTTAAATGGCAATTGCTAAAAATAAGTATGAATGAACTATAAATAAAAGCAGTTGAAAACTGCACTTCATATGGCCAATGTGCCATAATTACAGCTTGCCTAAATAATACGTAATTTTTCATATAATTATAAACTTTGCCCCAAAAAGCCATAATCGACTGTACTTTTGAACTCGCGCCCTTCAACTTAATAAGGTTGAAAAAATCTGTAACTTAAAAAAATAACCAATTTCCAATGTTTTTAATTTTTGAGAAATAAGCCAGAGAAAAGTATGCGAATCATATACGTATATGGTAAAATCATTTGCAAGATTCTAAATGAAACTCATACATCTACAACTTTGGTTGTTCGACGTTAACAAAAAAACAAAAAAATGTTTTTTATTAATGCAATATTTTTTTTTCTCTCCAATTTCTTCACAATATAAGAGTCACTTAAGTGTTAAACTTGTTAAATAAAAAAAATAAGAAACGACATTTTCACAAGGGAAGACAGGCTGCAAAAATTAGAACGATATCCTTTGCTGGATATCACTAAAGCTGAAAACAACCACTGGTTAAACTTACCTAATACAAAGCATAAAGTAATTTATTAGTTGCCGTAATAATATTGCAGTCTGGCTTTCTGGATTTTGTTATTTACTGAAAACTAATTTACTATTACTTGTGCTGCAATAAATTAAAATGCAATCATAATGAAGCCAAAATATGTAGCTAGAAAATATCTTTGTAGTTTCAATTATATTTGTTATCATTTGAGGTAATTGATTGACATTTTCTTTGCATTAATAGTGCACTTAACATACGGGTATTTTAGGTCCCAGAGCCAGAGTTTTTGTGCTAAAAAATTTTTTACCGGTACTCAAGATTTCCGATCGTGTCTGTAACCCCAACTGAAGCTAATATTTTTTAATTATAAAATACAAATTCACAATATTTTACATAATTTACCATACAAAAAGAAACTAATTATTCTTAATTTACGTATTTAATATCTCACTGATTTATATCCCAATACATGCATAAAGATTTATGATTTATTATTAATTAGTTAAAAAAAAAAGTGGCTGTACGCTGTACCGGCTCTCAAAAAAGTACCGACGCGTACCGGCCTCACTATAATACCCTTGCCCAGGGCTTTCAGAAGTTTCTTAGTAAGTGTCTGGTTCTGCTACTCCTTTGGTTTCTAGCATTTCCACACTCCTTTAACGAAGTAAAATGAAGACCACACCACTGTTTTGAATCTTCTTGGTTAATCTACAAGTTTTCGAAAGACAAGTTTCTTGCATACGTTGTAGGGTAGCTAATAGAAATAATAAATCCTCGCGTACCATGAAAAGCGACCTGACTGCAAATGACTCATTTTGCCGACTTTTACACCTTTTCACGCAGGAATAGCCTCGGAAATTGCTGGGATTTCCGTTCTTCTGTTTCAAGCGCATGCACTTGAATCATTTCAAAGGAACGAAACTAGTAATTTTCGGTTTTGCGCTGGTGGAAAGCCAGTTAATTAGACACTGTTGGTGATTAGCCATCACTGATGAAAGGGGTGACCTCATTCGTTCTTGATGTTTAAATTGAACAAATGGTTTTGGCGCAAGGAACTGGTGTAGATATTGTGTTACGGCATTGCTTTGGCTTAATTTCTCATCCTAAAATTTTAGTCTTCAACTGACATTTTCGCTTTTTTCAAAAATAAATAGAAATGTTAAATTGAAATGCCTATTGCATAAAGAGATTTTAGAAACATCCTGTCGATTTTTATAGGGGAGCGTTTTGTAACGTACTTTTAATTGTTTTTGTTTGAATTGTGATATCTTTGTTTGGGACTGACTAATGTGCTTGGTTTTTCAAATATCCATTATACTTAGTATCACATAAGTGAGGAAATAGGGCATGAGCGTGTTTTACGATGCTTTTTTTTTTTTTAATTACAACTTTAAAGACCTAAGACTTTGGTTGACTTGAAAATCTTCCGAGTAAACTTGTACAAAAAGTAATTATTTTTTGTGCAAGAAGTAAAATTTTATTTGACTATTTTGAAAGTGACTAACCACGAAATGGTATAGTCACTTTCAAAAGAGAAACCAAAATGTATGACGTAGCTTTTGACAAACTTTTAAGAGCTATCGCTAATTTGTTCAATATATTCTAACAAAGATTGGCAGTGGATAAAAATCAATTTAACACTGGCTCATCGTAAATAGTGACCACAGTCAAATAACTTAGAAGGTTCAAGTTCAAAACATTCACGCAAACGAGAGACAACAAGGCATACTAAAAAAAAAAAAAAAAAAAAACACCTTTATTTAAGAGCAGAAACTTTTCATACCACTGATTATCTTAAACATAACTACAATTAGATGATAATTTCAATGATTATTGCTCATGTCGGCGGCTGAGAGAGATCGAGAGAAAATATGGCAGAGATAAACTCGACTCGCTATTTGCGCGGGCACAGCTATATTTTTTAAAATTAACACCATCTTTGAAATCTGTGCTCAAATGTCCAAGGATTTGAAACACTCCTCATGTGAAATCTCGGCTACTTATTCCATTGACCAAATCTGGACCCCCAAAGTAAATGTAACCCCCAAAATTACTTTTATTGGAGGAATGAAACCTTTCGTCCCATTGTAAAACTCAAGCAAATTTCCCACACTTACGTGGCAATGTCAAAGGCCATGTCAGTAAAACACCTTTTAAGGCCCTAAAGTGTCTGGAGTTAATATTATCCTTTCCATTTTTACCGGAAACGTTGGGATAGAACGTCATTTGGGCCAGGAAATCCCCTTTTAAGAAATTATTAAAGTTTCCTTAAATGTCCCCAAAATATACCAAGTGTGGTAATCTTTTGTATTTCTTTGTTGTAATTGTTCAACAAATTCTTCTGTTTTCTGCAATTGTTCAATATTTAGGAAATGCCTTATCTTATACGCAAGAATCATTTTTTAAACAAATACGATAAAATCTCATTCTTAATAATTATTCCGAAATTGAACTTGTTAATATCATTTCAGAGAAGTTATCTAAGTTGAAAGCGAAATTTTTTTTTTTAAATACAGATAATTGATGTAAATGTTTTCTTAAAGTATTTAGAATAAAGGAAATAAATACAAGAATCTTTTATTCGCGTGTCTTGCTGCAAAATACAACCAAGGAAATACTTGTTCTAACAACATCTTACAATTAGATTTCGAAATATCCCGCAATGATCATAAAATAAATTGTTCATTCACAATTTAAAATTCTACATTCTCTTTTCTAAATCTTAAATAGTTTTAAATGGTGCTCCCCTGTCTTCTCGTCTCATTGTACTTCCTTATTATCTTCAATATTTTATCTTTTCTTGCTTGACCGTTAGATGAGTGCAAATTTAATCTGTTTTCCCTGCCTTCATCAGAGCATGAACCTTTCCTTGTCTATTCTTTTAAATTATTTATCAATAATTGATATTTGAAAACTTTTCCTCGACTGTACGTTTTTCTAATAAGAATGCAGACATTTCTCATTCCTAAAATGTCCTAACATACAATTTACTTGTGGGCATTGTTTCGTAATAGAAAATAGTTTATTTTGTTCTTTTTGTTTCCTAATGATGGTTCGAACATACTTTCAATCTATAATCTATATACATTATTTATATAATATTTAATTGCGGGTTACGAACATTTATCAGCTCCATCTTATTATTTTCATTACTCGATATGTTATATAAGGTAATAAAAGTAGCAGCAGTTGGAGAAAAAAAAATATCAATGTCTTTTTTTTCTTCTTTTTTTTTTTTTTTTTTTTTTTTTTTTTTTTTTTTTTTTTTTTTTTTGTTCACGACGTATCGGAAGATCCTGAACTCCTTCCAAAAAGATGGTTTTTGAAAACAGAGGATTCTACGATGATTAGATTAGTTTTCATGTCAGTAGTACCCATGAAACTCATCAGTAAGGTTGTCATCAAGATCCAATGTCAGTAAAATATTTCCAAAGGGTGTTTTCATATTCTCTCGAAATTTTAAGCGATATTTTTAAAATCCAAAGGGTATTTTTTAAACTAAATTTTTTTATAAACTGAAGCAAAATAAGTTTTATGACAAAATTAATAACTACAACAATAACAGTGATGCACGTTCGCGATTTCGTATATCAGAGCGGAAATATGCTTTTTAAATTATTACTAAAAACACTTGATGGTTATATACCTTAAACTAATTATTAACACTATACCGTTTGGCAACATCACGTTGGTGTCCCGCGAAACTGTCGGGCAAATGCCGGCGTCACCTAAAAAACTATCGGAAAAATGACCGAGAAGTAAAACTTGACGATTTACGATATCGTGAAAACCTTGAAAAAACGCCGGCGATAGGCATAGGCAAAATTATCTGACCTTCTAAGCCAGTCCTTTTTTCTCTATTTTGTGTAAGAAAGCATGGTAAAAAGTCGGCGAAATACACTTAATCAAGAAATGTCCGAAATGCGCTTGAGAATTGGGGGACGGCCCCCTACAATCCACCTTCTAACGATGCACGTGGTATCAGCAGCCATTCAATGACTTCAGTCAGTCACTAGTCTGTGCGAAGCATGTTTGAATATAAATGCGCATGCGTTAGAAGTGATTTCGAAGGGGGTGATTCGCATATTGTATTCGTATATTGTATTCGTATATTGTATTCCGTTGGAAAGTAAACATTTTTTCAGAAAAGGTCGCTATTTTCATAGAAAAATGTCATGGAGCCGCCCTTCGAAAAACTGCTAAGATGACCTCTGATTTTTTTAAATGGAGGATTATTTTTAAATAATTTACCATGATGTGCCGATGCTTGAATTCACGCATGAGGTTAATTCTATGGGTTGAAATTGATTTTCAATACGTGTTTCGCAGATTTCATGCATTTTTGCGAACTATGTCAAGATCTATCATGTAAAGATGAAGTTACCTGTCATTAAAAATTTAAGTCTTGCCAAAAAATGGCTCGAACTATTTTGATAAAAACCGAGAATATGAGTACGTACTTGCATCTCCACCACTTAAACTCCCATAAAAAATGCACTAAAGACGCTGAATTTCAATGAAAATCGTTTCTCAAAACTAATAATATCACCCATCCTTATCTAACAAAATTTTTCTAGTTCCAATTCACGTATAGCTCTGAAATGTTAAGTCCCAATCTAAGTATTAACTTATCAGATCTCAAAGCCTGAATTTAAATACTTAAATTAGAATTATCAATTAGTTTTTAAAATTTGGCCGTAATGCAGTTTCTATGGGAAGAATAATTGAGTGTCATTCATTGGATCTATGGAAAGTACGTTCCACCTCATTCAAAGCTTAGAAATATTTAACATAATTAGTAAAAAACTGTAATTGTGCATTCGACCACCAAAATGTTAAAATTTCAACTAGTTGTTTATTTAAAAAAAAAATTGAAATGAGCCCCCTGTCGTTCGAAAAAAAAAAAAAAAAAACATTTCAAGTACGAGTATATTTATATCCTCATGTGTTCGGATACTTTTTTATGCGATGTGAAGTTGATGTTATTTTTTCGATTAATTTAGTGAAACTAAATTTATTTTTTAATTACTTGTGAGATAGCATCAACAAGAGATATTCAAAAGAATTGTTATTTTTTTTAGGACAGTAAAAAAATCAAAAGCCTTATTTGGGAGCTTCTTTGTTATAAAAAATTAACATCGTATTGATTATCGTTCTTAATATTTTTCCAAAAAAGTACTCTGTGATATAGGTTTGAAGAAAATATTTTTTAAAAATTAAAATGTATCTTTCAGATATATTATGTCTTAAATAAAAAAGGCACATTAATTATTTTTTAGAAAATGTGCAATGGTACAACCATGGTTCTACGTGCGAAGTTATATAATTTGCTATAAAAACACATGTTCTTGAATAACAGACCTTGCTTTGTGGTATATCGCTGTCTGCTATGTAAAATATACCTCATGCATAACAATTTATGTTAGACAAATAAGGAAGTGTAGCAGATCGTGAGGGCAGGATTGTGGCTTGTCAATCTGAAATGAATACTCTTTTAAATCTTGAATTAGTTACCACTGGGAAAGTATCCAACATTACTTCCTATACTTAGAAAATTTTATTTCTTACTCTCAGACCCATAATTATTTGGGTGCAATTTTGTTCCTCAAGAATTTATTTTACAAAAAAGTCACCAAATAATATCTCTTGGGAAAAAAAGGACCGACACTTTACTTGTTTCTCATTATAGTCTTCAAGATATATTTGTATTTTTTTTTTTAAATTTAGAGAAAAAATAAGTTACGAAAAGTTGGAAATTGGAAAGATGCTCCTTTTGGCATCCCTTGTTCGTGAAAGGGTTAAACTTCTGTATTTGTTTCCAACCACTCTTGAGGACTTCATAGAGCTTTTGTTCATTGAAGACTTGCCTGCAGTGGAAGTCGACTGCGAATATGGTCGACATATCTTCATTTTTTTCCCTAACATATATTATAGCTATTGTATTTGAGCTACTTAGCCAATTTTATTTCGCTTCTTGTCTTTGAAAAAGAACGGGTTGCATTTTGCTATGGGATCATGTGTTATCTAAAAGCAGTTGGTTTAACTATGAATGGACTACTTCCGAACCAGTTCTTGGTCGGTAGAGAAACCATTTCACTACATATGTGGTACATACACATTTATCTATTATAGCAGCCACAATGATAATCCGATATTCATTATGATTTTAGTGAATACATGGAATGTGAAAAAATATTTACATTTCACTGATTAAGAACAATTATAATCTGCTAAAATTACCGAGCACTAAGCATCCTCTTATATAAATTGAGAAATGTAAATTAGAACGTATTTTTGATTCTGCATCAAACTTTTCAAGTTAATTTAATTATATTTTATCGTTCTAATTTAAACTCTAGCTTTTCATATTAAAATTATCATCGAAAATTATAAGTGTAAGCTATAATCGGAAGCTATTGATTAACTTGAGACAATATTGTTTTAAATGATTTTTCTTCAATTCCCAAAATTGCAATCTGCTTTATGGTATTTTTCATATTTAGCCGATTAAAGACGTCATTTTATCTAAAAAAATTAGCAAAATTAGTTACTCACATGATTTTAAATCTCTATTTTAAAAGATTATTTTGTCAAAACAACTGAAATTATAAATGTCGTTAGTGTTTTCTGACTTATTCAGTGCCTTGAAAAATATTTGGCATAAGTGCAAAAGATTCTTGATTTGTTTCTCAAAATCCAGATAGTTCTTATACATAAGAATACGAACTCTTAGATCAATCGCCATTGAACACCATTACTAATGATGGGAGGAAAACTGGGGGGACATTTGCCGAAATGCGTTACAAATGTAGGCAAATTATTAATTTTAAAAATTGTAAAAAAGCTAAATCCCGAATTATCAAATGAAGTTTATGGTATGATTAGTGTTTCTGCTTAACTGTTTGCTATTTCTACCATCCAAGAAATAGTTCTCTCTTTCTAATTCGACTCAAATCAGTCTTTATAATAAGTTGCAAGTTCTAACTCTTCCTTACAGAACTCAACTCTGCTTTCAAAATAGGTTCTTTTCAAAAATTACAATTTTTGACTAGTGATACCTTTCCAGGCGACGATTCACGTTCTAGATTTTCGAATTCTAAATTTTCTCTAGCCAGGTCAGGTTTTCTCTCTATGTCTGTGTTTGCACAACTCCCACGTTGCTTCTTAACTTAGCTTTCTTTAAATCATGTCCCAGTGCCTTCTTCCTTTATGTAGATGTTTTTAACATAGTTCAAGATAAGATAATATTTTAAAAACAGAGCTCCTGGTGTTAGCTATATAATTTTTTTAAAAAGTCGATTTTTTTTTCCACCAAAAGCCGTTTGTTATTTGTGAGGAAGATAATATCCGTGGCAATGATCTATCTGCGTATGTGGTAAATATTCTGTGGTGTGGGCAGATAGTGCGATACAATCACAATCGTATTATCTGCGGGCATCCGTCAGCAAGTAATGAAAATTACGCAAAATACATACTTCCTAAGCTCCATAGTTCCTAGAAATCCATGAATTGTTATCTGTATATTAATAAAAGACATCTAGGCTGTTGGAGAAGTTGCATTACATGATATGACGTGAGGAAGCCTTTCGTACACTTGGAAGAATTCGGTGTCGTTAACAAAAAATATATTGTTGACGTTTGTTTAGTGATATTTTTCAGCAGTCTCTAAATTGGTTTACTTGAAAAATAAGAACATTTACTGTGTTTTGATTTAAACACATTTATCGGGGTGTTGCACATGATCCTAAAACGACCATTTTAGTCAAATGGCTTCATTTTAACAATTTTGCCATTAAAGTAAGGTGGTGAAAAATTATCTCTCATTCGGTGAAATATTTCGAATATCTCTTCGAATTTCAATAGTTTTGCGATAAACAGTGTATTTTACATTTTGACACTATTATTATTAGTTGTATTATTGATTTTTAAAATTACTTACCCTATTAGAAATTATGTATATTATAAGTTTGAAAAGTTATGAACCGTTCCCCTTGCAATTGTATTACTATGTACTGCATTTTTACTTTCAATTACCCATATATATATATATATATATATATATATATATATATATATATATATATATATATATATATATATCCACCTCCGAAATTTCCTCAAAAATGTTTTAACGGCGTCTAAAATTCGGTAACAAATAAATGCTTGCATTCGCACGTAGGTAAATATGGGATCCTGGTTTGTCAAAAGAAGGAAAAAAAACTTTATTATTTTCGGAACAATTTTGGCAATATTACTATGGTGGTTAGATTAAACTCTGTGATGCGTAGTCTCTCATTCCTTGTGTTAAAGTTGCCGTTCAGCAACATAAATGTTGAGTATTATCTAGCTCTATTTCCTCCCTATTTGGATCAAACGATAAGTAAATCCTGTGGTGCTTGGCTTTCTTTCAATTTGTTTGACCCCGATAAGGCCCCTATGGGGGTTCTGATGCTGTACTTTAGCACTCCCATTGCACGCGCAAGCCTCACAAGTGCTATTCGAGCTTTTATTTTGTTACTGCATCAGAGGGTTGCTTTTTTTACAACTGTCAGCTACTTTTAAAAAGCGAAGACCGAATTTACTGTATATTTTTCAACTGCTCAATTTATCAGGCAAATAAAATAGTTATATAAACATTTTCTTTTAATTCATCCTTTTAGTTAGGAAATTTTTATTTTTAGTAGAGCGGCTAGAGGGAAAAAAACTGCACTTCGTGAAACAAGTCTGTAATTTTGCACATTGATAGATAATGACATTTTAATCATTTTCAGAAGTGGGGCCACTCAGATTTCACTTCCGGTCGAGGTTTTATACTACTTCAAAGTTGGGCCTAAAATATGCCTTTATTTTCAATATAAACCGTAAATTGTAGGTTCAAGGTCAAAAATATGAACTCTATTAACACGTATAATATGTTAAATAGTTAGGCTTGCATTAAAGAATTAAAAAAAAAATTAAATTTCAACCGGAAGTCCTTAAGATTTCGACCGGAAGTCTATCCCTAATCAACACCAACAGCTTGAAATACACACATAAAACACATTCTGTATATAAAAGGGTTGATTTCGATAACATACCAAATGGAAATATTCCACTCGGATATTACTTCCGGTTGAGGTTTTAGACTTTTTTTTCAGAGTTTGGCTTAATAATGACCATTTTTAATACTCCCCCTTCATATAAAGGGTCACTTTTAAAAACTAATATACTTCTTTCATGTTCTATATATCAAATTGTAAGAATGAATATGTTAAATTTTAAATGAAAAATTTCAACCGGAAGTGACTGAAATTCCGACCGGAAATCAACGCATAAGCAAATTTCAGAGCTTACATCGATTTTTTTTCTTATAGTAGAGCGACTAGAGGAAAAAACTGCATTTCGTGAAACAACTCTGTAATTTTGGAACATTGATAGAATATATCATTCTAATCATTTTACGAAGTGGAGCCACTCAGATTTCACTTTCGATCCAGTTTTTATACTTGTTCAAAGTTAGGCATAAAATTTTCGTTTTTATCAATAAAAATAGATATGTGTGGGGTCATAACCAAAATCATGAACTTTATAGACATGTGTAATATGTTAAATATAGATAAAAGGTTAAAAAAGAAAATAGTAAAAATATTTCAACCGGAAGTGATATGCATTTTGACCGGAAGTCTATCTTTAACAGCTAAAATTGCATCTAACAGCTTAAACTACATGTATGAAACATATGCTATCAATAAAAAGGGAATTCTGGTGATGTTTTATGATAAACTAAATTTAAAAAGTTACTTCTGGTCGAGGTTTTAGATTTTTTAAGTTAAGACTTAAAAATGTGCTTCCCAATATTTTACCATCTTCTTATAAAGGGTCACTGTTAAAAACACTTAATATTTCATGTTGTTACATCTAATTATAAGGATGGATATGCTGAACATGAAATGGAAAACTCCAACTGGAAATTACTGAAATTCCGACCGGAAGTCTACTTATAAGGAACTGATACTGCACTTAAACCAATACCTTTATGTATCACGGTGATATCGTCTCAGATAGCCGGAAGATTTCATTTGATGTTCCAGAAAAGGAATGATGATTATGTTAAGTATAAAATGGTAAATTTCAACCGAAATGACTGGAATTCCGACCGGAAGTTTGCTTGTACGAATTTTTTTCAATACAATTAAAATATAACCAAAATAAAAATCTCACTAGTTACAATCCTCTCAAATATGGACTAAGACAGGAGATTATTTTTTAAGGGATGCGCATCGCACACTCTTTTTTGGGGGGGTGGGGTGGAGACACGAAAGTTGAAAATTTTATTTTTTTCATTGTTCATATTTTCAGATATTTAATTGTATTTTAGACTCAGATTTGGCAATCTGAGACAATATTACTGTGATACTTATATGTATTGGTAAATGGGTATTGGTATATGGGCAGTATCAGTTCCTTATAAGCAGACACTCACTTCAGATTAAAAATTTTCATTTTACATCCAGCAATCCATCCTTATAATTTGATGTAACAACATGTAATATCAATAATTTTTAATTGTGACCCTTTCTATGAAGGTCGTAAAATTTAAAGAAGCGCATTTTTTAAGTCTAACTTTAAATAAGTCTAAAACTTCGACGGGAAGTCGCTTTTTATCTTTAGTTCATTATAAAATGACACCAAAATTCCATTTTTATTAGTAGCATATGTTTCATACATGTAGTTTAAGCTGTTATAGACTTCCGGTCGAAAAGCGATTCACTTCCGACTAATCCTTTTTTTCTTTTAATCTTTTCTCCAAATTTAATAATTGAACATATTACACGTGTCTATAGAGCTCACGGTTTAGCAATGATCCCGCATATAATTATTTTTATGAATATAAACGAAAATTTTATGCCTAACTTTGAACTAGAATAAAAACTCGACCTGAAGTTAAATCCGAGTTTCTGCACATCTTAAAATGATCAGAATTACACATTTTGCGAATGTGCACAATTACTGACTTGTTTCACGAAATGCAGTTTTTTCCCTCTAGCCGCGCTATTATATTGGTAAATGGGCAATATTAGTTCTTTAAAAGCAAACTTCAGGTCGGAATTTCAGTCACTTCCGGTTAAAATTTTCCTCTTATATCCAGCATATCCATCCTTATAATTTGATGTAATAACATGTAGTTTTAACAGTTTTTAATTGTGACCGTTTATAGTTTATATGAAGGTGGTATAATTTAAGAGTGCATTTTTAAGTCTAACTTTAAATAAGTCTAAAACTTCGACCGGAAGTCGTTTTTTAATTTTAGTTTATCATAAAACATCACTAAAATTCTCTTTTTAGTGATAACATATGTTTCATAGATGAAGTTTGAGCTGTTGGGTGCAGTTTTAGTTGTTATAGATAGACTTCCGGTCGAATGCCAATCACTTCCGGTTGAATTTTTACTACTTTTTTTAATCTTTCATCGATACCTAGAAATTCAACATATTAAACATGTCTATAAAACTCATGATTTGGCTGCAACCCCACATATATTTATTTTTATTGATAAAAACGAACATTTCACGCGCACCTTTGAACTAGTATAAAAACTCGACCGGAAGTGAAATTCGAGTGTCTCCACTTCTTAAAATGATCAGAATGGCATATTCTATCAGTGTGCAAAATTACAGACTTGTTTCACGAAGTGCAGTTTTCGGCTATTTTTTGGCGTCAAGCCGCTCTACTAATACGTATATAGATATTTTACGAACTTCCGGTCGTAACTTGCTTTCTAATTTTGGTATATATTTAATATATAATAATATTTTTATTTGATAAGTTTTATAATATATTGAATTAACCTTTTTATAAATGGAATATGTTTTATATATATAGTTCAAGTTGTTGGAGTTGAATAGGTATACACTTCCGGTCGAAATATTAATAGCTTCAGGTTGAAATTCTAATTTTTTTATTCTCTAATAAAAGCCTAACTATTTAACATATTATACGTGTTAATAGAGTTCATATTTTTGGCCGTGAACCTATAATTTACGCTTTTTATTGAAAAAAAACCCGCATATTTTATGCCTAACTTTGAAGTAGTATAAAACCTCGACCGGAAGTGAAATCCGAGTGGCCCCACTTCTTAAAATGATTAGAATGACATTGTCTATCGATGTGCAAAATTACAGACTTGTTTCACAAAGTGCAGTTTTCGGCTATTTTTTGGCGCCTAGCCGCTCTACTATTTATTTTAATTGAATATTTACCAAGGGCAGAGGAAAATCGTTAAAAATATTTTCAGTAGAAAGAATTATTTAAGAAAAAACTAAACATTTGAAAAGATTTCTGTCGAGTCAAGCCAGAGTTCTTCTTTTGTGTGTTGGTCTTTATCTTTGGAAGCATATTTAATAACACATCATTTTTAAACTAGTAACTTTAGTAAGTAAAAATGGGAACGTTAAAAAGCATAAAATCCTTAATTCCATAACAAATACTTGCAGGCAGAATTAGTAATAGCAATAAATTGTAATAATATTATGTAGTAATTAATAAGTATTTTGATTCGAGATGCAACATTTTGTAATTTTCATTGGTATTGACTTTTGCAGTTCCTTTCTACACAGATACAATATTTAGTTTGGAAAACAAAGGAATTTCTCAAAATAGTAATTTTTAAATAATGTTGCCGTTCATGAGGTGCATTAAAACATTAAAATTGGATTGATCACATTATGATATTTGGGATCATAAGAGAGCATTGACAATAACAAAATTGGCCAGTAACAAAAGTTTAGTTTTTGTATTTTATTTATTACAAATTTTTCTTCGAAGAACAAACTCTAATTTGCATGTAAATTATTTACGGCCTTCAATTAAACAAATCTAAACTTTAAAATCATGCTATCTTCAAACAAGCATAAATTTCAAGAAAACAATTTCTTCCTTTTAAATCCCTTATATTAACTTCGATTTTGTGTGTTTGTTTGTTGAGGGGAGCGAAATTTGCGGAAACCTAATTGACCCCCTTGCCATCATCTAATCGGGCTGAAACTTGGCAGATGGGTTCAATGTCGATGACAATGCATTCTATCAAATTTTGGGGCTAGTACTGTCACTAAAAGGTCTTTTTTATAGAATACTAATAAACCAACTTGCCTTCATCTAATCGTTCTTTGACTAGCATTTAACCGACCAATGTTGAAACGCTTTCCTGTTGCCAATTTTTTTTTTAAATAAATAATAAAATTACTTTGATCAGAATAAATTATATTTGGATGTGAGAGCATAGATTCTCGTTCATTTTTATTAAAGAAATGTTAAAACATAGTTTGCCGCACATCTTGCTGATAGAAATGTTTTTGATATTGGCGCTGTGTTAATAACAGTAAAAATTGACAATGCTTATAAAGGATTTTTTTAAAACTCTTTTTTTATGGATTATATTATTAGTTTTAAATGCAGCTTCTGCTAAAATTGCTTTTCACGGTAAAGATTAATATACAAATGAGGCATTCGTTTCGTTTTCCGTCTTACGTCAGATCTACCGAAAAAAAAACCCGCTTATTTCACTACATCCGCTTTTCACAAGGTCACCAGGTATGCGATACAAAATCTCTACATCGGATTTTTTACGATTCCAGTTACTGCAAAATACTCTTTTCTTCCAAAATAATCCAACATATCAATCGTGTTCTATTGTAATAGAAAACGTCAATGCCATCTCATTCAATCTCTTTCTTTTTATAAGTTTCCACTTTTCCTTTCTTTTCAGCCAACGTTTGTCGCCAACTATTGCAACCCTGTGTGCTTCCTGGACGAAACTATTTTATCGGCAGTGTTGTTTTCGTTCTTAATCTCGGAGGACTGAATTATTTTGTGAGGTTCTTTGGCGGTTTTAAAAAGGGATTTTCTTGTGCCTCCTGCTGTGTTTTGAAGGAGGGGCTAATGACCTAGGATTGTAAGGTAAGACCCAATACCATTTAAAAACAAATGATTAAAAAATTACAAATGTTTTCTAAATTAGTCTGTGTTGTAGCCATATTTTGTGGAAAATTAATTTTATTTTGAAAAATAATAACAATTACAAACAATGGTTTTAATTTACAAATATTTTCTTTTATTAAGTCAGTTTAATGATTTATTGTTATTATTATTATTTTTATTTCATAAAAGTTCATATGTATTTTTTCGTTGAAAATTTTCATTTTGCAAAAATATTGAATTTTTATTTGGAATTCAAACTAATAGGTCGATGGTACAAAATAAATTTTCTAAACGTTGTGAAAAACCTGCGTGGTTTTTTTTTTTTTTTTTTTTTTTTTTTTTTTTTTTTTTGAAAGTGGACTAATTTTTTTCTTGCATGAACTTTCCTTTGTTCAAAATTTTCTGTCATACTGACCATTTTTGAGTCGGCCTTAAAACATTAAAAATAAATATTTATTCCGAGGTTCGATTTCTATGATGGTATTTTAGTATCTCCGGTGATAGTATTAGATTTTTTCAATTTTTTTTTTAATTTTAATTCTATGAATCATATTAGCGATGAATTAATTCCTTTTGCAACAAAATCTTTCCGCCTTTGTTTTCTTTACTTTCCAATATTATGTAGATGAAATAAAAATTGTCAGTCCGAGATCGCACTAGTAATTTCAGAATTGTACTAACTTCGTAAAATTACCGTATTTATTTTATAGAAGCTAGTTCCAGACGTATGCAAAAGGTTCATTTTGTTTTTATGAGATCGCCCTCCTCTTACTCTTCTTTCGAAAACATGCTAGCAAAAAAGCCGCCGCGCCGGTTGCTTCTGTAGTTAGTTGGGGCAGCTGCTTTTACGGATGTGTATTGAACGAACGTGGGAAAAAGAGATTATTCTATTCACGATTTTAGGGAAGCGAAAAATACATTTATATGCTAGAATCGCAGCAGAACAAATTTGAGTTAAATGCCTGGATAGACTTTTTCTTAAATTCTAACTGTCCAAAAGACTCACACTAGTATGACTTTCCTTCACCATCTTCAGCGCAAAAAAGGAAACAAAATATAGGTTTGGTTTGGAACTTCCGACTGTCTATTACTGCCACTTATAAAGTGCTTAACACAGCCGTATTCATCTCGTAATTTTGAGCATCTAGAAGGAAAATGAAGTTTATTTGCGGCATTAAATCATCGATATAGATATCTATATCGATGTATATCTATATTTGATATCTATTTGATAAATATGATGATATCTATATCGATGTATATCGATCTATATTTATCTATAGCGATGCATTAAATGGAAACCCGGTTACTCCGCTGCCATTCGTTGGAAACGAAATATGTTATGTGTTAAGCTATGCAATATTACTCCAAATGTAATTTTCGCTCAAAAATATAATTTTCATTAAAAATATTTATACATCAACGTTATTTTGAAAAATAAAAATTAGTATTATGTAATTTTTGTGACATTTATTGCTACGAAAACATTTTTTTAACATTTTATTTTTTACTGCTTTTTAAGGAGTTTCTTTTGAAAAATATGTTTAGTGTTTTTTTTGTTTTTTTTTATTCGTGAATCTCGTATTAAATAGTTATTTATGCAACTAGTGGATAAAGTCAAACTATTTCAAACGAGGTAAAATTTAATTTGACAATAATTTACCGAGTTTGAAAAAGTAATTTCTTACGTGTTGCATACAATATTTTTTATAATCACAAGCAAAAAATATTTTCAATACATATATTTATTAATGTTGGCAATTCCAGTCTAAGAATTTCTTCTAAAAATATGACATTTTAATACACTGATCTGTCCTACTACTTCTGGATTACTTATTAGCGGTTTCTGCTGTGCAAGCAGATGATGCCATTTGAATACTTCCTCCCATAATGCTTTGAAATAGGTTGCCCATAGTTACAAACAAATTTGAACTAGTTTTGAGAGTAGTTGCTAGTATCGATCTCTATGGTGATTATTAAGCCTTCTTCAACTTCAAAACAGTAACCAAGCATGCGCTATCCAGAAGGTGTAGTAGAGATCAGTGTTTTAATGCAAAAACTATGTAATATCTGAGCATGAGGCGTGCAAGAAAATACTTTTTCACACTAGTGCGAGAAAGTTACTTTTCCGCACTTCTCGCGAAAAAGTGCTAATTTCGCCTCGATTTTTGATTCAAAATGATTAAAAAAAATTATTTTCTTGCTCATTGTTATAAAAAATAAATAAAAACAATCATGCTTAATTATTATTAATACGAAGTCTACTGTCGATTCTTTATTTCTGATATGAAAATAGCGATATCTTCTAGTACGAAATACACGCAAGTTATGACATTGCCTCCATTTTATAAAAAATAGAAGATTTCAAAGAAAGAAAAAATTTATCCGATATGTGACGACAGTATCGATATTTCCATTCAATGGCCTCTATTAAATATCCACAATTCTTCTACATGCAGTGAGGGCTCTTGATTGTGACCACTAATAGTGACAAACAATCGGTTGCTACATTCCCTGGAAAGTGATGTGTGCTTTCTGATTGGCTAATGACCTAAAAAAATTCGAATTTGTTTTTAAATGTATTGTATGATTGGCAACAAGCATATCACAAATGATGTCATTCTATGAAACCCCACTCAAAATAACTTTTTGCATAAGTTTTTTTAATTTAATGTTTGATTCTATACATATATATTTTTTACGAACTTTATGTGTAGAGAGAGAGAGAGCAAATATTTTATGCAAACCTACATTAAGTTGATGCCTTGTCGATACAACCATTTTGTATTGATTCTGTCTGTTGGGGGTTGTTGGGATGTCGCATGTTTCCGGCTGCACTATTATTTTCGACCCCCGCCACTGCTGTCTGCTGAGGAAAAATAGATTGAAAGTGAATAACCTTAACAGTTATATATTTGTATTTTATGTTTAAGCCTACACCTTTTTATTCAAATTAGAGCTCGTTCCAACCTCGATTTGACCCTGATTAATAAGCTGATTATCTAAGTATTCGTAGGATGCTCTATACCTGATCTAGATATTCGAAGAGGCGGGAAAACAGGTGCTGAATTTTTCTTCAGAGTCACTCTTGCCATAAAACAACTTATTTGGAGTGAATGATAGTTGAAAACTGCATTTATTTAAGGACAGCCAGAATATTTCAACATCAATTCATTCATTCTGTCATTCAATCTTTCATTGTCTGATATAAACTTCTTCATTGAGTTTATAAACTTAATTTAATTTTGTCTGATTTAAACTTCTTCATTGAGTTAATAAACTTAATTTAATTCAAAGTAGGCCACTGCAATTTAAAGTTATGTAATACTTGTTAATAGCATGATATAAATATTATTATTGCAGTTTTTACTTTCAATTAGCTTATATGTAATGACTACTTTATATATATTTTACCTATGTTTATTGCCAATTTGGCTCATTTGTGAAACATGCAAGTAAGCCATAGTCACACATCCGAATCGTCTGCAACCTTCTTAATTGAAAATTAAAGAGTGAGGGTTACGAAATAAAAAAAATGCTCATTATTTGATAAGTTATGGCGCATTTGGCAATTGGATTTAGTTCAACTTATTAAAAGTCGATATTTGACCAGTTTCGGCCATTTTTGCCACTGCAGACCATTGAATTCGTATTCTACTCACTTTTCTCCAATTTCTATAAAAAATTCAGAATGGTGTTCGATGGGGTCCAAAAATGGCAGTCGCCTCTCAGTCTATTCCGAGCAGATGGAACTACGATGTTCAACTTTTGTATGCTTAGTTAGTGGTGGCCATGGAAAATGCCATAAGGTTTCCGTCAAAATTGCACATTCGCTCAAGGTAGCTGTCATTGAAAATTTAGTTTTTTCATCAATTGGTAAAAAACGGCTCTAACAATTTTGATCAAAATCGCTGTTATAATGCCTCTAAAGGTACTCAGAACATCCTGCCACCGAAATTCCCGCAGGAATTCGATAAAAGCTTAAAAAGTTTCCTAGTTTTATTTATTTAAACCCTAGTTTTCATTTATTTTGCTTTCAGTTTGCCTCAGTCTAAGAAAATATCAATAATGGGCGAATCAAAGACTACATTAGTTGCTCTTTAAGCTTCAGTCGTTCTCGCTTTTTGTCGTGTTTATCTGCTTTAGAAATCTATTCATAGATACAAAACCTACGCAATGAAGGCCGACCAAACGGTATAGTGAGTGGTTAGCGTGCTAGCTTCTAGACCGCGAGGTTGCGGGTTCGAGTCCCGTGTTAGGTATGGGTGTTTATAAATGTATATTGGCTTGTCTAATGACGAATGTTTCGGCGCATAATAGCCCTCGTGTTGCTGACGGCGCCAGATAATCTGAAAACAACCAACCTACGCAATGAGGGGGGAAAAAAGAGAAACATTCCAAAAATCATATTTCATTTTGAAAGCCAGACATTGGGCCAATTAAGAAAACAGGATTTTAATTATTATTACTCGACGATAAACTACTATTTATTTAAAGGACAACAAAAAGAAAAAATGAAAAATCCAGCCGATCTCCAAGCCCTTATAGAGCAGGGGAAACAAAAAACACATCCGAAAATGAAATGTCTGTGCTTTGGATCCACGTGTTTTGACCAAGTTGTTTGACCCTTGATATAGGGCATGGTGGCGTGGGCTCGTGAACTTGCTTTCCAGGCTACGAACCAGTTAATGAACTTGTGCATCTTTGGCTCCAAGTTTAATCATATTCGCCTATGGGAGAAAAGAGAGCTCAGGTTAAAAAGACATCTTGTGGATGTAACAGAAAATGAAACAATATCAACACATGTCGGGCTTGTTTATTTAAATGTCCTCTTGTTTACTGCGACTCTTTTTTCTGTGACATGCATTGGAATGTTTTCAACCTTTCAGGACAAGTGAGGCCAAATGAAGTCAAAGTTCTAAAAATATTTTAAAAACTTTATGAAGATCAGTAAAGGGTCGATTTTAATTGTATTGAGTAAAGACGTTATTTGATTGCTTTAAAAAAAAAAAAATCTCTGATAAATGAGCTTGCATCCAAATAGCCCTCTGGGTTGAAAAGATGACCAGTGAATTTTTTTTATGTAAATAAAAATAATATATTATGCAAATTATTTTTAATAGTTTTTTTCATGAATTTTTAATTTATTTTCCATCGAGGTACGGATCAAGTGGTTATGCGAATATGTGTATGTTTTTTCTAGATTTTTATGCCACTTTGAAAATTTCGAGTTTCATTCTATACGCTATGAGAAATTTACCTTTTATACGCTTCGAGAATTTTACCTTCAAAAAAACTTCTCGGGAAGTATGATCCTCGTGTAGCACCAACTATAAAAAATCGAATGCAACCTAACCGGAAAGAGAAAAGAATGCATGCACAATTTGTTTTTATCGAAAACGTTTTTCAGATTGTCGAGTAGAAAATTCTAAACAAAATAAGGTAAAAGACCCACTGTTTGTCCACTTAGTGAAGTTAGGGCCACTTTTAATTATTTTTATTTTGAGAAGGAATGTGATATTTTATGTTCAAAATTATAGTAGAAAAAAAAAAGGGGGGAAAAAAAAAAAAAAAAAAAACGGTTGTGGAACATCGCACAGCTTTCAATCACACTATTATACTAACGTGGAATGGTGGTATTTACCTTTTTTTTTTTTTTTTTTTTTTTTTTCCCATCACACATTTAGAAAAATGGCCAGTCTGGCGATATTTTTGGCGATAGTTATAAAAATAAAAAAATAAAACAATGCAAAAATGACGAATTTAGTGATATGCTTTTTGATAATTCTTACATTATCCTTTCTTGTAAGTGAAACAGAAAAACGGTCCAGATTAAAAGGGGGGGGGGGGAAACAAAAACGGTCGCTTATGAGCGATGCTCAAAGAAATAAAACTGTTTGTTAAAGGCATTTGTTTCTAAACTTTTTACGCCTTTATGGCATTTTCAAGGGAATTTCAGAGATGGGGATGTTTAGAACACCTTAAGAGGCATTAACACATCGATTTGGATCAAGATCTTTTGAGCCGTTTTTAGCAATTACTGAAAAACGTGGATTTTTTTTAAAAGGCAGTTACCTTATGCGCATGCGCAATTTTGACGAAAATCTTGATGGTAGGTCCCACAGCCACCCAATTATACATGCATTAAATTTGAACGTCGTTGGTCAATTCGTTCGAGAGTTATGCTGACCATACAGACATACACCTTTTCTATACCACTTTTTTTTTAATCAGGATGTTCTCTAAAGTGGAGGAATGCAAAAATATATATATATATATATATATATATATATATATATATATATATATATATATATATATATATATATATATATATATATATATATATATATATATATATATATATACTGACCGAAAACAGTACTTTTATTATCCTATGTAAACATATGGATAATTGAAAGTAAAAAAACATTTTTTTGCCATCCTAAAATTTAGCATCACCATTAATTGGCATAACAAATACCTCAATTTACGCTCCCTTGTTTATTTCGTTACAAAATTAAATATGTAGATTGAAATGTTTTTTTTTGTTTTTTTGTTTTTTTTTTATGAATAGAATTAATAAATCATGTGGATTCCTGAATATTAATGAATATGTTTCACAAAAAAGTTAACTTTGCAATGAATGGCTGCATTTTTTTTTATATAATAAATATTTCTCTTGTAAACAAAAATTGTGTTTATGATTATAAATTATACACATCACAAGTGAAGACCCGCTTGTTTCTTATTTTGAAAACTATACCTTTAACTAAAGCATTGAACATACATTTAGCAAAATAATAATAGTCTTATCAATTATTTGGTATTCAGCGAATAGTGAAAATATCAGAATTTTCATATAAAATATTTTGAGCTTATCATAATTATTAAGTACTATAATTAAATTCTCTTTATAATTTAACACATTAAAAATAAATACAAATGTAAGACACAATTCTATAAAAATTATCTGCAAATTGTCTTTCAAATTATTATGATAAATTCAAAAATAATTAGTTTTTGCATTTGGCTCAATGTTCACCATATGTGGCTAACATCAGAATACTAACCAATATTTGGTTAATATGCAGGCATACCTATTACCTATTGTAAATTTTTCTAATTAAAAAAGAAACTTTTACACTGTAATTAAAGAAAGCCAAACTCAAAAGGAATCAAACAAGAAAACTTTTACACTGTAATTAAAGAAGGCCAAACTCCATTAATTTTAAAAATTTGGATAAGAAAGAGATCAAATGATGGGTTCGAATTTTTGACAAGCGACACACGTCTTTCGTTTTTTTTTTTTTTTCTTTTTTTCACTATCCAGTTACTACTTTCTCCAAATACTGGTCACATAACAAAACAAACAATATCAATGGACTTATTCTTACGCGTTTTCCTGCTGAACTAAGACTGGCTTGTTTTTAAAAGTTTAATTGCTTGTGAGCAATTACTGAAGCATCGCCGAATATGTAATTTTTAGTTAATGCTCGTCTTAAATTATTTGATTTTTTTGTCCACGTAGACATCGGACGTCTCAAGCGTCAGCTTCTAAAATCAAATATTTAACCAAGATTCTTATCAGCCCATTTGTTGAACGATGATACGCACGGCCATTTTTTGACATCCGATAAAATAATCGAAAACATCCCAGCTACTTTGTCGGCTCAATGTTATCTCAACACCCTATTGTGCGATCAAAGTTAAGCATCGACCCTAAAAATAAGCCTTTATTACAACTCGTGACGTCACGGTCTTTAAGTCTATCTTCACGGTGCAAGGAGCACAATGGCAGCGAGCTTCTATTTATGCATTCAGAATTATGATGGGTAGTAGTAGACTATGTGGCTAGTGGTTTGTGAAAGTTGTGAATGGGAAAATTCGTTCATTCCATGAGGTTGTTACAGTCGGGGAAATATTGACCCTTCATTCATGGCAAAGTTCAGTGTCTGTTCGTTGCCCTGATTATGGGGAGGTGGTGATTAGACATGCTGTGATGAAAAACGAGTTGGCTTGTTTTAATCATTTGAGTGATAAAGTGGGGGTTGTGTGTGTGTTGGAAGTGAAAGTTGGCTTTTATTATTAGTGGTGAGTTAAGTCAATGGTGATGAGAGATTTGAATGGATGAGTGAAAAAGTAGAATTTGTTGAAAGTTATGCTTTTAGTTTGTAAAAGATCAATGGACTCAATTTCTCTCTTCGCAATGTCCGTTGGAAAAAAAATGATTGACAGTGGGAATTCCATTTTGTGATTAGAATTTCAAAATTCTAATTTATTTTTAAAGATATTATTGTTGATTAGTCATAAATTTTGGCAGAAGCAATAACACCCCTTCTGGATAAGGTCCAAGCATTCTTATTATCCTTTAGATAAATAAATTCAAATATTATTTTTATTTCATTAATATGTATCAAAAGAAACTTTTGATATTTGCATATGAACATCCTCAAAAACGCTTATCTCTGAGCTGAGGATTGAAACTACTTGTATTTTTATAAGGTAGTTGGTAAAATAGATCTTTGATCATCAACATTGATCTCTACTACAACTTATGGATAGCGCATGCTTGGTTACTGACTTGAAGTTGAAGAAGGCTTAATAATCACCATAGAGATCTATACTAACAACTTCCCCCAAAACTAGTTAAAATTTGTTTGCAACTATGGACAACCTATTTCAAAGCATTATGGGGGGAAGTATTCAAATGACATCATCTGCTTACGGAGCAGAAACCGCTAATAAGCAATCCAGAAGTTGTAGTAGAGATCAGTGATCATGAAGGAAGATTTCTGTTGCATCCACTAAAGCTGCCACTAATCTTTGAAAAAATAACATTCTTTTTTTGTACATTAATTGTTTTTGGTAGTTGCCAATTCCATTAAACACAACGTTACTGACTCCACATTTTTAATTTAATTGTTCTTTGCATAAATTATTTAATAAACTTTTACTATTTCTTATCCTGCACTAGATTAAAAACCTTATGCATGACGAAATGTCAGAGAGTCTTGTAACTTAAACCACCACTCACTGATCCGGTTTGTGATTTGTTGAAAATTCTCATTTGTTTTTTAAAGGTGTATTGTCATTGGTAACACTTCAAATAATAAATAAGAATTTTCAACAAATCATGAACCGGCATTGTCGGATACAAGTGCTTAGTAACGCCGTTATACGTTAGAACAATTGGAACTTCATTTAAAATAACAAATTTTATCTTGTAACTTAAACTTCGAAGTTGGGAATAAAAGTTCTCTTATTTAAATTTTCTTCTTGTTGTTTCTTGCCAACTCTTACCTTTCCCAATGACCTAGTTGCTCAGTTAAGAGTTGGTATAATTTTGAAGGATTGTGTGACATTGTATTGTATGCAAGCAATCTTTCATCCTTTGTTTTATTTTTGAAAACATAATGGCTCGTTTTGAAATCATTTGCTAATTATTATTGTTATGTTGATTTATAACATTTTTTTTTTTCTTTTTAAACTTTTGCATAAAATCCTAACTATCTGCACTTATCGAAATTTCCTCACTAAGAAACTTCTCGTCACGAAAGAATATTAGGAAATGTAGGAGACGAAACTTGACATTTATTTTTGTAAGTGTGGTATATCCTCTTTCAAATGTCAAAACTAAGACATTATATTTCATGCTTTTGTTTAATTTATTTAAAGGAAAAAATTTAATTAAAAAAATTAATCGTATTTCTGTAATTAAAATCAATTATTCAAACATATATCATTCACCTGGTTTTGCATCATTTTAAGCTGGCCCCTGTGGTGATTTGATACTTTTAAAGCTCTCCCAACCCCCACTCGAAGAATTTCATCAATGGGGTTTTTAATATTTGCTCTACAGCGTTTTACTTAACAAGGAAATATGTATATTGCATTAAAATGTGGGGAGCTTTGAAACCTTAAAACCCGGAGTTGCTGTATCTAAGTGCAATTACAGAACTCCATCACTTCTCTTCTTTATCAAGTTCATTCGATATTTAAAAAATTTTGAAAAATGTCTTTTTTGCATTTATGAACTTTTTCAATTTTTCAAAACATTTAAAAAGCTTTCCGAATTTGCTGTTGCTATGCACAAAACTGTATTTGACATAACATGAAACATTTATTTCGTATTCTAATAGATATTGTTATAAACTCATTACGCTGCAATCCCTCTAATTGAATTGAATCCTTTATTACAGTGTTTAAGCTGGAGTGTAATATTTCTGTAGTAAAAAAGTTTAAGTCACAATTTTCTTTTTAGCAAAGTGCTAAAATGGTTATATTTCATCACTCTCAATATTTAATCTAATAATAATTAAGTAACTTTTTTGTTATAAAATCATTATGATATTAAATATTAAACTGTTTTATATCAAGCATCAAATGGAAAAATACTCTTCAAACTTTAACTTGTCTGTTCTTTTACGCTAATGATTAAACTACAGATAAAAAAAAATGGGGATTTTGCTAATTTTGTGGCTAAAAGATTAACAAAAGAGCTAGATCACAATTTTTAATTTTAGCATTTAAGAAAGTTCTTTGGCATTTTGCTAAAAAAGTATTCACAGCTTAATCCCTGCTTTATTGTAATTTTTTTTTTTTTTTTTTTTTTTTTTTGCATAACATTTAAAGATTTCATAACTTAAAACACACAAATGAAACAATAAACATTTTAAACTTCGAATGTACACTTTTTACCAAATAAATATAAGTTTCTCTATTTTCGACAATTTAGCAATGTAGCAAAAGCAAACACTTCAAAAAGAGCAAATGAAAAAAACGATCTAGATGTCTGTCCAGGCATCTCCCTGTTAAATAAGGAAGTAATAAAGTATTTGTTTTGAGATGGTGTTCGGTTTTACCTCCATTCTTCCGTTTGAAGAAAACCAACACACCTGTAGTATTTCTTTTGTCCTTAAAAGCAATTTATGTATCACGTTTTCGATTTTCCTCATTCTTTTTCACCTCGTCATCATTTCATAGTTCGTTCCATACCCGGCGATTTTTAAAATGTCAGGGTTTCAAACTGAGAAAGAACATGCTCCAGTCGATTTCTTGTTTTGTCCAATTAAAGAAAACGTATAGATTAACGATTCCATCGGAATAAAAAAAATGCTTAAATAGTTGATTGTCATGAATATATGATTCCATTTCAATTTTCTGGTTGATAGAAATTAATTCTCCTGATGTTTAAGTTGATCTAAATTAAGATCAATGTTGTTGTTCTTTTTATTATTATTATTTTATTGCTTCAAGCGTGAAATTAAAATAATTGCCCATTAGCAAACTGTTCGCATTGCAAACATATAGCTCTTACTTCAACGTTTGTCATTGAAGAGTTAAAAACATTTTTGATTATTTTGTTTATTTTTGTGGCTGTTTTTTAATGCTCTTTTTCACGCATCATTTCTTGTTATGCTTGATTAAATAGCATTTGGTTTTTATGGTTTTACTTAAATTATAATATGGTCTTTGCTTTGAGAATTTTATTAATCTGTATATTCTTACGACTGGTTGACTACGACGTCCCTATGCATAAGCTCCATTCTTCGAAATAAAAATCGTTATAATTGTAATATTTTGGGAATAATCATTTAGATTCTGGATCTTTGTTAGTGCAATCTTTTATACAGTATATCTCATTTAAGAGAACAAAATTGTTTACTTGGCGTTTTCTGGTCCTTGATTGTGTATAATTGACTCTTCGTATGATATTTGTTGAATATAAAATGGTTGGATACATTAAGTATGTTATATTAAGCCAATTGCAAACGCGTTTTTCATTTTTCTCACATACGACGGTTGACTACGACGTCGCTATGCATAAGTTCCATTCTTCGAAATAAAAATCGTTATATTTTAAATATTTTGGGAATAGCCATTTAAACGTTTTTAATCAAGCAATTCTGTTGGATTCGTCTTGAAATGGCATCACCACTTTATGTCGAGTCAAGATTAACTTACATTAACTGGCGCTATTAATGTGAATATAAAAAAATCAAATTTTCTACTATTTAATTATGAATCGATGAATTTTACAAATATTAAAAAAAAAAAAAAAAAAAAAAAAAGGAACGCCACTCAGAATAACGTTTTTCATAAGGTCCATGAACCTTATGCAAGCTATTGATTCTAGAAACTGGTAACCCCAATTCTATCAGTCGTGCCAATGATAATGTATATGTGTTAAATGGACCACTGATCTCTAATTACACTAGGAGACTAGTGAATGTAGAGGTCGGAAATATCGATCAAAACAAATATCGATACTATATCGCTGCATAGAAAAAATATCTACAAATCGATACATTATTTTTTTTTTAATTTGAATTTCAATTTTGCCTGAAACGAAGTTTTTCGGGGTAAATTTCTATTTTTCATGAATTCATGCCAAAATTGTTTTAATCAGTAAATTATAAAAATTGTTTTTATAAATAAATTATATTATCAATCAGAATAAATAAAATACATTTGGATGTCAATGCATAAATTCACATTTATTTTTAAATAAGAAATTTTCAAAAGTTGTTTACTGCATATTTTGCTGATGAGATGTTTTAAATATTTAAAATTAGATGCAAATTCCAGGCACACGTTGGCAACAGAAACGGCGCTATGTTAATGACTACTACTAATAAATGATCTTATATTTCCATTACAATATGTTTTCTTTTTGGTTAGGGTGCCATTTTAACTGTTTCTCAGCCAAGTCCGAACTTTAGTTTTGATGTTTATGAAAAGGGAATAAAGAAAATCGAAAAAAACACATGAAACTACAAAACAATCATAAAAAAAAACAAGAATGTTTGAAAATATCGATATATCGGTAACTTGTATCGATATTTTTAACAACGATATTTTTTTTGAAAATATCGATACAAATATCTTCGTATCGATCTATTGCCGACTCTAGTGAATGGACCAAACGCGTGCGTTAAATTATTTTTTCAGCTAATCAAATACACTGATCTCTACTACAACTTCTGGATAGCGCATGCTTGGTTACTGACTTGAAGTTGAAGAAGGCTTAATAATTACCATAGAGATCTATACTAACAACTTCCCCCAAAATTAGTTCAAATTTGTTTGTAACTATGGGCAACCTATATCAAAGCATTATGGGGGAAGTATTCAGATGACATCATCTGCTTGCAGAGCAGAAACCGCTAACAAGCAATCCAGAAGTTGTAGTAGAGATCAGTGATCAAATACAATTGCTTTTATTTCGAAGTTGAATGCGATGTCGCCATGCAAAAGATTCATAATTTTTTATTTCATTAAAATCTTGAAAGTTGAAAAAATATTTGTGTCATTTTTTAGCTTGTTTCTCTTTTTGTTCTATTTTTTAGCTTGTTTTTGTTGTTTAATGTGATGTCGCCATGCAAAAGATTCATAATTTTTTATTTCATTAAAATCTTGAAAGTTGAAAAAATATTTGTGTTATTTTTTAGCTTGTTTCTCCAACGGAATTTGTGGTTTTCACCTACCAGTAAAATCTTCAACAAAACTCGTTCCTGTCACACTCGACTGGTCAACCTATATTAAAGATGTAATCGAGATATCAGGTCGAACCATTATTTGACATGATTATATCTTGAACTCATCTTCATTCTCCACTTATTAATCATTCATATCAAAGAATGCTCATTACTTAGCAGTCATTAAGATTGTCTGGATGTTGCTATTTGCTTAGTGTAATCTATTTTATATATTTCGCTTAGTGTCATTCGTTTGTTCAACTGGTTTATTTGGTCTCGTTTTCATGGTTAATGATAGATTGCAATTATAACATAGCTCAAGCCAATTATATTGACTTCATGCCTGAAAAGAGGATTAATATACTGAAAGGTGTCCAATTAACATTTAGTGGCCAGTTTATGAGGCCATGATTACTACACAACATGTGTTTTAAATTAATTGCTGATAGAAATGAACTTGTGTTTGTGGTATATCTGGTAAGAAACTACTTGTTAATGATTACTGTATTCACGAAATTTACTGCATTTTGCGGTCTGAAAATAGTATTATGGGGTGATATTGCAAATGTTCTCCGATAAGCAGGGGGGTAATGAACTCTTCGTGTCTGGAAGAAAACAAATTTTACAGCAATCTTATTTGTGAGTTATTTGATTAGTTCCACTAATATTGCTGTATACAACCATTTTTTTGTGTGCAGTATAATCTCAGCATAACTGCTATACCAAAAGAAAACGCATCGTTCCTTAGTTATTTTCTAGAACTCCAAATAACAGTTTTTGTATTTGATAGCGTTATTTCAAATTGTTTACAATTCCAACAAAGAAAATTGTAGGAAACTCTTGCCACGAATTAGAGAAACAAGTTCCTGAACGGAGTAAATAAACAAAATTCCATTCCACGTTGAATCCACAATTTTATCACTTCATGCAAATAGTATCACGTTCATTGCCCGTGGTATTAATGAGTTTCTTTTCCAGTCTGCAGTCGCTAATTCCTCGATGCAGAAGTTATTTTAGTGGTTACAAATGGTTTGCATCTCCTATTTTTATCGTCTAAGTCAACACAGTTCTTCCAAAACGCAGTTCGACATTTGCACACAAGATTTCATTAATGAATCCGCGATATCGCTCTCTACGACCTTGAGTTAAGCTTGTGTTCACGTGTTGCGGTAATGCTTACGTGCGGTGTTTGATTGGATATTAAGTTTTCTACCTGAAAGGTTTGATTTTTTACTTTCAATTACCCATATGTATACATAGGGTAATAAAAGTATAGCATTCGGTAAAAAAAACTAAAAAAAAACTCGATTTTTTGCATTTATCCACGTCTTGGAACATCCTGATTTCAAAAAAGTTATCTAGAAAAAATGTCTGTGTATGTGTGTCTGTGGTCAGCATAACTCCCGAACAAATTAACCTACGATGTTCAAATTTGGTATGAGGGCCATGGGACCTACCATTCAGGTTTTCGTCAAAATCGCACATGCTCTTAAGGTAGCTGCCATTGAAAAAAATCTTGTTTTCTAAACATCCACACCTCCAAAATTCTCGTAAAAATGTTTTAATGGCTTAAAAAGTTGAAAAACGAATGCTTTCAACGCAGAGTTCTCTTTCCTTGAGCATACCTCATCAACGATCGTTTTCTCTTCTCCCCTCAGTTTTGCTTATTATAAAGGATAATATAAGGATTAACGAAAAGTATGTCGCCAAATACTCCATTTTGGCGGAGGGTGTTTTTTTTAAAGACCCATTCAAGAATTATCGCCATACTGGCCATCTCTTCTAAATAAATAATGAAAATATACAAACAGTAAATGACACTAATCCATGTCAGCATTATAGTGTAATTGAAAGTTGTACGGTGTTCCACACCCCTAGTTTTATAAGGAAAGACGTTATTTAGATTTGTGTCAGCCCTGGGTAAGTATGAAAGTTGGGCCACCAATAATTATTATTCGATTATTTTTTAATAAATGCTATATTGGGCATGCCATTCCTTCATACTATTTCCCCATCATTTGTCAATTATGAAACAGACGAAATTTTTGTTTTAGATAACATATCAACTGTATTCTGCAATTAATTTTCTGTGCATTTTTATACAGTCACAATCGATGATATTAAATCGTTATTATTGCAGTATGAAGTGATCATAATATTAATTTAAATAAGAGTATTTTTTATTTAATAACGAAATGTCTGCCGCGGGTAAACTTAGCCTTCCTATTGGGAAAAAGGATATTTAAATTATTTTAAACAAAATATATTTTGATTTAAAATTTGAAATGAATATGATAAAAGAGGAATAATTAAATTTGGAGTATAAAAAATATATACTCAAAAGAGAGGATGTGCGTTATAGAAGGTAAATTTTCAGGAACGTTGGCGTAAGGGTACATTTTGTGGTTTTTTATTATATTTTCTGACTAGATGTGATTGTTATGGAAGGAACTATATGATTTTATCTGAGGGACAATTTAAATATAGCATGTGAGTTTCATCAAAGTCGGTAGCTTTAACACCTGCTATAACATATTCCTATTTTTTTAACGAGTTTTTTTTAGTTTGGCAGTCGAAAAATAAACGTATAATTTTGGATGAGAGCATAGCAGGACTTTGGAAGTAAAAAAAAAAAGAAGTAAAAGGCGAATATTCTTGGGGCCAGTAAACTGTTGTATTTCATAGTAAACAGAACTCAAAATACCAATTCTGAATTATGTCCCTTTTCTAGGTAAGCTGATACAAAAGAATCCCACTATAATTATGTTTTTGGCCACGTACACAAAAAAATTCTTAAATTTCATTTGAAAATATTATTCAATAAAGTGATCTAAAATTTAATTAAAATAAAATCTGATGTTTTCTCATTTTAGAAGCAGTAGTTCGTAAGGGGAAAGAAAAGAAGAAAAAAAAAAACAGTCTTTCCCATCAATACATCGGTAACTCATCCTTCTTACAAATGAACTTGGCGAATTTTCTATCACCAAATTAAACACAACCCTTCTAAATGGTGTTCGACATTTACACACGAGGTATCCTAATCAGCGATGCGTATATGCTGTGGCCTTGGGTTTATCCCAACTGTGGTAATGTTTACTATGTGGTTAACGTGGGAAAAGTGTGATGTGTGAGCCATTGTGAATGTTTGACTTTCACTGGGCAATGGCTATTATTGGCGCTATGGTGCTATGGTTCTACGAACTGCTTAGAGACAATATCGCAGAAATATCAGGAATAAAATTCGTATTCTTTCAAAGAATTGTTGTGTTGAAGTTGATTTGCGGAACACATGTTTGAATGTTCTATTATTGCTTACAATCTATCTGTTCTTTTAAACTCGGCTTTATAATTGGAAAAGAACTTGGTTTTTATTGAAGTTTTTGTTGGATATGGGTTTTCTTATGAATCTAAAAAGTATACGGTAAGATATTTAATCCTTTTTATTTTGTTACTGAAAGTTGTGTATTCACGCTTTTGTCATGTCAAGTGTCTCCATAATTTTAATTCTGACGATAATATTTAAGAAACAGATCAGCGATTCCATTTTTCAATTGAACTCGAGAAAATGAACTTAAAGTGTTGCATCTTTATTATCTTAATGATACACCTAGGAATTTAGACATTTAATGTAAGGCAATGGGTTTTATATATTATTGCATTATATTGTTTGGGCATAGATCGGAATCTATTTGAGCGGCTTGACCACATTCAAGCTACTCCCGATGGTAATTTTGCCCTTGTAAATTGAATGCGTTTGCGTTTTAGACTTGATTATATTCTAATGATTATATATTGAATGTATTATGCTTAATTTTTACTGCAATGCATTTACAATTTTTGTTAAGAAGTGTCGTTTATTTTTTTTAACCCAACTGTGTACAAATTTTGATATAAAAACTTAACTAGATCACTCACAATTCTAGTCTAGTTTGAAAAACGGAGATGTTTCATCGTATCCGATTAAAATGACCTTACCTTATAGACTAGCATAAAAATCAGGAATGTAATCAATTTAAAGCTATCAAATACTTATTCTCATAAATTCCTTTCCGGAACCTTAGCAAGCAATTTCTTTGAAATTCCTTTCTATTTGAAATCTGGATTGATAATATCGCACAGGTTAATACCCACCACGTTGCTATCGATTTGTGTGAATAGCATTCCCAAATCACGTCATTACCATTATGTAATTTATTCCGCAGTACGCTCGAAGCTAATTTCTCCTCACTTCCCTCAGTACAGGGCCAATGTTCTTGTTATCTGAACAACTTGTTGATGCAGCCGACATGAAAAAAAAAGAAAAAGAAAAACATCTTTACTCAAATAACTCTGTTTTCTTCCTAAATGATATTCTTATTAAAATGCTCAACATCACCAACTCTTTGTCATTTGGAATTCCCACCATGTGCACTTTATTCCACTTAACCAAGTCGCGTCGTCTGGGACACACAAGAATGATCCCCCTGGTAGCATTTAAGAAACATTTCTATATATTTTTGTCGTTGTTGATCTGGACTAAAAGCTTATGTGTTAGTAGTGTGAGGTTGAGTGAACCTTCTATCGTATGGACGATAAATGTGATTTCTTGGGTGTCAAAAGAGTAATGGGTTCTGTTGAGGATTTGGAGTTTGTTTTTTCTCTGGTGATCCGCAGGACGAATGCGGAGTGACATCCGGTTTTTGGTTGCTGATTGGGAGGCGGTTGATTCATTTCGCTACTTTATGTCCTTGGAAAATTTAAACTGATTAAGAAGTTATGGACAGTTCTGGCTTAGATCCAAGTCTCAAGGAAAGTCTAGCTTTGGATTGAGTTTGGGGAAATTGAGGTGCAAAAATCTTTCAAGGTTCTAACTAGCCGTAAGTTTGCTGTTGCTCGACTAGAATTAGGTAGTGTTTATAGTCAGTATGATATAGTCATAATACATTTAGTAATATAGTATATCTTAATTTATAGTCTATAGTCATTCGAGTACTGAATGTAAATGTCTATATATATTTAGACAATTTATTTCTGGTAGTGGAAATCTTACGCAATTACTGCATGTTGGTATTTGTGTTCCCTTACCCAGATCACACCACCTACTGAAAGGCTGAAAAGTTGTTTTAATGCAAGATTTTATTTTATTTTACCAAATATGGAAGGGAGATTTTATTTTACCAAACCTGGGAGGGAGAAGGAGGAAATAGTACCTACAGGATGAGGCACTATTTGATATATATTTTAAGATTCTTCGAGTGTTGTAGGATAATAAGTATTTCGGGGTCAACTCTTGCGAGGGAATGAGGAGTGGATGGGGAGTATCGCCATTTTGAAAAGGGTGAAAATGGAAGACACGTGATATGATGGAAGAGGATTTCTAGGGGGTCAGGGAAAGGGAGAAAGACAATGTTTGTAAAGTGGGAAGGAAAATGACACCCACCCCCCCTTTTTTTTTTTTTTTTTTTTTTGCCCTGCATAAGATAAAAAGAGCTTGGCTTTTGAAAAAGGGCGAAATATGTTTTTTAGCCGTTTATGAACATGTCACGCGTACGCTATATGTGGTAAAACACTTCAAGCCCATTCTTTTTGACAAGATATGACTGCTTCCATTATCGGGTGCCTTCCACAATTTTTGTACAAAAAGTTTATTCATCTATTCCAAAAAAAAAGTTGGTTATTTTTTAACGAAAAGCAATATTTGTATTAAGAGTCAATTTTTAGACAAATCTCTGATAGAGTGTAGGAGTCATCTCTGAGAATGAAGTCTTTGTGTTTCATATGATGTCTTTCTTAGAAGAATGTTATGTATGAGCCTCAAAGTAGGAAACTTGAAACTACGCAGGACCAGACGTTCAAGTAAATGACGGTAGAATAATGCGACAGTGAAATTTTGTGCATAAAGGGAAGGGCTTTGACTTGTTTTCAATTTGTTTCATCTCAAAATTGCATGTCATAAAAGGAGCCCTTTGTTACTGTTGTTATGCATATGATCTCCTTTTTGTTAGATTGAGATCTCTCGCACTTATTATCTCCATGCATTGTCAATTCATGCCTTGCTTAGGACAAAACTATTCGTCTCAAACTTTTAATTGTTTGTCGGTTTAATTTTTTTTTTAAACCACTTAGTTTCAATATCTTAAATGAACCACAAGCAACGTACTCTTAACAGATTGAAAACTAAAAATTTGTTCTTCATTTTCAAAGGCAAATATATATACATATATAGACCGGAAAATGTGTATTTGGATAAGGACACTTGAAAAAAATTCAATTCTTTCCAACAATGAGCTACATATTTTGAAGACATAATTATACATTTTTAAATATTAGATCATCCTTTAACTTTTATTCAAAATAAAATTCTTTGATTTTTATTCATTAAAAAATATTTAGATGCAAATTTTCCCTCGTGTAGTTTTTACTCCAAGCATATAGCCCAACTATTCCATTTGTATAAAAAATAGAATTTCCAAGTTAAAATTTCTAGAAAAAAACTGTAAAATATTTTGGAGCATTATAGACGTTGTTATCATGTGGTCGAAATTTTTTCCGCAAAAATTCAATAACTCCTTACGATTTCTGAAGTCAACTTTTTTGGAAGATTTTTAAACTCAATTCTTTGGAAAGTTTTTAAACTCAACTTTTTGGAAAGTTTTTTAAACGTTACTTTTCAAAAAGACTTTCCAAAAATTACAAATAGCCAAATCTGTCCGATTCAAATTCAATACAAATTTATCCAACTTTAATGTTTGTTTGCGTAAATTTTGGGTGAAGTAAAAACTTAAAATAATGTTATTGGTAATTGTTGTTCGACAGGTTTTATTGCCTGTAGCATTACGACGAGTAACTATTATTAACATCTAATTTTTATTTCCTCCAATTGTACTTACATCATAAACTCTTCAGAATTTACTTCCTTAATGAAGCGGTTATAAAAAAATTCAACCTAATTAACAGGTCCACATTGCAAATTTTGGTTTTTAATTAGTTTTGTTTCATGGATTTGTAGTGCTCCACTATCCTCCTTGTTTACTCGCTTGTGCTCAACCTCTTAAAAAATGAAAACTTGGTAAGGTACTTTCACCGCCTTACAATGTGTTTACGCTCTCCTTATCCGATCTCGGGCAACGAACGAACCGTGCAAAACTTTCTGGTAATAACAATACCAAAACAATGCTTGTGAACAGTCTACCGTGAACTCTTATTCCGTCCATCCATGTGAATCTGCAATCGCTCTTTCAGCAAACGATTTCACAATTCTAAAATTTCCTGCTGCATTTCCTTCTTCCGACTTCGCCAATACCATCTTTCGCAAAAAATATTTTCGTAACCTTGTACATATTGAGATGTTATTGACTTCGAAACTATTTCGGATTTAAATTGATGGAAAGGTTGAGTGTACCTTATACACAAGTACATAAAATTTCAATAGTGCAATAGATTTTTTTCTCATCGTTTTATCGTATTTAAATTATTTATATCGATGATTTAAATAGATAGATAGTTGACATTTTTACGCAGGAAAATTTTTCGTGTTGAAATTTGCTTTTGGCATATCATTAATTAAAATTTTGTGACGAATCGCAATGACAACTCTAAAAATGAATTTGAATATAATTTTCGAATCTAATTAGTTTTATTAATTAATATAATTAATTTATTAAGTCTAATTAGTTTTTATAAATATTATTAGTTTTAGTTAATTAATTATGATTATAATTAGTATTGTTATTAAATTTCCACAAATTACTTTTGAATGTGGATTAATAATGCTTTAAATGTTTGCTTCAAATACTGTGTTTCAATCAATTTGTATCTAATGTAGAATAAAACTTTACATTTAATTATCTTTTTCTAAATAACTTAAGTTCTTTACTAGATGTAAATTGTCTTCGTATATCTATATCTTCGTTAAAGAAGCCTACACACTTTTTTTTTAAAGCAATTATCGTAACATATTGAGTCTTGTGTTTTTTATTTTTTAATATCTTTGTTTCGTACTTTTACACCACAACATTTATAAACCTAGTGAAGCATGAGTAATTGAAATAATACATGCTCCTCAAAAATGTATATGTTCAAACAATATCATATTGTGTTAGTTATCGCTGTTATTTTCGAATTTTTAATATCTAATATGACAAAAAAAAGAAAGTTTTTAATTGGTATTGCTTAAAAATATTCAGCAAAACCCCGTTAACGTGAAAGCGAGGGGGCCGCCGAAATTTTTTGCGTTAACCAAATTTCGTGTAAACTGTCTAAAAACTTTTTCATCTAATTAATGCAGATTTAAACTACTAGCTATATGTGTATTTAATACTATAGTGTTTTAGAACATTTGCATTACATTGCTTATATTTAGTACAATAGTTTAACAAGACTAACTAACATTGCAATTGTAACTAACATTTGTAAAACTAAACAAGCTGAAGAATTGAAATAAACGTTGTTTTGTTGTTACAACAACGTGTTATAGTTGCATCCTTTAGACTTTTAAGATAGATTAAAGAAAATCCATCACACCAGTACCTTATTATTAGATTAAAGAAAATCCATCCCACCAGTACCTTATTATTTATTTGACTTATAAACGATGTCTGTTATTGATTTTTTGCTTTAACTTTTTTATAATTATTTTTTAAATGCGTCTACCTCTTCTAAATTATCTAAAGCATGCGAGGTTTTATCCTACTGCATTATGAAACGTTGCATGATTTCATCTTAAAGAATATTTTTTTTTTTGTCATTTTAAGCTGGATTTCATTATGTGAGATTTTTTGTTAAATGAATAAATTAATGTCGGGTTTAAGGTTCATCGTTATTCCACGTTAACGGGATTAGACTGTGGTTAAGTTACATTTATTTTTAAGCGTAAACCTCCAAGTTCATTCTCCACTCATTTTTCACCAAATGCTGAACAGAAATTTTTACCTGTTCCTGTCGTGTTGGTCAACAGATTTTTATGGAATTAAGAGCGGTCACTGGACTTCAAATTTAAAGTTCTCCATAGTCAATTATTCACTTCTAAAGTTAACATATTTTTACAAAAAAAAAATATATTATTATGAAAAAATAATTACAATTGAAATATAATTTGTTTAACAAATTAAAATGAAGATAGATGTAATTGTTCAAATATTAGCAAATGCTACTTCAAATAAAAAACCACAGGTTCGATATTACAAATTTTATTATATGGTTTTTCTTTTGATGGAAAGCTTCATTTATAACATTAGCGATTAGGTTCAGCCTTTTATATGACTTCCATGTCCTTAAAATGCCACATTTACTCCTTGTGGCAAAAATGTGAACTTATTTTTATTATTATTATGTTTTTTCCATTATTGCAATAGAACTTACACAAAATTTTATGAAGATATATTGATTAGTACAGCCTCAGACGCATTTTCTATTTAAAAAAAAAGGTGTCTCGTGTTTTATTTTTGTGTGGAACAACTCACGGAATTTATTTGGAATGTAATGATCAATTAAAATACAGCTTTTTATCTGACGTAATTGTTACAATATGCAATTCCTTTGCCATTTTTTTTAATTTGAAGTTGTCATACTCAGACTATTATAGATCTTGCCACATCTAATTTCAGTCTGTTCGAAAACTCTAAAGCAATTGTTCTTTCGTCTTTCGAAGGAAATGATATTTATGCAGATGTTTTACTCGGATTATTTTGTTTAAAAAAATGTTTTCTTCATTTTTATGATATTTCTCTCCCTTTGTATTCCTCAAAATACCTTGGAAGTTGAACATTTTGAAAGGTTTCAAGTTAATCAACGATTCTGGAATTCGTTTGAGTGTGGTCTGAACTAGGTTTTTAGGCATTAGTTTAAATGCCATTGAAATATATGCTCGTTAAGTTTCCGTTTGTTATTTGTCAGTGAGAAACTGTTACATCGCACTAAAGCTGAATTCATTTTGCACCAAAGCGTACAATTCCCACTTGCGAACTAGTATTTTAAAATTTTAAATGAAATCCCTCTTCCCCTTTCCTTTCTCAATTCAATGGTTTATTGTGAAAAAAGAACTACCGAAACTAAAATTCAAAAACAAATACGTCTAAAAATGGTGACAGTAATTATAGATATGACATAGAGTCGATTTGTTGCCATAAGAAATATGACAAATCACAAAATCAAAACGATTTTGGCAGCATCAAAATCTCTAAAATAGTAAAAAGTAAAGAAGCAACTATATCATCCTCTAATCTCCTCCACTGCATCTAGCTTGGTTGATAAAAAAAAACAACTATAATATGATTTATTGTTCATTTTAGAGTTATTGATGTAATTTCAAATGTAAAATTACTGTAGATTTAAAAAAAAAAGTTCAGAATGACTTCAAATTAAAATTCCTTTGTCTTATGCAATAAAAGTATTTATTGTTTGCTGGTGCTGCTCCGTGAAGCAATAACGCACCGATATGGAAAGAATGTTCTCTAGTGTCAAAAATTATAATTCCAGACTAAAAGAAAACAGGTTTTTGTCTCAAAAGGGTCTTTCTTTGAATCACACGCTATTCAAGGACCACGCTTGTGTAATTTCCTCATCGGGATATCTCCATGTTCCTCGAAAGACAGACGATTATGATAGCATTGAAGAATTCAAAAATGAATCGCGTGTTTCATTGAAAGAATTAAAATAATAATTCATTTCTGTGTAAACGTGTTTCTAGTAATAAAATAATATTTATCTGCTAATGTTTCGAAAATAACATTGTTTTAATAGGGATTGTAGACTTAGGCTATTCTAGGAGCTAATCTTTAAATAGCTATTCATATTAGAAAAGGTGGTGACGTTCACAGATAGCTAACCTTTCTACATTTCATACGAATTTTCTTGTTTGAGTCAGCCCGAAATTCTTTTATTTTTCTTTCTCTCCTTTTTTTTAAAAAAAAAAAAAAAAAAAAAAAAAATGTGCTACTATTATTTTAATCTTGTTTGACTGATTACATTTTTCACTCATGTTGAAACAGTTTTTATGACCGAAATTTTTGGAATTTTTTTTATTTTTTTATTCTCTCATCATTTCAACAACTAAAACTTGGGACCAATCGCAGTCAATACCTTTAAAAAATAAATTCGAATTTTCTAAATTTACTAGCAATCACATACTCACATTTAAATTTTTCTTATCAAGCATTTTGAAAAACTGCAGTCTGTAATGATGCCGACGTTATGCATGACACTAAATACTCACGATTTAAAATTTGATTTAAAAAAAAAAAAAAAATCTGAACTTGGTATCCTCAATATTTTTTTTCAACTGTCTTATCAATTCTGACTTATCGACTTTGAGTTTGCTTTGAGGTGTTTGAGGTGGATGTTGACAATTTAAAGTAGTTTTGCACTATCTTGGTACTTTATCTCATTATCTTTATTTTAAGAGTTTATTTTTCTGACTGTTGAATAAGGATTCTGGTGAAAGGAAATAAGTTAGTTGGACTAAAAGGTGTTTCGAAAGTGTATTAATGTTTGTTTAACTATTTTAAAATGTTTGAAGAATGGAAAAGCCATTTATGTGTTTGTACTTTTACAATATTTTAATGTTACACTATTTTAAATATCTTGACTTTTCAAATGAACTATTATTTTGGTTAGTCAATATTTATTTTATTTTTTTCCTTCAAGTTATATTTTGATGTTTCGACGGCCCAAATAGTGCAGTAGTGTATACGATACAGCTGAATCGACACACTACAATAATTAAAATGATAAAGTGTAATTTTGGAATATTTAATTTTGAATACCTAGTTAAAGATACTATGTAAACTTAAAAACCTCATTTTTTGGGATGAGATACAAATGTTCAATGCGGATTTGTCAAATTTTGATTAATTTCATATATCCAAAGTCTGACAGCAGCGCACGTTAAAACGCAAGCGGTCAATGAATAACGGAGAGGGCGGTGGCCTCTTCCGCCCCTCGCTGAATCCGCCAATGCATTCATAAGTGTAGCCTATGCCAAAGATATTTTCCAGGTGGCCCGTGACTTAAAGAGCACTTCACTGTCTTGATCGGAAGAAGCCAGCAGCAGAGATCCTTTCGGTTGCTAGCAGCTAAGCCGCAGTCAGTTGAGCTGCGACATTATCAAATATTAATGTATTAGCCTTTGGGCGTGGAAATGTTGAGGCATAGGTTTAACATTTTGAAATACATACGTAAGAAGTTAATAAAAACGTTGTATTGTTACATCAACGTTTGATAATTGTGTCTTTTAGACTTTTAAGATAAGTTAGAGAATTCCATCACAGCCTATTAAAAGGTTTCCTGGTGCTCCTATTGCCTTGTTTAGTTCATTCATTAATATTTAATAATCCCTTAAAAATCAATAATTTATTAACCTTTTACTCTATCAATGTCCTTTACTTTACAATATCTTCCACACATCCAACAGTATTTCCTCATTTTATTACCCTGCTTGTAAAAATCGAAATCATTTTGAATTAACATTGAGATTATTGAACTATCATATTTTATTATTTTAAAACTTATCTGATACACTTATTGCATTTACATCTTTGAAATTTTACATCTCAGATTTCTAAGAGGACTTACAAAGTTCAGACCAATATCTGAAATAAATGTTATAAATTAGCAGTTCTTATTTTTTTTTATCTAGAATTATGTTATCCTAATAGTCAGAATTTAGAATACTTTGAGTTTAGTTTAGAATTAATTTAACTGTGCTGCTAATTTCTACTTTTTTCGCAAAAGAAATTACATCTTACACATGAGTTAAATTGCATGTGATTATTTTTTATTGTAATTTTAGTATAACTAGTTAAAGGGAAATGCATTCTAGTCGAAGGTTTTTCTTGAGTGGTTTTATTCGTCATCATCTTCTGATGGTGTTCTAGTAATGTTCACCCACCTAATTCGTTAACTCCATTCTATTTACGTTAAACCGCTTAGTGCTTTTACTTCATTTCTTTAAAATTCAATTATAGTATAACTTAATTATATGTTAGGTATGGTAATTTCTAATTTGTCGCAATGATTAGCAATTATGAATATTCATCCTCATCTGTCACTGAGTACATTAGGACGATTTAAATAGTTTAACCTTCACAATCACTTGTCCTTTGCTGACAACTATCAAAACATGTGGATAATTTAAATTTACCACCATACTTTATGTATTCTAATTTACAACCATTGCGCGTTATTTCGTTTATATGGCCTTTGGCCCAATTATACAGCTAGTTTAATTGTTGTCGTTTTCATATTATTTATTTATCGTATATTTTTCCAACTTTGAATTGGTTGTAGAAATATGAAATTGATATGGTCGTAGAAATAGGCATTTCTGCACCAAATAGTGGAAATCGGGTGTAAAAATGTTAATTTGTTCAATGAATAATATTCTTGAAACGTGTAGCTTTCGTTGGAGTGTGTATTTGTAAATCTTACAAGGTTTTTCCTTCAGATTTTATCAAAACTGGTTGTCACTAAAAAGAGTTTGGTTAATCACGACCGTCTGTTTAGTAGTCACAGATGAGAGTTATGTCTTTTCGTTTTCGTCTCTAGTTAATAATAACACGAAGAAAATAAAGAAAGAAAAAAGATCTTCATCCAAAACTCCAAGTTTGAATTGTGTCTGCTTACATCTGTTAGAGAAACATCAATGTTTTTATTGCTAGCCATTCTGAGTAAACTGTGACCCCTGGAGGACTCTTTGATCTTGATATTTTATATTATTCTTATCATCCAGAAGTATTTTTTTGATAAAAAAGTATTCTAAAATTAGTTTGAAAATATTTTTTAAATAGTATAGTAGTAGTATAGTATAGACGTAGTGATATTGTATTACATGAAAAGATAAGACTTTTTGGACTGTTGTTTAAGACACTGATAGAACTTTTAAATACTTTAACCTTCCGCATATATCTAAGTCTCTGTATGTGGGTGATTCAATAACATTTTACGACGGACCCCACAGTGGTGGAACGGTGCGTCACTCTCTATCAGACGGCCTATTATTCCATTAATTCTGATCAAGTGTTGCAAGTCTGCGGCCACTCGATGACTCGTCACGCAACCGCAACACCAACTTTGTCGTCGAAAACATTGATAATACAGCTAGTTGGGAGACAGGGAGCCAATTTACTATCACAACGGATGTCCGGATCTGGAGGCAAAAAGCGAGCAGTATTATTTTTTTGCCTTTGTTATTATTTCTTGGTTTCCTCAGGAAGATGACTTCTAACTCGTGTTGTAATTGCACGAGTTTTCTTTCTCGCGGACGTCATAATTCTCCAGCTGATTCTGGTTATCTCTGAAGGAAGAAACTGCCCTTGCGTGTGGAAGTATGTATGTACGCCATTTGGAATCGGTTGAAGTTTTTTTTTCTTTTTTCTTTTAAATGGGTTTAGCGTTTACTTTCCGGTTGTTGTGCAATGTGGAATGATCAGTAGCGTAATTAGTACTTTGAATGAGTTTACTTGGAAAATTTAATGAGCTGTCAGTGGCTCTATAATAGTTGGGCGTGGACTTAGAATTTAGCCTATTGTGTTTTGTGTGATTGTGAAATCTAATAAAGATTCGGTTATATTTTGCTTTGCTGTTTATGAGTGCTATGAAGAGAATTTTTTTTAGAAGAAAAACACCATATTACCCCTCATCGGTGTCACAAAACTTCATTCTTTTATTTTTAAACGCGAACTTTGCTGTGATTACACACTATGTAAATGTAAGAACTGGACTTGTAAAATATCGACAGGTAAAATGGTCAGTCAAAAGAAGTTATGAAATATAATGGTTGCTGACAAGGTACGGTATTTATATAGTTACTACAATAAATTTACTAAAATAGTTAATTAATTGCAGTAAATAAATACCGTATTTAATACCATAATTTGAAGCACTGTATCTAACGAGTACTTGAGTGTAAGTAATAAAATTATTTATATTTTTGCTAATACTTTTCGGTGAAGTGTTCATTCTACAAATTAAAGAGAAAATATAAAATTATATTAATATCAGAATTGATAAATGGACAAATCTAAAGCTAAGAACTAAGAGCGATTACCGAAATAAACCTGCAGTTGATGGATTTCTGTCATTCAGTATTCACACACATGCGTCGTACGCAACACACACACTATTCTAATGATCAGTTTATGGAAAATCTTATTGTAATAATAAAAACTCACTATATGATCAATAATTATAATCCTCTTTCTGAAAATTATCCTTTCGTTCTAAATGACTGCAGGAATTTAGAACGTTTTAGTCAAAAGACCAAGGTGCATGTGCATATTTTGGAAATCATTCCCATTGAAAGATATAGGTTGCTATCAGGGTGAATCCAAAGCCTTATTTATCTTTCAGTGTCAATCGCTTAATGTGTTTAGCACTAATGATAAATAATGGGTCATCGTATCTTCTGTGAATTCTGTCATAATTAGAGGTTCTTTCTTTAGCCTGTATTTATCCTCGTAAGGATTATGTCCTATTAACTTAGTTTTGAATGTGAGCAAGGTGGCGTTTTAATATAACGGTATGCCGACAATGTTACAGTAGGAAAATTTTTGTACCAGCATTTTAGTACTACAGTAGCAACAATTTTGTGCTTAAAGTAATTATCCGTTCGCTTGAGATCGATGTCATCAGTCAAAATTATAAACGCTATACGTTATACATTGTCATTGAGCGAAACGAATGCATTGTGTTCCGTTTTTTTTTTTCTCTCTCTCAGCGAACGATTTCGGTCTTTGAGCTTAACTTATCTTATCCAATTAAGTAAATCCATCGTCCCTTTTTTCGAATTTTTAATGTCTTTGACTGAGATACCATCAACAGTATGCAGATTTCTTACCTGGCAACTTTTTGGCACCTACAGTCGCCGCTTCTGATTACTCCTGTTACGTACTATCACGAGACCTTTAATTTGACGTAGTAGTGCTGTACGTCAGATTAAAGGTCTCATGATAATTCCAATTTCCTCTTTCAAAAATTAGACTGGAAATTCTAAAAATAGCTTTCGGATGTACTTCGTGAATTCGTTTAACCTGGAGACCTTTACGGAAGTGCATTCAAATTTTGACAAGAAAAATTATTCCATATTAAATCTAATTCTGATCTTGATTTCAAATCGGAATACCTTATTGCGATTTTGTGGCAGTAGTGTGCACCAAATTTTCCAACAACTGAAAGCAGGTTACTATCATCGAATTGAGGTTTTTTTAGCTAAATATCTCCATAGGTCCGCTTTTAATTTACATCCATTTAAAGCAACTTTTAAATTATTTACAAATTCCCTGTTGATGCAGCATTCTTGTATCCTGACTTCATAGTTAGATTTTTAAAAATCAACCTATAAAAATTAATCGTTTGAACACAAAATAAAAAAAAATCAAGGGAAGAAATTTTGATATTTAAATATTTTATACACCTTTCATCTTTATTAAAAGCATCTTTTCAGAACGCAATTCAGGATTTTGTTGACAATGTTTTGGAACTTTATTGAAAATGGGTTCCTAGGAATCCCAGATTATTTTTTTTCAAGATTCGCAGTTTCCCTGCATGTAATTGTTTGTATAGAACCATATTATATTCATTCACTTATCTTTGCCACATCAGCATTGTTGTGATGTAAAAAACTTTTAATTCAATGTAAAATGTATTTTTATTTTTTATTTTTTCGAAATAATTTGTTCAATTTCAAAAATAAGTATACATAATGGTTTATGTTAAAATCTCCATTTTGTGGTACATGGTATTTTTTATAAAGAGGACCAAATACAAACTTTTTGATTGTTTTGAAAAAATACTCACTAAAGAGCAATATGTGATCTATGTATTAAGAATTTATCAATTTTTAATCAATTTTTAATGATTATTTTTTGTATTCATAACATTCTATACTCTGAGCTTTATTTATGTACTAAGAATTGTTTCCTTTTGATTAGCCATTTTTCTATCAAGAAATGCAATTATTTTTTTAAAAAAATCCTCTAGTTTTCTGAAATTCTTAGTTTAGAAATTTACAAGTTATAAGTCCTTTAAAAGAATATAACTTTTGCGGAATTATTAAAATTTTTGACATTGTCAGTAGTATTTTTTAGATGTCATAACTTTGTGTGGAACTCAATTATTTATGTAAATTCAAATTTTTTTCAGGAATTTTTAAAAATCATGGCTGATGACTCTCCTGGAAAAGTCCAAGCCCTGAGAGCTATATTCGCTGAGAAGAATAAACCTCTCATGGGAATGATGCCTCCAGGAGGAAAGAATGCAAACAGACCTTGGAAAACCTTCGATTCTGCTGAGGAGACAGTCTCTTTTAAAGAAAGAATCATTAGCGAACAGAAAGTCTCATCGCAGCTCATCACCAAAGTTCTGCCGTTTCCAGTCAAGAGACCCGAACTAAACCCTATCATGAATGGGGAACAACATTTAGACATTAATGGGTCCGGTGATAGGCCACTCAACAAAGCCCCACCTAGGCCTACTGTAGGACCAAAGCCACCCCACTTGTCGCAACAGCTCAGAAATGGTTCTTCCGTTCAATCATTTGAATCTAAAGACATATTAGAGCGTCGAACTTCTGGTGACAGTCTCTCCAAACAGAAGGCTGTGGCAGAAACCATTGCATCGTTCATGTTTACGAATGGGTTTGCCCATAAAACAAGTGACTCTGTACTAAACAATAAAATCAGTGCACCACCACCTGTACCATTGCCTAGAAACTCACCCCAGACGAGAACAAATCAGCAAGACCAAACTGAGCTCATTAATCTGTGTAATTCTCATAATAGTGATAAACTTAGCAAGAGGGACTCTGAGACACTGTCTAACATAATTAACTCTGATAACTATATATGTAAAGGCAGTTGTAATTTTAAGAGAAAAGAGCTACCTTCTCTAGAGAAGCTTGGACCACCCCCTCTGAAGCCATCTAAGCCTCCACATATGGTGTTACCCTCAAAGTATTGTGTGTTGCCTCAGTCTAATTTTCCTGTTTCTGCACCGAGTTTACCTCCACCTTCTACCTCACCACCAACAATTCCACATCGACCTGCACCCCAAAGACCAGCCTATCGTAAGCATATATTTTTCAGTTTATTTTATATTTATCCTGTATTTTAATTATAGGTTTGTATATTAAAAATTTTACTTGTACCAATTATTAAAAGTGCATAGGATTCCTGGAACCAGTGGCGGCTTGTGGGGTACTGCAAGTACAGCTGGGCTGCATCTAAATTTATTAGTTCAAAACTAAAATTATGTATTTTACTAATTTACTTAAATGAAGATGGAATTTCTACGGCAAATGTACACAAATGTATACCGATAGAACTCAATTGAACCTTTCACGTTTTGGGTTGCACTATTATTTTTGATCACAGGCCGCCACTGCTTGGATCTTAACATTCAATGATCTAATTAATTTTCACCTGATTTGATTATTTGATACTTTAAAACAATGAATACTCGAAATCCTGTCTTTATTTTCATCTGAGTTGATCTCAATGCTAGTGGTGTGTATCACTCTTGTCTCAGTGAGTATTGATATAAGTCCATTACTAATATTTTTCTTCTTTATTCTTAACTATGTATGTCCTTTAATCTTAAAAAAGAACTCATGAGTATATAACAATCGAAAAAAAGTCCAGTTCCCAAGAAATAATCTTGAAAGAATTCCAATTAGTTCGTGGAACCTGTTGAAAAAGTTAAAACATTTTTGGTGTTCGGAAATAATTTCCCTTCTAAAATTTCTATCATTACTATAATAGTTTATCAATTAGTAAAATAAACAGACAAATAAAAAGGTTACTTTGACCAATGGTAATATTTGATAATTTTTCTCTTGTAAAATTGTTTAGTTTCTTTCAGTTTTTAATCCTCAATAAGATTGCATTTATTTACACTCGCATCAAATTTGGTGAATCATCAATCATACTTTTGTTACATTATTTTCCTCTCATGTGAAATATGAGCAAGAACTCTTCTTTTTACCATTCCTTGTATCTTTAGCCTGTCCTCCGAGGCCTCATACGCCACCCCCATTGCCCCCTCTGTCAGCGCCTGTCATCAAGCCATCATCGTTGTCTCTCAGGGAGGAGATAGAAGAATTATACGAGGACACTCTGTTGGGCGAACACAAACGACCAGTCTCACTTATGTAAGTACTAGGATTGATCCAGACGTTGCCATGGTCTTGGCTAACAATTTAATTATTGGATTTTCTTTGATGGCTGTATTGTTCTAGTTCTGTTTACACATCTTTTAATTTATAAATTTGTTGGTTTATTGTTAGTAAGTAGCACTAAAATGGCCTAATAGATTTCTTTAATCTTTGTGTTCAAAACATCCCTAAGGTGATCCATACACTAAAAATTGTAATGTATTTTGGTTGTGGTAATTTGAGATTGGTGAAAATTACCCTATTTGAGCTGATATTTTTTGTTTTGAATCCATTTTTTAAACTAAATGTTAAAATTAAATTCCATTGGTAATTTTTTCTTTCATGGCATTTTAAAAAATTTCTTTCTTTCTCATGTATCATAACAAAATCTCTGTATTTATTATAAATTTTAATTACAGAGAGTTTTCATAGTTTAAATAAAACAATACTTTATCCCTCTGATTTAACAAGTAAAAATAAAATTTAACTTATTAATTCATCATATTCTTGTAAGTTATATTTTTGATTTTAAACTTTTTGTGCTACTTTGAAATAACATTAATATGAGTTTTTACGATATTGTGCCCCATCAGGGTTCCCACGGTCCTTGAAAGTCCTGGAAAGTCCTTGAATTTTTTTTGATGAAATTTGGTCCTTGAAAGTTCTTGAAAAAAGGATAAGGTCCTTGAAAGTCCTTGAATTTTTAAGTGACCAACAACAGTGGTATAGTGTAAAATAAAAAGGTGTGGGAATGCTATGTTGCGTCGTTACAAACGTATATATATATTTCTGTGTGTGTGGGGTTGGGGGGGAGATAGAGTGAAAATTACAACTTTAAATAGTTTTGTTAATATTACTTTAATAATCTCAAAATAGCTCACAAGCACCTCTAAAAATTAAAAAAAGAAATAATAATAATTGCGTGTTTCGACTTATTCTTTTATACAAATAATTTTTTAAACTATTAAGTTTAATAATTTAATATAATATTTTAAATAATTTGCTTTGCACAACTCATTTTAAAAGATTGTTTAACACTTTATAAAGGATTATAACACATTTTCAAACATATTATTGACACAAATTTTTAAACATTTTTTCCAAAATGTCAGAGATGCCTTACATGCAATGGGTTCGGTTAAATTCCCAGATTCTGTAGCTCCTCAAAATCTGTTTTCAAAATGAATAAAAAAGATTGTGATTATTGCAGAAGTTGATTGAAATGTAGAGAAGTTCCTCTTTCTTAATAGATCCTTCATTTCCTTTTCCAAATTTGCTCCATTAATAAAATAATTGGAAAATTCAAATCCATCAGTCGATTTAAAATTTTTTGATAAAATATTAATTTGTGTACTATCTCAATCATCTCTAATTTTAAGTGGGATATTTCAATGTAGACTCATTACTTGCCAGATGTGTTTGGGACATTCCTGTTTTTTTTTTATCTTATACAGTTCAATTTTGTTATCCCGACTGTGGTGACGGTTAGGTGACAATAATAGTCAAAAATGGGTATAAATCGGAGGAGAAAGCAAACTGCAAAATATATATGATATGGCCAACAAAAACACTAGATTTTAAAAAAGATAGTGGAAATTTCCTCCCCTTATTGCTGCCACTGTATGATTTTTTTTTAAAGAACTGCTGCTACATTTTAGGAATAAATTCTGAAATAACTGTAAGTGCAAAACTTTCCCATCCTCAAACCGAAAAGAAATTTAATTTTGCATTTTAAAGTACATCCGAACGGCTTTCCTACTTCTTCACAGCCCAATTTCAATGTATTATACCCATTTGCAAAACAATTAGCACTTTTATATTAAGGAAAATCAAATATACAGGAGTATCCTAGGAGTAAAATGCTATGTGTGCAAGAATGAGTTTTGGTGCCCCTTACAATGAAAATGGGTATAGAAAACACTCCAAAATTGGTAAGGGTGCACATTATTAAAATCGTAGCGTTTTCTGCACTAAATAATATTGTTTTAAGTCAGCTTTTATTAAGGAACCCACAGATTCATTTTTTTATTTTTTTTTATAAAAAATTGTAATAAAATTATTTTTGTAAGAATTTAATAAAATACTTGTTATTAAAATTACTGATTTTTGCTACGCATTACTTTTATTAGTAGTAATCTGCTCTTAGCGCAAGCATTGGAACTCCTTTGCAACCCAGGGTTGTGAAGGGCTGCAATTCGGCTAATGTAGCATTGTCAGAACTGTCAAGTTTAAGTGAAACAAAGTTAACAACTGTTCAGTTCTGTCGAAACAACGTAGCGGAGCCCTTGAAGCCAGTCTCTTTACTGTACATTCAAGCAACATTTTATGTGTTGAACTAAACGTATTCAAATTCACAAATATTCAAAAGCGAAGTTAATATAAAGGATTTAAAAATCAATACTATTTTGAACATATTTTTTCATGTTCAAACAAGTTATCAGTTTGATTTTCCCAATATCTGGGAATAAAATAAATATTTCCCAATATCTGACAAAATATAAATATATAATTCCGTGATCTCAAAACACCTTAAAATATCAACATTCTGCTCTTACTTATCTTGATTTTTAGCACTAACCAGTTTATTCCGTCAGAACCACTGGTTTGCTTAACTTTTTTTGATTGTTAAAGATCCCATTTTTTGTTGTCATTTGTTTTTTCCTCTTGAACAAATTCATTTCTTAGGTACGTTGAGAGATTTACAAATAATTTTATTAAATCCGCGACATAAAAATTAAAAAAAAAAAAATACATAACTTTTGTTGATAAATCGGTTAGCGTTCCAGTTAAAATTAGAGGAGGCAAAATATTCTTCAAGGAAAGAGCGCAAAGAACTGAATGTGCTAGGTCACAGTTTTGTTCTTTAAAAATGTAGATATTTGGAGTGAATTTGTGTATGGAAGTTTTAGACTGTATATACGACGAACCATACAAATTTGACATCTGGAATTCTTCCACAAATACAGATCATTCGTTGAAGGGGATAATTGCTATTGGATGAATCGTAGCTAGATGTAAACATATCTGTCAGTTCATTTCTAATGAAGGAGAAATGGCCATGTGTGGTTTACCGCGCCTCTTTCAAGTGTTTTACAAAAACTAGAACTTGCCTGCTCAGCTCTGAAGTTGTGGATCCCAGACGAAAGCAAGTTCCCACGAAATGACTTTTTTGTTTGCTTACTTGGCTTTGAATTCAGTATTACGTAAGGAGAAAAAAATTAAAAAAATTTTAGATGAGGGAACGTCGTTTCGCTTTCTAAAAAGATAAAGGATTGCCGTTGCCTTATGTTCCCACTCCACTATACCCCTGACCACCGATAATCTCCGTTTTGTAGTTTTACGTCTGATGCAATTAAAATTATGGTCCTTAAATTTGTTTAAAAAGGTCCTTGAATTTTCTTAAAAAGGTCCTTGAAAGTCCTTGAATTTTTTTCTTCAATAAGAGTGGGAACCCTGCCCATTGATTTTCTAAACAAACAGAAATCCTCTGCTTTGGTGAATGTTGGTACTATACACCTATATATTAAAATTAAGTAGCTTTAATATAAAAATTACATAGATGAATTTTATTATTTTATGTTATTTAGTAAAGCATAATTTTACAAAGTATCTTTTCAATCCTAAATGTATATTCTAGTAATTCTTTTTTTGCAACAACTGACACACAATACAATTGTTATGATGATTGGTTATTTTATTTTCAATGAGATCTTAAAATATATATATTGTGAAATTAAATAATGAAACACAAGTTTAAAGCTTCCGTACAATGAATATTATCTTAACAATTTATTGATGGTATTCGTAAAAGGTAACTATATCGTGCATGTTTTGTTCCTTTGAGGTAGATGTTCCAGTTTTTTCTGTCTTATGTTGCAAATTCCATTTTATCTCCCTTATGCAAATCCTCTTTTATACTAATACAAATACAAAAATGATGACTAACAGCTACTGGCACAAGGGCCATCATCAGCAAGCTCACCATCAGTCGAAATATTTATTCAAAGCTTGTGCCATTTTTCACTTGGCACCAACAAAGCATTTAATTAATTTAATAAAAATTTTAATTATATAATAATAAACATTTTTAGTGGCGCCATCTGTTGAAAAGAACAGAAAAAATACTTTCATTTTCTTAAGTGTCATTTCATTTTCATGAAAATTCAATGCATTTATTTTTATTCATTAAAAACTGTCTATTCAATTAAATAATATTGTAATTGAAAATAAAACATATAAATATAAAGCAAGAAAAACTGACAATCCCTATCTTTTGTCTCCCTTTACAAGATATGCAATCTCACTAGAACTGCATTTTCATTTTTGAATTCACTATTTTACTTGCTGTTTTATTCACTACTTAAATTCCACAATAGCCCTGAATTCACGGCGGAAGAAGAAGCTGAGGAACTGTACAATGATGCTGGCCCTGTGGAAATGTCTTCAAATACAGCACCTTCTCTTCCAGTCAAACCAAAAGACCCACCCCCTCCATGTCCATCGGAATATCTGCAGCCTAATGTTCACAACTCAAGTGGTAAATCCTATTTTTCAGTTTTTCATATCAAAGTAGGCTTTGATTCATTTTACAGTAGTACTCAAATTATAATGAATTGTGATGACAGATTGATTTAGAAATTATACTTTTCGGTTAACCAAACGGTTCATTTCAATATAAAATATCCTAGTTTTTTTATATGTATTTTAAGAGAAAATGACAAATTTACTTTATGGTTCTTTTTAAATGGCAGTTTTCATGTTTGGCATTTACACAAATTGTTTTGTACTTTTTTCAAATCAATTGCGGCTAAGATCAAAATTTTGAATAAGTTTTATATGTTTTATAATTTGCCAAAATACTTCTTGTGTTCTCTTTCATTTTTGTAATTGCTTGCTTATCTTTTTTCTGTAGAGGAACTATATCAAGACGCTGATGATGTAAGTATATTATAATTCATGTAAATTAAATAATTTCTAATAACTTTTGAGATTATTTTCTTTTAAGTAGCTAGCACTTCAGAGCAAAAAATAGTAGTGTATATGTTATCTGTATAACCATTGCTTACTAACACTTGCTAAAATGTTATTAATAAATGGATCTTAGACTTTCTTAATAAAGTGCAACATTTATAAATTAACTATAAATAATTTTTTATCTAGTCAATGCAAAGGTTCATTTCATAAAAATATTCATTGTTCATTTTATGTCAGGAGTACTTAACCATTTTTCCTTTAACACTTGATGTTATCCAATAGCAATTTTAGAGAAAATCATGGAATCCTAAATCTAAAAATCAACATATTATTCTGTTCCGTAAAATGTTTACAATTTGATCATTCTTTTTGTTCATTAAAAAATATGTGTTTGATGGTTTTGGTTTTTCACATTATTAGCATAGTACTTATTATCAAGCCCTATATTTGATATTTTTGTTGAGTGTAATTTTATATAATGACCTCAAACTGTGGTAACTTGGAAATTTGTGTAATAGTGTTTTTGTATTTAATGAGAATAAAATATTAAAAAAAATTCAGTTTGTAGTCAAAAGTTTTTTTTTTTATCATTTATATATATATACTCTCCCTTTTGTTTTAATTATTTTCGTATCGATGCATTTCATGAAAGCCCAGAAATTAAATCTTAAATTTTTGAAAAAACTCATTTGCTCAATCATACTATGTGTATTAAGTCATGTGTTCTCTTGCTATTTAATTAATTCATATTGTATGTAATAATTTTAATTATTATTATTTATTCTAAATTTTAGATTGATGGTGAAGAATTTTATGAAGAAATGCCTTGTGATACAATAACAGAGTGAGTTTCCTTAAGAACATTTAAAGGATAAAAATTAGATTATTTTTTTTTAAATATGATTTTTCAATTGTATTTGCTATTTAATTATAAACTTAATGGTTTTCAATTGCTTTTTAATACTTTTTTTTTAAGATTGTTTTTTAAGTGGTTTTGATAAAAAAAAATTTGCCATATTACTATTGAATATAAATGTTTTTTACGACTCTGATTTCCAAAGACTAAATTCTAAATTATTGATTGTAATATGTGAATATTTAATAACAAGACTAAGAAGTGATCAAAAGAATAATTTCCCGTAGTTCTTAAAAATTGTGAAAATACTGCATAAAAAAAAATGCTTTGTATGACTCGAAAAAGTATTTTAGAATTGAAACGTATTGGTAACATGTATTACACATTCCTTCTAATTTTCTCTTCTATTGATGACTCTCAAGTACATTACTTTTACAGTTCACTGATAAAATATATTATTATAAATTTATTCTAGAAGTAATGAATCTTCATTTTCCTCAATTTTACAAGTAGCTAATCAAAGTTAAGAAACAGCTATTCTTTTAAAGCTTTTTGCTTCTCTTTAAAAATAAATGCCCTAAATGTATAATGGAATAGAAATCGAAAGTTTTGTATGAAGTAGTGTTGGATACCTTGAAAGAATGCAAAACATATATAAAATCACATCTAAAAACATAACTTGAAAATTGAAAAAAGTGGAAATAGCATCCTTTACCTTTTAAAGTGGAATATAGTGTCCTAGGTAAAGGTATATCATTCAGAATTTATTGGTTTATGTTACACAATTTAAATGTGAACTAAGGGATAATAAGCATGATCCAAAAAGATGTATAATATATTCCGTTTTATTCTTGATGAATAGAATATATTTATATTCTTATGTTTCCTAATACTTTTTTCACAATGGTAATTTCCTGTTTTTATATTTTTGAGCAAAACATTTATTGTGAGCATTCTGCTTTTCAATTTCAGAGAACCTGAATCTCCATTGTACAGCAACAATAAAAAAGAAATCGATAAACTCCGGCGGGAAGAAGAAAAGAAGGTACGCAAAGAGCAGAAAGAGAAGGAGAAAAGAGAAAAAGAAATGGAGAAACTGAAGAAAAAGTTTGGGGTAAGCTATCCATCAACATGTTCAAATTTCTAAAGGATATTGAAAATTATGTTTCTCATTAATCCTAATTTAACTTGTTTTGCATAAAAACTTGGAGTTATATTTTTATATAAAAGCCAAAAACTTAACTTTTAACAATGCTGCAGTTTTCCATTTTGTTTTCATTGATAGCTGAACTTGCATTATTTTGCAAATTGAATAATTAAAAAGGTAAGTTGTCTTTTTCTGAAACTCAAAGCAAACAAATTGTGCATCAAGTATTGTATTACTTTTTTTTTAATAATTTCCGTTATCGTCAATTTTTCATAGGTGCTCTTGGTTTTTCCAAAATTATAAATTTAGAGTATACAACTGTCATCAATGTCAGTTTTCACTAGTCCATTATGTTTGAATACTAAAACCATGTCATCGCCTTCATATTGAAATCAAAGTTTATTTATGATGTCTTCCCGACCAGCAATTTAAATCACCTCTTAAGTGAAAGAAGATTGGCTTGTACAATAGCCAGTAATATTAGAATAGACAGTTTCAGTGGGAAGAGATAAATGGTTGCTTTTTTTCCATCACCATGTATGCTGAACTTATATTCATTGCTAACAACTTTTTCTTTTTGTTTTGCTAGTTTTTTTTTTTATGTTTCTTTCTGCAGTTAATGATATTTGGTAAGCATGACTCACCTTATTTCTTGTAATTCACTCTGGAGATCTCTTGTGATCGATATTAAATGCCTGTATAAAAAAAAAAAGGAGCTACCCTCCATGGTTGGAAATTTTTTACTTTTGAGAGGGTTAGAATGTCTACATGAGCAGTGATGAACTGAAATGAACTTTCATAGAATTACCAAGGATAATTTTTTTCATTCCATGAAACTTTTCTTTGAAAAAAAAAAAAAAACTATTAATGTTAGAGTTATAGAGAGGAGAACTTTTTTTAATAGGTCAAAATTCATTTATTTCTCATCAGAATTTCCTGTTGAATTTTTGTATTAGTGAAGCTTGTATTTAAATAATGAACAAATTCTTTTAAAAGCAATGCACAAAATTAACATTTAATTTAACATACATAACATGAAAATACATTTGCCTGGGAATATTGCAAGTGGAATGCTATTCCTATTTTAAGAAAAATTTTACTATGGCAAGTGCATATACATATATACAGTTGAACCTCATTAAACCGAATACGCTTAAAACGAATTACTGTTAAAATGAACTACATTTACGATCCCCGTCCTACTGAACATACAAATAACATTATTTTCTTTGTTTAAGACGAACACGCTTATTACGAACTATCAGATTAGTCGAACTCGTATTTGAAGTCCCTAACGTTCAAACTTCCATTCTGTAAAACGAACAAGTCGTTTTTCACTTGTTATCAACTTTGTTTTCCTAAAACGTCTTCTAACAAAGACCCAGTATGCTAGTTCGCCTCTAGGTATTTGGCTGTTTTGCCCGTTTGCAACAATTTTCTACTTTTACCAACTACTTAAAACCGGTTGATCTGTGCTGCTCCCCCCTCTCCAACTAACCAGATCCAAACCTATTGTCAAGTTTATGTATACATTCCTGGATTGATTAAAAGACTTCAATAAGGGGCGTATGTTTCCACTCGAGTTATTTGACCCCTAGGACAGTTCAAACATGAAGAATCCCCCTGAGGTGAAGTGTTGATAGGAAAGGGGGGGGGGGGGCTACCAGGACGATGGATATGCCATATGTTTCACATCATCTAATTACCGGTTTTGTATCTACAGGCTACAGTGCGATAGTCCCGAACCCTCCCTTTTATTGTCTCCTTGGAATGCTGTCTCTTTCTTTATAGGTCTTTTTGCTAAAATTCTGGAATCCGCGACAAACCATTCACTGGGTTCGTCGGTTCACCTTCAGTTCCAGTTGCCATTCGTTATCTGTACTGTCCTTGTTCTTGTGAAGGAAGATCGAGATTAAAGTGCATATTTTAGAATGAGTTCTAATAGTAAAAAAAATCTTAACTTTGGAAGCAAAATATGCCTTACTCATTGAAGTTGTTGATGGGAGTTAAGACAAATCCGTTGCCCTCAATACATTGCACCGATTTCTCTTGGGAAAAGTTAATTCAACGGAATGCCTGAACAGTTTAGATTTGATTGAAGATTTCTGGACAAATTGCTCAGAAAAAAGCAGGAAACAGAGTGCAATAACAGAGTTTAAAAAAAAAAAAACCAATGAGGTATGTATCTTATCACCTTATGTATATCTTTTACCATACGATATTTTAAAAAGAATTTCTCTTGTAATCAATTAATAAACATTCTAGCTTTTAAATCTTTACTTTTGAAACTTTTTGTATTAGTGATATAGATATTGAATTTTTCTTTGAAAAATTCGAAATTTATTGCTTTTACTTAAATATGCATTAGGAACTAAAATTGTGTTTCAGAAAATCGCATGAAATTCTTTTAGTTTTTAAAAAATTATTTTATTGTTTTTCGGATAAATCGAACTATGGATAAAACGAATTAATTTTAAAGGTCCCTTGGAGTTCATCTTAATGAGGTTTGACTGTATTATCAATGCAAGTTCGTCATTTGTTGAAATAATTTCTCTACCTTTCTTATACAGTGATACATTACTGATATTAATATATAACTTCAACAAACCTTTGTGTATAAATCATATATGTTAATTACTATGTTCTCTCTCTGCAGTTGACAGGAGAGGAAATCCCCATTGATGATGGCCTTGTGAAGGCGGATAGCAGAGGGGGCAGAGGAGGAGATCTTCCAGTGAGAAGAGGGGAGACAGTCCTCATACTAAGGATGGAGGGAAACCCCTCCGGGAGATGGCTGGTAAAGAACGAGAAGGGGAAAAGTAAGTACTCTGACCGCTATTGATATTATTCTCAGTTATGTTAATTGTTTATTTAATTCACTGAGTTCTCTATGAGATGGAGACAGGACAGATGATAGGTACAAAGTTATAAATTAGGGTAAAACGTAGGCATCTATGGACGCATATTTTTATTTGAAGTTATTCCTGTTGATGAAGTGGTGTCAGATTTGTTTTGCCAAATCAACTGCAGGTTTTGCTGGTTCATTCAAAAGTTTTAAAAATAAACCAAGATGGCTTTTTACTGGCTGGTAGAAACATAAAGTACATGTACAAATATATACTTGCAGCCCTTTTCTATCAACCAGTCAGAGAACAAGATAATTTTTGAAGCCAGAAAGCATGTTTTAGATAACTTTGCCTTGCTCCTTATTTCCCTACTAATTTCTGGTTGTAGTGTACAATGGCAACTGACTCCCGTTTAGTATCTCCTTTGTATGCAGCATTGTGGGTTGCTCTGCACAGAGATGATTCAGACTTTGGTTTGATTGCTAAAGTGGATTAAACTTTAATTCCTTGATATCTTTTTGTGGGATTCTTAAGTGACAGACTAGTTGTATGTTGAATTGTGGGGAATATAGGGAGTATTATTTAAGGATGGATTCAGAGATTCTCATTAAAACGACACTGAGTGTCAATATTCTTAGACATGAACAATTTATTGTTTATGGTAAAAAGAACACTTTTAATTTTTATTATGAAAATGACGTAGGAAATTTATCGTGAAATATTTGTATAAAGAAGTTTATTTTTAAAATCATGATTAGCTTCAATTTTTAATATGCTTTTTTTTCTTCTTATTTATAAATTTCGAGATTTTGTGTATATATTGTGAATTCTGGATCCACCATTAATGTTTGCAATTATGATTAATAATTCCTAATGATGTCTTTTGATATATGACATCTATTAGTATATATTAATATTATTCACATATTTTTCTAAGTATATAATGGTAATTTTAAATTTTTTTATCTCAAATGCTGAATCACAAAACTTGCAGCTAAGTTAAGATTTCTAAAGATGTTTACTTGCATATTTAATAATCTTTAATAATATCTATTATTATATAATTTATTTTTTATCATCATGAAGTGAATTCATACCATGCCACATAAACACTAATATAACATAACTTAACATTTTCATTTTCTTTCTAGTTGGCTATGTGGAATTAACAAACATAGAGGTAGACCCCCTCTCCGTTAAATCTGTAAGCTATTCCGAACATTGCTAACTTTTCAAGTTTAGTGTTATGCATGTTTGTGTGTATGTTTGTTCACAAAAAAAGTTTCAAATGTGGCACTTAAATATTTTATAATTTACAAAAGGTAGTCTTTTCTTTTCATTGTATCAGACATTAAAAATTTTATGTTTACTTGTTTATTGTAGAATATTTAGTTTGGCAATAGAATTGGCTTCTATTAGTAGTGTTAAAGTTGAATTTGATAATGCTTGTGTAGATTGTTTTTTATATATACATTGGCATGTGTTAGTGATGTCCGAACAATTTCTTTGCATTTTTAAATTTTAATTAAAAAAATATTAAATTCAAATATTAAAAAAACCTCATAGTTTATAACACTGCTCATAATATTTTCATCTGCACCCTGTAATATAAAAGCAAAAATGACGACCAACTACGGCACTAGTCCCATCTAGGTTGGTTTAGTTTAATTCTTGTGCACAATCCCAGATTCAGCTGTCTTTGTCTATTTATTCCAGTACAATTTACAATGTAGTTTGTCAGATTGATTGATTTGTTAACCATTCTATTATAAACTTATTATAGTTTTATCACATTTTAACTTGGTTATTATATAAGTCCTCTGCAAAATTTAGGTTCTTCAATCTAGAACTATAGATGGACTCGAGTTCTTTTATATAATTTTTGGTGCCCTATGCTGAACCTTGTCTAACAAATTAATATTCTTCTTAAGAATAGGTGACCAGAAATGCATATAATTCAGATATGGCCCAATTAGTCTTTTATTAAACTGCAAAATAATATGACTTGATTAATGCTCTTTCATAAAACATTCTACAGTTATGGTTTCACCATGACTTGAGAATTTTTCCTATGCATGTTAATGAATTTGAAGAATATGTATGCAAATGTGTTTTGGTTCGCCATATGTTGTGAGATACATAGAAATTAATCTGTTTAAAAACAAATGCATTCAATGTGCCATTAAATATTTTAACATACTAAGAGTTGAACTTTGTTCCACTTTGACAAAAAAAGTTAGAAGGATAGTTACTCAAACAATAATGCCAGTTGTTAGTCAATAATGTAAAATTCTTAATTTTTAATGAATTTTTACAAGTGTTAACAAACTACTTGGATATACTCTATAAATAGTATAGATTCATTCTAAGTTTAAAAGGAAATATCTTTAATGTTTAACAAATTAATACTTCCTATCTTTTCTTGTATTGCTTGCATAAGGCAAGTTACATGGGATCAATATTCATGATTGATCTTCTAACAATCCCCATATCTACTAATGTCTGTACTAAAATCTTCGTTCACGCCAGGCTGTTACAGCAACTGATGATGCTCTGTGCGCAACTCCAACTGAGAAGAATATAACGTGGTTATCTAAGATCACTGGTTGTGTGAGGCAAGTTCCGAACAATTTGATATCGATCATTGGCTAATAAGCAACTTGGCTCTCAAAGATGTAAACTCTTGCCTTATCAGTGTTGTGGAATGTACTGCAGTGTAATAGATCCTGACCAGTGACAAAATGCTTTGCATAGTTATAGTTCTGCCTTCTTAAAGTTATCAAACAAAATTAGGCTTTTATCCATTATGACTTTTTGCAGCCTAAGTCTACCATAAAAAAGAGGTTGAAATGTAGTTACTTTTGCAGTCAAACTAATTATTTTATAGCTGAACTATAACGGCATCCTACAACTGGAAAATATTTTTAAAAAAAAAAGAAAAAGTGAAATGGAAATTATCATATTGATCAGGGAATTTTGAAAAAAAAAAAACTGCAATAAAGCAGTTAATTTAATTTCTCTCCCATTCAAATGATGAAAATAAATTCCATAACACGAATAATATTTTCCTATTTATATTGAGTCTTAACTCCATTTAGTCGCATAATTCACTTCACTGAATTTACAATTTTATCTTGATAAAATCAAAAACTATATTTTATATGTTGAATCTATGGTTTCAATAATTTTTTTTTTGAGGGGGGAGAAGGGGGTTATTAATTTTTTTTTTTTTTTTTTTTTTTTTTTTTGCAATGACTATTTTTCAAATAAGATTTTCATTGAAAACCCTATGTAATTAAATTCTAATCTAATTAATGTCACGAGAGCCTTGAAACCACAAAATTAGCTTGAACGATAAATTGATATATGTGGAATAAACTTTCTGTAACTACATTTCACCCTTTTTTTTTTTACAATCTATTGGAGGTTGAAAAGCCATCAGTGGCTCAAAGTCATTAATGTTGCTTAAAAAATTTACAAGAAAAACCTTGTTCTGTGCTTATCTATAAAAGTTGTCTTTAAACATTTTGCTGCTTTTGGCTGAATCACTTCTAAGTGACTTTTTTACCTTGACTTAATGCTCTCTGAATTATACTTCTAACTGAATACTAAATGTATAAAGATTACATAATGTTTGTATGCTTGTTTGAGTGGCTCTTTAGTAGCTTCTTTGTAAATGCATGATTATGATTGAATTATAAATACTTGACTTGATGTGTTTGTTTTGTTGTTATGCTAAAGAGCTTGCTTTTAGAAATTTAATTTTCATTCATGAATATAATATCTTAATTGTATAGTTATATTTATTTTAATTCAAGTTATATAATCAAGAATATTTTTTACAGGTGATGACAATAAGAAGGCTTTCTGTGATTAGTACAAGGTTAGATATTTCTTATTTTATTTCTTACTTAATTTAAAAAAATCTGAAATCAACACAGTAAACTTTAGGTTTCTTAAAAGAATATGTAAAAATTCATCCAATTTTAAAAGTATGTATTATGTATATATTATGTATTTTAAAAGTATATTGAGGAATTAATACTTGAAGTGAGGACTTTCAGGATCAAATTGTCTTCTTATTTAATAAAGAAGTTATGTGGTTTATGAAATTTTTTATTCATGTAAATCAGAGTTCGCCAAAATGTGTGAAATCTGTGTGAACATGCATTGAAAATTAATTTCACCCCATAAAATTAACCTCATGCGTGAATTCACGCATCGGCACATCGTGGTTAAATTTTTGTAAATAATCCTCCATTTTATAAAAACAGAGATCATCCTAGCCGTTTTTTGAAAGGAGGCGCTACCTCCCTGCTCCTTTTCTTTGAAAATTGTGTCCTTTTCAGAAAAAATGTAAAATATTTGTTTATTTTCCAACAAAATGCAATATACGGATCACCCTCTGAAATCACCAGTTACGCCTGCGCATTCATGTTCAAACGTGGCTGGTACAGATCAAGGACTGACTAAAGCCATTGACTGGCTGCTGCTACCACGTGCGGCATTAATAGGTGGGTTGTCGATGGGCGTCGCATAATTTCCAAATGCAATTTCGTACATTCCTTAATTAAGTGTATTTCGTCTGCTTTTTACCTTTTTTTCTTGCACAAAATAGAAAATAAAGGTAACCGCATGTGTGAATTCGTGGAAAACGTAGATTAATACTAATGTTGTGTCCGTTCGTTTAAACGGGGTTTTTTTTTGGCGTCAGCAGGACTGGTTTAGAATTTCAGATCATTTCACCTATGTATTGTTGGCATTTTTTCAAGATTTTTGGGATATCGTAAATTTTCCAGTTTTACTTCTCCGTCATTTGCTCGATCGTTTTCGAGGAGTCGCCGGCATTTGTCCGATAGTTTCACGGGACACCAACTGTCACTGAACGACAAGTGTTAAGAGTTAGTTTAAAGTTTAAAACCATCAAGTCTTATTAGTAAGCATTTAAAAATCATACTTCTGCTCAGATATGCGAAATCATGATCGTGTATCATTGTTATTGTTTTAGTTATTAGTTTTGTCAAAAAACTTGATTTGCTTTAGTTTAAAAAAAATTTAACTAAAAGAATACCCTTGGGATTTTAAAAATACCCCTTAAAATTTAAAGAGGTGGTGAAAATACCCTTTGGAAATATTTAACTGGTGAACACTGATGTAAATGCAGGTGTGTTATTACTGAGAAAAAGAAGATTCATTTTCTCTTTCATTCTTTTGTAATGGCAGAAATGAAATAATTTTTTTAAACTTCATTATCAAGGTTCCAAAGTATAACAAGCATACAAAATCAAAATATGCTGTGTCAAGTATATTCACTCTTAAGACATAATTACATTTGAAATTAATATATTTAAAGTTTCATTTAAAATGTTATAGGTAAAAATCAAACTTTTTTGCGCTTTTCTTTATGAAAGCAAATATTAACTGTCATTAGTTGTAACAGGATTCCCACTCAAATCACAGAATGAAAATCAGTGACTTTTAAGGACCTAAATAATGTTTTTAAGGACCTTTGAAAATTTGTTTTCAGGCATATGTCTGTATAAATTTTTAATAAAGTAAATTCTAATAAAAAAGTTACAAGTTGGCACATGCGTAATACAAATATGTCAGAGAATTCTGATACGTTGCGGATAAGTGGCGGTCATGCAAGGATCAAGTGCGAGTTGTATTTTTATAAATTCTGCAATTGGGCGCACAACATCTGCAAAAATTAAGGACTTTTAAGGACCTCTACGTATTTTTAAGAACTTTTAAGCACCTCTAAGCATTTCCAAATACTTTCAAGGCCTTGAAAACAAGTTTAAAAATATCAAACACTTTTAATGACTGTGGGAGCCCTATATAACCAATATCCTCTTGTTAATTTATTTTTAAGCTAAACCATTGCTGAAATAAAAATAACTCAAATTTATTTATTTTAGTGAAGAGTTGTACTGTGAAGCAAGGTCAGAAGAAGAAGGTAATTATAAAAATTTAACTATTAATCTTCTATTGCCTATTGTAGTAGACACCTTTTAGAGATTTATGTAACCCGTAATTACACCATTTAGAGAGCTATATCTAAAAAAAAAAAATTATGAAATATTTAAAGATATAATGTCATTAAGTGTTCCAAATTCATTACTGGAGGCAAATTTCAGGAATGCTGTACTCATAGTGGTGAAGGAAATACGCAATGGATAGGCATTTGATTACCTTTATATTTTATACTACGCTTTTGAGTGTAAGGAAAGTGAATTTGTAGTATCATGGGTGAAGGCACTTTCAAAACCACCTTTATATGGACTTCAAAAAATTTTATAAAAGGAAGGTTAATTTGTTTTTTGTCCACAAAAATTTCAATTACATTAATAATGTAACATGATTAAAGAGTAAAAAAAAATGTATACTATAATCTAAAAATCATAAAATTCTTCTTAAAATAGTAACCTAATGTTTTATTTGGTCAAAAACATTATTTCACCAATTTCTTTTGAAAATTACTTTTAGCTCAAACCTTCTCCCTACATGCCCAGAAATAAACACAAAGGAATAAATAGAAAACCCCCTTTTTTTTTTCAATATTTCGATTTTCAACAGCATTGTTCATAACTGTATAACAAAATAGACAATATTTTAATTAATAAAGGGAGCTTACTTTTGCACACAGCGAAAGATTTTATATTAGTGTATTATGATATTTTGAACACAGATATTTTGTGTTTAGTACTACTTTACAATTTCTAAATTAATTTAAGTTTTATTGTCACTATATTAATAAAATTATGTATTGTTGCTGAAAGCGATATTGTCAATTATAAACTTAAAATGTAAGATTATACAATACTACAAAAGAATGAAACCGTTGTCTATATTTATACCTGTTTTGATTGTGGGGAAATATTTCTTGGGAAAAGGGTTATGATTTATACCAACAAAATTATTTTCATCCAATTCAAGTGGGTCTTAGAATTTTGTCCTGTTACAAGGTTTTCTTCGGTTTAGGAGTTTTTTGTAATTAAAAAAATAAAATAGAATGTATTAAAAAGTTCATTATAAAGGCATGCAATTTTTATTAATACTATGACCTCTGATACCCTTATTTATAGAAATATAACTCAGTGTATAATTGAATAATTTACTTTTTATATTGCGCTTACAGCAACAACTTTTTAAACATAATTATTTTAATATCCAACTTGTTTTTGTTTAGTTAACAACTGTCTTAATATTTCTTTCTTAGGTATTTATGAAGTCACATACTGAGGTTTATCTTCTCAAAGCACATCTATTCTGCAAACATCATGAATGGAAACTGAAGCATATAACTTTAACATTTTTGTAAATGTTTGATTATAAAATAATTTTATATTTTTATGAATATATGTTAAAATATTAATTTCTCCAAGTAACCAAAGAGTATAGAAAAAGTCATTGAAAGTCAACAGCTCAACCAAACTCTTTATTCAGGTGTAAAATTAATTTTTGTGGAAGATATGTACATTTTATATTGAACACTGTTAAGTTCAAAACCCTAAAAACAATCTTACATTTGAATTAGATGTTTGTATTTTTTGTACTTGTAGGATGTTATTTATTTTATACTTATCGGCAATTTTATTTAAACTGCCAACAGCATCCTAACTAAAATGACATTAGATTTTCAGTCACAATGGTATTTCTTCAACCGTTGAATGTGTTAAAATTTTACGACAGAATTACGAATAAGGTGATACAACACCCTAAACGGATCTCTTTCTAAAGTTGAATGTTCATAGAACGTAATTTAAATTAAAACGGAACTATATTTACACAACTTTTGTTATACAAAATCTTACACTTCATACACTTTACATTTATATAAATAAAATGCTTGGATAATAAAAACAAGAAATTTTTAGAAGAATCCCAGTGCCTTTAAATAAATTTCTATATTCTATGTTAATATTTTCAATCTATATTGTACTCAGCACTATCCAACAAATGTTGCTATTTAAAATGTGATGGTATTTTTTTTCCTGGTATCTAAATTTGATACATTAATTGTTGCATAAAATAGCTTCATAAATATCATGAAATAAAACCATTTACTTAAAATACTTTTCTGTAACCATGAGTGCTTATACTTTAATCATATTTTGTAAATATCTTTTGTACATTTTACCTTTTTATAATAGTTATATGAATTTACAATGAAAATAAATAGCAAGGGTATAACAGCTTGCATTATGTCTAGTCTAATAAAAAGTATAATTGTCTATGAAGTTATCATATAGTGAACAAATTTATACTTTGTGGAAATAAAATCTGTACTTTAAGCATTTTCTCTTTTATTCATGAATTCCAGTACATTATTGAAAATAAACTGCTATATTTTTTATAAAAAGAATTAGAAGTAGAAATAGAGTTCTTGATATTTTCTTCCTATAACTAAATGCCTAGTTTTTTTCACTTGCTTATTCTTACTTAAAAATAAGTGTACTTTATCATTAAATTGATTTTTAGGATTTTGGATTAAGGGCCTTCTAATGCAATAAAAATATTTTATTTTCTAAGGACAAATCAGAAATAGTAAAAATATATGCATTTTTTTTAAATAGTTGGAATTAGGATATTTTAAGTTGCGAGGGTAATATATAATACTTATTTTCATAAGCTTTCTTTATGACTAAAGCAGAAAAATGATAATTTATACTAATAAATTATTAAAAAAATGTTTTATATTTTTTAATATATGTTTTTCAATATCCTGCTTTATTCACAAATAAGGCATGATCCTCTAAATTAATTAAAAATAAAAAAAAATTATGTTTTTAAAATCTCTTAAAACAACAGAATAAAACTTAATGATAAGATATCTGGCCAGGGGCATAGCCATAGGATCCCATGACGAATTCTTTGTTTAAATTTAATAAAAAGCCTAATGTAGTGAAGTGACAATCAGCTATGTTATTTGCCGTAATGGAGCATCAGAATTGTAAATTTTTTGTTGCATTTTGCACAGACAAATATAAAAAATATAGGCAAGTAAAAACATTAGTTTATTCAAAATATTTAGAGAAACAAAGTTGGAATGTAAAATATCAAGAATGTACAGCAAAAGAAGAAGAAAAACCTAGAGAATAATAAATATTGTTCTAACAATCTTTACATAATTTTTTTTTAATTACGATGTTTATATATATAAGTATATATATTTTTGCCTTAGCAATACTTTAATATATTTTACAAAATAGATTTTATCAGATACATACAATTGTAAATGGGATTCAATAAGTACATTACTTCATACATGTAAAAGGTGTTCTCATTTCTTTATATAAAAAGATGTTTACAAATACATACTATATAAATATTTTGATCACTGTTCTTTTTGAAAAAAGACACATCACTGAAATGAATGCTGATATAATACTTAAGTATTAGTTTAGTGTTGATTTAAATATTCTCATTAAAAATCTTGAGAATAGTTGTTTTTTTTACATTAGGAGATTCACAGTTTGTCTATTTTTATAAAAAATTTCTAACTTTTAGATACTTTGGGAGTTGCACCAAAAATAAAGTTGTCAACTGTATAAAATAAAAACTCGCCACTTCAGATCAAAGATTAAAACCTCATATTTGCATTGTTTCTCAAAAGTGTACCTCAAAAGTTCTTCAAAGTAAGATATATACCTCAAGATTCTTCAAATATAATTTCTTTAAAATGTACACTTTTCATCATTTACCCTGATTTACTATCGTTTTTAATGAAAAGAGCCATCTTTTTAAGCATTTAAAATGCCAGAAAATATTATATATATATTTAAAATTTGTATAAAATGATGCTCGGTCGTCTCGTTATTAAAACTAGCTGACTATCTCAGCATATTAGACATTTTTGATGACAACATCTGTTATAGACTCTACAAGAAAATAAAGATTTATGTTGTACAAATAACAAAATTATAAAAACTATTTTCTTGAAAAAACAAATAATTTTATGAGTTCAAACAAAAATAGAATATACAACCTTTACTGCAGAAGATTTATCACCAAGTATTTTGGATTCTCAAAAACTTAAGTCGACGAATGCTTAACAATAACAAAAATTACCATCACTACATATAAAATAATCTAATCTAAATGTGAATTTTGATTTTTCAGAAATAAATAACAAATTTCTGGTTATAGTATAATACCAGTTTATCTGGACAAAATGTTTTCTTGGACGGAGAAGGAATGTACATAAATATCCTTTGTTCTTCCACACCACCTATCTGCAAATAACAGAAGCAAACTTCAAGTTGTTTTTTTTTGTCAGTTAAGCTTATGTACAACATTTTTTGGAGTTGATTTTTTCTTCTCTCAAAACTTATGATTAATCACATTAACATCTTTAAAAATAAATTAGAATTTTCACATCTAAACCACCAATCACAAATGCCTAATTGATCCCCCCCCCCCCCCTCATACATTGCTAAAAATCTTTTCCTGTGATCGAATTAAGCATAAAACTGGATTTTACAAAAACTTTTTTCTCAGTTAAACAAATATTGGAGGAACGACTGAAGAAAACTTCCACTGATGTTTCTTTGTAACTAAAAAAATTAAACTGTGATAAACTAAATTTCAAAATATTTTATGATTAATTCTCTTGAAATAAATTATACAACTTCATTATGTACATGTCCAGGTTTATTTAGTATACCACAAGAAGACTTGAATGCTTTACAGTTTAAATTGTTCTGTTAAAAGTAGCAGTAAATTATGCAACTTTATCCAAATAAGGTTAAACATTCAAGGAAAAGTATAGTTATATTCTAATGGGGAATTTCATTGAAACAGCTGAGTTTGGCTCTAATGAAAATCTTCTTATTTAATTTTAAAAATATTTCAATTATTCTGTTACAGGGTGTCCATAGAAAAGTTATTTTGAAATTCCCTGACATTTCCCTGATTATTCCCTGTAACACCCAATTTTTTGCCTGATTATAAGTTATACCCTGATTATAAGTTATCACCAAAAAATATAAATATATATAATAAACTTTCGATTATAAGTTATACCCTGATTATAAGTTATCACCAAAAAATATAAATATATATAATAAACTTTCAAGTAAAAAACATTCAGACTTATCATAAAAAAATTATACATGTACAATTATACTTTAAAATCACACTTTTTTCATTGCTTACAGTCTAATCTCAAGAAAAGAGGACTCTAGTATTAAATTTCAGATATAAGCTATTTTCTAAGTACAATTTTAAAAATAAAGACAAACCATAAATCATGTCGAGGAAACATTCAACAAATATTCTACATTCTATTGTATTAACTATTTTTGTTTTCTAATACTTGCAATTTTAATAAAAATTGAAATAATCAATAACTACTTTAGAAACTTTTCGTAATATAATTTATTTATATTTTTCATTTTTATATATCAAACAAAATTAAATATTGATTGGTGTATTTAAAACAAACTGTCTTCGAATGTGGTTGGATTGGCGGAGTTACGCCATTTTCATTTTCTTTTCAGTTTGTATAATTTCACTGTCAAAATTGTGCAATTTTCTTTTTTCATTTGTTTAAATTCAGCTGCAGGCACTGTTTAGGTAGTACAGTACCCAAGCAAAATTTGTACAAAAAAATTTTATAAGACAATTTTAAACAATTATAAAAAGCAAATTGCTTTAACTTTTAAACTAGTACTTATATTTATAATTAAAATGCAAAACTTTTTTTCAAGCTAAAATAAACAATTTTATTCACAATAGCAGTTAAAATTACAATTTAAAATAAGGATATACAGTAAAATTGGGCAATTGGGACAAATTTCTTGCACAAAATTAAAGGAAAATTCTAATCATTCTGCAATGATTCAAACCAAACGGTGAAACCGCTTATCACATACACACTAATCACGTACATAGCGACTATAAGATCAACAGAAGACTAGGTGAATGACACCAAAACAGCGTAGCAAATTTCGGCAATAGGTGCTTTAAAACGACTTAAACCTAAGTGAAAATTATCACTACTCCAACGTAAATATCGGCAAACATACCGGAGCAAATTTCGGCAATCATATTAAGGCAACAATCGGCAAACAGACAATCATACCAACGTAAATATCAGCATTAGCACCCATTATATCGATGGAAATCTCTGAAATAGAGGCGATTGTATCGACGTAACACTACGAAATCTACTATCACAACCACGTAAATTTCGGTGATGGCGACAATTACAGATGTGCAAACCTTCGGAATAGTGGCTATTATATAGGCGGGCGTGATACGCGCCGAAAATGAACATCACACCAACGTGAATCTCAGCGATGGCATTTGCCATAGTAGAGAAAATCTGCAATAGCAGTCATTACGTCACCGTAAAACTCAGCGAAAATAATCACCAGGCACCAACATAAATAATGCCAATAAAGGTTGGCAATTCGCAGTAAAGATGATCCTAACATCAGGAGTTTATGGAATTCTGAACGTATGTAGGTTCCGCTGTTGCGAGACTTGCAAGCAAGTCCAATAAAATTGTAATGCAGATTTATATCAATTTTAAGAAAGATCGAAATTTCAGTGGAAAAAAAAAGAACTAAAATCGGCAACGTTTCAGGTGAACTGTACCATGTCTGACACTATGACAGATGCAAATCTCTGCAATAGCGTCAGTGACTTATTTCGGCGTAACATCCGACGAAATTTATCATCAAGCAACATTGGGATTCTCAACGATTTCGCCCTCTGTAATTGTGGGAGCAGCGGCCATTTCATCCCCGTAACGCTCAGCAAAATGGCAATCACATACCAACATAAATAATGCCGATAGAGGCTATGACAGTAAAGAAAAATACTCATTCCATCGGAGGTTTTTGGAGAAGTCTGAACGTAGGCAGGTTCCATTTTGGATTCTTTGTTAGCTGTTGAAAAACATGAGCTCAAGTGGAGTTTTTCAAGTTAAGACACTGCCGTAATTGTTCATAAGTAAAAATTAAAAAAAAATACGGAAATCCTCAAAAATGCTGAAAACTTTTAGCCATGATCGTAAGTTTGATCGTAAGCAGGTTCCGTGGTTGCGGTCTTACAAGTAAATCTAGTAAAATTGTAATGCAGATTTGAATCGATGTCAGGAATGATCGAAATTTCAGCTAAAAAAAAAAAAAAAAAAAAAAGAGCTTAAATCCGTGTTTTAGCAAAACTGTACCAATCCTTGAAATAGCATCAGGGACTATAAATCATAACACCCCAATGAAATAAGCATCACAGAAGAACGTAATTTACGGCTATAGCGCCCGTCATAATCACGAAAATAACGACCATTTCATTGCCGTAAAAAGCTTAGAAAAATGGCCATCACATACCACCGTAAATAATGTTAATAGAGGCTATAACATGTGAGAAAAATGAAGAGGAAAAGTAGTCATTAGTCATTTCATCGGTGATTTGGGGAACTCTAAACGTATGCAGGTTCAGTGCTAGTCAGGAAATTTTAATGCGAGAAGTACGTGGTTGGTCTCGCGGTTTGAATTTTTGCCGTTTTCTTTTTTTAAAAAAACGTTTTCTAATTTTTTGCAAATTGTTTTTGTTATTTTTGTTAGCAGTTTATCTTTGACGAGGAACTTGCACAAGTGAGGAAAATTAATGTTTTTGTATTTTCTTGTGTTATCCAACGAATATATTTGAACAGTGCAATTATTTTTTATCTTTATGCTTTCAATTAAGCAAAAATCGAGTTTGAAATCAAAGCAAAAGTCATGTGACTAAAAATACATAAAAAAACCATGACGTAGTTAAGCATAGATTCCGTCAAAAATCCGAGGTGGAACTTGGTCTAAAACAGATTTTAGACGGGTTCATCATCTGCGTGTTGACGTCACACGCAAAAGTAGCTTTTTCCCGCCAAATCGCAAAGTGAAAAACTAATATTTTTTTTTTAACTATCTTTCAGAGCTCAAATTTTTGAAGGAATGGTATTGTTTTTCATGATTTTTCTCTACTTTTATTTAAATATAAAACCCAAAAACGTGAAAGTTCTTCATTGTCCAAATTAAAAGGTTCAGTTAAATTTTGGAAAAAACCTTGATTTCTTTAAACTTTTTGACAAAATCACTGATAATTCCCCGATATTTCCCGAAATGTCCAATTCCCTGACTTTTCCCGATATTCCAGGTTTTCCCGATCTGTGGATACCCTGTATTATTAATATAATTAATTTTGTAATAATATTGTGTCATTTATTTATTCATTATTAGTGTAATGTTCTTTACAATTCACATTCTTGTATATTAATAATTTATTTTATATTATATATTATTTTCATTATATATTAATAACTCAAATATAATATTTATAATTCAAATTTAAAAATATTTTTATAGCTCAGTAAATTTAGATTTTAAAATGGGTTTTAGGAATAAAAGGTTCTTCTTTACAAATTAAATACTTTAGATATAAAAATGGTTTGTGTACGCATGCAATTCAGTTTAACATTAAGAATGCAAAATAATAAGATAAAAAAAAAAATACCTGTGACATGTATGGGTGTTATATGGTTTTTGGAGGATTCTGGGTGTAGTTTCCATCACACGAACCAAAAGATTATCCAAATAGTTCTCCAGATCAACAATTTTGTCTCTTTGCCTCTCTAAGTCAGCTTGTTGCTTTATGGCTAGTAGGACCAAATCCTGAAAAGCATTAAGCATTACTAAAATGACTGTTTTACCACTAGCTTTAAGATAGATGTTATCCAATAGGATACAACAAAATTTCATGTGACCTATAAATTTGCAAAAGGTTGCAGTAGCAAAATATTAGTTAATAAAATCAAACAAAAATTACAATTTACGAGAGAGTAATATAATTATATTAATTATTTCAATTTTAATAAAAATAGGAGCATAATTTCTGGAAATGAATTACAATGCAAAAGAAACAGTGGAATAATGTGAAATCTTTTGATTTCTTGCTCGCATGGAATCTTCATCTTACATTTTAGGGCTCTTGAAACTGAGAAGTTTTTAAATTCAGTAATGTCTGTAAATGTTCAGTAATGTCTTTTAAATTCAGTAATGTTTATCTCAATTTCCTCATATTTCCACAAATGCTAATTTTCCACATAATTCCCTGTTTTTCATATTTTTCAGTTGCTAGGGGATCCAAATACGGTTCATAAAAAGTTAACATTTGAAAAAAGTTGGCATAAACATAAAAAGTTTGAGGGACGGCCACAGAAGAGTTAATTGTCATTGGATATCATTACCAGCTAGAAGTCACCGATATATCTATATTTTCAAACATTTAAAGTTTTTTTATGATTGTTTTGTAGTTCCATGTTTTTTTTCTATTTTCTTTATTTCCTTTTCAAAAACCTCAAAACTAAAGTTTGGACTTGGCTGAGAGACAGTTAAAATGGCACCCTAGCCAAAAAGAAAACAATGTAATGGAAAGATAAAATAATTTATTAGTAGTCATTAACACAGCGCCGTTTCAGTTGCCAATGTGTACCTGGAATTTGCATCTAATTTTAAACATTAAAAACATCTCTATCAGCAAAGTATGTGGTAAATACTTTTCAAAATTTCTTCTTTAAAAATAAACGTGAATTTATGCATTGACATCCAAATATATTTTATTTATTCTGATGGATAATATAATTTATATATATAAACAATTTTTATAATTTTTTTTTTTTAAAAGCAATTTTTATAATTTATTTATTACAATAATTTTCATGATTAGAATTCATGAAAAGTAGAAATTTGCCTCAACAAACTTCGTTTCTGGCAAAATTGAAAATCAAATAAAAAAAAAATCATGTATCGATATTTTTTTTCTATGCTACGATATAGTATCAATATTTATTTTGATCGATATTTCCGAACTCTATTACCTAACTCTACTATAACTCTAATCAGGAGACAATTTCCAGAATACATTTAAAATAAAAAACTTAAAAATTTAATTAATGATAAATAAAAAAATTACAAATTATCAATCAGAGTTAATGGTCTGGCATGTCATTTAAATTAACTTCAAACTTGCCAATGTTACTTTTACCAGCCTTTAAAAGTTTTCAATTGTAGTGCCTGTGGCTTGGTTCTTTGCTGTTGTATAACTTAGTACAACTTCTTCAGCTACATTTTCAAAGTGTTTAGTGTGTGTGAATCTTGGAAAACTTCATAAGTTTGAATTTTGGTACTAAATAACTTACTTTTTGATCCATCTTTTCAAACTGCTGTATCACCTCAGAAGGTATGCCTTCAGGTATTGGGGACTGATAATTTGAAAGAGATTCTTGCCTGAAGGCTTCCATGCGTCCCTTCTTGTGATGTCCAGACAAAGCTAAGGCAGGCAGCTCTGGAGATTCTGATAGTTGTAAAGTGTGTCTTCTGAGATCTGGAAAAGGAAATTAAATTATGTCATTGCTGTACCCATTTGTAATATACAAGATGTCAATCATGCTCAAATCATGTTAACACGAAATTGATTGGTTCACTGAAACTCTTCGCTTTAACCACCTAAAAACTTTTCCATCTAATTCATGCAGATTTAAACTACTATATATATGTGTATCTAATACTGTTTTACTTAACGTCTTCATTTTTGTCAGTCTGCATCTTTTCTCTTGTTAAAATTGATTTACAACATAAGCTGCTTCAATCTTTCCTGCTTTTTTGTAAAATTGTTGATTGAGCGATGTTGGCTATTCCATACTTGGTATATTTTTAAAGGCTTTATTATGAATTTCATTTAAATTTTTGCTTTGCTTCTAACAATAAGGATTGCTGCTATCGATTCATATTGACAAGATTCAACATGCAATGGATACAGGAGAGATGTATGATGTCACAAAACCAGTTTACGGAGGGATGTCATCAGAATTAGCATCGAAATCTGATAATTTCATGACGATTTCCTTGAAAATAGATCACTACAGCATTTTTACTGTTTCATAGAGTTTCAACTTGAGGAGTGTTTTTGCAACTCCTATAAATTTCGTCTCAAATAATGAAGACCATTGGGAAAAAAAGTACTTTGAAGAGAAGAGGTTTTTTTCTTAAACGGGATTTCCTGTTATGTAATTTTGTGTTAAAAGAATAAATAAACGTTAAGTTTAAGGTCCATCGTACAGGAAACTGCTTATATTTTACATTAAATAGGATTTCATGTTAAGCAAAATCCTGTTAACAATGTTTGACCGTACAAAAACTTGTAATGCAGAACCTGAAAATTTGATGACTGATTTTGTTAAAGCAGAAAGGTACTCCTAAAATCAATGTGTTGCATGGTATGGTTATAAGGTAAGTTTTCTTTGCTGAGACATTTATAATAATAATTAAAGAAAAACATGGATGTTATACAATATATCAAGATAAAGATCAAAGTCTAATGTTATTCTTAAAGAAAAGGAGACTCGAGTGTTATCTCAAAAGTAGATGTTTGACCATTTACAGACAGTTTTCCTAAAATGATATATCAACTATAGAGGACTGATTGCCCACACAAGTATTTGAATATCATTCAAACAGATTTTTCTTCTGGAAATTCATTAAGACTGTGTTTATAGAAGAAGGAAACAATGATATAACCTTTATGAGTTTGTGTCGGGACAATGGACATTATTGTTATTGTTCAGAAATGTGTGTAACTTGAATTAGAAAGTTTCTATTGAATAAAAATTAAGTGCAGATAACAATTCATTAGGGAAATAATCTCAATTTTTTTATTTCTTTTCCCACCAGCAACAAAATTTGATTGTGTACAATATGCTTATTACAGGCAATATTAGGAAAGACAAATATATCCAAGAAACACATACTATGACGCAAAGTATCAAATTTATTCTTCCTTGTTGGAGCAATTGGGGATTCAGATCTCAAGGCTTCTATTAAGTTAGTTTCCGATCTTGCAATTGGAGATTCTAAAATTGAAATAGTAGAATTCAGTGCATGACCTAACACACAGAAATATAAAGCTATATACCTTTTTTTTTTTTAAAATACCTTTGGAATGAGCCAATATTCTATTCGTCCATTCACCTCGATTGAGTAACTTCTTTTCTTGGGAATTTAAACTGTTTTTTCGTACCAGAGGTTTGGGGATCTGAAATTTTCAAATAACTCTGTAGTTAAAGCAAATATCATCAATTAATTATTCATACTGCAAAACATACACAGTGTACAAAATATTCTTCATTGGCACAATAACCTGGTCGATAAATTAAGAGATTTCAATATAAACTACAATAGATTGGGGGTCGTTCAAATATTACGTAAGCATGTTTTTGGTAATTTTTGACCCCCTCCTCCCCCTTGTCAGCAAAAATAAGCAAATCGCATGCCCCCCCTCTATAATTACGTACGCATACGGTAGCCCCCCCCCCCCCCTGCTCCTGATATTTTTTTTTTTTAACGTTAATAATCTAAAAAAAAGTTAGGATTCAATCCAAATAATGAACTTTAACTCGCCTTAAAAGGGAAAAAAATATATATTTTTAATTTTTTTAAATCTTAAGTTCATCACAATTTTAATGGCACATAAATGTAATTTTCATAATCAATTAAGTCTATATAGTCAGATGTTATCCAGGGTTGCTCTAGCCAGTTTTTAATGTCTGAAATTATAGGGTTTCTGACATCTGATGTTATTGCTTCATCACTTGTTTCGCACAAGGAATCTGGGCAAACTTCCTCTTCGCTTATCCACTCGGTATCTTCCATGCCTTCTACATAATTGATGACTCACATCAGTTCATTTGCTCGACGAGCAGCAATTCTCATAGGCCGAACTAGGCAGGCTCTCTGGCTATTTTCGAAATGAACAATTTTCTTATGACGAATTGTCGATTTTAGAGAAGCGTGGTACAAACCACAATTTCCCACAAGTCCTTGCAGACAATTGTGATTTGATGGACGGACAAAAATAGTCATATGGCATTTTTAAAAATCCCCCCAGGGGGACATGCAGGTTCAAGCTTAGCCGGAGACTTAATTCCAGGAATTCCCCTTCCTCACTTGTTATTAAATCGTGTGGTGTTTGGGCCATTTTGATAGGTGGAGGTATAAAGCGTTCTTTTAAAATGCGAAATAATCCACTACGAGCAGGAGAGCAACACTGCTTTTCTTTGCATTTTACAATTTGTAGAAAGTATTGACTCTCTTGCACGTGCTTCGAATACCAGTTCATATCACAGGTTTTTTTAGAAATAAAGGGATTATTAAATGCTTACGTAAGCATCACTCATACCCCCTCCCCCCTTGTCAGCAAAAATAAGCAAATCGCTAACCCCCTCCCCCCCCAGGTGCTTACGTAATACTTGAACGGCCCCTTGAGAGGTGACTGCAAGTTTAGGTATCCAATAAAACATCAATCTGAATTTTTTATAGAATGTAGGAAAATTCAAGTAGATTACTAATACACTGGTCTTCAGGGTAAAAATGAGCAAAACTGTATAAATTTAACTTTAAATCAGATGAACTAAATTCGATAACCAAATATGTCATAACTTTCCAAATAATGACCACTTTTTTATGTGGTAGCCCACAATTTTTTAAATTTTAGTGAAGAATGGTTCAGACGATATTTATTCTCTTGCGGAAATTACTTCCATCTTTAAAAAGTGAGCCAAGTTGTCAATAAATTTTACGTCATGGATGATATCTTGGCTGATTTTTAAAAGATGAAAAATCTTTGCACCAGAAAAGACAAATAGTCTGCAACCTTCTTAATTCAAAATTAAAGAGTGATAGGTTACTAAAAAAAGGTTAATTTTTTGACAAATTTTGACATTTGGCAATTGGATTTAGTTCAACTCATTCAAAGTTGATTTTTGTACAGTTCGGCCATTTTTTCCCTAGCAGACCAGTGAGTATTCATAATCTACTAGCATTTTTCTATATTTTATATCAAATTCGGAATCATGTTCAATAGGGCGCCTAAACTTGCAGTTGCCTCTTGGACTATAAGACACATTGTCCGTCTGCATGTTTGTTTGTCTGATGGGATCACCATACATTCCTCATTTGAAGCTCTTGTCCCAAAAAATTTACTCATTTACTGTTTCAAATTCTTGATTCAGCATCCATATTTTTAGAAATATGTTTTCCTTCATTAATAAAGTGTAAATACTTTACAGTAGTAAGTAGGGAAGATGAAACATTGGCTATTGTTAATTGTTTTTTAATATGTGATTATAGTTTTAGTCTTGTCTATTTTTTTGCAAGAGGGGTATTACAAAAATTGTGTCCTTGTGGTAACCTCTGTCTCCTCCATTTCTTATTATTTCAGCTCGTTATTTAACAAAACCATAAATTAGTATTTTAAGGGAAGATGCTTAGAAATTAGATCCACATCACCTATAGGAAGTAGTAGGAATAGCAGACCCATTTTGGTGCTATTTATTAGTATCTCAAAAATATTAAAAAACATTCCAGGTCCTTATTATGCATCTGGAGAATTTAGAAGTTTGCTATTTTATAACTGAATTTTTACTTGCTAGGTTGGTTGTTTTCAGATTATCTGGCGCCGTCAGCAACACAAGGGCTATAATGTGCCGAAACATTCCTCATTAGACAAGTCAACATACATTTACAAACACATTTACTTACACAGGACTGAAGGACTAAAGTTATTAATATTTTACAAATTAAGGGGATGCCTTACATGGGACTCGAACCCGCAACCTCACAGTCTAGAAGCTAGCACGCTAACCACTATACCGTTTGATCGGCTTTACTTGCTAAGATTTGACACAATGAACTAAAATAGTCCTACTATATATAGCACTAATAATTTTGGTAGCTAATTTATATTCAAGTTAAAAATCAAGCATGACAAACAAAGCAAATTTTTCTTAACTGTACTAAAGTATAAAAATTTCATCTATCAATTAAGATTACATTGATAAACAAGAACTAAAGTAATGAAGGACTAAAGTTATTAATATTTTACAAAATAAGGGCAAATATAAAAAGTAAATGCTTAAAAGAAATTAAGCATAACATACATTAATCACTTGGTTTTCCACAGAGTTGGAGCTGTCGGACATGTCCTCTTGAGGCAAGTCCTTATCTTCTGGTCGCAACTCCTCTGAACTCTCAGCTTCGCGAATTGAACTCGTAATCATCGTTGATTGAGGAAGAGATAGAGTGCTGCTCTGTAGAAGCGAAGCACAAAAGAATAATTATCTGATGCTCATAGTTTGGCCTGAATGTTAAATGGTTAATTATATAAAATTTAAATATAAACCTCTACTGCATAGAATGTGATTAATTGCAGATATATGTTGTTTGTAACAGAGCAAAATGTAAATTAAAATATCTCTTTTAAATACAAATAATATTTGCATGTTGTAAAATATAATGTTTATTGTCAGTAATAAAAATAGATTATTCAAAAATATACCAGTTTTGGTATACTGTTTCAAGTTGCTTTTTCAAATAGAAAGATAAGTCTGAACAAAAACATAGCAAAATTAAATTACGAGCCTCCTTATCCCACTTTCATTTGCAACTATTACACATATGAATTTAAAAATCATCTAAAGTGTTTGAACTGAACATAATCATGCACCAGCACATGGAATGTTGATTTTATGAAAGAATTTTATGATTTGAAAGAATGTTTGAAGAAAAATCCAATATTGTTTTATATCCCCATATTAATTTAACCCACTGCAATAAAAAATCATTCAACAGGATTTTAAAGTTTTATTTTAAATCTATAATATAGAGAATATTAATTTGTTTGTAAGCGAAAGTGATATTTAATAAAAATGTAAAATGAAAATAAAAGACATGCTTAAAGTAAAACAAAGACATGTACACTTATGCAATTACATATATTTGTCTTTATATCTTTTGATCTTAATTTAAAGTTGTAACATGAAATAGAATTATGATACACATAACACTATCAAAAATAATTTTGCATACATTAATAAGGGTGTTAAAGCACAAAAAATCAAGGATTATTGATATCAAAATAAATTACGTAAAGAGATCCATGACGTTTCATAGGAATTGTGTTGAACTCTTCAGAGTCTTCAAATTCATCTTCACCATCTTCTTCTGGAAGACTAAGATCAGAAGAAGTAGATAAATGTTTCTCTTTGAAGTGACTCAGTTTCTTACGTGGGTCCAAATTCCGCAAAGACATACTACGGGAGGGAAGCTTTTGAATTTTATGCCCTGAAAACGAAAAAACATTATAACATCGAAAATTAACAAGTAGTTTTTTTTTTATCTTTTGTTCCTCATTTTTTTTTTGTGTAAGTGAATACTCCTTCATATTGAAGATTAAAAGGAATCGAAATCTTGAAGGGGAATACTCCTTCATAGCATACCTAAAGTAACAGCACAATATTTTTCATGCTTTTATGAAAAGAAACATGCATCTTAAATTAAGGATGTTATTGGATTGATGCAATTCAATTTATGCATTATCATAATTATTGCATCCCCCACTGGCTTTCATAACTGGCCAAATCAAGAGAAAATGGGCAACCATTACCATATTCTGACCAGTCTTGTGCAAGAGGCAAAAAATTAGCTTTAAAATGTTAATTAACTTTTCAACTTGGCCATCTTTGTTTTGTAAATAACAAACTCCATTGACTGACAAAGTATTCCAATGTCGTTGTATTTATCAAACAAACTCTGCAATTATTTCTTACACTTCTGATACCAGTTTTAATTATATCCAAAATGGGTAAAAAAGCATCCTCAAGTTTACTAAAAATCATAAAATGATGCTGTGTATGGCATATTCATCATTGATATTCAAAATGAACAGTAATACCAAAAAAATAATCTTGTCTTAAATGTCAGTTCATAGAGTTACTTTATTTTAAAAGAATGGCCTGCAAATTTTAATGAATTTATCAGTATTTAAGATTTATTTGTACCACATACTATATAAACATAGTTTCATAATTAGAAATAATACAGACTTTTGCACGATAGTAAAGAAGAAATAATACATTAAAAACCAACCTTATTTTAAAATAGTATATTTTTCCTTTGCAAGTACTCACCCATACTAATAGCCAAGTGTTTTAAGGAATGTTTTTTCTTCTTAAAGCTCAAATCATTTAAGCTCTGAGTATCATTGCACCGCCTAACAGTGAAGGCGATTTTAACTTCTAATTCCCCTCTATTTTTCTCTTCGCTTTTTTCTGTTTTACCTTTTAAAGGGTACCATCTGGAGAGGAAAAAAATTAAACTTACTTACTAGTATGTTAATGTATTTAATATAAAACTTGCTTAGAAGTTGAAGACTCTAGAAAGTAAAATGCTTAGTAAGAATTTTAAATAATTTACTTTTAATAAATTATATCATAGAATTAAAATAAAAAGAGACTACTTAAATATCAAACATTTTATGTTGAAATATTTAAAGCTGCATGGAAGTTCTCTTTATATCATTATTTAGTTTAATTTATAGTCATAGGAAATTACTCAAGAAATAGAAATTAAATTTCTGGTTACTCAAAGCACAACCGAAATTTTCGTTTACGTTGCCAAGTTACCCTTTTAAAAATCTGGTCGCCTCTTACAACCGGGCAACCACAAATTTTAACTCCAGTACATAACATTACTTGTTTTCATGAGAAACGAAGATTCAAATTTTTTTCTGTACATTTTAAATGGCTGAAATGGACCACATGAAAATTGTAGAAAAAAAGACTAAATGTGAATTTTCTCGCACCAAATATTTTGTACTTGATTGCTGTGCGTAAAAGCACTTGCACAGTGTATTTTTTTTCTTTTTTTCTTTTGATAACATTAAATTTTAAGGCACTTCATGTACAAGCTGAAGTACTCGGTAGCTATTATTAATAACTATTGTGAGGTATCTAGACATGCTATCACTCTACACATTAAGCCAGTCAATTCTTTTTCTTGATAACATTTTAAACTTTTTCTTTTTAACTAATAGTGATTACATTCAGAATCAGTCAATTTGTGAAATTTTTTAGATCTCACTTAGAGTTTAATCATTCTTTGCAGACAATTTGTGTAATAGTAAACTGCACATGTGTTGGAAGAATTATCTTGAAATTTTCCTTTTTCTCTAGACTGATATTAATCTTCTAAAGTAAATTCCTCAAGACTTGTAAAATCTTCTCCTAAGAGAGAATCCTCTTTTAATTATGATTATCAAATGAGATCAATACTATTCTCATGATTTGAAGAATCTTCATTACAAAGAGAATCTTTCTCACTGCCAACTTTAACCAAAAGTGATTAGTCTTTCCATTTCGTTTTTGTAAAGTTGGTTGGTTTGAACTCTCAACAACCTATTTTTATACACAATGTCGGCTAACCAGGCCGGGCCTTACAGATTAACATGGATTCCAAACAACGATGGATTTCAATGCCTAATCCTTGCCATATGAGGCCAGAATGCTAACTACACGGCCATCAGATGGGCTGTTTTTTTAAGGTGTTGGCCTGATGAAACTGATAAAAAGCGTTGGGTCTGTTATGATCATATTTGGACCTTCTCTGTGTTTGTGAGAGACCGCTGTGTTAAGAGAGATAGGAGAAATGGTACATATATTTTTACAGTTATTCAATCTCACTTGAATGAAAATGTCATTTTAAATATCCAACCCAGTTCCTATATAATTCATGCACAAGTATTTTCAGACACACAGACAATGAAGTGATGCATTTTTGGTCTTAGGACACTTAAATCAGACATGGTACAAACTTGTGGCATACACATCGTTTTAATAGATCTGTTGTACTGTGGTGTAATCCAAGATTATAGGTTGTGAGAAAGCACTAACAAACTTCAATGGTAGAAAAAGGTTTAAAAATAAAATGCAGCAGAAGTTCTACTTTCTAACATTTTTGCTTAAGCTTCTTATTAGAGTATAGTGTAAAACCTAACACAAGAAAACACATCGAGGGAAAATGAAAACTGTTCTTAAATAAAATAAAATAAAATGTAATTACTTTGTAAAAGGACGATCAAAATATTCTATTCCTTGCAATGATACAAATGCTTGTCCTAAAAATTCCTCCAAGCCCAAAACATTGCGATGAAACACAGTAAGTACGACATCTGAATCCCTTCCAATAAGTGTTCTGGAAAAAGAAAGCTTCATGAATATAAAATCTTTTACAAATATTGAGACAAATAAAAAGTTTATAAAAAATTTTAAGCAAAGATAAAGAGTAAATTAACTTTGTTCTTTAACATATTACATTAACATATTTGTTAAATGAAAAATTCATAAAACTTTGTAAACCCAGTACCATAAAAGCAGTGTCTGCTACGTAGGTCACCGATAAATTGTTATGGCAGATAACATTTCGAGAAATATACGTTTTTCCCACTTTATGTATTATTTTCGGAAAGGTGTTTTTTGTCAATTTTGATTTTTACAAACCAAAGTCGATAAAAGATATAAATTTAAAGACTGAAGTCCACACTTCAGACAAAAAGTTAAAAATCAGAAATCCTCTTCCTCCTCACCCTCTAAAAATAATAATAATAGTTGGAAAGTTGTGATAGTATATAATAATTGGCAGAATAATAATAGAATTACTGTGTGAAGTTTCAATAAATTATTATTTCATTTCTACTTATTGTTACTTTTGTTAGGTCTGCATGTCCAATAAGTTATCCCTAATCCAATTATGAAGAAGAATCATCCATCGGTCTATTCCTGCCCCATACACATAATGCTTTAATTTGGGGCCACAATATATTTTCCAACATATTACTTTAAAGCATACAAAGAATTTTACAAAGTATTACAAACTGTTTATTAAAGCTCATTTATAAAATTTGAAGGTAAAATAATTAGAGATTTTTTTTTTTATAAATAAATAAATAAATAAAAAAAACTAATCCATAAAAACAAAGTTTTTACTATAAAACCTTTATATGCATTGCCAACTTTTATGCGCAACTGAATTGAACTTTAACTTCACATTTTCTAGTGAACATATATAGGCATTAAATTTTATTTTTTCATTAGAACTGGAACTTATGTTGGAGATTTTGAGATCAGATCAAGTTTTCACAGTGATTAACCGCTATGTCGAAAATGCCTATTCCAGACCCTTGACTCTTTTTTTTATGGTTTTACCCATAAAACTTAACAAAATTTAATGTCATCGACAACAAGACTATCTGCCAAGTTTCAACTCAATTTGATGATGGCAATGGATTATTTAGCCATTGAAGATTTTACCTGCCACAAACAAACAGTATCAAAGTTAATGTATATGGTTTAAAAACACCAATTTGATTTCCCTTCAAATTTTGTTAATGTGTATTTATTACTTTTGTTATACTTGGTAAACAATTTATACATTTTAATAACATTTTTTGGCAGATATTGTAGCCTTAAACTAAAACAACAAGTCTATGAGGCTGAGACTGGCACTTAATAAACATTGCATTGAATCAAAGAACTGGTTTAAACCAGATAATTTAAATGAAGGACATGGTCATCAAGAATAGTAGTTTGTTATTGCAAAATTAACTTAAAAAACTTCTGCAGACAAATTTTACTGCTCAAAATTTTGTTGGAGACTGGTAAATATTTTCCACTCCTGGGTGTATAGTACTTGTTGAAAATTGACTATCCAAAATAATTGAACATTCCACCACCAGATGGCAGACCGCTTTTCAGAATAATGTAGCTGTTTAACAAATTACTTCTGTAACTGTACTTGCTTTTGTATGTGGTGTCCTGTGATCGTCCTTTAAGAAGTTTAAGTAAATCCAAGTTAAAAGCATCTAGACTCCTATTCTTGAATAATAATGAACTTTCTTTTCATAAGTGTAGAGGTGTGAAGCAGCGGAATTTAGGTTCAACTCTTGATGTCAGGTGCCAACCCGATCCGATAAAGTGCGCCAGCTGCCCATCCGACAAAGAGCCAGGTAAGATTCTTACCTTTCTTTGAATTTTTCGAAATTAAGAGATATTTATTTCATGGTGCCGAAACCCGGGACAGTTGGCGTTTTTTTATTGTAATTAAACTTTTAAGATGGCACCAAACGAAAAATCTCAACGTAAACGTATGTTAGAGAAATTGAACCGAAAAAGAGAAGTCACGCGACAAATTACTTCCACACTTTTGGATGAAATTCTGAATTCTACAGGTAATTCTGTGGAAGAATTAGAAGAGTTCCTTGCGCAGTTGAATGCGAAGGAATCTGAGATTCTTGAATTGGATCAGAACATTGAGGACGAAATTCTTGATTTAGATGAATTGGAAAAAGAAATGTTTCAAAAACAAGTATGGAAGGATAACATTATACGTGCAAAAGTAAAATTAAATAGAAATATCAGAAGTCAAACTGAAACCGATAGTAATTCACGGTACTCAAATAGCGAATCGGGAAGGCAGAACATTTCGAATTCGTTTGAAAAACAGTGTAACATTAAGCTTCCCAAAATCGAAATTTCTTCGTTTAACGGAAAAATTGAATTATGGCATTCATTTTGGTCCCAATTTGATTCGGCTATAAATGCGAACGTATATTTGAGTAAAGTTGAAAAAATGAATTACCTTAAAAGTTTATTAACTGACGCAGCATTAATATCTAGGTCTATTCCTAGTTGACGTTAAAATATCGCCAAGCCGATTTGGCGCTGTTTTGTAGGCAATACAATTCTAAATTTGGCAACCCCATTTTTTTTATTGACATGCTTTGGCTTCAACCTTTCTATACCACAAATCATGGAGCTGGTTCGTTTCTCAATTTTTCATATTGGAATTCCGAATTGGCGACATTCTGGCTTTGTCGCCAACTTTTCAAAAGTGCGCCAACCCATAAACGTGAACTAGGAATTTACCAATATCTATTCAAGGACTTGAAATATCAGAAAATAATTATGATGTTGCTTTAGAAATTTTGAAAAATCGTTATGGACGTGAGGATTTGGCAATTTCTTGTCATTTAAACAAGTTGTTAAAATTGACTCCTGTCAAAAGATCTTTTCATCTAAAAGAATTAAGAAAACTGTACGATGAAAGTATTATGCAAATACGCAGTTTAAATTCTTTAGGAGTGCAGATAAATAGTTACGGAAATTTATTGTATCCCATTTTGGTTCAATTAATACCGGAAGAAATTGTCCTTGATTTCAATAGAACACAAAATGACAAAAATTGGGATGTCACTAAATTACTTGAATTTTTGAGAATTGAGCTAGAAAACCGCGAACACGCAAATTTGATTCGAATAAATGCAGATGATAGGTCTCACTTCGAAAATAATAACCACGCTATAGGTTTTAAACATGATAAAACTAAAGATACAAATGCGAAACATTTTCAAAAACATAAATACATTCCGTCAAGCTCGGCATTAAATACAACAAGTAAATCACTCTGGGTGTTTTGTTCCGATGAACACGGAGATTTAGAAAACTGCAAGTTAACTATACCGGAAAAGAAAAAAAGTTTATTGCGGCAGGGCAGATGCTATAATTGTTTGGTTAAGTTTCATACCAGTAAATCATGTTATTCAAAATTAAGGTGTAAGAAATGTAATCAAAAGCATAATTATCTGTTATGTGATAGTGACAAAAATCAAACCGAAATTGAGGCTGATAATGAGAGCCCTATAACTTTGGTCGCTTCAATGAATGATGCTAAACACGATATATTATTGTAAACGGCAACCGCAATTGTAGGGAATGGCCAGACTTCTATGCAAATTAGATTAATTTGTGATACTGGTAGTGAAAAAACTTTCATTGAAGAGAAATTATCTAGAAAACTAAAATTAAAAGTTTTAGGTGAGGAATCACTTATGATTTACTCATTTGGTAATGAAAATCCTAAAAAACATATGCGCAGACGGGTTGAAATCTGTTTGAAAAATCCCCGGGATAGTAAAAAAGAAATTACCGTTGAAGCTATAGAAATCCCATGTATAAGTTCTGCTCCAATTCAAGGACCTTCGAAACAAATAAAAAAAATCTGTTTTGAGAAAAATATGGAATTAGCTGACCTTGGAGAAGAGCGAATAGGGTGCAATATTTATGATGATTCGAATAGAGTATCCGTATTAATCGGTTCAGATGTATATTGGCGTGTTGTTTATGGAAACGTAAGGCGACTTCCTGGCTCTTTAACCGCAATGAATAGTGTTTTAGGTTGGATTTTAAATGGTCCATGTTATGAAAAGTCAATTAATCATCAGGATATAAATGCAATGAAAGTTCTTGCAAGGCGAACGGAAACTTTTGATGAATCTGTTTCCCATACCATTAAACAATTTTGGGAATTGGAAAGCTTAGGGATTATCTGTAATAAAAATGAAGACTGCGATCAAGATTTAATTCTTTCGGAATTTGAAAGGAATGTAAAGTTTAACGGAATCAGATATGAGGTTAAATTACCATTTAATGAGAATGTTGTTAATCTTGATGATAATTATTTAAATGCTAGGACGCGTTTTTCGAAATTAATAAATAGATTTAGAAAAGATAATTCTTTTTGTGAGAGTTATAAAGCAGTTATTTTCGAGCATATTTCGGAGGGCATCGTTGAAAGGGTTGAACCAAAATTCGTTCCAGTGAAGGGTAGCTATTATATGCCACACCAAGCAGTAGTTAGAGAAGATAAAGTCACTTCAAAAGTTAGAATAGTTTTTGATGCTAGTTCAAGTAAAACAAATGAGATTTCACTAAATGACTGTTTGAACTCTGGCCCAAATTTGAACCCTGATCTTCTGTCTTTGCTTTTAAAATTCAGATGGAATGCTGTAGCCATCCTTGGAGATATTCAACAAGCATTTTTAAATATTTCCTTGGCTATTGAAAACAGAGACTATGTCCGCTTTTTATGGTTTGAAGAACATTCGAATCTGCAGGATAAACTTGAACCAGATATCTTCAGAATAACTAGAGTCCCCTTTGGAGTGACATCGTCTTCATTTTTATTAGCTGCCACCATTAAACACCATATCAAAAAATATGAGCAAAGTCATCCTGAAGCTTATCGAATGCTGAATACAGAAATGTATGTCGACGATTTAGTCAGTGGTCAAGACTATAGAAAATGCTTCTAAGATGCGCGAAGAAGTAAAAATAATATTGCAGGAAGCAGGTTTTAACATAAGAAAATTTACTACAAATGTCGAATATTTGCGGGAAGAATGGATGAAAGAAGAAACCGTAAATTACTCGAGTAAGAACAAAGTGCTGGGTTATGTTTGGGATGCTGTAGAGGACCAGGTGGAATTTGAAGTCACGAAGGTACCAAGTCTAGGATCCGGAACAACAAAAAGGAATGTACTCAGTGTTGCTGGAAGAATTTTTGATCCTGTTGGATTTATTTCTCCATTCACCGTGCGACCGAAAATTATGTTTCAAGAAATGTGGCTGAGAAAATTAAGGTGGGATGATGTGCTGCCTATCGATATTATGAAAGAGTGGAGTCGTTGGTGTGATGAACTTCCCCTCTTAGATAAAATAAAGATCCCTAGACATTACTTTGAAAAATTATCTTTCAACGAAGTTGATAATTTGCAGTTTCACTGCTTCGTAGACTCAAGCAAAAAGGCGTATGGAGCAGTGATATATCTCTGTTTTACCAATAAGAAAAATGAAGTAAAGTCGGTAGTTGTTTCGTCAAAGACTAGAGTTGCCCCTTTACACCCTATAACTTTACCGCGTATGGAGTTGCTGGCTGCAGTCGTAGGGGCCAAGCTATTTGACTTTGTGCGACGAAGTTTACCTACTTCTCTAAAGATAACTCCATATTTTTGGACTGACTCCATGATAGTTTTGCACTGGATTAACGGCTGCTCAAAAAAATTAAAAACTTTTGTTAAGAACAGAATCTTTGAAATAAAATCTACAACCAAAGCTTCGAATTGGGGACATTGTTGCAGTGAAGAAAATCCAGCTGATTTCTTGAGTCGAGGACAAACGCTTGAAGCCCTCATAAAAAATCGTTTGTGGTGGTGTGGGCCAGATTGGCTGAAGAAACCCAAAGACCATTGGCCGACCACTTCAATCGCTATCTGCCAAGTTCCTGCCTCTGAATTGTTTCCCGTATTCTTAACAATACCATTGACCTATACTATCTTCAACATTCAAAAGTATGGAAATTTACATAAAACTTTAAGAATCACATCTTGGATCCTAAGGTTCATTAACAACATCAAGAAAAATCAAGATAAAATTTCGGGAGAACTCTCAATAGATGAACTGGTTTCTGCTGAAAACTATTGGATAAAGAAAACTCAAGAAAGCTCATTTACCAACGAAGTGGAATGCCTAAAGAATAGAGGGAAAATTGAATCATCCTCGAAATTGTTTTTATTTAATCCATTCCTTGATGAGAAGGGAATATTACGAATAGGAGGTCGTTTGCAGTTCTCTAATCTTTCGTTTGAGGAGAAACATCCGGTTATCTTGCCTGCCGAGGATCACTTTACTGAAATGGTCATTAGTAGGAGCCATCAAAGAACTGGACATGCAGGTGTTTCTGAAACACTCATTGATATTAGAGAGCGCTAGTGGATTTTGAAGGCAAGGCAAAAAGTGAAAAGTTTTATCTTCAAATGCAACTTGTGTAAGAAATTTCGAACAAAACCGGCTACCCAAGACATGGCCCCCTTGCCACCCGATAGAATTAGAGAAGCGTTTCCTTTTGAAGTTACTGGGTTAGATTACTTAGGTCCACTATACGTAAAAGAAGCAGAAGGAGTTTCTAAGTCCTATGTGTTGCTCTTTACCTGTGCTGTCACACGCGCTATTCACTTAGAGCTTACACAGGACTTGTCTGCAAGAGTTTTTTTGCTGGCATTTAAGAAATTTATCTCGCGCAGAGGACTGTGTAAATCCATATATTCTGATAACGCCAAGACGTTCAAAAAAGCAAAAAAAGAACTCGATTTATTAACTAAAAGTTTGCAAACTGATGAAGTGAAGAGCTATTTCTGCAAACAAGGGATAAAATGGAATTACATAGTTGAAAGAGGGGCATGGTGGGGAGGATTTTGGGAAAGGATGGTTCGTTCAGTGAAAATTACGCTTAAAAGAATTCTAGGAAAATCATCTTTGCCATTTCCTGATTTAGAAACAACGGTCATTGAAGTTGAAGCCATTCTAAACTCTAGACCTCTCACCTACGTTACCAGTGAACAAGATGACTATGAGTCCCTCACACCTGGACACTTCCTTATCGGAAGAAGATTAATTTCACTACCAGGCTCTTCAACTAAACCATCTTCTACTAAGTCCGCTCTACTAAGAAGACACATCCATCAAAGAAATCTCGTCGAAAGTATTTGGAAGCGGTGGCGTAAAGAATACTTGCTGGAATTAAGATCAGCATTCCAATCACCAACAGCTAAAAATCCAATTTCGCTTGCGAAAGGATCCGTGGTGCAAATTCAAGATGTAAAGCTTCCCAAGATGATGTGGCAAGTGGGTGTTGTCACGGACGTACACCAAGGACGTGATGGAAAGCCTAGAGCGTGCACTGTGCGTCTTGCGAAAGGAACTGAATTGAAACGACCAGTTCAGCTTCTCTACCCCCTCGAACTTTCAGAATGACTTTTGAACTTTTTTTTTTTTGGGGGGGGGGGAGGATGTTGAAAATTGACTATCCAAAATAATTGAACATTCCACCACCAGATGGCAGACCGCTTTTCAGAATAATGTAGCTGTTTAACAAATTACTTCTGTAACTGTACTTGCTTTTGTATGTGGTGTCCTGTGATCGTCCTTTAAGAAGTTTAAGTAAATCCAAGTTAAAAGCATCTAGACTCCTATTCTTGAATAATAATGAACTTTCTTTTCATAAGTGTAGAGGTGTGAAGCAGCGGAATTTAGGTTCAACTCTTGATGTCAGGTGCCAACCCGATCCGATAAAGTGCGCCAGCTGACCATCCGACAAAGAGCCAGGTAAGATTCTTACCTTTCTTTGAATTTTTCGAAATTAAGAGATATTTATTTCAGTACTTACAAGTCGCACTCCTCGTACCATTCTGGATCAATGGATTTTTCTTTGACAGTAGTCTGAAACTTTTCTTTTCCCATTTGAATAAGGACGAATGCATCATTGGTACCTAATTAATTGAATAAAATACATCAATACAAGTTAGATACTTAATTTTTCTAAGCTAAGTTGAATTCTATGGAGCTTAAGCATTGCTATGTTACAGTCAACTGCTGTGTTGGTGGCAAAATAAAATGTGCATAGTGTCCATGTAGATCTGTATAAATTTTCCTTTCAATAAGAAAAACATATAAATGACTTCATTTTGACTTTTTTCAGGATGGCAACAAAATTCAAGAAAAAAAGTTGTCTGATTTCCCTGCCAGATTTCTAAAAAAATCCCTGATTTTAGAGCAAACTTTTTTTTTTCAAATTTCACCAATTTTCTTAGGTTTCCCAGATGTCTAGACACCCTGATCAAATAGAACATGCATGCTAAAGACATAATATGCAAATTTTTAAAAAATAGTTTTGATGGTAATGAAAAGTTTAAATTATTCTGTAACATTAAACTTTTAACGATTACCACCACAAATCTCCAGGTAAATAGTGCCAAAATATGGATGAACGTGCCTCAAACAATAAAAAATTTCCCCGATTTTCGCGAAATTTTAAAAAATTCCCCGACATTTTCCTGATTTTTTCCAGAATCAGAAAGCTCCTTGACATTTCCCTGATTTCCAGATTCTGTGACCACTCTGTTTTTTTACTTTATTTCATTTTTAAACCAATGAATATACAACTGTTAATAAAAAAAAATAGTATTATGTCAGCTCCAAGCATGCTACTGGATCATAGACATGGTATCATGTGATTTTAATTCAGTCATAAAATTTAAAAAAGAATAGGATTGTGGCATTTTATTGAAATTTTTGCTTATTTTCTAAAATATTTTTTAGAATGAACACAAGCAACAACAAAAAATTTCTAAAATCTAAAGCATACATACAGTATAATGCATAACAAAGAAAATGGTTATCTTTAGCAAATTGATCATTAAATGTTTCATAACAATTTTAACAAAGTTATTAAGAAGCTTTCATTCAAAATTTCAAGACCTCAAAGGTTAGATGATAAAAGCTAATACAAAATGTAAAATAGTAAGTACTTAAGAAATATTTCATAAGTCCACTTATTGTTTTTGTTAAAGTCATATAATACAATTTTAATGAGAAATTATTTGTTTGTTAGATACCACACAGAACTAGTACTACAAAGAAAATACATTTGTACCTTTTCTTCCTTTATTCTGAAGATTTCGAGCACGTTGTACTGTACAGAAAGAAAAAAAACAGAAAATTAAATGTTAGTTTTTAATTGGAGATATAAGATACAAATAGTATTAAATTATTAATAATATAAATTTAACTATTGCTACAAAAATATTGGAAATGGAAAAGTCATAAGTATCTATAATAATGAAACAAGTTGTCTGTGTATTTGTGGATCTATAGAAAGCACTTAAAATAGGCGTAGAGCTTTCAACATTAGTATTGGTCTTCTAATTGCATCTTTGACAGAACGTTACAATTTTAAATATTTATTTTTTTAATTAATTTTTTGCAAAAAGAATTTAAATAGAGGTACAGCTCTGAAATTTTCAACGTACGTTGTTTTAGCCTTCTAATTAGACTTTTGAAAAACAGAGAGTTAAAATTTTAAATAGTTATTTTTTAATTAATTAAAATTTACAAAACGACTTCTAATAGAGATACAGCTCTGAAATTTTCAGCATAAGTAATTTTGGCCTACAAATTTGACTTTTGAAAAATAGAACGTTAAAATTTAGTTTAGTTTTTTTTAATTAATTTTTTTAATTTAATTAACAAATATTTTACAAAACGATTTCTAATAGGGCTACAGCTATGAAATTTTTAACAAAAGTAGTTTTGGCCTCTTAATTGAACTTTTTACAAAAAAAATGTTAAAACTTTAATTTGTTTTTTAATTAACTTTTTAAATTAATATTTCCATATAAGTAGTTTCGGCATTCTAATTTTGCCTTTCACAAACACGTGTTAAAATATTCTCAAAGGGGTGTTGTATTATTGTATTAACGGGAAATTTTTTCAAAATTCACTAGTTTGTTTTTTCCATTTTTAATATAAAAAATGTTGTTTCTTTAGAGCTGTGGAAAGAAATTCTTCAATAAAAAGAAAAAATTCCCAAAAGGTTACTAGGGGTGTGAAACATTGAACAACTTTAAAATTACACTATAATACTTGTCACTGCATTTCAATTTGATGTTGGATTGGTGTTATTCACTGTTTTCATATTTTCATTCTTATAAAAAATATCCAGTTTGACAACATTTTTGGAATTTTGGAAGTGGAGATGTTTATAACACCTCAAAAGGCATTATAACAGCGATTTTGATCAAAATCGTTTGAGCCATTTTTTATCAATTGCTGTAAAACATGATTTTTTCAATGGCATCTACCTTATGCGCATATGAAATTTTGACAAAAACCTTAATGACACAATCCATGACTATTACTAAACGTACGCTAAAGTAGAAGAAGAAATTGTTGCAAGTCAATCTGTTAGGAAGTTATGGGTGGAATTTTTTTAACGAGCCAAAAGTTGTTGCCAGCATTTTAAATTATATTTTGAGAATATATTTTTCATAATCACCCAAAATGCCGTGTTTTCTTTTATAATTTTGTTTTAAACATACATTAGGGTGTGTATTATTTTCGAAGGTGTTAATTTTTTAATGGAACCCTCTCATTTTGGTCCATTTGATGAGAAAAAAATTCATAATTTTTATTAAAATCAAATGATATTTAGAGGTTGCTACCAGCTCTGCCAAATCTGACAAATTTAGCATTATGCAAGCATTGCAATTAATGTATTTCATGCATTAATTAGAATATTTAATTGTTCAGCCAGTAGTTATTGAATCATTATATATATTAAGCTACAAGTAGCTTATATATTGATTTTAGTCCAAGTAGCTCACATCAATTTAGTAGTAACATACCAATTTTAACTAAAAAACTAAAATTTGAAAAGTACTAAAGTAGATATTTTGGAAACTATTTCTTTCAATGATGGGCTTTAACAATCACTACTTTAATTTTTTTTCTTATCTATAATTGCCAACCTTGTTTTTGTAATTAAAAAAATACACCATGCATTAATGTAACCATTTTTAACTGTAATTGCAACCATTTCATTGTTTGAGTTTGCTTTCTTCTAATGCAACTGCATGTGGGTTTTTTTGCTTACTAATAATTTTAATCAGCTGCTATTCATTAAAATTGATGTCATACTGATGTATTTCAATCTTTCTCACTATTTGTGAGATTAGTTTAAATTATCTAGAAGTTTTCTAAATCATCAATTTCATCAGGACAACACTTCATTGTCTACAAAGATAAAACCTACTACAAGTAAACAAACCATAATATGGTTTGTCATCATCCTCAATGAATCATAGAAAACTTCCATCCAAACGAGAAACCATATCTATTTTATCATTTCAAGCAGATTTTTAAGCAAAGCATTAAAAATGTTTGTCATTTAACAGCTATACATGTTATAGAGATGTGGGCTAAAACCCGAAATTTCATTTGATATTAAAACATGTGGTGGCTCAAATAAAATAATTGTTCCGTAATTGAGCAAAGAAGTTAAGTAGTTAGTGTGTATCAGGGTTCGTACTCTTTGAGCAAAAAAAAAAATTTCATGACCTTTCAATGACCACAATTTCTTTTGAAAACAAAAATTCACGACCTCACAATTTTGTTTCATCATTAACATTTCATAAAAAATATATATATACACAGTGTACATTGTGCACGCTACATATGTTAATAATAAGTTTATTAATGATTATATGTAATAAAAAAAAAGCTGACAAAGGAGATTTTTCTTTTTCTCACATTTTTATACTTTAAGTGAAAAACTTGATTTTTTCCATGATAGTAGTAATTTCAATTGCCGGTAGCATCCCCTAAATTTTATTTAAATTACCCAAAATTTTTACACACGTTTTTCCTCACCAAAAGGAATCATTTAAAAGGATGTCCTGTTAAAAATTTAAAAATGAATTTTTTAGTGGCATATCAGACACACCCTAACACACACATACATATATTTTCATTTTAAATGCAGAAGTAATGAAATATCATTTGGATTGATGCTATCTAGACCTTAGAAAATTACATAATTATACATTCAAAAACTTTTTTAGTATAATTTGCAATATTTTTCAGTTAGAAAAATGCGTGTCCCCGAATTTTCTGTGAATTGAGTAACACCGATTGTTGAATATACAAAATGGTCCTAATAGAATGTGCTCTTGACTCGTAAACCATATTTTTAGTACACTTTTGAACTGCTTATCAATAGTTGAGAATATCATTTACAAGTTCGAATCCGTTTCGTTGCAAATTGAAAGGAAAATAGAAAGAAATTCAAGCAAGACTTGTCAATGAACGAACGCCTCATTTTCAAAAAATATAATAAGGTAAGTGGTTTCTATTTTTCATTCTAATTATCCTCATGTTAAATAAGTCTAAACCAAAGAAAAAAACATAGGCAAATCGTTTGTAACCCGTAATAAGCTTTTGATTACGTTTTATCATTTGGCCGACGAATTTTTTTTAAGAAATTTTCTAAATTAAGTGCCAGATAACTATTTATTATTAGTTTTGTTAAATTTGCAAAGTTTTTAAAGAAATGAAAAGCATTGCATTTTTTCCCTACAAGCAGCAGCGATTATTTTTTAACTTTTCTATTGAATATTTCTTTTATGCGTAAACATTTATAAAAATCATGGCAAGAGTTACTTAGAACTTAAAAGCCGCACATATCCAAGAGAAGAGCCTCTCTGTAGCCGAGGTCTGCCGACTCCTGTCCAACCTCGTTGACATTTATACAAAATGATTCAAATTGGTTATAATTTCAAAAATATTCTAAAAGAAACATTTTTAAGTACTTGTTATTAAAATCCTTAGGAATATAGTTTGTTTAAAATGTATAACTGAAACTATGTGACAAAATATGTATTGCAGATGTAACAAGAAAATTAGAATCTTTGTGGGAAAAAATTAGCAATCACAGATTTACATAATATTATCAATTTGAGATAAACTCCTTTTAAAGCATGGTCAGCAAGTCGAAAAGTTTCTATGATTTCTAACCGGTGATTGCAGAACCTTAAGAATTCCATTCAGCACAGGAAATGCACATTAAGGTTAGTTAAAATTATGTTCATGGGTGAATTTCACAATTCAAAAAAGGGAAGCACTTTATGGCAGTGGCGTATATAGGTTACAATTTCGGGAGGGGCCAATACGACCAAACTTACCGTTATTTGCACTTGTTTTTTTATGTTTTAAGTGAGCTCTCACTCAAGGATTAAGAATGGTTTTCAAGGGGTTTTAAAGGAAATATTGGGGGAAAAAATAGCTATTATTTTTTTTATATATTTTCAGTTTACTTTTACAATTGAAGTGAACTAATGCTTTATTATATGATAGCAGATTATTTTATAAAACACTTAATTGCATTCTCGTTAATATTATTTTCCTCACTCCCCCTACTTTTTCCCTTATATAACTTTTTTTTTTAATAAAAACCTCCTCTGTTCATTAATTAGTCTTTAAGATCATTATCTCTTCTATTGGTTCTTTATCTTCAGCAGTGATCGAAAATTTTAGTTCCTTTTATCAAGTTACTGAAAACCTGTGTTACTAATTTCCTTGTTTCTTGGTGAACTCCTTTGAATATACTTTTGGAGTGCGAAAATATCACGCAATATTTACAAAAAGATCGGGATTTTCCTTCAGAATAAGCTAGCCACTCAAATTCTTCTAGCCATTTAATTTTTAAAGTTGTAGTATGGTTTGAGCTAGAACTACTACACTGGTCTGCAAAATTTAAAGATATTTAAGTTTTTCTCTAATAACTTCTCAGTGGAACAGCATAGACACATGAAATTCACATCAAAGAGACATCTTTATGTAACAAAACGATAAGTAAAACAACTCAGTCGTAAATTGAAATGCAAAGTGCACACTGGGGACACATGCAAAAGCATGAAGTACGATTAGAGAGCAGTTGCAAAAAGGCATTCACATTAAAAATCTTACAACTCATGGAGTTGACTTTTAGTGTGAGATATGATCTCCCCTGTCATTAGTGTTTACTTGGCTTTGTATTCTCACATTAACATGAGTTTCTTGATGAATTCTAGTGACTAAATTGCTCAGTCAGATTACTTACCTAAAACTTACTCACCAATTTGTTGTGCTATTATTTTTATTTATTTTCTGGTTGTAGTAGATACTCGACGAATATTACATGTTTATTAAAATAAAATTGTCATACAAGTAGTCTTCACAAGTGGAAGTGTGTATTCTGCCATGGGCCCGTATAAAAAATAATAAAAGTTAAATTCGCATCATATGATGACTAAAAAATGACGGCATATAGTGACCCAAAATTATTTGATTCATTTATTATTTATAAAAAAATGTCATTTCATGACTCAAAAAAATTTGCATCATATGATGACCAAAAAATTTACGTCCTTTTAGGAACGTCAGTTTGGATGACCATTAAATGACTTCAAAACTGACGTCATTTTTTACTAAATAACGTCATTCGAGAAAAGATGCCCTAAAAATTACGTCATTTATCACGTCATGCTACTACTTGGGTTGTACCCAAAGACCAAAACTTTTTCCCCACCAAATCCCAAAGACCAAAACTTTTTCCCCACCAAATCGTTAACTTGATTTGGTATTTACCACGTAATATCGTTTTTCCACCTTTCTATAGAACCTCTGACGTCCATTATTACTCATGAGATTGAAAAAATTATTTTCAGTAAAAAGTATCTAATGTTAAAAAATGTGTTCTTTAGATGCCATTTAAGAGCGTAAGAGATAATTGAATTCAACTTTTTCACTGTGATTATGTTAACTTGATCCAGGCAAATTTTTAAACGGTGAAATATTGGTTTTTAAATAGCCTTTATTGTTACTTGGGGGTAAATTTTGTTTCACTTTTACTTTGAATAAATTATTAAAAAAAGTATGAATATCACCCCTAATATAAGTAAACCAGATAATTCCTCTAATCCGAATTTCATTAAATATGATTTGGAAGCTTCTACGATAGGCATTTTGTAAAGATTTAATGTATTGGAAACTTTACATCACTTGCAAACAGTTCAAAAGACTGAACGAGTAATTTAACCACTAGAATTAAATCAAGAAACTCATGTCAAGTATGAGAATACAGTTCCGAGTAAACACTGATGACAGGGGAAATCATATCTTACACTAAAAGTCAACTGCACACTAATATGCTACTCCATTTTTTTTAAATCCTGAATTAGTATGCAACTATCAATATTATGTTCAGCGCACTTGATCAATGCCATAAAATACAAGAATAAATTTTAATAATTCTTATCAGTTATTAAAATATTAATCTCATCATTAATTTAATCAAGACAGCAATAGACGATATTCTAAATTGTCAATTAATATTTAAATAACTCCAACAATTGTCGATGGGGGGGGGGGGGCATCTGTTATGTTGTGCCTAATATAGTAATCAAATTTCTAAATCGACCCCTGTCCATTGTACACTTTGCATTTCAATTTGCTACTGAGTTGTTTTACTTATCGTCATGTTACATAAAGATGCCTCTGTAATGTGAATTTCATGTATCTATGCTGCTCCAGTGAGAAGTTATTAGGGAAAAACTGAAATATCCATTAATTTTGTAGACTAGTGTAGAAAAAGAAAGAAATTTGTAAAAAGGTTCCATGCATTTTCTACGAGTTAAATTTTTCTTTATTTGTTCTTCTTTATTTAAATATTTTTTTTCTTTATTTGTTTAAATCCTTCGCAACTGATGCTGGATCAACGGTACTAGAATTTGCGATGTCAAAAGGAACATTGCTACTAACACAGGCAACTTCAGCACTGCTTATTTACACAATGTTTTTTTTACAAAACAGTTTTGAATAGAATTTTTATCGCTTCATTATGAATACCATTAACTTAATAAAGCAAATTAAGATTCCACAACAGCATAATGCAGAGGATTGCAGATACACACCTATTTAAAAAGCACACTATTGAATAAACAGAGCTACAGATAAAATGCCAAAGCCCCACCTGCATTACACATATTTTAATTTCACAGTACTTATTCTGGTGCCATCAACTTTTTTTATTTTTGGGAAGCTAAGAGAATAGAAATTATTTGCAAACAAACGCAAATAATAACTACTTATTACTTTAATTTTTTTGTTCCTGATTTCGGGAGGGGCCAGGGCCCCCTGGGCCCCTCCCATATATACGCCCTTGCTTTATGGTATTATAAACACCGAAGGTAAATGAGTACTTTCAGTTTATTTCTGAGTAGTTTTTATAATATAGAATTAAAATTTATCCACAACATAAGGCCCTATCTTTAGAAAAAGATCGAAATATTTTCAAAAGCGATTCCGGCCGAACCAAAAACCTTTCACAAGTCTTTTAAATGCGCGCGCGCACACGCACACACACACACAAAGGTAAATCCACGTCAAGCACTTGCGCCCTTCAATAAATTATCTCAAACCATAAATATCAATCATAAGTACCCAAATAAAAAAAAATGAATATGGTATGAGAATTAAAAACTAATTAAGGACTTGTCTTATTTCAAAACCTGGTTCGAGAGCTCGAGGCGACACCATGAAACAAAACTATGGGAAAGCATCCAAGGTAAAAGCGAAAGCTGTCTCGCACCATCAACGAATACAAATGGAGGGGTGCTTTCGCCTCTGGTGCTGTTTTAATGCTTCACTGACAACCCCGAAACGATGGGAAACATGTAATACTAGCGATAAATACAAAAGCTGATAACACGTTAGATGGTGTCCTTTGTAGTGAACTACAATTTGTCTCGCCAAGAGTAGAAATCAAAAAGAGAAATAAGATTGGAAGAGGAGCTGCTTAGATTGTCATTTGGGATTGCTTAATAACATTTAGTGGAACTAAAAAGGCGGGTTGAATGTGCTTAGCATAGTGTCTCTTACAGTATGTAGTCTTTTCTGCATTTAACACCTTTTAGAGGAAGACAAATTGTTTTTGAACATCGAAATAATTATGAGTGGCAGGGGATCAGGTGTCAAATAGTTTTAATTAGGATATTGCAAGCCGACTCAAGAAAAATTAGAGTTATTTGTATGGTATAGTGTATCTATGCTGTTGATTGGCTCACGATTTTCGGCTGCTTATGCATAAATAATAGGAATTAAAAATTTCAATAAATTTTTTCAATTTAAGAAAATTTTGATTAAATTCAATTCAAACTACAGATGCAAAGAAAGCTTTTGCGATAATCTTCTCCTTCTCAGAATAATTTCTATTTAGAGTTGTTGTTTTTTAACCCGAGACAAAAACCAAAAAAAAATGTGACAGTATGCAGTTTTTTACTTCTTTTTTTTTATCACAAGACAAGAAATAGCCAAACGGTGTAAATAAAAAGTAAGAAAAAGTTATTTGAATTATTAAAGAGAAAATATATAAATAAAACCAGGATTAAGTGTAAATGTTGACTTATCCTCCGAGATACTTTTTTTTTTTCCATTTAAGCGTCATTTCAACCTTTCACTTGCCTCTGGTTTAGATGGCCTACTAAAAGAGCATTTTCCCATTCCAGTTAGGCGAATACCACAAAAAACAGCTCAGGGTCCAACCAATAGACATCACACCCGAAGGAAGACCCTTACTCCATCATAGAATGAAACTCGAATCATGAAACAAAAGCTATGCAAGTATCAAGTTTTAAGTTTGTTGTCATCAACAATAGTCTACGTTTTATTAATTTGGAGGAATATTGTAATAAGCATTCGAGAGCAATACTACATTGGAGCCAGAAGAAATTGTCTGCTAAATAAATGTGACTTGAAGACAGTACAATGTCTCACTTCTCTAGAGTGATACATTATGACTATTACAACTTCACAACGATTCCCTAAAATCGGTAAGCAGGGAATATGTTTTGAGGTAAACAAACGTTTATTGCCAGAGAGGTGGGAGGCAAGGATGACGTTTGGCTAGCTCAAAGAGTTGATTATTCCAAAAGGCGTGGTCGAACCGAAATATGGGGCTTTTATAGATTTCCAAGGGAAGTTCGACGATTCTCAAGGCACTTCTCGCTAACTCCGGAAAATACTAGAGAATTCCAAAGCCAAAATCGAAAGTTCCAATGGGAATACATTACATATATATACATTTTAACATTGCAAACTTAAACACTTGATGCCGCAACAAAAGGTAGTTTCTGTACCAGTCCTTTTTTAGGTAGGAATCTCTTAACATGGCAGCAATTGGTAACTTTTAAAATCGCTATATATATTCAAAATAGATGCTTAGACTTGTAGATGTATTCATAGTACATATAACGCTTATGTGATGTAGTCAATTTTGACAGAATACAAAAGCCGTAGTCAAAACCTTCTCCAACTTTACAATACCAAAATATTAAATAGAACCATGAAAAGAGAGATTAAAGGCTTTAAAACACGCAATGGCCTTGTTTCACAAGCAAAAACGGCTGTAAATGTCAATCGAAATAAAACGTTATTCAGCACTCAGGCACCTGTTAGATTGCTCACAAAAGGAACGACGCATCTTAGGACAGGTCGTTGTCGCAATAAAATAGATTTATAATCTGGTTATATCCAATTATCAACTAGAAAGAGGTCAGTATCAAAGAAGAGAGAGAACACTTCAAGGGTTGGAGTCAATGGGCACCCAAATACAAAAATAACAAATCAGATTAAAAATTATAGTATAAAACACTAAATTGCTTCAGGAATTAAATGTAAATTTATTTCGGAGATTTCTTCCGATATTATACACAGGTGAGGGGATGATGTCAAAAGGCAACACTTGAGTTATACAGCGCAAAATATCATCAAGTTTTTCGATACTAATACATTAAAAGCAGCTTAAAATTTGTAATCATATTTTACTATAAAAATCAAAAAGTGATTTTATGAGTTGGCGATTTTAAAAGTAATGAAAATGATGTCTAATCCTCATATCTTGTACTGTTAAGATACAGGTAATCTGATAAAATATGTTGCACAGTAAAACGGTTGTATTTGTAATAACTAAAATCAGACATCTTTTTCGTGAAAAAGACTTGGGAAAAAATCAGGGTTCAAACTCATTTTCAGAAAAAAATTATCTGAATTTTCCATAGTTGTGTTTTCCATTGCAGAGTTAATTATTTTTAGCAAGAATTTTATTATTTTAGCAAGCTAAATACATATAGTCAAATCTCGATTACAGAAGATCTTCTGATAGCACAAAAAGTATGTCTTTTTCTTTAAAAATAACTTTCTGCAAGTTTATGTTATCAAATAATTCTGTAACTTTAATTCTTCAACTTAAGGTTAAACAAATAACACCGAAGAGTAGGAATTTTTTTCCAGAGTAACAACGACTTTTTCCAGGATTTATTAGTCCGGGAGCAAATGTAATCCCGTGGGCCACTTCATGATGCAAATATGTGGGTGGTGTCATTCGCTTCGTATGAATGCGTAGAAAATGAAATCCGATGGTGGGTATCTGGCATCCTGATATGAGCGGAGCTGCAGTAGTAAATCCAAAATGGCCGCCTCCTTACCACGTACCACCTAACATACGTTTTTGCCGAATAATGGCTTCCCAGCTCATTTTATCAACTTGTTGACAGTAGAAAACTTGTAGGAAATCAAATTTCCTTTTCAATGGTATACAACACATGTTAGGTTAAAGTACAAAATTCAAAATGCGCCGCCACATCACGATCTGAAGTACGTTTTTCAGGTTAGTTGGTTGGTTTGTGCGTTCAATGACATACACTTGTGCACAATAACGGTTAATCAGGCCGGGACCTGCAACTTAACGTGGATTCCGAACCACAAAGAACATCCATGCCTAACTCGGGATTCGAACCCGGCACCCTTAGCATGTGAAGCCCGAGAGCTAACCACACATCATCAAGTGGACAGTATGTTTTTCATAATAATAGCTTCTCAGTGCTCTTTACACTTGTTGGCTGTTGGGAAACAGTAGAAAATAAAGTAACTTTTATAATGGTATATCTTTTTAAGTCAAAATTCAAGATGACCGCTGTATCACCATTGCAGGAACGTCTTTTCAGAATAATAGCTTTCCGGTGCGCTATATGAACATGTTGGTTATTAGAAAACTTTTTGGAATTAAAAAAAAGCTTTCTGACCGTTGTAGCACCTTTACATTATCACTTCAAGAATTAAAATTCAAAAGGACACCATTATTGGGCATCTCTTTGGGACTCGAATAATAGTTTCCACATTATATTGTAAGATAAATGAGCACCAGATAGTTAATATTTACAGATTGGACAGTAAAATAAAGCCGTGACACTCTTCACAAGAAAATGAACGACAACAGACTGATAATAAACTACGCCAATTCAAAATTGATACGACAAAGCTTTTTAATATTTGGAATGTGAATGTTACAGAAAAATGCAACAGTGTAATAGTTTTTTTTTTTGTATGTAACAAATGATGTAAACGATATTAAGATTTTTCATTATCATTAAGTTAAATCAACATCGTCATCCTCAATTTCCTCATTCATTATCAGGTCAAAAATTGCAGTGTTGTCACATAAGTCATCATCTCCACCACATGAGCTTTCTGTGCAAGGCAGATTGTTGAGAGTGCATCAGCAGGAAAGGGCACACCGACGCTTGGTCAACTCTAAAAGCCCTTGCGGAGAAAAGGTTCTGTACCAAAATTATAGGCTCAAATTTCCCATACACAAGCGACGAGCCCAAATCAATAGTTTGAGGTATGTCAGGATGCTGTCGGAGTATCTTGTGCCAAAATCATTGCTTGGTAGTTTATACGCAAAAGACCTGGATGTAGAGATGTTTTTGTAGGTGCAAGAAGTTCCCCAGTCTTTTATTGAAGAGCCACCAATGCCTGTCATTTTGGTTCGCGGTACATACACCTGACAAACGAATGCCTTTAACGTTTGTAACATTTTTGTGGAAATGGTTTCAGAATGAGCTATAAGGCCCAGTGCAGCTATAATCTCATCATTAGCTGTATAAAAAGCATTCCACCATATAATCTTTTTTGTTTTTAGCAAATGATCTTGTGATATCAGCACTAGAAAGGGAGTGGAGTTCTGGTAGTGCTAAAGCCTTATTAGCCCCTAGTATGTCATAGATTGGCTGAAGATGAATTAGCAGTTTGCTTCTGCTAGTGCCCACTATAATGGTAGATTCTCTTGGAAGCATTGGATATCTCCAAAGAGGAAGTACTAATACATCTCTGTCTGGGGAGTATATGTCAATCTTGCTAATGCCTCTAAAAGCAACATGTATCCTGTGCAAAATTATTTTAGTATCTGCTTCAAACATGTGTGGTATCAAGACACGATACGTCCATATGGGTTGCATTTGCATGATTTATCCAACTGCAAACAAATTGTTTATTATTCTTGACTGCATAGTCTATAATCTTTGATGCCAAATATTCTGTCAGTTCATCCTTAATTATTTCATTCAAAAGTGGTGCATGGTTACTTTAAGGATGTTTGTTGATGGGTGCACTTTGTATTGGATAGGGACCGATTTACCCTGACGTTTCACCCTTGCCGATATCTTCAGCAAATTCAGTTTGTAGGTGTTAAATATTATGTGAATCTCTTTGTACATACCAAACTTCTATGACATTTGTCTGACAAAGTGATCTGCAAATTATTCACAAGTCTTAGGTTTATCAATGGAATGCAGCTCTGCCATTCCATAAACTACTGCAACAGTTTCTGCCGTTTCATTTACTGGAAATGAATTGGTGTGAGAATTCATTTTTCTCATTAGATGTAGGGTTTTAGATTTTGAGAAAGCTCCTCCAGGATAAGCTTTCTTTTTTTATGATCAGCAATGCATACATCCATATAAAGGTTGGTTGTATTCAGATTATCTGGCGCCGTCAGCAACACGAGGGCTACAATGCGCCGAAACATTCGTCATTAGACAAGCCAACATACATTTACAAACACCCATGATAACACGGGACTCGAACCCGCAACCTCGCGGTCTAGAAGCTAGAACGTTAACCACTATACCGTTTGGTCGGCACATCCATATAAGGGAAATAAAGCAATTGGCAATAATGAAAATTCATAACGACAAAAAGTTGCTATACCACACCGACTTCTTGCTGCAATCACCAGTCAAGAAAATATATATAAATTGATAGAAAAAATTGAAAAAACACTTTTTCCTTTTATGTTCCTTTAACATTTTTGAATGCTAATTTGCAGGCTTACGTTTCACCGTTTACATTGGTGCCCAAAACTGTGCTCAAGGTTTTTATGGTACTGATTCTTCTGTTGGCAGGTTGATCATTTTAATGCGTTCCTCAATGAATTTGGAATGAAGACTCTCACCAATATCAGCAATTGTACACATGTCTTTTTGAACGTCATCGGGAAGAACTTGCTTAGTCACCAGGTGTATAAGAGTATAATATGTTCTGTGTTACATTTAAAAGGGTTGGCTGTCGATTTAAAACCCTTTCAACTTTTCATCGTTTTGATCCTGACGCTTGCGAACCGATAAACAATGTGCATGGTGAAACTTTGCATTGGGGGTGGCATTTTTAATCATTGCTTCGTTTTCTGCAGCAATTATTGTGACCTCCCTCTGCCAGAAAGAATCTTCTCCAAGCATACTCATTTAGAGTGATGCCTGTAAGTCCACCTTGAACTTTAAGTCTTCTGTTCTGGTGCTTCAGAGCTTCATCGGCTCCTAAAGCGCAAAACGGTATTTTGGTTTCATTGATTACCCACTTTCCTTGCCATATAAGCTGTATGTTTTTCATTAAATCTTGACATATCCATCAAGTACAGTGGAATCATTCTTACATAGTTTAGTCGATCAAAGGCAAAGAAATACTTTATGAAATCATGTGAGGTTGCCAAGTGCAAATCCCACGCTGCATTTCTAACTGACCTGATAACTGCGTAGTTAGTTCTCGGGCATCGAATGCTAAGGGTGCCGGGTTCGAATCCCGAGTTAGGGATGGATGTTCTTTGTGGTTCGGAATCCACGTTAAGTTGCAGGTCCCAGCCTGATTAAACGTTATTTTGCACAAGTATATGTCATTGAACGCACAAACCAACCAACTAACCTGAAAAACATACTTAAGATCGCGATGCAGCGGTCATTTTGAATTTAGTAATTTAACCTAACATACATGTGTTATATACCATTGAAAAGGAAATTTTATTTCCTACAAGTTTTTTAATAGTCAACAAGTTGATAAAATGAGCTGGGAAGCCATTATTCAACAAAAACGTACGTTAGGTGGTAAGGAGGCGGCCATTTTGGATTTGTGACTGCAGCGCCGCTCATACAGGGATGCCAGATACCCACCATCGTATTTCATTTTCTACGCATTCATACGAAGCGAATGATACCACCCACATGTTTGCATCATGAAGTGGCCCACGGGACCATTTTTTTCGACATTAGCGCCCAGACTATATTGGGAATTTTCTTTTCCCCCTGAGAATTCCCTGAGACTTTAAAGCTGATTTATTTTCCCTGAGTTTCCCTGTTCTCCCTGAAAATTAAATTCGACTTCAACAAAAAACTAATGTATTAGGACAAAGGGAATTTTAAGAATCCAAAATGCTAGTTTATATGAAATTTTTGCGTAATAGGATTCGTGAGGTAATGTCCTTGATGTTAAGCATGAAAAGCTGTTTTATACTATGAGCACAGAAAAGAAATTCTGAAGAAAGGTTATTTCGTTTGTACGCTATCCCATTGGAAAGACAACCTGCGTCAGTTCGTCCTGGTTAATTAAAGTAAGAAAACACCCTAAAGAGAAGTATTCCAACTAATATCAAAGCCACAAGTCTAGCTCCAGGAAAGTGAAAATCGGGGGACAAAAGAAAGAAAAAAAAAAGAAAAAACGTAGCTTGAATGGCACTAATACACCTTCCAACGTCTCAATCCAATTCCGAAACACAATTCTATATTTGGAAAAAAAAGAATAAATTTACTGATTCGAAATAAAATAAAATGCACTCAACTTCAATCATCTCAGCAAAACAGTTTAAGAGTTTTCGTAAAACAAAATGGGTTTAACACTTTTCCCACGAGAACCAACAACCCACTATGTAATTAGCGGGTAATGACATAGGGAGATATAAAAAAAAATGCGAAATCCGAATTAGTACCAACCATGGAAGTTTACGGTCCGTATCACGTTCTAGAGATCATGGATTGATAGATGGACTTGTATCGCAACAGTGCGCACTTCATGAAAGATAACCTTGAAGAACAAGTCCTCATCATGGTATTCAAGTGACGGAAGAAAACAGAAAGAAACCAAAATGAGTATGTACCTTACTTGTTGAGTGTGAATGAAAGAACCAAAGCATGAAAGTAAGGTCAAACCATTTCAATGAATTCTACACTGACAATGAGAGCAACGTCCTTTAAAAAAAAGAAAAGATACAGGAAATGTAAAGCAAATTTTCAAAGCGAACTTAGAAACTAAAATACAGTTTACACATGAAACTACCATCAAGCTCTCGAAATGTGAGAGAATTGCCACACATCAATTTTTGTACCCATGAGAATAAACAAGTGTTCTGCCAGATCCTAAAACAATGGATGAAAATATATTAATATGTTTGTTCGCGCGTTTTGGCTGGTTAATACGACGGTCATTGCAGTATGAAACAATGGAATTTCTGCGTACAAGTGACATCTTGATTTCATATGGATATAAATAGGTTAATGCTTTATGATGGCTATTTTTTTTACCCCTGTGTTTTGATCTCAAGTTGTCTTTCTAGATATATATGAGTGAGTAATTATATCGAGGTTGTCTTTTATTGCGAAAGGTTTGGTGAGAATTGCATCTCAGGGCAATTCAATAAGAGACATGAGCCTTTGTCAGTGAAAATGTCAAAATACTAATTGTTTGATTAATTTCATATGTTCGGTGAATATTCTAGTTGTTGTAATGGTGTTTCGTATTAGAATGTTCAAAGAAATATTATTCATCAATCAGAACTCTAAAGTATTGTTGAATTATCAAGAAAGTATTAAAAATAATTGACATGGGCCCCGGCATTTCCAGGGAGTTGTGTAAGGCACAAGAGGTGCAAAGAAGGCTAAAAGTGAATTATTTTATGTAAGGAATATATAACGAGACGTCGATGGAGGACCCGGGGAAAAGTTGTGTTTTCTTTGTAAGAATTAGTTAAGCATTCATATTTCATATTTTGTTGAAATGAATAATTAAAAATCTTTTTTTTTTTTTTTTTAAATACCTTTGCTTTTTCCTGATAATTTTTTATTCCTGCAATTTTTTTTCTCTATGCTGAAAAAGTCAGGGGTTGCAAATACACACCCTGCTTGCTTTTGTGTGGGGTCCAAATTAGAACAGTTGAGCAGAAACGTTTGAATTATCATGTCAGCTATATCATCTACATCTACTATTTAATGCAATTAAGTTCAACAACAAGGAAATTGAGCAAAAGGCAAATTCAAAAACACGATTCTATACTTCCCCATCTCATTTAAAACCTAATTAAGAAAAAGAAAAAAAGAAAGAAAAAAACTTGAAGAGTACTCTGAGTTGTTCTGTCAGCCATTTTATTAAATTAGTTTTTTGTTTGATTTCTACAGAAGAGATTGCCTATAAATGAACATCAATTTTCGCTAGTATCACTTTTGTAAGCACCATAGTTATTTAACAGAATGATTAATTGTTAGATACTTCTATTTTTAAAGAAATATCGTAATTTCAAAATTTATAAAAATCACATTGTAATTTAAGGTATATTATAAAATTGGCTGATTTTTTTTTTCATGCTTAAATGTGAAGACCATTTTTTTCTATGATCTATAATGTCCATGCTATATTTTTCAGAACAAATGTTATACATGATACAAATTCCATATATATGGAAGCATATTTATGGAAATATTGTATGAACGACATAAGTAGCATTAGAAATCCCAGAACTGACGATATTCTAGAAAAAAATCTATAATAGATTGTGAATGAACTAAAACCTAACTAATAATCGCCCAACCTTTTTAAATAAAAAGCATTCTTTGTGTGTGCGTCTTAACTTACCATTCTTTAATTTTTTTTTTAGTGATGAAGGGAGTAGACGACTTTAACCACCCCACATTAATAAATTTTTTGTTAAAAACTGAGGCGTGTTGACAAAATTACAATTCGTTAATTTAAATCACTGACGACATAATATTGCCAAACCAATTTGTCTCATCAGTTTTAAAATAAGAAATAATTGGCACACGATGAACAAAATCGTCAGCTTCTTTTGAAAAACACAGAAAAGAAAATTCAAAACTTGCGAGAGATAATTGTAACAGTCATTATTTGAACAATTAAGTTATCTATTAGCAATTAAGCATCATTTACGGTCAGTTGTATTAGAAATTTTCTTGTGGAAGAATTACGCGAGAGCTTAACTGCGTAGAGCCTGAACTAGAGCCGGACAACCAATATTAATCCAAGAGTTACAGAAGAATGACTTCAGTGAAGTCTTTCAATGGGATCGCGCATTTGCGTTCAGAATGGGAGGAAATTCTAATTCGGTAGCCCAAGGCTGTCATAATCGTCATCGTGTCAACCGCTGATCTTTAACTACAACTCATTGATAATGCATGCTCGATTATTGACTTGAAATCCGAAGAAGGATAATATAATCACCATAGAGATCTATATTAGTAACTTTTCCCTAAGTCAGATAGAATCTGTTTGTAACTAAAGGCAACCTATTAGATAGCATTAGAGAGAGAAGTATACAATTGGCTTCATCTGCTAACAGCGCAGAAACCACATATAAGCTATTCAAAAGTAGTGGTTAGAGACCAGTGTGATGTCAACTCTTTTTAAAAACAGAAATTGCAAGTCAAGAAATGCCGTAATGCTCAATCACGAGACCTATCGCACGCTAGGAAATATTTTCACATCGCACACGCATCAGCATCATGTCTTGACACAAACATCATGGGTCAGCAGAAGATCTGCAATGAAATTGCAAGAACATATATATTTCTCACTGTCGATTTTGGATGAGTTAAATGCATTTCATGCAGTGGTAGAAGTGGTGAAAAAAAAATTGTGGGTGGGGGGACGCCTAAATTTCGTGACAAGTGAACTCCCCCCCCCCCTCCCCCTATTCCTTCTCCTTTCCCACCTTCAACAATAAATTTTATAATTTCGTTACTTATAGTAAAAATATTATCTAGTAAATAAATAATTTATACTTCCTAACATTAACTTTAAAAGGGGGTTCACAATTTATTGTTACTTTTAATGAATATTCGGCGACATAGCTTTTTACTTCGAAGTAAGAGATAAAGTTAAGTAATCATTCAATGTCATAAACATAACTGTTTAGTTAGATTTTAAATAATACTTATAAATAAAAAAATACTTTCAAGAAATTAAATTAATAAAAAATTCTAAAAAGTTTTTTTTTTTTTTTTTTTAAATAGCTTGTCTTTATATGAAACAAGAATAGAAATTTAACTTAAAAGAAAGTTCCTCCAAAGTTAAAAGTTGACCAAGTGTAACTGTATTTGTCAGTAAAAATACTTATTTCTTTATACAAGTACAATACATTTTTATAATAATTTGATAGGGGAAAGTACCCCAAAACGGGATAGCTTATCTATTCTTCGCTTTATTTCTTGTTGTGTACAAGGTACATTCCAAATCTAGAAGTCATTTGGAAGTATACCTTTTCAACTACTTAAAATAGGACCTTTGTCACATTTGTTCAATAATATTTATGTGAAAATACTGGTTTCACAAAGTCTTACACGATCCCGTTTTACCCTACCAAGGGTGGGTAAAAAGGGATAGGGATTTTTATGTTATTAGGTTTTTGCTGATTTTACTTTTGATTTAGTTTTTAGAACAAAAATAGGCTACGTTTTTATAGGAAGAAACTTTTTAATTGTAAATTTGAAAAATTACATAACACAGAAATCGCATAAAAATGTGTCGTCTTCTTCTTCTGCTCTGGAACAGGCTTCGTGGGCCCATCCCTGGCAGCTCGAGCATTGTATCCAGCCTTCTCCAGATTTCGATTCAAGATACAGAGCGTTGCAGAAAATACATGCTTCATCTTTTTCAGCTTCATCTTCTGAAGACGACGACGTCCAACCTTGGCTAACTGATGATTATTTTATTTTTTTTAGGTTTTCTTATGTTAGGTCTATTTTCTTCGATTTTTGAAAAAAATTTCAGATTCAGAGTAACATTTTTTAACTTTATCTGCCTGTTTTGCATTTCCACTTGATTTTCTTTAACGCCTCGTTTGTTTTCTCTTCGGAACATTCAAGAGACTGGTTTTGGCAGCCCTTTTTTTTCAGATTTTGAGTTCTTTCTCGTTCATTTTTTTCACGCTCTTCTTCTTCCAATTCAAGTTTATATGGGCTTCCTGTTATAATTGCTGTTTAGTTGTGATTAGCTTATGTTTTTATAATATTATAGAGCGCACAACGTGTGGTTTTCTGGTTTATCTTTGTATACGCAGCCCCCCTAAAAAAGATTTAAAAAAAAAACTCAACTTTTTTGAATTTAAAACTTAAATTTTTGGTCAAAACATTTTTCTGACTTACAGTTTTATCCTATAACTAAATTTTGTACATAAATCAGGCCAATTATTTGTACCCCAAAAGTAAAGTAAATTATTTTATTTCGAAAATATAATTATTTAAAATTAAAATAAATTGTTGTAATTGATTATACATATTTTAATTCATTACTTATTTCAATTTAAATAACTTAAACACATTGCCAAAACATTAATGGAAATGGTCGGGTAAAACGGGATACATCAAAATTGTATCCCGTTTTGGGCACCCCAAAAGTGTCCCGTTTTGCCCGACCGTGATGCTTTTGACAACATAAATGGCTGACCCCTGAACCGTCACTCACTAGCAATATTTAAATACATGAAATTGTTGTTAAATGAGCTATGAACAAAACACAGTACTTACCGGAATTGTTCCGAAGGACGGAGAAGCACAAGAATAGTTGTTCTGCAGTCGAAAAAAGTACAAAGTAAGTAAAAATCTCACTTGAAAACTTTGAAAAAATATTTCTTTGCGAAACACGTGGCTAGAGTTGAGAGATCAACTGAGAATGCTGTCATGGCGGTCGGGAACCAGTTTAGCCTTTCTCCCGCGAGATAGCACTACCAGTCAAGATCCGAGGCTCAATATCCCGTTTTGCCCGCCTATCCCGTTTTGGGGAACTCTCCCCTATATATACCATAAATAGTTTTAAAGTTTTCATATGTAAAAATAAATAACTTTTTCTCACTGTCACTACATTTAAAGGTTAATGTTATTTTTCATTGGTAGTTTTTAGGCGGATTGAGTGCTTTTAAAAGTGGGGGGATGGATTTCAGTAGTTTTAGAAGTAGGGAAACGCATGGATATTTTCTTGAAAAGTGGGGGGACGCGTCACCCCGCGTCAACCCACACTTCTAGTACTGATTTCATGACATCTAGCAAATTCTTCCCAAGATTCCATCATTAACAGACGCACATGTAATGAGGTAACATATTATGTCAGTCATTTCACTGACATGTGGGGGTTCACTATGCTAAGAGAAAAGTGAGAACCAGCTTTCGGAGGTAGCCATTGGAACAGCACGCAACAAGATCCGTTGCGTGACAGGTAGAATAATTCTTCCTAGTACAAAAATAGCAAAAGTACGAAAGTGGGGTACAATCGAGAGAAAAGAAATTCGATGCAATTATTTCTTGAAATCGTGTTTTCCAGAGAAGGTATTTCAAGTATGTCTACACGTGCGTTGTGCGTTGCGTGCAAATTAAATTTTTTTACATTCAACAAGACCGAATTGTTTGACTGTTTCGATTATTTTTGAAGTAAAAGCATCTGCTTAGACAAACTTATGCTCATCAAAACCTCAATGTTTATTTTATAGCAGTTAATAATACAAAAAGAAATTGCCTTCTGAGAAGATTCAGAATTTCATCTTTTTGATGTACAATTAATCATTCGACTTTAATTGTGTGCCTATAAGGTAAATTGCCGAAAAGTAAAAGTCTTCCTAATTTAGAAGTTTTATTAAGTCAAAAATTTCTATGGTCGTTAGATCGTCGTATGTGATCTTGATAAATAAACAACTGAAAAGTGAGTTTCGTCTTGAGACTACATGTCGCATAAGAACCAAATTGTTAATTTCATCAATTTTTAATTTGCTGCAAAATTGTTTACCTTTTAGATGCAGAGTTGAAATCAATTAATTAGTTACCTTCCAAATGAACAAAAATATTAAGAGAAAATACTAGACAGACCATCGATGAGACAGACACAAATTAAGAGTTTACTTTTTAGAAGAAGGATGAGTAATCAGAGGCAGCGATTGGTCATTGTTAGGTTAAATACATTCTTGAAAAGAAAAAAAAATTATATACTGCACTAAGTTCTCTACATGGTAGATGAACAAATGAAAATTCAACATCAACAATTCAACAAAAGGTAAACAATTTAAAATTTGACCTTTCACATGGATGATTCAGTAGGAAATGGTAGTCACTGAGGCTTGTTGTAATTCGGAATTCCGTGTTTATCCGTGCGCTTTTTAAGCAAGGAAGCAATCAACAAAAAAATTGATTAAACCAAAGAGAGAAACATCTTAAAATTAATATGGCAATAATAACTTCTAGGGTTTACTAACAAAACTATTTTTAGACATTCATAATCGGAAACTACTTTTAATGTAAAGAAAAAGAGAAAATAAGATATTTTTAGAAACTTTGAATAAAAAAAATGATAGTCAGGTACTTAAAATTTAGATATTATCATCTAAAATTTAATGAATAACATAAAATTACACTTTTTGTTACAGTATTCACAAAGTTAGAAATTTTGTGTGGAATTAAACATAATTTAATATTCGTCAAAAAGAAGTCTTTTATCAAAGAGAAACAAATTTTGGTGTTCATATTATTACAAATTATCAATACTACAAAAAATATAATTCTTTTGCATGTAATATATTTATTCAAAACGTAAGGCATACAGAACAAATCGATGGTTAACCCGCGTAGATGTTTTATGTTATTTTAGGTGGTTTAGATACAACCAAAGATTAAATTTGCCAGTCCATTAAAGTTACACTACTATGGCATCGGGAATTAAATTTATTTGGCTATTTAGATAATACCTTACCATATATACCTAACCAAAAAGTAGCAAAACATAAAATCTATTCTATGCAAAAACTAGGGGTGTGGAACATTGTACGACTTTCAATTACGCTATGATATTGGTCATTGCATTAAAATTTGACGTGGATTGGTGTTATTTAACGTTTTCATATATTTATTCATTAAACAAAATGGCAGTCACAAACATTTTAGTGATAATTATTAATTAAAACTAATTAACTAAACTAATAAAAAAAAGTCAAAATAGTGAATTAGGCGATATACTTTTCGATAATCCTTTCTTGTTGGTAAAACAGGGGAGGAAATGTTGTTGATGGGCGATGCTCAAGGGGAGAGGACTCTGTGTCAAAGACATTCGTATTACAACTTTCTACGCTTTTAACGCATTTCTACGGGAATTTCGTAAGTGATGGGGATATTTAGAACACTTTAAGTGGCATTACCAAAGCGATTTTGATCGAAATCGTTAGAAAACAGAGGAGACATTTTTTAACAATTGCTAAAAAACATAAATTTTTTCTATGGCAGCTACCTTATGCGCATGCGCAGTTTTGACGAAAACCTTAATGACAAGTCCCATGGCCAACAGTAATCCATATGCAAGAGTTGAGCATCGTAAGTCAATCCGTTCGAAGTTATACTGACATTTATTTGGCTACAGATACAGACATTTTTTTTAACTCAGCACGTTCCAAAATTTAAGAAATGAAAAAATAAACATCGATTTTTTTTATTACCGAATGCAATACTTTCATTACCCTACGTTAATACTACGTTAACCTACGAGTAATAGAAAATAATAAATGTCCTACATGGTGCCATTCATTTTTGCCCACCTTTTTAGACATTGTAGACCATTGTTGGTAGTACAGGTTTAGTTGTATAACGCAGCTCAAATCAAAATTATAAAATATTATTACCATTACGTAATATCGTTAATTAACAGCAGACGACCACAACATCATCCCATATATTTAACCTCGAATACAAGATAATCGCAAATACCATAATCAACGAACGTTTAAAATAGGTCGCCTGAGGTAACGCATCCCGAAGTTATGAGAGTAAACAATAATAGGCGTCTTTCCAATTTAAAAACTGCAAATGTATGTGAGAATGGTCCAACTTCTCTACAATGGAAAACCCGGATGACCTCCGGATGATGCGTTTGGGTAGGAGGAGATACCTGAGTGAATGACCCACATTCGACTTGCACGGACGGACGGATGGCTGGAAAAACACGAAAACGGAAGTTAATATGTTTCACTTCCAAAAACAACAAACCGGTAGATGATAAGAGGACACGGTATGAATTACGTCAGGTATCATGACTGGTTAAAAAATGACCATGACTCGAGTCTGACTTCGAGTCATGGTTATACGATTTGCAGTGATGCATGCATGTATGAGAATAGAATACACACAAAAATTAACCCATAAGAACGAAGTTTTTAATATAAATCCTTTACTAAGCATAGCCAACTTTTATGAGCGATTGTAAATAATTTAAGCCATGAGATCAGATCGACTTTACACGGTATTTGACCACTATTAAAAATGGATTCCGTGTCATGGACTAACTCGTTTTTGTCCTCAAAACTTATACATTGTCATCGATAATGAGTAGTATCTTCTAGTTTCAGCTCGATTAAATGACTGCAAGTGGATTAATTAGAACTCCAAACCAACAATAATGGTAGAGTGTGAAAAATCGGCTATTTAGTGACAGACCTCAAAACTTGATAAAATGCACCATTGTCATCGTTAAAGAATCTGCCAAGTTTCAACTCTAATGAATGACTAATTTTTGCATAGACTGGATTGGATGACCCTATAGATTGGATTCCCTATAGCTAATCATTTTAAAGTAAAAAGACTTTTGGCATAACAAAAATAAAATAACGATGGAAGGCGAATACAAAAGCCACTACGCTACGTCATAAAAAAAAAAAAAAAAAAAAAAAAAAAAAAAAAACATTTTTACTAAAATTAAAAGATGCATATCATCATTCATTGTTTTTTAGTGAGCAGATATGCAATTCACATAATCACATTAGATCAAGTTATCAGAGTGAAAGTAAATATGAAAGTTAAGTTTGCTATTTTAATAATAGATAGTGAATCATCTTAGTGCTAAGCATTACACTGTTAAAAAATTCAGTTCAACGTTGAACCAAATTTTGGTGCAATTTCATGGCCGGCAGGCAGTTGCACCAAAAAGTGGTGCAACTTCCATCAACGAAAAATACTGATGAGGAGGTTGCACGAAAATATGGTGCAACCTCGGATCACCGCAACCGTAACCGATTGAAATCGACAACAACCGCATCAAGACCGAAAGCCAATGTCTAGCACAGAGTATTTAAATCATTAATCGAATATCAAGGTAAGTAAAATGCTTTATTCTACATATATGGTAAATGTTTTTTGCTTACTGTAAATTATTTATCGATGCAGAAACTGATTTGCTCTGTGTTCAGTTAGGCTTAAGTGATGTTGACAAATTCGCAGCAATGCATTACCAGTGAAATTACATTAAAATTTCTGATTTCGCGATGTTTTATCGCACTCTTGCTACAAAAGTGACACAACCCAAAATTCTTTTTTTTTTAAGTTAAAGTGTATACATAATCATAGATTATATGGGCTGGAAGGACGCTTAAGTCTGTTTCAGCTTGAATTTAATATGAAAACAATCTTGTGCCATTCAACCAGCTTCAAGTACATGCAGTCTCGGATTTTTTACTCAAAATGATAAATTTTGACTTATATTGCACCCTTTCTACAAAAATGACATATGTATGAATAAAAAATTATTTTATTCAATAATTATTAGCATTATCCTAAAGTTTATAAGCTTTAACTGTTGTATGCAGTTTCAGACCCGAGTCATTTTTCATGAAATGTTTCCACCCTTGAAAGTGAACAATGGTCCCTCCTCTTTTCAAATAAATAATAGTACTTAAATAATATTTTATTAATTTTCCGTCAACTTTTAATCACGCTTATGGAAGAATGGTTTGAGAGGCCGCTCATATGAATTATGTAACAGTTTATGCCACTGCAGTTGAAACTTTAATCATACAAAATATTCAAAAGTTCAATTTAATCAATTTCTCGAACAATTCAATGCATTTTCATCTAAACATGTTTTCTGAAAAAGAATGTTTAAGGCTCCTTTCGTTCAAATTATACGTTTTCAATTAATGCTATTTTAAATGTATTTTTTTCACGCGTAGTTTATTGTCTTTTTATATATCCTTTATTTCAATTCTACCTGTATCACTAATAGACTAAGAGACGACTGCATGTTGAGGTACATCATCGAACATCATTCTGTATTTTTTATAGAATGCGAAGAATGTAAATCCCCTCGTCTGCTGTGGCAAAAATGGCCAAAACTGCTCGAAAATTTACATTTAATGACTTGAACTAAATCCGACTGCCAAATATGTCGTAACTTGCTAGTATATTAACTCACTTTTTCTTCTGGTCAGCCAACGCACTTTGTTTTTCAATGAAGAAGGAGGCAAATGATTTCTGATTTCTGGGTCAGAAAACTAGCATATTTCAAAAGTGTGCTTAATTGGCAACATCAGTTACGTCATTAGGGACATAATATATATTGTGTACTTGATTCATTTTTAAAAGATACAAGTAAGCCGTCGCCTGATATCTGAACCGTCTGCAGCCTTTAATTGAAAATTAAAGAACTAAGGGTTATAAAATAAAAAAAGAATGCTCATTATTTGGCAATCGGATTTAGTTCAACTCATTCCATATCGATTTTTGACCAGTTTCGGCCATTTTTGCCACGGCAGACCAGTGGACTCATAATCTAACTTTTCTCCACATTCTGTAAAAAAAATTATAATGATGTCCGATGGAGTACCTTAACATGCAGCCCTCCTTCGGACTATAAGAGTTTAATTGAGAAATAAATTGCATAAATAATAAATCGTCTCGGATAGTTATCGATTAAATAATAAAAAAAATTATTCTGTGTAGAGCGACCAGTGATATTTCAATGAAATTGCAGTAAAGTAAACACAATTTTATGCATAATAAAAATAATAATAAACTCGGGACTTAATCATGCTCTTTTGTATATTTCAGTTTCCCGATGATGATGCTCAGCTCAGCTCACAAATCCATAGGAGTGCGAGGTGGTGGAGATCTCTTCTGATCATCACGTTGCAAGGCATCCCAGATATACTAATATTCCTGTCTGGGGGTTTAGGTGGTCAACGAAGATGTCCAAAGTCAAAAGAGTGTCCCTGGAGCCAGTTTGTAGCTACTCGTGGCATGTGGAGTGTCCCATTGTCCTGCTAGAATTGCCCAAGTCCAGCCGAATGCGCCATGGACTTGAATAAGTGCAGGTGATGGAAGAAGATGCTTACATACCTGTCAGAGTCGTCTCTAGACTTATCAGGTGTCACATATCGCTCCAACAGCATATGCCACATATCATCGCAGAGGCTCCACTAAGTTAAACAGTTCCCTGTAGACATGTAGGATCCTTGGATTCATAAGGTTGTCTCCAAACCCTGCTTGTCCATCTGCCCAATACAATTGTAAAGGAGACTCATCAGACCAGGCAACAGTTTCTTGTCATCAACAGTTCAATAGCGATATTGGTGGGCCCAGGCGAATCGAAAATCCTTGTGTCATGTAGTCAACAACGTCATGTGTGGGATTCCGCCTCACATCATTGATGGTTCTTTGAACTGTTTGCACATTGACACTTGTTGATGCCCCAGCATTGAAATTTGTGGCAATTTGTAGAAGTGGTGCATTTCCATCTTGTTTAAGGATTCTCCTTAGTTGTTGATGGTCCCTGTCTTTCAAGGTATTTTCCTAACCGCATCGATTTCTCTGAGATTTGATGTTTTACCGGGTAATAGATACACGGTTTATTTACTACCTTGGAGATACTATGTCCATCTTTCAAGCGCTGACTATAATGCCACGTTCAAAGTCCATTAAATTTTGATAACCTATCATTGTAGCAGCAGGAATGGATCTAAGTCAAATGAGTACACAATTGAAGACTATGCTGCACCAGAACGTGGTTCGTATATGATCTGGATAAGTAACCTGATGCTCCGTTCAAGAAGACTAGAACTTATTACAAGTTTTATTCTAAGAAAACCTTAAATAATCTAGTACATGTTTTATATTTAATTTATGTATAAACAATGTTTCTACTAAGTCTTGCTCTTTAAGAAATCCTTACTTTTAGTTTTCATTTATAAAAACCTTTAATAATTCTTATTTTTCTCTAATAGTAATTTAAAATTCCAGCTTATTTATTACAGCTAACTAGATTTGACTCATTTTCGATATTTTGTGGTATTAATGGTTTCAAATGTGTTGTTTATTTTTAAATAAGATAGTTTATGCTAATTATCATACAAAATCTTGTTCAGGTTTGATTTTTAATTCATGTATGCAAGTTAAGGTTAGTTCTTATGAAAAATATTAAAGGTGTTTAGTAGCTTCTTATTATATGAAAAGTGTGGGAACCCTGATTAAAAACAATGCTTTTGTGTGCTAAATAAAGTAGACTTTCAAAAGTTTCATTTCTACCCTGCTCGTAATAAACATAAACATGAGCTATCTTTTTCGGTATGTTTGTGGTATTATTGGTTGTCCCTCAGCTTTTTTTAATTATTCTTTATTAAGAACTCCCCTATTTCAACATGAAAAACTTGCATTTAGTACAAATAACAGTAAAATGACTTCCTCTGAAGGTGACTTTAAATAGTTTTTTAAAAAATATATTCTATTTTAAGCTACATGATACCATTGCATAATGAAAGGTTGCTGTAATATGATAAAAAATATAATCTGCAAAGTAATAAGTTGTTTTAGTGCTCAGTTACAGACTTTTAATCAACTAAATGTTTTAAAAAGCCTCTTCAGTACTTTTCCGTTAAAGGAGGCCATTGGCAAAATCCAAGTGTGGTACGGATTCTGCGCCAAGATAATTTTTGCCAATAAATGGCAGCAGCTGCCATTTTTTAATAAGTTAACTGCCTATGGTTGCCATGATTTGGCTTGGTTTTACGTAAACAGTTCTTAACGCAGAATCCGTACTGTACTTGGATATTTTTTACCAATAGCACCCTTTAAGGGAAAAGTACTGTCTCTTCTGTATTAAAAATGTATGTTTATAATATATTACTTTTTTATAAATATATTTAAACAGAATTTGTTTGATAGTATAATTTAGATACACATGTCCAACAGGGCAAAATATAATGGTATTCTGAAGCTGTGGTTTCCTTAACACAAGTTGTGGTGTAGAAAGTGGGATGCTAATTTTACCAACCGTATTGTTATTCATAAAATGTTTTGTAATTACATCTGTTCAGTTTGCTTTTTTGTAATGTGCAATTAATAAAATATTTTGATTTTGTATTTTCATTTATAATGTGAAGCTGCTATTTAAATTTGAATATATATATGAAATTGAGGGTGTCATGTGACTCATTTTTATTGCATTTGAGATCTGATTAAATAAGTAAACAATGTTTTCCTGTTCAAGTATTCTGTGTGAAATATACAGGGCTATAAAAATAGTTTGCTAAAATATGAGAATTGTTGATCTGATCATAATTTTAATTATTTAAAAGGGTTATTGTTGGTAACAATAAATAAAGGTATTCAGTTTTTAAATAAATAGTAATGCTTATTAGAAATAGAATTTTTTTTAATTATATTTTCTACTTAATATGTGGATATTTTATTTGTTGAAAAAAAAAATAACTTTAATATTGGTTGTTTCCAAATGGATATATTTTTAATTAATGCATGATTATACTACTTCATTGTCCTAGCTGAAGAACCCATGCAATTATATCCTCATTGAATGTTGAAATGATAACTATTTTTTATTTATAATACATTAAAATAATTTATATACAAAATATTATTTATAAAACTATATAATATATGAAAAAGTAATAATTAAAAACAAAAAAAATTATTTAATACAAACAATATTTAATTTAAAAATATATATTCTATCCACAGCTATAACAAGCAGGGGGGGGGGGGGGGACGCATTATTCAACATTTAATGCACCTTTAAGTTGAGGACAGAAATCATAAATATTGATTCATCCTTAACTTCAAAATGCGGTACAAAACATATAAAAGGGGGTTTAAACTATCCCCATAAAATGGTATAACAAAAACGCAAATATTGGTTCAACGTTTCACCATAAAATGGAGTAGCGAAAACACTAATTTTGGTGCAACCATGCACCATAAAATGGGGTAGCGAAAACGGGAATCTTGGTGCAACCATGCACCATAAAATGGAGTAGCGAAAACACTAATTTTGGTGCAACCATGCACCATAAAATGGGGTAGCGAAAACGGGAATCTTGGTGCAACCATGCACCATAAAGTGGTGTAGCGAAAACGCGAATTTTGGTGCAACCTATCACCATAATATGGTGTCCGAGGTAGCACCATTATTTCGTGAAACTAAGCACCAAATGTTGGTGGCAGCTAAATGGGCACCAAATTTTGGTGCAGGGTGGAACCAAATTTTTAACAGTGTACTAAAGATTTAACAGAGCATATACGAAATTAATATATACTTCATTGGAATTAAACATATATTTTTTGTTATTGATGAGTTTATCAAAAGGGTCGCTCCATCAAAAAAACAATGTCAAATCCAATAATTCTGCCAGCATTTCCCTCAAAAAAAATGTGGGCCTACGATTTTGAATTTTTAAAACTTTTTACAAGGATATTCCAGTAAAGTTTTGTACAATGTTCTCTTACATTTTCAGAGAAATTTAAAAAATGATGTTGTTGTTGTTGTTTTTTGTTGTCTGTCGTCTTTTGTTTCGCTGTCAACTTATTTTTTAAAAAAATACATCATATTTCAAACATGACCATACGTTTGGCATTTTTAACAAGACGACTCTCATGATACTAAATATATTAATAATTCTTTTCCTATACTGAACTACATAAAAGCAGCTCCACGGAACATTTCTAGGTGTTTAAAAAAAAAAAAAAAAAAAAAAAAAACTTAGGTTTTCAACGATTAAATTTGAGCACATATATTGAAGGTATAAAATAGACCCATTTCAAATGGATTTTCAACTTTAAATAAAGCATTAAATTCTGATTAGTTTCCTAAACACACATCATAATTGTATGCGATAAATAAAATAGTATTCTGACTTCGAAGCTGCTCTTTGACCTTCCCTAAATACTGTGTGCTCACACCTCCGATTCTAATTTCCCCATTCTGTTTACGTCCTGTCATTGTGCGAAGATTGAAAGTGTGACAATTGAAACCAACACCCTGCAACGAATTTCCGGCTAGTCCAATAACTAATACATACACGAACACTGTAAAAATATGCACCTTCGGTACAAATGTTTATTCGACATAGTGAATTATTGCCGACATACTTCACATTTCGATCTCTTTATTGTTTTTGTACAAAATTTTGTCAGGCCTAAATTCCTCTTTGTTGTGCATTGACATTTGTGTCATGGCCTATGTTTCAACTTAAACATTCATCCTCACTGAAACTAGATATCAAAATTCAATGAATTAAGCAGTTCTGCCATTAGAGATTGTTTTACTAAGTTGCGGCACTGATTTATAAAATTAAGGGAAATTGAATATTAAATAAGTTTAAATTAATCTCTGAGAATGTAGAAAAATCTTGAATAATCTGGTTAAACAAAATATTTTTTGCATATCAATTATATAAAATGAACAAATTTGTACTTAACAACTTATATTCATGGAAGTTTTGTTTGTAGAACTGCATCTTAACAAAGAATTTCTCTTTTCTAAAATAAATGAAAATCCTACGTATTACGTTTCCATGAATTAACGAAATCATATTTTATTAGCAATTGTTAAATGCAAATTTATTCTGCAAAAAAATTTAAGAGGGCTTAATTTAAAATGCACCACTACAAGGCTCAATGAACTTTTTTGTACAAAAAAAAATAAATTTTCCTTCTTGGAAATCAGTGCAAAGTAGTCAACATATAGTTCAAAACATTTTTTTCTTTCCGGAAGAAAGCATTTTCCTAAAATGTTTAACAACCTGTTTTGATCCTACAAACTCCGAATGTAAAACGTGGCAAAAAGTTGTGGAGAACAAGTTTAATACCACAAAAATTTGGGAATAAATTGTTTTGAAATGTTTTGTTAATGAACAGATGAACAATTTAATGAACAGATGAACAAATTAACGAACAAATAAAACAGTCCTAATCAAAGCACACATTTCTGGAAATCTATGAATTAAAAAAAAAAAAAAAAAAAAAAAAAAAAAAACTTTCCACTAAAAGCTGACTTAGTAAGCCAAATAATAATTTTTTTGTTTGGAATATTCCAAGTTAGAGGTGCAATTTTTTCACAACCCGACTAGTTTCCAAAGAATCGGAAATCCGAAAAGCTGATGTGAATAATTAACAAACAAGTTTTGCCGGAACATTGTTGAGTTTCAAGGCCAATAAGAAAATTAATTCCTTAAAACAGTGAATGCAAATGACGTTACTCAATGTTTTCGCATCACATCCAGACCATGCAGTAGCTTATCTATAATTATTTTCGGTCAGTAGGTAGAACAGAAGCAGACAGCGTTTGAAGTTTTCTATGCTCTATTTATATGGAAATAGATCATCCTCACACAAGACAATGGACAACCTAATGAAGATTTCTTAAACACATAATTTAATTGGGTATCCGAACACGTGCAGATCTTAAACTTTGGATAAAACACATTCCAATTGGAAATAAAAATTCTAGAAGGGGCAATGTCCGTATACACTGGGTAAAAAATATGTCAAGACGTATGGATTATGTCCAAGAAAGAATAACGTGTTTCTGTGGGAAGGCTAAATGCACTCTTGCATACGCAGGTTCACGCTCGAGGTTCAAGTCAAATCCGCATCCAGGGTGTGCCATGAAACATAAAGAAATTTGTAATAAATTAATAAGAGAGTTACGCATATAGTTGGAAAACTCTTTTTTTAGTAAGTTTTTATAGTGCTATTACCACTAAAGTTATGGATATTGGTGGTAAACGAATAGCAAATGTTGCTAAACATGGAGCATAATGCTACTATTAAGGTTATACCTCCATTGAGGTTTATTAATAGTTGTCCCCTCTCCGCCCTAAATCTCCAACACTGGTTAGATTATATAATTATTATTTTCTGAGATTTAAAGTCAAGAAATTCTTTAGCTTTTGAAGAAAAAAGATTTGCAGTTTCCTAAAACAGAACATTAGTTGTCTTATGCCTTTAATTGATAAGGTTAATTGACTGCTGTAATAAAAGATGACATTGGCGGATCCAGCGAGGGGCGGAGGGGGCGATCGCCCCCTCCATTATTCATCGACCGCTCACATTTTAACGTGCCCTGCTCTCAGGCTTTGGATGAAATCAATCAAGATTTGATGAATCCGCACTGAACATTTTTAATATAAATTAAAAAATAACAAAAGCAAATTATAGTTTGAAAATGTTCAATGTGTAAATGTATTCGTTGTTAGATTGTTCTGTCTATCATATTTAACGATAATTTATTCTGAATCAAATAACTGTCTAATTTATTGTCCTAAATTCCACGTAGTCAATCATTGTGTCGCCTTTATGTTTTTCAGACTTTTTACCTCTTTGTAACATATTCTGTATAATCAAAATTAAGCTATCCCATGGATTAGTAATTTAATTTAAGAGTAACAATATTTACCTAAGCTATTCAACAGCCACCGCCCCATCCGTAATAAAACTCTGGATCCGCCCTTGAAAGATGGTATTCCAAACAATTGTGAAAAAGAACTTACAAAATCAAATCTCCTGTTTACAAATCTGCCGTTTCCGCATCAAAACCAATGGACATTTTTTTTTTTTTTTTTTACCAACACTGTTTACAAATCAAAACAGTATGACTTGCTATCAAATAGAATAGAATTTGCGATTGCCGCCTTAAAAACAAGGAACTTTTTTTTAGCGCCAATGTTAACAAATCAAAACACCATGACTTGCGCTATCAAATCAGAATAACTTGGCAAAAGCATCCCATTTATCAACGCATATTAACCTACGCACGGAGGATACAAGCTTGGAATATTCTTTTCCAAAGAAAGCGAAACTTGCTGTCATGTCATCCTTCCTCAACTGAACCTTCACCGCGTGCCTGCAAGAACTGATAAGGATTGTTAACTTCAAAAAGCATAGGCATATCATAAAAAATTTCGGTTGACTGGGAACTACTAAAAGATAATATGCAAATCGTTTTCACTTCATCCTCTTCTATCAGCTCGTCCTGCTCACTTTTGAAGGAACCCTTTTGGAGATTATAAGATTAAAGAAACTACTGTCCCTCATATGTCACTCAAGAAGAAATATAGTTTATTACAAAATACATAGTTTGCGTTTGAGAAAAGACTACAGTCAAGGAATTATGAAACTGGGTTGATTTTTTCAATTGGTAGATATGATATAGAGGCACTTGTCTGAGCTTATTTGGCATTTATTGGTGAAAGATGATTAAATACGAGTGAAAACAAAACAAAATTATTCTCAAAAGAAAATTATTTCAACTTGAATCCGCATCCTGAAACTCTTCGGTATTGAAATTTTTTTAAGAAAATTTCTGAATTGTTTTATGATAAATTTCCGCTGACACAAAATAATTTTGTAGTCAACTAGTTTTTAGAAAACCAGATAATTGCAAACATAGCAATGCAAATTTCAAGTTATAAATATATCAATGGCTTTCTGTAATTCTAGAAGACAACTGGTAGCTACATCCATAGCGAAATAAATTTACATTAGGTTTTCTCTCTTACAATTATTTAATTTTAACTTTGATTTGAAAGAGCAGAACATCAATTTCAAACATTAATTTTCCAACAACTGAATGTACTCAGAATTTAAAAAAAAAAAAAAAAAAATCAGTGTTTTGGATTTTTTATGAGTATATTATTTGAAAAAATCAGCTTCTCCTGTTCGTTATAACATCTATTTTTCTAAAATTTTATAGTTTAAAAAAGATTTTTTTTTTAAATTTACTAATACTGCAATACTTCAAGCTAAACTTATCTTATGCTGACATTAAATCTAGTAAACCAAGATCACCAGTATATTCATGAAAAGCATGATCATTGTTAGAGTTTGATAAGTAGTGTCAATTACTTATTAATTTTTCATTTCAAAGTAGTTAGTATTTTGTAACATTTTAATATTTCTTTAACTTTAAAGGTAAACATTTATGAGTTAGTTATATTTAAATTTAATACTGTGAAAACACAAATTAGCAATTGCTTGATTTTGCAATTGGGGCAAAAAGAAGTTTTTGTAATGAAAATTTATTAAGAGATGTTTGGTAATTTTACAAAATTCACTTAGTTGACACTGTTCCTTACACATATATATATAGATGGTTAAAAAGTTACAAAATTTAATGCTTTTAACAACTAAGTTACGATAAAAGATCTGAAAGAAATATTCACATTAACTTTTAAATATAGATAAAGTAAAATTCAATAATATGTACATAATATATTGTATAATTAAATTTCATTTTTAATGTGGGAAAAAAAGGACAACCTTAAGTGCTTCACTTTATTCAAAATTTAAAATGATGCATTCAGGATATTTTTCATCTTAATCATATAACTACATGACTTCAATTACATTTTGAATTACATTTCGTATTTTCTATTTGAAAGAGTGCATTCCCATAAAATATATAAAAAATGTTGCTTTTAAATTATGAATCTAGAGATCACTAATGAACTCTATTTTGAATAAATTCTAAACACAAAAACTTGTAATTTTGATGGATAATTTTTTAATGTATTAGCTTATTTTTACCCTGAAGGGGAAGTCTAAGCAGTCAAATTAAATCAAATTTCAAAATGTTCAATGGCAATCCAATAAATTATTTCACATCTGGATTTAACATTACAAAAATGTGTTGGATACAAAGATCTCAAATATTCAATGACGATAGTGATTTAAGTGATGACAAGAAAATGCTTGACTAATGTTTCAAGCAACAGTTAGTTAAAGGCAAAGTGCAATTTTTGAAATAAACCATTATGAACTAAGGCATTGAGCACCAGAATGTACCAACCACAATATTTATTTTTTTAGGTGAAGACTATTTCTACCATGTTTGGATAAAACCATTCATGCTAAATGTGACTTATACCATGGCCAACTAAGTTTACTATTACGTACACCACATTTGGCAAGAATATGATTTAACAAAATGGGGTAGAAACTGCCTTCAACTAGAAAAATAAATATTGAGGAAGGATTTATACTCAACATCTCAATTATTGATTAATTAACATTCTTTTAACTTCTAAATATAAACATATTTTTAATCTTCATTAGAATAAGCAAGTTTTTTTTGTTTTTTTTTTAAAAAAGAACAAGCATAAATTTTTTTCAATTATGACACTTAGTGGTTCAAAATATAGGTACATTTGCAAAAATGTGGCCGAATGAGGTCATTGATAGATAAAGCCACTTCGAAAAGCTGAGCGTCCTATTATCATTTCGATGCAATATTGACACTTTTGCTCATTATTAGCATGTTTTTCAATATTAAATAATTAAATTAAGGATATATTAAATATTCAAAATCAAATGCTGGGGTAAAAGATATGAGCTTGTATTGATGTTTTCAGGAGTTTTGTAAAAATAATCTCGTAGATGACCCTTTAAGAAATTAAGTTTTATACTGAACTACTAAAAATTGTAAGTGATACACATTCAGATTTTTTTCTTTATGCCTATAGTATATAATTAAAAGAATGCACAAGATGTCTAAAATTAATTCAAACTTATGCAAGTCTGTGTTATCAAACAATTCTCTAACTTCAATTCCTTGAGTTAGGGTTAAACAAAGAGCACAAAAGAAAGAGTTTAAAAGAGTAGGATTTTTTCCAGAGTAACATTTTGTCTTTATTAAAACTAAACAAGTTTTAACATTTCAGTAGTTATTATGTAATTCGCACTACATTGTAATTAGAAAGTTTCGAACTTTCATTGTGGCTGCAAAGAAATAAATTTTAGTTCTGAAAAATTGTGCAGCTAAAAAAAATATACACTTAGAGATGCAAATAAAAATTCCTGCATACAATATTCTTTAGGCTTTTGCGATGACAAAAAATTACATGTTAAATCAAATGAATGTTCATAATCAAGAAAGACTCTAAATATCAATATAAGGCAAGGCAATATGTTTTTATGTGTTGCAGGTCGTTTCTGCAGAAGTTCCCTTTTTTATGTGTTAATATTGTACAGGGTTCTTACTCAATTTAAGAAAAAAAGTTCCCTGAGTTTTCAAGAGTCATGCTCTCCATCACCGAGTAAATTATTTTTAGCCACATAAATATAGTCGAACCTGGATTACACAAATTTTTCAGATAACTTGAAAAACTCTTTTTCTTTAAGAATAACTTTCTGCAAGTCTGTGTTATCAAACAATTCTCTAACTTCAATTCCTTGAGTTAGGGTTAAACAAAGAGCACAAAGCAAAGAGTTTAAAAGAGTAGGATTTTTTAAAGAGTAACAATGACTTTTTCCAGATTTTAAAGGAGATTTTTATTTTCTCCCTGAGAATTCCCTGATATTTTAATGCTGATTTAATTTCTCTGAGCTTTCCAGATTTTTTCTGTTCTCTCTGAGGCATATGAACCCTGTTGTAGATTGAAGGGTTTCTGCTAAGGGGTTAAAAATAATACACGAAGTTCCTAATCATAAAGGGAAAGCAGACTTGTTTAACACAATATATAAGAATAATTTAGCTGTATCTATAATATTATTTTCTAATTTAGTTTAGCTTCACTATGAATTGTAGAGTCTAATACAAAATGTTCAGAACTATAGATACAAAATGGCTGATGAGAATATTTCAAAAACAAATCATCTAAAAAACAGTATATGTTCTTGTAAACCACTATCGCATGCACATCTTAAGTGTCAAGTATCAAATATGTAATGTAAATTAACATTACAGAATAACTTCATGCGATGTTAAATAAACTTTCAATATTATTTGTTTGTTTTAATTAAATTATGAACCTAGAAATTATGAACACACTTTTTAATATTTTAATGTAAGTAACTGTGTTAATCAATAATAGAATTTTTGATAAAAGAGGAACCTAAAAGTTTAGGAGACTACTAGGCCTGGGCCTAACAGGAAATCCGGAATTAACTGAATTATTTCACAAGTAGCCAAAGCCAAATACCTCATTGTAAGACAATGACTGGAGAAATTAAACTCAGCAAGGATAGTCTAATCGTGAACAAATAATAAAATTTTGTAGGATTTAAACAGCCTTAATTACGACCGAAGGTTTTCTGTGAAATATACTCAGCCTGACTGAACTTTCCCTTTGCTTTCTGTATATAAATTTACATTCTGATACATCATATAATGCAGTACTTGAAGTATAGGTACAAAATTTGAAACATATGCATGATATAACCTGGCACAATTTTTGATAAGTCTGGAGTTAAAATAAAACTGAAAGTATGGTTGCTATAAAATATTTGTGAGAGTAAGATAAAGGGGTTCAAATTTAACAATATTTAGTTTTTAACTAAAACAAAAAAATGTATTAAAATCATAATATAGTGCATTCGTCAATATCCACAATATAAATGGTACAATAATTGTCCTTTAAAGATTCTAACAAGAACAGATGCATTGTAGGGACCTTGCAATTTTTGGCAATATGCCTAACTTAAAAGAGATAAATATGTTCAAATTGTAACCATTCAATCTATATATAAACTGTTTTTGCAGAGCAATCATAAATAGTGTTTTAGTTAATTTACTTAAGCTCCAAAAAATTTACAAGAAATCACGAAGTCCTTAAAATGTATCAGTACACTATAATAAAATTTAACAACGTTAAATTTAAGTTTGGTGCGCTTTATTATGCAAGCGAGTGAAACTGAAATTTCCCATTATTTTCATTAAAATTTAATGAAACTATTCATTAGAAAACGATCAAATTAATGTTTCAAATAATATTATATAAAATGAAATAAACAATCGCTTACCTGTCACCTGAACATGAGTTGGACTCCACATAATTTGTAAACAAGGAATTATATCCTTCCAAGTCTTCAGTATTTGTTATAGTATCCAGGCATCCATGTAAATGGTGAATTCAATTATTCTCTGGCAAGAATATTCAATTGTTCTCAGGTGTTAGAATAGATTCATAATGAACTCTAAACAAGGTAATGAATCATATCCCCAAGAATATCTTGAAATAAATTGGAAATTGGATAGAAAGAATCAGGAACATAACCTTCCATGAAATAAACACAGCTGTACTAAACAATACAGATTTGTTGCCAATTTAAAAGCACTAAATTATCATAGTGAGCTTTTTACATAAATTTAGCATAGACTGATAACTTAATAGCTGATTTCATTTGCTTTTAAAACAGTTGATTTCTTTTAATTTACCACTATGCGTAAGAAAAAGTATAATTCCAATTTCTATATTTTATTTTTATTATGTGTGCCATAGAACTTATAAAAAGAAGTTACACAAAATATTTTTTGCAAGTTGATCACTTCTGTGCGAAATCTGGAGGACATTTATTTACCTATGCTAATGAAAGAAAAAACTGATTTTAAGAAGACAATTTAGTTTTTTTTTTTTTTTTTTTTTAAAGATATCACTATTCCGAAGAATGTATTTGAACTTTTTATCATATATTTTTTGTTTGAAAAGTTATCATTTCCGTAACTGTACCGCTTCCCGTTGCTATGGTTTCTTTGTCAGTTTCTTGAAAGTATCTTTTGATTTTATTGAAGAAAATATTAAGCTGCCGATGTTAACATTAAAGTGAGGATTTTGGTGAGTTCATTAAATGATTCAAAATTGTTTTAATAATTGAATTTTGATGTAGTCTAACGTATTTGACAGCTATTTTCTTAATTGATAACGTTTGATTCCTATTAAAAGAAAGCTTTTGTTTTTCTTAAAATAATATAAACATAGACACACTTCATCTTTTATATTTATTTTTTAAAACTAAAATGCACCAAAACTAATTTGCATTAAAAAATTTAAACTTTACTCTCAGTCAATTTCTGTTTAAATAATAGAGAAATTGTTCAAGTTTAACTTGTAAGTGTTTGAAACATTAAAATTGCAATAATTACCAATTTCTAAAAGCTTAAATGTTCATTTATTTTATGTATATAAAAGAGCCTGGTTTAGTGGCAGCTATTGGGTGTAAAAAAATATTTTATTTTTCTTATTAAAAAAATTGCACAAATTTTGCCGATTTCGCCTTTTAAAACGCTAAAAAGTAAAATGAAAGAAGAAACGAATTGAAATTAAGCTTAATGCACATAATTCAAGATTTGAAAATAGCACTTCTTTTGCTATCATTAACTCACATTTTGTCATTTTTTCAGGTATTTCTTCAAGTATGCCGTCAAATGTACGTGGTGATGTCATTGATGACAATTATCCAAGGTATTTTACTCCATGGTTTTACTAACTTAAGAATTAAAAGTGTGAGGATAAATTATAAAAACTAGGGCTGTAAAACATTGCACAATTTTCTTATCGATGGGAAAAGCTTTTAATGGTTTGCGTTTTTAGATTTTCATTTAAACTCGTTAGTTAAAAAGTTTGACGATAATGATTTTCACAAATCTTGTCATTTAGGCTTGCTTGGCAATACTTTTTGGCGGAAAGAGCTTCCACCAATTTCTAGTTTTGTCTGAGGATATTCTCACTGGAGAGACAGACATTATAGACCTTGTTTAATCATATTTCATATTTCTAAAATGTAGTGTGGAACAGAGGCGTAGCCAGAAATTTTTTCTGAAGGGATATGAAATTATAACTCAACAAATTATAACAATAAATTTGTTATTAATGGCGAATATATTTAGCTACAAGTACTTTTCTTAAGTATGTTTAGAAATTTAAAAACATTTCAAATAAAAATACCATTTAAAATTAAAAAAAAAAAAAATCATTTGGTTTTTGCGTTCTGATAGCAAACTGAAAAATTTCGTGTAGGGATATATCCCCATATCTGGCTACGCTCCGCCACTGGCTACGCGCGTGGTGTGGAAGCTAAAATTATAAGTTGACTCGAAAATTTCATTATGTAAAGATGACTAATTTTTCGAGGTTAAAATGAGCTATACCGGTCCCCCGCCCCCTCCACCTTTTTTTTTTGGCAATTTTGTCCGAAATATGGTAACCTGGTACCAATCCTCTATTCTTGCAATCTGGGTCTCGGAAAGGAATAGAAAAATGCCGGTTCAAGGTAAGCTGAAATTTGTTTCCAATTCTAAAATATTGATATTTATAGTTAATTTACAAATAGTTAAATGCTGCAAAAGGTATTTTTCAGCATATTTTACATCAGGGGCGGCTTAAGGGCCGTGCAAACTGTGCAACCGCAAGGGCGCCAATTTTTTTCAGCATTTTTTCTTGGCAATTTTTTTTTTTTTTTTTACTAATTTTGATTTTTTTAAAAACTAAAGTTTTTCAATCATTTCGCTGCTGGATTTTCACAGTTTTTCACTTGACTAAAACTATAAGTATCATTAAACCCGCAACAAATTCTTAATGTTGAAATTTCATTTGCTCAAATTTCGATTAGTGAGTGAGTGAGTGATATATGTTCCTTTTTACGTGTAAGTGTAACTGCCATTGCATTTGCATAGGACCATACGGCCACGCTTATCGGAGAAAAATGCACAAAAATTTAATTATAAAACTAATTTTGTGTGATTCTCTTATCCGTTTTAGATAGTTTTTTAATAATTAACTTTCTTTTACTCTCAACTTCATCTTGTATTTTATTTTGGATGTGTATTTTGACAAATATTGAAAATATTTGCGAATGATACTATAAATAGTTTTTATGTGATGAAATACAAAATTACATGCAATAAAAATTTCTATAACATATTCTATGCAAAATGTAAATAAAATATAGCCAAATCGAATATTTAGAACTGGTTGTTAATAATGGAAAATCTTAAACTTTAAAAAAAAATAAAAAATCTGACATACAAAGTTTGCGCAGATGTTACAATATCACTAGGCCGGTAGTTTCTGAAGGCGGCCCGTGTCTAATATAATGCCACACACAAATATACGGATGATGCTAATACATTTAGCATGTAAATGAGCGTGAATTGAAGGGTAAGAGTAAAATCGAATGTTTAAAAATAAGAGGTCATTCTAAGCAAGTTACTTCCTTTTTAACGGTTTTGTTTGAAATTGCTTTGAAAACCAGGTTTTGCTTTTATAATTGAAATATTAGTTAGAAATGTATTCAATATCAAACAGTTAAAAAGGACTTATGTTTATAAATTAAGTATTTTTATTTATTTTTCGATATTTCTTATGCTCCGCAGTTAATTGACATTTTAATTTTGAAGAAATGCATTCATATATAATGCTATTATTTGTTAAATGAGATTTGGTCAGCCTTTAATAATTAAAATTATAAAAAAATTGGCTTGTATTATTATTGTTTAAATAAAAAAAGTTTGAGTAAAATCCTAAAAAATCAAAAATAAATATTATGGTAATTTTTAAATGCGTAGATATAAAAAGTCGAAATGAAAGAAAAAAATTTCTGTTCATTCATTTTACGAAAATTTGTCTGCAATTAAAGTAACTCCACACATTTTGATACAGTTCTATAACTGTATTAAAATGCCGATTATATTCATAAATCTTTTTTTGGAAGCAATGATTCCTTCAATCTGCTATATTACAACTCAATTAGGCAGTGTGTGTAACCATCAGAATGTCCTACGTTCTGTATCGATCGAAATTGCCTAATTGAGTTTGTTCCACCTTATTTTTATTCATAACTAACTATAAGTACATTAGCTTATTATAGTTATAGAATTAAGTATCACATGAAACTACTAACAAAAAAAAAAAAAGGTAAGTCAATGCGGTTTTTATATCCAGGAATGTCAATGTAACGCATTTTCTAGTAAATTTAATTTATTATGCAAGTTTCATTAACACTTAGAAAAAAAGGTACACTAAATTTTATTGCGATTTATGGAGGAATCAAAATTGATCTGTGGCTAATGTATTTAAAATTTGGGGGATTTTGTCCAATTTTTTTTTTTTTGGGGTGGGAGGGGGGGGAGGAATCGAGGGCGCCATAATTTTGTTTGCTCAGGTGTAAAATTTACCTTGAGCCGCCACTGTTTTACATTTATGTACATATTTTTGGTGTTTTATCACCTTAAAAAAACGCGTTATTTGCCTAGCGATATGTCGACTTGGCATCCATTTTTTCACACCCGTCACCCGTTGTTTGGTGTCATTTGAAAAGTCACCAGTGGAGGACCGCATAGCGCATTTTTACCCTAATCGAAAAAATGATTTCCATTGTTGAAAAACGTTTGCTTTTCAACTTTTTATGCCTTAAGCTTATTATTATGAGAACACGGTATTGTCAGAATAATTTTGATCAAAATAGTGTAAAACTTTTTCAATAATTCTTAAAAAATCAAAAATTTTACTAACAGGTAATTTCTGCGCAAGTGCGATTTTGGCGAATTCCAGGTTGTCTCTTCCTATTAGAACAGTTGACTTGTATGCCAAATTTTAATGTCATAGCATAATCTCTTATGGAGTTATGCAAACGGATAGAACATTTTCTTCTTGATTCAGAACCTTTTAAAACGTTAAAATCTATAAAAATTGACATCGATTTTCCGACTTCAATCCAACACTTTCAATATCATACATTATTTATAGAGTAAATAAAAGTACACAATCATAGATTTTGTTTTGAGCTTTTCGGTTATGAAGCTTAGTAATTAATTATGTTCACTTTCGTTGTGTTTTTTTTAAGTGGAATTTTGCTCATTTGTACAAAAATTATCTCCAAAATGCATCTTGCTTGTAGAAAATGTAACTGAACGTAATGGAAAGCATAAAAAATTATATTTTTATTACTGCTTAGCTGAGGCCATTTCATTGTTTATTGTGCAAATAATTTAATACAAGGGGGAAAAAAATACTGCTCATTATAGGGATGAAAATTACTTCTTCATTTCAAATGTTTAAATGATAATTTTATCTTGTGCCTATTTCTTTATCATCATTTTTTTCTTTCTGTACTTACGTTACCTAATAAACCAACACCTACCGCTATTTGAAACTTCAAGGTTAACTTATTATAAATGCGTAAAACGGAGGGGAAGGGGGGGGGGGGGCATGTTAAAATTATAATTTAAATGATGGGACCTAGAGATACGAAATTTGGTATATAGAAGCTTTAGTACATCAAGATCGTAGAGAACAACTTTTAAATTCGATTAAAAGTTGATTTTATTAAAATTTAATGATATTAAAAAAAATTCTTAAAACGGCAACGAGATATATATATTTTTTATTACATCAGAATAAAACCAAAAGTTAGTTTAATGTATCCCCCTTATTTTTATGATTATTTGTATGTATTATAATCGTCTGTCCAATAAGCGGTTCGAATATTATCATAATATTTTCATATAGTTACTGTCGATTGACCTACCGTAAAGAAGCTCTGCGCAAGCGCGATTTTAAAGTGTAATGCTACGTAATACATGAAGTATTCTGGATATAAACATAACGACTAAGATTATTGAAATTCACCCAAAAATTTCAAATCATTTCGATATTTTTTAATTTTTCTTTTTATTCCTATGTAAATATTCATTCATTTCCTTTAATGTGATAAATTCCTAGTCTACGTATATGGGTTGGCGCTTTTTTGAAAAGTTGGCGACATGGCCAAAACGAGGGCAATTCAATATAGCAGCTCATTTCAAATCCACAAAATGGAGGCTGATTCAAAATAAACAAAATGGCGAGTGATTAAAATGATTTGAATGGTGGTAATGAAAAAGGGTCATTAATGATAAACAATGACTGACAGAAGGAATATGAAAATAATCATTAAAATACGCCATAAAATACAAATTTGCATTCTGCAATTAGCCGAAATCAAATTTCAAAATTGCCACAAAAAAAAAAAAATTCTTCTCCCCTCCTACGCATTCCAATTAAAGTTACCATAAAACCACAGTTGCGCATGCGCAGTAAAAAAAATCCAAATGCGAAACTTTATCCCCTACAAAAAGACGCCAAATTATTTATTCATACTCTAGGAATAGACCTTTAAGGTAAACTATTTTACCCAAAATATCAAAATCCCTTCTTTTGATTGTCTTTATTTGTAGTATAGTGTTTTTGTCGTGTATATCAAGTTCCATATTATTTAATCTAGATTTTTTTTTATTATTATTATTATTTTTAGTACATGTTTTACTATTTACACCAGACTATTTTAACAATTTGAAGCAATTTATTTTAACAAAATTGGGATAAAATTGCACATAAAAGTTGTAAATGCATATAAGGGATTTCTATTAAAAACTCTGTTTTTATGGGTTCTATTGTTTATCAATTATTTATTATATTGTTGAAACAGTTGGACTAGTTGAAATAATGCTTTTGGCACAGTTTGGCACTTGTGTTGCCCTTGCGCAAAATAAGTTTTAAACACAACAACGAACCAAAATAATGTTTACATAAATTTGTTATATTTAATAGGTGACACAATTATTTATCTAATGCATTGTATAGAGAATAAAGTAATTTACAACATTGATCACTAGAACGTTAAATTGTTGAGAAGTGTGAAATATGATCAATCTCCAAATTAATTAAGTCTTTTCTCTTTTGAATTTTAATTGCATTATTTAAGTTATATACTGTATAGTTGAATTGTATTTAATTAAATTGAAATATTAATATGCACAATATCAGTAGTTAGAAATTGGGCATCCGGGGCCATGGCGGGATGCGGGATGGTATGGTATGCCGTCACCGGAAGTGGAGTGGAGTTGTTCCCCTCCTGCTGCTGTTATAGTTTCATTATAAGCTGTTTGTGTATGACGTCACAGTAGGTATGGGGGCGTGACCGGATATGACGTCACAGGAAGTGACATCACAGGAAGTGACATCACAGGATATGCCGTCACCGGAAGTGGAGTGGAGTTGTTCCCCTCCTGCTGCTGTTATAGTTTCATTATAAGCTGTTTGTGTATGACGTCACAGTAGGTATGACGTCATAATGTGTTTTATATTAAAGTTTAGAGCGATGGCAACACTTTTTAGTTTCGATTAACCTTTAAGACAGGGTTGAGTTGTTCTAGGACTGCTTGTAAATGAATAAGCTAGAGTGATAGGTTTTTATTGCGTGACGTCACAGTAGGTATGACGTCATAATTTGTTTTATATCAAAGTTTAGAGCGATGGCAACACTTTTTTTTAGTTTCGGTTTATCTAGCAGACGGAGTTGAGTTGTTCTAGGACTGCTTCTAAGTGAATAAGTTAGAGTAATATGCTTTTATTGCGTGACGTCACAGTAGATATGACGTCATAATTTGTTTTATATCAAAGTTTTGAGCGGTGGCAACACTTTTTAGTTTCGATTTACCTTTAAGATGGAGCTGAATTGTTCTAGGGCTGCTTCTAAACGAATAAGGTAGAGTGATAGGTATTTTTACTAATGACGTCACAGTGGGTATGACCTCATTCTATGTTAAGATTTACGTTTTAAGTGGTGATAACATTGGATATATACCAAATTTAGTTTTCAGGTGTTGGCAACGAGTTCTGATCGGTCAGCTAAATGCTAATAAGTTTTAAACATGTGACCAAAAGTTAACTCCTGATTGACTGTTTGGTTTTCTAGCGAGTTACTTACATATCCTTTAGCCAAGTTAAAATACCTGCAACAAAGTTACACAAAAAAAAATTATTTTAAATTTGAAAAGTTAATAAAAGGAAGGCCATTTGCTAAGGGTCTAAAGAACCCTAACCCCGAGCTACACGTGACATTTCAATATTTTACCAAACAATTGTTAAAATATCGACTATCGGACGTTGCCTTCATGGTAACTCATCTACCCACCCCCCTTCCCTAACTAATTTTGAATAAGTTAAGACTTTAGAATTACAATTAATAAATTTAGAAAAATTATTTATTAAAGGTGAGGACCCACCTCCAGCCCGATACCTCTTTTAGGAAGAATTGGTACCGCCTCACTCCACCCTAACAAAAAAAAAATCTTATTCCACAGAACGTATATTTCTTTGAAACTTGAGGTCACTAATCAGCCATCTGATGATATCTTTTAAGAAGATATCTTCACCTCTTAACAATTTTAAAGTTTTAGTCTAAAAGATTAATGTTGGACATAAACTATTTCTAGAATAGAGTTACATTAAAAATTAAATTTAAGAGTGTCCAGTTTTTTTGAAGAAGACTTGGGGGAACGTATATTTCCCAAAATTAAATTTAATGGTCACTAACAAAATCCTGAAAATATACTAATTTTAGTTTTTATAAAAATTAAGTTAATGTAATATTTTAGTAAAAATAATGACTATAGTTAATGAATTGCGAAAAATTAAGTTAGAAGAATTAAATTTAAGGAATTTTGTAATGACCATATGCATAACTAGTTATACCATCCTCCAGCAGATACCGCTTGTCGTCATAGGCCGACAAGGCTCTCTTGGTTTGTTGGAGTGAGAAGATGTTTAAAAATTCACTTACCGAATAATCGAAACGAAATCTGCGAAGCTAAAATAACTGTGAATAACTACACAAGTACGAACAAAATCGCGTTGAGAAAAAAAAAACACGAAGTATTAAACACGTCTTTCACACTCAGGTATCTACGTAGAAATGGCGAGACGGCAACCGGTAGCGTCTATATATGAAGGGTGATCACGTGACTTCACCGACCAATCAGGTTTCACGGTAGAGGGCGCTGCTTGGTTCTAACCGATCAGAGCGGGTGGGGAGCGAGACTAGGGATGTTTCAACACGCTTCAACGCGTTTGCGAGTTGAGTTGTTGTGTAACTATCTTGCTTGAAACAGTTAAAGTGATAGATAATTTGTTCGTGACGTCATAGTGTAGCGAATGGGTTTTTAGCGTAGACAGTTGATGCAATTGGAGTAATTATGAAATTTATTAAATATAAAGATAATATTTAGTAATAATTATCAGATTTTATTATTATTATTATAAAAAAAATAAACTTATAAAAAAAAGTGAACGTGAAAATTTACTTTACGAATAAAAATCATGTCTTTAAAATGTGTACGAATATCACTAAATAAGAGAAAAAAGTAACATACTTAAACTCTTTAAAATAAATAACTTTAACATTAACGTAAAAAATTTACTTTTCACATAAAAATCACTTTAAAATGAGTAAAAATATCGCTAAATAAGAGAAAAAGTAACTTACTTAAAATTTCTAAGATAAATATTTAACCATTACTCGAAAATTCCCTTCATATATAAAAATCACGACTTTAAAATATGACATGCAAGAGAAAAGTAACGTACTTAAACTTTCTACGACAAATACCTTTAACATTAACATAACATTTTACTTTACACATAAAAATCCCGACTTTAAAATATGTAGAAATATCGCTAAATAAAAGAAAAAAAGTAACACACTTAAACTTTGTACGACAAATAACTTTGACATTAACGTAAAAAATGTTCTTCACATATAAAAATCACGACTTTAAATTTGAAATGTAGGATGAAAGTATAACATACCTATAATTTCTACGACAAAGAATTCAAACATTGCCGTTCATGTCTTTAAAATGTATAATGGCAACTCTAACTTTTAGAAAAAAGAAACACTAAAAATTTACAAGGCAAAGAATTTAAAATTGAACGTTAAAATTAACTTTACATGTACTATCATACTCTTATATCAACGATAAATAAGATAAAAAAAAAAGAAACTCTAAAAATTTATAAGGCAAAGAATTCAAATAATACGCGAAAATTTATCTCACATATAAAAATTATGTCTTTCAAATATGTAAGAATAACGCTAAATTAGAGAAAAAGAAATATTAAAAATTTATAAGGTAAGGAATTGAAACAATACGCGAAAATTTATTTCACACATAACATTTTTATCTTTAAAATGTGTAAGAATAATGCTAAATTAGAGAAGAAAAAAAAAATAACATACTTAAACTTTCTTCGACAACAATTTAAACAATACGCGAAAATTTCATACACAATTATTTTCTTAGGTTAATGTTAAATAATGGGAAATTTAACAGAATAAAAATTTCAAAGATAAAGAATTTTAACCTTTACACGAAAATTTACTTCATATATAAATATCATGTCTTTAAACTTTAACGTGACAATTTACTTCTCATATACAATTAAACTCTTAGGTTAATATTAAATAAAAGAAAAAGTAACATACTCAAAAATTTCTAAGATAAGCATAACGTAAAAATTTCATATCATGTGTTTAAAATGTAGCATATAAGAGAAAAAAAAATAACATACTTGAACTTTCGATAGCAAAGAATTTAAGCGTTAGCGTAAAAATTTACTTTACATATAAAATTCACGTCTTTAAACGGGGTGATAAGCATGTGACGGTAATTAGCCAATCAGGTTAGCGGTAGGTGATACGCCACTTGCCGGCATTTTTAGACCGGAGGATGAGTCACACTAATACTTGTTCAAACAGGTCGGGAGACTTGTACAGCAAGAACAACAGCATCGACGCGCAAGCAGCGGGTGATGCTGCGGTGTGTCAGCAGGTCTTCGAGATTATCGTTTTCCTACTTTTCCTTTTTCATAATGAAATGTTTGTGAAAACTTGGAATGAATGAAGTGGATTTCAAAGACACATTAGTAAGTGAAGGTAGAATTCGCATGGACTTTCTTCCAAAAAGTATGATTCACTTGGAGAATTTAAGATCATTTCTACTTGAAAACTTTTCTATTGTCTAAAACATTGAATATTGTTCAAACTCAGTGAGATTATATGCTACAATACGGGTAAAACTTAACAAAATTGGTACATAGAAGAAAAATAGTAAGAGATTTAAAATAAATACTAGTTATAGATACTCCAAGGAAAAAAAATTCACCTCTACTTTTCAATCGGAAAATCAATGCAAGTTGGAAATTTATGTTACTTCAAGAAAGACTTAGACAATTTACTTTGTAATAATATACGTTAAGGTGTCGTATTAACTCGTGCAATACATGCTGACTAAGGTTTATTTTACTTATCTAAGAAAGGTGAATTGGGGGAAAATATTAAATAAATTGGAGATATTAAATACATTGTAGATATGCATTTAAGTTTTGAAAAAAACCTGCAAGACTTTTAAAACATCTTAAGAAAAATTGAATGAAACTTGCGAATTATATGTAAACTATATAACTTTTTATACTCTGAAAGGAAATCACAAGTAATTTAGTTAACTTTTTTCATGGTAACACTCATATTCAACGACATGTTTTTAAAATTTAACCTTCTTTACATGATAATAGTTATAAATTTTTTCAATCTCAGATGCGATATACTATTATTTCTAACATATATGTTACGAATTGTGTAAAGTTTTTAAAACTGTATATGCAAATCACCAATCAGAAACATAAAAATCTAACATCAATCAAACAAACTAAAATAATAAGATATTTTCCTTAGTGGAAATAGTTAACTACTCATGTGATGGAATATACTTAGAAAATTTAAATACTGAAAAAAGTTTGCTAGGCAAACTTAAAGAATATTTTTTTTTTTCTTGTGAAAAACTAGCATAAATTTGGAAAATGTAGAGTTTGTTACTACGTAAAATTGAACATCATCTGGACAAACTAAATTATACATGAATTTTTTTTTTATTTGAGAGGTGCTGACAATATATCATTAATATAGAGATTTTTAACTTCCACCCATAATTTCTAAATAACTTATACATAAATTTCAGAAAAACTGAAACGGAATGTGTTTTACAAGAGGCTTATTTTGTAAGATGAATATTCAATATTAATATAACTGAGCAAAGTTCATTCCGGAAAAAACTTGTAAAAGATACTTATATTTTGAAAATAGTTTGAAATATCCTTTTAAATTTATGAATGCTCGCTTTCGAAAGACACAAATAAAACTGATATTACTCATGATAATTAACACATTCATAACAATAGTCAAACAAAGTGAAATTTTTATTGCTTGTGAGCGATAACTTTTCAGTGAAGCAGAACTTACATAGGAAATTTGTGCAAACTTTTTCAACTTTTAAACCAAGTATCATATAAAATTATAAATTACGATAGGAAATAGCATACTTCAGAATCGGAACAAGTCTTGTAGTTAAGCTAAATGTATTTCTCAAGGAATTGAAAGCATACCAGAGAAGTCCTTATCATTTCGCATCTTTTCTCATGTTGCAAGAAGACATACTTTGTAAAAGATCGTCTTAGCACTTAACAAAAATCAGTAAAAATAAATATATTTTCTATGGCAAAGATAAAACTTCACAACTTAATTACTTAAATTTAGCTAAGTTGCATATGGTTTATTCACATAACTCGCATGTGCTTTGAATGGTAAGTATGATTATAACTTTTCACTAAATCTTATAATACGTCAATGTATTTATGCGTATTTTTAGCAGTAAAGTACTTCCACATTTTAGTTTTAATACTTCTATTCCAACGCTCGACTATGTTTGCTTTCGACAAATTATATGTCGTGAAAAATCTAATCCCCTTCTTTTTTAACAAGGTCTGAAATAGATTATTCTTAAATTCCGTTCCCTGATCAGTCTGAAGTGATTTCGGAGTTCGTTGATCGAATATTATTTGAAAAGCCTCAACAATATCTATACCTCTCTTTCGTTTCAGAGGAATTAGCCATCCAAACTTTGATAGCACATCAATACAACTCAAAATAAAGAGATAACCATCATTAAACTTTTGAAGACTTGACATATCCACCAAATCCGCTTGCTAGTGCTGATCAATGATATAAACAATCACCCGATTCGTAGGAAATTTATGACGAATGGACTTGTGTAGAGTGTACGCATCCACCCCCGGTAGCCATTTCTGTATCGTTTTCTTGGGAATCTTTCTTCCTGAGGCACGGTATAATGCATCGATACCACCGAAACTTGCTACATGACCCGGGTCTTGATACGTCGCATTCATTACAGCAAGAAATTTTATTAACTCTTATCTGTATCCTAAGTCTTAACATTTTCACATTGAAATAGATAAGTTTCCAGTTTCATTGAGACGAAGCGTAAAATCGATAGCGAATCGATCACTACTACTTAAAAAATAAATAAATAATAATGCAACACATAAACAAATACACAAGTATGCAGTAGTCACAACCACACTCGATAGAACCATACTTGTAACTAACACATTCAACTATAAACTTTACCTTATAAAGAACAAAACCTGATAAAGTTAATATCCTTAAGATCATATCAATACCTTAAAATTCCTTGAAACTCCGTTTAAATGCAAAATTCCCACTATATCCCCTCTGTGACGTAGCATAAATATTTTTCAAGCAAGAACGCTATCTTCAATTCCCACCACGTGGTAATTTTTCTGCAAGTTTTAAAATTAGTTTAAATTATATTTTATAATTATTCATCAACTATTACTTAAATCTTTCCTTTTTAACGTTGATACTTGTTGAAATGGAAAGATTTAAGTAATAGTTGATGAATAATTATAAAATATAATTTAAACTAATTTTAAAACTTGCAGAAAAATTACCACGTGGTGGGAATTGAAGATAGCGTTCTTGCTTGAAAAATATTTATGCTACGTCACAGAGGGGATATAGTGGGAATTTTGCATTTAAACGGAGTTTCAAGGAATTTTAAGGTATTGATATGATCTTAAGGATATTAACTTTATCAGGTTTTGTTCTTTATAAGGTAAAGTTTATAGTTGAATGTGTTAGTTACAAGTATGGTTCTATCGAGTGTGGTTGTGACTACTGCATACTTGTGTATTTGTTTATGTGTTGCATTATTATTTATTTATTTTTTAAGTAGTAGTGATCGATTCGCTATCGATTTTACGCTTCGTCTCAATGAAACTGGAAACTTATCTATTTCAATGTGAAAATGTTAAGACTTAGGATACAGATAAGAGTTAATAAAATTTCTTGCTGTAATGAATGCGACGTATCAAGACCCGGGTCATGTAGCAAGTTTCGGTGGTATCGATGCATTATACCGTGCCTCAGGAAGAAAGATTCCCAAGAAAACGATACAGAAATGGCTACCGGGGGTGGATGCGTACACTCTACACAAGTCCATTCGTCATAAATTTCCTACGAATCGGGTGATTGTTTATATCATTGATCAGCACTAGCAAGCGGATTTGGTGGATATGTCAAGTCTTCAAAAGTTTAATGATGGTTATCTCTTTATTTTGAGTTGTATTGATGTGCTATCAAAGTTTGGATGGCTAATTCCTCTGAAACGAAAGAGAGGTATAGATATTGTTGAGGCTTTTCAAATAATATTCGATCAACGAACTCCGAAATCACTTCAGACTGATCAGGGAACGGAATTTAAGAATAATCTATTTCAGACCTTGTTAAAAAAGAAGGGGATTAGATTTTTCACGACATATAATTTGTCGAAAGCAAACATAGTCGAGCGTTGGAATAGAAGTATTAAAACTAAAATGTGGAAGTACTTTACTGCTAAAAATACGCATAAATACATTGACGTATTATAAGATTTAGTGAAAAGTTATAATCATACTTACCATTCAAAGCACATGCGAGTTATGTGAATAAACCATATGCAACTTAGCTAAATTTAAGTAATTAAGTTGTGAAGTTTTATCTTTGCCATAGAAAATATATTTATTTTTACTGATTTTTGTTAAGTGCTAAGACGATCTTTTACAAAGTATGTCTTCTTGCAACATGAGAAAAGATGCGAAATGATAAGGACTTCTCTGGTATGCTTTCAATTCCTTGAGAAATACATTTAGCTTAACTACAAGACTTGTTCCGATTCTGAAGTATGCTATTTCCTATCGTAATTTATAATTTTATATGATACTTGGTTTAAAAGTTGAAAAAGTTTGCACAAATTTCCTATGTAAGTTCTGCTTCACTGAAAAGTTATCGCTCACAAGCAATAAAAATTTCACTTTGTTTGACTATTGTTATGAATGTGTTAATTATCATGAGTAATATCAGTTTTATTTGTGTCTTTCGAAAGCGAGCATTCATAAATTTAAAAGGATATTTCAAACTATTTTCAAAATATAAGTATCTTTTACAAGTTTTTTCCGGAATGAACTTTGCTCAGTTATATTAATATTGAATATTCATCTTACAAAATAAGCCTCTTGTAAAACACATTCCGTTTCAGTTTTTCTGAAATTTATGTATAAGTTATTTAGAAATTATGGGTGGAAGTTAAAAATCTCTATATTAATGATATATTGTCAGCACCTCTCAAATAAAAAAAAAAATTCATGTATAATTTAGTTTGTCCAGATGATGTTCAATTTTACGTAGTAACAAACTCTACATTTTCCAAATTTATGCTAGTTTTTCACAAGAAAAAAAAAAATATTCTTTAAGTTTGCCTAGCAAACTTTTTTCAGTATTTAAATTTTCTAAGTATATTCCATCACATGAGTAGTTAACTATTTCCACTAAGGAAAATATCTTATTATTTTAGTTTGTTTGATTGATGTTAGATTTTTATGTTTCTGATTGGTGATTTGCATATACAGTTTTAAAAACTTTACACAATTCGTAACATATATGTTAGAAATAATAGTATATCGCATCTGAGATTGAAAAAATTTATAACTATTATCATGTAAAGAAGGTTAAATTTTAAAAACATGTCGTTGAATATGAGTGTTACCATGAAAAAAGTTAACTAAATTACTTGTGATTTCCTTTCAGAGTATAAAAAGTTATATAGTTTACATATAATTCGCAAGTTTCATTCAATTTTTCTTAAGATGTTTTAAAAGTCTTGCAGGTTTTTTTCAAAACTTAAATGCATATCTACAATGTATTTAATATCTCTAATTTATTTAATATTTTCCCCCAATTCACCTTTCTTAGATAAGTAAAATAAACCTTAGTCAGCATGTATTGCACGAGTTAATACGACACCTTAACGTATATTATTACAAAGTAAATTGTCTAAGTCTTTCTTGAAGTAACATAAATTTCCAACTTGCATTGATTTTCCGATTGAAAAGTAGAGGTGAATTTTTTTTCCTTGGAGTATCTATAACTAGTATTTATTTTAAATCTCTTACTATTTTTCTTCTATGTACCAATTTTGTTAAGTTTTACCCGTATTGTAGCATATAATCTCACTGAGTTTGAACAATATTCAATGTTTTAGACAATAGAAAAGTTTTCAAGTAGAAATGATCTTAAATTCTCCAAGTGAATCATACTTTTTGGAAGAAAGTCCATGCGAATTCTACCTTCACTTACTAATGTGTCTTTGAAATCCACTTCATTCATTCCAAGTTTTCACAAACATTTCATTATGAAAAAGGAAAAGTAGGAAAACGATAATCTCGAAGACCTGCTGACACACCGCAGCATCACCCGCTGCTTGCGCGTCGATGCTGTTGTTCTTGCTGTACAAGTCTCCCGACCTGTTTGAACAAGTATTAGTGTGACTCATCCTCCGGTCTAAAAATGCCGGCAAGTGGCGTATCACCTACCGCTAACCTGATTGGCTAATTACCGTCACATGCTTATCACCCCGTTTAAAGACGTGAATTTTATATGTAAAGTAAATTTTTACGCTAACGCTTAAATTCTTTGCTATCGAAAGTTCAAGTATGTTATTTTTTTTTCTCTTATATGCTACATTTTAAACACATGATATGAAATTTTTACGTTATGCTTATCTTAGAAATTTTTGAGTATGTTACTTTTTCTTTTATTTAATATTAACCTAAGAGTTTAATTGTATATGAGAAGTAAATTGTCACGTTAAAGTTTAAAGACATGATATTTATATATGAAGTAAATTTTCGTGTAAAGGTTAAAATTCTTTATCTTTGAAATTTTTATTCTGTTAAATTTCCCATTATTTAACATTAACCTAAGAAAATAATTGTGTATGAAATTTTCGCGTATTGTTTAAATTGTTGTCGAAGAAAGTTTAAGTATGTTATTTTTTTTTTCTTCTCTAATTTAGCATTATTCTTACACATTTTAAAGATAAAAATGTTATGTGTGAAATAAATTTTCGCGTATTGTTTCAATTCCTTACCTTATAAATTTTTAATATTTCTTTTTCTCTAATTTAGCGTTATTCTTACATATTTGAAAGACATAATTTTTATATGTGAGATAAATTTTCGCGTATTATTTGAATTCTTTGCCTTATAAATTTTTAGAGTTTCTTTTTTTTTTATCTTATTTATCGTTGATATAAGAGTATGATAGTACATGTAAAGTTAATTTTAACGTTCAATTTTAAATTCTTTGCCTTGTAAATTTTTAGTGTTTCTTTTTTCTAAAAGTTAGAGTTGCCATTATACATTTTAAAGACATGAACGGCAATGTTTGAATTCTTTGTCGTAGAAATTATAGGTATGTTATACTTTCATCCTACATTTCAAATTTAAAGTCGTGATTTTTATATGTGAAGAACATTTTTTACGTTAATGTCAAAGTTATTTGTCGTACAAAGTTTAAGTGTGTTACTTTTTTTCTTTTATTTAGCGATATTTCTACATATTTTAAAGTCGGGATTTTTATGTGTAAAGTAAAATGTTATGTTAATGTTAAAGGTATTTGTCGTAGAAAGTTTAAGTACGTTACTTTTCTCTTGCATGTCATATTTTAAAGTCGTGATTTTTATATATGAAGGGAATTTTCGAGTAATGGTTAAATATTTATCTTAGAAATTTTAAGTAAGTTACTTTTTCTCTTATTTAGCGATATTTTTACTCATTTTAAAGTGATTTTTATGTGAAAAGTAAATTTTTTACGTTAATGTTAAAGTTATTTATTTTAAAGAGTTTAAGTATGTTACTTTTTTCTCTTATTTAGTGATATTCGTACACATTTTAAAGACATGATTTTTATTCGTAAAGTAAATTTTCACGTTCACTTTTTTTTATAAGTTTATTTTTTTTATTATAATAATAATAAAATCTGATAATTATTACTAAATATTATCTTTATATTTAATAAATTTCATAATTACTCCAATTGCATCAACTGTCTACGCTAAAAACCCATTCGCTACACTATGACGTCACGAACAAATTATCTATCACTTTAACTGTTTCAAGCAAGATAGTTACACAACAACTCAACTCGCAAACGCGTTGAAGCGTGTTGAAACATCCCTAGTCTCGCTCCCCACCCGCTCTGATCGGTTAGAACCAAGCAGCGCCCTCTACCGTGAAACCTGATTGGTCGGTGAAGTCACGTGATCACCCTTCATATATAGACGCTACCGGTTGCCGTCTCGCCATTTCTACGTAGATACCTGAGTGTGAAAGACGTGTTTAATACTTCGTGTTTTTTTTTTCTCAACGCGATTTTGTTCGTACTTGTGTAGTTATTCACAGTTATTTTAGCTTCGCAGATTTCGTTTCGATTATTCGGTAAGTGAATTTTTAAACATCTTCTCACTCCAACAAACCAAGAGAGCCTTGTCGGCCTATGACGACAAGCGGTATCTGCTGGAGGATGGTATAACTAGTTATGCATATGGTCATTACAAAATTCCTTAAATTTAATTCTTCTAACTTAATTTTTCGCAATTCATTAACTATAGTCATTATTTTTACTAAAATATTACATTAACTTAATTTTTATAAAAACTAAAATTAGTATATTTTCAGGATTTTGTTAGTGACCATTAAATTTAATTTTGGGAAATATACGTTCCCCCAAGTCTTCTTCAAAAAAACTGGACACTCTTAAATTTAATTTTTAATGTAACTCTATTCTAGAAATAGTTTATGTCCAACATTAATCTTTTAGACTAAAACTTTAAAATTGTTAAGAGGTGAAGATATCTTCTTAAAAGATATCATCAGATGGCTGATTAGTGACCTCAAGTTTCAAAGAAATATACGTTCTGTGGAATAAGATTTTTTTTTTTGTTAGGGTGGAGTGAGGCGGTACCAATTCTTCCTAAAAGAGGTATCGGGCTGGAGGTGGGTCCTCACCTTTAATAAATAATTTTTCTAAATTTATTAATTGTAATTCTAAAGTCTTAACTTATTCAAAATTAGTTAGGGAAGGGGGGTGGGTAGATGAGTTACCATGAAGGCAACGTCCGATAGTCGATATTTTAACAATTGTTTGGTAAAATATTGAAATGTCACGTGTAGCTCGGGGTTAGGGTTCTTTAGACCCTTAGCAAATGGCCTTCCTTTTATTAACTTTTCAAATTTAAAATAATTTTTTTTTGTGTAACTTTGTTGCAGGTATTTTAACTTGGCTAAAGGATATGTAAGTAACTCGCTAGAAAACCAAACAGTCAATCAGGAGTTAACTTTTGGTCACATGTTTAAAACTTATTAGCATTTAGCTGACCGATCAGAACTCGTTGCCAACACCTGAAAACTAAATTTGGTATAAATCCAATGTTATCACCACTTAAAACGTAAATCTTAACATAGAATGAGGTCATACCCACTGTGACGTCATTAGTAAAAATACCTATCACTCTACCTTATTCGTTTAGAAGCAGCCCTAGAACAATTCAGCTCCATCTTAAAGGTAAATCGAAACTAAAAAGTGTTGCCACCGCTCAAAACTTTGATATAAAACAAATTATGACGTCATATCTACTGTGACGTCACGCAATAAAAGCATATTACTCTAACTTATTCACTTAGAAGCAGTCCTAGAACAACTCAACTCCGTCTGCTAGATAAACCGAAACTAAAAAAAAGTGTTGCCATCGCTCTAAACTTTGATATAAAACAAATTATGACGTCATACCTACTGTGACGTCACGCAATAAAAACCTATCACTCTAGCTTATTCATTTACAAGCAGTCCTAGAACAACTCAACCCTGTCTTAAAGGTTAATCGAAACTAAAAAGTGTTGCCATCGCTCTAAACTTTAATATAAAACACATTATGACGTCATACCTACTGTGACGTCATACACAAACAGCTTATAATGAAACTATAACAGCAGCAGGAGGGGAACAACTCCACTCCACTTCCGGTGACGGCATATCCTGTGATGTCACTTCCTGTGACGTCATATCCGGTCACGCCCCTTCCGGTCACGCCCCTTCCGGTCACGCCCCTTCCGGTCACGCCCCTTCCGGTCACGCCCCTTCCGGTCACGCCCCCATACCATACCATCCCGCATCCCGCCATGGCCCCGGATGCCCAATTTCTAACTACTAATATCCATTGCTTGTAGAAATTAAAAAAAGAAAATATTAAACTGAAAGAAATCTATTGATTTTGTTTCTGAAGCATGCTTTGAAATATTGAAGTTCTCGAAAGATTAAAAACACTTTAATAGAAGTTTATTTTCAGCTTTTCAATAATTATTTAATTTGAGAATTAAATCACTTATAGCATATATGTGGGATTTCCCCCCCGACTTGAGCACTTCGGATCGCATTGGTTAAGAGCAGTGCTACGTCACTGCGTGACGTTGCTGCTTCCTGCCAGCCGTTTTGTTTGAATTTCATTCCACGCTATGTAACTAAATTTGCAAGACGTTTAATGAAGAGCTCTTCGGAGCGATGTACTAAATGTTCAACAATAGCTTTTTAAAGTTCCTCCTAGACACCGACCGTTAAATAAACTATGTTCATGTTAAAAAGAAGATATTATTTCAAACTCAGCATCCCTACAAATTGGGCGTTCGGCCGCGATTGATTTATTTCTCAAGATTCCTTTTCGAATATAACAGATCAACAAATTTGCATCAAACTGAAAAGCTGCTTTCACCTGAAGTTTTTTTTTAATTCCGAAGTGTCCAATGTTCACGGTGCTCCAACCAGAAGTGCGCCTCTTCCAAACCATGTGCTCCAACGACGCAATTTTTGTTCAGAACTGTCCAGTCAAGCCTATAGTTCCCGAAAGGACTTAAGTTTCAGTGACCAGTTCCTGTTTGGACATTAAATTCAAGTGAACAGTTCCTGTTTGGACTTGAAATCCCCTGTCCAGTTCTTGTTCTGACGTAAAGTGACTGCTGGAAAGACGTTTGGAATTGCCGCGAAAATAGGAGTCCAGATAAGCCATTTACATTTTCATTCAAAATATTTTATATTAATTTTAGTGATCATTAAGAATTTTAATATTTAGTTGGAACAATACTTTAATATTATTTTGTCAATAGGTAATTATTTTTTGGAATGTGTTCTTTAAAATTGTTTCGTTTTAAAATACGTTATGTATTAACGATTTGGAAATAGAGGAAGCAAAAAAAAAAAAAAAAAAAAGTTGATCATTCTGTTTCGAGTATTTAAAATAGACAGGAAGTACCAGCTGCATTTGCCATTTGATTTTTTATCTTTTCTTTTTAGGGTTGCTGAATAAAAAAATATTGTGTTGTCTTATTTTTTTTCTAATCATATGGCCTCTTCAACTGAAGTTTTATTTATTTTTTGTTGAAGTAGTTGGAATTATGTTTTTCAGAAAAGAGTTTTTGGAAAGATATTTTCTTTAATATTACATGTAAATGATAAATTGGTGGAATCATTGTGGTATTGTTTATATTTTGATAGGATTGTTTCATGTATCCGGTATCAAATAATAGCAGTTGTTATGCCACACTATAAAAGATAGAATTTAATTGATTTGTGAAATTCTAGTGTTAATATTTCTTTGGTGTGCTTTTTTACTGTCGTCGTGCAGTGTTAACGGAAAAGTTAAAGTGTTTTTAAAAGCAAAAGCCAAAAGGCTGTTTGGGGAATATTAGACATTGTTTTTCTTAAGAAAGGAAAACTATTTAGAATTTCTAGTCGTATTGCTAGTGTATTTGCAGTCGTAAAATAGAATTACATTAATTTGTGAAATTCTGGTGGTAATATTTCTTTAGTATGCTTTTTACTGTCGTCGAGCAGTATTAACTTGAATGTTAAGGTATTTTTAAAGCATAAGCCAAAAGGTTGTTTAAGAAATATTGGGTGTAGGTTTTTTTTAAGAAAAGAAAACTTTGGAATTTCTGTGAATTTGATTTAGCTACTCATTGGGAGTTAGTTTAAAATATATATTTTAAAAAATTGAAGTTGCTATGCAATTAATTGTAGTTTGATAAATTGTATTTTGCAGTATAATTTATATGTGTAATGATATGAATAAGAATTGCTATATTAATTTTTATTAGACAGTATTATTTACAATTTCTAATTTAATGGTAAAGATTAATTAGTGGGTTGCTATTTCTCTCTGCTGTTTTGATTGGGGAAACATTTGAATACAGTTAGGGATACTAATTAAAATTCCCTGGAACCGTCAGTAAGCTGAGGAAAGTTCCTTGTAACGGTTCATTCTTAATTAAAGTTTAAACCCACTTGAAATATAGTTGAAAATTATTAAATTTAATATTTTCGCATTGTTTTTGTTCGAAAGTTATCATGTCCTATTTAAGTAAGGGTCGTAAGACTGACTTAGTTGAGGTCGCTGAGGAGCTGGGTTTGACTCCGGCTGATGGAAGTAAGGTAGCAGATATCAGAAAACTGATTTTAGAAAGTGATGGCTATGATGAAGAAACGACGCGTATAATTTTGAATCGAATCATCGAAGAGAGGACGGAGCAAGAGGTACGAACCCGAGAACGTGAAGAGAGGGAAACTCGACTTGAGATGCAACGCTTGGAGGTTCAGCGCATGCAACGGCAGACTGCTGCTGTGGTTCCAAGACGAAGTGAAGAAACTCAACAGAAGATCCCGCTTGCTCAGATAACACCTAAATTCGATGAGAAAAAAGACGAAATGGGGTTGTTCCTTGTCAACTTTGAAAGACGCGCAGAAATGGCTAGAGTTCCTAAGGAAGATTGGGTAGCCTACCTACTTCATGTGATGCCATCAGATATCTCGAACATGCTTGCTCGAGAGTCGGTTGAAAATGCAAACAATTTTGATTATGTCAAAGAGTTAATTTTGAAGAAATACAAATTAACCTCTGAAAAATTGAAGAACTTGTTTTATCGACATGTCAAAGGTCCAGATAAGACATGGAGGAGCTACGCACATGAGCTGAGCTGCTATTTTAAAGAATGGATAGCTGATTTAAAAGTCGACTCTTTTGAAGACTTAGTGGACTTGCTCATCACTGAACAGTTAAAATTTAGAGCTCCAGAAGACATAAAAGAACACTTTTTCAAAGAATGGTTAAATCTGAAAAAGCCAGACGATCTCACTGAAATGTTCGATGAATTTGAAAGTTTGAAGGAGAGTCTCACAAAGAGAAGTTTTCATGGGAAACCTTACAGAAAATTTAGTGAAAACCGCACGAGTCAAGAGCATTCAGGCTACAAGGGATTGAGGCATGTTAAGTCTGAAACTGAAGACAACAGACCAATGTCTGGTCAACGCAAGTTTCACGGACAGAAGAAGCTCCTTTGCTTTGAATGTGGTTCTCCAGAACATCTGCGTAATTCCTGTCCTAAAGTCGTTCGAGACAAGAACAATAAGGCTGAGAAAGATCGTGAAAAAACTCCTGAAACACACCTGATGCAAGTTGCCGTAGAATCAAATGAACCCAAAGATTATCCGGATGTCGATCTTAATAAATTTGTGAAGAAAATCAAATTGGGTGAAGTAACCGCTACAGCACTTCTAGACACAGGCAGTACACGTAATATCTTACGAGATGACATCTACAGAAAAATTAAGCCCCTTCCTTTACTGTCGAAAAATACATCTGTTTTGACCGGCCTAGGCAAAGGTCTAGTTAGAACCATGAGATCGTTCCAGCAAGTAGTCGACATTGACGGACACGTGTGCCGACTTGACTTTCAAGTTATCCCTGTTGAGGATTTCAATTTTGAAGCCATCATTGGGTCAGCATTTTTAGCTCATGCTCCCTGTCCTTTTCATGAGAAGACTGAAACTCTCTTGGATGAGTCAGCTGAATGGATATTCTTAACAGAAGATGGAACAGAGAATGAGTTGGATCTTAATCATATCAAAGAAGCAAATCTTTGTCAAAGTGTAGCAGACCTTGTAACCTCTTACCAACCGAAGAAAACTAAGTTCACTGATATTTCAATGAAAATCATTTTAGAAGATGAAATACTAGTTTACCAAAGAGCCCGTCGACTATCGTTTTCTGAACGACAAGAAGTCAACAAGCAGATAGACGAGTGGTTGAAGAATGGAATTGTTCGTCCCAGTTCATCAGATTATGCAAGTCCTGTGGTACTTGTCAAGAAGAAAGATCTCACAACACGAATCTGCGTGGACTACAGACAATTAAATCGCAAGCTAGTTAAAGATAGATTTCCGTTGCCCTTGATTGAAGACGTTCTTGACCGGTTGCAAGATGCCAGAGTGTTCAGCACCTTAGACTTGAAGAATGGATTTTTCCATGTGCCAGTTGAAGAAAACAGTCGCAAGTACACATCATTCATTGTTCCGGATGGACCGTATGAATTTTTAAAAGTTCCTTTTGGACTTAGTACAAGTCCAAGTGTATTCCAGAGATATGTGTACAGTGTATTCCAGAGATATGTGTACAGTGTATTCAGAGATCTAATGAAAGAAGGCGTTATTGTTATTTATATGGATGATTTGATAATTCCGTCAAACGATGAAGCAGAAAGTGTAGAGAAATTGAAAATTGTTCTTCAAAGAGCATCCGAATATGGACTGGAAATAAAGACAAAGAAATGTCAATTTTTAAAGCACTCAGTAGAATTTCTGGGTCACATTGTTGAAAATGGAACAGTTCGTCCATCGAGTGAGAAGACACTCGCCGTTAAAAAATTTCCTATTCCAACAAATGTTAAGCAAGTGCAAAGTTTCCTTGACCTCACAGGTTACTTCAGGAAGTTTATTCAAGGGTATTCGAAGATCGCAAAACCACTTAGTGATCTCCTTCGAAAGGACTGCCCATTTGTGTTCGGGTATGATCAAAAGGATGCCTGCGAGAAACTTAAATCCCTTCTCGCCACAAGCCCCGTTTTACATCTATTCAAGCCAGGTCGAAAAACTGAATTGTACACAGACGCCAGCAAAGAAGGTTTCGGTGCCGTACTTCTTCAGGAGTCTGACGATGGACAATTACATCCCGTCCATTTCATGTCTAAAAAAACCAGTCCAGCGGAAGAGAAATATAGCAGTTATGAATTGGAGGTTCTCGCAATTGTAGAAGCCTTAAAAAAGCTGCGGGTGTATCTGATGGGAAACAAATTTAAAATCGTGACAGACTGCTCTGCTTTTCAGATGACAATGAACAAAAAAGATCTAGTAACCAGGATTGCAAGGTGGGCTCTACTTTTAGAAGAATTCGATTACGAGATAGTTCATAGACCAGGGCAAAGAATGAAACATGTTGATGCCTTGAGTAGAAATCCAGTAATGATTATTGATGAAACTGTAACTGCAAGATTGAAAGTTGCTCAATGCAAAGATGAGTACATAACAACACTGAAATCATTAGTAAAAGAGGACAGCCACCAAGAATATTTCTTGAAGAATGACATTTTGTACAAGTACGAAAATGGTCGAGAATTAATGGTTGCACCAAAAGGGATGCAGACTGAATTGATTAAATCAGCCCACGAAAAAGGACATTTTTCAGTTGCGAAAACAAAAGAAATTGCAAAACGAGACTTCTTCATTCCTGATCTTCATTCCCAGACTGAAACAGTGGTTGCCAATTGCATACCGTGTATCTTGGCAAATAAGAAAAGCTGCAAGAAAGAAGGAATGTTTCATCCGATTCCCAAAGAAGATTCGCCTTTGCATACTTATCATGTGGATTTTATTGGACCGATGACTTCCACGAACAAACAGTATCAGCATATACTAACTGTAGTGGATGCTTTCACCAAGTTCGTTTGGCTCTATCCTGTAAAGTCGGTATCAGCTGAAGATGCATTGGAAAAGATTAAACTCCAGCAAAAAACCTTTGGTAATCCCGTTCGCATTATTTCTGACAGATGTTCCGCTTTCACATCAAATGCCTTTAAAGAATATTGTGATACTGAAGGTATTCAGCATCTACAAAAAACAACTGGAGTGCCTCGTGGAAATGGTCAAGTTGAGAGAATCCATAGAACATTAATACCCGTCTTAGCTAAACTAGCTCTCGATGAACCGACAAAATGGTTCAAGTATGTCTCAAGAGTACAGAGAGTGTTAAACAGTTCAGTTAGTAGAAGCACCAAATACACTCCATTTGAATTGTTAACTGGTATTAAAATGAGGAACAAAGAAGATCTCATTGTAAAAGAAATCTTAACAGAAGAAATGATGGATTACTACAACAACCAAAGGAATCAACTCAGAAGAGAAGCCAAAGAAAATATCCTTAAAATCCAAGATGAAAATAAAAAACAGCATGACAAAAAATGCAAAAAGGCTATTGTCTATAAACTGGGCGATTTAGTAGCTATCCAACGAACTCAATTTGGTACAGGACTGAAGCTAAGACCTAAATTCTTCGGCCCATACGAAGTCACCAAAATTAATGGTAAGGACAGATACGAGGTAACTAAAATAGGGAATCATGCAGGCCCAAATCAAACCACCTCTTCAGCTGACCTCATGAAACCATTTGGGTAGACCATTCTTAAAAAAAAAAAAAAAAAAAAAAATCATCTTAAGTATAATTGTGTTTGTGTATTCTTATATGCTAATAATGTGCTCATATTCATAACGATATTTATAATGCACAATTTAATACTTAATTGTATAATTACTATAAAATTATGTGTGTTTGTAAACGATTCGCAGTGCTCTTGATAAGTATTTTAATTTTTTTTAAGTTTTAAGTACGCCGCTGTGGTCAGCGACATGTCAGGACGGCCGATTTGTGGGATTTCCCCCCCGACTTGAGCACTTCGGATCGCATTGGTTAAGAGCAGTGCTACGTCACTGCGTGACGTTGCTGCTTCCTGCCAGCCGTTTTGTTTGAATTTCATTCCACGCTATGTAACTAAATTTGCAAGACGTTTAATGAAGAGCTCTTCGGAGCGATGTACTAAATGTTCAACAATAGCTTTTTAAAGTTCCTCCTAGACACCGACCGTTAAATAAACTATGTTCATGTTAAAAAGAAGATTTTATTTCAAACTCAGCATCCCTACATATATTATCACTACTTTCCTTTATAATAAAACTAGCTGAATACCCGTGCTTCGCTACAAAATTTTAACATGTTCAATGATTTAGCTAGCTGTGAGGCCTCGCGTTGTAGAAATCCGTCGTTGGTGTATAGGTCCCAGGTTTCACGCTTCGCTCGGATGAAGGTCTATCGCTACGCAAAATCGAGCTCGCTTCGTTCGCTGAAAAGTTCATTGACACATAAGTACCGGATTACTTCACTCGTTGGAAGGTTCATTACTATCCAAGAATAGGCTCGCTTCTCTCGCTGAAAGGTTCATTGTTGCGTAAGCATAAGCTCGCTTCACACACTAAAATCTATAATTGCTACGTAAAGCCTTAATACAGGGGTCGCAGACGTCCTATATGTCCTATAAATCCTATATTTTTTTAAAAATCGGTAAAAACGTCCTATATTGTCCTATATTTTACAATTGTCCTATATATCCTATATTTCTACATTGATTCGATCTATATTTTCTTCGAATTCGTAATAACGGCGCCGTTTGTTGCCATTTTTTAATATTTCGGATTCTTTGGCGCGATCGTGGGTGAAAAAGACCTGACAAAAACGATGTTTGTAACGGCGGCGCGGCGTTTTATCTCTTGTGACGTCACGTGCTGCATAACGTACAACTCAACTCTACTGGACCGGCGGGAGTTGTAAATATGTGAACATTTCCATAACAATCGGTCTTGAACTTCTGATATGATTTCTCCTCCAACGTAATAAATTAATTGGCCATAATGCAGAGAGAGATGGAACAACAGAACTCTGCCTCGGGAACAACGGATAAAAATAACTTGGGATTAACTTGCAGGACTACTAAAGAACATTTTGAGTGCTCAGTCAATAATTGATGATGAAGGAAACAAAAGGGTTAAGATTTACTGTATATGATGTCGGATGGCGATTTTTTTTATTCCGAATCCTGTACGGATTCTGCGCCACGAATTGTTTACATCAAACCCCTCCAAATTATGGCAACCATAGGCAGTTAGTTATTTCTTGCTCTTAAAAAATGGCAAGGCTGCCATTTTTTTGCGAAAATCGCCTTGGCGCACAATTCGTACCGGATTCGGAATATTCGCCACGATTTTTCATAAAATAAAAAGTCGCCAAAATTGAAAATTACGTCAATACGTTGTGTTGTCAAATCCAAACGATCACTAGGGTTGCTTTAAAACCAAGTACCAGGTTCGCCACATTCGGCGATAAATCTCCCACTTTTCGCCACCAATCCAGCCGACACTGAACAGTTGGTTGGTTGTTTTCAGATTATCTGGCGCCGTCAGCAACACGAGGGCTATAATGCGCCGAAACATTCGTCATTAGACAAGCCAACATACATTTACAAACACCCATGCCAAACACGGGACTCGAACCCGTAACCTCGCGGTTTAGAAGCTAGCACGCTAACCACTATACCGTTTGGTCGGCCCGACACTGAACAGTAAATCTGAATCAACTAAAGACTGCAAACAGGGATAAAAAGAAAATACTTAAAGAAATTGGAAGAGTTAAAAATGCTGGAAGCAAAAGACTCATGATTGCAAATGATGTAATTAATAAAACTTGATTTAGGGATAGAATATTGAGGCAATAACGGGGGGGGGGGGGGGGGGGATCATGTATTCAGGATCATGCGATTTTTTTTTTAAAGGTGTGTTTTCTATTCTCTTAAATTCAATATAACGAGTATATAAATGTATAACGAATTAATTTTGAAGTTCAGTAGCAACTGTGTGCAGTTATTTGATGTTTTATATATTGTCCTATATTTTTTTTTGAAAAAATCCTATATATTCTTATTTTGTCACTTTGACCCCTGTTAATATTAAAAGCCTCTCCCCTGTCGTGACAAAATAAAAAAATATCCCCGTTAATACAATAATACCACACCTCTTTTAGATTATTTTATCACGTGTTTTCTAGAAAGCACAATTAGAAAGCAAAAACTATTTATGTTGAAACTTTCAGAGCTCTCCCAGATAGCATGCAAGGTTATGAAAACCTTGTCATATACTTGTCATTGACTTTCAGTGATAAGGTTACAGGGCAATCCAACGGCAAGCTTATGAAAACCTTGCCATATACTTGTCAGCGACAACGTTGACGGTAACCTAACATTGCAAGCTTACGAAAACCTTTTCATATACTTGTCAGCGACAACCTTGACGGTAACCTAACATTGCAAGCTTACGAAAACCTTTTCATATACTTGTCAGCGACAACCTTAACGGTAACCTAACATTGCAAGCTTACGAAAACCTTTTCATATACTTGTCATTAGACTTGCGGTGAAAAGGTTGCAGTGCAACCGAACGACAAGCTTTTGTAAAGGTTTACGCGACAACGTTGACAGTTACTTAACATCGCAAGCTTACGAAAACCTAGCCATATATACTTGTCATTAGACTTGCGGTGAAAAGATTGCAGTGCAACCGAACGACAAGCTTTTGTAAAGGTTTACGCGACAACGTTGACACTAACCTAACATCGCAAGCTTACGAAAATCTTGTCTTATACTTGTCATTAGACTTGCTGTAAAAAGGTTGGAGGGCAACCTAAAAATAAGGTTTTGAAAAGGATAGCAGCGAAACGTTGACACTGACACTAACCTAATATCGCAAGGTTGTAAACACGTTTTCGCTTCAACCGTGTGGCAAGCTTTCTTCAACTAACCTCGCAACGCTGGTGGTAAATTATTCCAAGTTTTTGCTCGGATTATCTTTTTCTCTTGCTTTAGTTGTAGGTGTTCGTAAAATACATTTCTTCACCGGAAAGTCTCCAGGCAAAGTAAAAAAAAAAATTCTGCTTTATTAAATATCTGCTGCACACTTTTTATTTTATTTTCTAAGTTAATTTATGTAGGAATCGTATTATGTTCGCAAGCATGGTCCGGTGTTTGCAGCGGTATGAGGAATTTCTTTTCATTGTAAATTTCATTTAGTAATTGATTAAATCGTCAATGAATCGCTTGCTTTCTGTTCTATTGAATTGATGAATATGCTGTTTTATTTTTTCGCAAGTTAATTTATACACGAATCGTGTATTTGTATTTCGGAAGATATTATAATCGACTTCATTGAAATTTTAAAGAAGCGCTTATTTGATCGTTTTAATATTATCGACACATGTGATTTTCCGCGAATTTCGTTAATTATTCATCTGCTGAAAAACTCGTTATTCGCCAAAATTTTGAAAATGGATAAGTTTAATCGTTTAAAAAGTCCGCTGCCGTTCCTCATTCCCTAAAATGTTTGTTTTTTCAACTGACGTGTCAAGGCCATTCGATCCGTCTTTTTTAATACGCTTTTATTAGCTTCAGACGTATGTTAGTATGTAACGGAATCTTTGAGCATGATTTTGACCCCCTTCAAAACGTCGGATTAACTCGAAATTTGGCATACTTATTAAGGACAGATGACAATTCAATAATTGAACAAGTTTGTCACTTTATCACAAGGATTAGCTCGTGTTGCCCTTGCGCCGTTAAATTCCAACCAACCTTCTCCGGAATCAAACCCTGGTGTGCCGTTTGAATTATTTGTCGTTTGAATAACGTTTATACAAAGCGTGTTTTTTTAGTCGCATTATCCTTACCAGAATCTTCAGGATTTGTGATTTTTCATATTCAGAGACACGGTAGTGTTTTGTGCCAAGTAATACGGTGTGTACTAAGGCATACACATGACTAAAATTTGAGACAAGCATGTACTATTGGCAGAAACAACTGGAGATTTTTGTACACTAACTAAACAAAAATTATAGTTTACAGAAAAAATAATTAATAGTTTAAAAACTAAAAAACACGCTTTAATAGAAAAGTGAACTAAAAAGGAGAAAATAATTTTAAATAAGTTTGAAGTAAGAATAGAGTGATTAACAAAAAATATTTATTTTATCGTAAAAAAGCGTGGGGTGTTTTTTAAGATATTTTCATAATGGCTCTACTTTTACCAATATTTGTCAATAAATATTTTCAACAATTGACATCAAGCACCCCACGCTTTTTTACGATAAAATAAATATTTCTTGTTAATCACTCTATTCTTATTTCAAACTTATTTAAAATTATTTTCTCCTTTTTAGTTCACTTTTCTATTAAAGCGTATTTTTTAGTTTTTTAAACTATTAATTATTTATGATTTGGATCGTGGTTTGCCTTTGTCACTGGTCTTGCAAAAGGGGAAAATAAGTGACGCTGATTGCGCTGTGTCTTTTTAAATGAATGCAATTAGGTTTTATTCTGGTTCGTAATTTTATTAAATGTTTTTTATATTAATTTTTGTAAAACAGATTACAATGTAATCCTGCGACTAGTCATTTCTTTAAAAAGAGTTTTTATTTTCTTAGTAAGAAGCCTTGAGTGAGTGTAAATGTTGCACCCGCGAGTACGGAATCGCCCTCCTAATATTTAAAATATAATTATTATATAGTATGTGAAATTTCATTGTATCTTTAAAATTATTAAATCATCCTTTCTGCATATTTTTTTGTTAAATTTTTGTGTATTCCTTCTGCAAGCTTTTTTTAACGAATTTTTAGATTTCCTCCTTTTTGCTCTCTGATCCCTCTCATCCCTGGTTATACGAAAAATCTATTTTAAAATCAACTATAAGAATGCAATTATCGAAAACTTGTTTCAACCATTTTTACTATTTGAAGCAATAATTTTAAAATCCCTTAGTGAAAAAAATCAATTATTTTACTCTTTTGAAAGTTCACTATCCTCTTCCATCAAAGTTGTCAACTTTTAAAAAATAATTTAATAAAAAAAAAGGAAACAAACATTTTAATTGAATTTCCCATGTATGTTTCATGAAAAATGAAAAAATTTAAAAGAGCACTGATTTTCATGAAATGTATATTTCAAAAAATCTACGAATTGAATAATTTATTAGAAACATTTAAATGGTCAGAATACATGGCATTTAAGTAGTCCACAGCTAAAATTAAATAGTTTATTATTTAATTTTAGAAGCAATATATTCACTTATAGCTTTGCTTACATAAAGATACCCAACCCATAATAAATTATTATTTTAAGACATTTTTGTTAATAAAGTATTGTTTAATGCTATTTCTCTATTGTAAACTTTATTTATTTTTCAGAGAAAAAAGAAAAAGTGAAGCAGCCGACTTGCCTCTGCAAGATTAACTTGTGTGCCTGCTTTGATTTTTTTATTATTAATTTATATATATGTTCAAAAATAAATTTTAACTGTTGATAGTTTGATTATTGTGTTTTCTGAAATAGGATGAGCAATAAAAATGTAAAGGCCTGTTAATCTTTAACTGCTTTAAGCGGTCTGACAGACTTCGAGTCATTTTTTTTGTGGAATGCTTTCACCCCCTAAAATATCGCATCTTTGACTTTTATATTTATTTTTCTGATACTATGTTTCTTAAACTTTAAACCGATGTTCACCAATTTATTTGGCGCAGTATGAACCATGTGTAGCTTTTGAGCCAAAAATCTCAAACCACCCAACCACAAGAAACCACGACTTTTTCAACAAACCAGCTTGAAAAAAAAATTCAATGCGATTTAAAGTGTATAATGCAAGTCAGGGAACCTGATATAATCTCGATGCATCTTCGGAATAATAAATTATTTTACTCAATTTTGAAGTATTTTTCAAAAGTTATGTTTGCAATTCTAATGAGTTCCATCTATAGCAAATAAAGTTGAATATCTTAATAAATTGAGTTACTTTTGGTGCCATCAAAACCTTTTATTGTAATTAAATTCCAATTGATTAAATATCTATTACAATAGCCACCAAATTTTGATAATGTTGAGTTCGTCCATTTTTCTGATAATATTGGAACTCTCAAAATAAAATGCTTCTTTTTGACCTTAAAAATTCGACGCATTTCCTTCATAAAGTAAGAACATTATTTCTTATATCTACCTAATAACAACCTTAAACTGCTGTAAGCGGTTTGACAAACCGCGAGTCATTTTTTGTGGAATGCTTTCACCCCCTAAAATATCGCATCTTTGACTTTTATATTTATTTTTCTGATACTTTGTTTCTTAAACTTTAAACTGATGTTCACAAATTTGTGTGGCGCAGTATGGACCATGTGTTGCTCTTGCGCCAAAAACCTCAAACCACCCAACCACAGCAATTAAAGGTTAAAATGAAAAGGTTTACCCTCTCTTTTCAGTATAAACCTTGTAATGAAAAGGTTTACATACCCTTTTCAGTGTAAACCTTATAGCAACCTTATAATTAAAAGGTTTTCGTACCCTTTACAGTGAAAACCTTACGACAAGCTTGCTATGAAAAGGTTTTCGCTAAACCTTGTCACAAGCTTGTCGCGACAAGGTTATGAAAAGGTTTACGTAAAACCTTATCACAAGCTTGTCGCGACAAGGTTATGAAAAGGTTTTCGCTAAACCTTGTCACAAGCTTGTCGCGACAAGGTTATGAAAAGGTTTACGCTGAAAACCTTTTCGCAAGCTTCGTCGCGACAAGGTTACGACAAGCTTTTCAAGTGTAAACTAGGACCCTTTTTTTAGGCTTGTCACAAGATTATACCCTTGTCGTGACAAGCTTGCGACAAGGGTGAAACCTTTTCGTTTATAGGGTTTACACAAGGTTTTGAAAAGGTTAAAATGCTATCTGGGCTAGGCCTATTAGAAGTAGCTTTTCATGAAAATATTAATTAAAAAAAATTAATTAAAAATCAAATTAAAATTGTAACATTCTTTTTGTCAATAGTCCAATTAAAATGCCAAAACTACTTGTGTTGAAAATTTCAAAACTGTAGCCCAAGTAGAAATCGTTTTGTAAAATATTTGTTGAATAATTAAAAAAAATTTAAATTCTGTTTTTCAAAAGTCCTATTAGGAGGGCAAAACTACTTATGTTGAAAATTTCAGAGCTGTAGCCCTAATGGAAATCGTTTTGTAAAATAGTTATTAATTAATTAAAAAAATTAATTAAAAATAACTAAATAAAAATTTGAAATTTTGTTTTTTAAAAGTCCAATTAGAAGGCTAAACTTACTTATGTTGAAAATTTCAGAGTTGTAACCCTATTAGAAGTCGTTTTGTAAAAAAAATTGTTAATTAATTAAGAAAATTAATTAAAAAATAAGTAATTAAAATTTCCACATTCTGTTTGACATACATAAAATTAGAAGGCCAAAACTTCTAGTTTTAAAAATTTCAGAGCTCTACTCCAATTTTGAGTAGGTTTCTATAGATCCACAGAGCCACAGACAGACAGACACACACACATATACACACACACAACACACACACACAGCTTGTTTTATTATTATAGATTTCATACAATTTTCATTCGTAAGGATTTAATATTTGTTTTCTTATCTAAATGATATCTTTAACTTTATCACTGATTATGTCACTATTATGTCAATTATAATATTGTATTCTGTATTTTGAATGAAGTTTATGTACCTCTTTTCCTTTTAGAATAACTAAAAAATTTCTTCAAAAAGTATGCAAAGAAACAAACTTGTACATGACTCCCTACCTCAATGACACTTTATATTTACATTTCAAAGGTAAGATGCAATTTCAAAATTTGTAGGCTTTTTTTTCAAAACAGAGTAGAGTACTATAATTATTGATTAACGTGAAAAAAATCTATTATATTTCTGGACAAAGTTTTTCTTTTTTCTGACGATCCATTTTTTTCACCTTGAAAAACCAAAATCGATAAATAATATTCCAATTTATAATCTAAGATCTCCGCTTGTGGCGATTAGTATATTTACAATGGACAATTCCCTCATTTTTTAAAACGAGTGAAATTAGTTTATATTTAAGAAGAATTTCTTTCTGATTTCAAATATTCAAACAAAAGTTCTTTTAAAAAATTAGTCCTATCACAATTCGATCAAAACGATCCGCTATAGCTGTGATGTCACGACATCCTTCATTTTCTATGGTTATCGTGAGGTTTCTGGCGAATTTTTTTTATGTGTGTTTTGTAGACAATTGCTATTTGCAAAAAACTTGCAAAACAGGTTTCCACTGCCGCATTTCAAGCCAAGATGTTTGGGAAGCCTTGATGTCACATTCAATTCGAGCTGAATGAATCGTTTTTCCCGCCCAAACTAACAAGCAAACTTAGGTTGCAAATTAAAAAAAAGAATAAATACAGTGAGTAGAAATTTTTGTGTTTATGTCCTTTTCGAAACATTTATAATTGAGTAAAAAATGAAGAAGGAAAAAAAAAAAAAAAAAAAAAATGAAAAAAAAAAATGTTGGAATTGTCCATTTCTATAACAAAACATTATGGAGTTATTATAGCAACCTTATATCAAACCATAAACATTCAGGCTTGGTGATACATTTATGCGTAATTTAAACATGTGAACATTTCGGCTTGGTACCAACTGGTAAACGTCTAACGGAAGAGTACCAAATAAATAATTCCTTAAAACATTCTTAAGTGCGCAAACTGCACACGGGCCCACTAGTATGAAATGTATCATATTACAGGGATGAGTTTCTTCCGCCATGTGGCGGAATTCCGCTTTTTTAATTTTTTAGAAAAAAAGAATTCCGCTTTTACAAAGAAAGTTCCGCTTTTCTAATTCCTGAAAAAAATCTGTGTTTTCCCGCTTTTTCTATCCCACAGAAAAATAACTTTTTTCTAAGGCTGAACCGCGAAGCAGCTTCATTTCCGAAATATTGGAAAACCTATTGCTCAGGCGTCGCATCACATTCCTGCTCCAAGTACAAAAATCTACTGAAATGCATTTCTTTAGTCAGATTGGCGCTCAAACTCGCATTTTGTATACTTCCAACTGCGCCGAAATTTGAGCCTTTTGTGTCATTTTTTTCTCTGCTCAAAATCTAAATTCCTTCTTACGATTTCACGCCATTAACGTATACTAATAATGCGCTTGCTTCCAAGTCTGACATCCACGGAACTATCGTTTATTTACGTCAGCATGTGCTGCTTGTTTTCGTTAAGCGTTACGCTGATGTAATGTCCGCTACTGCCGAGATTATTGTGGCTAGGACGTGCGTTATCGCTGTGATTTAGGTTGCTGTGGTGACCATTTTCCCGGAGTATTACTCCGATATAACAGCGTTATTGCTGAGAATTGTTCTGGTATCTTCGGCGCTAACGCTGATATTTACGTTTATGTGATAGGCATTTTCGTTGGTGCTACCCTGTTGTAAAATCTGAGATTTGCATCGATGTTACCGAAGGAATGTTTTGATGTCCGAGATTTTATGATGGTAATTTTCGTCGAGTGTTACACCCATACAATAGTGTTATTGTCGAGAGTTGCTCCGGTATATTAGGTTCTAACTTTGATATTTCAGTTGGCGTGAGAGTTGTTTTTTCATGGAATGCTGTACTTTGATAACATCCGATATTACCGAAATTTGCACTAGTATTACCAAGAAAATGTCGATATTACCGAAATTTTTTCAGATATCGTGGACGCTATTGCCGATACGCACGTTGTTGCGATTTTCATTTCGGCTGATATTTAGATTTTCGCCGGTATTGCAAGCGCTATTGCTTTCGTTATAGTGATGGTCATTTTCACCGAGGTTTACTCTGATACAATACCGGCTATTACCGAGATTTTCAACACCGTTTTGTAGCCATTCGCCTAGACTACCTTAAATGCGATAGCCACTATATCCGTGATTAGTGCCTGTTTAAGGATCGATTTCGCCGTTTCATGTGAATTTATACTAAAAATTTTATATCATTTTGTATAAAAATGATATTAAAATATTCTGAAAATTAGTCCCAATTAAAAAATTTCTAAAGAAGCTGTGTTTAAAGTTGTTATTTTAACTGCAATTGTACGTAAAATTGTTTGTTTGTTGCTTTTTATTTTATTGAACAAGCTGAACTGTAGGAATAAAAATTAAATGTAAAGATTTTAGTACTTATGTAGCTTAAAAACTTAGAAAACTAGGTTTAATTATATTCGACCTGTTTGTCAATATGGTATAGCTGCTTAAAATTGTTTGACTTGTTGAAAATTTGAAGTTTTTGTTGGATTCCATCGCTTTTAAAGGATTTTTTTTTTTTTTTTTTTTTTTTGAAGCTATAACTTGCCTGATGACAGCACTAAGTGTATCTCTACATCTAAGTGCCTCTATTTTGAACCATTTTTCTCACGGACAGACAGAGAAGGTGCAGTGTTATAAACGCTCATGAAAAACCACAATTTTTTTAAGTATAGCTTGAAATGTGTTTTACGCATAAAACGTTTGGAATTTTGTTTTCAGCTTTTTGATTTTTTACCAAACTCATCCCTGATATTAGTATGAAATTTATCATATTACAGTCAAAACCCGTTATCGCGAAATCGATGGGACCAGCGAAATTGTTCGCATTAACCGAATTTCTTGTTAAATGAATAAATTAATGTTAAGTTTTAAGTACGATGAACTGCTTTTACTTCGTGTTAAACGGGATTTCATGTTAAGCGATTTCACGTTAACGGTGTTTGACTGCATATGAATTAGTTTTATTACAAAAAAACTTAATTCCTTTTGTCTTTTTCCATGTTTAGCGGCGAACAACAATACACCACCATAAGTAGAATTGTACATGAAATCGGGACTGCTTTGAAAAGAAAAACAACTTTCTACATATTTAGACTAATCTTTTCTCTATTAAGTAGAATGTGCATTTAAATAATAAAACTTAATTACCTTTTTTTAATGGATTTTAAATTGTTTTAGTTTATTTAAAAATATTTTTATGAAATTATTACTATAATATTATGTTTCAAATTTTCCTTAGGTTTAACGAAGATTGAAAATCTTGAGGAATACACGGGATTAAAAAGTCTCTGGTTAGAAAATAATGGAATTAGGAAAATAGAAAACCTGAATTGTCAAACAGAGCTACGATGCCTTTACTTACAAGAAAATCTACTTTCATCAATCGAAAACTTAGAACCTTTACAAATGCTAGATTCACTGAATGTGAACAAAAATACGATATACCAAATTCAAAATCTTAGTAAGTGCATTTAGTACAGGTAAAAATATGACAATAAAAAAATGGTCTGTTCGTGAAACCTAGAAAAGACGTTTCATTTGTCATGAAAAAGTAAAATCAAAGGAGTCTAAAAATATTTAACGAGGAAGGGTGTTGTTTGGGAGGTGGGGTCAGGGGGTTTTATAACGGAAAATTTAATTTTGGAACAATCTAGGATTGGGACACATATTTTTAGAGTATTTTTTTTATGATCGAATAAAATAATAATAGTAATAATAAAAACAATAGTAATAATAAAAACAATATAATTAATCAGGGTTCCCACGGTCCTTGAAAGTGATGGAAAGTCCTTGAATTTTTTTTGATGAAATTTGGTCCTTGAAACTCCTTGAAAAAAGGATAAGGTCCTTGAAAGTCCTTGAATTTTTAAGTGACCAATGACAGTGGTGTAGTGTAAAATAAAAAAGTGCGGGAACGCTATGTTGCATCGTTACAAACTTATATATTTTTTTCTGTGTATTAGAGAAGGGGAAGTAAAAAGGACAACTTTAAATAGTTTGTTAATATTACTATAATAATCTCAAAATAGCTCATGAGTACGTCAAAAAAAAAATTTGAAAAAATTGCGTGTTTCGACTTATTCTTTTATTCAAATAATTTTTTTAAACTATAGTTATATGGATTTTTAAATAATTTGCTTTGCATAACCCATTTTAAAAGATTGTTTAGCACTTTGTAAAGGATTATAACACATTTTCAAACATATTATTGACACAAATTTTTAAACATTTTTTACAATAATTTTCCAAAATGTCAGAGATGCAATGGGTTCGGATAAATTCCTAGATTCTGTAGCTCCTCAAAATAGGTTTTCAAAATGAATGAAAAAGATTGGGATTGTTGCAGAAGTTGATTGAAAGTTTTATGGCTTTTCTCCTTCTCAAAAAGAAAATGTAGAGAAGTTCCTTTTGCTTGATAGATCCTTCCTTTCCTTTTCCAAATTTGCTCCATTAATAAAATAATTGGAAAACTCAAATCCATCTGTCGATTTAAAATTTCTTGATAAAATATTAATTTGTGTGCTATCTCAATCATCTCTAATTTTAAGCAGGATATTTCAATGTAGTCTCATTACTTGCCAGATTTGCATGGGCTGGTTTTTTTTTTATCTTAACCAGTTCGATTTTGTCTTTTCAACATTGGTGACAATAATAGTAAAAAATGGGCATAAATCGGAGGAGAAAGCAAACTGCAAAATATATATGATATGAATAATTTGCCATCAAAATCGCTAGATTTTAAAAAAGATCGGGGAAATTCCCTCCCCTTATTGCTGCCACTGTATGATTTTTTTTTTTTTAAGAACTGCTGCTACATTTTTGGAGTAAATTCTGTAATAACTGTAAACGTAAAACTTTCCCATTCTCAAACCGAAAAGCAATTTAATTTTGTATTTTAAAGTAATACATCTGAATTGCTTTCCTGCTTCTTCGCAGCCCAATTTCGATGTATTATACCCATTTGCAAAACCTTTAGCACTTTTATATTAAGGAAAATCAAATATACAGGACGGGCCTTAGAGTAAAATGCTATGTGTGCAGAATGAGTTTTGGCGCCCCTTACTATAAAAATGGGTATAAAAAACACTCCAAAAATGGTAAGGGTGCTTTATATGGTATGGGTGCAAAGTATTAAAATCGTAGAGTTTTCTGCACTAAATAATATTATTTTAAGTCAGCTTTTATTTAGGAACCCGTGGATTCAATTTTTTTTTTTTATAAAACATAAAAATTGTAATAAAATTATTTTCATAAGAATTGAATAAAATACATGTTATTAAAATTACTAATTTTTGCTACGTATTACTTTTTTTAGTAGTCCTCTGCTCTTAGCGCAAGCCTTGGAACCCCTTTTCAACACTGGGTTGTGAAGGGCTGCAATTTGGCTAATGAAGCATTATCAGTACTGCCAAGTTAAAGTGAAACAAAGTTAACAACTGTTCAGTTCTGTCACAACAACGTAGCGGAGTGCTTGAAGCCAGTCTCTTTACTATACATTCAAGCAACATTTTATTTGTTGAACTAAACATATTCAAATTCACAAACATACAAAAGCGAAGTTAATATTAAGGATTTAAAAATCAATACTATTTTGAACATATTTTTCCATGTTCAAACAAGTTATCAGTTTGATTTTCCCAATAACTGGGAATAAAATAAATATTTCCCAATATCTGACAAAAAATATATGCTATAATTCCGTGATCTCAAAACACCTTAAAAGCTAATACAAAATATCAACATTCTGCTCTTACCTATCTGGATTTTTAGCACTAACCAGTTGATTCCGTCAGAACCGCAGGTTTGCTTAACTTTTTTGGGTTGTGAAAAAAACCCATCTTTTATGTCATTTGTTTTTTCCTTTTGAACGAATTCATTTGTTAGGTACGTTGAGAGGTTTACAAATAATTTATTAAATCCGTGATATAAAAATTTAAAAAAAAAAGTTACATAACTTTTGTAGATAAATCGGTTAGTGTTCCCGTTAAAATTAGAGGAGGGGAAATATTTTTTAAGGAAAGCGCACAAATAACTGTATGTGTTAGGCCAAAGTTTTGTTCTTTAAAAATGTAGATATTTGGCGTGAATTTGTGGGTGGAAGTTTTCGACTGTATATACGACGAACCATACAAATTTGACATCTGGAATTCCTCCACAAATACAGATCATTCATTGAAGAAGATAATTGCTATTGAATGAATCATAGCTAGATGTAAACATATATTATGTCAGTTCATTTCTAATCAAGGAGAAATGGCCATGTGTGGATTGCCTCGCCTCTTTCAAGTGTTTTACAAAAACTAGAATTTGCCTGCTCAGCTCTGAAGTTGTGGATCCCAGACGAAAGCAAATTCCCACGAAATGACTTTTTTGTTTGCTTACTTGGCTTTGAGTTCAGTATCACGTAAAGAGAGAGAGGGGGGGGGGGGGGAATAGATGAGGGAACGTCATTCCGCCTTCTATTAATGTAAAGGATCGCCTTTGCCTCGTGTTTCCACTCCACTACACCCCTGACCACCGATAATCTCCGTTTTTTAATTTTACATCTGATGTAGTATTTAAAATTATGGTGCTTAAATTTTTCTAGAAAGGTCCTTGAATTTTCTTAAAAAGGTCCTTGAAAATCCTTGAATTTTTTTCTTCAATAAGAGTGGGAACCCTGTTAATAAAAAAATTACAGTCCTTTTTATCAACGAAAACACATGTAAAAACCGAGGAAAGATAAAAATACGATAAAAAGAAAGGTTTTATTTGTCATGAGAATAAGGAAACAAAAGTCTATACAAATATCTAGTAAAGAAGGGTGCTTTTTGAGAGGGTATTGAGTAATTTTTTTTTTAAACTGAAAATTAATTTTCCTATAACTCAGGCATGTGACACATATTTGTGGGGTGTTTGTTACACATGTTAGTTATATCGTCTTTCTTTTTTTCATTTTATTCAGCATAAAAAATGCTCTAAAAACATGTGTCACAAATCTAGATTATTCTAAAATTAATTTTTCAGCTATAAAATCCTCTGAACCCCTGTATTCCCCCCCCCCCCCCAAAAAAAAACCCTTTCTTTGCTAGATATTCTTATAGACTCTTTTGATTATTCATTTTTATGACAAATGGAGTATTTTTGCCAAGTTTCATCAACTGACTAATTTTTGTTGTTGTTTTTCTTATGGTTTTTGGTACTATTTTACCATATTAATTTGTTAAATTAAAATAGTAAATTTACATGGAATATTACGCGCCGCTTGCAGGGTTGGTTTTTGTGACACCAGAGCCGAATTTGGTTATGTGAGTGGCTGACGATTAGTTTGGTTAAAAAGCTATCAATCAGAGTTTTATAGAAATAACACAGACATGCATGATACACTCACAGTTATCATGGTAATGTCATTCGAAGTGGATGCACGAGCATTTGTGCAACCATTTGTGCGAATAAAAACTCGTCTTTGTAAAATGCTGTTCAGTAAAACTATTTTTACTGTACATTGAAATTGTGTACAGAGAAACCAGCCATATTTCCAGGCGTTATTTTCCTTTGAAGTTTAGACTTACTGCTTTATAAAATGTGTGCTGCTGAAGTTCATAATGAGACTGCATCCTATAGTTATGAATTTACTGCGCTTATTTTAAGCATACTATCGTTAAGTTTGAAACCGAAGCATTAATTTCGAATAACATCATGTCATTTCCATAGTGCAAAACTCTTTCCGTAGAACAGCTTTTACTGTATATGAAGATTGTAAGCAGCAAAACCAGACACATGCTTACTGTATTTTCCGATGTAGTTTGGACTCATTGTCCCTTATAATTTTTGCAGAAAAGTTTTTTGGAATAATTAAGAGTTGCCAATTATCCTTAATGCTTGCTTTAATGCCTCGTCCCACCGAGAAAAATTACCAGTCCCTATACATAATCACGCTTCGTACACCGACCATTTATGAGTTCGTTTCGCTTGAGAAATTCTTTAAGCAAATTGCTTATTTTAGTAAATTAATTGGGTAAGTACAGTAGCTTGATTCTGCAACTTAAAATTTAATAAGTGTTTAAAATAAACTTTATACATATTGTACCATTGTCAGGGAGAACATTGGTGTATCCAAATAAAAAGGCATTATTGTGTAATCTGCCATTAATACATTATTATTATTTTAGTATATTCACGAAATTTTGTGATTTTCACGCTTAAGAATTCTATTGTTCCGATAGGCTGTCTTCCACATCTGAAGACCCTTCAAATAAGCAACAACCGTTTATGCTCTATATCAGACATTCAGCATTTGTCAAAGTGTCGTTCGATTTCAGTTCTTGATATGTCGTATAACCTCATAGAAGATCCTGGAGTTCTAGACGTCTTTGCTTCTATGCTGTCTTTGGTGAGAAACAGCTTCCATTATACATTTCTCAAACATTAAAATTACTTTTAAACTTATAAATTTTTCTCTTAAACATAATCAACGACCTACAATATATATATATATATATATATATATATATATATATATATATATATATATATATATATATATATATATATATATATATATATATATATATATATATATATATATATATATATATTTTTAAATAAGCTTAAACTTAGTGTTTGTTATTCTTTAAATATGCAAATATTGTTAAGAATATATTAATGTTTGTAACACTTTTCAATTATAATATTTAGAAAAATATCTTCTCATCTAAGTTTACGTATTGAAGTGTCAAATCGTTTTTCAGCGTGTTCTTAATATGAGTGGAAATCCAATGTTGAAACACATGAAAAATTACAGAAAGAACTTTATATTTGGAATAGTACGTATAGAATTTTTCTGATTTTTTTTTGTATACTTATAAGCAAATACTTATTTTGATGTATTATTTACAAAAATGTTCTTACTGTTTACTGCAATTTCAGAAAGAACTATGTCACCTAGACGATAGACCAGTTACAGATCAAGAGAGAGCGTGTGTAAATGCCTGGTAAAATTAAGCTTTTCTTTTAATATTCAAACTGCTGTTTTTAAAGATTGATACAATTGCAAGAAAAAAATATTAATATTTTTTTTAATTAATTTTTTATTACTTTCCCATCAAAATAGATAGAATTATATTCTTAAGTTCAATTTTTGTCTAAATACTTAGACACTCTTTTTACTTTCTGACCCATCTAATAAGAAAAAAAAAATTTAATCAAAAAAATTTAACCTGATTTTTTTTTTACGTGCATTGGCCTGACGTGTTACTCTGATTCCAAAATTGTAAAAGTCTTCATGGTGTTGTCTGACCATCCATTGCACAACTGGTCCATCTGAGGGCTAAGTGGTTACTCTGACCTCGGATGCCAAAGATGCCGGATTCGAATCCCAGGTTAAGCATGTATTTCGTTATGGTTCGGAATCCACGTTAAGCTGTACGTCCCGACCTTATTAGCCATCATTCTGCACACAAATGAGTCGTTGAGCGTACAAACAAACAAACCACACGCTAGAAATTGTACTAGTTTAACTAGTAAACTTTCACTAAGTTTGAAAGTTTTTCTTATGAAGATTGGTTACCTTGACAACGGCTGTCAAATATACTTTACATAAATGTAAATTATATACTAAATCAGCTTTATGTTTCCATATAAATAATTTTCTTTACTATATATATTTTTTAGCTTTAACTTCTATACCAATAATTCTTAACATTATTTAAAGTCTATGTCCATTTATCTGTCATGTACAAAGTAAACATTTTTATTCAAAACTGAAAATTGAATTGCTATTTTTGTTGCCTAAACTGACGCAAGCTCACAAATTCAGCGAAAAACTTAGGAAGTAAATATTGCTTAGATACACACAAAAACCCTAAACTTTTGAGTGTTTTTTCGTTCTATCCTAGGATGCGAAAGTTTAAACGTGCCCATACGGAAATTTTCCTCCAAAATTTATATTTCGCTATAACCAGGGGTAGAAGTGGTGGAAAAAAGCAGGGGGATGTCCAAAAGTTGGTGGCAAGTGTTACCCCCTATGATAAATTTTATAATTTCGTATCTTATAATAAAAATATTAACTTGTAAGGAAATAATTTATACTTCCTAACACTAATATTGAAGAAAGGTACAAAATATATTGCTATTTTAATGAATATTCTGCGAATAAATGTGCATACTTTCATGAAAACTCTAAAATGTGTGGGGTTTTTTAACAGCTTGTCTTTATATAAAACAAAAATAAAAATTTTACTTAAAAGAAAGTTCCTCCAATGTTAAAAGTTGACCAATTGTAACAGTATTTGTTAATGAAAACACATATATCTTTATACAAATTAGTATAATACATTTTTATAATAGTATGACTTATATACAAATGTAAAAAAAAAAAAAAAAAAAAAAAAAACTTTTTTTAGTTTTACGGTTAATTTAATTAAGTTTAATTTAAAGGGTTAATTTAATTTTTCTTTAGTAGTTTTTAGACGATTGAGTGCTTTCAAAAGTGGGTGGGGGAGGGGGGTAATTTCAGTGGTTTTAGAAATGAGAAGGGGTGGGGTGACGCATGGCTATTTTCTTAAAAAGTGGAGGGAAGCGTCACTCCGCGTCTATCCAACTTCTAGCTCTGCCTATAACATTTAACAATCCAACTTCAACTTTTGACCTATTTCAAATATATACTTATCTTTTATTAAAGCTTGTTTGAACTTGAACAAATACTATATGTGAAACGCATGATTAATTAAAACAGGTCAAAAGGAGGCGTTGAAGCAGAAAGAAAAGAAAGAATCCGATGGAGAGAAATGGAACAAGATAAAATACGCAGGAGCGTTGAAGGTAAATTGTCTGTAAAAAAATCTAAGCTGAAATGTATAAAAATAATAAATATATATATATATATATATATATATATATATATATATATATATATATATATATATATATATATATATATATATATATATATATATATATATATATATATATATATATATTTTATCAAAGTATGTAGTTTGAGGTTAAACTGAACCACCAAAGATAAAATAACTGAGCCAAAAATGTAAAAGGAGGAAACGTTATATTTATCTGATGACAAACCGTATAAATTCATACAATGCTACTTACGATAAAAAAATATTAAATTTTTGGTCCAAACCAAGCTTCTAATCGGTATAGTTCCTGGGTATTATGATAAATATCTCCCTGAATTTTGCCTGTGAACCTCTGTTACTATTATGCATAGTTAGGGTGATGATTCTGAACACCCTGTACTAAGCATATATGTGGTTTTAGATTAATTTTTTTGCAAACGTCTGAATGTAAAATTGCTTTTAAGGTAATAAAATAAATATAAAGTCATAAAGTGACTTATGAAGTCGACGTTTAGAATTAAGTAATGTTTTAAGATGCATCGCATCGCAAAATCATGTCAGATTTGATTACTAATTGCTTGCTAGGATAATAAATTATTTAATTACTATTTTTTTATTGTAATTTTTCATACACAAATTCACGTATGGAATTTAATACTTAAAATAACTTTGCATAATTTTATTAAAATGATTTAATTGATAATAATTTACTCAAATTACGCTACCTTGTTTTCTTCTACAAAAATGTGTTAACAACATCGTATTATCAAAACGCAGGTTGGTTGACAAGTTTCTATTAATTTCTCTGAATTGTAAATTTCGCTGTGTTAGTAGTTAAACTATGATATTTCGTTTTAAATGCAAACCATATTTCTAATACTGTCTTCGACTTTTCTGTTGGTGATTTTTCGTAAATTTGATAGAATCGTAATTTAAATATGATTTTATCACAGAGTTCTATATTGAACAGTGACCTGATTCTGGTCAATTGCTTTAGGACGTTATTACCAACTCAGTACTGGGAGAAGAAATAAATGATTAAAACCATAAATGCAGCAATCTGACATCACTGCTTTGGATCAACTTTTACTCCATTAATAAAGCTGTGCGATAGAATATGAAATCTGTTGTCTCTTGCATATCTATATAATAGAATTCTGGGGTTTATATGCGTGTTTAATCTTGTTTTTTAATTTACCCTAGAATGTGATTTTTTGTATCATTTTACTGAATATTCATTCTAAGTCAAAATTTATTCAATTCTAACGCAAATTCGATTTCTATTGAACAGCTGTTTTAGCTCTCAGAAAAGGAAGGACAAACATGGATCTTCTATCTGCTGAGTTGGAACATGAACGAAATTTTGCAAAAACTAAAGATGTGCATGAAGATAAATCCATCTTTGAGATTGGGGATCACCAGGAATCAGTAGCAAATCAAAATAATGGCGCATCAACTGACCATTCTTCTACACATTTGAAAGAACCAATACCTAGCTCTGAATTCTTGGCCTTGCCAAATGAAAATGAAATTGAAGCAAACATGAATAAAAATGAAATTGAAAAAAATTCCACTGAAAGAAATGTGTTCAAGCAACTGAGCCAAGAAAACCACGAAAATGTTCCTCCATTGGAAGATGGAGATATTTCTGAATTTCAAGCATTACAAACCGATACTCAGATTTGTGGACAAGAAAGGAAAACCGATTATCAAAGAATCAAAGACATTTCTGTAGAAGAAATGTCTGAATTCAAAACTTCGACAAACGACGAAAAGTTAGAAATTTTACAGGAAAATGTGTACACAAAAGTGAGTACAGCTTCAGAAGAAAGTTTTGATTTTGAAATTAACAAACTCAAGGACGAAACATTATTTAGTGAAGGTAGTGGAAGTAAATTAGCTAACGAAATCAATTCCAAGCCACTAGACAAGTGTTCAGCTACGATTAATGAATATGAAACAGGTAATAATCTAGATAATCCTGAACCTAGGGTGGAGTGCATTTCTTCTAAAATTGATAAAAAATCTTTACTAGCTAAATATATTCTTAATAATGAAACCGTAACACAAAATGAAAACTACATTTTAATTTCAGATGAAAGCACTTTAACAACTGAGCCACTGGAACACGATAGTTTCAACATTGATGAAGAAAGTTTCCAAGCCCACATGAAGTCATTAATAGATGATCAAGAAGGAGAATCTTTAAAACCAGATTTTAGAACATTCACAAAAGAATATAAAAATGAGAATATAAATAATAACATAATGACTTCTGAAATACGTTTAGAATCAGCTTCGGATAGTGGCAGATTGAATCCAATGGAAATTGCCAACAACGTAAACTTTACAAGATCATTAAATAATGAAATCTCAAATTCAAGCAAGTCATTTAATCAAATAACAGAATCTTCTGAGGAAACTTCTGGATTGCTTGAGAGTGCTTTCACGGCCGAACTTTTACCAATTGGTAAGGAATTATTGGAAGAAAAAAGTAAATTTAAAACGGAAGAAACAAATAATTCAACTTTAGAGGCAAGGAATGAAACTATGGAAAACTGCGAAAAGCATGCTGTTGAATATGTTTCGGAAGAAACGCTATTGGCTGTGTCGATAGAAAACAAAGCTAATAATGTGAATGAAACATACATAAAACAGGACAGAGATGCCATTGCAAAACCAATGATATGTCCTTTTCTACCTAGGGAAGATAACAATATAATTCCCAGTACCCAAACTGAGTCTGTTTCTGAATCTACGATACTTTACCCAAATATGAATTCAAACACCAGCGATGCTGTTACTAAAAAAATGCATTACATTGATAAATTATCATCAGACATTAAGTTTCCTATTTGTATTTCAGAGAAAAGTACAGATTCTAAGTCACATGATGAAAATGAAGTACAATTAGAAGAAAGTGGCACCACTACGACAAAAACCAGTCTAAACATTTTGAAGGAATTTGAAGGAAAAGATGCTTCGGTTGAAGCCTGTTCAACCGACTATAACGCTTTAAACTTATCAACTCATGTAAAAGAAACACCTTTAAGTGAAAATTCTGAAAAAGAAGACGAAACATTAAAAAAATCCTCTCATCAGAAAGTTGAAATTTTAGCTATTGAAAATGTCCATTATAACTTGTGCAGGCAAAGCCTTAAAAATGAATTCGGGGCACAATTATTCGAAAATATGTTTTCTGATGATGATGATACTTCTAATGATGATTTTACAACATCAAGCAGTTCCTCGATGATGTTCTCGGAGGAAAGTAATTACTCGGTAACAGAAGAAAAAAGCGAAATGACAGCTCATAAAATTCATAAAATTGTAGATAAAACATACGCCAAACTCGCGAATTTGTCCACAGAAGAGAATAACGACTTCCGATTATACAGTTTTCCTGATAAAAACTCCCTTCCCATTTTCTCAGAGAAAACTAAAAGAAATGAAGAAAATTATTATTTTGACAGTCAGGCTGATTTTGTAGATGATCCATTCAAAAGTATTGCAACTGATGAGAGTGTTGAGAAACAAAATAATTCCTTTCCAAACATCAACAATCAAATACCAAAAGACGGCTTTTTAGGATTTCGAACAAATGAAACTTATCAAGAAAATAGTACTCCTAAGTTAAGTGAAGAGAGAAATAATTCATATGCTGACCGACCAAACCAAAGTGGAGTCGATTCACTGCAAGATTCCTTGATAACGAATGGAGCGAACATAGAATCTGCCATGTCCATTAAATTTGCAACAGGAGATTCGATTATGAAAGGAGAAGGAATAGTTTCATTAAATGAACGACATGAACTAGGGAATCTTGCACATAGTTCTTGCTCAGATAAAAGAGAGTATGAATCGGAAATCATTGCAGTTGCTGGACATACTTCATCCCAACATACATTGGAAAACAAAGGTCATTTTGCTGTAACTAATCTTACAGATGAGGAAAAAAAAAACAAATGTATTCAAAATCAAGGTAATTTCAAACTTGCAACTGAGCAAGAGTTGCACATGCAATGTGAAGAAATGAACTTAAAAGTTCCACCTTTCATCATAAAACTGTTCGACAAGCCAGGCGATTTTATAAACGATGAAATTTCTCCAAAAAGTTCAATAACATCTGGCGACACTATACCAAGGATTGAAAAACTTTCTTTCTTTCATGAAAAAACTACAAACGAACCAACCGTATCTGAAATTAAATCGGAAAATTGGTCTCTGACTTCAAACATTGATTCGGAAGATAGCGTTTCATCGCTATTAAGTGTAACAAATCAGTCTATGCATGAGACCCAATTTTCGAGTAATGAAAATCATCATGACTACAAAAATAAAAATAAAGACCAATTAATTACCCATTCAAATAAGAAAAAACTTAATCATAGTAATGATGTCGAAGTTTGGCTAAGTGGTTGTGAAAAAATACATGATGCATTTTCAGGCTTCAATGATTTCAAAGAAAATGAAATCCAATGTCCTAAATTTGATAATATGAATCTGATTTGTGGAGAAACTAAAGAGTTGGAGGAGGCAATTGATAACGATTTAAAAAATGCTATATCAACTAATTTCTCGGAACAGTTTTGCGATAATACCTTTTACAATTACAACACTACAACTTTAGAAAAATGCGGTTTTATTGAGTTTGAGACAGATGTAAAAAAAGAAAAGATAAGAAATGAAAACCTACTGCTTAAAAATGAAATAGTTGCCTCAAAAAATATAAATGCAAATATTTTGGAATTGAATGATGATGTTCAGCTGGATTATTTGCAAGTTATAAATTTTGAGACAGATGAAGCAGTTAAAGCCCCTGTTACCTCTGTTTGTGAAGATGAAGAATGCATTGTTTTAACTGTTAACTCATCCTTGAATACTTATGATGGGTAAGTACTTTCCTTTTTAAATCCTTTATAATAACTTCGATTTTGCATGTATGTTTGTCGATGGCGGCGGAATCTGCGGAGATCAAATCTCTCTCTCTCTCTCTCCCCCCCCCCCCTCAACTACCCTTACCATCATCCAATCATTCTGAATTTTGGCAGATAGATTCCATGTCGATGACGATGTATATTATCACATTTTTGGCCTGTTACTGTCACTAAAAGTTCACTTTTACGGAATACTATAAACCAACATACCATAAACCAACATACCGTCATACACAATCGAGTAAAATAGACTTTCACAGATCATTGTTGAAATTCTTTCCGGTTGCCAAACTTTTTTTAATAAATAAATGAGTGAGTGAGTGAGATCATTGTTGAAATTCTTTTCGGTTGCCAAACTTTTTTTAATAAATAAATAAGTGAGTGAGTGAGATCATTGTTGAATTTCTTTCCGGTTGCCAAACTTTTTTTAATTAATAAATAAATGAGTAAAAGATTTCATGATGTGAGTGTAAATTCACGTTTATTTTAATAAATAAATTTTGAAACGTAGTTTACTGCACATTTTGCTGATAGAAATGTTTTGATATTGGCGCTGTGTTAATGAATATAAAAATTGACAATTCACATAAAGGATTTTTTAAAAACTGTTTTTATGGGTTATATTATAATTTAAGTTTTCATTTTTTAACTCTATTTTAATGTAGTGACTTGTGCAAAGTATATATCCGTATTAGATCAATGTTCCTAAACACAATTACATGTACTAGATATGTGTGATGTATCAAATAAAATGGCTCGTTGAGACAGGTTTTCATACTAAATTCTATTGGAAACCGGTAATGTGATTTGGAGTTCATTTTTAATTATAATTAAAAATGGACTCTCAGTCACATTACCGGTTTCCAATTGAATTTTAGTATGAAAACTTGTCTCAACAAGCCCTTTTATTTGACACATCACACATATCTAGTATTTGTAGTTGTGTATAGTTATACGTAAACTATGAAGTGCTTATATCAAAAATATGAATTAAAATGTATCAACTTGATGGCACCTTAGTTGCGAATAGATATATCGGATAGAAGGTTGATATTAGGTGAACAAAATTCTCACCAAGTGTTTCATCAAATTCACCAGTTTGGCTATAATTTTAGTTAAAATAAAAATTACAAACGAGAAGGGTTTTGTTATACCATCAATCTTAACAGGGAAATATTTCAATAATTAAATGTTGTCAAATAGTACATGGTAGGACCTAATGTAACGCAATAGAAACGTGTGTAAATGGGCCCTTTTATAAACAGTTACTGTTGCAAGCCAACTTAATTTTAAACAAAGACCATTCAAACATTACTTGTATGTATATTTTCCCATTTCTTTTATTGCAGAATTTTTGGTAGAAAAGCTAAAAACAAAATCAATAACGTACTTCCCAAGGTATTTAATTTAGGTAAGAGTTTTTGGATTTTCTTTCATTGCTATCAAAATGCATTCCTTGTTAACTTATATTTTTAATGCAATAAGGATTTTCTTTTTATTTCAGACTTACAAAAGGAAAGTATATCAGAAAATGAACACTCCGTCAAAGTAAGTTTTTAACAATGTCTTATTTATTAAATATAATTAAGTAAAACAATTCTTGAAGGAAGAAGAAATGCAATCCACTCCTAACATAGAATAACTTAAAATAACCTGAAATATTTTATTGGGAAAAATATAATTTTCATGCTGCACTTTATTCACTGCGTTGTTATTGGGATGGGGTTTCTTTGTCTGCCTAAACCTATAACCATTTACAACTTTATTCTTATAGACTGAGAGGCGACTGCAATTTTTAGACCCCATCGAACATCATTCTGATTTTTTTATTGAAATTAGAGAAAAGTGAGTAGATTACGAATCCACTGGTCTGCCGTGGCAAAAATGGCCGAAACTGGTCAAAAATCGACTTTTAATAAGTTGAACTAAATCCAATTGCGAAATGAGCCATAACTTGCCAAATAATGAGCATTTTTTTATTTATTTGGTAACCCTCATTCTTTAATTATCAATTAAGAAGGTTGCAGACGATTCAGATATCTAGCGACGGTCTACTTGCATCTATTAAAAGGTAGCCAAATTGCCAATAAACATTACGTCACGGATGACTTAACTGATGTCGCCAATTTAGCTTACTTTTAAAAGATATACATTTCCAAGTCAGAGATCAAAAATCGTTTGCGCTTTTTCTCATTGAAAATTAAAATGCAGGGTATCCAGACGAAAAAGTGTGTTCTCTTTTTTGGCAAGTTATGACATATTTCGCAATCGGATTTTAGTTCAACTCACTCCAAGTCGATTTTTGATCAGTTTCAGCCATTTTTGCAATGGCAGACCAGTGGATTCGTAATCTACTCACTTTTCTCCAATCTCTATAAAAATAATTCAGAATGATGTTCGATGAGGTCCAAAAATTGCAGTCGCCTCTCGGACTATTACGGAACCTTAAAAATAAATTCGAATTTTCTAATTTCATTAACCAATCGAAAACTCGAGTTGCATTTCTAGTCAGGCATTGCGAAGGGTCTCAAAGGGTCACCCTTAACTTTTAGGCACTTACAATACTTACATTATACATGTCTGTAACATATATAGTTTAAATTTAAGGAATTGTAAAATTGTAAATCAACTTCCACTCACCATTTCCGGCACTTTCAATTATAACTTCCATAGACTTTTCGAATGGCAATTCCTCTTGACGAGGCCTTTTATTTGACAAAACGCAAGTCTTTATAGCATTTGCAGTTTTGCCTTGGAACATTGACCACGGTCAAGTGCCATTGTATAACATTTGTCCCAACATTTATGCATAGATTGGAAGCTAAAATTAGAAAAAAAGGGAATCCTTCTTAAATGAAAAATTCCATCACTGAAGACGGGTCAAGTCTCTTCCCTACCACAATGGATTACTTCTACCAAATTAAAAGAAATATGTACTAGTATTTTGATGCAAAAAAAAAAAAAAAAAAAAAATACTTTTCCCTAAGACTTGTACAGAAACACAACGTTAACAAAATTTAAAAGAATACTCTTGATGAACTCGATCTTAATTTCTTTGTTAATACAAGCAATGGTTTCCTATGCATTTGTATCTTACTTTCATGAGTTGATAAGTATTGCTGCATTGTCAAAACATTATTTCTTAAGTGTGAAGTTATTTATTAAATTATTATTTTCTAAAAAAATAATTAACCTTTTTAAATTATGACGCATTTAAGTATTTTTAAATTAAGGATCACTGTTTTAAAATTTTAGATTTGAGAACAATCTTTTTTATGACTAATGTGAATAATTTTTATTTGTTATTCTAGGTCCAAGAAATAAGAAATGACATGGCAAATAAAGAGGAAATTAATGAAATTTTCAACGAACCGTTATTTGAACGCCGACGCATTCAAGAAAAGCTATTACCTCCTGGAAATAAAACACAGCGTATTTTAATCGAAGATATTGATTAGCAAAAACTATAATGCGACCTCTTCAGTATAATATCTAAAAACAACTGTCCTTAGTTATGTTAAACAAGATGTGCACTCTAGAAATTAGGTAAACCTCACTGCAGTTCAAACTAAATAAAGTGCAGATAATTATTTTACACGCATTACTTATCTAAAAGAGATAAAATTATAATACTACTACTAAAATATTGCCTTCTTAAAATATATAATATTGCAGTAGTCAAATATAAGCATTGTTTATGGATGATTCTAGGAAACACTTCGATGTTTACTATTCTGTGTAAACTGTTTTTTGTAAGCTACCTTAGTTGATATATATATATATCAACTAAGGTAGCTTCAAAATATGTAACCTTTCATCTTAAATAAACTATACAACCTTTCTGGTACCAATCTGTTGTATCATATGGGCTGTGGTTGCTATCTACGTATGTACTTCTAGGGGGAAAAAATGTCTCAGAAAAGAAACTAATGAAAAATATATTTATACAATTTCCAAAAGGTTGCATTGTTGTACATTACCAAAACCGAGTTATATCTAAAAATTACAATTATTACTCGCAATTACCCATATGTTAACAGAGGGTAATGTAATGCATTCGATAAAAAAAAATTTTCAAATGCATTTCAACATGTTTTTGAACTTGCTGAATTAAAAAAAAAGGCGTCTTTACTAGAAGACAAACTGATTTGAGCTCACTCAATGCTTTATATCCGTAGGGGAACCGGTTCATACAGCGTACTCGGCGAGCTCACTTCATCCTGTCCTCTAGTATAGAAAAATGGGTGTGTCTTTTCCGAACGGTTGGTTGTTTTCAGATTATCTGGCGCCGTCAGCAACACGAGGGCTATAATGCACCGAAACATTCGTCATTAGACAAGCCAACATACATTTGCAAACACCCATGCCTAACACGGGACTCGAACCCGCAACCTCACGGTCTAGAAGATAGCACTCTAACCACTATACCGTTTGGTCGGCTCTGTTCCGAACGGATTGATCTACGATGTTCAACTTTTACACGCGGGTTAGTGGTGGCCATGAGACCTGTAATTGAGGTTTTCGTCAAAATTATGCATGCACATAAAGCATCTATCATCAAAAAAGTTTGTCTTTCAGCAATTACTAAAAACGGCTCTAACGATTTTGATTAAAATCGTTGTGGTAAATACCCTTTAAGGTGTCCTAAACTTCCCAACCTACGAAATTCCCGTAAAAATGCGATACAAGTGTAAAAAGTTGAAAGGCGAATGTCTTTAAGGCAGAGTTTTCTTTCCTTGAGCATCGCTCACCAACAACCGTTTTTCTTCTCTGCTTCACTTACAAGAGAGGTTAATAAATCGACAAACTGGTAATTTTTTCTAATTAAGTGAAAATATGAAAAAGGTAAAAAAAAAACACAATTCTACTTCAAATTTATATGCAGTGACCAGTATTATAGTGTAATTGAAAGTTGTGTGATATTCCACAACCCTAGTTTTTCAATAATGAATACTATGTTTATGTTGTTGAAAATGTTAAGGTCAGTCCCTTTTTATTACACTTTTCCTCATCTAAATGCTTTTTTTTTTGTAGTAAACTTAAAAGATTATTATTATTATTTGCATCATACAATTATGTACTTGTTTCCAAACAATTCAGATTTGTTAAGATTAGATGAGATTAACAAAACTTAACACATGTTTTAAATAGCTTATTAGTAAAGAATTCCTTTAACATAAGAACTGACAATACGCAACTGTTATAACAATTTTACGTGTTTCAGCCATCAAGAGTTAGTCATCAGCATCGATATAGATATCGATGGTCATCAGTCGTCTTCCCAGCCATCAGTTGAATATCACATTGGTTTTGCAAAAAGTTGTACAATGTTTCTGTTGCAAGCAGTTTATTTACAAGCTATTTTCACAATTAAACTTTTACATTTTAAGACAGTTTGAATGCAGATTTTTTTTTTTTTTTATCTGGGATTAGTTTACAAACAAATCATCAATTAATGTTTATAGTAATAAGAAGTAACATTTTCTTTACAAAACATGTTTGAAATCTTAAAAAAGTTATTTTATCAAAAATTAATAACATTTTAAAATTCGGATGATGACCTTTGGCAGCAGTAGTCTCGAAAGAATTGAACTGTTAAAGCCTTTACGATCATCTCAAAAATTTAACCTGTTTAAATTGAATACCTTGGAACTTAAAATATTTTATTAAACTAAAATAATTGTCGTATTAACTACTTGAGAACTTCTATTTGCATGTTGTTGTTGTTTGTTTGTTTTTTTAATTTTCCTACCGGTTTTTCGAAATTAAGGAGGAGACAGGTATTTTCTGGAGGGGAATTATGGTAAATGAATCAGTAGTGAACACCTTTTGAATTTTTTGAATTTTTTTTTAATCTTAATACAGAATAATATTATGGGATTACCAATGAACTTTTTAAAATTTGTACCGTCAAACCCCGTTAATGAGAAGTCAATGGGGCCACCGAAATTATTATCCTTAACCAGAGACATACTGGGATGTATAATCGGCTCGTTAAGTTTAGATTTATGCTGGCCCATATTCGCAATATCATTATTAATAAAATTTTATCTTTAAATAAAATAATTAATTTTAAAAATTAGTTTTAATAACTAATATATTTTGTTATTTAAATATTCATATTCAATAATTAATTAATTTTATTTATAAATTTTAATATTTAAATTGTTATAAAATTAGCTTAGTTAAATAAAATTTTCTCTGTTTCTATTATTTATATCTCCTTGGAGTAAACTTGGTTTTCCATAAATCATTATTGTTTGTTGCAAAAACTAAAACAAGCAATCTAAATTGTAAAATAATGTCTAGGAATTTAAGTAGTAGGTTTATTAAAAAATTACATCTGAAATGATAATATATATTTAACCTTAAAGCTTATAAAATAAGTAAAGAGTAATACGCTAATATATAATTTTTTTACATTATAAGTCCCCTACTAAACAAAAGGCCTCACTGGGGGGAGGGGGATATCGGTTGTGAATGTATTGGGCATTTAAAAAAATCGTTAAGGAAAGCATATCTATATTAAAATATAATTGAAAAATTTAAAAAAAAAAACTTCCTTACCAGACAGGTCCATTTTCTACAGACACTGACCGGCCCGGTGATTGCACCTGACAACCTTATTGCCAGTACATCCATGGCGTTAATCGAATTTTATGCTAAACCAATAAATTAACGTTAAGTTTTAAGTAAGGAGAACTGCTTTTACTTTGCGTTAAGTGGGATTTCATGTTTAGCGATTTAACAGGATTTGATTGTATTATAGCTTTAATACGAATATGACACTTTCAGACAAAAATTATTAAAAACCTATAACGAATTACAATATATATATATATATATATATATTTTTTTTTTTTTTTTTTTTTTTTTTTTTTTTTTGTATTTCACCTGGGTTCGGCCACTTAGTGGAGGAAATTACACTTTGATATTTTTACCTTGAGAATTAAAATGTATTTTTTTACAATGCAATAGCAGTTATAATAATTCTATACTTTTATATATTTATTTGTGTTTAATGACCCTCAAAATAAATATCCATCAATTGACAAACCGCGTGAAACAGTGCTTGGCCACCCGTTCATTTTGTTACAAAACTAAATGTGCGTACCTTTTTGTGTGTTAATGAATACTTCTCTGTGTACAGCGTGTCCCCGTATAACCTGGCCGACCTTTGTTTTCGATACCGTTGGTCCTATGTGCATACTTCCAATTGAATAAATGTTTTAAATCGTTAAAATATTTTTACTGAATAGTTTTTACATTAGCAAAGGGGTGGTATAAAAATTACGGATTGTAAATTTTTATATGGTCCCCAGTTCCCTCAACTCATATTTAGAAAAATGTTGCCCATGAAAAAACATTTCAAATAAAAAAGAATCGAAATTTATACGACCAATGTTGATGGGGATACGAAAAATAGAATTTAGTGACTTATACCACTTTACACCCGTGGTCATTAACATATTTTAAGGGCATGTACACAAAATGAAATACAGGGAAAGAGTAATTGAGTTTGGAAAATTATTCTCTAATATTACTATGTAATTGAAATAGGCGAGTGGCTGCAAGACAATATGCAATTAAATTTCCAAATGCTTAATTTCCAATGGTAAATTTCTAAAAATGTCCAAATTTTTAAATGTTGTAAAGCGTTTGCGAGAAACGGGTAGCATAGGAAGACGTCCACGATCCGAAAATTGAAGAGTGGTATTTTGGGCTATGCTGTTGCTTTCCCTTATTCAGTGTCAAGGACATTAGTGAAGCATGTGGATACTCAAATACCCATACGTGGAGAGTCTTAAATCGACACGGTGCACATCCTTATCGCCCGCGATTGGTGCAAGAGTTTTTGCCCAGGGATGAAAATAGACGGTTTGATTCCTGCAATTTTCTCATGAAAAAGCTAGAATTGGATTCATAGTTGCACGTTTTCAAGAACTGGGGTAGTAAATAGGTAAAACTCACACTTTTGGTCCCTGCAAAATCCCCATGTAATCCGTCCAAACAAGCGTCAACTGCGATGGTCCGTTAATGTTTGGTGTGGCATATGGAAGGAAGCGTTAGTAGGACCTTTCTTTTTTGCTGATACATTAACAGGTAAAAAGTATGCGAACCTGTTACAGGGACCATTATCTGACTTTCTGGATGACCATGTCGTGTTAGCAGACCTTCAGACCTTATAAAGATGTGGTTTCAACAGGATGATGCACCATCCCACAAGCAGCTTCCTGCCGAACAATACTACACAACATGTTTCAAGACAACATAATAGGCTATGGAGGTCCGGTAGAATGGCCTCCTAGATCTTCAGATCTAAGTCCTCTAGATTTCTTTCTTTGGGGATTGTTGAAAAGCAAAGTCTATGAAAAAAAATCGATGAGTCTATTAGATTTGCCGAATCGAACTTTATCCGCTGGCAGGTATATTACGACTGTAATGCTGAAAATTTTTGAAGATGAATTTGAATCACGTGTGCGCTTAGGTATTTTAGTCGAAGGAAAACATTTCGAGCATTTAGCCAATGAACAACAACTTGTTTGCCGTAATCAAACCTAGTCTAGAAGCTTGCTCTTATTCCGATAAGATGATATTTTCTCATTTCAATTTATGTACGGGCCCCCAAATAGCGTTAAAACTTTAAACTCTAATAACACCGTTGCCATTGGTCGAAAAAATTTCATTTTTTTTTTATTTGAAATGTTTTTTCATGGGCAACATTTTTCTAAATATGAGTTGAGGGAACTGGGGACAGTGTAAAAATTTATAATCCGTAATTTTTATACCAATCCCTTTGCTAATGTAAAAACTATTCAGTTAAAATATTTTAACGATTTAAAGTATTTCTTCAATTGGGACTATGCATCTAGCACCAACGGTGTCGAAAATAAAGGTCGGCCAGGTTATACGGGGACACGCTGTATATTGTACTGAAAACGAATATTTAAAAAAAAATTTACACAAGTTAGTTTCAGAAGGAATTGTTGCTTTTTTGATTATTTAAAAATTGTCTGATAAAAAATTTCTTTAAAAATAGGGAATATTTTATATTAAAATAGGATTTAAACAAAGTGTGGAGAATCCCACAAATTGAGTTGATAAACCCCATAAAAAGTTGTGGAATTTCTCAAAAATAAGTTGATATAGTTATGTTCGATCTTTAAAATTTATTCACCTAAATACTTTCAATTGCTGGAGACGAAAATGCTCAAATTATGTTTTAATTCAAAAGTATATTCCTTAATTTATAGGAATACTAGCTGAATACCAATGCTACGTTATGAAAATTCGCCAAAAACATTTTAGTAATAAAGACATTCACGTATTTGAGCTCAATTTCAATCCCTGGTCCTGAGAGGTGACAGGAATAGCTATAGTATGTATCAGTAGCTTTACGAGTTGTGACTACATTGGAAATGGGACATGGAGATATTCCTCGTTCGGAATTGCACTTAAAATGAATTGAGATCGGAATAGCTTATTTTTTCTATGCTTGCCGTTGTTAACATTTGTACCAAATTTCGAGTTTGTGGCTGTGTGGAAAGTGGGAGAATTATTGACGAGACAGTGAGAGCTGATCAGGACTGATGTCTACTGCACTCAACTTCACTTTTCATCACAAGATGGTAGATCTTCACCGTGCTCATAGGAAATTCCTCCATTTTGGTGGCGTGAAGGCATAATGCTCGCCACACCGGTATAGCCTTTTTTTCTCTACAGGGTTGCTGGACTGAGCTTCCCAGCATGCCTTCCCGCCGCCAAAATAGATAAATTTCCTATGAGCATGGTGAAGATCTACCGTTTAAGTAATGTTAAGTCAAGGTGGAGTTTAGTATAGTAAAGATCCTTTCCAGTACTCGCTACGATACAATCTTCTAGTAAAGTGCAACATCCCATACGCAGGTGAGTGATTGGCAGTGAACAAGTTTGGCAATTTTTGTTAGTGCTAGTACAATACCATTATGTCGAAATGACTACACGTGTTCCATTTTTTACTCTTGTAAGCTTCGGTATGTATGGAACACTAAAGAAAAATGTCAGGATTAAAAAAGATTTTCCAGTACAAATATACCCCTTTTCTGTTCATTTTTTTATGTTAAATCTCTGTCTGTTTATGCTCTAAAATGAAATGTTCTTCAATGGCCTACATTGAGGTACTTTTTTAGGGTGCGAAAATTTGAGATAAAATTGCCGCCACAAAAGTAGACTCCTATTTAAAATATGGAATAAAGCTTCAAAAGATAAATTATCTTACATAAAACAAAATCAATTACTTATAATACAGGGATGAGATTGGCAAAAAAGCCAACAGACTGAAATCAAAAACGAGCAAAAAATGTGTATCTCAAATTGTAAACAAAAGGTGTTTTAAGAAAAAAGAATGAGATTGGTCAGAGTCAGAGAGCAAAATGGAGGAAATTCAAAAATTCGTCAAAAAAAGCTCACGAAAGGGACATTACCCATAAATTCGACAATAAAATCTTGCGGAAGCGATGGTTTCAGGGAGCGCATTGAGTTTTCTAAAAAAAATTAAGTAGGAATTTTAGGGATAATTCCTTAAAATTTTAGGGATAATTTCAAAAATTTTAAGGGGTATTTCAAAAATTTAGAGATATTTCTTTTAAAGTTGACGCACACTCCCAGTGGCGGCTCGTGAGCAGTGAAAGTGAGGGGCCCGATACCAAAAATTATATATATATATGCTTGCTTACAACAACAAATAAGGTTTTAAAATAATTGAAATAAAAAAATTAAGTCATGAGTAATGCTACTAATATTTCAGTCAATGATATTTTAATTATTAATTCATGCAAAATAATTTTGATTTTTGTATAATAGAGTTAATAAAATATTACAAAACCTTTGAAAGTGCAATATTTACAAGTTTACAAACAAAATAAAATTGAAGGCATTGTTATATTGACCAGTTCAATAGTTTTAAATTGAACTACTTGATATTCTTTGAATAGCAATATATGTCGTATATTTTTTTTGGCACTAGAGCTAAGGGAGAGTTATACTTCAACGGAATATCCTTCAATCAAAATTTGGACTCTAATATATTAGTTCTTCTATCGAAGAAAGAACGTTTTTCAAGAAATCTTTTAAGAGAAAATGCACAGCATATGTATTTTAAATTTGAAGAAATCCTGAAAATCTGCAGAGGAACTCAACAATCGAAACAAAGATATCAGTCACAATTATTGATGTGTCTACTCGCTTTGAAAACAAATTACAGAGCACACGGCTTGACTCGATTGCTTCGGGTGTCAATCAGTTCGGATATAGCAGTCGTTAAAAATACAAGGTTTTGACCATGATTCTTAATACTTTGAAAAGAAGTTAAAAAGTATGGAACTAACTTTAAACTTTTAATTTCGAATATCCTGTATGATATTTTTTCCAATGCTGTACACCTACTTATTTATTACAGAATTTTTTTCTAAAATTAGATCCTCTTCTCTTTTATTTGTAATACCCAGTAAAAGGATAAATGTAGTTTCTGCCCAATTCTAGCCAAACCACTTATTTTGATTTGATAAGGAAATATTTTGCTGTCGTTATAGAAATTCATCTATTGATTGTACCGGAGAGTTACGTTAATAATTGTATACTATATTGTTATGAATTTTTCCTCTAAGGCAATGATGGCACAGTTTTTAAGATAAAAACTACTATTTATTCATTTCAGAAAACTCACAGAATTTATTCAAAGGCAACAGTGTTATCACTCTTAAGCTTCAACACAAGCTTCAACAAAAAACCAACTTCGAATACAGCGATTATACAAGCTCACTCTAATAAGTAAACAAAGCGAACAGCTTTCATCGAACTCCGAAGTCAATCTGAAAACTTTCCCGATCTGCAGTCTTATTTATACTTGTCGCGAGAGAACATTCCCGACATTTCCAGCCAATTCGTCGGAAAAAAAACATCTCGAAATTTCTCGATTGCTTTAGGTGTTACACCTTTTTCTAACCTGTATAATCGCTGTTAATAAATGAAATAAGATACAATAAATTACAATAGAATTTTAAAATAATACGTCACTATTTAAACTATATACAGACAATTTGTGCAACAATATCAAATATCATTGGGAGAGGTAGGACAAATCAACACTTCTGATCATTTGAACGAAATTTAAATACTCAGTTATTTTTCAAAACAAAAAGTAAATATCTGAACAAAAACCAATTGTTGACTCTTACATTTTACTAAATAAAGAGTAAAATTTAAAATAAAATAAAAAAAACTTACCGTGGTTATTTATTGGTATAAATTCTTTCGCAGTCGTACAAGTTGAAGACACTAAAGATAAACGCCTGATCCCGGACTTTAAAGTAAGAAAAGTAAGAATTGACCATTTCCTTGCAGATCCCCCAGGACCAGGAGAGGAGTATTAGTAACATGATACTCATACCCATGGTATGACGAAAAAACTAAGGAAAAAACAGGATGTCACGTGAAAGGGAAGGAATGGCCCTCGCCACATTATAGAATTTTCTGTCGTATCTCTTTGCTCTTTAAGATGCAAATTCAAGGTCGACCGAAGTAAGGAGACATTTTGTTCCCCCAAGCACAGTCTGGGTAAACTAACATCTTTTGAAGAGGGCAAGAAGATTATCCTCATATAGTCATTCTAATAGCGTTAGGCTGTTAGAGTTTTAATAGGAATTATGGGTTCTTACAATATTCTGTAGAATTGCAATCGTACTATAGTACGATTATTTAAAGTTTTTTTTTCTTTTTTTTTTAGTTATGGTTTAGGCTTTTATTTTTGTAATTTATTTACGTACGTGATTTTTTTATAGCAAATAAATTTTAAGGGGTATCCGCACACTAATACTGTATAACAAATTGGCTTCTAATCAAGAGGAAGATTGAACAATAATATCTGATGCAAAAATTTGGCTCACTCTTTCGTCATACATCCGACCAGGATTGTAGAAAAATGTGCCTAGTCGGTTAGAGCTACATTGGAAATTACTTTCAGAGGAACAATTTCAGTTTTTAGAAACAACAAGGATTCTTCTTTTGAGTGAGATCTTCTCTCTTTCCACAAGACAGACCGACAATCAAGGAGAGACCATCCTAGTTTTTGTGCGAAATAAGTTAGTTACTTTCATTCAACTTATTTTTTCAAACGGTCACAGATGAGCATAAAAAATATCTTAGTTGGGCATTTCAAATTCATTCCTTCAGCAGCGAATTATAGTATGACTTACATCATTAAACTTTATGAGCCTAGTAATAAAATAAAAAATATCGATGCGTAACATTCATATTGGGTCTCTGATCTAATGAGATTAACTTTTATTTCGGCCGGGGATCTCCTTATCCTATAGATCAGAAGACAGTGCCAAAACACGAAACTCAGGAATTTTGTAATTTGAGAACCACACAAGGGGCTTGCAGGATATTGCAGGTGGCGAAAGTCAGTCTCTCACCCCCGCCCCTTCGTCTTTTTTCCAGCAAGTTTCTTCTACGGGCAAAGGAAAAGAAGCTCAATCAGGCGACTTAAATATTCATTCATAAGGAAATTTATTAGTTGAGTGAAAATGGTCAGTTTCAAGATTAAAACTTCAGATAAATCAGTATATTAACTAGTAACTAATAAAAAATTTAAAAAAAAAAAAAAAAAAATCATTTGTAAAAAAAAAAAAAAATTGTGGGGGGAACCGACCAAAAAAGTGAGGGGGCCCGGGCCCCCCCTGGCCCCCTGCACCAGCCGCCACTGCACACTCCTAACATAGACATTCTTTTCAGAGCCTATTTCGATATCGGCAAAAAACTACCAATTAAAAAAAAAAAAAAAAAATTTAATAATAATTAAAACCTTAGAAATGATTTTCTCCTCTGGAGGATTATTTGGGTTCTTTCGCAGGTTTTAAAGGAAAATCAGGGAAATTTTGAGCTTTAATTTTTATTTAGGAATTATCGAGATATTTAAGTACAATTTTAGGGAAGAACAATAATTTCGGGAATATTAGGAATTTTAATGCGAATGCAACCCCTGTAATTTACCAATTTTAAAGATACAATGAAATTTTTCACACTGTATAAAAATTAAATTTCAAATATTTGGGAAAATTTTTAATATGTGCCGCATATTTTTCTAAAAAGATAGCATTCTACAAATATCAGTAACAACTAGGTGTGTAGAACATCGCACAACTTTCAATTACACTATAATACTGACGTGGATTTGTGTCATTTACCGTTTGTATATTTTTGTCCTTCATTTAGAATAAATGTCCGGTTTGGCGATATTTTTTGCGATAATTCAGCTATGGGTTGAAAAAAAAAAAAAAAAAAAATTCACCGAAATGGTGATTTTGGCGATATACTTTTCAATAATCCTTATATTATCCTTTATTATAAGCGAAACAGGGGGGAGAAGAAAAAACGATCGTTGATGAGGTATGCTCATGGATAGAGAACTCTGTGTTGAAGGCATTCATTTTTAAGACTTTTTACGCCATCAAAACATTTTTACGGGAATTTTGAAGGTGGGGATGTTTAAAACACCTTAAGATGCTTTACTACAGCGATTTTTATCAAAATCGTTAGAGACGTTTTTTAGCAATCATTGAAAAACATGATTTTTTCAATGGCAGCTACCTTATGCGCATGCTCGATTTTGAGGAAAACCTTCATGGTAGATCCCGTGGCCGCCACTAACCCTCATACCAAATTTGAACATCATAGGTCAATTTGTTCGGGAGTAATGTTGACCACAGACACACATTTTTGAAATCAGGATGTTCCAAAACGTAGAGAAATGCAAAAAAAAATTTTAATTTTTTTTTGTTTTGACCGAATGCTATACTTGCATTACACTATGTATGTATTTATACATATGGGTAATTGAAAGTAAAAAAAGATCAGGAAAATGCCATCCACACAAACTACAAATAAAATTGGCTAATTTAAAAGGTGCATAAAACTATAAAATCTGTATATTTTAATGCTTGTAAAAGAGCTTGGATTTGACATAATCACCATTTTATTTAACTTAGGGAGGTAAGACAAAAGTTTCAGCAAAAGTACAATTCACTCAGAATGAAGCACTATATTGTTATGAATTTTTCCACTGAGGCAATGATGGCACAGTTTTTACGGTATAAAAATATTTATTCTCTCTTCAGAAAACTCACAAAATTTATTCAAAGGCAACAGTGTAAGCACTCTCAAGCTTTAACACAAGCTTCAACAAAAACAACTTCGAATACAGCGATTATACAAACTCTTTCGAGTAAACAAAGCGATCAGTTTTCCTCGAAGTCCGAAGTCAATCTGAAAACTTTCCCGATCTCCGGTCTTTATATACTTGGCGCGAGAGGACATTCGCGAAATTTCCAGCCAATTAGTCGGAAAAGAAACATCTCGAAATTTATCGATTGCTTTAGGTGTTGCCACCTTTTTCTAACCTGTATAATCACTGTTAAAAAAATAAAATAAGATAAAAATAAATTACAATAGATTTTTAAAATAATACGTCACTATTTACACTATATACAGACAATTTGTGCAACAATATTTATAAGTGCTTCAGTACCAAGATATCAGTAACCGAGATTCATGCAGTGCGATCAGATCTACAGCACTTGTATATTTATTAACTATATTTCCGGTAAATTCAAATCTCTGTAACTAAGAAAACAATTAGTCCGAGAGGCGACTGCAATTTTTGGACCCCATCGAACATCATTCTGAATTTTTTATAGAAAATCGAGAAAAGTGAGTAGATTACGAATCCACTGGTCTGCCGAGGCAAAAATGGCCGAAACTGATCAAAAATCGACTTGGAATGAGTTGAACTAAAATCCGATTGCCAAATATGTCATAACTTGCCAAAAAGAGAACAAAATTTTTCGTCTGGCAACCCATTGGATTTTGATTTCAATGAGAGAAAGAGCAAACGATTTCTGATCTCTGGCTCGGTAAAATTTGTATCTTTTAAAAGTAAGCCAAATTGGCGACATTAGTTACTTCATCAGTGACGTAATGTTTATTGCCAACTTGGCTCGCTTTTAATAGATGCAAGTAGACCGTTGCCAGATATCTGAATCGTCTGCAACCTTCTCAATTGAAAATTAAAGAGTAAGGGTTACCAAATTAAAAAAAAAAAAAAAAAAATGCTCATTATTTAGCAAGTTATGGCGCATTCGGCAATTGGATTTAGTTCAACTTATTAAAAGTCTATTTTTGACCAGTTTCGGCCATTTTGGCCACGGCAGACCAGTGGATTCGTGATCTACTCACTTTTCTCTAATTTCTATAAAAAATTTAGAATGATGTTCGATGGGGTCCAAAAAGTGCAGTCGCCTCTCGGTCTAAATGTGCCATTAAATAAAATCCCCCCCCCCCCATTATATGCTTAAGAAACATTTAAACGTTTTTACATCAAAGAACTATATACTGTAGTGCTTTGTTTCTATCAATATTTGTTTTGGTTGTCTGTGAGCACAAGCAGAACCCCATTGAGGTGGTCATGTGACTTCAATAACCAATCGTAAAAGGGCAGTGCCATTTGCAACCAATAACAATCGAAGTTTATCCCGATCTCCAAGCGCTTATGAAGTAATCTGCGAAGAAAGGAGAGCAAAGAGGGAAAATCTGTTGCCCAGACATAAGAAAAAGTATACTTTCGGCGGAAAAAACTTTTCTAGATCGCAAAAAACGCGGATTCTCAAAAAGGACAAAAAAGAGTGAAATTTTGCATAAAAAGCGGAAATCTGTCAATAGGCAGAAAAATCTCATCCCTGCATAATTGTGATATTAGGAATTAATTATATTTCTAATAATTCACTGAAATAACATAATGCAAGAATTCTTTACATTAAGCAAATTGCAAACATATTTCAAGTTCTATTAGTTGTAAAAAATCTGTTAATATATTTATTAGTATATTAGATAGTTAAATAGCATAAGGTAATCAATAAACTATTTTTTTTTTTTTTTACTTGTATCCTATTTTAAGGACTACATTTTAGGTATAGCAAATAACGTGCAACAGAATTACAAATCTTTCGGCTTTTCTTTGAAAAACTAATTTGCTTGACTGCAAAAGCTAGAATAGATAATTTCTAAATAATTTGAAAGAAACAAAAATCCTGTTCAGTAAAAAAAAAAAAAAAAAAAAAAAAAAAAAAACATCTCTGCAAAAAGAGCCAAGTTCTTGTTTGTAAAAAGTAGTGAAATCAGCAGTACAGTCAAGTTCCCCATTATTGAATGCAAGTTTTTTTTTTGCTTAACGACTTTTACTAATGCTAAAATTAGATAATGTTATTCAGCTTTTTTGCTAAATCATTTAACCACAAATTTGCAAAATCGTAATTTTCATTATCCGAAGATTACTCATCAATCAAAAAGAAAAATTAAGCTGAAGGTTAAAGAGTATTTTTCCAGTTGATATTTGGTATAAAATAGCTTTATATTTAAAGTTAATGATTTCGTTATAAAAGTTGATTCATTATTTTCGATTAAACATTATGAGTAATGAAGCTTGTAATAATTTCAGCATTTTGCTGAACAGAAAATTGTGACTTTAGCTTTTTTGCCAAAAGAATTGTGTACCCCAGCTTAAATACTGAACTGATTGCATGTGGGCACTTTTGATGTAGCCAATAAAAATGGGTTGAAATTATGTGGCACTGGATAAATAAGGTGGCATGATTATATTTAAGAAAACCTGTAACGTTTATGATTATATACCAAGCATTCAATTAGAAAAGTAAATTTTAAAATGTTTAAATACAATTAAAACATTTAAGCAATCAGCTCTCTATTTTAACACTTCTTAAAACGCCCCAGTTAAAGAAGAAAAAAAATCAATTAAATAAATAAAAGACTAGGGATGTGAAATTTTGGAGAAACACTATTTCCTGTCTGGCAATGGTAAAGCCTAAAAAATTAAGTTTAAAGTGATTTATTCAAATTTAGAAAATTTTGCAAGGGGAATAATTTGTGAAAATTTCTCATCTAAACATTCCTCATTCATTATATAAATTTTATAGTATTATAAATTGATATTTTCCTAAAAATGAATACTGATGAAAATTTTACTGAATAGATGTTATTTTTTTAATAAATATTTTCTCATTCTAGCAGAAGTAGGACTGTACCATTTTTTCATATAGTTTGAGTTTCTGAGCAGATTTTGATACAGTCTTTTAAGCATTATTTATTTTTTTCAAAAAATCATTTATTTAAAACTTTATCGTCGTGGAAAAGTGAAACAAACAAATTAAATGCCAGAAAACCAAATACAAATTTCTGCAATTTGCCATAAAAGTGCCCTCAGGAACAGGAGTTGCCTCCCCCTTTTTTTTTTAAATTAGCACCCTCCCCTTTTTCATTTTTTGGATGAACTGTGCGTAAACATCAGGTTTAGCACCCAATATATCGGTTGAAATTTCTGCAATAGAGGCGATTATATCACTGAAAATGAACATCACAACAACGTAAATCTCGGCGATTGCATTCGCTGTAATTGCGCAAATATCCGCAATAGCAGTCCTTACGTCATCGTAATCCTCAGCGAAAATAATCACCACGCAACATTAAAAGATGCCGATAGAGGTTGGCAATTTGTAGTAAAAGTGTTCATGACATAAGAAGTTTGGGGAAGTCTGAAACGTACGTAGGTTCCGCCATTGCGAGACTTTCAATCAAGTCCAATAAAATTGTAATGCAGATTTGTATCAATCTTAGGAATGATCGAAATTTCAATTAGAAAAGAGCGGAAATAAACGTTTCAGCTGAACTGTACCATGTCTGACAGATGCAAATACCTGCAACAGCATTAGTGGCTATTATATCGGCGTAACACATGACGAAAATGATCATCATGATACAATGTAATTCTCTGTGACAGCGCCTCAATAATCGCAGACATTTCATCACTATATTTCAGCAAAATGGCCATCACATACCAAAGTAAATAATGCCGATAGAGGAAGGCAATCTGCAGGAAAAGTGGTTGGAGGTTTGGGAGTTCTGAACGTACGTAAGTTCCGTGGTCGTCAAACTTGCAAGAAGTTCAATAAAATTGTAATGCAGATCCCCTACTAACCATCTTTGTCACAGTTACGTCACTGCAACGAAGTTTTTCGTCGCAAAGATCACGGTCACAATGTGACTTGCATGGGATATCGCAGCGATGTCGCAAAAGTTCACGTCACTTTCGACTTCCATGTGATATCGCAGCGACATCACACTGTGACGAAGTCGTGATGTCACTTAGTGATATGGCAGCGACATCCAGTGATATCCCAAAATAATTTTATATAATGAAAATCACAAATAAGTCATTTTGTGACATGTATGTGATATAAGACGTAATTTTGCGATATCACAGGGATACACAGGGATATCACATTTTAACATTTATGCTATTTTTGTGGTATCAGTGTGATCTCTATGTGATTTTGGGGACATCTATGTGATTTTATCAACGAATCTCACGTCACTGCTATATCACATTGTGATCAGTATGCGATCTTAGTGACTTTGGCGACATCTATGTGATTTATGCGATTTTCGCAACGAAAGCTTTGTCACTGCGATATCACATTGTGATCTGTATGTGATCTTAGTGACTTTGGCGACATCCGTGTGATTTATGCGATTTTCGCAACGTAAGCTTTGTCACTGCGATATCACATTGTGATCTGTATGTGATCTTAGTGATTTTGGCGACATCCATGTGATTTATGCGATTTTCGCAACGTAAGCTTTGTCACTGCGATATCACATTGTGATCTGTATGTGATCTTAGTGATTTTGGCGACATCCATGTGATTTATGCGATTTTCGCAACGAAAACTTTGTCACTGCGATATCACATTGTGATCTGTATGTGATCTTAGTGACTTTGGCGACATCCATGTGATTTATGCGATTTTCGCAACGAAAACTTTGTCACTGCGATATCACATTGTGATCTGTATGTGATCTTAGTGACTTTGGCGACATCCATGTGATTTATGCGATTTTCGCAACGAAAACTTTGTCACTGCGATATCACATTGTGATCTGTATGTGATCTTAGTGATTTTGGCGACATCCATGTGATTTATGCGATTTTCGCAACGAAAGCTTTGTCACTGCGATATCACATTGTGATCTGTATGTGATCTTAGTGACTTTGGCGACATCCGTGTGATTTATGCGATTTTCGCAACGTAAGCTTTGTCACTGCGATATCACATTGTGATCTGTATGTGATCTTAGTGATTTTGGCGACATCCATGTGATTTATGCGATTTTCGCAACGTAAGCTTTGTCACTGCGATATCACATTGTGATCTGTATGTGATCTTAGTGATTTTGGCGACATCCATGTGATTTATGCGATTTTCGCAACGAAAGCTTTGTCACTGCGATATCACATTGTGATCTGTATGTGATCTTAGTGATTTTGATGACATTTACATTACCCATTTACATTTCCACCAGCATTCAATTGAAATTGCCAAATTATGAAAATTGTGGAATTCAGCTTTAGTTTGTCGGGAAAACTGCAGATATTGAAAGAACATTTTCTATTGTTAGTAAAATTTGGAATTCTGAGAAGGCACAACTTTCTGCAATTACTCTGAAATCTTTGTTAATAACTAAAATTAACTTGTCATATTTCTGCAGAGTTTCTGGTTTATAGCCTCAAAAAAATATATTAAGTATGGTTGAAAGCTAATAAAAAAGTTAAATAAACCTATGAATTACAATGTATATTGTATATCTTCCGAAAAAACCGCAAACATTGAAGATTTTAGAATTGTGTGTTCCGAACTCCATAAATAAATACGTAAAAAAAATTATCCCTTTCCCATAGCAGAGACATGTCCTGATTTTTTAATCAGAAAAATCTGATCGTATTAGATATGTCTTTTAAACTATATATATATATTGATGATATTTATTTCCCATCTCTTTATTACTTTAAAATTTTGCATTTTCCCCTATTTAGTCCCCCAGTTATAACTAGATGGCGCCACTAGAGGCATGATCTCCTGAATTACTTCAGAAGTTAATTAGTTTTCGTTTTTATTCGCAACTAGCTGAATAGTACCCGTGCTTCGCTGCGAAATTGTGCTATGTGCAATATTTTAGTTAGAGTTGCGTTGCCGACCGAGATCCGTAATTGGTGTATAGGTTCCAACTTTTGACGCTTTGTTCGCAGGATGATTCATTGATACCCAAAACCAAGCTGGCTTTGCTCTCTGAAAAGTTCATTGACACATAAGCACAGGCTTACTTCACACGTTGAAAGGTTCATTGCTATGCAAGCATAAGCTCGCTTCATTCCCTAAAAAGTTATTGCTACGTAAACCCTTAATATTAGAAGCCCCTACCCTGTCAAGAAGCAAAAAAAAAAAAAATCCCTGGTAATACAATAATATAACACCCATTTGAGAATATTTTAACACTTATTTGTAAAAAACAAAATTAGAAGGCCATAACTATGTTGAAATTTTCAAAGCTCTAGGCCTATTAGAAGAAATTCTATTTTTCAAAAGACCAATTAAAAGGCAAAAACTACTTATGTTACAAATTTCAGAACTATAGCCAATTAGAAATCGTTTAGTAAAATATTTGTTAATTACAAAAATTAATTAAAAAAAAGCTAATCAAAATTTTAAATTATGTTTGTCAAAAGTCTAATTAGAAGGCCAAAACTAATTATGTTGAAAATTTCAGAGCTGTAGTCCTATTAAAAATCGTTTTATGAAATATTTGTTAATTAATTAAAAAAATTAATTTTAAAAAAAAGAAATCAAAATTTTAAAATTCTGTTTAGCAAAAATCCAATTAGAAGGCCGAAACTATACTTATCTAGAAAATTTCAGAGATGTAGCTTTATTAGAAATCGTTTATTTATAATATTTGTTAATTAATAAAAAAAAAATTAAAAGAAAAATTATCCCAGAAACCTTATATATATATATATATATATATATTGCATGCAACATTAGCTAGGGGCTCACCATAAGGTCGTTCTTGAAGGGGGGGAAAGAAATTTTCACTATTGGAGTCTACCCAGAGGGGTGTTCCTTGGCCATTGTAAGGTACTGGTAGTAGTACAATACAATCGTCCATCCTTGAAGACAGTCATTCACGCCCCTCACAGGTGTGGAAGATTTGGAATTTCAAGATTGTGTGGTAGAAATAGAAAATGTACATATATTAGTAGCCTACTTTTTGTTGGAAATCTAATGACGCAATTAAAATTTAGGATGCTAATAAAAAATGAGATATAAAATAAAAATTTTGCACACTTTCAATATAAATGTTAAAATTTAATCTGTTTTTCATTTCTATTCAGATTTCCAAAATATAAAAATACACCTTAAAAATGTTTCTCAATGCGGTATGAAATATTTGAAATCAGAATGACATTTTTAGTGTGCTTTTAACTATTTTCTTTTTGCTTGTATGCAATTAGTTTTAACTATTTGTATAAATCTTAGTTTGTTTCAATAGTGAACGATCGTATAAAACATTTTATCATTATTGGATAATTGATTGGATTGCTGTGTAATTATTAAGTTCTCTTAAATATTCTAAATAGTACTTAGCCATTATGTCACAATAGTTGAAAATTATTGCATTTTTTATATAAACAAACTATTTTCTAAAGTAAGAAACTGCAATATTTTACTATAAATTCAAAATGCTCCAATACAGAACAACGTACAAGAATAAGGTATAACGATTCAATACTTTGGACAAGAGAGGTAAAAGGTGAAACGTTTATTTCCTTTTTTTATTCAAAAATATGTTATAGAAACTGTACCTATTGCTTGTAATGAATTTCAAATACATATATGTGAAGAACTATAAAAGCCTGCCATTTATATATATAAAAAAAGTAAAGCAATTGTACAAAAGCGTGAAAGGATATATATTGATTTATTTTAAAAACTGCTTATTAATGTTATATTTATTACTTTTGTTTTTATAGTGAATATACCAATTATTGTTTATTACTTTAAAAAAAAATTTCAACATCCTCACCACTAAAATTCGCGTAAAAATTTACAGAAGACGTAATCAACCAAATTGTAAAATAAAAGTCATACAAAGAAAACAGTTATTTTGCAACAGTTACTGACTGTTTTTATTCACAATATGTTTATGACATGTGAACTGAAATAAAAAAAGATTCGCGTACACTTCTCATCTTCCTTACCTTCTTTTTTAAAACTACGTCATTTTAGCCCCTGTATTACACTGGATATAACTTTCTTCAAGGGCCTATGTCTTTCAATTTCTTCAGATCATGTTTCAGAAATTTACACCTCCTCTTATCGGGAATTTCACCAACTAAACAATATTTGTGTTGCTACATATCGTCAAAATTGAAGACATTTTTTTATTTTTATATATTTTTTTAATAAAAGGATGAAAACTCATACGATAAATTATATTATTGTACTTTTTGTCTGTATTATTTTAATTTTACACCTTTCATACTATAATTCTTCAGATTATAGAAAATTTTTCTATCTGTCTTTAGTAAATAAAAGTAATAATACAACATAAGTGTAAAATATAATATACCAAATTTACATCCCACATTTCTATTTCATAACCTGTAAATTGATAACAATTGGTCATATGACTATCGACACGCAATAAAGGGAATTTTGATTTTAAATATTTTGTTTAAAATAAACACTTTTAAAATAATTTGATTCTACAAAAATTTAAATTAAAAGTTGAAAAATATTAAAAAGAGTTTTACGACAAATTTTAACAGATTTATGGAATCAGAATATTAAATGCTCTTAAAATTCACTAAAGTTAACTTAAAGTTAAGTTTTTATTTATGGTTTGGATACTTTAAACATTTGCAAAATAATTTAGTAAAAAAATATCAAGACTTCATAGAGCCAAAAGAATAAACATTCAGCAAAGGAAATCGTAGAAATGCAGTTAGCGAAAACCCGCCTAGCAGGTAAAAGTCACTTATCATTTACTAAATTGCCCCCCTGTCAAGCAGCTTCAAAATACCCCTTTGTGTCCCAACTGAATGGGCTGGCCATGTGTGCTGTCGAAATTTCTTCCTCTCACCCCAATTCCGAAATTGTCACATGCCCCCTTCCTGTCACAGGAGCCCATGTGAAAAGGTTAAATTAACAACTTACACAAGCAGCCGGTAATCGGGTAATTACCTACAAAAATTACCGTATTTTAAAGTTTGGCTGGTATTTTGGAAGATAATTTGAAAATGAGGGTATTTGCGGATTTTTTTTAAAAAAATGGTGTATTTTTTATTTATTTATTTTATTTTACTACGGAAGAAGTATTTCTTTGGATAATCTGATAATGTGAAGCTTGTGTTGAAGAGACAAGAGTCTTTACAAAACCAGCAGGCGATGAAATACGAGATCAATTCAAGAGACGCGAACAAATAATAAGATCGATTGGCGGGATAACTAATTGAAATGGTTATAGAGGGTCGCTTTAGGTCAGTTCTGCCTCTGGCCTCCAGTTCCTCCTTTTTTTTTTGTCTCGCAAGCAAAATTCAATGAACCAAAGAACCAAGATTGCACATCTGTTCCGTTTGTTAAAAGACTGGTCGCGTTGTCGGGTGAAGGAGAGGGGGGGGGGGGGGATGAAAAGTTTAGTATCTTTCCCTTGATCCAATCTTGACAGAAACCGATTCTATTTTCTCACATGATTTGTTAGGTTCGGCTTTTTTCTTTTCCATTTTTATCTATTAATTGGGTTAACGTTCCAAATAATATTGAAAAATATTCTTAGATATTCTTTGGTTATTTACTAATGCTTTTCATTTAAAACTTAACAAAATGAGTAATAAATAACTGCAAATAATGATTTATTTTCAATTTGATTTTGTTCAATAAAGGAAGCAGTACAAATGGAAGAAATACTACCAATCTTTTTGGTTGGTTTATACGCTCAATGACCTATTTTTATGCACAATGACGGCTAATTACGACGGGACCTACAGCTTAACGTGGATTCCGAACCACAACGAACATCCCTGCTTAATCCGGGATTCGGATCCAGCACCTTTTGGCATGTGTGACCAGAGAACTAACCACACAGCCATCAGATGGGCACCAACCAATCTGGAAATGATGTTGAAAATAGTAGATAAATATAAAAATAATACAACTTTAACCGCAAGATTATTATTTCTAAAAATAGTTAATTAACTTGAGAGAGCCATGAAAAACACATATTGACAATTAAAATACTTTATTTTGATTTGGAAGCAAACATTATTTCCTTTTATTATTTCAGTAACGATTAAGAAGCATGATGCAATCGAATAATTTATTTACTATATTTGTAATTTTTTTCTAATTCCTATCATGCTCACATATCACATATATTCACCGAATTCTGTTTCACATTAAATAGTTAAAAAAAAAAAAAAAAAAAAACGAAAACTATGTAAGTCTGTTATTGTATAAACTTACAGAGCCAGCAGAAGACAAATTAAAAGTAACAAATATTTTAATAAAATAACATAACGATACGTATGTTATATTTTAACCTTCCAGTCAATAAAAATGTGTAATATATATATATATATATATATATATATATATATATATATATATATATATATATATATATATATATATATATATATATATATATATATATATATATATATATATATATATATATATATATATATATATATATATATATATATATATATATATATATATATATATATATATATAAATAAAATTTAAAAAAAAAAAAATTAAATCATTTTCACTACTTAAATTCATTCAGAAAACAGAGCATTGTAAAAAAAAAGTATGATAAACCGTTTCAAACGAAAGCGTCTTCTAAAGCCCTGGTTTCCTAGGAAAGCGTCCCGTTCACTTGAAAACGGGGAGTGACGTCACGAACCGGTCAGATTTTCGACAGAACGTGTCGTTGATCATTTGCTGCCACTCTTTCTGTGGGTCCTTTCAAGGTCAGATTCTGAAAACTCTGATGGGGATTTCATTGTTCATTCTTGTCCCTTGTTCCTTCATTCTCCGCCCCTCGTCAAGAAAAGTATGTTTGAGAACACATGACCGGCAACGTACGAAATGCCGATCTACCTTATATAATGACCGGCATTTTTAGCAAAGTATGAAAAAGAGCCATGATAAAACTTTGAAGAAAAAAAAAAAATGTTCTTCCTCAACAATACATTTGTAATTTTGAAAAAATAATGAAAAACAGCCCTTGAAAAAGCTTTTATTTAAAATACTTAAAAAGAATTTAAGTAATAAAATTAAAAAAAAATTATGAATTTTATTAATGAAACAAAATAAAATATGAACCTTTTTGTTGTACCAAGAAAGTTGATAATTTACTTAATTTCAATTTCACTTAACTTTATTTCTTATAAAAAGTAAAATCGTTATTTATATGAACTATACAAAAAATTGGTGATGTATTTTATACTTGGTCGGTTTGTCATTTGGCATTCTTTAGAATGCCTGAGCAATGCGTGAAATGTTTAATCGTTTTATACTTTGCCGGCTAATTTTTGGAATAATTTAAAATGCCTAGGTGCAGGTATTCTATAGAATGCCGGATTTAATACATTATTGCCGGTAACAATTTATAAAACATAGAAAATAATGTAGGAATTGAAATGCAAATCGTCAAAGAATTCCCTTTGAATTTGATCGTTCGGTTATTGGTCAATCTAAACAACACAATTATAAAACTGAAACAAAATTATTGATTCGACAAATTTATTTTGGTATTGCGGATTTAATACTTGATTGATTGTTAAAGAGTTTTTAATAATAATAGAATGCAAACTACTTTATAGTATTCAGCAAAATTTAATTCTTACTTTTTGCAAGGACAAAATAAAGGATACCATATTTATTTTAAATTTTCTTAATTCAGTTAATGTTTGTATGCTTTTCGAGAGCAGATAATAATAATTTTTTTTTATATATATATATTGGTTTTAATAATTTCAATTGCAACAATTCATAGTGATCGTTTAATTGTGCCAGTATTAAATTCCGGGTAAAAGTTGAACGGTCAGAATCTCATTGACTTGAGCGTTCACCATTTTGTGCATAAAATGGTAGATTGCGAATGTGCCATGATTATAGAGGAAAATACATTCCATGCACAGATGTAAACAGAGGCGATATTAGATGTTATTCTGGTTCATGAGAAATTAGAATTTTGCTATAAAAGAATCAAATGTCATAGTTGTTCGTTTTATACGATTTTACAATTGGTAAAATTCACGAAGTTATTTTAATTTGGCCTATAAACCAAATTCCAGGTTACTTTTATCCGAATTGTCAAACCATTACAAAAATTTAAAATCAAATTTCCGATTTTGAATAATATAATCAATATTGGCCGGATGCCTTTCAGTAAGTTATTTCAAGAAAAAACTCACCATTCTTTACTATAATTACAGTAAAAGTTAACTATTAATTTATTTGGATTCCGGATATCCAAACTGCATGTATTCCGGAAATGAATTTCTTTTCAAAGCAATAAAAATATTTGTTGAAATAAATTTGTTGAATATTGGAATGAATGATAAAAATTATCATCTTATCGGAATTTCGAACAAATCATTATAAAATTTTAGTCAGATTTTCGATTTTGAATTAATCAGTTTTTCAATGTGGAAGATGTAATTTCGATTGTAAAGTTACGTTTCTTTAATATAGACTATAATTATAATAAAAACTAGGCGTGTTGAACATCGCACAACTTTCAATTACCCTATAATACTTATGTGGATTTGTGTCATTTACGGTTTTTATATTTTCATCATTCATTTAGCAAAAATGGCCAGTTAGGTGATATTTTTTGCGATAATTCTTGCATGGGTCTTTAAAAAAAAAAAATTCGCCAAAATGATGATTTAGGCAATTTACTTTTCTATAATTCGTATATTATCGTTTCCCATAAGTGAAACTGAGGAGAGAAGAAAAAACAATCGTTGATGAGGTATGCTCAAGGAAAGAGAACTCTGTGTTAAAGGCATTAATTCTTCAACTTTTTACGCCATTCAAACATTTTTACGGGAATTTCGGAGGTGGGGATGATTAGAACACCTCAAGAGGAATTATCACAGCAATTTTGAACAAAATCGTTTGAGACGTTTTTTAGCAATTACTGAAAAACACTATTTTTTCAATGGCAACTACCTTATTTGCATGCGCGGTTTTGACGAAAACCCTAATGGTAGATCCCTGTGCCATCATCAACTTCCACACCAAATTTGAATATCGTAGGTCAAATTGTTCGGGAGTTATGCTGACCACAGACACACAGACACATTTTTTCTAGATAACAGTTTTGAATTCAGGATAATCCAAATCATAGAGAAATGCACAAAAAAAAAAAAAAAAAAAAAAAAAAAAAAAAAAAAAAACACCCACATTTTTTTTACTGAATACTATACTTTCATTACCCTATGTATACACATGGGTAATTGAAAGTAATAAGTAATAGATTTACAAGGATTCCAGACAAATAAATTGCATTGTATACCGAAAACGAATATATTTTTAATGCAATAAACGATGCATATATGACATATCTTTTGGATATCAGAATTCTGTATAAACCTGACTTTTGAAAAATATATCCTGGATGTTATGGATAGATAATAAAATATCTATTACCCCCCCCCCCCCATATTTATACAATTAAACAAACAAAATTTATTAAAATAACATGTTTAGATTTGAGTGTTTTCTGGACATATGATGCTGATGTAAACTGATCACACAATTTATATGAATATGAAAAACACTACTTGCAAAAATGTATATCATTCGGATAAAGAGTCCTTGCTACTTGCCAAATTACAAATACACTAAAATCCATCATAAGTCAGCTTAAACTTTAACAAATACGTCCATGATTAGTTTAAGCAAATGAATAACATGATCAGTAAGATTGATGATATCGAATAAATCAGCAGAATATATGGAAATTATGATTTAAATACCTTTATTGAATATTATGTCAAGTCAGAAGTCACAAAAAAACACAATAGACAGGTTTTAAATAAAGATTCGCTTATTTTTTTAGACTTGATAATCTAATGCTTGATAATCTAAAACTTGAATAGTTTATAATAGTTTTTTCTTAATAATCTAAAACTTGATAATCTTAGCTAAGATAATCTAATGAGAATATTTTTTTTTAACTCCTAAAAATGAAAAATATATATATATATATATATAGGAATCATTTTGGCATATTCTGTAAAAATCTGCGGCCCACAAAAAACTGGAACATAACTTATACCGCTCATCTCTAAAAGTTAATGGAAAACGCTGCTCTAGAATATTTATAAGCATATCGTGTTGTAATCAGAAAATAAATTCATTGTGTGTGCTTATATGTAACTTAGGAAATTTGTAAGCTGAGCATATTTATATTTAATAATGCACGTGAATGCATTTGATTGAAACGAGTTTTTCAATTCGTTATATAACTCAGCATGTCAATAAAAAAATAACACATAATTAAAAAGAAAAGGAAAGTACGTGAAATCAAAAATTTGGAAACTAATTAAGAGGTAAAATTTTTCATTTCATGACAAAAGAAATTTTTGAAGCACATGGTATCAAAACCCAACTAATGAAAAGTACAGATTTAAAAACATATTCAAATTTTAAACCAATCAAAAATATCCATTTTATTTATACGTTGTATAAGCAATTGACTATGACGTAACCATACATAAATTGTCTTAGTTTTAGATATATGCAGTGGCAATACGTTGTTGCTCCAAAACTTAGCTCAAAAAGCCATAGACCAAAGATAAAGCAGACTGATCGTAAACCTCCAAATCCTTGACCGAGACGCGCGAGGAATTGTGGGGCACAGATCTCCAAAACATAAACGCATTTTGTATAGACAATGGCTGCTTGCTTCGCATTTAGTTGCACAAATCACCCGTCAAAAATAGTATGTACAGCTCCAAATATTTCATTTTACAATTAAGTTCTTTTCTAACACTGTCTAATTATAGTTTGCATTGATTTTAGTTTCTAAAACTATTTATTTGTGTTTGAATGACTTCAAAATGAAAGTTCGTGTGGGTACTCGTTTCGTTTTCCTTCATTATTGTGTGTATCGCGGAATTTTCGATTAAATTTCAATTAGCCTACAGACTGCCATTTAATAATTAATTAATAACTACCACTTTAGAAGAGGCAATTGAGGTATCTGGATTTTTAAGAATTGTTTTCGTGAAGTCAGTATTTTCTGGAGAGGAAGGAGAGTCACGTTATAGGTGATCAAGTTTTGAATGAAAGCACGTGTGCTCTTCTCTCCGGAAATGGAAAAACATAGTTGATTCTCTACACTTTGGTTTCAATGTTAAGAAACCAGTCAATGATATATGATGCAGTGCATTCAATAAATAAAAATCACAGTTCATAAAGAACTTGTTGTGTAAAAGAATTAGTTTCCCATAAGATGAAAAAGTGAAACCGAAAGTTATATTTACATGTTTACCTAATAATACAAAATTTTTCAGCTATGTAATTGTGAATGTGTAATTATGTTATACATCTGTCCAATTCCTACAATATATAGTTATTATAACATACATTAAAATTATGTGCTAAATATTATGCATTAACAAAATATGTTAAATTTTTGGAAAGATAATGAAAAAATTTAATTTCTTGAACATTTGTTAATTGTTAAATGGGATTTCCGTTTTATGAAATTGCTATTATCAATTTTTATCAATTATCATTAATTTTAGTCGTATGCAAAATAAGAGATGACATTTTTCTTTACACTTTTTCAAAGCCATGATATTCTACTGTGTTTAAGTTTCAACACAAAAACTTGATCTTGGAAGGAAGATTTAAAAAAAAAATGTTAAATCAGTATTTAAAAAAAATGTTAAACCAATTATTTGAATAAGCATTATGATACTTAAATAATGAGATCTTCATTATTAAATATTTTTCCATTTTTCGTTATCTAGTAATAGTTTTTTTATTTGTAATTATTGAAAGGTGAACTTAGGAAGAATATGTTCGCCTGTAAAATAACATTTTAAAGATGTTAAAAGTTCTTTTTAATAAAAGTGTACATTCATGCTAATGGGTTATTTGTTCTTTCATAACTAAACTAAAAACCTTTTAAAATATCTAAAAAACAAATAAAAATATGATACGTTTGTTTGCATCATGAAGACAGATCGAGATGATATTTTATGTGTTTTGTTGCCATTGTTGTTGTGTTTTAAAGAATTTTAAAAAAGAATATTTTGAAATGCTATTACTTTTTGAATTTCTTAAATATTATTAAAAAACATAAAATTACTATTCTTTGTTATTTTAATGAATAGTTAGAAATAAATAAACCTGTTGAGCCGAAACTTTTTCCTTTATTCAAATTTATAATTTCACCGGTAATTGTATGGCGAATGATGCGGCCACGATCCGTCACGGATGCGGGAAGAATGTGTTGGAAGAACCCCCACACTTTACCGTCGAAGGACAAATATAGGTGAACTTCTTGAAGTCAAATTTAATAAAATTATCCGAAACTTTCTTCTTTTCTTCTTAATGCAGCATAATGTATACATTCTAAGAAAAATATGTGAATTTTTTCATAAGATTTATTCATATATTAGTGGATAAAACGCTATTTTTAAAATGCGAAATTTTACACAGTACGCAAGGCGTTTGCTGTTTCTTTTGGAATTATGTTACCCATGATGCCTCAAAACATGTAATGTTTTTCTCCAATGAAGGTCAATGGGAAACGCCGCCTCTGCTCCTATTCTTTGCTCTATGCAAAAAGCATGGTAATCGGTCTCCCGGGAAGCATAATCAAGCAAAACCACCACCAAATCAAATCAAAGCATGGTAATCAGTGTTTTTTTATTTTTTATTATTATTATTTAACTTAAAATTATTTTTAGTCAATTAAACTTTTCTTTATCAGAAATGTGTTCTCAAACTGAGTTAATTACAGTGGGTAAAAAAAGTCTCCGTACGATAGCCAAAGTTGCAAATAAATTAGCATTATTTCTAATCTTTAGCTTCATATCTTTAGTAACTATTGAAATATGTTTAATTTGACTCTTTAAAATAAGTTAATAATAAATGTCTGTTTTTAAAAAACGCAGCAAGTATTTAAATTGAAATATTTAGGAGATATTGCTAAGTGCCATGCAAAAAAAGTTTCCGTATGCAATATGAAAATGAATTCTGATGTCTTCCATAACAGATTTGCAATAAATTTTCCAAGCTGAAGTGTACGCAAGTGTTATGAAGACATGATAGCAGCAATTGTTTAATTTTAGCTTGTAGCTGATTGTCTTAAAATAGAGTTCCTAAATCCATTTGTGAGTTGGTAATTCAGTTATGGGTCTATTCCTAGTTGACGTTAAAATATCGCCAAGCCGATTTGGCGCTGTTTTGTAGGCGATAGTTCTAAATTTGGCAACCTCATTTTTTTTATTGACGTGCTTTGGCTTCAACCTTTCTATACCACAAATCATAGAGCTGGTTCGTTTCTCAATTTTTCATATTGGAATTCCGAATTGGCGACATTCTGGCTTTGTCGCCAACTTTTCAAAAGTGCGCCAACCCATAAATGTTAACTAGGAATTTACCCAGTTATGAAATGATGGATTATCTATGAAAAAAATTGGCGAAATCTTTAATATATATTATTGAAAGGCACTGTGAGCTTCAAACTTTTGAGGATAGAGTTTGATCCAGAAGATCTTCAAAGCTAAAACGCTTTCATAAACGAAATATCCTATTGCAAGGTTCAATTTTATCCGCGAATAAGTGCACCTCAAGTCGCACTTGGCTTAAGAATTAACAAAAGCATGGAAGACAATTTCCCAAGTTACAATTTCTGTGCACTGGTTAAGACATTTTGTGTTAGAATTTCAAGATACACGTATTTATGCTTGTTTCCTTCTACATAACGTAAATTGCGACACACCAACAGCTCTCATACACCCTCATACTATAACACCTCCTCCACTGTGTTTGACAGTTCCACATAAATTCTAAATTAACATTTGTTGGTTTGGTTTTATCCAGACCATAACTCGATTATCTGACTCTTGGATATTAAATTTTAATTCATCATTAAAAAGAACTGATTCACAGAAAGATAACTGATAACTTAACATGCTTTTTTGCAAACTCAAGGCATTTTTTTCTGTTACAGGTACTTGTTTAAGGATTCTTACGGGCTGCAAGTTCATTCAGACCCGCTATTTTAATAATATTTCTCACCGTTTGAGATGTCCCTTCAATATTTTTATAAATTTTTAAGCCATGTGCGACTTAAGCAATATCTCCCAAGTATTTCAATTTAAATACTTGCTGCGTTTTGTAAAAACAGACATTTATTTTAAAGTTATTTTAAAGAACCAAATTAAACATAATTTCAGTAGTTACTGAAGATATGAAGCAAAAGAGTAGAAATTTTGCTAATTTATTTGTAACTTTGGCTTCCGTACTGAGACTTTTTTTACCCACAGTATATGTCTACAATCAAATAAATCTGGTGACTAAGCACAGAACATAAACTTAAGCATTTAAATATTTATGAAAAGTAAACTAAAAATAAGATAATAAACAAAATACTATATGCAGTTACAAATTTCAAACTTTTGATTCAATGTGTTAAAAATCATGCGGTAATACACAGTTGAGGGGTGTGGCTGGATAATAAAGGTTTAAGCCTCTTAAAACTGATTTTTAGATGGCTTAGTTTGGTAGATGTATGAGAATTTGTCTTCATTAAGACTAACGTTAAGTGCCCGGCCAATAAACTAGTGATTATTCTTTCCAATATGCAGCATACCACTTTCCTGAGGTAATATTCATCATGTGACAATAACTTTATTTTTTACTTGTTGTACAATATCACTCTCCATTTTCTTTGATGTATAGACAACTTTACCTTGAGGGTAATTAAAAGTCACTAAGCAGTTTATGGTTTATGAAGAAACTGATACGACACAATGCACTCTCCGTATTAGTGGAATTGGTTGCGCATCACAGATCTTATCCAAAACTCCGCTAAATTCCAGATCTTATCCAATTCCTCAAGGCATTTTCTACTTTTTCTTTGTAAAAAAAATGACATTAGTTTTTGTATTTTTGGCAAATTCCGCTGATATAATATATTTAACAAAGGTATTTGCATCCGTAAAAACATCATAATTCATAAACTATCTATCATCTACTACTCCCTTCCCTCAAGAGGCCACAAAAAAATGCCAGTTTATAGGTTGCCCTGCTCCATCAGGAAATTTGTTGATGAAAAATTTTGTATGCTTTCTTGGTATGTCTCCTCAATTAATAGGAAGTTACAAAAATGCTCTGCTATTTATCATGATGGATAGAATAAAGCACAATAGCATAGCATAGTACCTTTTCTAAGTAGCATATACAAGCTGTATATAATATAACCTGGTTTTGTTACAAGTGGGTACTTTAAACCTCATCTTGTTGAATTATAGAAAACTTATTGCTAAAATCAATTTTTGATTAGTATCTTTTTGCAACATATTGAAATAGCTTGATTGTTTTTTTTTTACATTGTGATGCCATAAAAAATATGGTAATTGTTTTTTGAGGTTGTACATTATTATGTCTTGCGTGTCTTCTTATTAAACAAGGCATAATTTTACCTCTTCTTCTGTTATCCGATAAGCATACTGCAGCTTAGTCAAGACATCATCTCTAGTTTAATTCATATAACATATATCTTATTTCCTTTTTGAATGTATCTTAGCAATCATCGTATTTTGGTAAAAGTGCCTTGCTGATATCCGAGCTACATGTGAAGCTGTGATGACCGATGATGAAAATTCACTATTCAAAATGTTTCATCTCGTGTTAATGATCATCAATTCAAAATGTATAACTTTTTCTAAACTTTAGGTTCAGACCTACTTTAGTGTAATATTACTCTTAAGTAAGGTTATTTGTAAAACCTGTGATATAAAATATCTATAGTTTTGTGTTTAATAGCATTCTTTCCTGGTTTCATATGGCTGTTATGATGCTGGTACCACATTTTATCATATAAATGATCTGTTATCCAAAAAATCAGTCACCTAATTTTTACTATTTTGTAGTCAATAGGTCCTTGCCATATTTGAGAGAAAGTTTCTCAAAAGCACCTTTGGGGAGAATTTAGTTGATGGTTCATGGAGAAGTATCTGACATGGGACAAGAACCTGCTAAACCAGATGGATAAAGCAAGAACAATGAAAAGACAACATGGAGCTGAAGACGATTATAATAGTCAACAGGTAAATTACTCTTTTGATAGCAAAACTAGTTTTCTGGCTAAAATTTTTTAAATGAAAAATGCCATTATTGTTCATGTAGTTTTACTCATTTTATAATTTTTGTGCAGGAAAAGTGTGCATAAAAAACATTCTTTTCATAATAGTCGAATAGAATTTATAGAATAGACTACCTGGTCTCTATTCTATAAATTCACATGTCTATAAAATCTATATATCTAAAAGTCTATAAAATCACTAAACTCTCGACTAAAACTCTAGACAATTTCAATTTGCTTATGATTCAAATATATTTGAATCATTAACTTCAATTCCATTGACTATCCATGCACAATATTAATTTTTAACTAAAAATATTTCAATTTAAATTCTTTATTGTTTTGAAATTACTATATGTATTTATGTATGTATATATATCCCAAGCAACGCAACCATGTTGTTTCAATGTGGTGTCAACGTTAAATACCAACATGCACAATGTTGTTTCAACGTGGAACTGCAACGTTGTTTTCAAGCGGAAGTGTTCACTTAAAGGAGCGTGGATACAATGTTGAGTGCCAACGTTGTTTCTACGTAGATATATCACACTGCTTCCACATGCTAGCTATTGCCCACGTGGTTTCAATGTTGAATGTCAATATTGGTTCAACGTGGATTTGTCACATTGTTTCCACATGAGTGTTCATTTTTGCCCATGTGGTTTCCACGTTGAATGTCAATGTTGTTTCAACATGGATGCATCCCATTGTTACCACATGATAGTGTTCACTTTTACCAATGTTGTTTAAACATGAATCTTCCACATGAGTGTTCAATATTGAATCTTGCCAATGTTGTTTCAAGACACACATCCCATAATGCTGTTTTTACAGCACTATAGTTCTTGAGCCCAAGAACTAGTGCTGTAGAAACAGATTTTCTGGAAAGTATGTCTTGAAACAACATTGGCAAGAATCAAGATTGAACACTCATGTGGAAGATTCATATTTAAACAACATTGGTAAAAGTGAACTCTATCATGTGGTAACAATGGGGAACACCCATGTTAAAACAGTATTGCTCATATTTTTCATATTCACATATATATTCACATTCATATTGCTCATATTTTTCGGAAGGAGTTATGAAATTCAAATTCAAAATACCATTTAAAGTTGCAATTTTAAGCAAAACAAATTATTGATTTTTGTATTTTAATAGATAACAAAAAATTTGGAAGCGAATGTATCCTGCCTACTTTCCTAAGCGCTTGTTTTGACACATATTTTTTTCACATGAATGTGTTTAGTTTTATTAACACTGTAAAGTTTAAGAGTATATGCATTATAGAAACTCTCATTTAATGAAAAGAAAAAGTTAAAACTATAATATTTTCCAAGTATTGGCTTTATGAGTTTCCAACTACTGTTACACTATGTATCATCTTTTAGTAGGTAGAATATCATTTTGTGAAAAATTAAACTTTCCTTTTATATGCAGAGGATTATTCTGTACAAAAATTTAATTTTGCTCCAATGAACCACAATTAAAATTACTTATAATATCTGCTTCTTACTTATCTCTGAACTAATCAAATTTGAATAAAAATTATATATATGTATTTTTTAACTGTAAAAATAAATCATTACATAATGTTCAAAATAATTTTATTTCAAAAATAGCACGCATAACATTAAAACAAATGTTAATAAAACAAATATTAATAATTACATGTAACAGTAACAGACATGGTCCTAACACAATTACATATATGTGTATATGTATATATATATATATGTATATGTATATGTGTATATATATGCATATAGATATATATATGTATGTATATATATGTATGTGTATACTGGGTGGCCCAGCGGGTAATGTTTGAAACAAATGAAAAAATAAAACCAAATAAGAGACATGAGAAGAATTTAATGACGTTTATTGAATGGACATATTGGGCAATTAATGATAAAGAGGTTCGAAGTGCCCGCCATCTTTAACAAGGACAGTAGTTAGGCGGTTCTGGAATCCAACCATTACTCGTAAGCAGGTCTCACTGTCAATCGTGTCGACAACAGTTGTAATGGCGGTTTTCAGTTCTGGAAGGTTCGTAGGACTTGTCTGCCACACTTTACTCTTCAAATAACCCCATAGGTAGTAATCGACCATGAAGAAAAGGGATGAACTCCTCGTCCAGGAACTTTCTGTAATTCGCCGCGCTTCCATCGATGAAAATAGGGCCAAACACACCTTGCGAGGATATTACACACTACACAAGAAATTTTTCGAGTAGAGGAAGGAACATCACATTTACAATTGCCCACTCACCGAAGCATGCGCACCAAGTTTGACTTCACTCACGTGCACCTAGCGCCATCTATTGGACTTTGTTGTAAACATTACCCGCTGGGCCACCCAGTATATGTATGTGTATATATATACATACATAACAAAAAGAAAAAAAATGAAATTACAAATGTAAAATCAAAAACATCAAAGCTATACCAGATATAAAAAAAGCTATAAAAAATTACCAGTACATATGAAATTTAATTTCCCCACATAGGTTAAAAAGTTCAGGGCGTTTAGCATTGGTCCCTTAGTCCCTTAAAGTACCTTTTTTTCATTTTGGTCCCTTTTGTCCCCTTTTTTTAACATTTGGTCCCTTTAGTCCCTTTTTTTAAAATATATTTGTACCACGTGACCAAAACACGCCATTTCGCTTTTTTCCTTCTTTGTCGAACGCAAGAGGAAAGATAAGCAGACCAGGAATCCCTGTCATGTCCAGTTACGATGAATCAGCGTTGATTGGTTGAATGCTGTTTACAGAACTGGTTTGGTTCTATATCGAATCGTCAAGGTCAAAGGTCATGTAATCGGTTTGGTTTAGTTTTTTTCTGGCGCAAGAGCAACTTCAAGGCCATACTGCGCCGAAACCAAGTAATCCTTAAAAATTATTTCAAAAAGAAAGAGTTATAGCCAGTTTAAAAATTTTTAGAATCTGGACTAAAGTTTGAATAAAGTATTTTTAAAAATCAATAAATTATATGAGGTGATAAAAACCAATCGCTTGTAAAAATTTAAAAAGGTTAGTATGAGGTGGTGAATCTAACAGTGAAGATAATGAGGGATGACATGTTTTAAAAAGGTGTTGCCTTATTGCATTAAAAGATGGGCATTCTGTTAAAATATGATAAACTGAAAAATTAATATTACACAAGGAACATGTGGGTGCATCTTCTGCCAGCAGAAGGTGAACATGGGTAAAGCTGCAAAGTGCGTAGTTTGTTTTGGGCTCTGTGTCCCACATGGCCTGCCATGTGCCGAAGAGAGCCTTTGCACATACTTTTAAAGCATCATCAAGATAAAGCACATTGGTCACAGTTCCGGATGCAGCTTGAGCAATAACATCGGAGCCCTCATTACCCATGATACCCAAGTGACCAGGGATCCAACAAAAGAAGATTGAAAACCTTTGTTTAAAAGTCTGGAATGATGGGTTAAAATTTCCCTAATGAATGGATGATTTTGTGAAAAAGGATTGCCAAGAGCGTCTAGACAGCTCTTAGAATCCGTGTAAATAATTCACATTTTATATGAGTTTTTTTAAACAAAATCCAGAGCTAGCAATCTAGAGCAGGGATTCAGCTGAAAAAAATTGTGCAGCTGGGATGTAGCTCTATCGACAAGGTAACATTGTCGTTAACAGCAGCCGAACCCACGTAGCCCTGGCTTTTTGAGCCATCAGTAAAAATAGATTTGAAATGAGAAAAATTATTACGATGATCATAAAAGATACTTTTAAAAACAGTATCAGGGGTTTCAGACTTTTTAAAATTTGAGAAAGGGTTAAAAATTGTAGTTTCATGATGATGCCAAGGTGAAATGGGGAAAGTTGGAGGAATAACTCTAAGGTTATCCACCTGATGGAATGAGAGAATGTTTTTAACTCTCAATGAAAAAGATGGTCGTGCATGTTTTTAAGTAGCTCTCTTCTTAGTTCGAATGAATAAGCACTTTTTGGTGTTAAATATAGGTTTTCTGCAGATCGTAAGAATTCTAGTGTTCAATCATGTGTTGAAATAATCCGATGCAAAGGTGAAATTTGCACTCCAAAATTGTTATTTGCGTTCTGTCTGTTTACAATTTTAAAAATGTGGTAATCATAATTTTCAGTGTTTTTTTTACTAATATACAGTCAATAATTAATTCTTTTCTTTTTAATAGGCATTCCAGATGAATGTTTGGAGTGCAAAGTTTACACTTGGACAAATAATTTTTAATTCAACCCCTTAAATTGTAAGTACTGAATACTAGGCATTTTTTTCTATGCTATAAAAACAAATTTTGTGTAAAAGTCCCTTTTTTTTTTACAAGTACCTTTTTTTCAAACTTTTGGTCCCTTAGTCCCTTTTTTTGAAGTTCCAAGTTGCTAAACACCCTGAAAGTTGCCCCCTGATGAAATTCCAAATTTCTGCCGTTTTTCATTTTATTTTGTTTGTATATCTAAATATATATATACCTAAAAATATTTATGTAATCCATGAAGCAAGAACAGTGTTACATAGATGGTTAAGTATGGCTGCTGTCAACATTTTGCAATACTAATTGAACATAACAGCATTAATTTCTTTCAAATTTCAAGAAATTGTAGTCTTCAGATAAATCTTCTATAAAATGTAATTGATTTAGAAGAAATACAATAATGCCACTAAGGAAAAAGTTAAGTCTGTGGATGTTTTTTTTTTTTAGCTTTTGAATTCTCTAATTGGACCATATATGTTATGCGTGTGTTATTGTCAATGTATGAAAGTGAAATTAGTTTTTCTATATAAGGACTGAAGTACTTTAAGCAAAGTTTGAAACAACATATCGTAGAGGTTAAATTGTGAAATAATTAGTTATAACAGTTGTCTAGTTATTCTGTGATATAACTAGTTTTTGTATAAAATTTCTAATGATAGACAATTAGATAGTAAAATAAAAGCACTCTATAATTTTTTATTTTATCTTTTGTTGCAAAACTCTAAAAGTAACAAAAAGTATAGCAGGCATCTTCTTCGAACAGTCGTTTGAAGCCCCTCAAATTGCCTTATTTTTTTAAAATCACTTACTGTTGCCAAATTTATTGCTTTTAATAATAGTGTTCTTAAATATCAATTTTGGGGAATTAGAGGTCCCAAATGGTTGTTGGACGTAACAACTTTCAGTAACAAGTCAATTTTTTAGCAATAATTAAAAATGGAATTTTTTTTTTCACTAATTAGGAAGTATTAGTCTGATAAAACCTCTGTTATCAGAGTGAGTCATAGATAAACATAAATATCAGCGTTAGGTATTGTATTCTTTTACTAAGATATGTATTGAACCTTGATTTGAAAGACAGAACTTGGCATGGCTCGGATATCTGGTCGTCTAGTGATAAATTGTATCTTATGAATCCATTATTCAATTCAATGGAACTTTTTTAATATATAAGTTATATTTTTTAAGAAATAATGGAGGGAAATGTTTAAAATTAAAAACTGTTTTAAAACAATTTTTTTTTTTAGTTTTAAGTCTCACAAGTGAAAAGAGGATCATTTCCAGATCGAGTTAACATATTTCCTACTGCATATTCATTGAAAGCCAAAAACAATAAATTATTTGTCAAACAGATAGCAATATGTGCAATTGTAAATAAACTATTTGTCAGAAGCCGAGGTGTTTTAGCTTTTTAATTGGTATACCATTTATCAGTTTTAGTTTTACAAAGGTAAGGGGAAAAATATTAAAAATAAATAAAAAAATCAGAAAATAGTAAGTCATAATATTCCAAATTAATTTTTTAGCAATTAATGGATTACAGTGATGGAAGCTGTAAATAATCACTTGTAACAATATCAAAATTGAGTGTAATTATCAATTATTTATGTTGGCATTACACATTTTAATTACTATTATATAACCTTGTTATGAATACTTAAAGTTGGCACAGAATTTCTGTTTTTATTTTTATTAACTAGCATCTTGTGCTATAATTGCATTAGATTTTTAAAATTGTATTGTGAGTGGCAATTTTAAAAATGGTGTATTTTAAACTAAAATTTAAGAATAACCTATTTTTTATTTTCTAGGTCCAAAGCCTACACCTAATGCTCTGAAACACGAAGAAAGAATAGGCTACATTAAAGGAAGTGGCTTAGTTCCTGGCAGTCAGATGGACAGATACCTTGCTGAAAAGAAAAGCATTCTGCAATATTTAGTGTAACAAAGAATATGTTTGCTTTGTGTTCAATAAAATAAACTTATTACCTTTTTATGTTTTTACTCTTATTTTAATTGCATATTTCCATTTTTGCTTGATTTGTTCAACCTGTTTTTAGTTTTGTATTTTTCTTTTATGCTAAACTTATAAAGGAGAAGATTTGCACAAAATGGCAAAACAACATTGTAATCTGAAAAAGAAAAATTGAGATGTATGAGATACATTACATTGTGCTTTAATAGATTTAGTCATGTTTTGTCTTATTTTTAAGGTATATATTTAGCTGAGAAATCTATTGGAATGGATAAATTCTCTTGGTTAAAGGCTAATTAGGTAGTTAACTGTTTCATTGGTTTTTAATATAGGAGACTAGTTTTTACTTCCCAAAGTCTTGTTGAAGACGAAGAAATATTTTCTAATGCTATGATTCTTTAATTTATTATACCATTAAGTTCATGTATATTAAGTTTAGAAAAGTTCATACTTTTAGAAAATATTCAAATATTTTCTAATACTATGATTATACCATTAAGGCCAGTCATTAAAGTAATGACTGGCCTTGATAGTATAAATTATATTACCATAGTATTAGAAAATATTTGACGTAAAGAAAAGATACTGAGCCTCTTCATAGTGAGAGTAGATACTTGAAGCAGATATAGGTAGTTGATAAAAAAAATTAATTGTGAATTTTTTGTATAATTATGTTGCAGGAACAAGGCTTTTGTTGTGAAAATCACATAGATGTCGCCAAAATCACTAAGATCACAATGTGACATCGCAGCGACAAAGCTTTCTTTGCGAAAGTCGCATAAATCACACGGATGTCGCCAAAATCACTAAGATCACATACAGATCACAATGTGACATCGCAGTGACAAAGCTTTCGTTGCGAAGATCGCATAAATCACACGGATGTCGCAAAAATCACTAAGATCACATTTAGGTCACAAAGCGATATCGCAGTGACAAAGCTTTCGTTGCGAAGATCGCATAAATCACACGGATGTCGCCAAAATCACTGAGATCACATTTAGGTCACAAAGCGATATCGCAGTGACAAAGCTTTCGTTGCGAAGATCGCATAAATCACACGGATGTCGCCAAAATCACTGAGATCACATTTAGGTCACAAAGCGATATCGCAGTGACAAAGCTTTCGTTGCGAAGATCGCATAAATCACACGGATGTCGCCAAAATCACTAAGATCACATTTAGGTCACAAAGCGATATCGCAGTGACAAAGCTTTCGTTGCGAAAATCGCATAAATCACATGGATGTCGCCAAAATCACTAAGATCACATACAGATCACAATGTGACATCGCAGTGACAAAGCTTTCGTTGCGAAAATCGCATAAATCACACGGATGTCGCCAAAATCACTAAGATCACATTTAGGTCACAAAGCCATATCGCAGCGACAAAGCTTTCGTTGCGAAAATCGCATAAATCACATGGATGTCGCCAAAATCACTAAGATCACATTTAGGTCACAAAGCGATATCGCAGCGACAAAGCTTTCGTCGCGAAAATCGCATAAATCACACGGATGTCGCCAAAATCACTAAGATCACATTTAGGTCACAAAGCGATATCGCAGGGACAAAGCTTTCGTTGCGAAGATCGCATAAATCACAAGGATGTCGCCAAAATCACTAAGATCACATACAGATCACAATGTGACATCGCAGTGACAAAGCTTTCGTTGCGAAAATCGCATAAATCACACGGATGTCGCCAAAATCACTAAGATCACATTTAGGTCACAAAGCGATATCGCAGTGACAAAGCTTTCGTTGCGAAGATCGCATAAATCACAAGGATGTCGCCAAAATCACTAAGATCACATACAGATCACAATGTGACATCGCAGTGACAAAGCTTTCGTTGCGAAGATCGCATAAATCACACGGATGTCGCAAAAATCACTAAGATCACATTTAGGTCACAAAGCGATATCGCAGTGACAAAGCTTTCGTTGCGAAGATCGCATAAATCACACGGATGTCGCCAAAATCACTAAGATCACATTTAGGTCACAAAGCGATATCGCAGTGACAAAGCTTTCGTTGCAAAGATCGCATAAATCACACGGATGTCGCCAAAATCACTAAGATCACATTTAGGTCACAAAGCGATATCGCAGTGACAAAGCTTTCGTTGCGAAGATCACATAAATCACATAGATGTCGCCAAAATCACTAAGATCACATACACATCACAATGCGATATCGCAAAAATCGCAAATTCGTCCCCAATGTCACAATGTGACGAAAAGCGATATCGCAGCGATATCACAAAGTTACGTCGCAAAACCCCCTCTAAAACGGACATTGGACGACTATGTGACCCCTGTGTGATATCGCCGTGACATCGCGTGATCTCTATGCGATATCGCTTTTCGTCACATACTCGTCACATGGTTATTAGGGTCTGTATCGATCTCAGGAATTGTCAAAATTTTAGTTAAAAAATAAAAAAAGCTGAAATCCGCGTTTCAGTTTAACTGTACCATGTAACGTGCAAATCTTTGCACTAACGTCAGCGACTAACGGCATAACATCCGAAGAAAATGATCATCACGCAACAACATAATTCTCGGCGATAGTGTTCGCAATAGAAAAATATTCCCCCTTTTGAAATGAATTCCAACATTACAGGCGATTTGAGAATCCTATGCGTTTTCCGGCGATGAGGAGGAATCAACTAGTTTCCTCGCCAGTAAGAGTTATGAGGGTCAAGCAAATTTTTCGAGAATTTTCTTTTGATAACGGTTGGTTGTTTTCAGATTATCTGGCGACGTCAGCAACACGAGGGCTATAATGCGCCGAAACATTCGTCATTAGACAAGTCAACATACATTTACAAACACCCATGCCAAACACGGGACTCGAACCCGCAACCTCGCGGTCTTCTTTTGATAACGGATTTCTTTTCTTTGGAGGAATTTTCGGAAAGAAAAGCAAAAATCTGCAGTGGAGGAAACAATGAAAAATTGCCGAAAAAAGAAAAAAAGCGGACGTTCAAGAGAAAGAGAGAGAAAAATGCGGATTTCCCCCAAAAATATAAAAAAGCGGAATTCCGCCAAAGAGCGGAAGAATCTCATCCCTGTAACAAGTACAAAGGGTCACTACTAACAGGGAAACCATATTTAAACATTGTTGGTCGATTCGTTCAAAAGGTATGCTGACTACGTACAATAGGGCTATTAAAAAATATGGGGACAATTTCAAACTTGAACATTTCACAGAGGCACCGGCTAATTTGTTCTCCCACCAAAAAAAATAAGTAATTCTGAATTTGGTGAAAATTGGACAGTTATTTAGTGGTGGTGCAATCAACTTGAATTTTAAGAATTTCATGCAATAGCCTTACGGCGCTCAACGTAACATAACATACACAATTCGATATAAACATATTTATATTTTGCACGGAAAACAATCTTTGATGTTGTAGAATACAATATTTGATGGCATATATTTTGATGGTATTGTTCGTATACCTGTTTACAGTGGCAGTTCATTAGTAATCTCTCACATAACTTTCCTCCTAAAATACTTTTTCTGAGGTCTGGAAACTTTCTTTCCAAATTGTTCACCATCCTATGCCGCTACGAATGTTTTTTTTCAGTTAGGTGCTTTTTGTTTTGCCATTCCTCTGGGTTGGTGAAAAGAAAATCTTGTTTTTAATACCTATAACATCATAGAACCTCAGCGAGTTTGAAGAGAAAAACTGTTTCGAGCTTTGCACTTGGATAGCGTTTGCAGTGAGAGTTAATTTCTTTGTAATGTTCTCTAAATTCGGACTTTCATTATAAAGTGTTGCAGTAACTTTTTATATGTTTTTTGTACTGTCATTCCTTTAAGAAAAGTGAGAAAAACAAGTTCCTCTCCTAGACACCAAAGAAGAGAAAGAACCTTTTGATTGAAACACTAGAAATACCTTCAATGATGTTGTCGTAGTCATAAAGCTTCTTCAAGGTAACCAGATATTACTTTGGAGCAGCAATAGGAAAAGTGGCAAGAAAAAACAACTCCAAGTAGATGCAGGAAACAAATATAGTAATAGCACTTAAGAAAATTAATACTAATTCCAAGAGCTCAAAGTTATCATGGAGAGAGAACATTTCTCTAGCAAATGCAAAGATGTCAGCCCAAGATTGAACAGTGAAGGCATCGGTGACGAATGCATTGCATTTGTTCTTACCAATGGATTTCCAAATCGATTTAAAGTGCTTGAAAAGAAAAGTATAGAGGTCAGAAGAAACGTCATGTTGTGAACACCGCATCTAACACAATTTCACAGATATGTAGCCAGGTTTTGGCTAAGTTTTTTCTCAATCAAAATGCATGCTTTCGTGTTCAAAGACGTAACTTTTATATTTTTGGCTAATTCCTAATGCTCCAAAGTTTCATAGACTGTAGTTGTTTCATAATCAGAAAAAATCATGATATATTAAACTTCTAAAGCAACTGCTCTATGTCTTTTCGCATAACCATAACTATTATTCTGTAAATTATGTCTTATCCAGTTATCTATATATAATTCTCTTGCATGCCGCCCAAATTCGGCTGTATTTCTTTTAGCAGAATGGCAACTACTTGAAACATCCAGTCACAAATCTTCTAAATGTATTTTATTCATGAATTTCCAAATTCAGCCAATCACAATATATCATTCGAAATTTGACTGATACAACTGGCAACAGAAAACAACTTGGATTCGCTATATTTTGTTTTTCTTATTACAGTTAACAGAAACAAATTGTTGCCTATTTAAAACGTATTGATTTAATATTTACAATGATGCAAGATGGGTACATTTCTTTTGGATTAGAATTCCGGCAGCTCTCTTTCTTATACAATTGAAACAAACCAGATGTGTTTGGATTCGGCAAATAATCACAACATATTTATTACGATTGTTTTCCGAATACATGGCTATAAAAACTGAGCATGGAATTTCCTTCAAGAATATTAAGGTTTCCATGCTCAAATTCACATCGATTAAATAAATACTTCAGCATTGTGGATAAACAATTTGACTGTCATTTTATAAGTATCGTTAAAAGGATTATGAAAACATATGATTGCTAATATTGCTTCGTTAAGAAATTTCGATGTGAAACTTTAATTATTTTGGCGTTTCGTACAAAACCAGTCCATAAATTTAATTTGCTTTCTGAAATAACTTATCTTTTTTAAATGTATGTGTGAGAGTGTTTATTTTTATTGTCTTGCAAAAACGTTCTGCTACGTTGCCAAACTGTCCCTGCTTAACGCGTCTCGACATAAGTAGTAAGATAATGACGTCCAAAGTATCGTAGCTCATCATAAATAATCAGTTTTCAGCTTCATGGCACAATATCACTTTTCAAGGATTTTATTGATTATGCACCTGAAATAGCTTTTTTCTAGGGCATATTTTAAATGCCTCACTTTGAAGTGAGCGGACCAAGGGGATTACATAGCAATCTAGGGGGCTGGCGAGCGTTAGCGAGCAGGGGGCGGAGCCCCCTAGTATCTTATAAAGGCCTGCTATCCCAGTGGCACTGTTGAAGAAAATTGTTGGGTGGTGCTTGAAGATGAATTTTTATGCTGATTGCTTCTAGCCCATCGTGTAGAGCTAAAATTTGTTAAATTTAGCTGGCTCAGGTTGACAAAACAACTTCAGTAACTTCTGTAGTATTTCAAAAACAATTATATTTTGAATCAGCTGATGAAAGAAATTTTGCAGCAGCTTCGTGTTTCAAGAAAAGTTAACATACAGGAATTTTTTTCAGTTAACTGTCCAAACAACCACACCAGTATATTTTCGCATCTTAACATTTGTCCTCACAATCCGATCAAATTTACCTTCTAGACCGCGAGGTTGCGGGTTCGAGTCCCGTGTAGGCATGGGTGTTTGTAAATGTATGTTGGTTTGTTAAATGACGAAATGTTTCAGCGCATTATAGCCCTCGTGTTGCTGACGGCGCCAGATAATCTGAATACAACCAACCGATCAAATTTACATTAAACATCAAAAACATACGATCTTTGAAATGACACAGAGCAACTGACCACTACTGCACATTAGTTTGAGTGCAGATTCACTTCCTATATGTGTGCGCTAGCGACTACAAACCTCAATATCTCTCTGGCGTCGCCGTATCGTTTTACGACATCAAAACAGTGTTATTGTTTTGTTTATGATGCTGTAATATGCAAAAGACGTTGTCGCTTGTAAATTAAGGATTTTAGAGGGATTTTTTTTTATGATTTTAATAACATAATCAGGGTGTCCACAGAAAAGTTATTTTAAAATTCCCTGATTATTCCCTGTAACACCCAATTTTTTCCCTGATTATAAGTTATCGACAAAATATATATAAATAATAAACTTTCAAGTAATAGAACATTCAAATTAACCATCATAAAGAAAATTACGATGCATGTACTGTTTATCTTTACACATTTATGACACAAATACTAAATTGCTTCATTTAGTGTAGTGTATGTATAGTGTACCTGTACTGTACGTGTGCAATAATACTTTCAAATCACACTTTTTTTTCATTACAAACTAATCTCAAGAAAAGAGGACTCTAGTATTAAATTTCAGATTTAATAAGCTGCTTTCTTAAGTAAAATTTTAAAAATAAAGACAAACCATAAATCATGTCAAAATGGATCAAGCACACACACACACATTTACAAATACTCTATATATTATATTAACTATTTTTTTTCTTCTGAATACTTGAAACTGTAATCAAATTTTAAAAATCAATAATTACTTTAAAATATTTTCGTAATGTAAAATTTTTATGTTTTATGAATTATATATCAATTTGTGTATTTAAAAAAAAAAAAAAAAAAAAAAAAAACTGTCTTCAAATGTAGTTGGATTGGGGGAGTTACACCATTTTCATTGGCTTTTTAGTTTGCATAATTTCGTTGTCCGAATTGTTCAATTTCATTATTTGAAATTTTCTTTTTTGTTTAAGATCAGCTGTAGCCACTGTTTAGGTACAATACCCAAACAAAATTTTTACAAACTAAACATATTTCGACAATTAATTTTAAACAATCATACATAGAAAAATTGCTTTAACTTTAAACCATTACTTACATCTATAATTAAAATGTAAAATTGTTTTTCAAGTTAAAATAAACAATTTTACATTCAATAGCAGTTAAAATGACAATTTTAAATAAGGATACATACTAAAAACTGGGATGATTTGGATTAATTTCTTGTGCAAAATTAAATTAAAATTCTAATCATTCATCATTAATTCAAACCAAACGGTGAAAACGATCCTCACATACACACTAATAACGTACATAGCGGCTTTCACATCAGCGGCGAATGACACCAAAACGACGTCGCGAATCTCGCCAATAGCTTCAGTTAAAATGGCTTAAATCTAAGTGAAAATTACAGCTATTTCAGCGTAAATATCGGTGATAGCGGCCGTCGTACGGGAGCAAATCTCGACAATTATATTAAACCAACAATCTGCAAAAATGCCCGTACCGGTGCAGGCAAAGTGCCCAGTAAGAAGGTTCCGTAATTGTCAGACTTGTAAGTCCAACAAAATTGTAAGGCAGATTTGTATCGATCTCAGGAATGATCAAAATTTCAGTTAAAAGAAAAAGTTGAAATTCACGTTTTAGCTGAACTGTACTATGTCCAACAGATGCAAACCTCTGCAATAACGTCAGTAACTATTATTTTGGAGTAAGACTCGACGAAAATGGGTATCACACAGCAACGTAATAACGGCGATAACACTCGCCATAATAACAGGAATAACTGCCATTTCATCAGCGTAACGCTCTGCAAAATGGCTATAACATACCAATGTAAATAATTCTGATAGAGTCTAACATTGCAAAAAAATAAGGGGGGAGGGGATAATAATTCCCTCTGTGGTTTGGGGAAGACTGAACGCATGCAGGTTCTATGATTGTCAGGAAATTTTAATCCCCACGAGATCAATGAGAAAATTGTGGGATGAAAACTTTGATAGGTGGAAAAATAAGAAAAATTTACGAAAGCGGAAAGATCGGCGGAAGCAATCACATCCCTGCATTAAAGCAACAATAGGCAAAAATGACCATCACACTAACGTAAATATCAACGTTAGCATCCGAAGAACGATGGAAATCGCTGAAATAGACGCGATTCTATCGACGTCACAATCTACGAAATTGACAATCACAAGCGTAAATCTCGGCGATATAGACAACTATTGAGGCGCAAACCTTGGAATAGTGATTAATAGGGACTAAAATGAACATCACAAGAATGTAAATCTCGGTGATAGCTCCCTTCTTAGCAGCGAAAATTTCGGCAATAACAAGCTTAACATTAGAGTAATGTTCGGTGAAACTAACCACCACACACCAGCATAAACAACAGCGATAGATGCTGGCAATCAACAAGAAAAGTGGTCATTACATCACAAGTTTGGGGAAATCTGAAAGTATGTAGGTTCCTTGGTTGTTAGACAAGTAAATAAACCCAATAAAATTGTAATGCAGTTTTTAATCCGTCTCAGGAATGATGGAAATTTCAAAAAAAAAAAAAAAAAAAAAATGCTGAAATCCGTGTTTTAGTAGAACTGTACCATGGCTGACAGGTGCAATCTCTGAAATAGGGTCAGTGACACATCACGAAAATGAGCAGCATGCAAGAACGTGTTTCTTGCCCTCTATAATCACGAAAATATCGGCCACTTTACCATCGTAACGTTCAGAAAAATGACCATCAAATACCAACGTAAATAATGCCGATAGACTACTATAATATAAGAGGAAAATGAGGAAGAAATGTAGTCATTCCATCGGCGATTTGAGGCAAATCTGAACGCAAGCAGGTTCAGTGATTGTCAGGAAATTTTAATGCGAAAATACGTGGTCGGTCTTGCTGTCTGAATTTTTGACGTTTTCTTTTTTTAAACTTTTTCTAAATTTTTTTCAAATTGATTTTTGAATTTTTGGTAGCAGTGTATCTTTAAGTGCCAAAATTAAAAATTTCATTTTAATTTCGGAAAATTCTTTTACACTTTTTGACAAATCCCTGATAACTCCCCGATTTTTCCCGAAATACCGAATTCCCTGACTTTTCCCGATCTGTGGACACCCTGATAATATGCATGTTAGTACAGATATTTGCTAAATTTGTAATATTTGACTGCTATGCGCCACCTCTAAATGTTAATAAAATTTTGCATGGCATAATATTTTATTGCATAGTGAATTTTGAAGAGGTGCTCCGGTAAAAAAATTTAAAGTTCGAAAAAACTTTATCACCCTAATGTACAAACATTTTTTCTATACCACTTTTTCGAATTCAGCACGTTTCAAAATGTGTAGAAATGAAATTTCTTTTGACACAAGGGTAATTAGAAGTAACACATACATAGATGCAAGAGGTAAAACCTTAAAAAAATTAAAAGTTTTAGCTAGAAAAAAACAAATCAAAATAATGACTCAAAATGGAAAAATGCACAACTTTTCAATTAATTTATTTACAAAAAAACTTGCACAATTTATATTTGCTCAATAATAATAAATTAAAATTAGAGCATATGGAAAAGCATTTTCTGACAACGTGGAAAATTAAATGTAAAGTTTTAGTTGCACAATTAAATACATACATGTAAACTTAAAAGTAGGCCAACAAATGATCTGAAGTTGTAAAATAAGATTTCTTAGATTAACAAAAAAATACATTGTCCACTCGTCAAATGTTGCCAAATTTCTAACAACTCAAAATAACACTGATACAAGAATAAAGAGAGAAAGCAACTTCAATTAAATTTATACAACTTCTATTAGTAAAGATAGTAATGCATCAGGTTTCAAATAACAGAAGAATAACTATTGCTTTTAGATTTATTCACATGTACAGCAATTAGTCTGGATATAGAAGAATTGTTCTCAGTGACATCAAATGAGATGATATAATTACAATGCTGGAGTTGTTCTCCACAGTAGTACACTTAGGACATAATAGCATGGCATTAATTATGGTTGAATCTCATGTTTTACCAGCATTTTCCTGCAACAAAATAATATTAATCTTTCTTAGACGTTTCTAAATTAGATCAATTTAAAAATATTACAATACATACTAACTAAACTATTAAGCCTCATTATTATAATGAACTAAGTATCATTTTTTCAATGAACAACAGTTAAAGATGACAAATTTTCATCAAATAACTTTAATTACAAGAAATTTTTTTTTAATTTAAAAATTATAAATAGTTAAAAATAAATTCTATAACAAATCATTGGATTTCTATGAAGCTTGTAATACTTATTTTCAGGGGTGAAAACAGTCAAAATGTAAAAAGAGGACCGTATTATTTTAAACTATAAAATAGCTGGAGAAGAATATACTTGTGTATCCAGAAATTTTCAATGCTATGAAAGAATATGTTTTAGGCAAGTTTAGTCTGATAAAGTCCACTAAAAATAAATAATGTGATTTTTTTAGCAGAGTAGTTCCATTTTTTCTATAATTTTAAAAATTATAGAAAAACGAAACTTCTGACAAAAAAAAAAAAATCTACGTAAAAATGGAAGATTTTCACTTGTTATTTTAAGAACAGCTATGTATTGGCAAGTCAATAAATCCTTCACACTTCACTTACATACATCAGGATGTACAAATTAGAAGATATTTTATATAAACAGGATCTAACATTTGAATGAACTAAAACTTACTTGATTCCCAGAATCTGGTTTACAGACTAATCCTAGTTTTTTAGCTTCTATTTCATATATGAGGAGACGCCACATTTTGACAACAAACACTTCTGCCTCTTCATCCAAGACCTAAAAATATAAATTTAATTATGGAGTCAGCTTAAAAAGAAATTAATATTAGAAAATTAATTGCATATTTAACAATTTATCCTAAATGTGACCTGTAAGTCAGCTATTAAAAACTAGTTGCGTGTTCTTTTAATTGAAGAAGTTTCACTCAGAAATCAGTAATACAATTACCAAAAGAGTCCCAAGAACTGAAAACAAAAACCCAAGTTAGAGACTGTTGAGCAATTTATGCAAAATAAAATATCTGAGGATTTAGTTAATGGTTCATACATATTAATTATAATTAGAATAGGAATAATGTAAATTGAAATATTGATACAGAATTATTATTATTAGCCGACCTAGCAAAAAATCACATTTTGAGGCAAAGAAGTTAAAAAAAATAAAATAATAATAATTCAACCCTTTTTTTGTTTTTTAAAATATCTTAACCCTTTTGTAATATCAGTGTATATTAATGGTTGAAAAAAGAAGCAAACAGTGAACAAAAAATAGTGTTTATAAAAAGATAAACTAATACATACATTCTTTGGGAAGGGAAGGGAGGGGGGGGGGGGGGAGAGAAACAATTTTAGAAGAGGTTGGCTGGTTTGCATGCTCAACGGCCTATTTTTATGCACAGCGATGGGTAATCAGGACAGGACCAGTCAACGTGGATTCTGAACCACAATGAACATCCATTCCTAACCTGGGATTCAAACCCAGAACCTTTGGCTTGCAAGGTTAGAGCTCTAACCAGACAGTCATCAGATGGACAACTTTTACAGTAGAAGAAGAAAATATCAAGTAATAGATTTTGCCTTTACTTCCTTTACATGCAAATTAAAAATCAATTTGAATTGTTATGGTTTTTTAAACAATATTTGTAAGTGGTAAAAAAACATAACAAGAAGACTTGTGTAACCCAAAATTGAATAAAACCTTGGAAATTACAACTTATTTAATGCAAAGGCTGTCAAAACCAAATAGGTAGGATATTGCATGACTAAACATCACAACAAATATATAAAATAACATTTAAATTACAAGAAATAAATGCTAAAACAAATATAACTTCAGAAATGAACTGTTTGAATAAAAGAGCTACCTTTACCATTGTTTTTACTTTAATTTAGAAAGTTTTGCTCGAAGAATGAAAGGTTATGGGTTGCAAATAAAGAATAAAAAATCACAAACACCTTACCATTGATACATCATCTAAAATGCTCTGCGCTTCACTCCCGGCCATTATTTTAGAACAGATGAATTCAACTAGAGTCGGTTCCTCTTCACCTATGTATTCAACTATCTTTTTGTTAATCCAAGGTCGTATTCTTTTTTCCATTAGCACCTGAAATTTAATACAAATACACCCTTTGTCATAATCTATAAATCCAATAAAGTTAATTTTTCATGGGAAAATTTTGCATATTCTTAATTTTTGAACATTCAGACTGTTGAAGAAGCTTTCTTTGATAACAGATAATATCATGTATCTTTTAATATGCATAAATTCTAAAAAGTTGTGTTTTGCCTTAGAAAAATAATGCATTTATTTCATTAAAAATTGATTAATGCAATGCCATAAAAATAAATTCAAAGACTTAAAAATGTACTTTGAATGGGAAATCATGAAAGTTAAAATAAGCTTTAAAAATTTTGGTTTTAGAAACTTTTTTAATCTATGACAACAGTCTAAATCTAAATACACTAAATTTAAAACAGAATATTCTCACCACTTTTTATGAAGCATCGTAGAATTTTTAGCATTTCTTCCTCATTTCCAAGATACGAGATACATTACAAAAGATATTAATTGATAAAAAATTATAATTTAACCCTACTATACTTATCACATTTTCAGAAGGAACATCTCGTTTATAAATCTAACATGGTGGATCCTCAATGAAAGATAACAAAAAAACAAGTTGCCAGTAACAGGCATTCATCCATAATATGACAAGTTTTTCCTATAAAAAATAATAAAACAAGTATAACTTACTTTATCGACAACTGTCCAATCTAAGTTATATGCAAACAGTTCCAATTTTTCTGTAGGAATCTTTTCAATCAAGTTTTTAATGTGTTTTCGCTTTTCATCAATGGTCATTTGAGAAACTGAATTCGGACTTTTTGGCTCGTCATCTTGATTATCGTCTATAGGAATAAGCTTTCTTTTCTTTTTTGTCTCTGTTTCTTCATCATTCACATTAAAAACATCATCAACTGTTACTTTTCTTTTCTGTGCAACATGGTTGTTATTGGCTGGAATAGGACTGGAGTTGTGTTGTTGAGTAGGACTACCACCTGAAAAACAAAGAGAATTAATAAAATATAGTGATTCATGCATATGAAGAGAAATCCAATAGGTTGTAGCTAAATTTTATTCTTTACCAATTTTTACAGATATCAATGAGAATGTTAAAGCAAACAAGAAGGAGTAATGAATTTTCAAATAATCAAACTTCATTTAGTGATATCTCGAGATATCGTTTACTTTTGATATTAGAAAATGGGATATTTAATTTTTTTTTTTAACAAGAAAATAACAGTTTTAAACCAACAAGATGCACTTAAGGAGGTGGAACCTAGTTACCATCATTCAGTTTCATCTAGGGTCCATAAGAACATCATATTGTTGCACAAATTGTCTGTATATAATGTAAATAGTGATGTATTATTTTAAAACTGTATTGTAATTTATTTTAACTTATTTTATATAACAGGCGCGTGAGAACATTCCCGAAATTTCCAGCCAATTCGTTGAACAAGAAACATCTTGAAATGTCTCGATTGCTTTAGTTGTTGCCACCTTTTTCTAACTTGTATAAGCGCTGCTGATAAATAAAATAAATTACAATAGAGTTTTAAAATACGTCACTATTTACACTATATACAGACAATTTGTGCAACATTTTAACCCTTCTTAAAGACTACACGTCCCGGGCAGTGAATTCCCCAAGAGGAAAGGCCATTCAATCACTTCTATGATAATATGGGGCTAGCCTATTGTAATGTACAACGCTAGGTTTACAGGAGGGTGTTCGTTGAATCCTTACCACGACGTCGTTGATCTTCTAAAGGACCACATACGGCCCTTCCCAGTTCGTCTGGAGCTTAGGGGAGAGTCCTTTCTGACGTTTAGGATTCCATAACCACACCTTGTCACCTTCCTGGAATGAACGTTCCGAGGCCTTGGCATCGTAGCGGACCTTCATGCGCTCCGTCATGATGTTGATTCTCTCCCTGGCGAACCGATGTACAGCTTCCAAACGTGCCTGCAGATCATCTAGATACTGGACAGGCGAGGAAGAACAGGGTTCCCACTCATATCCCAGAATGAAAATCAATGACTTTTAAGGACCTAATTAATGTTTTCAAGGACCTATGAAAATTTGTTTTCAGGCACCATGTCTGTATTTTTATTTTTTCTATCAGAAAAGTTACAAGTTGGTGGATGCGTAACACAAATATGTCGGAAAATTCCTATAAGGTGCAGATAAGTGACGGTCACGAGGGAATAGCAAGTCCGATTTCTATTTTTATGAATTTTGCAGTTGGATAATATCTGTAAAAAAATTAAGGACTTTTAAGGACCTCTAAGCATTTTCAAGCACTTTTAAGCACCTCTAAGCATTTTCAAGCACTTTCAAGGTCTTGAAAACAGGTTCAAAAATATTAAGCACTTTTAATGACTTTCAATGACCGTGGGAACCCTGAAGAAGTGTCCGGTGGTCGTCCAAAGAGGAGGTTGCAGGGGAGCCTAAGGTCTCTTCCAAACATCTTTGGAAATAGAGAAAATCCGGTGGTCTCATGAGTTGCACTCCCGTATGCCAACAGAAGCGGTGAAAGTTCCTGATCCCCATCTTGCTGGTTACATGATTTTGAGATTGGTTGTTGATGATAGAACGCGGGTGTTCCAGATTTGAACTCTGTTTTAGATGAACGTCGTCTGCTCTCTGTACATGAACCTCTGGAAAGAGTGTTCCCATTCAACCGAACATCATCTTCAGTAAGCTTAGCTGTGATTGCGTCGGAATCATCGGCGAGTGCAGCCGATAGATCCCGGGACCTCTGTTCAATGCTTGTAACAGGAGAAGGGGTGCCGATTCCCTCTTCACTAACATTGTCCATTCCCACACGAACCACCTCCTGGGAGGGTTTCATCAACGTTGCTTTCTTCGGTTCTCTTTACGGTGCTGGAGAGGCACTTTTCATAGATGTGAACTCTGTCTCTCCAAATCCCGAGATCCTCGTAAACTCTTCAGCATTCTCTACAACATTGTCTTCATGAGCCATAATCCGATATACGCACAGCTCTTTCGTGTCCAGACCGTGTATGGAACTTCGCCTCTCCATGTTTGCAGCTTGCCTTTCTCAAAATTCAGCGTAATTCCATTTTTCTTCAAAAAGTCTAGTCCGAGAATACACGGATCTACAATATCGGCAACATAAATGGTGTGCTTGTAGGTGTTAAATCCAAAGGCAACGTCCACTTCCAATTTCCCATGCACAGAGATATTACCACCAGACACAGTTTGTAGCGAAACAGAGGGGGCTGGCTGTGTAGAGGAGTCAGCTGTTCAGGCGACGAGCCATGTCCGTCCTTACGATCGTTATGTTCGCTGCCGAATCGTTGATCGTTAGACGACATGGAGTTCCGTTGATCTCCCCCTTCACGAATAAACCCTGGTTTCCTCCTTGACGGGATGAAACGTGGAAACGACTGGCCAGGGCTTCACCTGTTCTACATTGCAGCTTCTGCCTTGCAAGATGGCATCTTCTTAGATTCAGTTATTGAGATTCCGTGGTAGTGTTATCCCTCCTCTTTTTCAATTCAAGGCAGTTACGTCGTAGATGCCCTTCCCGTTTGCAGTGCCAGCAAATGACTCTGGTCTTTCGATCCCTGACTCCGGGATAGCCTCTCATCATTCTATCAATTTTGCTTTCCAGTTCTCGAAGTTTACTGGTGACAAAGTCAGAAGAATCCTCGGCTAGTGCACCACACACATATCGTTGGTAATTTCCAGAAGCTAGCAGCGCGGCTTCCACTCTCATGGCGTACACGAGGGCCGACTTCAGGTTTTTGTTTTGGGATAACCTTACCGCCTGCTGCACATCGTGATCTTGAATAGCGTCGATGAAATACTGCAGAGAAAGATCGTCTCGTACATCCGGGGGACAGTCAGGGAAAGCGTGGAGTGAGTCTTTCAATATCTGACGCCAATTCTTGAAGAGTTTCATTGGCCTTCTGATGTCTCATTTTCAATTGCAGTCTGTTGTAATCCTTTAGATCAGCGTCAGCCACTAGGCGGCCCGCGGGCCAGATCCGGCCCGCGACAGCTTTTTCTCCGGCCCGCCGGCAGTACAGAAGAGCAAAAATCGAATTTTGCGGAAATAATTTTAATTTGTCTACCAATAGTATGTGTTTATTACCAAAAACCGTGTTTTCCATTAAGTGGCCAGCGTCAGTAAGTCTGAAAAATCCCCCCCCCTTTTTTTTATATTCTGAGACTGCCAATGAGAGAAAAAAAAAAAAGCAATAGTTTGAATTATTACCAATGACACATTTCTTGGCATTGCTTAGTTTTGTACTTATGATATCCTACCCCCGCGATTCGTAAATGGCACAATTCGATTTCTGCTTTTCTGAATGTGATGGGCAGGAGTTGGGTGTTTTAATGCATTTGTTTTGACGTGAAAAGAACATCGTGATCTCTCACTCCAGTGCAATAATGGCGTCGAAGACTAGTTTTAAATGCAAAGTAGATAGTGAAAAGCGGACCAGCCGTCATCGTCTCGCAATCGACTAAAATGGAAGATTTAGGAGGTATGGTTTAAATATCTTTATTGATTATGAGTTTATGTCAAGTCACAAAAGATTAACTTCTTTTATGACTTTGATTTACGATGTAAAGAATTTTTTTTTTTAATTATTTGAAACAAGAATCAAATATCAATTGTTGTTTTATTAATATAAAAAAAGTTAAATTATTGTTTCAGTTTTCAAATTTTTTTTATATTGTTGAATCTTCAGTAATTATCACATTTCTAACATTAAAAATAGGTAGTAAAGCAATATATTTATTGGCGTATTCGGTATAAATCTACGGCCCGCTGAAAGTTCCAATATAAGTCACGCGGCCCGTCTCTAAAAGTTAGTGGCGAACGCTGCTTTAGATGCTGCTCCCCAAACCTTAACTCCAATGCACTTGCCAGCACCACGAATTCTCCCCGCTTCTCTTCAGGTAGTGTCTGTAAAATGTCAGCAGCTTCACCTCGAAGAGATGCTGCGAGATGGAATGCTTTCGAAGTATCGTCCCAACCATTCGTAGAAGCAATCATTTCAAATTGCGTTTGATAAATGCGCCAAGACGACCTCCCATCAAAAGTGGCCACTTTGATGTTAGAGTGTGGCACCATAAAGGGGATGGAAGCGTTATCCCAATTAGGTGACGCTATGGCCACAGCTTCACGCGTTTCCATTTTTCGCAGCCTTTCTTCTACAACGTCAATGAATTTGTCTTGCTCTTCCTTTAAGGTGGACACTTTTTCTTGCACGGTGGAAACTTTTTCTTGAACGATGGAAACTTTTTCTTTAACTTCATTTCTCACTGTCTTAAGATCTTCTTTGACATCCAAAATATCAGCCTTCATTGATTGAAGAACACTCTCTGTGCGCTCTATAAATCTATCAACGGACGCACAAGATGATTCTTGCTTGGATGCTAAAGCTTTAATATCCGATGATGTAGCTTCTTGACTGGCGGCAATTGCGGCGGCGGTTGATTCTTGACAGGCTTTCATTTCGGCTGCGGTGGTTTCCTGTTGGGCCTTCATTTGGTCTTCCATCATTCCCCTAATTGTCGGCATTCAAAATTAAGATATCCCACTTCTGACACCACTGTTATGAATTTTTCCGCTGAGGCAATGATGGCACAGTTTTTAAAATAAAAACTACTATTTATTCACTCTTCAAAGGCACAAAATTTATTCACAGACAGCAGTTTAATCACCCTCAAGCTTCAACACAAGCTTCAGTAAGAACAACTTCGAATACAGCGATTATACAAGTTCACTGTAGTAGGTAAACAAAGCAATCAGCTCACATCAAAGTTCGAAGTCAATCTGAAAACTTTCTCGATCTCCAGTCTTTATATAACAGGCGCGTGAGAACATTCCAGAAATTTCCAGCCAATTCGTTGAACAAGAAATATCTCGATTACTTTAGGTGTTGCCACCTTTTTCTAACCTGTATAATCGCTGTATTCGAAGTTGTTCTTACTGAAGCTTGTGTTGAAGCTTGAGGGTGATTAAACTGCTGTCTGTGAATAAATTTTGTGCCTTTGAAGAGTGAATAAATAGTAGTTTTTATTTTAAAAATTGTGCCATCATTACCTCAGTGGAAAAATTCATAACAATATTTTGTTTTGTATAACTGAACTTGAATAGAAAACAATCAATCATCAACCCTTTCCTTTTCATTCTTACTCTTGATCTCTCAGATTTACAGTTTGGAACCGAATATGGAGATTCAACTACAGTAAAATTCAGTACCTTTGCCATCTAAAAATCGTGCTATGTGCTCAGTCGATAAAATAGCCATAAGCACAATGTATAATATAAAAACCAAGTGAGAATAATAATTGTTCACTTAAAAATGGTATTAAAAAAAAAAAAAAAAAAAACGCATACAATGGTTTGAAAAAGCACATCAAAACATTTAGCAGAGTTCCCACTGAAAGCACAGAATGAAAATCAATGACTTTTCAAGGTGCATCGCATAACCAAATGTGTACCGCATTGTTTTTAAAATCTCTTTAGATTTACAAGACTCGCAAACCAAATTCTAAATATGTATTTTAAAAAATAAAATCAATATTCCAAAAATAATTTTTTCTTACCTAGCCTCAAGCTTGTGAAACCCATTGGCCTAGCTTCTTCTGGTTGAGATACGACGTCAGCAAAGCCTGAAAAGCTGTTTTGCGAAATTTCTTCTTCAGACACCACAATCCTTCTGGAAGATATCCTTTCCTTTTCTTCGATAACCGGTGGGGGCGATGCAGGTCTGGGCATGGATTTCATTTTGACAGGTGAAGGGTGATATTCAGGCTCAGGTTCAGATTCTGGACTATCAGGCTTTGGAGGTTCCATTAGACGGCTTTCTTCTAATAACAGCTGTAAGCAGTGCAAATTTTTATATCTTAGTGCTTTTATGTTATATTCAAAGTTAGAGCATAAAGAAATCTATTTTAAGCATACCTACAACTAACTCATTAATATTTTAAATCTCAAATAAAAATTAATTTTGAAAGTAAATGTGCTAATAAAAAATTGAGACAATTTTGACAGCAAAATTTCCTGTCAAAAATGTAGAGTAAACTAAATATACATCTTCAAACATTTGAAAGTTAGTAGTGTCTTGATACATTTTTATTAGCACTAAGCATGTGTTTCTAAAGTGTCCAAACCACTTACTCTTTCTACCTCTCCCTCTGGATCAGGATGTCCCTCTTCCATAAGCTTCTTTCTTAATTCCTCCAGTTCGTCTTTCTCCTTCTGTCGGTCGATGATGTCTTCTTCAATCTCCTTCTCGCGCTCTTTCATGCGGCGAACTAGAGCACTGCCCCTGAGATTGAAAAGTCAAGAGTTAGCCCTTAAGTGGAGATCGTTTTCTTTGATGGATAGAGTTTACATATTAAAATCAAGATAAATTTGTCTAAATAAGGTTATTTTGAAAACACAGTATAAATATTTTATATAAATAATACTCTTAAATACAGAACCAAAATTTATTTAAGAAATGTTCATCAAAATCCAACAAGTCTTATAAACAAATGTTGCTGGAAGGCCATGTAAGAGTGATCTAACCGTAACAAGGTTTTACTAAATTAAAACAATATCAGGCACTCACGAAAACATTAACACTTACTTGAAGTATTTTTGGTCATCTTTCTCATCGTCGTAATCTTCCAGAAACTCCTTCAATCTCCGGGCTTCTTTGGCCTGCAAGACAAATTTAGATTTTTAGTAGGCATTTGATTTGGAGAGTGGTTGAGTTGATATTTTCTATTTTTGACAATGATCAGAAATTTTTTATTTTAGAATTTTTTTCCTTTCTTGGTTTCTTTAAATAAAAAGTAAGACAAAATATCCCAATATCTACTATATTTATTCTTTTACAAGAATCATTCAAGTATTACCCCCTTAAAGAAAACCAAAAGCCACTAAAAATAATCATCCTGCCAAGAGAAGGAAAAACTACCTCATCTTTCTTTTGTTCATCAGCTTTATGTTTTTCTTTGTCATACTCTTTAGCTTTCCTTCTTTCTCTTGCAATCCAGTTCCTAAGACGCTAAAAATATAAATATATTATATTTTGTGTTATTCTGTAGAATAATATTTTGCATTTTTATAACAATTTATTTCTTCATTACATAATTAAAACACCAGAAAATACACAAAAAAGGAACAAATAATATTTTTAGAAAATTAATTTGATAATCTAATCATTGAGCTGCATTTAATCAAATCTTGACTATCATTTTGTAGTTGAATTAATATGTAATTTAAATGTATAAAATAACTTTACTAAAAAAAAAAAAAAATACCCTTACTTCTTGGTAAATGGCTTCTTTTTCCCGAATTTTTCGCTCTTGCTTTTTTCTTTCATATGCATCATCATCATCGTCTTTGTCAAATTCCTTATCTTTAGACCTATGATATCAAAACAGTATAAAATTTAGTAAGACATTAAGCTCAAATTAATAATCATAGATTAGAATAAGATAAATTTGAAAGTATTTTTTTGTTCAATATAATTTCAATTAAATTGAAAACAAATAATTCTCTCTCATTTGTTAAGAAATAATTTAAGTTAACTTTAAAAGCCAAACAGAAACATCATGAACAACAAATTAAACACAGGGTGACCACAAAATTCAGGAAAAAAAATTCCCCGATAGATTTCTAAAAAATTCCCTGTTTTTACAGCAATTTTTTTTTTTTTAATTTCCCCAGCTTTTCCAGATGTACAGACACCCTGATCCAATAGAACATGTTTGCTAAAGGGATAATAAGCCAATTTTTTAAAAATAGTGTTGGCGGTAATGAAAAGTTTAAATTATTCTGTAACATTACACTTCTAACGATTACCACCACAATTTTCCGGGCAAATGGCATCAAAATATGGATGAACGGGGAAACATGCCTTCAGAACAAAGAAAAATTCCCTGATTTTTGTGGAGGGAGGGGGAAAAAACAAAAACATTTCTTTGATTTTTTTTCAGAATCAGAAAACTCCCCGACACTTCCCTGATTTCCAGGTTCTGTGGCCACTCTGAACAAGTTTTAAAATGTTAACGATTAATATATACATTTTTAATTTCAGCTTTTTTCCCCCTTCCTTCAACAGTTCTGGTTGTTAAGATAAGAAGGAATATGTAAAAAAGCCACTTCAGAGGGTTTCAATAAGAGGTAAGGCAATATTATACCATTTGTTTTCCCAGCTACATATAAAATGCGTTTCTCAATATTGACACAACCAAAAGTATGTTTTGGCTCATGTATAAAAATGTTTTCAACATATAGTAGTAAAGTTCTAGTTTTAGAAATGCAAACAGTTGTATTCCAAGTCTATACATTGGGAGAGGCTGACTTGAGCTCACTAAATATGCTATAACGATGTGCGAGCCCGTTTTACTATGCCCTGATTGGCATGATGCAAAGTCGATTCGTTAGAATTTTAATACAGGCTGGCTACAGAATTTGAGAAATAAAATTCCCCGACATTTCCCTGATTTCCAGAAGATTTCTTCCAAAATTCCCTGATGTGCGCTATAATTCAAAAAACCAAATAACAGAGAATTAAAAAAAACAAAAATTTAATTCTAAATAATCAAAGTATAATTGCGCCATAATAAATTTATGGTAAAAATCAAAACAAAAATCTTTAGATGAAGAAGAATGGAAAACATGAATTAAAAAATACAAAATTCCCCAACTTCAGCCATACTTGCTAACTTCAAGGAAAACAAAACCAGTACAATTTTCTTTTTAATTTCAATAATAACACAAATAAAACATGTTAATATATGTCACATGCTGTTTCCTGTTCATAGCATAATAGATGCTGCTAAGATATAGGATCATCAGAAATGTAACAGAAATAATTGTTCCAGGCATAATAATGATCCCGGTTATATAAAAAAAAAAAAAAGCGGAATATCAATAGGCGGGATATTGATGGTTTGGATTAGTCGCTGAGAGAAGAAAAAGTTTGGAATCGTCATTCTCCCAAATCGGCCAAGTAGGTAGATATTGAGGGCTTTTTAGACGGACTTAAAGTACATAAAAAAAAACTGTATTCAATGCAGTGACATCACAGCATCCACTTCACGTGACGCGAGTCGAGGCAGATATCCGCACAGGGCATGCGAGAAGGGAAACTCAAAAATTAAAAAATTCCCTGATTAAAGGGTAATTTTACAAAATTCCCTGACATTTCCAGAAGAGTGAAATTCCCTGATTTCCAGGTTCTGTAGCCACCCTGTAATAGTATCCGTGGTTAGAAAAGTAAAATATTAATTATAAATTAAACTTAAAAGAGCTTATTTTGTTTTTATTATCAACATATATTAAAGTTTAATGCAAAACTATGTGTGCAGGTTATCAACATTACTATAAAAGTTGTGATTTGTCCTGAACTATAACTTTACGTAGAAGGATCCATCATACAGAGTATACTCAAGGTTCAAGTAGGGCCTTCCAAGCTGCAAGAACTGACAATCAGATTTTTTTTTGGCTGCAACACCTGCATTTGTTGAAATATTCCTTAATTTTGGAATTCAACTCGGGTCTTACTACACCAATCATAACTTAATTTGCAAACGATACTTATGTTTCCATCACAATATTCAAACACACAACTTACTTCTCTTCTGGCTGCTCCCTTTCACGATTCCAGTCACTGACATCTCTCTCCCGTGTCCTATCATTTCCTCTCTCCCTCGATCTGTCCCTGTGACTCCTGGACACTACGGGGGACTCTCTGGGTGATTCGTGTTTCCTCTCCCTACTTCTCCTCCTCCTTCCCCTCTCTTCCCGGCTACTTGTCCTCTCCTCTCGGCTTGTCGTCCTCTCTTTTGACCACCTCTTTCCATCACGCTCCGATCTGTCCCGGGATTGTCTTGGTTCGGGAGATTCGTAATCACGTCTTCGCTGGCGATGGCCTTTGGAGTCCTTGTCCCGCTCTTCTTCTGCTCGCTGTGCAATAGATAGAACGTTAGGGTTGAGTGGGGTTGGTGAAAAGTTATATGTGGGTTGAGCATTACATGTTTGTCCAAATGGATTGTCAGTTAGGAGGACCAAATAAATAAAACTTATTTTTCGGGTGATTGAAAATTTATTTTTTTATAACTGCAGAATTTAGGGCCTAATTATGTCAAAATCCTATTATAATCTTAAAGGACACTGTATTAATTTAAATTGCCTATTTCAGAATTCTGCAAGCTGGAAGAAACGAATGATTACTATTCAGCACATGGTTTACAGAAAATGTTTCAGTCAAAACGGAAACACGCGATTATCTTTGGTAACGAGATAACTATAAAAAGGAATTTGTATCTCTAGTATTTTGTTTTAAGGCAATCTTGGCAAGAAACAGTTGTTAATCGACACTTGCCTCATTCATTATCTAAACTTGCCAAAGCTGCTATAAAAGGGGCGTCAAATTTCATTGTACAAATTTTGTACTTAGCATGAGTTTTCCAGTAAAAGTCAATTTAGGGTTGAGTGCATTATTTGGTTCTCCTAATTAACAAGTAAAATAGACTGAAACAATTTATGTTTGTCCAATTAGGGTTTAGAAAGGAATAAAGATGCTTTTCCAAAGGGCAATTTCAGCAAATAAAAGTTTTACCGAGTCAACCAGCGATAGGGCGTACATTCCCATCCGAGGTCAATGGATGTTTTTGTTATACTCGCTGGATGTGCTGTGGAATATATGTCATGAGAGTACAAGATATACAAATTTCAACAGAATGGCTGGTGAAACGAGAAAGAACTTCCTTAGTTTAATAAGTACAGAAACATTTACCATATTGGAAAACATAAGCCAAATTTTCTAATCCCAATGCAGCAAAGTGTCTAAAAATTATAACTGAATGCGACTTGAGATAGGAAAGGCTACAATAGGAACGAAAATTCAATTAGCAGTACGTCAAAGAGAAATTATAAAGGATGACTGACACATTACTTTAAAAATAATATTTTTTCTGTATTAATTAATCGATTTTAAAATGTACATGAAACTATAATAAAAATCCATTGGGAATTTTTGAAAAGAGTATTAAAAAGTATGTTAAAGTGGTACTTGTGCACTAATGCAACTACTCGGGCCATTTTAAACAGAAGACTATGATGACATTATCACAGTATTCAAGATGTTCAAACATCAATGCACCGTAGGTGTTACTGAAACCTTTGATTTTTTTCAATCGCATAGTTATGTCGACATCGCATTATCCAAAAATGTCTTTAGTGCTATCAAGAATTCAAAGCAGCCTGCATGTTTAATTTAAAAAAAAGTGTTATTTTAACAATTAGAAAATAGCTTTTATGCAGATTTGAGATTTTAAGTATATATGCTGAGGTCAGACAAATGAATTGTTTGGAATTTGAGAGTGAAATTAATCATTACTTAGTATTTATGTACAATGCAGCTATTCTTAAAAGAACCATAGTGTGCATATCCTTAGTGAAATCAGTTGCTCCTTCAAACCAAAAGGAATTGTTTATGTTTGAATAAGAATGAAGTATGTGCAAGCTTTACGCCTAAAACCCGAAGGTTTGAAATTTTATTCCGGTGGGCTTCAGCCGCTGAACACCAAAAATAAAAATAAATAAAAACTTGACATTCCCTTAGAACAGTAGTTCAGAGTGACTACTCCCTCTCAGAAAAATCACTTTGCTGTTAAAACCCACATATACTTCACAAGTAGCAATTCAGCTTTAAAAAAAAAAAAGTGCAATAGTGCAATACTGGCGATACGCGAACAGAATTTGCTATGCTCTTTGTGAAGTTTCGCAGAGGTACTTGCAATAGTACACAAGTACCCTAGAAAATTGCTTTTCATTCGTTAAACGAAAAAACTGAAATTTTGTTTAAAACATTGTTGAATTATTGAGCATGTTTGAAAAAAAAAATCACATGTTGTTAAGAATGATAGGATATTCCCTAATATGGACATTGAAAAATTTCAAGTCTTTCAACTTTCTAGATATTAAATGATTTTCTTTTTTAAAAGTTTTACAGCAATGTTTCAGTTTAAATTTTTCTTTAGGATTTTGAAAAATGACAATTCTATGGCAAGTAGTCAATTTCATAAAAAAAAGAAAATAGGGCAGAAAATGAATAATTTTTATAAAAGGTAATTTTTCAAAAAATTACATATTAATAGATCTAAAATATATTTAACTAATGAGACAAAAGGAAACTAAATTTCATATATGGATGAATAAATAGGAAGGGGAAATGCTTATCCCAGGGGTGCAGTGAGTTTTCTAAAAAATTTAGGTAGAAATTTTAGGGATAATTCCAAAAATTTTAGGATCACTTTAGGGATAGTTTTTAAAAGTTTAGGGATAGTTCAAAAACTTTTAGGCATATTTCTTTTGAATTGACATAGGCTCCTAACACAGACATAATTCTTTTCAAAGCTAGTTTTAATACTGGTAAAAAAACTGCCAATTTTCAAAAAAAAATTGAGTGTCTAATAACTTTTCAGTAAAATAACAATAAAATAATTAAACAATTATACTATTTTGACAAACAAATGAATTTATTTAAATCCACTCTTCTCATCAGGAGGGATATTGAAGTTTTTTCATGGGATTTGGAGGAAAATCGAGGGAATTTTAAGTTTTTATTTTTTTTAGGAACTATTGAAAAATGTAAGTACAATTTTAGGGAGAAATAAAAATTTAAAGTATTTTAGGGCGAATGCAACTCCTGTTATCTTGTATTTTCATTAATTTTCTAGATATTCAATAAATTTTGAATTTTTTTAAAGGTTTTATTACACAATGTTTCCTTACAGTTATGACTTTTCTAGCAAAGTTACATAAAAAAAATAAGGATTTAAATAGATAAGCATGCAAAATATACAATGATTTGATTCTATGAAGTTATACAGATCTATTTAAAGTATACATATCAAGACACTTATTGATAAAATATTAGTAACACAAAGTAAAATACTGAAAAATATTTAATTCTGTCAATAGAATTTCCCTTTTGAAGACTAATTAGACAAAAGTCTATCTTTTTAAAAACAAAAAGTTAAATGTTTAAAATTTATGGCATCGAGTTTTGACTTTTGGGATTATAATTATAAAAGTACAATGTGCAGGAAATTCTATGACACAGAATTATAATCTATAAAAAACATCAAAATATAACTTGCAAAACATTCTGAATATCCAACATTGTAGACAGCTTCCTTGATGGAGTTTCCTTCACTCCCAGATGTTAACTGGAAACTTAATACAGTAGTTTTGGCTCAGGCAACAAATAAAATAAAGTATTTCAGATATTCTATTCCTCAACTTGGAATAAGTTAAACTTTAAAAATTTCTCCAATCTAAATGATTTTCTACTTTATGTAATTTTTTAACTTTATTAAATTTACAATTAGATTTTAATTACATTGAAAAAGCACACCAAAATTATAATTTTTAATTTTCACTTAACTTTATAACTAAAGTTAAGGAGTTTATTTAACTTTATTATGTTTGAGTAAACGTGAAATGTAATAAATTTAAAATTTAAAGTAAACCAGACATGTACCAGATTATCGAAGTTACCATTATGTAATTTTTTTTAAATAAGTTGCATGGCTATTACTTGATTAGATAATCAAAAATGTAAGAAACAAATATTTCATCTATATCACCAAGACTTTTAATACTCTTAAATAACCAACTCTGATAGGAAACAAAAGCGAAATTATTCATGTATACAACTCGGAAGATTTGGAATGGTTTTAAATAATGGCTAAGCCTTTGGTAAACATACATTAGAAATGCAAGATATATATATTTATCTAAGAGATTAAAAACATCTATTACCATTGTACAAGAAAATACTTTACAAGGATACAAAAATTAAAGTAAAGCATAAATTATGCTGGGAATGAAAGACTAATATACTACAAGAAAAAAAAAATACAAAAAAAATAAATGAATAAAATTTCTATACATACTCACCTATTATTTCTTGATAACAATTGTATGTGTCGTTTTCATAAGATTCGTTACAAATACATGCTAAATTAAAATATTAGAAGTTGTCGCAAAGTATTAAACAAGCAAAAAAAAACTTGTTTCTCAACTAGAATTGAAATCTATTTTAAAAATTACTTTTTAACCATTACTTGCAACACTAAAGATGTGATGTAAAACCTGAAACTACTCCAAATATCTTGAATAAATTTAAATCTTTTAATTAGGAGACTCGTTAATGGCATAGCAAATTGAATTGGGAAGTGTTTATGATAGAAATAAATGAAAATTTAGATCAAAAGAATCACAAACATACCAATAAAACAAGCTTAAAGCCCCCATATTGACTAGCGCAACTAAACATATAATGATCTGTTAATATATTACTTTTTAATTTAATTGTGAAAGTGTGCAACTAACGAGCATTACACACATGAACTTACCAAATATTACTCAATTTTAAGCTACAAATAAAAATGTCAATAAGCGTAAATTTTTTTTCTTTTAGATAGGAAGTCACAACAAGTGTCAACAACATATATCATAATTTACTCACCAACTCCTAGATAAAATTAAACTGCATAGCCCATTTAGTGGCGTGTAGTAGCTTGTTTAACATCAACAAGGTTAACTCCTAGTGTTTGGGGAATCATAAAACTTAAGCTGAATCCACTAGCACCATCATTTGCACATTCACACATTAAAACATGCATAATGAATGAAAAAGGACCTATATTGTCTTGCAGAATATCTGTTTAGAGACATTTGCAACTAATAGTTTTATAACATTGTATCTTCGATAGGTCTTCATTGATAAATGAACTTCTAGTGCAGATTTAAAGATAAAACTTTAAACATAAAACTTTATATGGCCAAATATACTAAGCAACACGATTTGATACTTAAAATTATTCCTTAATAAGCAACTTATGTAAAATTGTGCAAGCTTATGCACATATGGTTAACAAACGTATATATTCAGCTTCGATTTAAAATGTAAACTAAAAATGCATTGCGATTTTTGTTAATATAAACAGATATTAGAAATTACATCCATCTATAAAGAGACGTTCTTGATTAAAAAAAACCCCATTGTTTTCCTATTGATACTTCAATTCAAAAAAGCTGATATAGAATGCAAGAATTACAAAATAAAATTCCCAAGAGCAACAACCAACCAAAATTAGGTAGTTACCTTATAAGTGTCCCGGAATTTATCAATTTCTCTATGTATAAGTGACTTCTTGTCTTCTTCCAAATCCATTTCATCTAGTTCCTAAAGTACAAATATGCCACAATGAGAAAAATATTAACTTTAATCGTTTAGAGTAAATTTTGATTATAATTAATAAGTTATTAGTTATCGAGAAATAACTGCAGGAGACGGTTTTTGAAAAATATTTTATAAATATTAGTATATTTAATGTAAAACCATAATAAAATATATCCTGCTTACTTTATTTAAGCAAAGGTATAAATAACATGACAAACAAGAGAAGTGGCTAAAATAAATTGGGCAAACATGCAAGTATACTTTAGATATGCCGAGATAAAATAATATTAGCACACATAACTTTCCCATATTAATAATAAATGCATTCTATATTCAAAGTTTCATGAAAGATAAAAGAAATGTTGTTAAATGGCCACAAAGAAAATGATTCAATGCAAGAATTTTAAGCCATAATTTTATTATAAGTCTACATAACAGGTAAATTTTACTAAAACATCAAACATCTTGTATATAACTGCGAGTTAACGATTGAATTTCAGAACATTTTAATCTTGCACATAAATTACATTTAAAAAATATTTTTTAAGTATTAAAAATTCTATTTTCAGTTAAAATTGTCACAAAGTACTTAAGTGGGTCTGAGAATCAAAAATTAAAAAATTCTCAATTTTTTATATTGTTGTAAAAAATAATAAAAGTATTCCTGAATAAAATTACATAAAAATTTTGTTTCTATCATAGTAGAACTTGAAATATTTAAGTTTTTGTTACATGACAATGGTATCCCGGATATGCTATCTTGAAACTTTGAAACTGTTTTTTCGCTGATGTCTCTTTTTTAGTTTAAATTGATATAACTCAAAAACTACTTATTATAAATATATTAAACTTTTGGCAATTACTTTTTCATATATGTTATTTAAATTTGTCTTCAGGAATTGTGTATTTTGATTGAACTTTTTTTTTTAAAGTTTTTTGAGCTTAGCATACTATGGGTTTTATACAGTTCTTGCACAAAATATATTAATTCTTTCTAAATATTTTTTTGATGTGAATTATAAAAAGTTAATGCAAAAATGAAGTGATTTTTTTTTTTTTTTATTTTAAGTTTTTTAGATATATCAAATTTATGTAACATTAAATTTTGATGTTTTTTCATTTTTTTTAAATTAAATTTGAAAGTTTAAAATAGTTATTTTAGTTTCCAAGCATAATACAATACTGCATAAAAAATTTCAGAATAATTCTAAAAATAAAGATTTTAGAATTTTGAGTCCTTGGACCCCCTTAAAGGCAACATAATATACTTCTTTACTTTTATGTTTTAAATTTATGAATGAAGAAAATCACTTGCATTTTTCTTCAATCTTTCATAGTCGATTCTAGGTTTGGGGCTGTTGTGTTCCGAGTTGTTGGTCTTTTCAGTCTGGTGTACAACAGTAATTGGAGGTGGAATATCTATAAATATATTAATTTATGTTGAACAAATCTTATGGATAGTTATTTAGAAAAATTAAAAAAGAAAAGTTTTGCCAATTCTAATAACAATGCAAACAGACCGTCTCTGATTTTTTAAAAAAAAAATCTACAAAGCATCTTCCTGGTATTTCTAAAATTGCAAAATTAGCCAAAAAATATTTGAATACTAGGATGAGTTACCACATTACTCTATAAAAAAAAATTGGTCAAGTTCAAATACAGACAAATTGAGTGTTCCATACACTAACCGCGTTTTCTATTTTTTCTATAAATATAATAATATCACGCAAAAAAAAAAAAAAAAATCAAATCAAAATGAGTGATAATTATCTTTGAAAAGCCCATTTTATACTCTTGCACATGAATACAGAAGGAGAAAAAAACAGCTCAAGTGTATTTCACTTTATAAGTGACTATTTTACAGTGAAATAATCAAATTTCTCCAGTGATAGAAACTGGCACATATCTTAATATAGTTTTAAAATTTTAAGTTTTAAATATAGTAGATTGAAAAAATATAACGAAAAATTAGAATGACACAAAAAGCTAAATTACAACACAATCCATCCAAATAGTAGTTAACACATTCACATGAAGAAAGGTAATAAACAGTTTATTAGTAATCATATTTTTGATTAGTTTAAATAAGTTGATATTTTGTTATTTATAATCATCAAATTTCATAATTTTTTCCAATTTTTCTACCTAAGTTTCAGAATTTAAAAAGGGGACAAGTACTTTTTCAACACTAAAGTCTTGTTTTTAAAATTATAACACAACACCTGAATATATTTTTCAAATCTTCTCGTCTTTGGCCTTTATTTAGTATCGAAGTTAAGGAAATAGAAGTTTTAATAAAATAAACAATCAATTCAAACTAGTTTTATATATTTTTTAATGTCTGGAATGAACAAAAAGACATCGAAGTAATTTGAAGGCTATTCTGTTTTCAAGGTAGCCTAAAAATTCAGATAAAAAAGTTTCCCGATTGATTTCTAATAATTCCGATTTTACAGCAAACTTTTTATAAATTTCATCTTTTGCAGAAGTGTTAAATCTAATCAAATGAAACTTGTATGCTAAAGAGATAATCTGTCTATTTTTTAAAAATAGTTTTGCAGTAATGAAAAGTTTAAATTATTACATAACATTAAATAACAATTATCACCAAAATTTTTTGGAAATATAGCGCCAAAACGTGGATGAACGGGGAAACGTACCTTCAAAACAACGATAGCAAATTTCCCCGATTTTCATGAAATTTAAAAAAGTTCCCAAAAATTTCAGTAATTTTTTTCCAGAATCAGAAAATCCCCTTACATGTAACCAGGTTATGTTGCCACTCTGCGTTTTTTACTTTAGAGTAAGAAACATTAAAAAGAGAAAATTTTAGCAAATCTTCACTGTAGTATTCTGTTAAAACTACAATTGACATGCAAGCATTTTAATGGATTAGTTGCATATAGTTTACATTCTAATCCGCATTTAAAACTGAATTGAATCCAAGAAATACAGAAATAAAATATAAATACCCCTGTCATCTGATGGTTTGGTCAATTCATATGAATGTGCATTAATTAAGCCTTGTAAGCTGCTCATTATGGCATTATCTCGTTGCTTAGTTGCTTCATCTAACGCATCATCAGTAGTTTCTCCTTCTTCCTTACTACTGTCTTCTTTTTCAGGTTTTTCTTCTTTTTCATCTCCATCCTGCTGTTTGGCCATTTTAGTTGCTTTATATTCATCCAATTTTTCTTTTGTCTTACCATCCACCTTAACCTGAGAATAAAAAATTTTACTTGAAATTCCACAAGTCCCAAATACAGAAATACATTTTGACAAACTTTAAATCATAACTTTGAATGTAGAGTTGATTGATAAATCTTTTATATGAAGGTAATATTTTTATCTTTGAAATATATTAATAATATCTTACAATACTTCCAGAATTCAATTACATGGTTTACATTAAAAGAAATTAATATAATTGCAAACTTAAATTCCCCCATAAAAGATGTTGTAGGAAGAAAATAACAGTTTGAGTTGAGGCAAGGATTTTTTTAATTAAGACAAATGTGATATTAATGGAGAAAATACATTTTATCATTCCTCCTTACTTTTCTGTTTTCAATAAAAAGTGCACTTGTGTTATCTCTTGTATATTATCAGGGTGGCCGCAAAATTCAGGAAAAAAAGTTACCTGATAATTCCCTGATTTTACGGCAAATAAAATTTCCCCAACTTTTCCAGATGTGTAGACACTCGGATCAAATAGGCATAAAAAATTGGTCTATTTTAAAAAAAGTTTTGGAGGTAATGAAAAGTTTAAAGTATCCCTTAACATTACACTTCTAATGATTAGCACCATAAATTTCCGGGAAAATGGCGGCAAAATATGGATGAACGGGGAAACGTGACTTCAGAATAAAGAAAATTACCCTGATTTTTTCCAGAATCAGAAAGCTCTCTGACATTTATCTGATTTCCAGTTTCTGTGGCCACTCTGATTTTGAATGCTTTAAAATGTCCCATACTTTGAACTAGATTCCTGTACAAACTAAATAGAGTTGAGAATATATAAATCTTAATGAGCTTTAAAACTGTGTACATACCACGAGTTTTTTCTCTCCAAGCTCATAATCATGCAATAGCCTCATAGCTCTGAGTGCTGATTCAGGATCACCATATTCACAAAACCCAAATGCTAAAAATGAATTTAAAGAATTGATACTGTTGAAATATATTATTAATAGCTAGGGTATTAAAATGCAAATATAACAAGCATCTAAGTCATTATATGGCAAACCAACCACCTCAGATTTTGATGAAACCTTCAGGGATCAAACTCCTTAATGATATAAATGAGAAAATATTTTTTATAAAAAAAAATTTATCAATAGGTTTTTATAAAATCAATTTTTGAAATTTTGAAGAATCATAATTTGGCTTGCATAGACATATTTAGTCTAGAATTTCTCACATTTTATAAGGCTTACATAATTGTTTGATCCCTCATTTTATTATATAAGTTTTCATTGGATATATAACTCGACAATTCAATTCAGGAGGGGGGAAAATGTTATTAAAATTTTGGGGGGAAAAAATGAGTTAGTTTTTTTTTTTTTTAAATATTCTAATTTTTAAACCTGAAACTTTTAGTGTAAGACTCCTCCATAGGTTTAGGAATTATAGCAAACAAAATTCAAATTACGTAAAAAAAAATGCTTTTTACATGATCAGACAACAATGTTTTAATCACCTGATTAGCAGGCTATTATGGATTTACTATAAAAATAACTAATTGCACAATAACTCCTGATTCTAAGGAGGTCCCACTCTAAAAATTGTATTATTTAAAGCTGGACAATATTACAAAAAACATTTTTTTTTTAATTAAAGGGAAAAAAACTTGATGTTTTTCTTTAAGATTTTCATAATTTTTTTTTCTCTCTCAATAAGAGAATATTATGAAATTTTTAATGTACTCAAAAAGAATATTATTAAATCTCATAATATTCTCTTCAAAATGCGTAATGTAAACAATTCTGTAAAGCTTATAGAACTTCAAAAATTCAAAATGTCAATGAAAGCCAAACTTTTTTTTCTTTTTCAAAATTTAATAAATTACATAAAAACACAATTAGATTAAAAAATATTGTATAAATATATTTTCAAGTATATCATTCATGGTTCATGCACTTGAAGGATAAAGAAATTCAAGGACTTTTCAAGCATGCTTTATCAACACAAATATACAAAAAAAATTCTAAAAAATCTTAATTAGCAAACAGTGCATGTTCAAATCGAGTAAATACAAAATAAAATATGTTTTTTAGGTTTCAATCGAAGAAATTTTTTGGTTTAAAATAGAAGAAAAACACTTTCCGAGTATATTGGAAACAATACTGTCCTTAAAAACAAAAGTAAAGTAGGGAACACTCACTTGGTTATAACGCCAATTTCAGGTGTGAATATCCGTTTATTTTTCTTGTTTCATTATATTAAAACTTTCGTTAAATAACGATAAAAAATTCTTAGTAATAAAACTGTCTTCTCATACTGCATGTACTACTTCTAATATTGCATGTTTTTTTTTTCACCACATAAAAATAATTGAATCGCGCTGTCAGAGAACATGCAATGAAATAATTTATCAATGTTTTCATTTGAATTTATATGAGCCTAGGTTTTTTTTATGATTTTCAACGTCCATAATATTTCAGTATTTAAAAACTTCGTTTTAAACTACATGCATCTCCGCCGTGCTTGCTTGAGATGCAATCGATGACTTGATAGTTGCGGATAATATTTGCTTTAGGGGTATTTTTTATCATTAGAAATAATCTTAACAATGCTTATCGAACTACTTGTTAGAGAAACTAAATCTATGTGCTTTTTGTTCTTTGCATAGCTTTTTAAAGCACTTTCTATTCCATTAATGCTGTGCTGGAATGGGGAAGTTGCATGATTTTCAAACTCTTTTGAAAACACTAGTTCCTTTTAAAATAAGCATAATGGTACCATTTACAGTTAAATAAAATTCAATTTATATTATTTAAATTAACTTTTAAAGGACCCTGACGTCACTTCCTTTAAAAACACTGTCTTTGCACTGTGACGTCACGATACATAGCCTAGGTTCTTCCGGTTATTCGATTCCTGCAAAACCAAAGCGGTTGTGACTTCGGGTTTTTTCTTTTAAAGTTGTTGCACTGAAATTTTATATTTACAATGTCAAAAGTGCCGTATAAGTATTGCATTGTTCCTTGCTGCAAAAATACCACCACTTATGCTCCGGGTAAAAAAAAAATTATAGTGAACCTAAGGAAGGATCCTTAAACAATGGTGCACTGTAATGAAGCGAGACAAAACCAAAAATACGAAATTGTTTTATGAAATTTTTCTCTACTGCTGTGAACATTATTTTTCAGTAAATTGAGATTATTTTTTGTTTGAAATGATTTAAAATATACATGCATACCTGCCAACATTGGCATTTTCAAATTAGTACAATTTTTACGGAACAAATATTTGCATTCCTATGAAAGTCAAATAGCGACAATATTTATGAATGTAATATAGAAATAATAGTAATTCTATAACAAATGCAAAAAAAAAAAAAAAAAAAAAAAAAAAAAAAAAAAAAAAAAATTGCAGAATATTAAATTGCTCTCAAATATAACAAATTGTTACATTTTAGCACAAAATGGAAATTATAAAATAAAAAACTAACTTGGATTTAAAAATAAATCAAATTTAAACTTTACTATGAAATCTCTGATGAGGTTTAAGATTTAGTCTACATTACACCTAAATAAAACATGCTTTATGAAACAAAAACTCTAGTGAAACATACAATGAGTTGGTGGTATTCAAAGTGTTTAATCACACGCACAAATATCAATTATGCAGGCTTTCGAATTCTTATTATTACATTTGATGTTGTCACTGTGCTTTTTAGAATTGATATGAACTTCGACTAAATCCTCCATGAGAAATCTTAATATCAGATGCATAGATAGAGCAGAATGCAAAATTTGTTTCTTTGTTTGAATTTCTGATGTTTAGAAGTAAACCGCTTGGTTTGAAGTAAACTCCAAAAAAACTTGTTATTTTCTGGAATCTTACACCAGGATTGTTTAACTTGGATATTTTAAAATAAATAATTAAGACTAACAAAGAAGCTGAAAACCGAAAGTGCTTTAATCTCTAAAGTAAGTCCGAGAAAACGAAACAGTCGTTCGGCGAGTGCCGCCAAAACAATTGAAAACGGCGGCGTCGCGATTTAGTGCGCAGCGTTGGAGTACGGTCCAAAAGAAGAAAGAATAAAAAAAAAAACCTAAAGCACTTTCAGTTTTCTACTTTATTAATATCTAAAGTTCGAGACAACGAAACAGTTGCTTGGTTCGCCAAATCCCGTCGGCAACACAGATGAAAACAATGAATTTCCGGCGCCGCGCTTAAGTGCATTTATTATATACGCGCAACATTATTGTACGGTCCAAACAGAAGAAAGAACCAAAATATAAAGCATTTTTGGTTATCAGATTCTTTATTAATCTCTTAAGTCTGAGGAAAAGCAATAGTTGTTTGGTTCGCCAGGTCCCGTTGGCAACACAAATGAAAACAGTGCATCCCCAGGGCCGTGGTCCAGTACTATTATTTACGTTTTGGAGTCCAGTCCAAAAGAAAGTAGAATTAAAAAACTAAAGCACTTTCGGTTTTCTGCTTCTTTATTAACTTGTAAAGCCCGAAAAATCGAAGCAGTGGTTTGGTTTGCCAAATCTAGTCGGCAACAGAAAAGAAAACAATGCATCCTCGCCAACGCGCTTTAGTGCTGAACATATGCGCAATCTTGGAGTGTGAATAAATATTTTGATTGACGCGGCAGCTTTGGAAAATCGTTTCGGTTTCGTTGGTGTCTTGAAAAAATATTTAAAAAAAAAAAAAAAAAAAAAAAAAAAAATTAAGAAGGGGAAAAAAAAAAAAAAAAAAAAAACGGTTTTAGGGAAAAACGAAAATTACAGTGAAATCCGTACGATTTTTTTAGCTGTTCGTACACCCGTACAAAATAGTAAAAATCCGTACATTGTACGGATGATTCGTACAAGTTGGCAGGTATGTACATGAAATAATTTGTTTTCGTTATGATATCTTTTCTTTAGCATTTCAGATCAATAACTGGCTTCATTTTATATTTTAATAGATCATTAAGAATTCGAAGTTTTGTAAAAATATTTTCCCTTCAATTAACAAACGAATTATGCGAGATATTTCAATTGGGTCTTTTAAGAGTATTTATTAATATTATTGATCTTTTCTTTCTTTGAAGATTAAAAAACAGTTGTTTGCAATTTTCAAATCGTGAATACATCCTATGGTATTATCGCCATAAATTCCACGCCCTGCTCTTTAAAAAAAAAAAAGTAATATTATTATCTCCACAATATGTTTAAACAGAGGCATTTTAAAATTTTGTCCTTTTCTGTGAAAATAACTTATACAAACGTATTGAATTTTAGGTACTACTACACATTGGTATTTGGGAAATTATTTTTGAGTCTTGATGTCGTTAGAAAAAGTGGGTTATTTTAAATACTTTCAAAACAAAACTATGAAAAAGAAAAGCTGTATTTAAGTTCTATTTAAAATTCTAGTAGGTTCACTGTAGTGAATCATTATTTCATTTTCAATTGAAATCAAAGTTCTAAAAAAATTACAAATTAAGTTATGGCCGTTGCAATTAGACTGATTAAGTAACTAGATTTTTATTGATTAAATATCAAATGGAAAAACTTTGAAAATATATATTTTTTGACACTTGTTTAAGTGTGGGAAAAAGAAGAAAAAAATGCGAGTCTTGTTAAAAAATTAAAGAAAAAACGTATACAATGAAGTAACCTTAAGATCAACAAAATTATATTAGAACTCAAAAAAACATAAATGATAACAAAAATTAAAGGAAATTCTATAATTTAAAAATCACTAATCTTTGAATTTTAACTCCTTATTTCTGCAAAGGTTGGACTTCTTGACGAAAATGATATCATACATCTACTCTTGGAAGGTTATCCGATTGTACTTTTTTAAATCCTTGGTCTAACAGCATGATAAATTTGTAGGGACAATTAAAAAAAAAATCAAGATCAAATTAAAAAAAAATCGTAATGAATATTTTAAATATTAACATGTGGAGTCAGGCCCTGATCATCGCCTAGGCCCTAGATTTTAGGGGGCCCCGAAATTATCTGTAAACCTGTAACTTTTGTTTCACAAAAGTTATGTGAATATTTTATATAATCCGTATAAAAGAATTTTTACATAAAAATCATTTTGTATTGTACTTGAACCGTCTTTATTATCCTAGAGTGTATTCATTCTAATAAACCAAACCATCATTTAAGAGCTTAAAAAACAAGCTTTCTTGAAAGATAAAGAAAAAATATTGAAAGAAAGTATTGAAAAATTTATTATGCGATCAGCAAGTGTACACTCTGAAGTTGTGAATAATGCTGCATATATTGTTGTCACGGATATTACTACACATTGTGATAATGAAATACAATGCTATCAGGGGTCAAAGTGATAAAATAAGAATATAAGATTTTTTTAAAAAAAATATAGGACAATTTAAAACATCAAATAACTGCACACAGTTACTACTGAACTTAAAAATTAACTCGTTTTACATTTATATACTCGTTATATTGTATTTAAGAGAATAGAAAACACACCTTTAAAAAAAAGAAATCTCCTGATCCTGAATATGTCATTCGTTATCCATCCCTAAATCAAGTTTTACTAATTACATTATTTGTCATCTTGAGTCTTTTGCTTCCAGCATCTATAACTGCTTGAACTGCTCCAATTTCTGTAAGTATTTTCTTTTTAATCCTGTTTGCAGTCTTTTGTTGGTTCAATGGAAATTGGAAAAATGGGAGATTTAGCGCCGAATGTGGCGAACCAGTTACTTGGTTTTCCAGAAACCATAGTGACCGTTTGGATTTGACAACACAACGTCTTGACGTCATTTTCAATTTTGACGACTTTTATGAAAAAATCGTGGCTAATATTCCAAAATCCGGGACGGATTCTGCGCCAAGGTGGTTTTCGTCAAAAAATGGCAGCCCTACCATTTTTTAAGAGCAAGATAATTTCCTATGGTTGCCATAATTAGGCGCGGTTTGGTGTAAACAATTCGTGGCGCAGAATCCGTATCGGATTTGGAATAAAAATATCCATATCCGACATTATACAGTAAATTTTAACCCTTTTGTTTCCTTCATCAATTATTGACTGAGCACTCAAAATGTTCTTTAGTAGTCCTGCAAGTTAATCATAAGTTGTTTTTATCCGTTTTTCTCGAGGCAAGAGTTTTGTTGCTGCATCTCTTTGTATTATGACCAATTAATTTACTACGTTGAAGGAGAAAACAAATCAGAAATTCAACACCGCGTGCTATGGAAAAATTCACATATTTACAACTCCCGCCGGTCCAGTAGAGTTGAGTTGTAGGTTATGCAGCACGTGATGTCACAAGAGAAAACTACAAACATCGCTTTTGTCAGGACTTTTTCACCTACGATCGCGCCAAAGAATCCGAAATATAAAAAAAAGGCAACGAACGGCACCGTTATTATGAGTTCGAAAAAAATATAAATCGAATCAATATAGAAATATAGGATATATAGGACAATTCTAAAATATAGGACAATATAGGACGTTTTTGCCGATTTTTAAAAAAATATAGGATTTTTAGGACGTTTGCGACCCCTGTGCTATCCATAACCAAGTTTTTTCTCTTTTGATTTATAAATATGATTGTTTTAAATTTGTTTCTTTATTTGTGATAAAAAAATAACTTTTAGAAAGCAATATTAACATTAATTTATCAACTTTTTCTATATTTAAAATTCATTAATTTTACTTTGTGTCAAGTAAATTTCCAACAAATCTCGCTTTTGAAAAAGGGGCCCCTGAAAATGTCTGGGCCTTGGGCCCAACTTGTCATGGTCAGGTCCTGTGAGGAGTTATAGATTATATAAGCAATCGCTTCATTCAATGCACTGAACACGAGGTGAAGTTAGTTAGGGGTGCGGAGTCTTCGTGCATCCTGACGTCACCAGTCAACAGGGCTGTTTTTGGTCACGTGATGTTGTTGACGTTTTCGCTTATATTTAATTGCATTTTTCGTATTTAATGAAACGATTTTTGAACATTTTGATTGAATATTCAGAAACTGCATAAATTTTTCTCTTGGAAAAATATAATTTTATGGCATTTTGGGTATAGTGCAACTTCCCCATTATTGGCACACGAAGTACATCGTGCAATATGGGTTATCCAACATGTAGGCTTCCAATCAAACCCATGAATTATATCCCTGCTTTTCTAACCGGTTTGAATTGAAAATACAATTTACAGCCATTTTTAATCAGTACGCAAAAACGAAACAAGCGATTTGATCAGTGTGAACCAGTTTTTAAATATCTACGAGCTGCGCTGTACGCATCGAAGGGAGAAAGCAAACTAGCAGGAGGAATGACGCAATCTTGTATGTTTTCGTAGTTTTCTGGTCGCTGATTAGCTTAACAAAATTCGAAGGATTCTACTCTTTTTGAAAACCAACATTTTTAAATAGGCTATATTTTTCAAGGTTTTATAAAAACGTACGAACCATGTTATTTTAGAGAATGATTCCTGAAGTTTCATTTAAATCTGAGATGAAAAGGTTGAAAATTGAAAATTTTTGGTTGGCTTGGCATCGAACGAAATATACAAAAAAAATTCCTGAATTCATTTTGATCATAAGTTGTAAAGTTTTGAATTAATATTAAACAAAAGTTTTTAAGTCCCAAGTTTAAAGAGTTAATAAAACAACAAGTCATTTTCCAAAACATCCTGAAGAACTAACTTTTACATAAGTAAAAAACAAATTAAAATTTTTCGTTGGCCTTCCATTAACAACAAACCTGGATAGGAAATGTAGTGCTTTAAACAGGGATGTAAGTGCCAAAATGTGATTTTGGAGCACTTCTGGAGCAGTAAAAATATGGTTTTGGAGCAGTGAAATACGGTTTTGGAACAGTAAAAATAGGATTTTGGAGCAGTTAAATACGGTTTTGGAGCAGTAAAAATATGATTTTGGAGCAGTTAGATACAGTTTTGGAGCAGTAAAGTATTGCATTAAAATTAACGATTTGTCGAACATTTGTTAGTATTTTGACCGAAATATATCTACTTTATGCTAACTTAAAGTCAAAAAAGTCAATTTGCGTGTAAATTAATTTACATTAAGAATAATTATTAATTTGAATATATTATGTAAAAGATAAATTAAATGGTAGTGTTTATTTTCAGATAGGGCATTTTTGTCATTTTTCGTGCTATTATCAGTGCTAGGAAAAAAAGAATGTGATCATTAACTTCTGGCCCAACAATAAAAGTCTGAAGAAATTCATTTCCCTTTCAAACTATCCAATAAGAAACCATGAATTCATATTTGTAATACTGAGCACAAAACAAACACTGAAAATTTAAAAAGTTAAAAAGTAAATTTCGTAAAATTAATAGCTGATAATTGTAATGGTTTCTTTTATATTAGTAGTACTATTATTTTTCTTCATTAAAATAATATTTACTTACTCAAATGTTTTGATTCGATTATGGATAATTTACAAGTATTTCAACAATCCATTGCATGTCTAATTAAATTTGAAAATACAATTATAAAACAAATAAATTCTGCAAAAAAATTCGCACACCTATTTAGCTTAAAAAGTATTTAGAATAATTTTTTTTTACATTATATTGATTTTAAATATGATAAATTGTCGAAATACAATAATCAACTCCAAATAATAAGACTGCCAATAATAATCCAATTAAAATGTATAAGTCCTCCATTACAAATGTTGTACATACATATATTTTTAAGCAATGAAAACAAGTAAATTTTTTTGCCTATTTGGTAGAATGCAATGAAACAAAAGCTTGTTTCTTTCTGTTCTCTTCCAGGTTCTTTAAGTACATACTGATTCTTGATTTTGCTTCTTTAAGAAGCACTTGTCCGCTTTCTACGAGATGCATACTCTTCTTTTTAATCCCTTCTTCAATATTTTTTTCAGCGTTGTTTATAATTCTTGGGATGCTTTTAATTTTTGTTGTAAATCAGATTCTTCAGCTTTCAATTGCATTGTGTCTGTAATGACTTCAACTTTTGGCTTAGTAACTTTTCGTTTTTGTTGCTCCATTCTGCTTGAATACTTTTTGTAAGCACCCCGTGCAGCTTTTAGCATCTCAACTGTAACCTGAAATGTGTCCAAGCCTCCTAGTATTTCAACATGTGATTTCACTTGTCTTAGACCATTTATACTGTAAATATTTAAATTCAATCGACTCTCCAACAGTTGCTTATTTATGCTGAAACCTCTCTCTACATCCGCATTTCCATGAGGCAGACTCAGAAGGGCATTAGATAGCAAAGGATACTTCGCATTTCCAAGATTATCTCTAATGCAGTGATGCAAGTACCAAAATGTGATTTTGGAGCACTGTCAGAGCAGTAAAAATAAGATTTTGGAGCAGTAAATTATTACATTTAAATTAGTGATGGAGCAAATATTTTTGTATATTTCAACCTTGATATTTCAAATTAATTTAAAGTAAAAAAAAGGTGTAACTTATTCATTATATAAATACGTTTGCATTCTAAATTTACATTAATTTGATTGCATTACTCAAAAACTAAATTAAAAAGCATGACATTTATTAACATCTTTGCCAACAATTAAAATATTAGAAGTTTTCAATGATATCATAAGGTTCGGGGCACAGCATGGCCCTAGTGTTGCTTTGCGCCACAAAAACTAACCAACCAACCAACCATTAGGTTCGGTTCATCATTGAAAGTCTTTCGAAATAATCTCAGTTAGCTACTTTTAACCAACTGATGAAATAAGATTTTTTTTTCTTTAAATTACCTATAGAAGTTCTTCCCAATAATCCAAAATAATTTAACTGTATACAAAGTACTACCCCCCCCCCCCCCATGCAAAAAAAAGTGAAACAAGGCTGCTTAGCAGCAAGCTTTAGATTTCATAACTTGTTTGGGTTGGTAGGTTCATTTAGCAGGTTTTTTTAGAGCTATTTGTTAATTGAAAGATATTTTTTTTAACTCAAAAATTAATACCTCTAACTGAAATTTGACAATTATACTAGCATTTAATTTATATATAAAAAATAACTTCTAATGTAATTAAATAATAAATTAAAACAAGGCAAGTTGAAAAATAGTAATTTTTGTAGTGGTTTGTTTTATAACACTACTCTCCATTGTCTAAATGGATTATAGAGGGTTCCCATGTGAAATCTCAAGGTCAATGGAAACAAAATGATCTTAAGTCTGTGGTTTTGTGTAATCCTTAAAAAAAAAAACGACACATTTGGTTAGTTTTTTTTTTTTAATATATGCTAAAAAATATTCATGTACTCTTAAAGTACTAAGAAAATTTTTTATTATCTTTAGTTACAACCAGGCAAGAAAAAATATCCAAATTGGATGCATAAAGATTGATTTCATGCCTTCTACAGTTTGAATACAAAGCGCGAATCCCTGGTTGGTTGATTGAAGTTTAACGGCGCAAAGGCCATACTGCCGCGAATCCCTGATCTTTCCCGCTGCTAATTTAAAAACAAATATTTGTAAATACAAGAAATCTTTACTTTTTTAAAAATAGAGGCTTAAATCCCCCTCCCCCATTCAAGTTCTTCGTAGAATTTCTAGTCTACCTACGGTACGACTTGGCGCTTTTTCTGGAAATTGGCTACAATAAAAGAATGACGTAATATGCTTTTTCCCGTTTCTTGCCAAGTCAAAATCATGATCCAACATCCAGGGTTACAAAAAAAATCATTTACTAATAGTCACCAATCCTTCCACCTAATCACCACGGCAAGTTCAAAATTCAAATCCCGTTTTACCGATGACTTATAAATTAAGCCCGGAAGTGTTTGGAGAGGGGTCTGTCAATTGGATTAAGTTTAGAAATTAAAAAAAAATATTCGAGTTTTCTTTTAGCTTAAAGAAAGCTATGTATTTCTTTATTATTGAAACCAGGCAAGAGAGCAAATCTAAACCGGATGCACTAAGATTGCTTGTGTGAAAAATAGAATACTTGTATTCTATTTTTAACACGGAGCCTCGGTAAAAAAAATTCTAAAAATAATCATGTATTCTATAAGTATATAAAAAAAAATAATTCTATAACTAAAATCAGCCAAGAAAACAGATTTAAATCAGATGTACACAGATTCATTTACTACTTCTTTACAGTTTGAAAAACCTACAACTAAACTGAGAAAATGTAATATGTATTTTCAAGTGCGAACCCGTTCCGGCACGTTAGCTGACGAAAAACGCCCTTGAAGTGCAAAATACTCGTTATCGCTTTATTGGCGACGTTCCATGATAATTTTGAAAAATTTCGAGCCAAAATTCTCGCCAAGTAGTTTTTGAAGTGAAAAAATGTTTTTTTGGCGCAGTTCGGCGCAATCTTGGCCGAAAAGAGGTTTTTGGCGCAGTTTGGAGCAGGGTAGTCAGTTTGGCGCACTTCGGCGCAATTGGAGCAGCTCTTACATCCCTGTTTAAATGAAATAACTCCAAATTAAGAAACAAACACCACAGTGTTATGTGATGTGCAATCCCCTTTCATTTAAATAAAACAATTAATTTTAATATACAAGTAAAAATATACCTTGTAACTTTCCATTAGCACCTTGAACACGCTTCCAGTTTAAAACAATTCCACATCTCTGAAAATAAATCAATTTTGATTTGATTATTTAAAAAAAAAATATTGTTAATACCTTATCCATAGTAAATGGCACTCAATATGTAATGACAGAATAGTTCCTCCATTGAAAATATGAAAATTTAGTGAATAGAAGGCATGGAATATAAATATTATAATTTTGCGTTTACTACACATATTAAAAGAAAATCTAAAAATCTTCATAAAACTATGGAAAATCTGTAAAAAAGTTGGCATCTCTAAATAACTGCAGAGTATAATGGCATTTTAAAACAAATATATTAAAAGTTGTTGAAGACAAATTATATGCTATTCCAATCAGATCTTATCAGCAAAAACATCATGCTTGCTCAACCTTTTGTTAGGGAACAAGTTTGTAAAAAGTTGTCATCATTTTGGAAATTATTTTTTATAATTAACTATAAATAAGTAACACAAAAGCTATTGGCAATTGCTATTGAAGGCAGGGTTCATACTCATTTTCAGAAAAAAAAAATCACGAGTTTTCCATTGCAGAGTAAATTATTTTTAGCCACATAAATATAGTCAAACCTCAATTACACAAATTCTTTTGATAACTCGAAAAAAGTCATTTTTCTTTAGGAATAACTTTCAGCAAATCTATGTTAACAAAAAATTCTGTAACTTTCAATTCCTCGTTAGGGTTAAACAAATGAGTAGGATTTTTTTTAAAGAGTAACAATGACTTTTTCCAGATTTTAGGGTAAATTTTTCTGTTTTCCCTGAAAACACTGAGATTTTAAGGCTAATTTATTTTCCTTGAATTTTCCAGGTTTTCCCTGAGGTGTACAAACCTTGGAAGGAGAAGAGGAAAAGGTTTGGTTAGTTATTAAAATCCTATTAAAAAAATCCTGCTTGCTTAACCTGTTATTAAAAGACAAGTATATAAAAAGTTATTCTGTTGTTATATCACACAGGGATGCCACTCAAAATCCAAAACAAAACTCCCCGACTTTTCCATGCCATTTTTTTTAATTTTCCAGTTTCATTTCAAGCCGAAGTAGGTAAATTTCAATATTGGCAAAAGATTGAGAAAAGATATTTCGTGCAGGTTGTTTTTGTAGGTTTCAAAGAACGTTTGTAAAACCATAAAACTATGGAAAATCTGTAAAAAAGTTGGCATCTCTAAATAACTGCAGTGTATAATGGCATTTTAAAACAAATACATTAAAAGTTGTTGAAGATAAATTATATACTTTTCCAATCAGATCTTATCAGCAAAAACATCATGCTTGCTCAACCTTTTGTTAGGGAACAAGTTTGTAGAAAGTTGTCATCATTTTGGAAATTGTTTTTTATAATTACACTATAAATAAGTAACACAAAAGCTTTTGAAGGTAGGGTTCATACTCATTTTCAGAAAGAAAAAAATTCCCCGAATTTTCCAGAGTCACGTTTTTCACTGCGGAGTTAATTATTTTTGGCCACATAGTCAAAACTCGATTACACAAATTCTTCCGATAACTCAAAAAAAGTCATTTTTCTTTAAGAATAACTTTCTGCAAATCTATGATATAAAAAAATTCTGTAACTTCAATTCCTCGAGTTAGGGTTAAACAAATGAGAAGGATTTTTTTTCCAGAGTAACAAAGACTTTTTCCAAAGACTTTTATATACTTCCAAAGACTTTTTATAGGGAGAATTTTTTTTCCCCAGAGATTTTAAGGCTAATTTATATTCCATGTGTTTTCTCTGAGGCGTACAAACCCTGGAAGGGAAAGAGGACGAGGTTTGGTTAGTTATTGAAATCGTATTAAAAAAAAAATCCTGCTTGCTTAACCTTTTATTAAAAGACAAGTACATAAAAAGTTATTATTCTATTGTTATATCACTCAGGGTTGCCACTTAAAATGCAAAACAAAATTCCCTTACTTTTGCAGGTTTTCCAAACAATTCTTTTTATTTAATTTTCCATGTTTCAAGCCGAAGTAATCAAAAATGTTGCATACAATTGCAGTTAAAATTGTAATTTTAAAAGATCATACAAAAAAATTTTTACAATATTTTAATGTACATTTTTATCATTAATCAAAATTAGCAAAAATCCACTTTTTCGCCGAAATGTAAAATTTTTTGCAATATTAGTCACAAACACTGATGTACTTACTCACGAAGATAAATTGATTAGATGGTAGAAGTAGCAAAGTATTTTTCTCCCTTTATTTTTTCCAGGGGTTAAAAAGAGTCAAAATTTTTTTTAAAAAAAACGGAAAATATATATTTACAGTGGTTATTTTGAACCACAAAAAATTGCTGAATAAGAATATATTTGTGTATAATAGTGTAACATTAAACTTTACTTTTAATGATTATGACCACAAATTTCCTAGTAAATGGTGCCAAAAATATGGATCAATGGGAAAATGTACCTTTAATAATGATATAAAATTTCCTTAATTTCTGTGAAATTTTAAATAATTCCGTGACATTTCCCTGAATCAGAGAGCTTCCTGACACTGCCCTGATTTCCAGGTTCTGTGGCCACTCTAATTAATCAAAACCTTAAGCCAGCTGTGTGCACTGCACATGCATGATTTCATAATGCAATACATGAAGTATTTTGATTGGATGGTGAATATCAACAGACAGCATGCTCAACGTTTAATTAGAGAACAAGTTTCTAGAAAGTTATTATCATTTTGGAAATCTTGTCTCAAATTTTATAATTATGTGACCATGCAGTTGAATACTTGTTACATGGAACTTATAAGATTTAAAAAAAAAAAAATTATTTCACTAATTTAATGTCAAATACAATAAATGATTTTCATTTTATTGCATAAAATGGAAGCAAAGTAAAATAAAAAATTACCTGAAGTATTTGTCGAACTAGATTGTCTGGGGCCCTATCTGTAATATTTCCTACAAATACAGTAACTGGAGGACCTTTAGGAGTTTCATGCTGCTCCACATTGTTATTCTGAATGGATTATAAATATATTAAAACACTAAAATAAAATATACTTTAAAAATAACATTAAAACAGGAGTATAAAATTAAATTATTTCATTTATCATACTGTATTAGGAAACTTACCTCATACTTTCTGTAACTTGTATGGGTATTTAATTTTTTCATTTTCATTTGATGATGCTGTTGCATAGGAATAGGTGCTGGTATTGTCATAGCAACTTGAGTCATCATCTAGAAAGTAAATAACAAAAGACACATTATTTAAGATAGTAAATAAGAAAATATTATGCTTATGATATCTATTTAAATACCAAGAACATCTATCGGCAAAATATGCGGCAAACTATGTTTCAAAAGTTATACATTAAAAATGATTATTAATTTATAAACTCATGTCCAATATCTTATATTTATTCTAATTAAAGCAATTTTGCAAACAGGAAAGAGTTTCAGCAACGATTGGTCAAATGGGATTTATTAGTATTCCAAAACTATTTCATAAATGCGTGTAAAAAAGAAAGTTTTAGTGATAGTCCCAAAGCTTGATTGAATGTCAACGACATCGAATCTACCTGCCAAGTTTCAGCCCCATCAGATGACGAAGGTAGGTCAATTAAGCTTTTACAGATTTATCAAGCAGCCACACACAAACAAAATCGAAGTTAATATTAAGGACTTAAAAAGCGGAAATTTGCATAGATGCGGAAGATTTTCACTCCTGTAAGCAATGCAAACTTAATTAATATTGTGTGTTATTGAGTATATTTTATTAAAATAACAAGTCTCCTTTGGCCCAGTAGCAGAAACTTTTCTGCTAGTCTGAGACACTAATTTGGTAATAGAAAATAATCTGCAGCGTAATTATTATTTTTTAAGTCTGCGTAAAATACAAAAGCACCTTATTTGTCAATTTTATCAAAAAATCCTGTTTTAGATAAATATAGAAATTTGGCAGAACAAATTAAATACTAAAACGGAAATATTTAAAATTATTGTGTCTTAAATTAAAATTCTAATCATTCTGTATGAATTCAAATCATACGAAGAAAGCCATCTTCACATTAATCACGGACATAACGGCTGTCACATCAGTACAAGCCTAGGCGAATAACATCTAAACGGCATCACAATTCTCGCTGATAGCTGCTATTAAAACAGCCTAAACCTAGGGGGAATTATCACTACTCTAACACAAATCTCGGCCATCTTACCAGCACAAATCTCGGCAATTATATCCAAGTAACAATCTGCAAAAAAGGCCATTATACAAACATAAATACAGCATTAGCGGCCAATATATCGGTAGAAATCTGGAAATATATGCAACAGAGACAATTAAACTATCGACGTAACACTCTATGAAACTGACAACCACGTAAATCTCGGCGATGGTAACAGCTATTGAGGTGCAAACCTTCGAAATAGTGGTTTTATTCTATTGGCATGACACTTGATGAAAAGAAACATCGCAACGACATAAATATCAGCGATATCTCCCGTCTTAGCAGGGCGATATTTGGTAATAGCGGCCCTTACATCAGTGTAACTTTTAGCGAAGCTAACTACTACACACCAATGCTTGAAAGCAAATAGAACTCGTGTTTCTATACAATCACCGTAAAATTGCGCATGGAGAGCATCTCGATTCCGAGTTCTCTTTCATGAAATAAAGTATCGCGCATGTGCATTGACTCAAATCACCTAACTTACAAATCGTACTAAAAAAAATTAATTAAAGTCTGATATGTCTGCAGACTGCTGCAAAATCTGCGACGTCCGTCTCCCATCACGAATTTTCTGCTACCGGTATTTTTTAAATATTTTTATTCAGGATGATTGTTTATAACCTATCTAAAACAAATGAATAAAAAATAATTTTAAAAAACTATATACTTGAATTGGAAATATAATTTAAAAATAATTTAACAAAACTATATATCTGAATTGGAAACCTAATTTAAAAATTATTGTAGGGAAAACAACTGTAGAATTTCGCTCATTCCCTGGACCAGCAGTGGTTTAAAAAGAAATAAACAAATGTTTTTAATCGAAAATTATAATTATTTACTTCAGTTCTTCTGAAGGCATATTAAAAATTATTAATAAACTTACCGGTCCAGGCATCATTCCAACCGTCATTGGTATCATACCACCTAAAAAATAAAATAAGTCACCACAACAAATAAAATAAAACAGAAAATGAAATTTCACAATTTTTAACCTCAATTTCTATTCATGTTAAGCATGAATAAAAATTAAGGTTAAGATCTTATCCATCCATGAACAAAAAATTAAAGGAAAATAAGTTCCAAAGTTAGTGAATCTCTTTACTAACCCATTGGTGGTACTCCGTAAGGCGGAGGCATCATTGGAGGCATAGGGGGCATACCAGGTATTGGTAAAGGTGGTCCTGGGGGGAACGACATCTTCGGCACAGCTTTAATGAATTTCAATGGAAAAAACTGAAATGTAAATGGCTTGTTGTTTATCTTTTCACAACAAGTAAAAAAATTATGATTTAAAGGAAGTGAAAAGACATGGCCAAAAGACTAAAATAATCTGTTAAAGAGGAATAAGTCTTTCTTCACTGGACTGAAAAATATAAATAAACTTTTAGTGAGTAGAGCTTTCTATTAAATAGTATTTAAAGATATAGCAATCACACATGTAGGTCTAATATAAGTGGCAAATTTCAGAAACAGGTGACATTCAAGACATTTTAAAAATATGGGTATATAACATGAATAAGCAAATAATGAGATTTTTTTTAAAACAATTACATGAAAAATAAAATAGCTCCACAGTTTTTTATCGGTCCAGTATGATACTTTATAAATTTGAATCATTTATTCTTGAAAGGGTTTTATTTTTAAAAATTGTTCACCAAGTAATGTACCCTTTGTAAATTGGTTCACAAAACATTTAGTTACTCAGATTTTTAAAAGATAATTAAAATTACGTAGGGCATACACGAGTAATTTCAACAATAAACGATTCATTTAAACATTAAAAGAGAGAAATACGTAAAGAAACTGCACAAACTAATAAATATGTAAAACTACAAAAAAGAAGGAGTGTCAAACATCTCAAAGATCTTTAGCACGGCAAAGTCATTGAGTTACACATTACATTAAATTAGAATGAACCGTTCTTGTTTTAAGTTTCAATTTAAAGTTAATTCTAAACTTATATTTCTAAATACATCTTAGCTCAAATAAATATTTTGTTAAAAGAATAGTTATCAGGACTAAGTCAACTGCTAAAAATAACTCAGATTATGATTAAATAAACTAGGGTTAAATAGTTAACACCTATTAATATATATCTACGTTTATGTGAATTAAAGTAATACTTAATTCAAGATAGCAAAACCTGCAAACAAATGCTCTATCTTGAGTATTACTTCTATTAAGGAATAAAACTATTAGAATCCTGACTTTGTTTTTAAATATATGCATGCATGTAGATTTATTAGATTTTTATAGCACAAGGCCATAATTTAATGAAACACTAATATCTAGACATTGATGGGTAGGCCAAAGGAACATATTTTGCCAAAATTTTAAGGGAACATGTTTTACCAAATTTTAAGGTAACATGTTTCAAGAGATATTTAGAAGGTAATTGCACTTCTTTTGCAAATTAATTGGAAGAAAATTAAGTCTACAAATAGGCATCAAAACAGGACCAGACAATATTCTTTTATCAGCAACAGCCTCCATTTTTTTTTTTTTTTAAAGCAGTGTATAGGATGCAATACAACAGACTGGATACTCATTCAACACACCACTAGGCTAATCAGACTTAAAGTAGATTTATAACAGTTGATTGATTTAGATGTTATCAAACACAAGAGCTACATTAAGGATATTCAGTGCTGAAACTGTAGAGTATCAAAAGGGAATGCCTTAAAAAAGGCCTCAGAAGGAAAACTGCTGAACTTTTACATTTAGAATAGGAGAAACCTAGAAAAACTTCTAACAAGCAGCAAAATTATATACTTTTTCATCACATTTGCTGCTTTGTCTGTTCATTTTTTTTTTATAGAAGAGTTTGCAGAGTTGGTATTCAATCCAGAGAGCTTTCATATGTTAAGTTAATACAGCTACACTTCAGGTCATAAGGAATGGGATTTTATTTTTAACTTTAAATTCCTTTTTCTATTTAATTATAAAAATTTTCTATTACAAAATAGTAATTTATTAGAGATCTACTTTTACACATTTCAAGTTTCTAGACCTAATATATTTATCTAAATGACAGTTAAGCTGCATAAATAAGAAATCTGTTTTGACACTCCTGTAAAAGAACATAGAAAAAGACTCTTAAAGTCCATAAGCATAAATTACATTACTTTATAAGGAAGAAACTGGAACCTAAAAGAATGAAGAATACATAGAAAAAGAAATAGAAAACACGAGTGTTGAAAGTGAAGGGAAAATTAGTCACATATAGTTTGAGAATGGATAATTCAATATTGACATACCCTACACTACTTAGCCAATGTGCAAAATGACTACAGATAAAAATTCTCCCTGTTAATAAAGTACAAGCAATGATAAACATACAAAAAATGAAATGCAGGCATAAGCTAATCTCAACAGTTTAAAATACCACATGCTTCAATTAAAACAAAATAATCACTAGCACACACAAATATTTCAGATAAAAAATATGCAGTAACTGCAACCTTTTCAAATCACAAACAGATTAATACAATATTAAAGAAAAAAGTAAAGCAAAAACACTTCTTAAAACCGTTACAAATCAAGCTACTGGTTATTAGAATATGAAAAATGACCAAAACCTGTTGTGGACGTAGAGGCATGCACATGGCTTTTAATATAAACACACACTTTGCATACCACATTGAGAATTGGAAGGAAAAAAATTGTTTTGAGATTTACCAATTCAAACTTGGCTAATCAGAAAATAGTCTAGAGCTTTTAAAGCAAAATTGTAGAGCAATTGAATTTCCAATTCTGAATAAGAAAAACAAGAGGATTAGTACAATCCATTCAATATGATTAAATTTTTTCAAATGATGTTAGCGTATTTCATGAACAGGCATCCCAGACACTTTATTAGATAAAAAATAAAACAATAAAAAAAAATTAAAAACTGAATGAAAAAGTTATCAAGTAGAAAAGCAAAAATAAAGATTTGAAAACTTCAACATTTTAATGAAATAAACTTGAATTACAAAAGCAAAAATTTCAGAATTGGCATAGAACTTTTATTTCAGTGTTAAACTGATATTTTTTTTTTTTTAATCAAACTTAAAAGTGCAATGAAAATTGAATAACTCAAGTCTAAATTTGTTTTAAAATATATTTAAATTTTACAAAGTAATATACATAAAAAAATGAAAAATTAGCAAAGGCTTTTTCTCAAAATAAGAAAAGCAGAACATTCTAACAATAAAGGTATTTCATTCCTCAAAAACATTCTATCAAAGAAATAGCCCACATTTATAGAATATTTTTAATATACGTATTTAGGTGATTCATGAAATTTTATTTAATGTGAGAAAACTAAAAAAAAAAAAAAAAAAAAAAGAGTAAAATATAGCACAAGTGAGATAAACTAACAAGCGCAAATTATGTAACGTTAAAAAAAAAAAAAAACACTTAAGTAACTTTGTTGAAATATTAAGATTTTATTAAATTCTGAGCTTATTTACAAATAATATCTTTACAACATTTAAAATATCCAAAACTGTAAATTTAAAAAAAATTTACATATTAATTTTACATAACTATTTAAATACCAACAGTGGATTACGTTTTTTTTTTTATATATAGTTTTATAATATATAGTCTGTATTTTTAAAACTGTGCATATATTATACATTTAAGGAAGACATTTTAAGAAAAAATAAAACTCAAACAAAAGTTGAAATCTAAGTAAAGTAAAGGCTAAATTAAAAAAAAAAAAAAAAAAAAAAATCATGGGTGAAAGATTACTTTTTAAAAGAAATACGGTTCTTTCCTTGCTTAAGTAAAAAACTAAAAAAAAAAAAAAAAATGGTTTGGTGGTGCAAGATCTAAATGATGTGGTTACTAAATTCAATTTATTTCTAATGTTATCACAATCGGCCAATTATAATCTGAAAATAAAGATAAGTAACCTGAGTATGTAATTAAAACGAACTGATGTATGCAGGCATAAAGTTACACGAGTTTAAAAGCTTTAAATGAGACTACACATTTAAACTATATATATTTGTTATGGAACATAAGTACAAAAAATATTATTTATATTTTTATGATGCAACAAGCTTTTGTATCAAATTAAACAAGAAAATATCTTTTATAGAAAATTGGAAAACTAATATAAATTACTTTAGTAAAGCTTTTCACCAACCTGGTCATTAAATGTAAAGAATATTATACTTAGAATTAATCTTTGAAGTTGTAATTATACAACTACGTATATACCATAATCCCCAATGTATGATCATATACTCAAAAAAAATTTAAAAATTATACCAACTTACCCGTAAGAAATAAAATAACAATTTAAGAAACTAAAAAATAATTTAAGTTAGTGTAACATGAAACTTGACACCATTAGTAATTTGAGAGACTTCACAACACTAATAGTTGAATGCGAGACGAAGAAAAAGATACAAGATCCGAAACTTAATAGATTAAATCCTAAAGAAAAGTGACATCAAGCACACATAACCGAGAAATTGCGAAGCATGAAAAAGTGACAGTGCAAACACCACATATGTAAGCATGCAAAACCAGGAAGCAACCGCTGACTGTATATATTCAATCTAAGAACACAAAGCAAGGCAACAGATTTAACCCTTACCAAACTGGATAATTAGTCGTCGTTGGTGCGTGAAGATACTTGCTATTCCTTTATTTCCTAGCAAAGTTTTTTTTGGTTATTAACTTGATATCATTGAACGAAACAGAAAATCACAGTCACCTTTGGCATAGTATTTACCTAAAATGTATACTTTCCAAGTATGCAGGGGAAAAAGCGGATGGAAAGCAGAGGGTAATAGTGAACATACAATTTTTAAAAAAACAATCAAAAAGCTTCTAAGTTTTCTGCGCACTCTATCACCAAAGAGATGCTTTGGAAGCTATATTTTCCCAAAAAAGGATTCTAGGAAGAATATTATACTTCTACTTCACTAAAGGGAAAGCAGGAGTCATTAGCAACTTCAAAAGGATCAAATATGCTAAGGGTTTGTTCAAAGAACACCTTACTTTTACAAAGCAATGTACAAAAATACTCATAATTTAAATTAATGCATGTTTATATTGCAAACACACAGGATGATACAAAATAAACTTTCGGAAAGTAGCTAGAAAACTATTCGATGTATTAAAATATTCAAATTTCACAATCTACATTTTGGAATTTAGTTTATAATATATTTCAATGTCAACTACGTGATTGGGAATTTAAGAAAAATCAGATTTCATATGGTAATATCCAGAAACTGCAATCGAGCTCCGAGGTCGCTATAAATGAAACATCGTTATAAATTATGCATTAAATTCCAAAATAAACAATTTATTGCAAAATTTGACTACTATTTTTAAAGTCAATTATACACATAAAATACATACTTCAATTATATGTGTTACCTTGCACAAGCATTAAAACTTTCATTATAAAAATTGCATAATACCTACAAATTTTTTTAAAATTGGATATCCCTTTGAAAAAAGTCACAATTTAATTCAAGTACTATCATTTTATTGTACTGCATTATAAGGTAATTTAGTAAATTTTTGTGGCCAAGTCATCTAACAGTAACAATGAAAGTTTCTTCTAGAATTTTCAAAAATAGAAATATACAAAAAAAAAGTTAATATTTTATCAATATATATTGATGAAATTGTCAACAAGATATTAGAAAATAAATATTGGCTAGCCTGAAAAAATACAAATTGTATGCAACTCTATTTAAATATTTCAGTATATTTAAAAATATTTAAGACACCCAAACATTCAAGTCAAGAATTAAATGGAGTTATAATAAAATTAAGAATCCAATACCACCACAATTTTTTCTTGAAACAATTGACGTGTTCAAAATATACCATTTATGTAGATATATTTGAAAATGCCTTCAAATGAAAATTAATTTATTAGACACAGAAGAAAATCATTGATGTAAGAAACTAATAATTGATTAGACATATCAGACAAACAAAGCATTTAAAACTGAAATTTTAGACATTGTTTTAATTTGTTATTAAATTTTAATATTTAAAGCCATAAAAGTAAAAATAAGCAATTCATGCCTAGTAAGAGTAACAGCAAGGATATGATGATAGCTCATTAAATGTAAATTTATCTGCTTTTAAATGCTGTAAAAGGGTTATTCAGAAACCAACACACTAAAAAAAAGGTGTAGGACAGTTTCATTTTAGTGTTGTACGATATTTAAAGAGGATTTGTGCATTTGTTTCTATATTCCAAAGATAAAGGACAGTATTTCAGTCTTCCCAAATTTAATAGTCGAAGTTTTCAAATTTAAGGTCTTGCGATAAAATAATAAGTCCAGCTTGGTTTATCATGCCATATTGTACAATTGCGAACTACCCGTCATGCGACAACAATAACTGTTCAACATAAATTATAATATGTTTAAAACTTTTAGTGTATTAAATCTGGCACTATTGTATCTCTTTTATTAGTTATGTTAATACCACAGATCCTTATCTCATGTTGTTTATCATAACAAGTAATATGTAGAGGTCCAACCAAAGTTTGTTAGTAAATTTCATTTTTGTAAATGGTGTCACACTGATCAATTTTTACAAAAGGAAAAAAGTGTGGTGAAACAAACTAAGAGTATAATGCAGACTTTATCAAGGTAACTGGAGCGATTATGAAGAATCAGTAGAAATAAGAATACATTTATATAATTCAAATTTTACTAACAAATTTGATTTTTTTTTTTGTTATTCTACAATGTATTACAATTCTACCTAAATCAATAATATAATTTTAATTAACGATATGTATAAATTACAAAATGAAACATTTTTTTTTAAATAAAAAAATTAAATTTTTTTATATTATTTCTATTTTTTTTTAAATTATTGGTTACTAATCCATGAATGAGATTTGATTATCATTCAAAAGAATATGAAACTCATTGTCAATGTCATCCACTAAAAACCAACCAGATTCCAAATTCCTTACAAGTGCAAGGTATCTTAAAATTATTTCAATATAAACTAATGTGAGAAAAGCTCAAGAAATTGCTTTTACAAGTTACAACCTAATGCAAGAAACGTCATGGGCATGCGTGTATTCCTGAACATAATGCAATAATTGCAGGGAGAGAGGCTGCTTTTCAGTTTTACAAGGAATTATATGAAAAAGGGGAGGCAGGAAAACCATAAAATTTTTATGCCAAGGTTTATGAACAACCAAACATAACTTGATAAAACGTTATGCTACTGATCAGTTCCTCAAATTTGTACTGTATTACTATATGCCAATATACAGTCTGATATTTTGTTTAAATATATCTTTAAATATTTTTTTTTTTAATATTTGACCAAAATGAGCCTACATCTTTAATCAGAGAGATTGGCGGGAACCAGAGAGGGGCGGAGGGGGCGATCGCCCCCTCCGTTCTGCATTAAACAAGAAAAAAATAGAGACGATGATGAGTATTTTATGTGCTGTCTTGACTATAATAAATGAAAGTCTAATGTTGGCATCCAAAATTAACTCAGATATATAATTAAATATATATAAATTGAATATTATTTAATTATAATACTCCTATTTTATTATTTAATTTATACAAACATGTGAACTTGTGAAAGATTGGAATTAAAAAATAAAACCAAAATGTCCTGTATTTTTTAAACAGCTCACATTTTAACGTGCGCTTCACTCAGGCTTCGGAAGAAGTCAATCCAAATTTGACGAATCCATACTGAACATCTTTTATATAAATGTTTTCTTCCCAAAAAATGGAGATAAACAAGCTGAGAGCAACGTACAACAACAAAGCAAATTACAGTTTCCGTTTTGTATATGTATTCTTTATTAGATTATCCTTTCTATCATATGCAACAATAATTAATCCTGAACGATATTGTTAAAGAAAACCAATTTACAGTCGTAAATTCACACATAGAGTCGTCTTTTTACCTCTCTAACATAATCTGCATAATCAAGTTAAGTTACCTCATGGTATAGTAATATAACTTACAAACCACTCCCTTCGTAATAAAACTATGGATCCACCCTTGATCGGAGAGTAGTTAATCCTGTATTTATAAAAGAACTGAAGATTGAAATACGATGGAAATAACTTTAAAAATTTTTAAAACATTAGAATATTGCACGTTAATTTATACCCTACAATACAACCAGTATTTTCAGGCAATAGCGATAATTGATATAGCAGGGCTGCCACTGACTATAAGCTTTGAAAATAGTTGCTTTAGTAGCCCCAGATGTTAAAAATAGTAGCCAAAATAGTAGTCTCAGACGTTGAAAATAGTAGTCTCAGAAGTTGAAAATAGTAGTCACCTTTTACAAGTCGACAATTGTCTTGCTTTGAAGGTTTAAGTGTTCAACAAGATCGGAATAAAACTATTGATTAAAATAAAACACAAAAACCCAGACACTACCCGTTATATATATGGTCTTTCGATTCAAAATAGTGTCTTAATATCAAGTAAACACGACACACTATACAATAAAGACAATGTGTCGTAACACTCTTAACGATACTTTATCCGGTAAAAAGTTCACAAGAATCTAATATCCAGACTCTTTTTCATGCCTTTTTTTATATTAAAAGCAAAGCAAAAAAAAATAAATCTTTAAACCTTCAAAGCAAAAAAAGTTGAACTTCATCCAAAAGCGACGGTAAAAATCGACTGGCAAAAAAAACATAATTTTTTTGAAATTTCCCAAAGTCAAACAACTTTTTGGCAAAAAAAACTTCAAGTTTAAACAATTCTACTGTATTTTCAAGTTATTCAATGTACTGTATTGTAACAGGCGGATTTTATTTTTTTAAGCAGCATTCAAAGTAATTAAATAAATTACTTCAAAATTTAATTTTTTTTTTATAAACTTAGTTGCAATATTAAAATTTTTGTCGTTCTTCGTCGATTGACCTACCCGGCGAAATCGATCCTCACACAGACACACAACACATTTATAACATTAACGGAAGTCTTGATGAAAGCCGCCATTACAACAACGCAAATCTCGGCAATTATAGCATCAGCACCAAAATGGCTGGGCAAATATCGGGAAAAGCAGCTGTTAAATCCTTAAATCAGCATAACTTTTGGCAAAAATGACTATCACTTCAATGTAAATATAAACAATAGTTTCTTCCATACCGATGCAAATCTCGCAATGGGTCCATTACATCAGTATAATACGCGGCAAAAATGGCCGTCACAACAACGTAAATCTCGGCGATCACCCGGCATATAAGCCTAAATCTCGACAATAGCAGCCATCGTATCGGCGTAACAATCAATGAAATTAACAATCACACACTAAAATAAATATTTATGATAGAGACAAACATTAAAGGAAGCAGTGATAAAAGTGACCATTTTACCAGAGGGTTTGGGAATTCTGAAAGCAGGCAAGGATCCATGGCGATCAGACTTTAAAAGCAAGCACATGACACACATGCATTCCCTAGAAATTTTAATGTTGATTTGCACATGTGTGATTTTTAGTGTGGATTTCATTCTCTAAATGTTAAATCAAAGAAACAAAAGCTTGCTTTTCACAACCGTCTTGTTTCGCACACAAATAACTTCCACTTCGGAGCTTTACTTATATTATAGAGATGTGTGGATGCAAAATGTCATAAAATAGGCTTCTCCTATTTCGTGATTTTCAGTACCTATTGATTGGCGCAAAGTTAGGCGACTTTTTTAACATAAGAAAACGATTTATGATGACGTTATCAGGCCATTTAAAAGGTGCAAAAAGTAGATGCCCCATTGGATAAGTGGCAATCCTCAATCACTAAATGTATAATTTAATGGGTATTTTTACGCAAATATGAATTTTCAACAGAAAAATAAAACTGTCTATACCGATGGCATTTTCTTCCGGCATTCACGACAAATTCATTTTTGTCAACAAAAGTAAATAAAGGCAAAACAATTTGATATTTGAGAATAAATAGTGTATGTTGTTGAGCCTTGCACAACGAAAGATGAAACATAGGAACCAAACAGATAGGCGAAAACAACCGTGTTTGATGTTGAAAATAACAATCGCGCGTGCGCTGTTACCAGGGAGATACTACATTATCTGGCCAAAAGTATCCAGACACCCAGTGGTATGGACTTAGAGCGTCCTGAGGCACATATTAATATGATGTTGGTTCAACTTTTGCATCGATGACAGCCTGCACACGTTTGGGAAGACTTTCCACCAATTTTTTTATAGGTGACCATAGGAATTGCCTTCCAGGCGTCCATCACAGCTGAAGTGAGTGCTTGCAGTGAAGATGGTCGATTTGGCTGGCTACGTAATCTGCGCTCTAATTCGTCCCAAAGGTGTTCTATGGGATTTAGATCGGGGCTCTGAGAAGGCCAGTCCAGTTTTTGAACACCCATTTCGTCAAACCACGTCTGTGCAAGCCTTGATGTGGGAATGGAACAGTTATTCTGCTGGAAGAGAAATGGGCCTTCCCCGAAATATTGCCATAGAGTTAGGAGTGCAGCATTGTCCAGAATGTCCACATACATCTCAGAGTTCATGTTTCCAACCACAGGAACTAAGGGACTCAGGCCAAACCACAAAAAACACCCCCACACCATTATGCTTCCACCACCAAACTTAACAGACGCCACAATGCAGTCACTATAGAAACGTTCACCGGGCATCCGCCAAACCCAAACGCATCCATCCGACTGCCAGACAGTAAAGCGAGATTCATCACTCTAAAAAACAGTTTTCCACATGTCCACAGTCCAATGACGGTGAGCTCTACACCATTGCAATCGATGCTTCGCATTCTGTGGAGTGATGTTCGGCTTGTGTGCGGCTGCACGACCATGGAATCCCAAGTCTTTTAACTCTCGAACGGACAGTCCTGCTGCTAACACTAACGCCTGATGAACTTTGGAACTCCTAAGAAATTTCCACCAACGAGGACTTGCGATTTTGTTTCACTACCCTTTTCAGAGTTCTGCGGCTGCGTTCACCAAGTGTTTTCGGCCTACCAGTTCGTTTTTCTGCCGTTTCACTGCCTTGACGTTTCCACTTCACAATTACATCACTCACAGTGGATTTAGGCTTCTGTAGAATGTCCGCAATCTCACAAACTGATTTCCCACAAAGGTGGCATCCCACTATTCTGCCACGATCAAACTCACTAAGCTCCTTTGACTTACTCATTGCCTCACAAACGCATAAATACAATCTGACAAACCACTACCAACACTTTTATAGCTTTCAATTGCATATCAAATTGCGTCACTCGCCAGAACCACTTTTTTAAGGGGTGTCCGGATACTTTTGGCTAGATAATGTATCACTAGACTATAAAAATGACCACTCAATCCATGAATATAAACTAACATTAACCCTTATTTCGACAACGTTTGCTCTTTGCACCTCCTTATTAATATCACAGTTTTGACAAATAGGCGATTTTTTTTGTTTGTCCTACTATCGGATTGTATTTTCATAAAAAAATAGTCGCCTTATCCCAAAAATAGTTGAAGGTTTTGCTTAAAATAGTCGTTTTGGGCCCTTTTCTCATTGAAATAGTAGCCATAGTCGCCTGGCCACTAAAATAGTCGCTTTAATAGCCTTTTTAGTCGCCTGTGGCAGCCCTGATATAGTTAAGATTTTTAAGCTTTCAGAAATCCTAATTGGGAAATTGCTTTTGACTTGGCAACAATGTGAAAACACAGCACTTGGGTATCATCATTAATTTTTTTAAATAGTTCCAAGTCATACAGTAGGCTAGGAATTTGCCTGTGGTACATTTAAATAATTAACTGAAGTAATTAAAAGAAATGGAATAAATAGTAATTAACTTAAAGAGTATCGCTACATTGAATCCCCAACCTCCTTCAAAATTCAATAAGAAAATTTTGGCAGAATAATAGTCCAAGGGGTGACTGCAAGTTTAGGTACTTCATCGAAAATCATTCTGAATTTTGTATAGAATGTAGAGAAAATATAAGTAGATCATGAATCCACTAGTCTACACATTGAATGAGTTGAACTTGTGTTAACCCACTACTCATTTTCACTCAATGAGAAAGAATGCAATTTTCTGCCAAAAAATATTTCCATCTTTCAAAAGTGAGCCAAGTTAAGGATGAATATTATGTCACTGATAACATAATATTTATTGCTAACTTGTCTGACTTCCAAAAGATGGAAGATCTGGACAGGAGGTAAGACGAATCATCTGCAACCTTCTGAAAATTATAGAGTGTTGAGTTACCAGACAAGAAAAGATTTTTATATTAGGGCAAGTTGTGTCATGTTTGGCAATCAGATTTAGTTCAGCTCGATCAAAGTCGATTTTTGAATAGTTTTGGCCATTTTTGTCCCAGCAGACCAGTGAATTCATGATCCACCAACATTTCTCTACTTTCTACAAAAAACTCAGAATCAATTAATGAAAATCTCTGCTAAACACAGAGAATTCAAAAATTAACAATACTTCAGAGATATAATACAGAATTATGACAATTTGTTAATCTACTTAACATGCAAATTATGGGATTATCTTATGCATCATCTAATCATGCCAATAAATAAAATGTTATGTAATATTGTAAAAGAAAAAGTAAATTCAAACTAAAATACAGTATCAACCTTGTGGAATTTAATACAAATCAACCTTTTCAGATAAAAAAAAACATTATGAATGATCACAGGTTACACCATATATTGACTAAAATCACTTAATACACCATAAAAAACAATGTTTTGAAAAATATATTTAAATAAGGGAAGCACATTTTCAAGTATAAAACACAAATAACTAACCATGTAACTATTGATTGAGCTTAATGCAACCTTTAAAGACTTCCCATCTGAAAAATAAAATACACACTAGATATAACAGCCTTCACAAAACACATTATTGCACAGAAAAACATTGAATAACAGTCGCAATATTTGTTTAATGACAAGGTTCGCACGAACTATTAGTTCACAAAGCCGGCTCAAATAGGCGATTTCATACGTAACAAGACAATATCGAAGGAATCTAATTAAACAACACTGAATGTATGATGATCCTATAGAGAATCAAAGACATGTTTTGGTCTATGCTAAGTAGAAATATCTTTAAAAGTACAACTTGTAAACTCAAATATTCGATTCATTCGAATATCTCATTTAATTATAAGCCGATAGTGATTGGATTTAAGGAAAGTTAGAAAAATTATTAATCAATTTTAAGCGAATTAATTAAATACTCATTTTAATTACAAATATTTAGGCAACATAAATCTTGTTAATTCATCAAACACTGAAACTAATCCTTCGGCCATTTGTAATGCTTACCTGCTGTGGAACACGTAAAATAAAATCACGAAAAACAGTTTTTTTGTAACAAGATATTTATAAACGTCGCATACTTCCTTGCCTTCAAATCTTCAAAATCAATTGTGAAGATGAATAAAACGTAAAATATATTTAAAAAATAGTAATATTAATTACGAATTATTACAAACGGACTAAATGTAAAGTAACCAGTAGGTCTCAAAAACTTCAGCATGTTAAAGTTGTGTGGATTTTATCCTGCCTCAGATTACCGAAAAGCTTTTATACATGACATCATACCAAATAATGTAAGAGTAACGACGTCACTCCCAAAACTTAAAAGACAAGTTCGTAAGTAAAAATAACCTTAAAAACGTGTAGTGAAAATTTATTACTTTCAATTACTCATATGTATACATAGGGTAATGAAAGTATAGTATTCGGTCAAAAAAATAAAAGTCGATTATTTTGCACAGGAACCTACCATTAAAAGGTTTGTGGTACAACCGCACATGCGTATAAAGTAACTGTTACTTAAAAAAATCGCGTTTTTCATCAATTGCTAAAAATAGCTCTACAATTTTTCTTAAAATCGCTGTGGTAATGCTTCCTAAGGTATTATAAACATCACCACCTTTTACAACATTTCTAATTGCTATTAAAATTACAATTTTGAACAAGGTTTATACATAAAAATTAGGAATAATCTTCTTGTAAAAAATTTAAATAAAATTTTAGTCATTTGTACCGATTCAAAACAAACGTCGAAATCGATATGTAGACAGGCAATAATCACGGACATAGCGGATATCATATCAGAAAAAACATAAAAACGAATGGCATCACAAATCTCGGTAAAAGTAACAATTATATCAGCGTAAACTTATAATAAAATAATGATCAATCCAACGAAAATATCGGCAATACTGCTCACCGTTCCGGCAAATCTCTGAAATATCAGGGTACATTTCAAATACGTGTCTATACGACAATCATGGTTGCGTAAATATTGAAAATGGTGATTGAAATATTGGCGAAGCCCTCGACGAAAATGAACTCACACTAACGTAAATCATGGCGATATCACCCGGCATAGTGTCGCAAATCCCGGCAATAGCAGATATTATATAACGATCAGCGAAAATGACCTTCACAAGCCAACGTCAATAGAGGCTATCGGTGGCAAAAATGGTCATTACATTAGTTGATTGGATGGATACTTAGATCGTGTGCAGATTCCATGTGGTTGACAACGTTTCGCTAAACTGGATTATACATAAAAATTGGGACTGCTTTTCTTGTTCAAATATTAAATTTTGGTCCTTATGCATCGATTCAAACCTAATAGAAAAAAGATTCTCACACCGACTCTAATCACGGACATATAGCGGTCAACACATCAGCAGAAACCTAAACAACCAACAAAACGGTGTAGGAGATCTTTTTGGCAATAGCTGTTTTTACATCAGCGTAAACCTAGGTGAAAATGACCATCACTGCAACGTAAATATATACGATAGTGACTTCCATGCTTACGCACATCTCGTTTGTTTTTTGTGGTTTATTTTTTTTCTAAACGTCAGCTTGGTGGTGGCTCTTTGATAATTTGGGGCGGACTTGCAGGTAACGGAACAACACCAATTTCTTATCTGAAAACAAAAACCAATTCTGTAGTCTATCACGACATTTTAACAGAAAATTTAATGCCGGAGGCACCTTTAACAACATCTAACATTCCACAAAAATTCTGGTTCGAAGCTAATCATGTCCAAATGCTTTAGTGGTTATCGAAAAGTCCTGACCAGAACCCAACAAAAAATTTATGGTGTATTATAGTGCGTGATATTTATGGAAATGGTAAAACTTACAACACCAAATATGAACTGAAAATGGATGTTGAAAACATCTGGAACTAGGGGTGTGGAACATCGCACAACTTTCAATTACACTATATTGCTGATGTAGATTTTGTATAATTTACCATTTTTATTTTTTTATCAGTCGCTTAGAAAAAATTGCCAGTTTGGCGATATTTTTTGTGATAATTCTTATATGTCTTAAATATATATATATCTCGAAAAAAAAGGAATTTTGCGATATGCTTATCGATAATTCTTATATCCTTTCTTTTAAGTGAAACTTAGCAGAGTTAAAAAAAAACAAAAACAAAAAAAAAAACAACGATAGTTGATGAGGTATGCTCAAGGAAAGAGAACTCTGTGTTGAAGGCATTCATTTTTCAACTTTTTACGCCATTAAAGCATTTTTACCGGAATTTCGGAGGTGGAGATATTTAGAACACCTTAAGAGGCTTTACCACAGTGGTTCTGATCAAAATCGTTAGAGCCATTTTTTAGCAATCATTGAAAAACATGATTTTTTTCAATGGCAGTTACCTTATGCGAGCGCGATTTTGACGAAAACCTTAATGGTAGGTCCTTGGGCTATCACCAACCTGTTCACCAAATTTGAACATCGTAGGTCGATATGTTCGGGAATTATGCTGACCACGTACACACAGACAGACATTTTCTCTAGATCACTTTTTTGAGATCAGGATGTTCCAAAATGTGGAGAAATGCAAAAAAAAAAAAATCGAAATTTTTTTTGGAATGAATCCTATACTTTCATTACCCTATGTATTACATATGGGTAATTGAAAGTAAAAAGTAACTGAATTTGAAATATCTTTGGACAGATTTTAATTTTGTAGCAGTATTACAGTCCCTAAGTGAGCGAATTTTATTACATGTCTAAGACACTATATGTTTCTACCCATTGTATTAGTTATTAAAATGCCACCCCTCTCCCTCCATAATAAATAATAAAAAAAGAAAATTAAAAAAAAAAGGAAACAATTTTATTTTGTTAACAATATTTCTTTATATAATTGCAATAAAATCTGGGTATTTATTTCAATACAACTGAAACACTTTTTATTAACATAAAAATAGCTACCAATTCTAGAATCTAGAAATTTAAAAGACAAATTACCATTCAATTCAATCTAAGAAATAAAAACAATAACAAAACATTATATAAAATCTGATCATCAAACCAGATTGTTTTTTGAATCATACCATTAAATAGAAATAATAGGTTTTAAAAGAAAGGAAGTACATTAAATGAAAACAAAATTAAATACTTAACTGTCCATTGGGCACATATGATTTGATAGGCACAAGCGATTTTGTTGCCTCACTCTGCTGACTAGTTAAGTGTCATATGGATAAGGTTGTTTAAAAAAAAAAAATTAAGGAAAACTTTTCATTTTTTTCCTTTGAAACGTAATATCAATAGGCAGTTATATAAATTATCTTAATTATGTGATTATTAAGCTTTTTTGAATGTGGCACATCAATCATATTGCATTTGAACATAGCGGAACATATTGTGCCCAAATGAAGGTTAAAAGTCTAAATAATAAATAGTATCTAATTATAGATAGCAAAATTTGATATTTTAGACTTAGTTCACTAACACAAATGAATGCAATATTATGTAAATAGGAAAATACAAAATATACATTCTTGATTAAAAAGATCATTCAAATACATTATAAGTTTAATAAATTAGTAGATGTAACACATGAAAGATTTGAGTTTTATGGGAATTTTAGCATGATCTATCAATTTTGATAATAATGAAAAAAAAAAAAAAAAAATTAAAAAAAAAAGTGAGCAAAATTTATAGGTGATTAAGGTATGTTTAAACAAAATTAACAGATGTTTCGTAACATTTTAAAACACTAAATATTGTCAAACCAAATGAGACCACAGGAAAAACTATGAGAGTAAATTGTTTTCGAAAATTAGATTTTAGTCCAATCTGTTAGATCTTTATCTATACATACTGTTACTAAGATTAAGGTTTTTAGCACTACATACTAATACAAAAGTTAAGTACTAAACACGATGATATTTACGTAAAATAGTAGAAAATAATCATTGCTAGAGAAAAATTATGAACATGAAACTATGTCTTTCGTTCTCTGAAAATTTTCAGTTTAGGACTCTCAACGATTTTCTCTGTGGACTCCTCATATACAAAATACCTTAATTTAGATGACAAAGAGGTAAAAATCGAATTAAAGTTTAAATATAGAACCATATAAAAATAAAAGCATTTTGTTTAAAACTTAGTTTGTCAGAAATTTAAAACAAAATTTCTGTACAAATCAAAATAACCCAGACATGTATGCACATAAAACATACACATAAGTATGTCACTGAATTCAAGCACTGATTTAGAGTAATTAAGTAATATTTCAATAATTTTGAAAAAAATACGATACATATCTAAGCACAAAAACAGTGCTTTAAATACTCTACATTAAATTTAGGTGAATTTCCAAGGAAAGCTAATAAAAGGAAGATATACTGAAGTTTCCCTTAATTGAATTAATGTCCGAATTTCAATAACCCCTTTTCCACAACACTGTCTAAGTTCTAAGGAAAAATTAACAATGTTTTCATAATTTAATAGAGGAAAATGTATTTTAAAATATAGGCATAGATAAATTATAACTAAAAAAATAAAAAACTTGTTTTACACTGGAATATATTGCTTTTGCAAAGCTGCAAGGTCAATATTTATTATTTAGGTTGACATTTTTGAAAGAGGTGAAATGACTTAACTTTTATAAAACTTTAAAAGAAAATATAATAGTATACAATTTTAGCAGGGCATACCTTAATGTTTAACAGATTTGTAAGCAAATTTTCTTCAGTAAAATTATTAAGTTTTGGAGAGTAAAGACTATATTTCTAAGTCTATTTTTCTGGAGAGTAAATACTATACTAATTAAATCAAGCAATTGAATATTAAAAGAATATTCCTATAAAATACTAAATGCAGAGCTAAATCAGCTAGTAAAAATAAAATGCATCCTTAACACAACCACAGCTTAGTATATATAACTATCTTAACTTTCTTCTTTAATACTGTTAAAAAGAAGAAGGGGGGGGGGGGGGGGAACAGTTGAAGATGTAAGATTTCTTAAGAAAATTACAATAACAGCAAATGAAATTTGTGTTAACATGGTAGAATACTCAAATTTAAAATACATTTACAGTAAGGGTACAAGTAAGAATTGTGTAGTCCATTTGTCTTCTCTAAAGATATAATTTTTTATAACAATAAGTAAAATACTGAATATGCATTAAATGCTGGAACAACATTTACCAATGCACAGCATTGGTTATACTTAAGATGAATATAATAACTCATCAGTCAACATGATTTATGACCAAACCTTCATTGACTAGCTGCTAATGAAGACAATCTGATAAAAAAAAAGACATGTAAATAGTAACAGTTTAATAAGTGTAAAATATAAAAACAATAGGATAAACTACCATTCTCTCCAATACAACAATGACATATGTACAAAATGCTTTATATAAGTAGCAAGAGCAACATCATGTTCAAATAAAAGCAGTAATTTATAAATCTAGAAGTTTAAGCTTTCTTAAATAAGTCATCCATTTCCAAAACTCATTGAGCATTAATAACCTTTTTACACAGAAATAAAAATGCTTGAATGTTGTTTTGATACATGTATTACATTTTATGAAAAAGTTAATCTTGAAGTTGAAAATGTAGTAACGGAAAATATCAATAGTACTTTGTTGAGCTAGCACCACTGACATCACAAAAAATATCGTACTTGACAATAATTTATATGTTGGTATCATTTAGTATTTTTACATTATTAAATATCAGATGAAGAAAGAATTGCAAGTGTTAAAAAATCAATCTCGTTTTTTGTACATAACAAATTAAAATGACACACTGATTCCAAAAATGCAAAAAATCTTGATGGTGTCTGTCAGTCACGCTAGAAAGTGTGCCTTCCATAAGTCTGAAAATATTGAATAATTTTAATTAAATTAGAAACTCAGCTACGTTTAAGGGGATCAATTGGATTTAAAAAAAAAAAGTTCAAGTAATCACAATGGTTTGGAAGCTCAGAAATTTGAGATTCTTATTAACATATCAAAGAATAGTTGCTATGATAAAGCTTTGCAAAAACAAGGTATAACAATATAATATAATAAAACTTCAGTTTCAATTATTTTCTGTTGCGAAATAAATAATGTCCAATAAACTTATATCTATAATTAATTAAAAATTACACTTTTTCTCTAGATTGATTGGTCATATAAAAGGCTATCATTCTTAACCAAAACTAGAAATTGATAATAATTGTTGCCAAAAATAGTCACCAAACTGACAAAATTTTTTAACCAAATATTGCCAAAATAACACCAATAATTCAAATAGATTTCATTGAGAATATGCGGAGGGTCTTTCATGCCCCCCAAAAAAGCTTTATAAAATGTTATAAAGCTTTATAGCACATTTTGCATGCTCTGAGTTTTGGAAATAAGCTACTTAAATTATACATTCTAGTTAAATATGTATCCTACACTACATCTCTACGTTTCAACATTAAAAGAGAAAGATTAAACTTATATACAGATGTGAAAGAATTCATAACATAACTACATCTTAGAGATCATCTAGAGGTTTGTGACGGCATGCGAATATCACTAATGTTACAATATAAGAAATAAATAAAAAATCATTTGAAAAGGTATATACATAAAAACATAACACAGTTAATAGGTTTCAACGCCTGTCGTTCAAGCTCACACCTTTTGGGGCCTAGGGATGTTGTGTGGAGCTTCATTAAACTCCTCTAACTCTTCGCCAGGATCAGACTCGGAAGCAAGTTGAAAATACTGCTCACTTCTTGTAGGCCACAACAGATGTGCCATAATTGCATAGGCCAGAAAATCTGCACTAGACGTAATACCTACGAAAAGAAAAAAAAAGACTTGATATAAAAGCAAAAGCTCCGACTGACTCATTCAACCGCCATGCTCACATTTCCCAAAAAACTAGAGGTCTAAAATTTAGCAAAATTATTTTTTAATAAGCTAATTAGGAAAAGTAGAGATAAAAAAGTAATTGCTCGCAAAAAATCCTAAATTTCCCCACCCTGTTTGCCATGTACACCCCAGCAAATAATCTTACTAGCTTCCATGTTTGTCGCAATTTATTCGTATTTCACATTGCCAAAGAGCTCATACAGCAGATCTTATTATACCATCTAAATGATGTATCCAAACAAACTGAAAACATTACTGTGCAATGCTTGATTAACCATATGGACTTTTTAAAGTTAGTGAACACTGAATTTCCCCCAAGCTTGGTACAGTAAAATATCCGAAATGCGGACTTCCAAAATCCAGAAATATCCAAGATCCGGACCTTTTCTAGCACTGCTATCTTAGAAAAAAATTATGAAAGTTTGTCCGAATCCATAAGTGATGACATTGAAAACAAAGTGGTTGAGGTTGGTTGGTTGTTTTCAGATTATCTGGCGCCGTCAGCAACACAAGGGCTATAATGTGCCGAAACATTCGTCATTTGACAAGCCAACATACATTTACAAACACCCATGCTTAACACAGGACTCGAACCCGCAACCTCGAGGGTCTAAAGTGGTTGAGGATAAAAGTGGTTGAGGATAAAATTCCCAAGAAGCAATTAGTTGAAGTATTAGGCGCCTACAATTAAAGAATTAGAGCTATGAGACAATTTCAGAATCAGAAATAATGGTGATGGACTCAAGAAACAGGAGAAAAGTTTAGCCAAAAGTCAAAACTATTAAACAGCTAACCTTAAAACAATGTTTTTCAAAACCACATCTAGTTATAGAACTTTTTTTTTAGTTTATTCCATTTATATATGTTACTATTTCATTGATTTTGTGTATACAAAATGACATGTTTTAAAATCCAGAATTTTTCAAAATCCGGAATTGCTGAAGTCACTGCGATTTCGGATTTGAGATATTCTACTGTATTCCTAATTCAATCTTATTTTAGAGTATGTTTAAATGTGTCATGAAACCATCTGTAGCTGGAAGCTGCATCTTAAGTTTTTACGGATCAGTCTTCAGAATTCAAAGGTTATATTTTATTAGAAATTTATAAAGTTCCCTGCATGACACTGAAATCTGAATAGATACTAACGTAAGTATCTACTTTGTTGTTAACAGTGAAAGAACTGATGGGCCCTTAGGACTTGCAATGTGATTTGCGAATTTGAAAGAAAAAATAAAGGAAAAAAAAAGGGAAAAAAAGCAATATATTCATACAAGTATAATATACAAGAAAGAAAAATAAATAATGCTATCCATATAAATCTTTTTTGGATATTATGGTACATCACAATGAGCTCTTTGCAGGGTTTCCACTCAAATCGCAGGATGAAAATCAATGACTTTTCAATGACTTTTATGGACCTAATTAATGTTTTTAAGGACCTATGAAAATTCGTTTTTAGACATCATGTCTATATTTTAATTTTTAATAAAGTATATTCTACTAAAAAAGTTACAAGTTGGTGGATGCGTAATACAAATATGTCGGAAAATTATGATACGGTGCAGAAAGTGGTGGTCACGGGTCATGCGGGGATAGCAAGTCCGAGTTGTATTTTATAAATTTTGCAGTTGGACAATATCTGTAAAAATTAAGGACTTTTAAGAACCTCTAAGCATTTTCAAGGACTTTTAAGCACCTCTAAGCATTTTCAAGCACTTTAAAACAAGTTAAAAAATATTGAGCACTTTTAATGACTTTCAGTGACCTTGGGAACCCTGTTGACTTATATAAAATAATTATAATCCATTGATTCTGACGGCTAATTACAAATTATCACGCTTTTTCAAAAAAACATCTTGAGCATAAGAGGGAAATAATGGTACAGAATAATCATTATGCAGGAAGATTTAATCATTATGCAGGAAGATTTAATCATTATGCAGCACCGAACAGTATTCTGTATTTCACATTTCTGAAATTTCTGTCTAGTTTGTACAAGTTTAGATAAATATGCTTATTTATTTCTTCTATGCTATGTTATAATATCTGAAACAAAGTCAATAAGAGGTGGTGCATCTGCTGATGAGAATTATTTCTAGTTTGATTGCTTTTATATGTTATTTTTTCTACTTACCTTGAAGGATTTTTTTTCTTCTGATCAATCAATCAGACAAACAAACAAACAATCAATCAATCCATATTATAAATGTTTTTAGTTATTTAATATTGTATTATAGGTGTGTATTTGCATTTGACTCGTGATCTCCTTCCATTATGTCCAAATACAAGTGTATTACATAATATATTTTCAAAGGTTTTTTCCCTATTTTAAATTTTTTTTAACATTTATGCCATTATTGCAATATTTATACTATCATTGGAATATTTCTAGAATTATGAACAATCTCGAAATTTTGTAAAAAAAAGTATTTAAAGAATGAGCAAAGGAAAAGGTTTTGATGGTATGTTTGTAATGTGTATTTAAATATCATTCACTTACCCAGAAGCAGCTTCGCCCTCCATAATGCAGATATTTGAAGTGCAATTAATGCAACAACAGGGAGGTACACAAACCAGACCAAAATTCCAGCACCAAAGTGAACATAGAAGCGTAGCTTGGGGCGATCATTTTCATCCAGCATTGTTGAACGCAGCTCGTACAAAAACCATACCATGATAGCAAGTCGAAATATGAGAATTATCCATCCAGGAAAGGTTTGGTATTCATCGATATCATCAATAACATCCACTTCAGTCTATAAAAGGAAAACATTAAAAAAATTGGATTTAAAGATTTTATGAAACATTCTGTTAAAAAACTAATATTAGGTAAGGAAATGTTACATTTAAATAAAAATTAAGGAAATTAACTGAAAATAAGGTCTTTAAAAGAAAGCATATTTGTAGTAGTAAAATTCTAAATTTTTTTTACATAAATCTTTCATTTTAGTTTCTTTTAAGAGGCAAACAGTTTATGATAACAAATTATACCAACTCTATTATACCCTTTAATTGCTTTGAGAAATGCAGGCAGGTGCATAGGTAATGAATGGGATCAGGGCCTGATCATGACAAGTTGGGGCTCAAGGCCCGGACACATTCGGGGGCCCTTTTTTCAAACAAGTGATTTATTGGAAATGGACTCGACACAAAGTCAAATGAATTAACATGCAATACAAGAAAAGTTGATGAATTATTGTTAATATTGTTTCCTAAAAGTTTTTTTTTTTTTTAATCACAAATAAAGAAACACATTTCAAACAATCAAATTTATAAATCAAAAAACGAAAAACTTTTTATGTATAATTATTCACAACTTCAGAGCCGACATTTTCTAATCTCACTATAAATTCGTCAAGACTTCCTTTCAATTTTTTTTTCTCTATCTTTCAAGAAAGCTTGAGTTTAACGCTTTTAAACGTTTTTTTTTTTTTTAATAAATACACTCTGGGATACTAAAGACGGTTTAAGATCAATACGAAATGAATTTTATGTATAAATTATTTTGTACATGTTATAAAAGATATTCACATAGCTTTTGTGAAACAAAAATGGTTTACAGCCAATTTCAGGGCCCCCTAAAATCATGGGCCCAAGGCCCGGGCCTTGTGGGCCTAGGCGATGATCAGGCCCTGAATGGGATATGTTGACATCACATAATACTTTCTCAAATTATTCTTATGTATTGCTAGAGAATGGAATTCAATATTTTTTTTTAAAGATCTATATGCTTTTTAAAAGACCTATGTGTTTTTTACAAAAATATTTGATGAGAGTTTATTTTATAGACTAAATAATTATAAAATCACAAATTGACTTTACTATTAAGTACATCATGCTCTGTTAATTTCAATATTATTTTTTTATTTTATTGTATACGATTTCAAATAAACTTTTTGATTATGCACCTGAATGCAGATACTGTTTGAAAAATCCCAAGAGAAACTTAACTTTGTGACACAAACATTAATAACCAAACTAACTTACATCAAGTTACTGTAGAATTATAAGGAATAGAAGAAAATGATTTTTTTTCTTTTTTTTGTAATGTAACTTATTCTGAATGAAGAGGGTAGAAAGAGCATTACTCTTTTTTTTTTTTTTAAATAAGTACAACAAGAATTATCAAGATTTTATTACAATTTTGAAGAAAAAATTGCAGAAAAGAAAAAAATACAAGTCATACAACTTACCCGATTCCACACATAGAGTAAAACGCCAACACATGTGTAAAGTAGCCACACGCAAAAGAGCAAAGGTTTCCAGGTTAATTCAGTTCTAGTTATTGCCCATCCTTTAGCAAGAAGTAAAAGCAACAGCATGAAGAGACTCTGAAACATACGCAAGAGAAATATGATAATGTTTGAAAAAGTGTAAACTACAAGCTTTATATCAGTAGTTCTAAACTTTTTAAGTTTCATCATTTTGAAATTATAGAAGTAGCATATCTCTTAAAATTCAGGCATAAAAGGAGCCACAGAAAATAGAGGAGCGTTTTCATTTATTTTAACAATGCTCAATTTTTTTTAATGGGGGAATAAATATCCTAATTAAATAAACAACAAATACATACATCAGAGATAGGATAGATAAATAAGATAAGAAGAAATTTTCAAATAAGTTCAAAAATAGTGGTTATGAGAGATAAATTATTTTTAAAGAGTATACTGAAAATGAATACAGCAAGACTTGAATTATAGGCATTTGGACAAGTAAAAATTTAATACAAGGATATTGAAAAAATATTACTTAGAAATATGAAAAATCTTGTTTTAACTTTCATTGATAAATTAAATTCACAAACAATTGTAGAAGTCGTGTTTAACTTGGGTAACCAATTTTAATAATTTGTGTGCTTTCATTGATAACTTCAAAGGGTAAATGCATACTGATAATAATTACTTTGTATATTAGTACATAATAATATTTAGGACAAAAATTTATTGTTAGCTGAAATTGTTCTGATATAAAGAACCTCTGATAACGAGACCAGTGTCGTTTTTAAGCATACATAAATTTTACACATTAAATTTTGCAATCACCTTAGTGTAAATTTTTACTTGTTAATAGGACAAGTGAATGACATTTAGACACAGAGTCACTCAAGCATAAGATTATGAAGTTGTCATACTTCACTCAAGAATTTTACACACCAAGTCAAGGATGGATCCAGAGTTTTATTACGGAGGGGGCGGTGGCTGATGAATAGCTTAGGTAAATTTTGTTGCTCTTAAGTTATATTACTATGTCATGGGATACCTTAACTTTGATTATATAGAATATGTTACAAAGAGGGAAAATGTCGACACAATGGTTTGCTACGTGTGAATTTACGACAATAAATTAGAGTTGTCGACAATTATTTGATTCAGGATAAATTATTGTTAAATATGACAGACAGAACAATCTACGTTGAATAATTTCAAACTGTAATTTGCTTTGCTGTCTTGCTTCGTCCTCTGCTTTTCATCTTCATTTTTTGGGATGAGAACATTTATATTAAAAATTTTTAGTGTGGATTCATCAAATCTTGATTCATTTCATCCAAAGCCTGAGAACAGCACATGTTAAAACATGAGTGGTCCATGAATAATGGATAGGGCGATTGCCTCCGCCACTCACTGGATCTGCCAATGCCCCAAGTGGTACTTTATATGGCGTACTCATAAAGTTAGTGTTAAAAAAAAATATTTTTCATTATATATTGCAAACAATTGCCAATTGCTTAGATTTTCTTACAACATTGAAATTGAGTAAAATACAGTCTCCAATTTAAATGGATATTCACTTAACTGGTTTATCCTTGGTCCCATTTAGGACAAATAAGGGGAAGCGTACTGTATCAAGATTTTAATTTGTTTAGATATAGTGATACTTAAGACAATGAGAAATTATCCCAGTGCTAATTATTCTTACATTACTGATGAGGCTATGAGATATCATCACCTGTTAAACATTAAGTATTTTCAAAAGTACACTTTTTATTAATGTTAACTAAAAATACCTGAGCAAAAAGATGAGCAACATCTCCAACAACATCAATCACTTCCAATCCAACTCCATCTACAGCAAACTTAACCATGTGTATCACACTGCAAAATATGAACATCAACTGAAGAGCTAGCGATGTTGTATACAGCCTTGTCACATGGTGATGCTGGTGTACAGCAGCATATACTTGTAGAGGTACTAAAATTAAATACAGGCCTAGTAGGCCCAGATACATCTCCACAGTTCCCTATAAAAGTATTACAAGTCATTTCATGAAATACAGGTTTGGGTAGATGGTAAATAGATTTGGCAATGACAAATTATAAATTTGGTAAATTGTATCAAACTATTTTTAAGTAGGCAAATTTAAATTGTATAAAATTTTTGCTGAAGACATATATAAATTAAATAAAATTTCTAAAAACAATGTTCATGTATTAGGTGATGAATGAGAATTAAAAATACAAAAGTTTTCCCATCTATTTTAATATAGAAAACTTTTGAACAATAAAAAAAAAATTAACACACAAAATTAAAGTTTTTAATATAAATAATTTATATACATTCCAATTTTTATGAGCAATTGTAATTTATTTAAAGTGATTTCGAGTGCAGATCAACTTTTCACAGAGTTTGACCACTATTGAGAGAATCATTGATTCCGTACCATGGATTAACATCGTTTTCTTGTTGCCAAAACTTGATAAATTGCATGTTCATTGACAAAAAATGTATCTGTCAAGTTTTAGCTAGATTTGATTTTTATGGAAGTTATGCAAGTGGGTTAATAAGTCCTCCGACATGAGAATAGAAGCATGTGTAAAAGCAGCTATTTAATGACAGAAACACCCCCAAAACTTGATAGAATATATTGTCATCAAATTTATCAGCCAAGTTTAAACTTGACTGGATGAAAGCAAATATGTTAATTAATAATCAGAAAAGACAATAGTAGCATGCGTAAAAGCAGTCTTTTAGTGATAGTGACAATCCCAAAACTTGATAGAATGCATTGTTATTAAAGATGAATCTATCTGTCAAGTTTCAGTTTGATTGGATAGAGCAGTGGACTAATTAATCCTCTGCAGATTTGTTTGTCACAAACAAAAAAAACAAAATTGAAATTAATAGAATGGATCAAAAAGGTTTTTTGTTTAAAGCAAATTAACAACAGCTCAAAATTAAAGAAATATAAATAGAGTAAGAAGGATAAAAAAAAAAAAAAAAAAAAAAAGTATATTTTTTCTTAATTTATCTTAGCTGTGTCCTAAATACAAGAATTTATATGTTGTCTAAAATTATTGTCCTTCTACTTTGCACCAAGTGTCTTGGCATTTTTCAGTCAGGACTAAAAGTGAACAACAATATGCCTTGTTTATAATCACAATGATCTAGGACACAAATTATTACGAATGATTATGATTGAACACTGTATTGTCATTTAGATTATGCAAACATACACATTTTTAAGTTTATTTGGGTAAAAATTGTTAAGTTGTAAAGAGAGAATTAAAATTGTAGAATAAGATTTGATGAAATAGCATATGACAATTTAAAGACTGAAAGCACATACCTGTTGATCAAAAGATAATTGAAACTCGAAAGGATTTCGATGAGGACCATAAGGATTCCCATTGGCTAGCCAAATATCATAGTTAATATCCAACTTTTCATTGGACGAAGCTCTCCAAATGCAGTTATCACCAGTCCCATTTCTGTAGCAAGCAACTAGACTGACATACCAGAACCTATTAAATAAATTTAAATATATAAGAAGGAAAAATTCATTGTATTTCAGAAATATACAGAACTAAATATGTACAATTAAAGATAACAAATGCAAATGTAATATTAACAATGCTGATGTTGCACAAGTTGGGTACAAAACAGTGGCAACATCTTGATACAGAAGACATACTAAAATGGATATTTGAAACATTTCACCTCTTTTTGAACTATTGGGAAGTAAGGAAGAAGGAGAATATAATTATTTCTTCTAGGGTAGTAAAGCTAAGATATGTTCAATTTGTAAAAATACATTGAAAGGTATACAAGCCTTCTTTTTATGGAATCTAAATTTGCAAAAAAGTAACAATGAAAACAAAATTTTTACACTAAATTCTTTTGCATTGCCGACTCTTACACTTGCAATATATCTCAGATTGAGTTTTCATAGTATTCTAACTAATACAAATAAAACATCCACTCTGCACTAATGGCTAACTCCTCTTCCCCCAAAAAATACTTGATAGAATGCATTTTCATTGGTAATGAGTATACCTGCCAAGTAACAGCTCCATGATTGTGAATGGGTTAATTATGGGCCATCCGACAATTTTGCCCACCACAAATAAAATAAAATTTACCATAAAGGATTTAAAAACATCAATATGGCAGGTTTTTTTAATCATGTTTCATCAATCTTAATAAGTGTAAGTTTCACTCATTAAATATCACTAAATTGTACATGTTTGTATATGGCTTGGGATTTGGATCGGTATTTCTGTAATAGAAACATGTGTAAATAAGGCCTTTATAGCGACAGTCCGTAAAACAATGGAATGCACTGCGATAAACAACGAGTATCTGCCGACGAGTATCAACGAGTAACTGAATTTCAGCTTGAATGGATAACATTACATTGTTTATGTAGTCTTCAAAAGATATGTCTGCCACATACAAACAAAATTAAAATAAAGGGACATATTTTGATTTTATATCAACAAGATACTTTGTTATGGTCCAAAATCTTGGAAGATAAATTCTAGTCATTTAATTATTAAGGTATGTTAATGATATATCAATTACAGTTGCAAAGTACTGTTGAGGTTTTTTTTAAGAGCGATGTAGGTAGACCTTAAAGTATTAGTAGCACTTTCAAACAGTAGTTGAATTAATATATTTTTTAAAATTAGCACTTGAACTTTGAAAATTTAATAACACAATGCATACATTCAACTTAAATTTGTAAGTCTAAGCACTCAAGTATAAACCTAAATTTGTAAGCCTAAGCACTCAAGTATAAACCTAAATTTGTAAAAAAAAATATTACTTTTTCAAAACTTCAAGGGAACCAGTTTCATCCAATTAGTGATTAAATAAAATAATAAAATTAATAGTAGTTTTTCAATCAGAATTAAAGCAATCTTGACAATATTCAAGAGTCTTTTCAAATAAATGTCCATATTTCACTAAAATAGCATCTTATGTATCAGTGATCCTTTAACTCACCCTTTCTTGTTAGGTCGTTTCTACAAAAAACTAGGAATGTGATCAAATTAAAAACAAAAGACATTCTTTAAAATTTGTTTACTCATTCTAAAATATGTGCTTGAGCTATCTACCCCCAAGGACAGTACAGACTACAATTCACAAATGGCAACTGAATGTGAAATCCAGTGAATAGATTGTTGCAGATTTCAGAATTTTAACGAGAAAACATAACAAAGGAAGAGACAGCATTCCAAGGAAACTAGAAAAGGAAGGGTTTGGTCCTGTCGCCTGTAGAACAGTTGGAGATCTCAACAAGTCAAAAAACGGTGTTTGGTTGAAGACTTTTTGGGAAGAGGAAGTTGGTAACTAATGAAAAATGATTGTTTTATTGAATGGAAGATTGAACATTACGGACTTTAAATACGAGTTTGACTAATCCGATAGTTCGCAATAAGAGTGCTTGTTTTTTAAACAAAGAATATGACGTTATTTGTGCATACAATAGGATGGAGATCACAAACCTAGTTCGTTTTAAGCGTGTTTGAATTAATGAGGTTTGAGTATATACTCTTCCACAGTGACATCAATGGACAAATAATTCCACATATGTGACAATACAACAATAATTTTTTTTGCATGTGCGGAATTCTCTTTTAGATATTACTGCATGATATTTGAAAAACATAGTTTTTAATCTTATATTAAAGATTCCAACAATTATTTAGTAAATTTAATTTATAAATCTAATTCTATTAGGGTGAATGGATGAGACATGTTTATCATAACCTTTTCTCTGTCAAGCCCAATTACTTAACAAATTATTCATAAATAACAAAGTCTGTAGCTTGTTCTTTACAGACTGAGCAAAACATATGTGTAGCAGCTGTTTCATTATAAAAACAGTGTTGGTTGATAGTTCAGTTGACAGAGCTACTGTAGTTTATAAAAACAGTATTTCACTACCAACTGCAAGGATTAAATGACACTTTTTATGGTATCCACGGACATGTCCTATTATCCTGGATACAGCTATAAAATTTTAAATAAAATTAACGTAAAACAACTTATAAGTGTTTAAAACAATTTCTTAACATGAGAATGCCTTCTAAAAAAATTAAATGTGTTTAATTTACTAAATATTACATTGACAAAAGTCAAAATAGTAAGTAGTGACAGTCCACAGATGTGACAATTCACTATTGGAAATAAAAATTGAGTAATAATTAAAATATCTTATAGCAATTTGAAACTGCAATTAATTATATCAATCATATTATGGTTGTTAGTACCTAAAAAGGTATTTGGATTAGTATGGTTTTTGTAAAAAACACCAGGTACACACCCTTATATTTTCTTATCTCTCTCTATATACTATTTAACTTGTTTTGCAACAGTTACAGCAAGAAGAAATAATTTACTACCTTGCTTGATTGTTATCAAGAACTGCATAAGTAAATTGGTGACCATTTACAACTCTCTCAGGTGCATCTTCATCTTCACAGAGTTCTCCAATGGAACAAGGAACACTCCTTAAAAAGTCTTCGGTACCGTTCACATTACAATTTTTGTCAAAGGCGACATCGTCAATCTTTTCAAACATAGCAGCACAAGCTTTGTCAGGATTAGCCGCATGCTTTAATCTTTGTCTATAGTAGTCTAAGAAATAGGGTCGATCAACGACGAGAAATGTAGCTTTGTGTTTAATACCAGTAATATAACTTGGCGAAGTTATATTTCCGTAAATAAAACCAAGTGTGTTGATGTGGTCATCTCTATCAGTTTTTTGAAATCCAAATTTTGCCAAAAACAAAAAGAAATCACCCGTATTCCATCTTCCATTAAGATGCAAGCTATTAGAGATGCAAAATAAGCAGTACAGGAGAAAAAGACGAAAAAATTTCTTCAACATGATGTTGACATTCACATGCACCTCTAATGCCACAATTTAAAATAAATGCTCTTGGAGTACATTTACATCATATAATTTGAGAAATTTGAATAATTATGGAAACATTCATTAAAGTGTGTGCGATGTCACGGAAAGGTTGAGATTTCATTTTTAATATTTGCGTTCAAACTATCATTACAAATCTATTCAGTATAACAGAAGTAAAGCAAAACCAAGATGTAACAGAAAACAGAAATAGGAAGAAGTTACAGTTAGGTTTACAATTTAACTCTATAATGTGTGTATGACGTCATAGTCTTTAAAATTGTTAATTTATTTAAAGCATTTTAAAATCCTAATTAATGATTAGAATATATATATTTCTTCAGTTTCATATTTTATGATTGAAGAAACTTTATTGAAAATAAGATTTAAGTATGAATAGAAATATAAAATAAATAACAGCATGCATAAAAATGCAGTGAAGTGATGTCATGTATTCATTTTTCCGTCTGCCCTTGTTATCGTTGGATGAAAAGGAAAGATTGTAAAAATGTAAATTAAAACAACTTTATTAAGTTTTTCTTACGACGTTTAGAAGATAAATTACTTGAATATGATCCAAAGAAACTCATGTCCACTTCTTAAAGTTTGAAATCTTGCACAATGGAGGATAACTCTGCTGTCGATATAAGCATAAGGAAGGTAGCTGTTAGGCTTAATGACTCGAATATAAGCTCTGAAATAAACGGTGAATGTGATAATTCCTTGTATATCCCTTCAACGGTTGAAACCGAATCCCAAGTGACGTGCTTTAATGAAGGTTGCGAAGATAAATGTGTTACTAATCACTCAGGAATCACAAAAGACTTAGATGAAAAACTCCATATCTCTAATGAATCATCTGTCCCTCTGTTAAACGGTTGTAACAAATTGTTACACGATGATATTCAAAACATTGATTTTTCTAAATGTAACAATCGAGATGGGATCATTAAAACTGATAGTGTGGCCAAATCGAGTGAAAGGACGCATTCTGAACAAAATCGGACTATAATAAAAAAAGAAAAAACTCCCCAAGAAAAACAATTAGTGGAAGATTTTAGATTTGATATTTGTCGTCCAGAGGAGAGTTATGCTAAACCATCAATAAATTCGTACGATATTACGGCGGGACAAGATGAAAGCATAACTTATTTAGGCTACGAGTCTGAAAGTCAGATGCCAGATATTATGAGGTTAATACAGAAAGATTTATCTGAACCCTATTCAATATACACTTATAGATATTTTATTCACAACTGGCCTAAATTATGTTTTTTGGTAAGTATTATTTCTTGTTTTTGCTATATTTTGTCTAATATCTTTTCCTCTGAACCAAACAAGCATAAGACACGGTATAGAAGCTGTATAGGACCCCATTAGCGACTTTTCCTGGTTTGAACTGGTCGGACTGGCCCTTTTTTACACTTCTGTCTATCTCTCTTCCTACACGATGTCCCATGGTTTTCAATCTGGTAACCCTTGCAGTTTTGGCGGTTATAATTTGTTTTGGTGCTTTGCACTTGTAGGTTCGACCAGTTCAAACCGGGAAAAGTCGCCAATAGGGTTCTATACTGCTTCTGTTCCTAAGACACAATGAAGCAACTACACAGAAGAGTGAAAGAATAAATCCAATTCCCACCTAATGGCTGTTTGGTTAGCGCACTGGCCTTGCATGCCAAAGGTGCCATGTCTAACTCCTAGGTCACGCATGGATGTGTGTTGTGGTTCGGAACCCACATTAAGCTGTAGGTCCCAGCCTGATTGGCCGTCATTGTGCAAAAAATAGGTTGTTGGTCCTACAAACCAATCAAACTCCTTTTGTAAGAATCTTTTGTAACTTCCGGAACAGTTGCACTATTATAGTGACCTGGCAATTTTGGTACTTGTATATTAAACTGTTGACTTCTCTGTCGTAGTTAAAATTTTGGGGATTTCCTATGGGAAAAAATATTGGATTCATTAGATGGGTACCAAAATCACCAAGTCTGAAAGTTGGGGCAGTTATCATCAAGGTGAAATGTTTACTTGACAATATTTTAACCTTGTAGACTTTTATTTTTATTGCATTTAATTACGTTATTTAAATACATCTATCACAGTTTCTTATTGGGCTGTTATAAATTATTGGAAGTTTTTTAGTTTGAGTGTGGAATCTGCAATTAGGTGATTTTTTAAATTTTTTTTTTATTTTATCTGTTGCCTGTCTAATGGAAGAGTACCAAAATTATGTTCAGTAAATAGTTTATTCAGATTTGGAAAAAAGTTGGCAATGGGAAAAAAATATAACAATTGGTGCGATTTTCGTTACGCTAAAAAGTTTGCTGGTGTAATGTAAACATACATTTTCTTCGTTGGTATTGATGAATAGTGTCAAGTTTTATTAACCATTTTGTTTCCTACATCAGTTGCTGATGCCATTTCTAACCTCACTATGCTCAGTGTTGGCATTGGAAGTAAAATACAAGTATAATCTTGCCTTTATTTCTATTACATACCAAAACAATGGGAGAAGTTGATTTTACTCAGTTGATTGTTGTTATTAAGTTCACCTACAGACAGGATGATACATAAGTACCTAATTTAGTTGAAACCAGGGGGTATTACAAGGAAGCAATATACACTACACCAATCATGTAATAAAATAGGTAACACTAAAACTACAATGAACAGTTAAATAACAAACCTTTATACTTGACATAGCCCTATGAACAATATTACATTTTAGGTACTCTTCCATTGGATGGGTACCAGTTGGTGCCAAGCCTAAATGTTTTAAAAAACATATTTAAATGTTGCGTAAATGTATCGCCAAGCCTAAATATTTATGGTTTGGGCTAAAATGTGTTATATAAAAGATAATTCATTAATTCTGTGAAACTGGCAAAAGTTGGTGTTTGGATGTCATCAGCAATATTTCGGAGTCGTGATTGGTTAGAATTACTTCTGCATGTGGATTAACGCTAAACACATTATCTTTTTGCCAAAAATCACTAAATTTCATTTGGTACCGATTGATTTAGTTATAAATATGGCAAACTGCATGATTTATGTTTCTCTCTTCATTTCAGTGTTTATTTTTTGTTGGAAGCTGACCAATTAGAAATATATGAATTGTCTTTATTCTTGTGAGATCATAAATTTGAGTTGCACTTGTGGGTATTTTTAGTTGTGGAAATACTGAAACAATTATTTTAGTTGTAGGATATTTACAATGGTGGTTATTTTAAAATGTTTAAGGGGGACTTGGTACCCTGTAAACTTTTTTCTTTATTTAACCCTTTAAAATCTTAATTTTTACTTATTTGGAAGTATTTCTAAGTAAAAACTAAATTTTATTTAAAAAAAAAAAGTTCACCTAGTGCTCTAAATTTTCAAATTATATATCTTTTTCATTTTTCAATATTTTTTCCTGATTTCTTTTTTAAAAAAATTTCTTATAATGCATGTTAACTTTTTAGGCATCTAATTAGGGATAAGTAAAATATTGTTGGAGAAAAACAATAATTGCTATTCCTATTGGTGTAAAGTATTTTTCAACACTTAAATTTGTAAAAAAAAAAAAAAATTATTTCATTCAAAAATCCATGCTTATTTTTGTCAAATAGATATTAAGAATGACACAAAAAAAAATTCAAGTAATTTATTTCATATTTGCTGAAGTTTTAGCATTTTGAGTAGGGTGGGAATTTCAAAAATCGCGAACTGAGAAAAATGAGTTCGAAACATTAGAGGATCTATTGCAGGGCTGCCATAGGCGACTAAAAAGGCTACTAAAGCGACTATTTTAGTGGCCAGGCGACTATGGCTACTATTTCAATGAAAAAAGGGCCCAAAACGTTTATTTTAAGCAAAACCTTCAACTATTTTTGGGCTAAGGCGACTATTTTTAAAAAAAATTAGTCCGACAGTAGGACGAACAAAACAAAAAATCGCTTATTAAGCAGTTTTTTCAAAACGGTGATATTTTTAAAGAAGTGGGAAGAGCGAACGTTGTCAAAATAGGGTTTAATTTAGTTTATATTCATGGATCGAATGGTCACTTTAATAGCCCCTAGTAACCGTGCACGGGCAACTGTTATTTTTCACGTCAAACACTGTTGTTTTCGCCTACCTGTTTGGTTCCTATGTTTTATCTTTTGCAGTACAACATACACTATATATTCTCAAATATCAAACTGTTTCGCCTTTATTTATTTTAGTTGACAAAAATGAATTTGTGGAATTTCATGAACGCCGGAAGAAAAGGCCATCAGTATAAACAGTTTTCTTAACCTGTTTTTTTTTTTAAAATGAAGATTTATTTTTGCGTAAAAAATACTGATTAAATTATACATTTAGTGATTGAGGGTTGCCACTTAGCAAATGGAGCATCTGCTTTTGCGCAGATTAAATGGCCTGATAACGTCATTGTAAATCGCTTTCTTCTCTTGTTAAAAAAGTCATCTAACTTTGCCGAGGTAGTTGTAGTATTTAAGTATAAGAAATCCTTGTTATTTTTCCAAACCAATCACCAGGTACCGTAGGGGAAAGGCTTCTATTGCTTTTCATTGGTTACCATGGCAACATGGCATACGCTGATGTAATAGACCCATTGCGAGATTTGCATCAATATGGAAGGTACTATCGTTTATATTTACATTGAAGTGATAGTCATTTTCGCCAAAGGTTACGCTGATTTGAGGATTTAACAACTTCTTTTCCCGATATTAGCGTAGCAGTTTTGGTGCTGATGCTACAACTGCCGAGATTTGTGTTGTTGCATAAAGTCTTTCATCAAGGCTTCAGTTGATGTTATGGACGTTATATCCATGATGTGTGTCGGTGTAAGGATCGATTTCGCCATGTAAGTCAATCGATGAAGAACGATTACAATTTTAATATTGTAGCTAAGTTTATAAAAAATAACTTAAATTTCGATCTAATTTATTTAATTACTTTGAATGTTGCTTAAATTAATAGTTTAAAAAACTAAAAAAATACGCTTTTATAGAAAAGTGAACTAAAAAGTAGAAAATAATTTTAAATAAGTTTGAAATAAGAATAGAGTGATTAACAAGAAATACTTATTTTATCGTAAAAAAGCGTGGGGTGCTTTTTAAGATATTTTCAACAATTGACATCAAGCACCCCACGCTTTTTTACGATAAAATAAATATTTCTTGTTAATCACTCTATTCTTATTTCAAACTTATTTAAAATTATTTTCTGCTTTTTAGTTCACTTTTCTATAAAAGCGTATTTTTTTAATTTTTTAAACTATTAATTATTTTCTACTTTTTAGTTTGGTTTTCTATTAAAGCGTGTTTGTTTAGTTTTTAAACTATTAATTATTTTTTCTGTAAACTATAATTTTTTTTTTAGTTAGTGTATAAAACTCTCCAGTTGTTTCTGCCAATAATCATATGCTTGTCTCAAATTTAAGTCATGTGTATGCCTTAGTACACACCGTATTACTTGGCACAAAACACTACCGTGTCACTGAATATGAAAAATCACTAATCCTGAAGATCCTGGTAAGGATAATGCGACTAAAAAAAACACGCTTTGTATAACTGTCGTTCAAACGGCACACCAGGATTCGATTCCGGAGAAGGTTGGTTGGTAGGAATTTAACGGCGCAAGGGCAACACGAGTTAATCCTTGTGATAAAGCGACAAACTTATTGAATTGTCATCGGTCCTTAATAAGCATGCCAAATTTCGAGTTAATCCGATGTTTTGAAGGGGGTCAAAATCATGTTCAAAGATTCCGTTACATACATCTGAAGCTAATAAAAGCGTATTAAAAATTGAGAATCCGTCTCTTATTGTCAATATAGTATAACATGAAACTTTTTTTATTTGCCAAAAAGTTGTTTGACTTTGGGGAATTTAAAAAGAATATGTATTTGTTTTTTTGCCAGTCGATTTTTACTGTCACTTTTGGTTGAAGCTCAACTTTTTTTGATTTGAAGGTTCAAACAATTATTATTATTATTATCATTATTTTCTTTTAATAAAATAATAAAAAAAAGACATGAAAAAAAATTGGATATTCAATTCTTTTGAACGTTTTGCTGGATAAAGTATCATTAAGAGTGTTACGACACATTGTCTTTATTGTATGGGATATCGTGTTTACTTGGTATTAAGACACTATTTTGAATCGAAAGACCATATACATAACGAGGAGTGTCTATGGGTTTTTGTGTTTTATGTTAATCAATAGTTTTATTCAGATTTTGAACACTTAAACCTTCAACGCAAGAGCAAGAATATTGTCGACTTGAAAAAAGACGACTATTTTCAACTTCTGAGACTACTCTTTTCTACGTCTGAGACTACTATTTTGGATGCTATTTTTAACATCTGAGGCTACTAAAGCAACTATTTTCAAAGCTTATAGTCAGTGGCAGCCCTGCTATTGCAGCAATGTTAAATTCTCCATAAAAATATAGTTTTTCTACAATTGCATTTATCGGAACTGCTTAAAAACTTGCCATAATAAGGAGATGGTTCAAAGATTATAAACATACAAAAATAGAAAATTGATATTTTTATTATTTTTTGTGAAAACTTAGGGGTACCAAGTCTCCTTAAAGCTATATGCGTTGAACTGCCAGCGTGGAGGTTATTTTGGATGATTTAATCCATAGTGAATATTTGGAATGAATTGTTTTATTGAATACAATTAAATATTCTTTGCAAATTTTGATTGATTAAAAAAGTTATTTGAAGTGTTCTACATTTTTCCTTTTAGGATGCGAAGTGCACACATAGCTTACCTTTTAACCGATTTTACAATATTAAATTAAAAAAAGGGATTTTGTGTGAAAAATGCCATAAACGGCTGCCCGAAATAGGTAGAGGTATTTTTTTTTAGGTTTAAATTGCAACAAGGCTATCGAAATTGGTCGTACTTCTTCCTTTTAGATCAAGCACATTTTGCATTTTCGAGTTTTTTACACATTCTTTTCCGATCATGTATCAGGATGTCGGGTTGTTTCCCAGTAGTCTGTCCTAATCAGACTGCACTCGATCGAAGTAGCCGTTCTTTGCTGGGATTACCTGAAACTGTCTTTTAAAAAACACAAGCTTTCGACTAACCTTATGGAGGTCAAGATGTATTCGATATTTAATTCACATGACAAATATTATTTTGTTACCTCAGTTAATTTCAGCATGAACGAAAACTCTGATCAGGTTCAGCCTCGTGAGGACAGACCACTGGGAAGTAACAAAACATTTCACACTAATGCATGACCAGCAGCAAATATGTTAAGTAATTATAAATATTGTGGAATGGGTAAAATATTTGTAATTAACATAAAAGTATCATATCATTTTACCGCTTCTAAATTGTTAAAAATTAAATTGTTTAATATTTTTTCAATTATCGTTTGCTACTCCATTGCCTTTGAATATTCTGCAATATCGAATAAACTTGCGCAACTCTTTTTTTAATTTCTTCTCGGGATGTACGTTTTTAATATATTATTTGAGATCAAAAGCAAAAAACACTTAATCTTGCTACAACTTGCATCGTAACGAAAGCTTAACTGCTTTGACAGTGAACTTCACCTTTCCTAAACCACAAATCTTGAAGCAGGTTCGATTCTCACTTTTTCACTTTCCACTGTTGCTTTGGGTTTGCCAGTCAATTCAGAATCCCAGTGTTTTTCGCCGTTTTAGGTTTGCTTTAGCGTCGTAGTCCGCCATTGTTTTAGTTTTGCGGAAAAGTTCGAAAATTGCCAAGTGCCACCATATAACGCATTTTAACCATGGTTTGATGTAGGAATTGTAAATTTTTTGCTATTTGGTGTTATTTATCTTTTACTCGTCTAGCGGAAGGGTACCAGATTTTATCTAGTACAGCGTGAATCGACAGTATACAGTCAAACACCATTAACATGAATTCAATGGGGCCACGTTACGGGGTTACTTCACGTTAAATGGGATTTCACGTTAACGGGATTGGACTGTAACTAAAACTAGAGGTGTGGAACATCACACAGCTTTCTAATTACATTATAATTTTGATGCCAATTTGTGTCATTTACGGGTTTTATATTTTCATCATTCATTTAAAAAAAATGTCCAGTTAGGCAATATTTTTTTAACTAATTCTTGTATGGGTTTAAAAATGGTTGTAAATATAATTCTTATATTATCCTTTCTTATAAGTGATACTGAGGAGAGGAGAAAAATGATCGTTGACGAGGTATGCTATAGAACTCTGTCTTAAAGGCATTTGTTTTTCAACTTTTTACGCCATTAAAGCATTTTTAAGGGAATTTGGGAGGTAGGGATGTATAGAACACCTAAAGAGGCAGTACTATAGGAATTTTGGACAAAATCGTGTGGGCCTTTTTTTTAGCAGTTACTGAAAAACATGATTTTTTCAATGGCAGCTACCTTATGCGCATGCACAATTTTGCAAAAACCTTAATGGTAGGCCCCTGTGCTATCATCAACCCGCAAACCAAATTTGAACATAGTAGGTCAATTTGTTCGGAAGTTATGCTGACCACTGACACACAGACAGACATTTTTTCTAGATCACTTTTTGAAATCAGCATGTTCCAAATCGTGGAGAAATACAAAAATATCGAAACATTTTTTTTTACCGAATACTATACTTTCATTACCCTCTGTATATATATGGGTAATTGAAAGTAAAACTAGCTATGCTTAGTAAAATTAACTCAAACAAAACTAAAAATTATCGAGAGAAAAGCCGATCACAAATAATACAATTTTTAAAAATTCCATAAACTGCAAATAAAACAACCTTTTGCCATTAAAACTGACATCAAATCAAGCAAACTAAAACTAACTACACAAACACTCACAGATGAATCTCTGAGTTATTCTTTATGACTGTTTCTTTAACCAAAAATGACGCAGCATTGCTAATTTTGGATTTTTTCAGTAAAAGCCAACCAACCACTTAACTGATTGAAATACATGCATGTTGCTGGTATGGTGGAATAAAGACAAAATGCAAAAAGTGGAATTTTCTAGAAGTGTAAAAAAACAAATTTCACTTAAAACTTAGTGATGCTTATCAACTTGGAATTAGCATAATATTGTTACAGTTCCGTCTTTGTTCCCTTCAAAGTGCTAGGTATTCTTTGACACTATAGAGACCTTAACTCAGTTTTGACAAATTTGTAGTTGTGTCATTGTTTACTTCGGCGATATATATATAGGAAATTTTTTTTAAAAGCATTCATTGCAATTTTATTTAAGTCACATTACCAAATTTTTCATGTATCCATTTGACTTTCAAATTGTGACCATCGATATAGATGAACAACTGGATAGACTGCTTAACGCTAGGAAAATGAAGCTTTTGCCAGATTGTTGTGTGGAATAAAAAAATATGGATTACCGAGGATTGAAAATAAAATCTTTGTTTGCACAGCAAAACTGTCAATAGTAGACCTTAAATAATTAATAATTGGGAAAATAATATCTAAGACTTTACAAGGTTTCTCGTATTCTCACCCAACTATAAAAGTGTACTGTGATTGGTTAATCATTCATCCATCATCATCAACCTCTGGCATGATTTTACTCTTGCATTGCCATTGGAGCAGTCTATCCAGTTGTTTATCTAGTGTATCGATGATTGTGACGTGAAATTTCCTCGAATGTCAAAGAAAATTTAAAAATAAGGTTACAATTTTGGAAAAGTTAAGGTTTTTCCCCCCTCTTCTAAGTTTGTTTGTTGATTATCATTTTACTGCTCTTAGTATAGTGAGAAATCAAATTTTATTTCTCTTATGCAAAGCTATTTAGTAACATACAATTTCCAGATTTTTGGCACTTTGGAAGATTAATGATTGTGTGTGCATACTTTATTGACCTTCAGGCTTGCTTTTATAGGTTGTTTCCTGCTTAAATACTTTTCTAAAAAATTTCAAATATCAGCCCAATTAGTTAGATTACTTTAGTGGTGATCTAGATACTAGTTTATAATGTGCCAGATTTTCATTAGAAAACCTGCACGAGCATTAACGTAGGTGGGGAACTGGTGATGGCACAGCAAATTATGGTATTTCTGTTTGTTAGCAAGACATGTATTTTAGCTCATTTTACATACCAAAATTGATATTTTTTAAGGTATCAGTTTTGTAGCTTTAATTTTTTATTCTAGCATCATAAATTAAGTCACTTGCAACCTGTTCATAGTTTTCAAAAAGCACTTTTCTAAAGCATAATACAGTTTGTATTTATTTGTGCATTTATTTAATATGTTTATCTCTATTGAAGGCACGAGCTGGGAATCATACTGTTGGTGCCATTGTATGCAAACTTGATGCCCATAAAAAACTAAGTCGCAGAGGCTACATTGCTATGCTGGCTGTGGATGAAAAATATAGAAAGAAGAAAATCGGTAATTATTTATTAAAAGTTTTAGGTGGCATATATTAGAGAACTAAGGAAATATTTTGTTAATTCTAATGTATTGTTTTTTTAAGTATCCCAAAAAGATTATGTAGACATATCATTGTTTATATTGCTTCGTTATCTGATTAAAAAGAAATTTTGATTTGCAACTTTAATTTTTTTTTTTTTTTTATGCAAAAGCAGTCTACAAATTCTGTTTTTTTATGGAAATAACTGATCTTTGTTTTAAATATATGCATGAAAACTGTGTTTATTTTTATTTGTTTTTTTAGAAATCTTAAGTATATATTTTTTATTAGTAAATTAGTGTTTAATACTATGTTCCCATTCAAATTTTTGCTATTAGTAAAAGGGTTAAAAGGAGATTAAATAAGAAATCATTAAATTTAAAAAATATTTTTTTCTGCAAAATGTTATGTATTGCAGGGGTCCCAGACCTGCGCCCAACTGCACCAAATACAAAAATCTGCTCCAAATGCTTTCTGCGAATTCTTTCTGCGCCAGAACGCGATTTTTTTTTTTTTTGAGCGTTGAAATTCGATATTGTTTACCGCTGAAATATCGCTATTGTTGAGAAATATTCGGCGCTAACGCTGATATTTACGTTAGTGCGGTATTCATTTTCTCCCGAGTGCTACGATGATTTGCGACGTTAATGCTGACATTATTGTCAAGTTTTACGTTGTTATGACGGTCATTTTCGTCGAGTCTTTCATCGATATAATAGCTCAGTAGTATTGAGAATTGCTCCAGTTAATTCAACGCTGTCGCAGATATTTTCGTTGGTATGCTACGATATTGTAATATCCGAAATTTGCCCCAATATTACTGAGAAAATGTCACTGTTACTGCGATGATTTGCGACGCTGATGCAGACATTATTGCAAATTATTGTGAAGGTCATTTTCGTCGAGTCTTTCACCGATATATTAGAGCTGTTGAATTGCTCCCGTTTATTCGGCGCTATTGCTGATATTTTCGTTGGTGTGACGGTCATTTTTGAAGAGTGCTGCGCTTTTTTTAACATCCGATATTACCGAATCTTGCACAAACATTACCGAGAAAATGTCAATATTACCGACATTTGTGCCGATATATACGTTTTTGTGATGGTCATTTCTGCTGAGTCTTCAACTTGCGTAATATCCTCTGTCTAGATTTTTGACGGCATTGTAAGCGCTATTGCTAATATTTAGGCAAGTGTGGTAGTCATTTTCGATGAAGTTTACACTGATGTAATAACAGCTACTGCCGAGATTTGCGACGCTGTTTTGTGACTTAAAAAATACGATGTTACTGGGATTTTGCGCCGATATTACCGAGATTGTGATGGTATGGTGGGTGCTATCCCCGATATTTACGTTGGTGTTATATTCGTTTTTGCCAAGAGCTATGGTAATGTAATAGCAGATATTGCCGAGATTTGCGACGCTGTTTGGTGACTTAAAAAAAAAATACGACTGCGCCGATATTACCGAGATTGCGATGGTATGGTAGGTGCTATCATTTACGTTGGTGTTATATTCGTTTTCGCCAAGGTCTATGGTAATGAAATAGCAGCTGTTGCCGAGATTTTCGACGCCGATTTAGTGACACTCGTCTCGGATATTTTTGCTTCAAAGTTTTTTTTTTACTGAAAAATTTATTTTTCTGCTAGAATTTTTTCTTTTTTTTTCTTGCTACCAAAGTTGCTTTTACATGCTACAATAGGCATTTTTCCTGCTACTAAACTTGTTTTTACCTGCTCCGAAAGTCATTTTTTCTGCTTCGAAACTTAATTTTACAAGCACCGAAAGGCATTTTTTCTGCTCCAAAACTTGATTTTACCTGCTCCAAAAACTGCTCCAAGTCTTTCTGAGTGAATGGGAGCCCTGGTATTGTTTTATGTTTTTCAAATATTTTGTTTCATTCAATGCACTATGATAATTAAAAGCTACAGTTTGGTCGCCGAATGTTTCATATTTGATTTGAAAGCTAGCCAAATTTTAAGTTTTTAGCCAAACAACAGTTTGTTGTCACTCAAATTGCTTTTATGATATACTAGCTACGTGGTCCTGCACTGCTGGGTATCTGTTGAAGGGTATGGAAGTTTGCATTTGAGAATAAAGTTTTGTAGTCTTTGAAATTCATTTAGAGTGAGATTGTAAAAAAAACATAATGCTGTTATACCAACTTCCTAATGATAATAAAAATAAAGTACCAGGGAAATAAAATATCCATTATGTTTAACTTAACATCACTTCCGTGGATAAACCTTCCTACTTATCCAAGTTCACCATTCTTAGCCCAGACTCGAAATTGGTGATTATTATTGCCATGCTTGCCCACTTGACAAGAGTTTTGTTTCTAAATATTGGCATTGTGCTTTAGGAATGTAATTTAAAATTCTTAAGTATTTTTTCTCTTGATTATTTGCTTGTTTCCATTCTTGGTACTTTTGAATTTCAAAATATTTGTTGATCTTTTCTGTTTTTAATAAAAAAAATTCTTTCATTGAGAATTTTTAGCTCATGATCTGAAGAAAGTAATATTTTTCAGGTTCACACTTGGTTTTGAAGGCTATTCAGGCTATGAATGAAGATGCTGCTGATGAAGTATGTATTTGTTGTCATTTTTAAATGTCATAAGAAACATATTTTGCATAGGTTTTTTTACTTTATAATAAATCTTGTATTATGTATTTATAATCTTGTATTATGTAAATCTTGTATTTATAATAATGGTTGTATTATGTTTTACTATTAGTGACTGTGGCAAATTAGTGATTAACTGTGGTATTAGTGACTAAAACAAAATAACCCACTCTAAAAATGTCACATTCTTACAGGAAATTTTAAGCTCTTTAAAATGAAACAAAGCAAAAAAATTAAAAAAATTGCAGAAAAAAGTTATAAGGGTATAAATCAAGCATGTTTTATGATTTCTGATCATGTACTTTTTCGACTTTTAGCTCGATTTCCATCACTTTAGAAGAACTCAATTATATTTTGCAAACCATATTTGGAATCTGCATTCAATTCTGAGCAAGTATGAAAAAATTTAGGTTTTTATTTCGATAATTGTGGTAAATAGCAAGATTAATGCAAACACGCGTCATTGTGTATGCAGTGCAACCGAAAGGCAATACCTCAAATACGTAAAATTTTCAAACTTCTTTATTTTCCAAACCAAAGTCAATATTTCAAAAATGAAAAATACGGGTTCTTATATTTGTCTAAAGTTACCATGTACCAAGTTTCAGCCAAATCTGAGAAGGTGGGGTGACGAGCCTGGATGATCTGGCTTGGAATGACTCAAATTACCATATCACCTGGTAATTCATTGCTATCTTCCAAGTTATCAACTGTCCACGTGGCAGATTTCGAAAAACATACTGCCAGACATCAATTTTAATTTTTCGTGGAATGTATTATTATTAGTATTAAACAGGGATTGCATTCGCCCTAAAATTCCTAACATTCCTTACATTTTTGTTTATTCTTAAAATTGTACTTAAATTTATTCATAATTCCTAAAAAAAAATAATAACTTAGAAAATTCCCTAATTTTTATCCTAAAACAGGAAAAAAAACACAGATATTCTTCCAGAGGAGAAAATCTTGTCCGAGATTTTAATTATTCAATTTTTTAATTATTGGTAGTTTTTTTTACAGTATCGAAACATGCTTTGAAAAGAATGTCTGTGTTCAGAGCCTATGTCAACTTAAAAAGAAATATCCCTAAAATTTTTGTAATTTAATTGCCCTTAAAAATTTTAAGAATTATCCCCAAAATGTTCCTAAAATTTTTTGAATTATCCCTAAAATTCCTTCCTAATTTTTTTAGAAAACTCACTGCACCTCCTGATCAAAGTTTCTTGTCTACCCATCCGATATTGTGATGAAGTACTTAAGCTCTGAACTAATACAAATTGTATTAATAAACACCAAAACTTCAGACAGTAAAATTTTTAATTCTTTGTTCTTTAGATCAAATCATAACCTAAGCTATTTTCCAATCTCTAATGCCACTCCATAAAACAAATATAAGTTGATACAAACTAAGATTTATGTTTTTCTTTTCCACGTCATCCAAATCGTATATTATTATTTTAACACAGCTAAATATTGTTATTTATTAGAAAAAGATTGAATTTGCTTCCAGCACATTATCAAATTATTTCGAATAAGAATAAAGCTTGAAACTACATATCCAACGTGGATGGTTCTGGACTTTTGTTCTATTGTTGCCTAACAATTGGACAATAGCGTAGTGCTGTCCATGGCAGTTGAACAGGATCAGTTTAACAAATCACCCATTTAAATTATTTTATAATTTTCTATACTCATAGGCAAACATACATCACAAAATGTTGAGTGTAAAATTTACCTTGGGTATCTATTTTTTGCATAGGGCATATAGAAATTTCCATGATTTCATTACTGGTATAAAATTAATATTTAGGTGAATACTGTTTCTGATCAAACTCTCCTTTCATCTTTTATGTATAAAGTGCTTTTAATATTTAAAATATGCTACAACAATGATATTATTTCATTGCAGGTTGTTTTAGAAACTGAGATTACTAACAAGCCTGCACTTAGACTGTACGAAAATCTAGGATTTGTGCGAGACAAAAGACTTTTTAGATATTACCTTAATGGAGTTGATGCATTGCGGTTAAAGCTGTGGCTCAAATAAATTGTAATGTTTCCATTTATTTTTCTGTAAAATTGTCCAACAAAGGAATGTTTATACTTTAGTGGCAGTAAATACTCTTGCTATTTGGCATTTTCTGGCACTAATGAAGTTTCTAAGGTTTTTGAAAATTATTTGCCAATTGTTGGAAAATGTAGATGTTGTGTTAAATGCCTACACTGGATTTCTTTAGTACTGTTAATCATATAAGACAATTTTGTATGTTCAAATCAAAAATTCAACAATATAGCTTACATAATAATTTTCAAACTATCTTTGAGATTTTTCTAATTGAACATGTACATCATATTTGCTTGTAAATAAAAGACAAGTGAAACAATAAAAAAAAAAATTCTGATACTTTTTTTTTTTTTTTTTTTAAAGTGTTTAGTCTGCAAATTGAACTAGTCAAATGTGATTTCAATATACCAAAAGTGAGCATTTTTTGCTTTAAATATTCTTTAACTGAATTATAAATATTGATGAATTCTTTGTTTTACTGTAGAATACATTGAATTTTGAAATACATGTGTATATCTGTGTTATGTGAATCACAAAGCATATTTGAATTCATTTGCAATTTTAAATTTGGTTTTAATGCAAGAAAATTTTCCTAATTATCCTTTTTTTGTTTTCCCTATCTCAATCAGGACGAGAAATAAATTATATATCCCTTAAGTTTGTGATATTTTCATCATAATCCTAGTCAAATATCAATCTCAATATAAAATGCATTCATTTCAATACCATATTTAACTAGGATGAAACTTAACTATTCAATTCATATTTTTGAATTTTTGTATGCACTAGTTACGTTACTACTTTTTTTTGTACATGTTACTGATGTTTTATGTGACACAATGATCCTTTACAATAAATTTTCAATGGTTTACAGTTTTAGAAGAGTTGTATTAAAATATTTACTACATATTTATTTTTCAAGGAATATTAATTCTGAATTGTTGTATTTTTTGTGACAATGTTTAGTAGAAGTCTAAACCAAAAGTGCAAGTTTGAAATGGGTGGTCTCTTTGGAATAAATAATTTTGTTGTGCTTTGCAGATTTATGTTTTACTATTTAGGACGTGCATTAAATAATATACTAAAAATTAAAAAATGAAGATGTGATCCTTTTGATATATATTACTCACGAGTATGAAACATTTTTTTTTTTTTTGGAATAAATTATGTAACTGCTTACGTAAAACTGATTTATTCTATTGGGACTGTTTAATATTGAAACCCTTTAAGGAACTAAATGATCTTTTATAAATTTTACAAATAAGTATGAAAAAGTTATTGTTTAGGTAAACTGTTTTGAATCGGATAAGAAATCAGTAAAATTTCACCACAAAGAGTGGCCTCAACCTGGAAATCAAGGGAATGCCAGGGAGCTTTCTGATTCTGGAAAAAATCAGGGGATTTTTTAAAATTTCACAAAAATCGATAGCATTCTCTATCGTATTTATGGTATGTTCCCCTTTCATCCTTATTTTTCCGCCATTTACCTGAAGAATTGTGGCAATCTTGCGGAATAATTTAACTATTTTTAAAAAATGGGCATATTATCTGTAGCATGCATGTTCGATTTGATCAAGGTGTCTACACATCTGGAAAAGCTGGAGAAATTTGAAAAAAGTTGCTGTAAAATTAAGAAAATTTTTAGAAATTCATCAGGTAACCTTTTTTCCTCAATTTTGTGGCCACCCTGTTATTTAATAAAAATGAGTTGCCTCTTTTTAAAAATAGTTATTTCCAGCTGTTGAATGTGGTTGCCTGTGGCAGCCTTGCTAAGACTTCTTGGGTATTGAACACATATCTAATTTCGCATTTATTATTTTGAACGATCTTGAAATAAGATAATTTTGGATGATTTTTTATTTTATGAAAAGCAGAATTCTTCAACTATGGCTGAAGAATCTGTATTGTCGCTTACGAGTGAAGTAATAAGTTATTGTGAAATTCAGGCAAATAAATTTTTAAAAAATTACAAAAAGTTGCCTTCGACTTAAATAAAATTTTATACAAATATTTTGTTGGGAAGGAAGTGTACTCCATAGAAATCAGAAATTACAACTGATCAAACACAGCCATACTAAGAGATGTGAGAATATATTTGAAGTTTGTGTGCATTAAATTTCAATGACCAGAAAATGTTGCAAGTGGTTTTTGGTGCAAGCAAGAACTCTTCTACTTTCCCTAGTTAAAGGTTGCTAGGAAAAACTATATAGATTCTGGTAAAAGGTTAACTCGAATTAAAAGAAAACTTTCTGCTTTCTTAAGAAAACACTAATTTCTAAAGTTAAAAAATAATTAAACTTTCACTCTTATTGAATTCATTCAGCTTGCTTAATCATCTGGCTTGTAATTTCTTTTTCTTTTTGTAAATTGTGTTACTTTGCTATATGCATACCTGCCAACTTGTACGAATCATCCGTACAATGTACGGATTTTTACTATTTTGTACGGGTGTACGAACAGCTAAAAAAATCGTACTTATTTCACGGTACTTTTCGGGTTTTTTTTTTTTTTTTTTTTTTTAAATATTTTTTCAAGTCACCAACAAAACCGAAACGATTTTCCAAAGCTGCCTCGTCAGTCAAAATATTTATTCACACTCCAAGATTGCGCATATGTTCAGCACTAAAGCGCGTTGGCGAGGATGCATTGTTTTCTTTTCTGTTGCCGATTAGATTTGGCAAACCAAACCACTGCTTCGATTTTTTGGGCTTTACTTGTTAATAAAGAAGCAGAAAACCGAAAGTGCTTTAGTTTTTTAATTCTACCTTCTTTTGGACTGGACTCCAAAACGTAAATAATAGTACTGGACTTGCGCGTAAATAATAGCACTAAACCACGGCGCTGGGGATGCACTGTTTTCATTTGTGTTGCCAACGGGACCTGGCGAACCAAACAACTATTGCTTTGCCTCAGACTTAAGAGATTAACAAAGAATCTGAAAACCAAAAATGCTTTAGATTTTGGTTCTTCCTTCTGTTTGGACCGTACAATAATGTTGCGCGTATATAATAAAAGCACTTAAGCGCAGCGCCGGAAATTCATTGTTTTCATCTGTGTTGCCGACGGGATTTGGCGAACCAAGCAACTGTTTCGTTGTCTCGAACTTTAGAGATTAATAAAGTAGAAAACTGAAAGTGCTTTAGTTTTTTTTAATTCTTTCTTCTTTTGGACCGTACTCCAACGCTGCGCACTAAATCGCGCCCCCCGCCGTTTTTAATTGTTTTGGCGGCACTCTCCGAACGACTGTTTCGTTTTCTCGGACTTTAGAGATTAAAGCACTTTCGGTTTTCAGCTTCTTTGTTAGTCTTAATTATTTATTTTAAAATATCCAAATTAAACAATCCTGGTGTAAGATTCCAGAAAATATTAAGTTTTTTTGGAGTTTACTTCAAACCAAGCGTTTTACTTCTAATCATCAGAAATTCAAACAAAGAAACAAATTTTGCATTCTGCTCTATCTATGCATCTGATATTAAGATTTCTCATGGAGGATTCACTGATGTCGAAGTTCATATCAATTCTAAAAAGCACAGTGACAACATCAAATGTAATAATAAGAATTCGAAAGCCTGCATAATTGATATTTGTGCGTGTGATTAAACTCTTTGAATACCACCAACACATTGTATGTTTCACTAGAGTTTTTGTGTCATAAAGCATATTTTATTTAGGTGTAATGTAGACTAAATCTTAAACATCATCAGAGATTTCATCGTAAAGTTTAAATTTCATTTATTTTTAAATCCAAGTTATTTTTTTATTTTATAATTTCCATTTTATGCTAAAATGTAACAATTTGTTATATTTGAGAGCAATTTAATATTAAGCAATTTTTTTTTTTTTTTGCATTTGTAATAGAATTACTATTATTTATATATTACATTTATAAATATTGTCGCTATTTGACTTTCCATGAGTCATAGGAATGCAAATATTTGTTCCGTAAAAATTGTACTAATTTGAAAATGCCAATGTTGGCAGGTATGTATATGACCAAAATTATTCTAATTTAGTTTTTATTCAATTTTTTGTTAGTTACAGTATTTTTCCTTATACAAAGGGATTTGAGAAGTAGAAATTTACTTAAAAAAACCTTCAGCAACAAGTAATTTTACAAGTTTGTAAATATCTGAATTTTTTTAAAAATTTCAATGAGATCATGAATTTCTCCTCCCCCTTCTTAAGTTAAAAAGTAGCAAAAAAAAAAATTCACAACAGCAAGAAGTCGCAAAATTTATAAAAAAAAATGGTGTTATAAATTTCCTTAAATTTAATTTTTATGCATTTTATTATTGTAGATAAACAGGGGACTGGAATTGTGTGTGTGTCAGGAAAATTGAAATTGGTTTCAAGGTAGTACTAGTAAAAATAATCGTATTTTTCATTTTATTTTTCTAAAGATATTGTGTTTGAAATTCATTAGCTGCATTCTAATTTTCTTTAATAAATCTTCTTATTAAGTATAGGGACATACAATTTCTTTTATGAAAATTTGATGGGTGGAAAGTTTGAAAAAATCCTTTAAAAACTAGTATAAATACTTGAAGTAAAATCAAATCTCATGTACCCTTCTTCATTAAAAATTATGGTGTGGTAAACAAGAATGCTCAATTTTTGGCTATTGGTTTAGTTCAACTTATTCAAAGTTGATTTGTGAACAGTTTTATCCATTCCCCCATCTCTCCGTCAGACTAGTATATTCTCATTTCTTTATTTGTAAAAAACTCTGAATGGGGTTCCTAGGTTTTGAGTTGTCCCTCGGTGCTATAATAATAATGCAGAGAATGATTATACAAACACTTAGGTTAAAAAAATTGTGATCATGTATTGCGTGATATTTTGCCAATAATGGTACCATATCAGCAGTGGCGGCTCGTGCAGTACAGCCGGGCTGCATCTAAATTTATTAGTTCAAAACTAAATTAAATTTTACAATTTTCGAAAATGAAGATTCAATTTCTACGGTAAGTGTAAAAATATCCGATAAACAACAGACTTGTTGCCTCAATTCACAAGAAAGAAAAAGAAAACGCTTTCAATCAGCTCAGGTGATCTTCCTCTGAACACCAGCCGAGTGTTCCTGAAGTATATTGCGGCTGCGATGTTGCCATGGTAACAAATGGAACACAGCAGAGCTTTTCCTACCACGTAATGTTTAGCAAGACAGGCAGTTCAACAGTTTTCCAACTTCGGCTGTCCTTGAGAATTCGATGATCTGATTGACTCCGCATATGAGAATCAGCGTGGGGGGGGGGGGGTGAGTGGAAGAACTTAACCGAATGATTTGATTAATTGTTCTTATTTTATAATGTTATGTTATAAATGTTATTATTTTGTACAAATTGCAACGAAAATTCGATTGGAGTATTGAAGAATTTGCGTTTATTTAGGTGTATGTACGCTCTTGAAATATCGCAAAATTAGGTCATGTATTATAGTTTTTCTGCTTTAAAATAATATCTAGAAGAAATTTTTGCAAGATAATGGTATCATCTGAAGGCAGGGGCGTACTGACCATAGGATTGTCCAGTGCAATCACTGGGCCACTCAGTGTCTGTAAAAAATGGGCTGGTCCCATACAAAGTTTTGTTTTTTAATTCTTTTTTTCAATATATATATATAGGTAATTTCTTTAACTTTTTTTGTTAAAGCCCAATGCATTCAAATCCCAATCATCTCCGCCGACCAAACGGTATAGTGGTTAGCGTGCTAGCCTCTAGACCGCGAGGTTGCGGGTTCGAGTCCCGTGTTGGCATGGGTGTTGTAAATGTATGTTGGCTTGTCTAATGACGAATGTTTCGGCGCATTATATCCCTCGTGTTGCTGACGGTGCCAGATAATCTGAATACAACCAACCAACCCAATCATCTCCTCCCTCCCCTCCCCCCCCCCCCCCAAGTGAAGTCTTTTACTTATTATATAGATAACTTATTTTAAATATCTGTTAGGATGTCATTTTCTAATAAACCTACAAGTTAAGTTCCTAAATATTCTTTGCCGACCAAACGGTATAGTGGTTAGCGTGCTAGCTTCTAAACCGTGAGGTTGCGGGTTCAAGTCTCGTGTTTGGCATGGGTGTTTGTAAATGTATGTTGGCTTGTCTAATGGCGAATGTTTCGGCATTATAGCCCTCGTGTTGCTGACGGCGCCAGATAATCTGAAAACAACTAACCTAAATATTCTTTATTTTACAATTTAAATTTCTTTGCTTTTATTTTTGCTACAAAATATCAATGGCTCATATAAACTAAGTTCAATCAAAGGAGATATAAATACTATAGACAGAGAAAATTTCATTTAATTAACTAATCATTATAACAATTCAATTTTTAAAATTTATAGTAAGACTAGCTAAATACCCGTGCTTCGCTACGAAATTTTACCATGTGAAATATTTTAGCTAGTTGTGAGGCCTCGTGTTGCGGAAATCTGCCATTCATGTATAGGTCCCAGTTTTTGGCGCTTCGCTCGCAGGAAGGTTCATTGCTACACAAAATCGAGCTCGCTTCGTTTGCTAAAAACTTCATTGACACATAACTACAGGCTTACTTCACTTGTTGAAAGATTCATTGCTATGCAAGCATAGGCTCGCTTCGCTCGCTGAAAGGTTCATTGCTGCGTAAGCATAAGCTCACTTCACTCACTAAAATCTAATTGCTACGTAAAGCCTTAATATTGGAAGCCTCTCCCTTGTCGAGAAAAAAAAATTCCCCTTTAATACAATAATACGACACCCCTTTAAGATTATTTTAACACGTGTTTGTGGAAAGCCAAATTCGAGGCCAAAACTACTTAGTTGAAACTTCCAGAGCTCTAGGCCTATTAGAAGTCGCTTTTTGTGAAAAAATTGAAAAACAAATTAAAATTTTAGCATTCTTTTTGTCAGTTCAATTAGAAGGCCAAAACTACTTGTTGAAAATTTCAGAACTGAAGCCCAATTACAAATCGTTTTGTAAAATATTTGTTAATTAATTAGAAAATGTTTTTCTAAAGTCCAATTAGAAATCCAAAACCACTTATGTTGAAAATTTCAGAGCTGTATCCCTATTAAAAATCGTTTTGTAAAATATTAATTATAAAGAAACTAAAGAAAAATTTAAAAATCTGTTTTCAAAAGTCAAATTAGAAGACCAAAACTACTCATTTTGAAAATTTTAGAGCTGTAGCCCTATTAGTAGTCGTTTTGTAAATTGTTTATTAAGTAAAAAAAAACAAAATAAAAATTTAAAATTCTGTTTTTTAAAAGTCTAATCAGCAGGCCAAAACTACTTATGTTGAATATTTCAGAACTGTAGCCTTAGAAGTCGCTTTATAAAAAATAAATTGTTAATCAATTAAGAAAATTAATGAAAAAAAAAAACTAATCAAAATTTTAAAATTCTGTTTTTCAAAACTACAATTGGAAGGCTAAAACTACTTATTTGGAAAATTTCGGAGCTATATCTCTGTTTGAAGTCATTTTGTAAAAAAAAAAAAATAATAATAATTAAAAAAGAACTGATTAAAATTTTAACATTCTGTTTGACATGTATACAATTAGAAGTCAAAACTACTTATGTTGAAAAATTTCAGACGGACAGACACATAGCTTGTTTCATTTTTATAGATAATGAATTATCGAAATCAATCATTAAATACGAATATTTAATTAATAAAAATTTTTAATTATTAAAACTATTTAATCAAAAATGAATTATTTTATTCAAATTTTATTATTGATGATATTGAAAATTTGGGCCGGCACAAATCTAAAATCACATGGCCGATTTTTTGACCCAGTAAGCCCCTGTCTGAAGGCTACGGTGTTATTTTATTAGTTTGAAGTACTATTGTGTTCTGAAAATAAATTTTAATATTTTTAACTTATTATATAAAAAATCGTGTTTTTGGTTCGGGAAACTTCATTCAAACAGTGATAACTGAAGCTTGATATAATACACATTTTAAGACCAACAACAAGCTCAAGGCCCAACAGGGTTGGGTGAATATAATATATTTGTATATATATATAATAATATGTACCATAAAATGGGGTGAATAAGAACAGCGGGGTGAATCGGAACGAAACTTCATGAAATTACAAAGAAATTATTATTTTACACAAATAAAGCAGTTTTATTAATTATATATATATTTTTCATTTGCTTAACATGTTTTTAATCTTGAAACATGTTTTATGGGGTTTTCAACTCTGTCCTTTTTTTTTAAAAAAAAATTCTGAAACAGCGTGCATACAATCCAATCAGTTTTAAACTCTCCAAAACTTATCCCGTAATTAATAACATGTACCAGTTATAGACTTGACTAATATATTTTTAGATAAATATAAACATCCACAACAGCATGAGCATGCCATACTTAATTTAACTTGGTTTTAAAAACTTTTTATTTTACGAATTTTTATGTTTTGCTTCGTCTCGATTTTGAGATTTGCGGGGTGAATCGGAACACTTGAAAAGTGATATTAAAAAGCTGTTTTTGACAAGATTATGTTCCACACAAGATTCAACGACTGAAGAAGAGTCTAATTACTCCCTTCAAGACAATAATCAAGATTGCAGGCTTGAATAAATGTCAGAAGAGGAGCCTAGTTTCCGCATGGCAGAAAACCCGATTGTTCCAGTGGTTTTTTCTCTAAATGACTTCTTTATCTTATAGTTATATGGGAAAATGTATGAAGACTATGTGAGAAAAGTTTTACACCCACAAGATTATTGCTATATAAGTGTGTTTTACAAAAAGCGCTTATGAACGAAGAGATTTTCTGAAACAAATGAGGATGCTTTTCTCCTTTCTCAAGATATTTTAAAGAATTTGCAGTCATACGACACGCAAACATAAAGTAGATTAAAAAGTATTTTTAATTTTAATGACTATTTGGATGAGTTATAGGAGAGTTAATATAAGAGTTGATACTCTTTCAAACATATGATTTGTTTTGAAAATAATTGACAAACACAAATTTTATCCGGCATATTAAATGATTTTTTTATGATAATTTTGTGTTCCTATTTACCACAATGCATTATTGTTTTTTGCCATCCTGTAAACATTTAAATAAGATCAGACGAAAATTGTAACGAGTGTTCCGATTCACCCCTTTCTGCGGGGTGAATCGGAACACCATGAAAAAATTCAAAATAAATTAAAGTCCTAGTTTTTACAAAATTTTTTGGGTTGATTCTCAAAGAAGAAGGTAAGACCCAAGTTTCTATGTCAAAAATATGTTCCTTAACGATCTTATTACAACCGATTATTACTTTGAAAGTTGAAAAGTGTTCCGATTCACCCCATTTTACGGTATATAGAAATAGAATTGGCATACAATAATAGTTACAGGATCATACATAATAATACAACAAACAAAGTTGACACAGCGTTTGACAATCATACTGGAAAAATACAATACATAATCTTTTTGAAAAATGATTTGAGAATTCAAATCTGCATTAACTTTACAGCACAAGAGAATATTATATATTTTTAAATAAAGAAGTATTTGTTTATCACTCTAGGAAAAGAATTAGAGACTAATAATATATTCCTAAATTAAAAGAAAAGAAAAATGTGTACTCGCAAAATGAATTTTTCTTCACTTTTTAAGAAAATGAATATCGTAATCAGCTGAACATTTTGAACTGGCATCTTTGAAATTTTAATAAGTTGATGAAAATTCTTTTTTTTTGGTGGTGGTGGGGGGGGGGGTTGTTGGGGTACTTTTTACTGCCCAATTTAAGATTTACGACTGTCCATTATAATTTACGTCTGCCCTAATGAACCACCTATACTGCCTGTTAGAATAGGCACTATCTGTACGAAAATCTGCAATTATCTGCTAGTCAGGAGTTTTGTGGAGCAGGGGCTAACATGGTACCAAGCACAGACAGAAATGGTATTGTATCTATAAAAGACTGCAGCCTATTTTTTAAAAAGTTGAAATATATTTTTGGAAGAGAAGAAGAGTTCCATTTGTAACAGTCTCAAACACATATCAAGGATAGCAATATAGTTTATCATTTCCAATAGAATATGAAGAAATAAAAGAATATTTGGCATGATAACTTGGTTGTATAGCAATCATATCTTAAATTTTAAATAATTTTTGACGTCGTTAAAAAGTTATACGCCAAATACCGTCCTTGATATGCTACAAAGTATATATCTATTTGCCCTTTGTGCACCCCACGTCCTATATTTATATTGCGAATTTCTATATAAACGTAAATCACAGACCTTTTTGATGATTTTTAGTGAAACAAAATTCTAAAATTAAACTTCATATTAGCATATATAATTAGAAACTTATTTGTACACGTGTGCCACAACTTACGTGTGAAGATGTGGCAAACGAAACCTCAGCGTTTTGTTGTTGAGCCGGCTTCTTTTTGCTGATTGGGCAAACGCTTGTCTATGTTTGTTATTTTTTGGGAAAACTAAATGTGTTTTTTGATCGCATATTTTCTTTTTTTTATAACTACAAACACTGATTTATGTGTATATCATTTGACTAGTTTAATTTCTATAGTTTCTGTGTTAGTATTTTGTAAAGTGTCACTGTTTTAAATAGAGAGACCAGTGATTCATTTTTTCGCTCATGATTTTTTGAAGGAAAATGGATCAAGAAATATTAGAAAATTTGTCGACAGCAGTTTCCAATGGTCGAACTGATATTGTTCGCTCACTTTTATGTATGTGTGAAAGCGGTAAGATGAATCCGGGATCTTATTCCTATCATTTGTTTAATTTAAACACAAGTGCATCCAATGTCTGCTTTATCTCTGTGTTCATAATTTTCCTACATCCTTTTTTTTTAGGAAAATTTCGATATTTTGAGTGCTGGTAAAAATTTACGTATTTTGATGGTTTGAAAAAAAGTATTATATTATTCAACTGAAGGTTTTTTTTTAAGTAAAATTTTTTTTTCCAAAAATTGCAGTTGCTTAATATACTGCACTTGTACCTGAAAATTTCTATGTGAAGCGCAGTTTGATGTTGATTATCATTATAGTACACCACGAGTTCACTGCCGACCAAACGGTATAGTGGTTAGCGTGCTAGCTTCTAGGCCGCCAGGTTGCGGGTTCGAGTCCCGTGTAAGGCATGGGTGTTTGTAAATGTATGATGGCTTGTCTAATGACGAATGTTTCGGCGCATTATAGCCCTCGTGTTGCTGACGGCGCCAGATAATCTGAAAACAACCAACCACCACGAGTTCACTCCACTTAGTTTCAAATTAATGATCTTTTAATAAACTGAAATGCTACAGAGACTTTTAAATTTAAGAAAGCATTTAAATATGAGAATTTTTTTTGTATAGGGTATTTTGAAGAGTCGAAATTTTTAAGGGTTTTTGTAAACGGTTCAGAATGGATGTTGTATAGGACATTCACGATTTTTTTCAATCGCCAAAATCAAAAACATGGTAATAAAAGTAAAATGAAAATTAATATATAAATGATAGTAAAATGAAGTTAAAATATAAATAATAAAGTGAAGTTAAAATATAAATAATGATAAAAATATAATAAAGTTAAAATATAAATGATAAAATATAACTTTATAAAACCCTTTGCTCGAAAACGCATTTATCTGGAAGAAAAAGAAGCTAAGTAAAATTGCGCCAATGTCCTGTACTATATCTGAACCATTTGGCTAAAGTTGGTATTGATACATTGTAAGAACCTGACAATTTGAGTTAGCCTTCTTCTTCTTCTTTCTTTGATTCTGTAAACAGCGTATGCTTGATGTTTTCATCTAATTTTAAGTATCAAAAACATTTTTACACTTTTTTCCAAAAGTTAAGCATGGGGCGGTAAAATGCTAAAACATGGATAAGTACTGCTTTCATCGACACGAAATGCTCCAAGTAAGTTGTTCTATGTTTATTCATGAAATAAAACAAAGAATTACAAACAGAGACAAAAAAAAATATTGAATTTTCATAAATTATAAGATGACGTCTTTTTTGCGTCATTAACAAAATGAAGTTTAAATTTGAAAGAAACTACAAAAACTGAAATTAATATAGTATGTGAGCACCCCTCACCTGCATACAAAGTGTATAGTGTGTGATCATGCTTGCTACGAGGAGATCAACCACCGCAGAGTCCAGTAATAATTCATCCTATAGTTCAGTTTCTAAATCTCCGAGAGTGGCTGGAGGGTAAACGTCTACATACAGCACGGCCGAGGGCATCCCAAAGATTTTCAATTGGATTAAGGTCCGGGGAGTAATAAGCAGCCACTCCATACACGCCTCCATACAAGCCTCATTCTCCAGAACGTCATCAACGATGGCAGCTCTATGGGGATGTGCATTATCGTCCATTAAAACGAAAGAGGGATCAACTGTTGCAGCGTACAGTTTCTCAATGGGGTCTAAGCCTTCATCTCGATACCGTACAGCTGTTATAGAACCTTGCCTGAAGATATTCAGGTCAGTGTGATATCCCAATGCCCAGACCATGATGCCTCTGCCACGAAATGGCTGATGTTTCCATCATGGGATGCATCACTTTAATCATGCCCCTTGGACAGATTGGATGGATAAAGGCGCACAAACTCGTGGTACCCGGGCGTGCAACCCATTCATGTGTAGCCTTCGACGAACAGTAGTGGCAGATATCGTCTTACCAATGGTTGCTACAACCATGGATGTCACATGTTTGGAGGGAGATCTTCAATTCCACTTGGCTACAACAGCAATATATCAATCTTCTGCAGGGGTCGTAACCCTTGGACGGCTGGTTACAGGTCTTCTGACTACTGTTTGGCTGGTTTGGAATTGTTTCCTTAACCGTGAAATGACGGAATGATGAACACCAAAGAAAAGAGCGACATCTGTGATACTGTCCTGCTTCAATGCATCCAACTGTCCATCTGCTTTCAGAATCTTCCATTCGTCATCTGGAAGCCATAGAAGCATGTTTAGCTTGAAAGCAAGTCGTACGAATGTTCTAAACACCTTTCATCAGCACTTACCTGCAACTCCTTTAACCCTTCACAGTGTCTGCTTATACGACTGCCTGTTTTGCATATTTCTTGACGCAAAACCGTGATTGGCTGTTGCCTAACGTATTTGCATACTTCAGCTTCTTGAATTCAGATTGGCTTACGGAAATTTAAATTTTCCTCTCCGTTCTTAACTTTTGGTTGTGAGTGTAGTAGCAAAATGTACTGCAAACTACGCTTCAAAATTTATTTACTAAAAATAAACATGAATTTATGCACTCACATTTAAATACCTTTTATTTTTTCTGATTAAAAAAATTTTGGCTTCAGGAAAGAGTTTCTTCAATGGTTTGTTAAATGCTATTTTAGCTTAATTTGATGACGGCAAGTTGGTTTATTAGTATTTTGTAAAAGTGACCTTTTAGTGACAGTTACAGCCCCAAAATTTGATAGAATTCATTGCCATCAACATCTAATCTATCCACCAAGTTTCAGCTTGATTGGATGATGGCAAGGGTTTGATTAAGCTTCCATAAATTTGCCTGGCAGCCACAAACAAACAAAATCGAAGTTAATATAAAGGATTTAAAAATAGATCTTGTGCTTAGCCCATTAACAGCCAAAACTCAAAATCCTTTAAAAACATGGTCAATATTTATAACATTTGTGATTTTAGGGTCTTATATACTATATCATATTTAAAGAAAAAGTTGGAATATTTTAATTACCTTTAGAGGAAATGACTGTTGTGTTGGCGCAATGTCAGCGTAAAAACCGAGTTAAAATCGGCGGTATTCAAGAATTTCATATTCCGTTAATGTTGAATATTCAACGACTGTAATTAACCGTAGGCGATATTTTAAAGCTTCTTTTCAAAAATATACACTTTTCGTACTATGCAAGTACATACATTTATTTAATATGTCTTATTTTGTATGAAAGTATTGACTATATTCTTGATGCAAAGCCACTTCACAATCATTACAGCGATACATAATTTGACTGTGACAATGTTCTGTGAAGTCTTTTATTGTCAATTGATCGTATAAGAAAATGTCCTTTTTGATTTTGTACTGCCAAAGAAAGACTTAATTGCTTGGTCTACCAGTAGATGATCTAACAAAATCCATCAACACAAAAACCATCATGTGATGCAAGGGTCCAAGTTTTATAACCGAATCATACAGGTTTGTGTTGTTGTTTCTAATCTCCCTTTTGTCTGACGAAGTCAGACAATATCAGTGAAGCCATTGATATTAATGAAGTCTGACACTAGTTGTGGACAGTTATAAATGTCCTCCCAGTCCAGTCCAAGGCAGTCCAAAATGTGCTGAGGTGATGCCTGTTCTTTTTGGCATTTAGGGCAAAGAGGAAAATTTTTGCTTCCCCCGGAATATGTGAGGCCTTTAAGGTTTACCATTTAGGAACATTTTTGCAGAATGTTTTCCTCTATAAGGAATCATTTGTTCGTCTATACTTAGGTCGTATGCAAATATTTGAAAGTATTAACATTTCTTATTCAACAAATTTCACTCTTGTACTCTCACTTTGTACAATTTGACATATTTATCAATATTAATGTTATCTGCCATCTGCAAATTTTGTTTTATATTCCTGTACTGAATACGTGACATTGACTCCCTAACAAATGGGACTGATACATCTTTATCTAATGACCTATACATTTCTTCTTGTGGCAATGTATGGTATCCAGTAAGAAGAAACAAACCAATAAACCTGTTTAGGTAACTCTCGGAAGCAAAAAAGTCAGTCCGATTATTTTGCTGAGCATATAAATTAGTTTGATTAATGAGCAATGCATAAATTTCAGAGTCAAAAAACTTAACGAAAATTTCCTCACAACTTAAATTTTCTAACTTTCTTTTCCATTTTTCAACTTGGTGATGTTTCTTAATTTTTTGGTATCGATGTATAAATAGGATCTATTTTCTTCCATTTCAAAGGGTGAATTTTGTTTTCTTTGTCTTTGTATTATCCATATTATTTTGGTCTTTATCTTTCCTATTTGAATGTAATTCAAACTTGCAAGAAATGTGATTTGGTAAAATGTTCGAGTCACTTATTACTGTATTGTTCTCTTCTTCCTTGTTAGTAACTTTGCCAACTTCTGGTGAAATAATAACAATGTCCGTTTCATTATCATCTGAATCAATGGTGTAAAAAGTATCCAGAGCTTCACTAAGCATAAGATAGTTCTTTCGGGATATTTCAAATCAAAATGAAGCAGTTTTAATCACACCCGGTGAGAAAAAGTTCAGAAAATTTTGAACCTCTTTTCCACTGACGATGCGCAAACGGAACACTAGTCATAGCTCGAAGATGAATTCATCAAAACATTTTTTATTTGCGTGTGACCTTCAAGTGAACTATGGAGATATGAAATGTTATGTCTAATAAAAATTATTTCCCTTTCTCCTTTATTTCGAAAACGATTTAGCAATGTCAGTCTAACTTAGCGAATTTTGGAAATGTTTAAGTTATTACTACGAGAAAACAATAAGGTTTAGAATAATTTTTATTGTTCAAAATTAAAGTGTGTAACCTTACCTATGAACATAAACCTCCAAATATTAGTTTAAAATTGATTAAATATTTATTGTAGTTATGTTTTCTAAGCGTTGCGTGAACGCAACGCTAGTGGTTAATGGGTTAAACGATATAACACGATTTTGACAAAAACAACCAAACCATACCACAGCCTTTGGTTGACTAGTTAATAACAATATCTCCCTCCTAATTTATGGATTGTTAGGATAGTTAAAGTACAGTACCAGAGTGGCCACAGAACCTGGAAATTAGGGAAATGTCAGAGAGCTTTCTGATTCTGGAAAAAATCGGGGAAATGTCAGGGAACTTTTTAAAATTTAACGAAAATCAGATTTAATTAAGGATGGCCATATCTATTGAGTTATATTCCATTCTACATTCTGGAACTAGAATATCAAGGCCGTATTCATTCAACATATATTCTTTTATAAAGTAATGTAGACTTTATGCATAGTTTAATTTGTTTTTTAAGGTGCTGCTGGTTCTAATGGTGCTAATGTAGATGGAGAAAACTTATTATGTGCTAAGATATTGATGAAGCAATGCAATACCGCTGGAACTCTTTTGCATTTGGCTACTAAGGTGAATCTTTATTTTTTTTAGATCTTAGAGAAACCAGTAACCCAGCTACAGAAAAAAAAAAAAATCTTGTTACATATTACAAATTTATGATTTCTTTTTACTTTCTACTGCTCATGTTGTATTTACCTAATGCATTTTTATAGTTTAATAATTATTCAAAGTTTTAAAACGAGGAAGAAAACAAATATTTTTAGTGCTTTTCGGCAGATAGCTATAATTATTTTTCATAATTGAAAATAACAATCTAATGCAAATACTCAAACAGCAAGTGTATTTTTTTACATTTAATTAGATGTTTAGCTGAAAAATTATTGCAAACCATGTGTTATAATATTTTTGAAAGCATCTCATTTGTAGCTTTTATTTTGTAACAAACATTGTATTATTGCAGTGGATGCCCATGGTCGAAGATGTTAGTGCAGCCGGAAACATGCGACTCCCCCCCCCCCCCCCCTACCCACCACACACAAATTTTCTACAATCATGTACAATCACACTTAAACTTTTTTAAAATTATCATTTTAAAAATCGGATCGTAAATAAATATGCAAGTATTGTAGGTCCGGTTATTTAATTAGCTATCACATTATATACTTTTTATTGTGTTGGACGGATAGATAGGTTTCAGCAGCCGTGGTTTGTAAAATAATTCCTCTTGGGTCAGAGAATGGTTCGTTAAATCGGTTTTCAGAAATGGATATCTATGATACTATATTTGATATGATGCTCACTTGAGCATAATATGGTATCATGAGTTTTCATTAGTATGGTATCATCAGTTTTCGTCAGTATGGTATCATCAGTTTTCAAGAATGGATATTCATGGTATCTTATATAATTTGATACTCACTCGAGCCTATGGCCAAAAATTTAGAATCAATTGAAAATTTGTCTATGCATGCTTATTAATTTGAATCCCTTCTTTGTTAATAACCTTTGGAATTAATTCAAAATAAGAAGTTAACTTTTTAAATTAATACTTTTTTATTCTTACATAATTTTCGAAACACTTTTAGCTGGATCATGTTGATATTGTGAGGACACTTCTATCATCAGGAGCCCAACCTGACTTAGAAAACTTGCATGGAGAAACAGCCTTTGATCTTGTGCAGTCACAGAGCATGACTGCAGTATATGTTGATGAACTTCTGAAGTGCTCTGCCAAATCTGAGTAAGTGAAACCTGCTTTTACAATGGGCAACTAGTTTAAACCATTAGAATTTCAGATCTAATTCAGTATTGTGGTTTATACTAGAGTAGTAGCTGAAATGATATTACTCAGTTACTTGCAAGAGGTACTTCTGTACATATACTTAGGCTATGTTTAAGTTAGGGTACAAAATTTCTTTAGCAAACACGCTAAAATCGCATTTTTTTTGTAGCAAAACCTAAAATGGTTACGAGCTGCATTACTTTTTATGTTTTATCAAACAATTAAGTAACTTTTTGTTATAAAATTATTATGAAAAACATTAAGCTATTTTATACTAAACTTCCACTGAAAAAATACTTTTCAAAATTCTGCTTGTTTGTTCTTTTAGATCGATGATTATTCTTTTGGATTACAATAATGATGATCTGGCAAATTTTGAGATCGAATATGTTTTAGCAAAAGTGTTAAATCGCATTTTCTAATTTTATCATTTTAAGGAAGTTCTTTAACACTTTGCTAATAAAGCTCCCACAGCTTAATCCCTGTATTTCCATTTAAGTTGGAACTTTAAGTAACTTTTCATCTAGTTACTAGTACTATCTGTCTATCAAAAAAGTAGCTCCCTAAAGAATAATTATCTATAGCTTGATTGTTTTGTTGATTTGGCATTGGGCTTGGAATAAAGAAACAGCAATTGGTGATTTAAAAATTTAATAACAGCAGATTATGCTTAACTCGAGTATTTTTTTGATTTGCACTGAATTGGCAAACAGTGACTTTTATTTTTCGTTTCTGTTTTGACATTTATTGTATAGATACTTTTTATTGCATTATTTTTTTTAGCTGCCATGTCTTATTTTTTATTAGTGTCACGAAATCTTAAAATATATAGAAAAGTGAAGTAATACGTGATTTATAAAAACAATTTCCAAGATTTGTTTTTTAAAGATTTTCTCATGAAGCCTCACTGGGACAATTCTGCTTGGGTATTCCTCAGAATAGCAACTTCATTTTCAGTTATTTCTCAGTTTTACCATTTAATTAATCTCTTATATTAAAATGTTGTGAAGAATAATTTTTGTTACATGCCATTAGAAAAAGCTATGTGGCAGAGACTGGTTATTATGTCAATGTTTTGATTTTTTAAAAATTTTGATTTATTGTTTGATTCATAGAGGTACTGAGTTACATGGTTGCCTTTTTGCATGCAATCAAAATGGTTTTAATATTTTTAGTATGAATGTTTTTAAAATGGTTATATTTCTATTACAAGTTTAATATAACATATTTATAATTATTTTAAGTAGCTTGAATAATTAAAAAAGAGCAATTTTTTTTTATAAATTAGTTGTTACAAATAAAAAGCTGTATCTCTTAAGTTTTGCATTCACCAAGTGCTAATAACTGACCTAAAATCTGCAATCAATTTCCTGATTTTTTTTATATACATTTTAAATATTGTAGTTTTTTAGGGGAAATATTGAAGTTTATTTAAAATCGGGTTTTCTAGGATTTTATTTTAGTGGTTTTCAGAATTTTTATTCTTGGGAAAAGTATTTAATTCTTAAGTTAACTTAAATGTTTTAACATGCATCCAACACAAATTATGAGGATTATATTTCCATGAAATTATCTGTTATATAATATCACATAAGTTTGTTCATTAATTATAAATACTATGAGTATTATTTAACTGAAAATCTTGTACTTAATTCAATGAGAGTTTATTTAACAATGTCTTTTATAGAATTAATCGCATTCAACAGTTAGTCAATGCTGGTGTTGATGTTAATAGTCAAGATTCTCCTGAAAGTAGAAATACAGCTTTGCATTGGGCCGTTTGTTTTGGAAGACCTGAAGCAGTTCAATGTTTGTTGGGTAATTATATTAAATTCTTAAAAAGTATTTCAAACAAAATGCTTGATGGAACTAAAGGATGTTTCAACTCGAATATAGTTTTCTTGTATCTGTTGCACCTAGAAAAATATAAACTAATAAGTTCATTATATCCTTATCATCGCATCTAATTTTTTTTCTAACTTGTGTTTTATTTGATCTACAATTATTATTTTCATATGCAGTATTTTATTAGTATTATTTTTGCAAAATCCAACATTGAAATTTTTTTAGTCTCGTTGGATATGACTGTTCAACTTGTGTTCTTGCTTAAAAATGACTAAGACACTAAATCACTTAATTAAAAACATGTTATTTATTTAGAAATTTTTTATTAGTACTAATTTAAAGAAATTAAGGTGCAAATAAAGACCATATAGTACTTAAGTGAAGGGAAAGATTGTATTCTCATTAAAGTATGTATACAGGTGTGTGATGTGAACTGTGATATGCAATTTGTGTATTAATTTTTATATGCAGTGTCACAAAATGAAATTATTGTCTTGTCTTGAGCTGTATAATGTTGTTTTTATAAAAAAATTTGCTCAACTTGTGTATTATAATTGAAAGAAACTACCTCTCTCCCTCAAAAAAGTCTGCCATTTAAAAAAATCTCAAGTTGGTGTACAGTTTTTATTATGCATCCACTTTTGCTTGAACATGGTAAAAATCTTTCACTGTGGTAATAGAAAGTGAAATTACTGCAAGTCTGATGCATACTCTATCTCTGAGTCACTGTTTTTTTTGGCTTATTTGTCTAAATTGAAGTCTTCTTTGAATGGATTAATATTTTGAAAGTAGTATTGTTCATAAGTACTATATTGTATTAGAAAACATAACAAATTCTTTTTCAGAAAGATCAACTCAGAATTTGGAAAATATTAGTTTATTTTCTTATCAAAGAAGCTTCTTAAACTAATTTATGTAGCAACAAATTTCTTGCAGGCTTGTTTGCAGGCTATCTACAATTAAAAAAATTACTTTAAATAAAATCTGTTTTTGCATACAATTAATTACAGAAGTATATCCTAAACTCAGAAGCTATTTACATTAATTCAAATTTTTATGAATTTATTTGGAAAAAAACTGCCAGATTTAAAGTTTTTGTGGTAGATACACTTAAAATCATGCAAGTTTTATGTGATGCAGCTTCATAATCAAAATTGTCACATAAAATCTAAAATTAGAGGGTTTGTGGGCAAGAGGTCCAAACTTGCAATCTTCAATCCTTTTACCTGAAAATTGGAGATTTTTCGCTTGTGACAGTCTTCTTTCAAATTGGAAAAAAAAAAAAAAAATCTATTTGGAAATTTCTTATGATTTCTTCTTCCTATTTTGTAGCACTTAGAGCTTCTCCCAATGTAGTAAATGGTCAAGGTGTGACACCTCTTCACGAAGCTGTTAAGAGGAAAAACATTGCAATTATCAAATCTCTGCTCTCCTCTCATGCTGATCCTTTGCTTAAAAGTTCTAAAGGGTAATTATCTTTTCTCCTTCTAGATAAAACTTATAATTTACTGAAATATTTCAACAAGGTTGCCACATCATGTAACTGAGAAAGTATAACTTTTTTAAACTTCTGGTTTCGGATCTCATTCATATAATAGTGCACTCAATAACTTTCTTGTGTATGATAAAGTCTAAATAGACAGGGATGGAATGATTTGTATCCTAAATTTTGCAACCCTTTTTAAAAATTTGTGATGTTTTGTAAAAATGCAATAATAATTTTTTCAGTAAATATTTTAACAAGTCGCCTTTGGATATAGCAGAAGGGAATGAAGAAATAAGCAGTGTCCTCTTAGAATTTGTTAGTAGAGACTCTGAATCAGAAAGAAGTAAGCATACAAAATTCTGTATAGAAATAAGTAGTCATAATTTTTTATTATTCACAATGGTGTATGCTGGACAAGAATTTAGAAACGGATATTTTTTGTTTTCCTACCCTTATGAAGTTCTTACTATTGTTATTATCTTAAACACATCTGTGACATACTCACAGTCCATATTTTCTTATGGCTATTATGTGGCATACTATCATATATGGACAAATAATGTAGATAAAAAGTGTTGGATTAGGGTATAATTCTGGTATATTTAATAATGACTCTTCCAAAGTGATATTTCAACACAAGTTCAAGATAGAAACTTCATGTGGATACTGGGACACTTTTGTATTGAACATACTTGTTGACTCAATAATACTTAAATGTGACAAAATCTTAAAAAATCTTAACAGATTATTTGACTTTCTACCAATTTTTTTAACTTGGAAGGAGCTGCAGTTCCTTTCCTCCCTGCAGGAGCTGTTTAGAAATACTTTGCAGTAATCAATAGATACTGCAGGCTCCATATATACATAGTATTGATATCACAAGGAAACCATTGCCAATAAAATGGTTTAAATTTTTGGAAAAGATACTTCATCGACAAGCATGAGAGAGAGATTTAATTTTTAATTTTTTTTATTAGATTGTTTTCGTTGTCTTAAAACTTCCTCTACATCAATTTTCCCAATAGGGTTCAACCTGTAAAGTTGATTGCCATGTTAGTAAGTGCAACATTTGCATGTGGTGAGTTATTTTACCCAAAGGTAGTTCATATTTATTTAAAAGTATTTTTTTGGGTTTAAATATTTGTAGAGTCTTGATATATGATCTTAGAAACCATCTCCATTGAAAATTATTTAGTTATTCACAAACGTGTGTTAGTAAATTTTTATTATATATCTGTGTCCATCAGTTTGCTTTGAAATTGAACCCTGTTGATGAAATGTAGAATTTTATTAATGTGATTATTGCTAGAGAGCACTTTAAGGAAGAATGGGAAAAACTTGTGTTTACAGAGTAATGACTGAAAAGTGAATTTTTTTAAAGCAATATTTAAAAGAAGTATCATATATTATTGAAAAAAAATTAATCAAATCTTCTTGTAAATTTTCAAGTAACTAAAGATATTGTTTATATTTCTGTCTTACATTATTATAAACTTATATTTTTAATTTTTTTGAGATAGGTATTGATGATTCTCCATCTGAGCAGTCACCACAGAATCAGTTGGAGAATTTAAGTTCATCTCTTCAGTCTTTATCTACCATGTCAGAGCCTTCTTTAAAGAATGCATCCACATATACACCTCAGGCAGTAAGTTATCTTTTTCTACCCTTTTTATTAATTTCAATTTTGTGTGTATGTATGTTTTTTGATGGAGGGCAAATTTGCAGAGGCCTAATTAACCCGTTTTGGTTCCATAGTAGACTCACTGGGTGGAACGGATGAAGACATCAAATGTAGGATTAAAAAAGCTCAAAATGCTTTTAGAATGCTTTTTAAAGTATGGAAGTCATCAAACTTAAACATTTCTCTTAAATTAAAAATTTATAATGCAATAGTAAAGTCAATACTACTATATGGCAGTGAAACTTGGAAAATCAGAAAGCAACAGGAAAATAAATTGAACGCATTCCATACTAAATGTTTAAGAAAAATTTTGAAAATTTATTGGCCGCAAAAAATTTCAAATCGTGATTTATATATCAAAACAGCAGATAAACCCTTAATCAATGACCTAAAGAGAAAAAGATGGCATTGGGTCGGCCATGTTCTTAGAAGGGACCCCAAATCCAATGAACGAATCGCCCTAACATGGTCTCCTGACGGTAAAAGGAAGAGAGGACGACCAAGACTGACGTGGAGGTGAATGATCTTGAAGGAAAGAGACAATCTCGGTTGGCCAAGCTGGGCTGTTGCCAGGGAGGCCGCGCTGAACAGGAGGGACTGGGTTTCGACAATTGCGGCCTCATGCGCCTACAAGGCGTGAAGAGACTCAAGGCAAGGCAATTAACCCGCTCGCCATCATCCGATTGGTTTGAAACTTGGCAGATAGATTTGATGTTGATGATAATGCATTCTATCAAATTTTGGGGGGCGCCGCTGTTACTAAAAGGCCACTATTACGAATACTATAATACCAACTTTCCGTCATCCAATCGCGCTGAAATAGCATTTAACTGATCATTGAAGAAACTTTCCTGTTGCCAAACTTATTTTAATAAATAATAAAATTGCTTTAATCAGAATAAAAAAAGATATTTGGACATGAGTGCATAACTTCACATTCATTTTTAATGAATAAATTTTTAAAAGTAGTTTACCGCATATTTTGCTGATAGAGATGGTGTTTTTATCTAATTTTAAATATTAACAACAAGCACATGGCAACAGAAATGGCGCTATGTTATTGAATATAAACTTTGTCGATGCATGTAAAGGATTTATATTTAAAACTTTGTTTTTATGGGTTACATTATTGTTGACTCATTTCTAATATTCCAAAAATCATTTCCATATCTTTTTAAGATATGACTTATTTTTCACGTCTTCAGTGATAAATCAAATTATGTTTAAAACAGTAACATGAAACACTTAAAAAACACTAATTCACACATCTTTTAAATTATCTTTAATTATTATACAACACTGAATTTGACTGAATTTGATAAAACACATATTTTACTGGTTGTGAAAATCAAGTAGTATATCTTTATAAATATCTTCAATTATTATAACACTGAACATCATTATTTAGGAATTCTGCACACTTTCATCTAATTTTTTGTGTGAACACTTTCCTCTTAATGCTTATTTTGTTTATCTTACTGTCTTAATCACTTATTCACTTTTTGTTTTTATTTTACATGAAAAGTGTGTGCACATTCCTCCATTTCTCACATCGCCTCTACCTCTAATAACTGACAGCAAGTTACATTTACTGTGGCCACAGCCGCAAAAGATTTTTCAAACGAACGAGGAGTTTTTTCGTCTACAACCAAGACTTTCAGTTCAAGTTATTCACAGCAGTACTGATGGTGTGTATTCATGCTTTGTTTTTACATATTTATAAATTGATCTGTTATTTGATGTTTTCTTATCTTATCAATTTGTACTGTAATTGTCCTTTTCTAGAACACTGTTTATTTTTTTAACATGTCTTGCATGTTAATACATGAATAGTTAATCAAAAATTATTATAAATTTCAAACAAAATTCTATCTATTTTTTATTTGAAATATAATTGTTAGTGTTTACATTAAATTCCAGTGTACAGGGGTCGCAGACGTCCTATATGTCCTATAAATCCTATATTTAAAAAAAAAATCGGAAAAAACGTCCTATATTGTCCTATATTTTTTAATTGTCCTATATATTCTATATTTCTACTTTGATTCGACCTATATTTTCTTCGAATTCGTAATAATGGCGCCGTTTGTTGCGATTTTTTATATTTCGGATTCTTTGTCGCGATCGTAAGTAAAAGAGACATGAGCAATGTTTGCAAGCGGCTGCTTCTTATTTCTTGTAACGTCACGTACTGCACAACCTACAACTCAACTCAATTTAATTGGACCGCGAGATTTGTGAAGTGTAAACATGGAAACTTTTTCATAGCGCGAGCTTGAATTTCTGATCTGTTTTCTCCCTCAATGTAGTAATTAATTGGTAATAATGCAGCAAGATAGCGAAAAAGAAAGATATCCAGAAACTAAACTCTGCCTCGGGAAGAACGGATATAAAAAACTTGCAGGACTGAAAAAACAACATTTCGAGTGCACAGTCAGTAATTGATGTCAGGAAACAAAAGGGCTAAAGTTTACTGTTCGGTGTCGGATAGCGATATTTTCAAAAAAGTCACTAACATTGAAAATAACGTCTAAACGTTATGTTGCCCAAGTGCAGGAAAACCAAGTCAACGGGTTGCCACATTCGGTGCTAAATCGTCCACTTTTCGCAAGCCAATCTATCCGACACCAAATAGTAAATCTGAACCAAAAAAAGACCGAAAAGCTAACAAAGGTTAAGATTAACTGTACGGTCCCCCTTGGCGACTTTTTGAAAGTTGGCGATTCGACGCCGAATGTGTTTTGATGTCATTTTGGATTTGGCGGCACAGCCTTTTGATGCCATTTACAATTTGGCAATTTTTTTTTTTTTTAAAGTCGCCAAGGGGGACCGTACAGTTGATCTTAACCCAAACAGGAAATAGGGATAAAAAGAAAATACTTAAAAGAAATTGGGGCAGTTCTAAGCATTTATAGATGCTGGAAGACTCAAGATTGCAAATAATGTAATTAATAAAACTTATTTATTGATGAATACTAAGGATGTGTGTGTGTGGAATATTGAGGTAATAACGAATAAAGGATGACATATTCAGGATCAGGCGATTCTTTTTTTAATGGCCTGTTTTCTAGTCTCTTAAATTCAGTATAATGAGTTTTAAAGGGAGACAGTTATTTTCTAAGTACTTAATTATAGATATTCCTCTGTTAAAAAGGATAATTTATGTTAATTGGTACTGTGTGAAAGTCCTTCTAAGTTTGTCTTATATGTTCATTTCAATGACGTTTCATTTAAAGTTTTAATTAATGAAATATGTAACGAGTTAATTTTAAAGTTCTGTAGAGACTGTGTGCAGTTATTTGATGTTCTATATTGTCCTATATTTTTTTTGTAAAAATCCTATATATTTTTATTTTGTCACTTTGACCCCTGAGTGTATCTTTAACTCAGTGCATTTGATGAACATTCTTAACTCAAACTTGGTATTAAATTTGAGTGTTTTATACTATGTCTTTTTTGAGACATTCACTTTTGATTTATTAATAATGTACTATTTGCTCAAAAAAACTCTTTTTAGTTTCAGTGCTCTCTGTTCTTGAAGTGTGGGAAATACATAGTAAAAGATTTAAAGAGCTTGGGAGTGAATGTGTTGTAGAGAATATTATCCAGTCAAATACAGAGAGTTCGGCAGACATTATTTGTTATTTGAATTCTCAAATGTTCTCCAGATTGCAGAGCTACAAACTTATTATTTCTAAGCACAATGTATGTTAGTTTTTAGTTTGTATTAAGTGCATGTTATTCTATTTAAATCAGTATAGCAATTGCTATAATTTAACTTCTTTCTGAGATGCAGTACCCTCTTTAAAATTTCTGATACATTGTAGCAGTGCTTTTGCTTAGTATTTTTTTTTTTTTTTGGTTCTTTTATTGTGCTAAAAAATTCAATAAATTAAGTAAAACTCTCTTTGTATGTGAAGTTCTAAACTAATGAATTAATGTTGGACAAATTGCAAAATATGTTATTCAATTTGCAGAATAACAATAGAAACACAATCAGATACTTAAATTGTTTGTTAAAGTGTTCATGTTCATTTTTTAAAATTGATCTCATGACAATAAAACCAGAATTTTTATCAATAATAATTCCCCCCCCCCTTTTTTTTCTTTAAATTTGGTATCAATAGTAATACAGAAAGCATTTTAAAACGCCATTTTAGGATTTTTTAAATTTTTTTTATCCATATCTAAACAACTTCTGTTTAGGAAATCAATAGTTACTAACTACCCTTAAATTTAAGCCTTCTTAAATAATGCAATTATGAAAGACAATGTCTGTGTTCGCATTTTTTTTTTTTTATTCATTGTAAAATTTTGATAATTACCTTAGAAGTGAAACATACTTGCATATAATTTTTTTATACCATATCGTACTTCTGGTTCATATTATAAGAAATTGCACAATCAATTGCTTATGTTCGTTTAACATACATATTCTATTAAATTACACATTTGCAGCTTCTTATTTGAGTAATTAGCAATTCTTTCCCCTCTTATATTATAGATTCGCATCTTGTGTTCCGATCTCCTTGGACTACATTATGCTCTTGATACTCTACAGCAGTTGTTCACTTTGTATGAAGAAGATTCAACCATTCCAACACTTTTTGTAGGTATTAGCTTTTTGAATTCATAGAAAATTTTAGATAAAAATTTATGAATGCTAATTGCAACTATTTTGCAGTGGATAAAGAATTTATATTTTATTTAAAATTTTTTAAATTCGATATGCATGTTAAATCAAAATGTATGGTCAAGGGGGCATGGTACCCAAAAAATAATTTTCTGAAATTACACCATTAAAATTTAAATTATAGTAATTTTACATTGTGTTGATGGTAAGTAAACATAATTTAACATACAAAAATATTTTGAGTAAATAATTTTGATTAATTCAATTTGTTAAACTTTTTTCAAACTTTTTCGAAATGCTACTCCTTCAACAATTTTAAATATTTTTCCATGAAATTTTCACAATATATTCATATTATAATTGTTAATAATAGTTAGTATGGATTTGAAGATGCAAGCTACGGAAAAGATTTTGTATGTTTTTACACTAAAAACAACAGAAAAACAATTTTTTTTCCCCTCCAGTTTTCAGCTTTTGAATTAAAAAAAAACAACAAAAAACTAAACATAGCACACCTTATTCCATACTAACTTTTGTTTATCAGATGTATATAAATATACTATAAAAAATTCCCAATCCTAATTAAATTTAGAAAAAGCCTTAGAAATTTAAACAACACTCAAACTGAAAAATAACGAACTGAGAAAAACAGTGTTAAATATGTCTTTTTCAGCTTTGATAGTGTGAGATGGTTTAGAAAATACAATATAACTTTTTATCTATCAAAGGTACAAGTATAAATTTTTGCACAGCTATTCAGAAAGATATTCTCCACATTATAGGATAAAAATTGAAAAATTGACACAGGGTTGCCATGCAAATGGAAAACTTGGAATTATCAGGGAAAATGAAAATGCCTAAAAAAAGTCAGGGAAAACTAATAAAATGTGATATTTTCTGGAAAAGTCAGGGAATTTCTTTCAGATTCAAGTTTTTTTCCAAGAAGTTTGGTAATTTTTTTTAGAATGCACATCTGCATTGAGAAACTTTGATATTTTGTTTGATATTTTCTTGTTGCAACATGTAAAAAGCACCTGCTGTAAGCAAATTGTCTGAAAAACTGGTGAAAATATTTCACTTTTATGCCGTTTTCTGATTTTTTCTGAGAATTTTCACTTTTTCTGCAATTTTATTATTTGTGTACTTTCTAGGGCTTTATCAGACTAAACTTGCTTAAAACATCCCTCAGTAAAAATTTCTAGCTACACCACTGTTCTGTACAAACATTAGTAGACAAATATATTCGTATTCAGCTATTTTTGTAGTTCAATGAACTTGTGTGTATATTTTCGTCTTTTTTTTATACATATTTTGACTGTTTTCACTCCTGGGAAATATAAAGGGAGATGTCCAGTTTTCTACTTCTTCAATCTAATAAATTTATCTTCGTGAACAAGTAGATCAGAGTTTGGTGGCACAAATTTCAAAAATTTTACAGTTCCGCAAAAAAATGAATTTCCGCTTTTTTTTTTATTAAAATTGTGATTACTTGATAAAAATGCACTTTAAAATATCGTAAATTTTTTCTATATCATCCTTCTTTAAAATTGCAATTTTAACTGAAATTGTATGCAAAAAAAATTTGTTTACTTTGGCTCTCAAAAGAAACCTGGAAATTAAAAAAAAAATTCTGGAAAACCTGGATAAGTCGGGGAATTTTGTCCTGCATTTTGAATGGCAACTCAATATGACATTTTTGTTAATTTTTGGGTACCATGCCCCCTTAAATCTAAGATTTGTAAACATTATTATTTATATTGCCATTATGTTCTGTGCTTAAATTATTTTCAATTTTGTATGCCTATATGACTGTGATATTCCCAAATCAGACAAGTGAGAGATTTCCGGTTTTTCCGAAAATTGTAATTTTTTTTCATCCGAACTGTCTTACTGTACTTTTTTTTTACTGATTAGCTTATTTATTTTATATATTGTAGGCTAGAATCACCATAATTTGGATAATTATGAATAAAATTCAATGATACCTCTAACTTATTTAACATTTTGGTGCTTGTCTTTATTTTGCATATCCTCTCCAACTTTGCAACTAATTGTATTAGCTAAATGTTTGGTTAAATTAAACTTTCAAATTCTCATTTCTTTGCTTTCAAGTAACTTGCAATTTGTAAAGAATTTTTAAATATAATTTTTGTTTTTTTCCAGATTCACGATTGGCCTCAAATTCAGCATAGAGCAGTTCTCTTAGATTTCACTTATGGTGCTAGAAAGCCTACTCTAGTAAGGATTATTTTGAGAACATTTACCAAATTCTAAGAATTTCTAATGTATTTTTTACTTAAATTGAATGCATTTTATGTATTGAAAATTCATCATAACTTTTAATGAAAAATTAGGTATAAGATCTATAGTTATTAGTTACATTATTGCATCAGATTTAGAGAAATTATGCAAGTTAGCTTGAATTTTTTTTATAAATAGTCTCTAAATGACAAGTTGTTAATTAGACTGAATACAATTAGTACAGAAGATGAGTTGGAAAAATCCTTATCTATTGCAATGTATGGAACTATTTTTAATAATGAAAAATTAACTTGTCGATAAAGAGATAGTGCTTCAATTTTTAATCTTTAGCTTGATGATATTTTACTAATGTATAGTACTTAAAAATATTTAATAATACACTTTTGTACGGATTTTGTAACACCACAAATGAAATAATTTATTTCTAATGGTATTTACTTGAATTTATTTGTAAATTTCTTTTGTATTAAAAGACTTTTTGGAATTTTGCTATTTAAGATTTAAAATATTAAATCCTTTATATTAATTTCGATTTTGTTTGTTTGTGGCAAGCATAATTAATCTGAAACTTGGCAGTAGACTCATTGTTCATGACAATGCATACTATAACATTTTTTAAATGTCAATAGCATGGAATTGATTTCTGCATTGTGATAAAAAGCAATGGAGACTTGATCTAAGCTGAATATTGTTTAAATAAGTTGCAGTTGCACTTAAAGTTGGCAATGTTGATTTGGCAAGAATTTTTTAAAACTTCCCATCCCCTCCCCTTCTTCCAATAATTATCTTCATTGTAGATAAAGTTGTAAAATTGTGGATTGACAAAGACATTTTTTTTTTTTTTATATCTTTCTATCTAAAAATTGTTTATTTGGATAAACTGGTCAAATGAAAAAATTTTGGGTTTTAAATTGTCTTTAAAATTTATGTATATATTTTTTATATTTTACTTTTCAAGTCACTCAAATTTTGTAATATATAGTTTCTTGTGGTGCCAGTTGAAACTTGAGAACCATTAAGATAATTTGAAATGCGTAACATTCAGATTATAGGTGTAATTTTCTGACGTGTGAAGTGATTGAGCTATCTTTAATATTTGCTTTATGTTCCAATATTCATCCAAACATATTTTTTTATTTCTTTCTTCAATATACATTTTTTTTTTATTTTACTGGTGATGTTTAATGCTTTTTTACTTTAATTATCTCTTCATTTTAGGAAACTCTGAAAGAGTATATAAAAATCATGTCCCTGTTGAAACTGAATGAGGTATTTTAAATTTTTTGCTTTAATTTTCATTATGCATATTTTTTGTACTGTATGTTCCATAATTCATTCCTAGTTAATTTTCATATTATTTATTTAGTACTGAGTTTCTTATGTGAAAGCTTCTGGAGTAATGCTAATGCATTTGCCAATTTTTAGATAACTGAAAGCAAACCAACCTCTATTCTTAAAAACATGCTGATTATGTATTCTACTTTAAAGTTTTAACCTCGTACAATAACATTGAAAGCTGAAGGTTAAAATTTTGTGTACGGAAATATATTATAAAAAAATTGACAAATTAATTAAAAAAAATTCATTAAAATCTAGATACAGATTAAACTTGCAAAACTCCCCATCTAGGAAATTATAGATTACTTATTAGTTGCAATTTTAGGATTATGTACTGCTATGGAATATGTTTTTCATTTAATGAAGAACACAATTGAATTTTTTTTTCCACTTACCATTTTATTAAAGAATTCCTACAATTCAGTTAAAATATGCTTAACTACTTATTTTAAGTAGGATTGATATCACTAATTTTTAAATCTTATTTGTATTCTTATAAACTACAAATTATTTATATATTTTAATTGTTTGATTTTATTTCAGTTGCACTGTTATTTCAAGTATGATCAAAACAGTGGGAATTGCTTACCATTTTCTAACCTGTAAGTTTCAAAATTGATTGTTCTAAAAGATAGTATTCAGTAAGGTAGAGTATTTAAGATTGTGAAATGTACGACTCAAGTTTTAAGAGACTTGCTTTCTTTTCCAAAATCAGAAATGAAAATATGGATTGGCTGTTGTTGTATATTTATAATCATTAATATTAGTGTCCATTCATGGCAATATGTGATCTTGGTCTTAAGATAAAGATTTTTATAGATTTTAATAAGTGAACAGTCCATCGCTACACCTTCAGTTGTACCCACAAACAAATTTGACCCTCACTTTGTCAATTCCAGATGGTTACTCTAAAACTTACTGCCTATTTTTAAAAATGAACAGAAACAGCTATTCTCAGGAGATTGAAACTACTTATATGTTTATAGAGTAGTGATTAAAATTCAGATTTTTTAAAATTTTTTACTAAATATCTAATCAATGTACAATGCCTTTATGCAGGGGTCGCAGACGTCCTATATGTCCTATAAATCCTATATTTTTTTAAAAATCGGTAAAAACGTCCTATATTGTCCTATATTTTACAATTGTCCTATATATCCTATATTTCTACATTGATTCGATCTATATTTTCTTCGAATTCGTAATAACGGCGCCGTTTGTTGCCATTTTTTAATATTTCGTATTCTTTGGCGCGATCGTAGGTGAAAAAGACCTAACAAAAACGAGGTTTGTAACGGCGGCGCGACGTTTTATCTCTTGTGACGTCACGTGCTGCATAACCTACAACTCAACTCTACTGGACCGGCGGGAGGCGGGAGTTGTAAACATGTGAACATTTCCATAACAATCAGTCTTGAATTTCTGATCTGATTTCTCCTCAAACGTAATAAATTAATTGGCCATAATGCAGAGAGAGATGCAACAACAAAACTCTGCCTCGGGGAAAAACGGATAAAAACAACTTGGGATTAACTTGCAGGACTACTAAAGAACATTTTGAGTGCTCAGTCAATAATTGATGATGGAAACAAAAGGGTTAAGATTTACTGTATGATGTCGGATGGCGATTTTTTTATTCCGAATCCTGTACGGATTCTGCGCCACGAATTGTTTTCATCAAACCACTCCAAATTATGGCAACCATAGGCAGTTAGTTATCTTGCTCTTAAAAAATGGCAAGGCTGCCATTTTTTGGCGAAAATCGCCTTGGCGCAGAATTTGTACCGGATTCGGAATATTAGCCACGATTTTTTCATAAAAGTCGCCAAAATTGAAAATTACGTCAATACGTTGTGTTGTAAATCCAAACGATCACTAGGGTTGCTTTAAAACCAAGTGCCAGGTTCGCCACATTCGGCGATAAATCTCCCACTTTTCGCCGCCAATCCAGCCGATACTGAACAGTAAATCTGAATCCACAAAAGACTGCAAACAGGGATAAAAAGAAAATACTTAAAGAAATAGGAACTGTTAAAAATGCTGGAGGCAAAAGACTCATGATTGCAAATAATGTAATTAATAAAACTTGATTTAGGGATGGAATATTGAGGCAATAACGGATCACGTATTCAGGATCAGGCGATTTCTTTTTTTTTAAAGGTGTGTTTTCTATTCTCTTAAATTCAATATAACGAGTATATAAATGTATAACGAGTTAATTTTGAAGTTCAGTAGCAACTGTGTGCAGTTATTTGATGTTTTATATTGTCCTATATTTTTTTTTGAAAAAATCCTATATATTCTTATTTTGTCACTTTGAGCCCTGCTTTATGAGAAAATTTTTTTGAGACGTTCATTTTTAAAAATGGGGTGTCATTTACTGATACTTACTCATGTGACATGACATGAAAGATTTATTGTATAATGAGCCCTGTTTGAATTTGGGTTTAGCAATTTAATTGAAATGGGGCAAAAAATAAATAAATAATGGATTTATCTTTGAACATTGCTATCTTATATCTTTACAAGTTATTCATTGTGATATATTTTCATAATTCATATATGTTCAGTGCTGCAAAGTAAAATTTGCTTATCAGTTAGATGCACTGCTAAACTGGGGTAAAAGATTTATTTAGCAAAAAAAAAAAAAAAAAAAAGAAGCTTAAACCACAATTTTATTTAGCAAAATGCTAAAATTCGGTCACTCATGATGCTTAATTTATCACAATTAAGATATTTTTTTTATTTTGAAATCATTATTAACTTTAAATATAAAGCCATTTTTGCCAAATATCAAATGGAAAAATACTTTTCACCCTTCAGCTAACTTGTTCTTTTAGGTTGATGACTAACCTTGGGATAATAAAAATTTGTGTCAAAATGGTAAGAGCTAAACCACACTTTCTAATTTTAGAATTTAAGAAAGTTCTTAAGCATTTTGCTGAAAAAAGCATCCATAGCTTAATCCCTGGATTGGATGTTGATATTCATGTTCAAGATTTGACACAAGGTATTACTGAGTAACAACATGTATTAAAAATAAGGTCCAGTAAATCATAGTAATAATTCTGGAAGTGCCAGGAAAATTTTCAAAATTCTTTAAAAGAAAGAAAAATAAATTATAAATGAATTTAATGTGCAAAGAGTGCAATCAGAATTGTCATAAAAATTTGTGTTCTTTGAATTTATTATTTTCTAGATAATAATAGAATTAAATTTTTTTTTTGCCAAATTTACTGAGTCTTGATATTTTTATCAGTTTTTAGTAACCACACTTCTGTAGATTTCTGTTTTTCACCACATATTTATGTTTGTTTTCTTTTAGACCATAAGTTTATTGATGCATTTGTTGTTAGGGAGTTCATTGAGTTGTCCAAGTTTTGTTCAAAACACTTTGTAACCCTTGTTCCTGCTATTGATGTGGATGCGAATGAAAAACACATCACTGTAAAAGATTGCATCACAGAGCCTGCTCATCAGTTGTTGTCGTTATTTTCCTCAAAGTTAGTATACTAATTTTTATTTTCAATCTTCATTTTCTCTGATACAATTTTAATTTCTAGTTATCTCTTATCTTACTACTGTCTGACTCAATAAGGTTTGATTATGTCAAAATTTGCGTTACATATGAGTGAAAGAATGTGCACTTGGTATTAAAAAACACTAATTGGATTTAACAGGGCTGCCACAGGCGACTAAAAAGGCTACTAAAGCGACTATTTTAGTGGCCAGGCGACTATGGCAACTATTTCAATGAAAAAAGGGCCCAAAGCGACTATTTTGAACAAAACCTTCAACTATTTTTGGGCTCAGGCGACTATTTTTTTAAAAATTGGATACTGTCCCTTAGAAGACAGAAAAAAAACGGCACTAATTACTAACAATTTTATCAAAATGGTGATTTTTTTTAAGGGGGGGTGGGAGAGCGAACACTACCGAAATAGTTGTCCATATTCGCTGGTAGAGTGATCACTTTGTTAGTCCGACGATAGTAACTTCACGCAAGATTGTTGTTTTTGACGGCAACCGCGGTCATTTTCGCCTACCTGTTAGGTTTCAATGTTTTATCTTTCGCCGTGCAAGGCAACATCATACACAATTATATTCTCAAATATCAAATTATTTCGCTTTATTTATTCTAAACAAAAATGAATTTGTGGAATTTGCCCCGAACGCCGGAAGAAAGTGCCGTAGTATGGACATTATTGATGTTATTTGACGTTATTTCCGAGATTTGTGTCAGTTTGATGAACAATTTCGCCCTGTTGGTCAATGAATGCAAAATGATTAGAATTTCAATGCTGTAGCTAAAGTTATAAATAATAAAGTAATTTAAATTTTTAAGCAATTTATTTAATTACTCTGAATGTAGCTTAAACAGGGTGGCGTCAGAACCGGGAATTCAGGGAAATGTCAAGGAATTTCGCAAAATTACTCTTTAATCAGGGAATTTTGAAATTTTCGAGTTTCTTTTCTCGCGTACCCCATGGTGGGTGCGGACATCTGTCCCAACTCGCGTCACATGATATATCAGGGTTCCCACGGTCATTGAAAGTCATTAAAAATGCTTAATATTTTTTAACTTGTTTTCAAGGCCTTGAAAGTGCTTGAAAATACTTAGAGGTGCTTAAAAGTCCTTGAAAATGTTTAGAGGTCCTTAAAAGTCCTTAATTTTTACAGATGTTGTCCAACTGCAAAATTTATAAAGATACAACTCGGACTTGTTATCCCCGCGTGACCTCCCTTTTATCTGTACCGTATCAGAATTTTCCGACATATTTGTATTACGCATCCACCAACTTGTAACTTTTTTGGTAGAATATACTTCATTAAAAATTTAAATATAGACATGATGCCTGAAAACGAATTTTCATAGGTCCTTAAAAACATTAATTTGGTTCTTAAAAGTCATTGATTTTCATTCTGTGATTTGAGTGGGAACCCTGTATATATATAGAGTTTTTATAGTTGGCCGATCGATTTGGGTGTACGAAGTTTCCGAACTTTTTCTACTCTCAGCAGCTAAGCCAAACCGGCCAATCTCCCCTCCTTGGCCCACAACCACATGTTCCACTTTTTTTTTTTTTTTTTTTTTTACTTTCTGAAATTATTGTTTTGCTTAGAACAATGATTTACACATTATTTCTGATAGATTTTTGGTTATCCTATAACTTCGCGTCCGCCGGTGTCTTATTGTTAAAAAAAATCTTCAAACTTCAATCTGCCTGCATCCTTTACAGACATGATTTTTTTTCTTCTTGCCTTGCGTTTTTTCTCAACAGAATATATTGGAACCCTAAATTCCTTAATACTATTTCAAATTGATTCCATCATATTTTTTCGTTTTTATTAACCCTTTACAGCATTGTGTTATAGATGTGCAACAAATCTATAGGCATTCATAAGCAAAATGGGTTAGATACTGTACTTTTTTTTTTTTTTTTTTAACTTTAATTTTTACATTTTATTTAACGTAATTAACTGAAAATGATATGTGTTTTTGATTTATATGTTTAATATAAATCAAACAAAGAATTGAAATATCGTCCTCCCCTTCCATAAAATAAAAAAAGAATCTGAATGCTTTACTGCATACATTTAGGCAAAGGGTTATGGAATTTAAAAAAAAAGGTCCTTACATTCCCCCCCCCCCCCCCTCGCTGCCAAATGCTGCGCTTGTCATGTTTTATGAAAACGATTTTTTGCCTCATTTAATATGTACTTTTGTGGTTAAGATAGTATTTTTGTTGTACAAAATTTTATTTCTGTATATCTATGAGTAATTTTTTATAAGAAGCTGTTAATTTCAAGACTTTTTTTAATGCATTATGTGTTATTTATCTTTTCTCAACTTCCAAATCTAAAACACATAATCATAACACAAAGAAGAAAAATATTGTACTAGTTTTGTTTTTCCTTGAAGTTAACAAGTATGGGTGTAGTTTGTAAATTGGTTTATGCGAATTTTGTATTTTTTTTTCTTGATGTTTTCCGTTCTTTTTTATGCTCTAAAGATGCTTGTTTTGATTTTTAGTCGAAACTTATATTTTGTTGCAATTATACGTTGATAAGTAAATGTAATTCTATATAGGTCAAATGTATATATTTTTAAATTGGCCGTTATTTTCTTTGTTTTCTTAAAATGTTGTTTCGCAAATTCTGTAGCCATTTTGTTAAAAATTTAAAAACTGGCCTTAATGAAATTCGATTACCATTGCCAATGTATAATATAATTGTTTAAACATGATACTTGTTTTTCTGAAAAAAGTTGTTCGACTTTGGAACTTAAAAAAAGTTATCTTGTTTTGTCAATCGATTTTTATCCTCGCTTTTGCGTGAAGTTTAGCTTCTTTTTTTTTGCTTTGGTGCTGCCTGGGAGTAAGGTCGAGTTGCCAACTTCCATCGCAGTTTATAAATATGGTAGCGCCTCCTCCAAGACACCTGCCTTTTACAGTATAGAATGTAATGTTTTAGACACTATTTTGAATTGAAAGAAGAGTGTTTCTGGGTTTTCGTGTTTATGTAAATCAACAGTTTTATTTCGATCTTATGAGAAGTGAGGCTACTATTTTCAACGTCTGAGACTACTATTTTTAATGTGTGAGACTACTATTTTGGCTACTATTTTTAACATTTGAGGCTAATAAAGCAACTATTTTCAAAGCTTATAGTCAGTGGCAGCCCTGATTTAAAAATCAGATTTTTTTAACTGAAAAAAATGGACTACCTCTAAATTTTATCACAAATTTTCTTGTAAAATATTCCTTTTCCCCTAAAAATTTTTAAGTTTTGTAATTTAATTTATATGCATTGTTTCGCTCATCTGTCAATGAAGTTACCTCACATCTTTTTAAAAAGATTAACTTACAAACATGGATTACTGAGTGGCTACATTCATGAAGGTGATGATTTTTTAAAGTTATTTTTAAATCCTTGATTTTGTTTATGTGTGTGTATTTACAAATCTACGGAGATCTAATTAACCCACTTGTCCTTATCTAATCGAGCTGAAACTTGGCATATAGATTCATTGTTGATGACAATGCTTTCTATAATTTTGGGATTGTCATTGTCACTAAAAAGATGCTTTTGTACATGCTTCTATTATTGCTTGACTAATTCAGTCCCTAGCCATGGTCTCTGAAATCTAACAAGCTGAAATTACACACAGATTCTTTGTAGATGATAATGCGTTCTAGTAAGTTTTGCTGGTTATTATTATTAGTTTGGCTGGTTGCTATTGATGCTTCATATAACTAATTTATCCTTTTGTTGTCATCTAATCGATCTGAAACTTAGGGAATTGACTCGTTGTTGGTGGCAATTCATTCTATCAAGTTTTGGTATGCAAAAAAAGTGTTAGTCCATGGCCAGGGTGTCCACAGATCGGGAAAACCGGGAATATCGGGAAAAGTCAGGGAATTCGGTATTTCTGGAAAAACCAGGGAATTATCAGGGATTTCGTCAAAAAGTTTATAGGAATTTTCCGAAATTAAAATGAAACTTTTAATTTTGACAATTAAAAATACCTTGCTACCAAAAATATAAAAATCAATTTGAAAAAAAATTAGAAAAAGTAAAAAAAAAAATTCGGACCGCAAGACCGACCACGCAACTTTTCGCATTAAAATTTCCTGACAATCATTGAAGACGTTCAGATTTGCCTCAAATCGCCGATGGAATGACTACATTTCTTCCTCATTTTTCTCTTATATTATAGTAGTCTATCGGCATTATTTACGTTGGTATTTGATGGTCATTTTTCTGAACGTTACAATGGTAAAATGGCCGATATTTTCGTGATTATAGAGGGCAAGAAACACGTTCTTGCATGCTGCTCATTTTCGTGATGTGTCACTGACGCTATTTCAGAGATTGCACCTGTCAGCCATGGTACAGTTCTGTTGAAACATGGATTTCAGCATTTTTTATTGTTGAAATTTCCATCACTCCTGAGACGGATTCAAAACTGCATTACAATTTTATTGGGTTTACTTGCTTGTCTGACAACCAAGGAACCTACATACTTTCAGACTTCCCCAAACTTGTGATGTAATGACCACTTTTCTTGCTGATTGCCAGCATCTATCGCTGTTATTTATGCTGGTGTGTGGTGGTTAGTTTCGCCGAACGTTACTCTGATGTTAAGCTTGTTAATGCCGAGATTTTCGCTGCTAAGAAGGGAGCTATCACCGAGATTTACATTCTTGTGATGTTCATTTTAGTCCCTATTAATCACTATTCCAAGGTTTGCGCCTCAATAGTTGTTTTTATCGCCGAGATTTACGCTTGTGATTGTCAATTTCGTAGATTGTGACGTCAATAGAATCGCCTCTATTTCAGCGATTTCCATCGATATATTGGATGCTAAAGTTGATATTTACGTTGGTGTGATGGTCATTTTTGCCGATTGTTGCCTTAATGCAGGGATGTGATTGCTTCCGCCGATCTTTTCACTTTCGTGAATTTTTCTTATTTTTCCACTTATCAAAGTTTTCCTCCCACAATTTTCTCATTGATCTCGCGGAGATTAAAATTTCCTGACAATCATGGAACCTGCATGCGTTCAGTCTTCCCCAAACCACCGATGGAATTACTATCCCCTCCCCCCCTTATTTTTCTGTAATGTTAGACTCTATCGGAATTATTTACATTGATATGTTATAGCCATTTTGCAGAACGTTACGCTGATGAAATCGCAGTTATTCCTGTAATTATGGCGAGCGTTATCGCCGTTATTACGTTGCTGTGTGATACTCATTTTCGTCGAGTCTTACTCCAAAATAATAGTTACTGACGTTATTGCAGAGGTTTGCATCTATCGGACATAGTACAGTTCAGCTAAAACGCGAATTTCGACTTTTTCTTTTAATTGAAATTTTGATCATTCCTGAGATCGATACAAATCTGCATTACAATTTTGTTGGACTTACAAGTCTGGCAATCACGGAACCTTCTTACCGGGCATTTTGCCTGCACCGGTACGGGCATTTTTGCCGATTGTTGGTTTTATATAATTGTCGAGACTTGCGCCGGTACGGCGGACGCTATCACCGATATTTACGTTGAAGTAGCTGTAATTTTCACTTAGATTTAAGCCGTTTTGACTGAATCTATTGGCGAGATTCGCGACGTCGTTTTGGTGTCATTCGCCTAGACTTCAGCTGATGTGAAAGCCGCTATGTACGTTATTAGTGTGTATGTGAGGATCGTTTTAACCGTTTGGTTTGAATTAATGATGAATGATTAGAATTTTAATTTAATTTTGCACAAGAAATTAATCCAAATCGTCCCAGTTTTTATTATGTATCCTTATTTAAAATTGTCATTTTAACTGCTATTGAATGTAAAATTGTTTATTTTAACTTGAAAAACAATTTTACATTTTAACTATAGATGTAAGTAATAGTTTAAAGTTAAAGCAATTTTTTTATGTATAATTGTTTAAAATTAATTGTTTGGGGAAAATGTGTTTATTTTGTAAAAATTTTGCTTGGGTATTATACTTAAACAGCGGCTACAGCTGATCTTAAACAAAAAAGAAAAATTCAAATAATGCAAATAATGAAATTGAACAATTTAGACAACGAAATTATGTAAACTAAAAAGCCAATCAAAATGGTGTAACTCCCCCAATCCAACTACATTTGAAGAGGTTTTTTTTTTTTTTTTTTTTTTTTTTTTTTTTTTTAAATACACAAATTGATATATAATTCATTAAATATAAAAATTTTACTTTACGAAAATATTTTAAAGTAATTATTGATTTTTAAAATTTGATTACAATTTCAAGTATTCAGAAAACAAAAATAGTTAATTTAATATATAGAGTATTTGTTAAGTGTGTGTGTTTGATCCATTTAGACATGATTTATGGTATGTCTTTATTTTTAAAATTTTACTTAAGAAAACAGCTTATTAAATCTGAAATTTAATACTAGAGTCCTCTTTTCTTGAGATTAGATTGTAATGAAAAAAAAGTGGGATTTTAAAGTATAATTGCACACGCACAGTACAGGTACACTATACATACACTACACTAAATGAAGCAATTTGGTATTTGTGTCATAAATGTGTAAAGATAAACAGTACAAGCATTGTAATTTTCTTTATGATCTTGAATTTGAATGTTCTTTTACTTGAAAGTTTATTATTTATGTATATTTTGTCGATAACTTATAATCAGGGAAAAAATTGGGTGTTACAGGGAATAATCAGGGAAATATCAGGGAATTTTAAAATAACTTTTCTGTGGACACCCTGATGGCAAGTAATTGAGGGTTTTCTTTGTAGTGGTCAAACAATATGAAAACTTGATCTGAGCTTGAAATGTTTTAAGTTCACATAAAGTTGGCAATGCATATAAAGGATTTACGTTAAAAACTTTGTTTTTATGGTTTAATTTTTATGCAATATATATATGTAATTATGAAGTTATCCCTTAACAAGAGCAGACTTGACATTTAAAGTCAATCAGTTTTTTTTTTTGCACTCACATGTCCACATGTGTATTTACTTGATACTATCTGATGGCAATGTACCGTATTTGAGGTGAAGGTCGTTGAAAAGTTTTAAACCTCAAAAATGTAGTACACATGAATGTTAATTGAATTTCATAATGGCCCTATTGAATAACCATTAGTTTTTACTAATCCATATTTAGACGATTTTCCCTTTGGATCTGGTATCCTTCATTCCTTTGTGTCGTTCACCATTTGATACCCATTGAAACATTATAATACAGTTTTTGAGTGAAATCTTAAAGAAAGAAAATATTGGAAGCTAGGCAAACTGAGCGGAGGTATCAGCAACTCGAGACGTTTTGCAGCATTTTGGATCAGTCCACGGTTACAGATCCGCTTCATAGAAACTGAACACAGTCATTGGCCTTGCATCGAATTTCCTCATCAAAACAGTCCTCTTGAGTTGCGGCATCCAATCCTGTGGTGCCTGAGAGGTGCCGCTCGAGCGCAAAGGGTTAAAACAATGCTTTCAAAAATATGATGAGCAGAAATATAATTGAATTTCAGTCATATTCTTTCATTTGCTTTATGTACAAGTCTGAAACTTATAATTTCACTTCTAAGTATCCAATTGTATGTTTTGTGACACCAATATTAGTAGGTTTATTTTTGTATTTTTGATAATCATTTTGATAAACTCTCGTGGAACAATAGAGGCACTAACATGGGATTAATAGTTAATTCAAAACTGCGTAACTTGGAAGAAAGAAAAGAAAAACTTTTTAAAAAGTGCTTCAACAATGTAAAAACTATAGTCCGAGAGGCAACTGCAATTTTTGGTCCCATCGAACATCATTCTGAATTTTTTATAGAAATTGCAGAAAAGTGAGTAGGTTACGAATCCACTGGTCTGCAGTGGCAAAACTGATAAAAAATCGACTTGGAATGAGTTGAACTAAAATCCGATTGCCAAATAAGTCATAACTTGGCAAAAAGAGAGCAAACTTTTTTGTCTGGCAACCCACTGCATTTTGATTTTCAATGCAAAAAAGCGCAAACGATTTCTGATCTATAGCTCGGAAAACTTGTATCTTTTAAAAGTAAGCCAAATTGGCGACATCAGTTACGTCATCACTGATGTAATGTTTATTGCTAATTTGGCTCATTTGTGAAAGATGCAAGTAAGCCATAGCCACACATCTGAATCGTCTGCAACCTTCTTAATTGAAAATTAAAGAGTGAGGGTTACCAAATAAAAAAAATGCTCTTTATTTGGAAAGTTATGGCGCATTTGGGGATTGGATTTAGTTCAACTTATTAATAGTCGATTTTTGACCAGTTTCGGCCATTTTTGCCACGGCAGATCAGTGGATTCGTAATCTACTAACTTTTCTCCAATTTCTATAAAAAATTCAGAATGATGTTCGATGAAGTCCAAAAATTGCAGTCGTCTCTCAGTCTACTAAGTTTAAGAAGAACATTTTGGAGCTTGTTGCACATGTGTTTTTGTGTGAGTTTATAAGTTTTATAGAATATTTTTAATTGTACTATAACATATTTTCGAAGTTTTTAATTTTGGGCATTTTTTTTTTTTTACAGTGATATTTACTTAGTTAAGTTTCATTATTTTTCTTTTAGAAGTATACAAATAGGACCAAACCTGTCAAAGGTGATATTGCAAGAAATTCTTGTCTCGAAGAACTCAAAAATTATCTGGGATATGCTTCTTCTTCCTACAACTACTCAGATTTTCCTTTGCTACAACAGTATAGTTCAGCAAAGTTGTGACTGGTTACAGTTGCTACCACTTAACTGCATTTTAATCGACTATGGATATTCAGTAAGTAGTGCCAGTCATATTTTCTTAATAAAATTAATGTTTGTTTAAATTGAAGTGTCGCATCTCTAGTGTAAAATATTTATACATTTATCTAATTTTTGTATTTTATGTATATTTGTAGTTCTTACCTTTAACTTGAAAAATTAAGTTGATGAACTACATGCGAGACATAAGTGTATGTTTTTTGTAATGAAATTATTAAAATTTTTGTCTTGTATATTGAGTTGGTTTATTTAGTATGCATACATGTGCAGTTGCAAAGGAAGTTATACACCCATTAAATGATTTTTATCTATTGAGATTTTATAACAGTATAAAACAACATAATGAATAAAAAATTTCTTCTTTAATTTATGAAGCATTAAAAGTTCCTGATTTTTAAAAGCTTTGTTGGGAAAACAAATTTTTGTAGTCTTTTCCTGTATAATTACTGGAAAGTGTACACTATTTTGCATTTCAATGACTTATTTAATATTAAGTATCTATAGGTAATTTTTGTTTTCAATTTTTTTTTAATATTTTATTCAAACATTGAACACTGTTATTTTATGTATATTTTTGTTATTTCCACAATTAAAAAATCTGAATATTTTACGTATGCCAAGTGTGAAGCAGCTGTGATTATAAATCGCAAATGCCCATTGATTCTCCTCTTGTATAGCAAAGCTTTTCTATACAAAGGTGTGTGGGGCAAAACAAAATTGAGGCACTGAGGTACATTACTTTAAGGTTTTGTTATGTGTGCGATGAGCCTCAAACAGACAATATTGTACATTGTTTTTTGCATGTCTTTTAAAAAGGGTATTTCTTTAAAAAATTTTTTAAAAAGGGTATCTTTTAAAAATTTTAATTTTTTTTTTCAGGTGGAACATGACTACGATTACAATGTAAAGGCAATTACTCATTCAGGGTTAGTTGTAAGCTTTTTTGTTAATCAATATTTTTGTTTTACACTTTCTAATGAGTTTACTTTTATGTTTGAGTTGTATATTAAGTAAATTATATTTCTATGTTTTTATTGTAGCCTCAATGTATGTATTGGCACTGGAACTACAGCCTGGGGCAGGTAAGTAATTATGATTTCTTTCAAGTATATACACATATCAAGTATATATAGGAAAAGTTAATATTAAACTTTTAAGAAATTAATTGAATTAATATATTTTGTCAGAATTAGTATATATATTTTTTAATTAATATTTTTGTTTGTACAAAGCATAAATCTTAGATTTTAAGTTTTCATTTTCAAAAATATTAATAAAATTTTTTTCTTGGGAAACATGTTCACACTTTTTAGGTTTTATTTAATGTATTGGAAATAATCTAATGTAATTTTTCCATACCTTCAACATTAGTTCTTTAACACCTTCCACCACATGAGTTGTCATGATCTTCAAAACTTCTATCAAGGACAGGTTTTGTATATTAGATTGTGATATTAGAACTTTGAAGAACCTGTTATGTTTCAAGTCTTACTAAACAATTGTTAAAGAACACATTGTGGGAGCTTGATTATCGACTTTACATACTCTAAGCTATAGAGGGGAACACTTTGAATTTAAGTTATGTTCCGACACAAATTTAATTACCTAACCTACTTTTCCTAAAACCTGTGTATCAATCAGTATAGTAGTTTTACTGCATTAGTTTTGTTTTAGTCTGATTATCTGATTGAGATTTCTGCTTACTCTGTACTATCTTATATCTACAATCATATGCCAAAAAAAAGTTTGAAGAATAGTTTTTCTTTAAAAAATTCTCAGGAGTTAGTAGAATAATGAGAGTCAAAATGCTTTCTACATTTTATAACATATATTTAAATTTTAAGTCTGTATGTGTGTGAGATAGTTTTGGTAAATTTTTCTATACTTATTTCTAGTATAGCTGGTTCTCCTGAAAATGCAATAGCCTGTGTATACAAAGCTTCTTCTGTGGCATCTCAACATGGTTCATTCGGAATGATTGTAGCAGATTGGCAAATACGACCCCACCATCCTTCTTTCTGTTTCAGTTGGCCTGGTATTCTTTTGAGTCTTGGTATGTCCTGGAATAGTTCTGTGCATGAGGCAAGTGTCTTTAAAATTTAGTATTAAACTTTTATTTCTAAATAGCATTTCTTCTCAGCTTTGTACTGGATTTATGGTATTTTATTGGTTTATTGTAAAATTATAGTACATTCCAATGAATTTTATTTTTCTCAAATACTCTTTGAAATTTCTCAGTTTTTGATATTGAGATGCTGGTCTATTTTTTATCATTTTATTCCCTCTGTCACAGTTAGGTCAAAAGGTCTTAAGATGATTGATAAAATATCGGACTGTTTTTTGTTTCTCCCTTGTAAAAGTAATGTTACAGTGTTTTGTGCCTGACATAGTATATTTGAGCCCATGGATTCAATTATGATAGGCAGTTTTAAAACCCTGCCATGTTGCATATTTTGAAAATATTTTTTGTCTGCCAAGTAATCTTGTAATAAAATTTTTTAATAGAAAGCTAAGCAGTAAACTGCAAATTAATATTTAGAAATATTTTTTAAATTTAAAATTAATTTAACTATTTTTAATAATTATGATCACGAAATTTTTTAAGTCACTATCCCAAAACAATCAAAGTTCAATTGACTAGTGAATAATTCACAATGTATCTATGCATTTTCATATAAATATTTTCTTAATTGTGTATAAAATGTTTATTTTAGGTTTGAAATGATTGGATTTAAATTATTTCATTCATTTATTCAATTGGTGTTAATTAATATATAAGTATTGAATGAAAGGACATTTTGTTTTAGAAATAGGGGCACTGAAAATACTGTGTAAAATACGGAAAAATATTTTGCATGCCGCATTTTGTGCACCATTACCAAAATATTTGGTAAAGGTGCACAAAATGTCGTGTAGTGAGCCACTCAGATTAACAAACAGAGCCATGTTTTGTTCTGTAGTTAAAATCACAATTCTTGCAAATCATTAAAAAATTATTTCCGCAGTTTAAATAAAAAATAAAAATAAAATTGAATTTTAAAATGTCCTTTTTAAAATCTACAATTAAATCTATATACAGGGTGTTCAGAAGGCTCCACACTTAGTGTCTGTTATGGTGAACCCTTTCCATCTTGTGGTAGTACTATTTCAAATTTGCATTTTGTTCAAGATCATTAAAATGGCAGCACAATAAGAATGACTAAAAGTTATGATTAAGAAACACAGAAGGTGGTTTATTTTAAGTTAAAATCATACTTATGGAGAGAGAAAATTATTATTGGGAGTTTGCAAAAGAGAGATGATTTTGTTATAAAGGAAAATATACATCAAGTTCTTGAGGAAGGTTTAGTCTTGGGCTTCTTTCAGAGTTTCCGATCTAATTCTTGGGGAATAAAGCAAATTTACCTAAGAATTTCACTTGAGAAAAAATCTGAAGATATGGAAGTTCTTTTTCAATAATCAAGAAATTTTAGAGCTTTTTTCTTTTTTGTTGGGAATTTGTGAAATTTCTTTTATTTTTTTTTGTATAAGAAATGACTGTAAACTTTAAAAAATATCAATTATCCCCTACTTTTTCTGGTCAAACATCAACTTGTTGCTTGTACATTTAAAGGTTTGAGTGATAACTACAAATTGATAACACAATGGGTTTTAGTTGGAAGTTTATTGTTTGATTTACAAATTTAGCTTTTGCTTACTGTTTAAATGTTTTTACTTTTGCTTACTGAACTGTTTTTTTTGTTATCGATCCTTTATATGAGTTGCTAACTTTTATGTGTAATTGCAACTTATTTAAGCAATTTGTAGCTTTAATCAGGTTTTTCATAGTGTTTAAACACCACTATGAAGAAAACATTCATTCCACGTCATTAACTACTTCACCCCTCTCAAACTTGATAGACTGCATTAGATAGAATCAATAGGAGAAGGTTTCAGTCATTAAATATCACAATGTTGGCAATGCTTAAATATGGCTTGGTCTGGATCTGATGTACGACAAAAATATGTGTAAAAAGAAGCCTTTTATTGATTGACAGCCCTTAATTGCACACTAACTACGAGTCTATTTGTCAAGTTTGAGCTCCATTTCTCCCTACTTTCAAACGCACAAACAAAATCGAAGTTAATATAAAAGATTAAAAAAAGAAAGAAATGCTGTTAATAGTCTCAGTATGCTTATTTTTTCTTTGTTGTACAAATGAGTTCTATTTTCGAAATTTGATAAACTCAAGTTTTCATTTTTGATCCTGCCATATTGACTTACTGGTACGATTTAAATCTGTGAAGGAAAGCATATATGGAGCATCATGGTTCCGAAATCCCTGTGTCTGTTGTATATTTAGATGTATTTTTAATAATCTAAATAATTACTCCAAAACTTATTTTAATATAGTTAACATATTGATGTCATTATTATTTTACATATATATTTTATTTATTCAATAAAGACACCAATTCTTTTGTCTTTAATAGGATTACCTCCATTCAAGATTGCCAGAATTGTTGAACTACTATGTGTACCAGGATTCTGCCCAAATTAGTGGTTACTTAAATGTGGAGTTGGGAAGGCTAGAAGCATTCATGCACCAATCTGTGTACAGACACCTTCAAGAATCGTCTTTAAGTAGTACTTGTAAAAGTTCTGTCATGCACCAGCTGTTAATTGATGCTGATGCAGTGATACTGGACAATTTTACATTTGAATTGATACAGGTGCGTTGCTTTAAAAAATATATTTAACTTTGTCTTTGAAGGATTGCAAATAAGCTTTGATTATTGTGCTCAATGTTCTACATTTTGAGTAAATATTCAGTTTTCTGGTAAATTTAATTTTAGGTTTGCCTTAATGACTAATAATTATCGTATTGAATTTTTGTTTATATGAATAATTATTAGATAATCCAAAGAATTACGAAAGTAAACTTTAGGTTAAAGAATTGGTTTTCTTTTATTAAACTTGAAATTCGTTAATTTAGTGAAATTGCAATGTGATGGTTACTGTTTTATTCTTGTATGCATCAAATAATACTTCCCAAATTACACCATAGTCGGATTACTTTATTTTTCTGAGAATAACTAATCTCAAAAGTTTAAATTTCTAGAACAATTGAGGTGGTCCATTTGCTTATATATTTATTCCTACTTATAAAGGCCTATTATTATTTAAAAGAAATATTAATTTGTTTGAAAATGTTTAGTTAAATCAAGTAATTAAACTAATTGCTTTTTTAAAAGTTCAATGAATCACTTTATTGCAAATTTTTTTTTTTTACTTTCCAATTTTCTGGATTGTCCTATCTCAAAAACTAAACATCTTTCTAAAAATAAATATTTTTTTTATTTTTAATCAGCAACTTACAATTAATTTCAACTGTATTTCTATTTGTCTATTGATTTCCAAATAGAACATTAACAGTCCTTTTACTCTGTACTCTAAGGGCTCACATTAAACAACATTAAGGGGACTTGGTACCCTTCAAACTTTTTTTTTATTTAAGCCTTTAAAATTTAAATTTTTACGTATTTGGAAGTATTACTAAGTAAAAACTAAATTTTATTTAAAAAAAAGTTCACACAGTGCTCTAAATTTTTAAAATTAATTTAAAAAAAATAAATAAATAAAATTTTAAATTATATCTTTTTCATTTTTCAATATTTTCCCCGGATTTTTAAAAAAATATGTCCCTAGTAATATAATCTAACCTTTTAGGCATCGGATTTAGAATGAGTGGAATAGTTTTCAAGTAAAATGGTAATTACTGTATATATATGTAAAAAAACTGGTATTTTTCAACATTTAAATTAGTAAAGAAAAGTTTTTATTTTATTCAAAAATCCATGCCTATTTTTGTCAAATAGATATTGAGAATGACATAAAAAAAAATTTCAAGTCATTTCATTCATATTTGCTGTAGTTTTAGCATTTTGAGTAAGATGGGAATTTAAAAAATCATGAACTGAGGAAAACACGTTCGAAACTTCAAAGGAGCTGTTGCAGCAATGCTAAATTCTCCATAAAAATATAGTTTTTCTTCAATTGCAGTTGTCGAATCAGCTCAAAAATGTGGCAGAATAAGGAGAAGGTTTCAAAGATTATGAACTCGCAAAAAATAGAATTTTTTTATTTTTATTATTTTTTCTGAAACAAAGGGTACCAAGTCCTCTTGACAAATTATTTAAAATGGTTGAAGAGCTAAATGGTTTGCTCTTGAGTTTTGGAGGTTTTCTTGTAGGCTTTGGCTCTCAACTGTTGTTAGCCGATATAAAGTTTAAAAAAAATTCCTTTACCTGAAGTTAAAATTGTCTCTAATGAATGTTTACTACTTATGTTACTACTACAATTTTTGGATTCTATGTATTCATTTTATTTTTAATGTTTCTTTATTGGTGCGAATTTATTTCTTCATGTGTATTTTTCTTCTATTTTTACTAAGGCACACTTTATCACTATAATTGGTGCTAATCTTATTGAATTTTTCAGCAAGTTATCCGTCACCTAAGAAAATTTGAAATTGAACTGCGAAAGGCTGAGCCTGCCTGTTTTCAACATGGTGCAGTGACGTTAGAATTGAAACTGGCAATGGATCTCCTTCTGTTTGCATGCAGGTAGCCATTAAATATAATACAATGAGTATATAACCGTATATTCTAGAGGTATGGTTTCTTAATAGGTTCTTCAATACTGTACTTTGTAAAAAGCAATCTAGTAATGAATTTTGTAAAAGATATTCAAATACATAAAAAAAATGTATGACCAGAGAATTTTAGAGTTTTTGCTAAATAAAACTTAATTGTGGTAATGCCGTTTGCTAGAGATTGAAAGAGAAAATTCATTTACATGTTATCGTATAGTGTTTTTTTTAATTCAGATTTATCTCTAGAGGATCACTAATGACCAGAAAGAAGATGCTTGCATTATGAAAAATTCAGCTTTAACGTTTAATTATCTTAAGGTTACATGTTGGGATCGCTTATCCCATTTCAGGATACAAGACATCATAAAGTTAGTTTCTCAGAGTTTAGTATTTAGTTACAGATAAAATTAAAAAGTATACTGCTGGGATTGTTAAGGAAGCATATTCATTTCTCCAAGGCCTCAACTTTTTCATCATCAGCTAAGATAGGTTTGACCCAAGTTAAACCATTGGTTATTGTCTTCCAGGGGCTGTACTTTCTGTGAGTCCACTATTGGACACGGCTTTAAGGTAAATGGGGCTCAGGGGGACACTTCTTGCCCCTGACCCTCGTTAGACCGGTCACTTGAATAGCTTAACTTTAGCATATGGTACTTAATCTCCAGGCATCTTGTCTGGATGGAGTTTCCCATGTTTAAAAGGGTAGATGGGGTCCTAAGTTGTTGGGAACATCACTTCATAACATTAATTAATAGTTTAAAACATTAATTAACTTTTAAAAGAGTTTACTAAGAATAAAATAATTTAATTGAGTTATTGAACCAATTATTATTGGTACTAAATGCTTGGTTAAATTTTTTTTGTACTAATTACTTGTGTAATTTATTCTGTTTTACCTATTAGAACATACAAATGTATTGTTTTAAGAATATGCAGGGTTTCCGCGCATATGGAAAGTCAGGAAATGTCATGGAAAGTCATGGAAATACAGTGAATTTCATGGATTTCTAAGCATTATAAGTAAAATCACATAACTGTGATGTCATAAACGCAATGATCGCTATTCAGCTCATCGAATATTCATCTATATTTTTATGTACGTTTTGACAGAAATAACGGTCACAATTAAAAACTGCTGCTAATGAAAACATTTATGAATTCCAGTTTTTGACATCACACGAGTAAGTCTCAAGGTGAAAAAAAAATTCATAATATGAGAGCTGAAATGAACAGTTTTGATAAGCTTTTATTTACATTTTTCTTTATCCCCCCCCCCCCCCCGTCTTTCTTCTATTTTGCATTGTTGATATCAAAACATTTGATTTTTGATGGTACAATTTATTACTATTGATTTATTCTTTCTTCAAATATTTCTTTGTTATTAAAGATTGATTAGCTTTTTTAACATTGAAATATCAAAGAATGGAAAATTATTTTTCCCTCTTTTTCTTCTGATTTGGAAGTTACTGAAACAAGGATTTTTTACTTAATTTAAAATAAAACTTTATAAAAATCATTTTATGGTAGATTGATTTACTTACTATGTTCGTGTTAGTAAAATTCATATAGATTATTATAATTATTATATTTTTTGTGATTTGACTTCTTGAGTCATGGACAATTGTTTGCTTTGATCTTGGAAAGTCATGAAAAGTCATGGATTTGTGACATTTTATTTTGCAGAAACCCTTAATATGCTATTTATGATTATAATTTGCTTATTTTAAAGTGCTTAATTTTAAGTTAATTAATTTGATATTATATGTCTTGAATAGATTAAGCAAGGTGTTGATAACTAATGGTGCCAACCCTACTGGGAATACTTGTGGATTAGCTGTGATAAATGTGGGGGTTAGTAATTTGCCTCCAATTGCCAGGACTGATATTGCAAACAGGTACAGTTACTATAACAGTTACAGTTATATATACAGTTACTTTGATATAACAGTTACTTTAAAAAAAAGACAAATATGATACAAGTTTTTTTAGGTCCTACTAAATGTACTGATAGTATTGAACAAAATGTATTAAAAAGTTGTTGAGTGACGTGTCTGTATGTGATATGTGTATCCTATGATTTGATTATTTTTCTTACTTCTACGAGTAAAAAATAAATAGCTCTTTTGCTTAATTTAGGTTGTTTTACTGCTAATATTGTAAATGCAATAAAAAGCATAATGATAAAAATTATCATTTTTATCAAAATCAAAATGGACAGAGTATTTGGAAAATATCCCAACTTCATGAGCCTCAGGTATATTACCTGTGGTGTAGATTTCATGTAAGAGGATCTTGGTACTATCTCTTTATCATACTATTTATCTTTTTGTTAAACTACAAAACTGTATGGAAACTCCAACAAAATATTTTTTTTGGGGGTGGGGAAGGGGGAGGGGGTGGAATGAATTTGGATATTTTATGAGTCTAAGGTTCAGGACCTGTAATAATTTAAGTTGATAGACATTTTGAATGTCCCCTTATCAGCCTGTTTGAATTTTTGTAATCTAAAATAGGGTTTTGCTTTATATTAACAATTTTGTATGTCCTGATGTGACCTAAGTACATATGGCTTTGCACTTTATTAAATCCAATCTAAAGTCAAAATGTACAGTCTTCAGAATTTTTTTTTTCATCATTCAATCATGGATGTTATTTTCAAATTTATTTTTGTATTATTTATATTAAACTAGTTTCATTATATGATATATGTATCACTGTCTTGAGATGGTATGAAATAATCATAAATTTGTACGTACAGGATGTCAACATGATTTTTTTCCTTCTTAACACTGTAACTCATTTCCATTTGTAATTGTAGATTGGATGAATTGTTTTCAAAAAGTTCACTTGTATGCAGCAATCTGTATCAAATAAGGATAAATGGCTTGTCACTTTCTGCTTCATACACCTAACGTTATATTTCTTACTGTGCTGAAATTTATCTGCTGAAATATTATCTGATAACCTAAAATTTTTACCAGATATAACAGTTATTATGGTTCTTTCAATTCCTTTTCAAAGACAGCTCCAAGTTTTAAATTTGAGAAATTTTTTTATAAATGTTCCATGTTTTTGAATGAGAATGTTTTTCCTTAGAGTTTTGTTAGTAAGATTTAGTTATTGTTTTAATATCTAGTACAATTTTTATAATTTGTCAGGTTAATACATAACAGGGAATTTTATACAAGTATAGCTAGCACATATAAACAGAAAAATAATATAGCAAATGAATTGTTGGAAATAACTAAAGATAACTTTTATATGTTGAATGATATTGAATGTCAGATTTATTCTGTTTAATTGACATAGAAAGCGAGTTTATGGAAGCAATTTCAACTCTTAAGATTACTTACGGGGCAGAATATGGTGCAGCTCAGCAATGTCTTTGTTGTGGTCACTCCTGCTACTTATATTCTTGTTACCTTCATGGGACGAGTTTAATGTACTTTTCGAGCTTAATACAATTTTCTGTTCAATTTTTTTGAGTATGTGCTGTTGTTTTCCACATGTCCTCTTGTTGGCTATCTTTGCATTTTTTTTTAACATTGTGGAATTATTCTAATAATTTGAGCTGTAAAATGTTCGGAAACCGAAAAACTACGTCCAACTGGTATAGCATACAAATGACATTTGCCAACAATATGTACAAACTTTTTTAACTGTTATTGTAGCGTATTTATGATTTATCTGGAAAAGTATTAATTATTTCTTTCTTATAAGAATTGTTTTGTGTTTCAATCAACATATTTTTGAAATATGTATATATTATTTTTTAGGGTACTAGAAGTTTCAGAGCAATTTAGAGCTGTGTGGCTTAGCCAGAACCAAATTTGTGGTTTGCAAGCATCTTTAACCCTATTTAATTCCCTGCTAGCTAAGTTGATTCCAGAAGATGATGAATCTCGTTACTCCATTGATAGAAATTCACCATTGCTGCAAAATATATATTCTTCCATTGAAGGTGCTCGAGAGGTTTAATAAATTGAAATTTAATTTTTATTTGGGATCAAATATATATGTGATGGTAAAGAATATAATATATTTATTTTCCTTTTTCTTTCAAAAGGTGCTTTGATATTTTTGATTTTGTAATTTCATAAGTTTTCATGTGTGCTTGCAATATTCTCCGTTACTAGATGAAAGGTCTCTGGTACAATAATGTTAGTGTAGTAGAAAATGTTCTGTGTTACAACATTGTTGCATGTTATAGTAAATTTAAAATATACATTTAAAAAAATTTTTTTTACTCTTATTTGCATACAAATGCCAGTTTTATTGACAACGTTTAAGAGTATATATTTTTTGTTAATCTAGTTTTTAGTACTTTAAATCAAAATATATAAGTTTATTATACTTGTTTTATTAATATTATTAATACTCTTCTCTCTTCTTCAATGAAATGTTTATGATTTAAAATTTAATAACCAAGTCCTTAGCTGAGGAAAAAAAAAAAAGAAATGGCATGCTTAAGTATTTCAGCATTTGAATGGTTCCTGCATCTGCAATATATTTGTTCCTAAGCTACTTTTTGTTAAATTTTTATTTTTACATTACAATCTTAATTTAAATTTTTTTTCTGTGATGGATGTTTTCTATTTTGCTAAGACACTTATCTGGTGCTAAATGTTTTATTTCGTAGAATGTTATGTCAAATAGAGAATTGACTATTAAATAATGTTTATTTCATTTAAGAAAATTTATCTCTCCATTTTATTAGTAATTTTTTTTTCATATTTAATTTTGTATATGGATTTGCTTTGACTTTTGGTTATTTTTTGTATTACAGTCATTAGTAACATAGTAGTTTTTTTGGTGTGAACTATGTATACTGTACGTAACTCAATTCGTTTAAATTGTTGACTGTTTTGTACAATGATAAATCCAGCTATCTAGTTTATAGATTTTACTTTTAACTATTAAATGTATCAAACATATTTCTCTATTTTATTTTATCATTGAGTGAAAAAACATATGCATTATTTCCATCAATTTACTCGTAATCTTTTATCATGGCATTTTGACCAAGGAAGCATTACCTAAAAAGATAGCCAGTGCAGTATAGGTATTTACACAAAGATTGTAACATTTTTCAAAATTACTGTATCATTTTATACACTTTGCTTATATAATCGTAAAACTAAATATTTTTTTATAAAATTTAAAATGTATTTTATAAAAGTCTGTAAATTATTGAAATAGTATACTATTAAAAGATATTACATTGTTAAAAACTGTGTACAAATTGCAAAAATTTCTTCTGAGGAATGATGTTTTTAAATTGTATAAATTATTTAATTTTTATCCATTTAGAAAGAAATTTTACAACAGTAATAATACTTTTACTTGCTAATTGTAAATATACTGGAAGGTGGATTAAAATTCCTATACTGTTATCTATTACCTAGTTCCTAAATCGGTTTGATATTATGCTTTGATCCAGACTTTATTACAGTTATTCATTTCTTTTACATACATGTTTATATACATCTGTATGCCTTAAAGTAATCTACATTAATTTTTGTGTAACTGTTGTGTGGGTTTGTATGTCATTTTGTCAAATTTAATTTAATATACTTAAGTAAGATATTAATAAGTTAAATAATTTTGAATTCATGAAATTCAATGCATTATTTGGATTTTTTTTTTTACAATAATGCTACTTAAGTACCCATGTGTAACAGATAAAATTCTTTATTCATACATTTTGTAGTACTGAATTACTCTTACATTTAAAAGGCTTGTAAAAGTAAGAACAAACATCTTTGTCATAATTATTTATAAAAGAACAACTAGTGAAACAATTCTGTAACAGAAGTTAAATGGATATTCTTTATTCTCTGGCATATTTACACATTACATTTGGGTTTGACAGCGTGCAAGATCTACAATAGCTAACAATGTGTGACTAAAGTAAAACTATGTATATTTTATATTTATGTAAGGTTACCTCTATAGGGATGTGCGAACATCGAAATAATTCACATTAATATACACCTCTTCATTTTCCATATTAGCTTTTCATTGTATTAAAATCTTTGTTAAATGTTTTGTATATTTAAATTGCATTGCAAAAATGCATTAAAGTGTATAATATTTTGAAATTTACAATTTTTGTTGACAGCAATAAAATGTTAACAAAATTCTTTGAACATTTGTTGTATCCATTTTCTTTCCCTCTAACACATCTACGACATCTGCTATATTTTTCTCAAAATAGATTAGTATTTTGGTTTTTGAATATTGAAGTCTCACTTTTCAAAGTTTAATTTATTTGAATTGCTTAAAAAATTTAATCAATTTGCTACTATAACTTAATGAGTCATAAAATCACTCAAGCAAATAATTATCAAATTCTTTCAATATATGTAATGAACACTTACGAAAACGGACCTAGAAAAAAATCGTAGAGTACCACTCCTTGTTCAAATGTGTTCTGAATTGGGATATTTGTTCCATTTAAATATAAATTTACTTTCCATTAAAAATTTAATTAATTTTTTTCCGTTGAATTTTGAAAGATAGTATGTTTTATGTCCTATACACTGTCCCAGAAACTGCTTTTGGGTGTAAAAAAATATATTTATTCGCATTAGAATTTCTCTAATTATTTAAACAGGTATTCTAAATTTAGAGTTGTAGCATAAAATGATATGATTTTAAAGTTATCATAAGTTGCGTAGAAGCAATTTTTGAGTGATAAAAGATTTAAATGTTTTTCAAAAGTCTGAATCTATAAGTGATGAGGAACTAAAAAACTTTATCATCAAGAGCTTTTATCGTAGTTCAAGACTATCAAAATGTATGATTTTTTTAGCATCTTGTAATTATTATATTACACATTTGAAGCTTTTTATTGCAAAAATTATATTTCAAATTGTTAGTTTGAAATAAACTCTTAATGTACAGATATATTAAACTATTTTACTTTAGAAAAAAGGTAGTGCAAGGGATCTTATTCTTGGGGGATATTTTTGATGAGTTTTTTTAAAGATAGTATTATAGTTTCAGGTTTAGCTGCTTGTTTTTGTATGAAATTAAAATATTCACATGGCTTTGAATGCATTCATGTTTACATTTTTATAAGACGGAAGAAACTGTTTTTGGACATCAACAACAAATCTATAAGGATCTATTCTAATTTATGGATGGATTAAAAGGGATCTTTTATATATAGTGTATATTTATGCACATTCTTAATCAAAGAAATTTAAGTGCTTTGCCTATGAACAAAGGAAAGTATTTTCTACAATCAAAGTTGCTTATGGGAACACTGGTTTCCTAATTATATGCATTCTAATGTATATTTTAATAAAAGTAATGGTTTCTCATTTGTATACTGTAATTGCTATTGCTTAATTTATGTTTTGATTTTTATGATTTTCTATTCAGCATATTGGAAGAGAAGAAGTAATTAAAAAAGTTACAATTTTGTTGAAAAACATTAATTAGTAATAACACCTGGTCCTTGTTGATATTTTCTGAGGAAAAAAGTAACGTTTGCCCCTTTTTTCATTATTATATTCATTTAAGTAGTGGATACATATTAAAGACTTGCATCTGTAAAATATCTCATGGATATTTTGGGGAAAGTTTATTTCTTATTCAAATGTCTTTCAAATTTCTCATTTATTTTTTACACTTTTCACAGTTTATTAATGTTAATTTTGTTTTCTTCACCATTAATACTTTCTGGAATTACATATTCAAAAGTTTCGATTCCTATCGTTGCATGCATGTAATCAGTTAACCATATGTTCTTAAACAAAATCTTGTATACCTCTCTAGCTACCTTTCAAGCATAGATACATATTAAGTAAATATTTTACACATTTATTTTTTACCACAAATATACCTGTATACACACAGAGTCAGTAAATTCCGATTTTACGAGAACTTATTGAAAGTCTGTTAAAATCAGTGTTTACTTTGGTATTTTACAATTTTGTGCGTAAGCAGTCATAGAAAAGTTACAAAATCTGGCAATCAGTATTTTGGTTACTAGGGCTTTCAAAATATCAAAATTAATTTTTATAGAAATTTCAGAATATACTATTGAAAAATAGAGCACAATTTTAACAATATATAATTTCCTCTCTAATTTTTTTCCCAAAAAATACAATACTTGATTTATTTATTTTAAGAAAGGTTTTTTCATTGAATGTATTATCGCATCTATTTGAAGAAGCATGTTTTTGAATTTGTAAAAATCTAACATAATTTTTTTACTTATATTAAGATTATTCCTCAAAACTGTATAGATATGTAGTTATTTCCAATTCAAATAGATTTAGGAATCAAAAGATTTGTTTTAGTTAATTTTTGAAGTGTTAAAATTCTTAGTATTTGGACGTATTGGTCTGAAAGGAATTTGATAGTCCTAGTATACTTTAACTGATTACCTAAATATATTTATATGATATGTAGCATTCCTGTGCTTACACAAGCAGGGTGAAAAGAAAGTTGTTTTCAAAAATATATTCCGATTTAATTATTTTCAAAAACGTTTTGTTTATACAAACTATTCTTTCGAGTATTCGCACATACCTTTTGAGTATAAATTGTCACTTAAAAGTTTCAACTAGCAGTATATATTTCTATTGTATTGGACAAAGGAGTCGATAGATCACATGCTTACATTTATGTTTATATATTGGGAAAACAGTATAATATATATTACATTAGTTTATATGCCGTAAACTTTTTACTTGGAAAGGATATACATTTTATTTGACTGGGGTGTATATGTAGTTTTGGACAGATGCAAAAAAACATATTATGGTCTTGTGTCATGTAGCATTCTCTCTAGAAGAAAAATTTTTACAAGATAATAGGAAAAGAAGGTTCTAATTGTTTATTGAAACATTTATCTGAAAAGGTCTTTATTTTTAGCATAAAACTTTAAGCTATATAAAACTGAAAAAATTATGTTTTATTTTGAAGAAAATTGCATAGTCAAACTTGGAAAAAAATATATGAACTTTAATGTTATTTAAAATAAACAATTCTATTTTTTTCTGTTTAAATGTTCATTAAGGTTTTCGTTATTGAATTTTTAACTAAAAACTGTCATTTGGATGAGAATTAGAATGAAATGCCACATAACAGCAGACGATAATAAACAATCATACACAAATGAAGGAAGTGGGTAACTCAACTCGTTCAATTTCGATGCAACAGTATCGTCATTTTTAAACTGATATGGATTGTTCGCAATGGCTGACCGATTCTTAATCCATAAAGCCGGTGCTGACCAGCTTGTCCAGGAAGAACTTGACGTCGGCCAATTCCGAATCTCGAATGCCGAGCGACTTCAGGAGACTCATGTCGCCTGTCTCGACGGCCATGAAAACGTTTCTAAGATGTTCCAAGTCAGAGCGCATCAGGTGAAGAGCTTTTCCAAAGTCATCCAGGGTTTCACTCTCTGTTAAAAGAATAATTTAAGGGATTAACTAGAGGATAAGTTTCAATAACTTTTAATGGCAATTAAAATGTTCATTTAAAAATAAAATTATAAAAATTACAGGTTTTTGTTGTTTAACAGGTGGTCATCGACTTAGAGAACAAAAATATTAAAATTAGTTTTGAAATTCTAATAGTTGTAAGGATTCACTTTACTATCCCTTCACATTTCGATAACCTGTTTCTATTGTTAAAACTTGTAAATTTAAAAGCAATATTTTGGTGCACAATGTGTTTCGTAAAATATTGCATATTGTCTGCGAGGCAGATAAAGACTGGCACTCACTGTTGACAATGTATTCTACCGAATTTTTTTTGGAAGCAAGTGTTCGGTAAACCAAACTGAAAATTTTGGAATGCAAACGGCCAGTCAAAAGAACAAATTCAAAAGTTAAAATCAATTACATGCACAAGGACCGTTTAGGTTGGTGCAGTTTAATTTTGAACAATCCTGCTTAGATTCAGTTGCCTTTAAAATTATCTACTCCATTTAAATTTGTGATGTGGTCTTGCGGCTTGACTATTATTATTATTATCAAAGAAATGTTTTTCGTTCTGTAATTTAAAAAACGATTTAAATTCAAATGGCATGGTACAATCACTACTCCGGTTCTACTCTGAAAAGAGAAATGGCAGGAGCACCAGGCGAGGTCCTATAAGACTTGGGTAGCCTATTGGTTAAGACACAGACGAATTCCAATTTTAAATACAGATTGTTCTATAACCTTGAAATAAATGATAAAAGTGGAAAGTTTCTAAACATTACGAATTATATATACATTTGTAAAACAAACCAGGAATAATCGTTAAGGGGATTAATTTAGGTTTTGATCCATAGAGTTACCACGATATTAATTGCTTATTAACAGACAAGTATATTAAAAAAATGAAACATTAAATGTATTGCCAAATTTACGCTCATGAAAAATGCAGCCAAAGTGATTTCAAATCATCTTAAGAAATATCACAAAATCATGAAATGTTTTAAAGTTAATACTTTTTGGCTCACACTGAATAATTTGATACGTGATTGAATTATTTTCAAGTGTTTCTTACATATATATCATTTTTAATAAATTTAAGGCCAATTAAGTCTGATTGACTGTGACACCCAACGAATAAATGTTTCACCTACTGAACTTTATGAAACTGAGAGTTTATTACTGAAAGGAAAATTAAATTGAATAAGATTTCACGATCAATTAAATTGGCAAATATGAAGTTCATTTAACAATGATGTTAATAATAGCAGTTCCAAATAAGACTTCATTGCACTTGACAATGTGTAATTAAGTTTCCTGATTTGCCATTATTTTAAAAAGAAAACTTATCAACCCGATCTAACAAAACGTTCTTCATCTAAAGGTGCATTGTCTATCGAAAAGTTATGCGAACGTTGATTAATTATTGCTAAACGATTTCTATACAACGATAACAAAAGCTTGAATGCTTATAAGTGATGAAAAATTTTCCCTTTGTAACTCAGCCCCTTTCCATTGTTAATATTGATTTAATTCGACAAATCTTACCGACTGTCGAGAAATTTATTTCAAGCCTTCCTATTAAGAAAATAATTCTTTAGTCATGCTTTCAAGAACTATTTAATGCCCTTATGGTGAGAAAAAGCTTCCACGACGGGTAAGAGTTTTTAATCTGATTGAATTTAAGGAAGAGAAAGGTTTGAAGTAATCATGTTAGGCAGATAATAACTTTTATTCCGAAGATTTATGCAGAAGTTAATTCATTGGTTTTTATTATAGGTCAGGAGAAAATAACTGTCGATGAGAAAATTTGGAAACGAATATTTCATATTAGCATAGAAATGCTACTACATGTTTGCTACAGTAATTAAAAAGGCTATATATAAAGCTGACGTTTCATATCTTTAAAGTTGTCAAAATGTGGAAGATAATTTTAGTACAATACCAAATGGTTGTCTGTTAGTTGTATCCGTTTTTTTATGATTTTTTTTAAGTAGGCCATACAGCTATTGGGTATTGGTCGAAATAGCAATTTGCATTTAATATTGCATAGTTCAAGTATTTTGGATGATCTAGAAATTCTTGACATTAAAAATATATACATATATATAGTGAGGGGGAGGTTTGCAGCAAGTTGATTTTTTAGAAGAATAATAGTTCAAATTTTTTTTTGTATACGTGGTGATTAATTTATTTGTGATCATTTGTATGGTAATTTTCTACACTTATTGTCTCAATTGTACATATACAGCCCTATGAGCATGCAGTAGGCTTTGATGAAACCGTAAAAATATTTGTTAAAGTGAATGAATTTACTGTGAGCTATATGTTTTCATAGATCAAGATATATGGAGAAAATCTAAACTTTTCGGTGGGTATAGATTCGAGCCGATATATTGAGAAAATGGCCTTACCTGAGAGGGCGACTGCTACCTTGTTGACTCCTCCAAGGGGAGCTAGGGCATCGCGAGCCTTGTTTCCAAAAAGCTTCTCCAGGTAGTTAGGACCATGGTTGGCTAACAAGGCTTGCAGAAAGTTGGCTGTCTCTTCCACTGGGGGTCTTTTGGCTGAAAAGAGAGACAAAGTCAAATTTCAACAAAATACAATAACGACTGCGCTTGGAAAACGACTCCTTATTTTTTTTTTTTACACTTTCATGCAAAGGAAATTGGTTGTGGTTTGTAATTGCAAATTACGCATGATGACTGATCGTTTTACCGATGGAATCGGATTATTAAGTTAGAAGTAATATCTTTATTGTGATCGTGTTAAAAGGATTTACAACTTTTAAGAGATACTCCTAGTAAGGATCATTCCCTATTCTCACTATGTTACAATCTTCTTGTCCAGTTCATTTAGAAACTACTTGATGTAAAAACTTGAAAGTTGGTGCGTAGGTACGAAATGATAATTTAATGAAAAGACATAAATTGTTTTCATTAAATGTCTATCTATTATAAATAAAAATTAAAATAACAAAAGACAAAACCAGGTGGAGTCATTGCATATGTATTGACGTAAGGATTTCAAATATAAAATATATTAGACCCTATTTTCGAGTTTTTAATTTATGTCATTTCATTAAGTGACCATTTTCGTACCTACTCACCAAATTTCAAGGTTTTATACTCAGTAGTTCCTAAATGAATTGGGTAAGAAGATTGTAACATTAGTATAGGGAATAATCCTTATTGGGAGTTCCTCTTAAGAGTGATTAATTTCTTTCTTTTTTTTAAAATTTGAAATATATTTTCAAACTTACTGAATATCCGTGATTCGCTACGAAATTGTAACATGTGCAATTTTTTAGCTAGTTGCGTGACCCCACCTTGCTGAGATTCGTCATTGGTGTATAGGTCCCAGCTTTTGGCTCTTCGCTCACCGGAAGGTTCATTGCTACACAAAACCAAGCTCGCTTCGCTCACTGAAAAGTTCATAATAAGCACAGGCTTACTTCACTCGTTGAAAGGTTCATTGCTATGCAAGCATGGGCTCACTTTGCTCGCTTAAAAGTTCATTGCTGTGTAAGCATAAGCTCGCTCCAATCACTAAAAACTAATTGTTGCGTAAACCCTTAATATTAGAAGCCCCTCCCCTGTCGAGAAACAAAATAAAATTCCCCGTTAATACAATAATATAACACCCCTTTTATTTATATTTTAACACGTGTTTGAGAAAAGTAAAATTAGAAGGCCAAAACTACTTATGTTTGAAATTTTCAGAGCTCTAGTCCTATTAGAAGTCACTTTTTGTTAAAATATTAATTAAATTAAAAAAAAAAAATATAACAAACAAATTCAAATTTTATCATTCTTTTTGTCAAAAGTCCAATTAGAAGGCTAAAACTACATACGTTGAAAATTTCATAACTGGAGCCCTATTAGAATTCGTTTTGTAAAATATTTGTTAATTAATTAAAAAAAAAAATACTTAAAAAAATTTAAATTGTAATTTTCTTTTTGTCAAAACTCAAATTAGAAGGCCAAAACTACTTATGCTGAAAATTTCAGAGCTGTAGCCCTGACAGGACTTGTAGATTGTCGAGAAAGGACTGACACATTTTACAAATTGTTTCAGTCCTTTTTGGCACACCCTATAATTTTCAACAAATCAAAATTTATAATTGTGGATAAGTTTTTTTATCCGTATCACCTTAACTGCCCGTTTTACTTTTCCGAATCTTCATTTTTGTTTTTATTTCTTTTTATTTTAATTTTCTAAAGTCGTTCATTAATCCCTCCTGGATCCGTACTTGACGAGTAGTTTTAGAGGTTTTGTGTTGTTATAACTTACAGCATTTTAAATGGGTGACATCTCAACTCACATGGAAAAGTTCAACTTATCTAAAATTGCACTCTTTAAGAAACAAGTGTGTGATAGTAAGAAGATTGTTGGCTAACACAAGAAACATTAATGTTAAAAGTATTTATCTTATATCCCTAGGATTGCCTATCGATTATAATAATTTTATCACCAACACGCCTTTGCTTTCATACTTCTATTGTTTCTGCAAATTTTTGAGTTTTCTCACTTAATATTGTGGGATTTATATGACGTGTTTTCAAGAATGCGTGGTTTCCATACCCCTTTAGATTACGGTAGTATAAGTTGTCATGCATTGGAAATCGCGAAATTTGGTAAAAACAAACATGCCTTTTTTCCCCTAATTTCTGTGCTTTCAGAATTTTTCTTAAAGAAAAAGTATTGAGAGATTACGAGCTCAAACTTTAAACTTGTTTTGTGAGGAACTAGTTTTTTGTTAGAGTAAGATTGTAGGCAAGATTTTTCCACAGCGATAACTTCAATTTGAATCAATTAATTAAAGCTTTAATCCAATTTAAAGTGTATAATGAAGAGCAAGACACATTCTAGAATTAAATACATATGTGGAATAATTGATTATTATTTTAAGCCGGATTTACACGCTACCAGTCGAGGTTCCAGTGTAGATCGCCAGTCAGTGACGTCATGTGACGTCACCAAGCTACTCGTTCCGTAACCAAACATTTTCTATTTACTGGCGCCGGCGACCTCGATGAACCAATCACCTACGCTCTAACGTTATCACCGATAGACAGCGCAGCGGTCGCTTAGCTGACGTCACAGGACTGGCGACCTAAACTGGAGGCCCGACTGGTAGCGTGTAAATCCGGCTTTAGTTTCTAACTTCGCTGTTATTTTTTATTAAAATGCGGATATTTAAATTATTTCAAAACAAATTAAAAAAAAAAAAAAAAAGTATTTAAGTTATATTTGCTAATATATTGTTTGATTTTCTGCAGTTTATTTTTGTGTATGATTTGTATATAAATTTCTAAGTAAATTACGAATCAAGTTTACGAATTGAGTTAAATTACGAATTGATGAATGTAATTACCTAATTAGGGTCTTGTGACAGGTGCCACAAGATCCTAATTAGGTAATTAAATATCTTCATATATAGATTTTTTAATGAATACATAAGAGTTTTCTAACTTTTGTTAAGTATAAAAAAATTCGAGTCTAGTCTAGTTCCACAATCAAAGAAAAATCATTATAATGTATACTAGTTCCTGAAATCGTTACAATTAGAAGATATTACGAATATTTGATTAAAATGGTGTTTTCGAATGAGTATACATTTCAAATATATTTTTATTTTAAAACGAAATTTGGGGTATAAATAGAACTTTTTAAAGTAAGAAGTTCTTGAAAAGAATATGTTGCCATTCTGAGAAAGAGAAATAGTCTCGTCACTCAGAGAACCTTTCCGATGGAATTATGCAAATGGCGAAAATCCTGAACGCGGAGAAGTTTTAACGAGTTGAAGCTTTCCAGGCTGAATGGTTAATCATGCCTCAACCTGTACAGCACATTTTCCTGTGCGAGCATTGGAGATAGATGGAATTTAAATCCCTTACCAAACTGTCATGAAAGCGTGGTGTTTAGTTGAGGATTTTGTGAATAATTAAGTCTCTGTACAATGTAAGAATAGCAATTTGAAATGATAAATTCTTTTCAAGATCCTTTTCAAGAATATAATATTTACGTGGGGTGTGCGCTATATAACTACACACAAGGCAAAATAAAATAACTTAATGTTTAATATCATACATATTTGTGATCAATTGTTTGGGATGTATGTTTTGTGATTTAAGGAATTAATATTTGAAGAAAATACTAGGGCTGTTGTCTAATTTTAGAATAACTAAACATTCTTCATCGAAAGAGGATTCTGGTTAAGGCGTTTCCTAGAAGCCTAATTCCGAGGGTTTAGCACCCTACTCTATTTAAGTTTAGAATTTCATTTAGAACATTAGAAATTTTATTGAATTGCATAAATGGACTTAAATAGCACAAAAGGGGATAACTCAAATAAAATTTAAGCATATAAGTATGTTTCATTTGTGTTAAAAATTTATCAATTGGTCGTAAAGGCATTCAGTATGTAAAATTCTTTTGATTAATTAATTCTTCTCATGTGTGTTATTTCCATTTTAAAAATTTTTGATTCTATTTTTAAAAGAAAATTTTGTAATTTATTTTGGAAAATTAAAACTTTAATTTTGAATTTTTTTCTTGTTTGTGAACATTCTTCCACGAATTTTGAATAGCGAATTCAAGCCTAACTAATCGAGCCTTAATATTATTAGCAGCACTTGCATCTTCAAAAAAGTCCAAAAGAAAATCTTAAAACTTTATGACTTCCTTTACAGTTTGACAATGTTCATCCATGAGATATTTTTTTGTCTCACTACAGATTGGTTGTGTGCTAAAGAGGAAAAAAAGCCTCATAAATGTATCGTTTTAATATTATCTGATTCGATAAACTGTGAATTTTTTGATTGGAAAGTTACTTCCAATATTCATGTATATGGCACATTGAAAACCCAATGGGCTTATGAAAATACTAGATAAATGATGCACAGTGGAAAATTTGTTCGATTAAGATGGCCAAAATTTTGAATTTTGAGAAAATTCATCCGAAGGTTTTCCGCAGTGTGCAAACTTAACTGTTCTGTAAATGAATCATGAAATAATAAATGTATTAAAGTCACTGCAATTACAGATTAGGAGTCGAAATCCAACTATAATAAAAATTCAAGTTTGAACATCTTGTCGCTTATAAGCTATCTGCAGAAAGTCGTTCAACTATAGGCTTTTTCCTTGAATGTTGCTTGATAAACTTTTAATGCTAAATTTTCAGATATTTTAAACTTGTTTAGTCGAACATTTTAAGTTCCAAATTTGGAATAAAGTTTGTCAATATTTAAGATTCTTAGTATAAGTTTGTTAATATTTAAGATTCTTAGTATAAGTTTGTTAATATTTAAGATTCTTAGTATATTTCTTTAATTAGCACAGGTCACAAACGCAATTCAAAATTGGCTTTCAGTGACTTAAGACTTTCAGTGCCAAAAGTGACTTTCAGAATTTAAAGACGAACGTTAAATCTCCAATTGCGTCGGAGCTCTTAGTAAAATAAACCTTTTAAAAATGTATAACTTTCTAAAAGTAAAACGTAATAGTTTAAATATATTATTTCCACATGACATGTTTTCTATATACCATTATTTTCATTCATTTTCAACCATCATGCTTTTTTAGTCTTTAAAAAGTACAGCAAGCAAGAATAGTATTCAAGAATAAGAGTACTCGCCAAATACACTAATCAGAATAAGAATATCGAACGAAAAAGAAATTGCCTCTTCCTCTACTTTCTATTCGCAAGTAATATTTTAAAACAGGAAGGTGGATCATAAATTTATGAATTTGAATAATTTTTACGGAATTCAACAGACTTGGGGAAACTTTCGAGAAGATGAAACTGAATTATTCATGAGCCTTTTTACCAAAAGATATCTTTATTTCTAACAGTCACGTATTATGGACACATTTCTTTGCATTGCTTGCAGTTCAATTTAGTAATATTCTAACGTGACCCACATTTCAGATTTGATGAATTACAAACGCACCTTCATTTCCAAAAAAACATTGAATTCATTTCAACTTTGACTGTATCAAAGCCATATTGCTTTCTTCTACAAATTATCTTTTTTATCGGAAAATTACTTTACTCTATTGCGTTTTAGATGCAAACTTTTAGTATGACACATCGCAGGAGTTTCTTGATCCAAATTCGGAACAGCTTTCACTTTAGTCTGAGAGGGGACTGCAATTTTTGGACCCTATCGAACATCATTTTGAATTTCTTATAGAAATTGGAGAAAAGTGAGTAGATTACGAATCCACTGGTCTGCCATGGCAAAAATGGCCGAAACTGATAAAAAATCGACTTGGAATGAGTTGAACTAAAATCCGATTGCCAAATATTTCATAACTTGCCAAAAAGAGAACAAACTTTTTCGTTGGCAACCCACTGAAATTTTGATTTTCAATGAGAAAAAACGCAAACGATTTCTGATCTCTGGCTCGGGAAACTTGTAAAAGGAAGCCAAATTGGCGACTTCAGTTACGTCATCAGTGACGTAATGTTTATTGCCAATTTGGCTCATTTGTGAAAGATGCAAGTAAGCCATAGCCACACATCCGAATCGTCTGCAACCTTCTTAATTGAAAATTAAAGAGTGAGGGTTCCCAAATAATAAAAATATTCTCATTATTTGGCAAGTTATGGCACATTTGGCAATTGGATTTAGTTCAACTTATTAAAAGTCGATTTTTGACCAGTTTTAACCATTTTTGCCACGGCAGACCAGTGGATTCGTAATCTTTTCACTTTTCTTCAATTTCTATAAAAAATTCTGAATGATGTTCGATGGGGTCCAAAAATTGCAGTCGCCTTTCAGTCTACTTGAAAGTCCCTTTCGAAGTAATTTTCATCTTTTCGAAATCATGCTGGACCGGTGTTTCTGCACAGTATCCAACTTATGCAACTATTACGCCATGAAAAACAAATGTTGCAAATAGAAGCGATTAACCTACTCAATACATTATAAACAACATTCCCCCCTCTAAATTTGAATTATTTATTTTCCACTAAAAGTATTGAAATTTTCGAAATCTTTTTGCGTATAGCTGTATTCGAAATTGCATTCAAATTGTCAAACTGGTTCTAACGTAGTTTTAATTTTTTTAATATTTCGGATAAACATATACTGTCAGATGGAAATAAAAACATGAAAGTTTTATTTTTCCTTATGTTGGTAATGCGTGACGTCACAATCAATTCATTTGCGCGGTTATGAACAATACACGCATTGTGACTGGCCACTAGAATTTGAAAATTTGAATTCGTTTTTCAAGATGTGTTGTGATTGGTTACAAGCACGTCACAAGTGCTGCCATTCGATTCAATTCCACTCCTAATAATGCTGTGCATAAGGTATAAAATTTGTTGTCTTTAGGCATGGAACATCATTAGGTGAAACTTATTTTTATACTCTAAATTTTATTTATCAGTAAAATTAATTTTGTTAATTTACTAAGGGTACTTCAATAATAGATATATATAGATATAAATATATTACGAAATATTGCAATAAGCGATTTTTATTAAGTGAAAATTATTTGAGTAGGAGGGACGGTGATATTTTTTTAGCCGTTATATTTATCTAATTTAATTTAGTCGTGTACTGTTTGAAGTTTTCTGGAGCAATATTAATTTAATATCTGCTTATGAATCTTATTTGGTAAAGCCGACAAAGTGTCGATTAAAAAAATCAACAAAGGTTCGCTTCGAAAAATCGACAAATGGGTAAAGTAGCAAAAGGTCATTGAATTCAAAATGTTTTGCATGCTTTGTTTAAATTGGTCAATATCAAAAGGTCATTGAATTCATAATGCTTTGTTTAAATTGAAGTGTTTATCATCACAAGAATCGATATTAATTTCCAGAGGAGCAAAGGACCTTTAAATGACTTTCATTCAGTATTTTTCTCATTGACAGTTCCTTCCTGAGTAAATATACATGTTTTTTTCCTCTCCCCCCCCCCCTTCTACCGTTTTGTTAGTAACCTCATTTGTGGTAACTCTATCTAGAATTCATTACATTTGGAATTTCTGAAAATTATTTCTTGGACTTTTTTACTGGATGAATGAGTTACAACTACATAAAAACATGAGAAATGAAGCTGAATTTTTTAGTTTTTTCTACGAATTTCATTAATTAAAATAATTTTAATTCTTAACTTTGGTAAGGTTTTAGAAACGGTGTTTCTTCCTTATAGTTATTTAATATTTTTTTTTTCTAAATCATATTTACATATAAATGTGAAAGTTTGTTGGTTTATTATTAAGCTACGCTAAAACAGATTAACAGATATCTTTGAGACTTTTACTATGCATTACCACAAAACTAAACATACACTAAAAACAAATAATGTATGACAGTACTGGTCGCTGATGATAGTTTCTGTCGCATTGTTGTAAGCCGGAATATTAATGTGAAGAAGAGTTGCGATTAAATTTTTTTTAAATTATTAACTTTTTAAAAGCATTAAGCAAATGAGATGAGGGAAAAAAAAAAATTAATGAGAAAGCTTACGATATATGAACCAATATATATATATTTTTCTGATTGTTGTTTTCTCCAAATATCTGTGATGTGTTGTAAGTCAACATATTAATGTGAACGAACTTTTTAATTTTAAACTGTGTTCTGTTATTTACTATTCATTACATTTTAACCTGCATGAATATAATGTATAATCGGATATATTTACAATGTGAAAAATAAATCTTTAGTGGGAGATTTTTGTGCGACAATTGAAAGTACAGTAACATTTATTTTTTTAAAATAAACTTTCTTATCTCAACTTTATAGTAAAAATTTGGCTTTGCAGGACTATATTATTTAGCATTACTTTTGATGTGACATGGAGATATAAAAATATCATTGTTAAGAATATTTTGACGAACGCTATTAAATTAGTTAATTATGAATATTTTTCAACACTTTTCAACTATATTAATCATCTCTAAGGATTTAAAATGCAAACAATCAGTTGTTAAAATATAAATATAGTGAAATAAAGATATTTATTTAGTAAGGAAAAAAAAAAAAAAAAAAAAAACAACTTCAGACTTTTTTACTTCCAGATTTTTTAAAAATTACTTATTCTGGATGTAAAATGTTCAAGAATGTGAAAAAAACACCAAACATTTATTATAAATGGCCGAAATGTATTCAACGGAAACGTTGTAGCTTTTAAAAAAAAAATTCTACAAGTTTAATTAAGATTTTTTACATTATTCGTTTTGCAAAAAGTTTTGGCTCAAAATGTATATACGAATGTAGAGCTCTAACGGTGTTGACAATAATAAATTTTTCTAACATTATTATAATTCTTTCTCACTGAGCAATTAATTATTGTTTTGATAAAAAATTTCCATTGAATATTTAAGATTTGTGATGTCAATACAATTTTTAATGTTCTAAATATATTTTTCTTATTCAAAATTTCTGTTTTAAAATCTTCTAAACTTTAAAGCATGCTAATTAATTGTTTAAGGATTTTTCTTTATGTAGACACAAGTATATTTTGCACGTATGTAGCTTCTTCTTTCCAAATAATTATTTTGCGATGCAGGTTAAAAATGGTATGCATGAACACTTTTCCTGTATACATCGAAATCTTTTTATTGTTAATCGACATTTTTCTATTTCTATCTTTTAGCTATTAACATAATCTAACCTTCACAAAGGAATTATTAAAAATAATACATACACTAAACCATAGGAATAAACAATTGAGACATTTCTCAGCTTAAGCTAATTTTAAAATATACAATTTGCGTATAACTAATAATGATGTTAGTTATGTGTCACTTAATCGGCGGACTTTGGACAACCATGCCAAAATGGGTTTTTTTTGACAACCATTCCTAAATTATCTGGATTCCTAAATAATAAGGCAGGGGGCGGGAGGGCTAATATTTGAATGAACACAGTAAAAGAAAAATCCATCAATTTTATAACGAAGCGCGAAAGAAAATCTACCTGCAGTGCACAGTCTCAAGTCTTCGTCGTATCCATCAGGGCAATCGGGAGCTCCGTCACACAAGTACTGGATGGAAATGCAGATAGTTTTGTCTCCTGGACAACGAAATGGCTGAGTAGGGTGGCAACGCTCCAGGTCAACTAAAAATAGAAACATTATTTTACACTACGATTGAATACAATGTTACGCTATCAAATATCACGTCATATTTATACTAGCGTTAGTGAATAAGTACGCAGAAAATCAAATCTTGTCAAGAATCAGAATTTTTATACGTACCAAATGTATACGTATACTTAAAACGTATGTAACCAAATGTAAAATTTATACATAAAACGCATACATTTTACGTTTTGTTGCTAACTGATGAATGTACCCCTTCAAACGTGTTTAAATACTCTTATAACTTAATTAAATGTCTCAAGTTCAAGACATATGAGTGTTTAGTTCATAACTAATCCCAGAAATAAATCCGCTGGCCAATATCGGTTTAACACTTGTTCAATCCCCATGTGGACAGTTGTAGACGGGCCGTTGTTACAGATCTCGGCCAATATCACCCAGTACAGTGTTGAAATATTGGTTGGAAGCCTTGAAGTGTTAATACAGAGTTTTAAAATTGAAATATAATGTTATAACAAAAAGGAAAGAATCGTAAAAAATATGTTTTGAGATGGTGTCAACATATTTAATTTAAAAAAAATAAATAAATAAAAAATCGTGCATTTTGAAACGATGCTCGGGATTCGGAATGGACCTGCCAATCATCCCAGAACCCCTTTTTTCGACATTGGCCAATAACCGCTGTGCTATCTGGAATTAAAAAAATTGTCTAAAATATTTTTTTGACAGTACCTGTTCACGTATCCAAAGAATAGGGTATTTGACACCATCAACAAATAATTACCAAATGCAGCATATACATAGTATTTAACGAAGTAATAATAATGCAAGCATTTTCCACTCGAAATAATTGCTCAAATTTTTATAAATCGAATTCTAAAAAATGGTTTTCTGAGCGCTTCGTCATGTGACCAGAAACGATCGCTTAAGCTCCTCCCAGAATGTGACGTCAATATTGTGGAGTGGAAGTTTGTGAACAAACAACTTCATACGTTTATTTTTAAGCTTGGTTCGTCTTTCTTCCTACTTTATGATTAATTATGACCATTGAAGGTAACTTTTAGGAAATATTTATTTAAGAAGTGTTATTGGAACATTGGAAGATGGTTTTATAAAGGCACACATTTCGAATTTACCCAAAATAGATGCTTTGATTGTGGGATTCTTTTTCAAGCCAAGCTCAGAATTTTATTGCAGAGTTTAGAAATGTTAAAACATTTGTGTAAGTATCAACAATTCTCACAGTTCTTATAATTAGAAAAGCAACAACAACACTTTTACAGTTATAATAATCATAAAAACATTAGGATAAAAAAAAATAGCAATTAATATAATCCGCTGAGTACTGTTAAAACGGAGTGAAAAAGGAACAATTATCAACTTTCAAAGTAAAAATAGAGTGTAATAATATCGTTAACGAACATATTTTTGACTTAGGAACGTGGGTCTTACTTTCTATAATGATCAAGCCCAAAAATGTTGGAAAAAACGTGACTTGCATTTATTTTGATTTTTTTCATGTTGTTCCGATTCACCCCGCAGAAAGGGATGAAACGGAACACTCGTTATAGTTTATGGCTGATATTATTTAAAAAAGACAAAAAGGTGAAAAAGACAAGTAATAATGCAATGAGGTGAATAGAAACACAAGATTATCATAAACAAAATCCTTTAACCCTTTATCTACTGACGGTACTTATAAGTCCAGTCATTGTACTGCATTTCTCATGGTACTGTACTGATTTAAATGCTTTGAAACCCATAGGGACTTTGAAGTCCACTTCTATGAAGTTTGTTCTTCACCTATTGAATGACAGCACAAGATTGCTTCTTTTTGGAAACATTACGTATTTAAAAGAGTCGGTACAAATTTTAAAAAATTCAGTAAATAAAGGGTTAACTGCTGTGATTGGGTGGTTTGATCTTTTTTGGCGCAAGGGCAACACGTGGTTTATACTGCTCCAAAAAATTTGGTGAAGATCAATTTAAAATTTTAGTAACAAAGAATTGGAAAAATTAATTTAAAGTCAAAGATTAAATATTTTAGGCGGTTGGAAGCATTCTACAAAAAATGACTCGCGGTCTGTCAGACCGCATACAGTAATTAAAGGTTAATATGACAGACAAAAAAGGTTTTTGTCAGAACAATTCATGCAAACAAAACAAATATTTTGGTTTCCAATTTACCACAAAAAAATTATTTCAATAGTGCATCAGTACATAAACTTAATATTGTGTAGTTAAAACATTTATAAGAATTAAAGTATTACTTGCATCAAAATGATCTTCACAGAAGTGAATCGTAGTTTGTGGTGAAAACTAAGTTGATTCTCTTCTTGCAAGATTTAACCACTTTTTTTGTATGTCTACTTTCCTGGGTACAGGTGTAAACAACTTTTCTGGAGTTTTAATTGAAGTACTTGTACAATGGGGTACTGCATAATACTGATACCGGTGAAACATTTCTTGGAACGAAATCAAAAGAAAAACACATTTCGCGCTGGAAACTCACTTGCGATTGCGATGCTGTTTATGCAAGGTTGACGTCACACAGTCAGATGGGTTTTTGAGCAGCGTTTTAGGGGCGGGGCTTCTACTTGCATTTTAAAATGCAATTTTTAGCGTTTTGCGGCATTATTTTGAAAAAAGAAAAAATACGTGTCTTTTATTTTGTGCATACCTTTTATTTAAAACATATTTTGAAAATTTGTCAAATACCCTATTGAATCAAACGAGTAAAGATTTTTTTTTTTTCACACATCTGCCATTTCGGTTCAATGAAAACAACAACAAATGTTTATTTTATTCGTATTGGATGGAAAATATGCTAAAGTTTTGAATATAAAAATTGTAAGTTTCAAGGAAATCACGCAATTATACGTTTATATCACGCTGTAAAATTTGTTATGGAACGCGCAATTTATTGGAATTTTAACAAACTGATCTATACAAATTTGTATATAATAGTTTTGGTTGTTTTAAATATATTTGTCTTTTATATCGTTCATTTTCTTTTCAAAGTAAATAATCCTCAAGTAGTCACCTTGGGCAATATTGACACATTTTAAGATTTTTTTCTTAGTATTTCTTAGTTAGTATTTACTTTAAAAGAGACAACTTAAGGGGTAGAATCAAAAGATATAAACATTTTTAAAGCGTACTTAATATATGAAATTATAAACTAGGACTTGGATTTTAGTGCAGGTAAAATAGGACATTAATTTTTTTGGTTAGGTTTGGTTTGAAAATGTGGTATCAATTCAGCTGTTTTATAACAATTTTAAATAAAACATTGATATTAATGATAAGTATTAATTAATGCATTTAAAGATATTGTAGAGAGAAAATTTGTTAATCATTGTTGAAAATGATGATTTTGTTGCGTATGTAAATGCAGTTTAACGTGCTAAGCCTGCATTTTTTCTGAGAGAAATGTATTTTTTAAGATGATAAAAGAAACAACATTTTTGCTCCAAAGTCAACAAATATTACGATCATTATATACGACAATTAATTTTAAACAAATATCAACCGAAGGAAAATAAATTTAATATACTACAAACGATACAAATATTTGTTTAGGAAAACAAAACTCAAATAAATGAATAATATAGTTGAGTATCGATAGAATACGCTTTGGTATCTAAAACAAAATAACTAACATTTTGATAAGAAACAAAAATAATTGTTTGCACAAAAGTATTTGTTTCTAACTACCACTAGCTTTTTATTATTCAGTATGAAAATAAAAGATTAAGAGTATTCATATAGAAATCTAAGTAAAAGATGTTTATATGTATAAAATATGCTCGATCTTTTCGTATATTTACTAAATACACTAAAGGCAAGAACAAAGCCGAGCTTGAGGTTTTGTTGAGAGAGATGAAAGCTCTTATTTGCTGTTACATGTGTAATGATTCTTGGTTTTGTTCGTCTTCTACCAACTATTGTAGTTTATCTTGTACTGTTTGCCCTCTTATGATAAAAACGTAAAAGTAACTAAGACAGAGAAACCAAAAGAAAATGTATCTTATCAATTAGGATTGGGGTTAGGAGATATTTGTTTTGGCATTAGTGCATATTTACGGTGAGTTCTTCGTGATGGGTGCAATGTATTTTTTACTTAGATATCTAGAAGAATGCTTTAGTGCTTTATTTCTAATCGTATTAAAGATAAAAATAGTAAAAGATTTTGGTACTAAGTGAGCATTTGAAGTATATTCAAATTTATTATAAATAATAACTTTAAATAAACCAAGAGATATAATCAAAGTGGAATTGAAACTTTACAAGAATCTGAAAATATTTCCTTGTATATGAAGTGAATTAGATTTAGTTTTAAGTTTTGAAACAAGTTTTAAGACTGTTATAAAATATGCAAGTTTGTAATATATAGACTTGGAAAAAAAATGTAATTTTAAAATGTCTGTATTGTGCTTAATAAAGGGATTACATATTAAAAAATGTCAATAACTCAAGGTAAAGTTCAACGCTTATTACATTGTGTGCAAAATGACTTCGACATTAGTATAGTTTTAAGTTTGGCAATGCATTTTTTTTCCCTGCGCAACCCGTATTTGGTACAATTTTATTTTTTAATTGAGGGCAATCTTTAAAACGTAAATCCTGTACTTGATCAAAACAGAGCCAATATATAAAATTCAAAATTTGAGTAATATCTATAAAGTATTTCCATCTATTAAATAAACAAGGCTTATATTATTCCGTCTCTGTTAATTCCAGTTTCATTAACCGAAAGCATTTTCATTTGATTTACCTAAAATCTCATTTTCTTAAATCACATCTTTTATATAAAAGCAATCCAAGCAACACTCTACATCATTTCCAATCCTCTTCAAACAAAAGAAAGCAATAACCCCGTGACACACCAATATGACTTTTCAAAATATCACCCACACCATCATTATAAATCAAATTAACGATTCGGCGCTAAGAGCTTCACCGAATTAAAACTGACCGCACCCCTCCCCATTCTGTGCATAATTATACATAATATATCTGGCTTAGGACTGACACCAGGCACCCGGTGCTTCGTGGAGGATTTATGGACTGTAATCCCTTCCCTGCATGCAACAAATAAAAAGAAACTACCAGACTGACATCGAACACAAAAGCTATACGACCAGATCAAGTTGTCAAGGGACGATAATGTTTTCACGAGATAAAATGAAAAATAAATGCATTTCGTGGGGGGAAGGAATTCTATGGTTTATGTTTCTGTTAAAAGTATCCTCCCCACTAAATGGTAATATTTGGACTTGGTTTATTACATTCATCAATCATGGTAGAAAGGACAGCCTAAGCTGTTGGAAACTCGTCCCGGGCGACCTTTTTCAGGCTTGTTACGTTGGTTAGCATGGATCGAGTGTTTTTTCGTCCATTAAGAAGGAACTGAAGATCGATTTTTTTCTCTTTCGTTTGTCGTTAGGGGTCTTAGATATGCTTTGATGGAATGGATGGGATTTATGTGCATTTCATATTTTTAGGTGATCAAGCCCCTCTAGGTAATGATCGATATGGCTGGAATATAGATTTAGAAAATGATTTAAAAAAAAAAAAAAAAAAAAAAAAAAATCTGGATTTTCAGTGATTGATTTAATGGATATTTATTTCATTGATATTTTTATTTAATATTGTTTTGCCTTTTTGAAACAATATTCTAAAATGTTCTATAGCATTTTCAGTATAAAGAAAGGTACAATAAACCTGAATGCTACTCATTCGCATTTTTTTTTTTTACTTCAGAGGCATACCTTTTTTTTTTTTTTTGCATTGAAAACGCTTTGTATTAAAGATGTCTGTATAACATCCAGATTAAGCAAGACAAAATTAGTACTAATACAGCTTTTGAAAACTTCTGGTACCCTTCCCTTCTAAATTAGTCGTTTCGTGTAATACCATTTGCAGTATCAATCTTAAACAGAAGAACACAATAGACTTCAAGATATTTTATGTATGGAATGAAATTTTTATAATGTTTACTTCATTTTGAGATCAGTTTCCATTTACATATTTCATAATTAAAAAGAAAATTACATAACTTGGCAATTATGTTTAGTTTTTAAATTACTTCTTTTTTCATTTCAACATATACAAGACTTGCTTTTTTCCCGACATTAAATTTAACCAAAATAAGTCTTACACTTGACTTCAATATACTACTTAACTTTCTAAAAGCTTCTGTTATTTAGAAGACTATTTTTTTACATTTGTATCAGTATTGTTACGCAATGAATTAATAGTTTTTTCCACCCTTTCATGTTTGTCAAGTTAATTGTACAAATTGCTTTGAATAGTTTAGTCTAGACACTTTGATTTAAAGGTATTTGGATAATGCTTTTTGTCATGTAAAACAGAGGGTTTGCCATTTGAACATTCAAAAACAAGAAAATTAGTTTTGTTTAATATCTTTTAGAAATAGTTGAAAAATAAATGACGCACATAAACTTGGCAGATTTTTAATCGTTTATTTATGTCCCGTTTTATGGGATTAAAGGTGAAGAATAACAATGAGAATTGATTTATTCTAAGATATTCTTAAGCGAAGAAACGAACCTTCATCTATTGAAATGAGATTTTCAGATATGTTCCTTTTTTGATAATAGGACGACTACAAGAAGAATAGTACAGAAAGAATGTTTATTTATTTTTTTATTTTTTTATTTTATTAGAATTCAATGAATTCAGTGTGTTTTACTAACAATAACTTTATAGTTTTTTTAACAGACTTTGCACCGCATTGATAAATACCAGAGCTCTCCAAGATGTCTGATGGGAAAAATTGAAATACAGGTTTGTGATTAACTAAGAGACCTTATGCAAGACCTTATTTTGAATGGGTTTCCCTCGTATGGCAACATTTGGGAAATTATTGTGACCAATTACAATGCATCTTTTCAAAACAATTCAAATTCCCATACCCATATCCAATTATACTGCACATATAATTTTAAAATGCAAATTTAATTTTCCTGGGAACGTAGCAGTTGACTGTGACGTAGTTAGATATGTATAAGCTCCATGGAATTTGAAAATTCTATTTATTTTTAACTGTATCAATGGGATTCCCTATAAGTTTTAAAGGTGGTCAGAGATTAACTACAAGTTTATAGGTTACAAAAAACCTAATTACATGTAATGCCATGTATAAATTGATAGACGATTTTTGAGCCTATAAGTTGGAAAATAATAGGTAAAAAAAAATACTAATTAAAATGTTTTATTTTAGCTTATAATACTATTTAGAAACATTTTGAATTAAGTTGAAAGTATTTTTAATTAAACTTATTTTTGTATTTTAAACCCCAAATTAGGTTTTTGTGAAGGGTAAAAATATTCTTATAAATATTTGCCCGTCTCGAATTCGCTATGAAGATTCATTGAATCTTTGTTACTGAAATAAGAATCAGAATCACATTGTGAATGGTATGTAAGACAAGCAATACTTATCATTTTCCATTAAAAATATTCTTTCCAACAAGAATAGATTATTTTTAAAATCAATTTCTATTTAATAGAAGAACTTCATTTATCCAGCATTCCCTTTCGATTCATTTTAGTGCACATCGGTGAAAATCTCTTGAGACAAAACATGGGACAAAACTGGTTCTCCAGAACATTTGTCCGCCTTGGAGAAGCTTCTGTTCTAAAAATGAGGATCTGAATCATTGTCTATTTCGGTTTTTCAAAAAACTCGTTAAGCTTTAGGTTCTTATTGCTCTCTATGATACCCCATGGGAAATCTGAGAATTTCGAACTTTAAAATTGAATGATTTTCCCGAATATCGCAGCTACTCGCTGAGAGTTTCTGAGTTAAATTCTTTTGTAGGATCTTGTTCTTTTTTACTTTGTGTCCTCCATTGGATGAAACCTGTTGTAAAACGGTGCCCATCAATGTTTTGAAAATATGTTGTAGAAGAACTGATTGAAATAAAGTTGCACAGCAAAATTTTGTTGCTTTGAATGGATTCAGTTCCATTTTTGCAAGATAAAAATATCAGCGCTATGAGAATTAAGAATAGAATGAAAAGAAAAGTGCAATGGAAATAAATCGTAAATGCTTTTTGTAAGAAGAATTCCAATTTGGGACTTTATTCTAGAATTATTAACTTTCCCCATTACATTCCTTATTTAAGAAAGTTGAATGTAATATAGAAATGTTACACTAAACTGTTAAATAGAACGTTAACTGGAATGTTACATTAAACTGTAAGCATGTAAAATAGAATGAGAAAATATAAAATAGAAATGAGAGAATAGAATTGAGAATTTTACAGGTTTAGAATGTAATTTTGGGTGGTATTTACGACATTGTTTTAGGTAGCAAGTGAAAACTATCGACAAGGAGATTTAAATTTAGTGTCATAAGTCCCATGTGTGAGTTAAAATTTTTGTCGATGAAACAGCTAACAAACAAGGATGGTTATAAGTTTAATGTCGATGATTAAACATTAACCTTTCATTCCCAAACTTCTATGTAGAAAAAATAAAAAATAAATAAATATTTGGAAGTACACTATGAACAGTTTTCAAAAAATTATTTTGGTTTGTCAAAGTGTTTTTTTTTTGTTTTTTTTATATTTACTGAAATAAAAAAACTGAGAAAATTTTTTGGTTTATCACTTAATAAATTTTATAAATATGAAATACGTGCAGTACAGCTCCATTAAATCACTCAGAGGACCAATGATTGAGTTCGAAAAATTTGAACTTAAGCAAATTTCTTAAATAATAAAAATTGTTGCTAAATTAATGGAATTAGTTTTTTTATTACCTTATAGAGCCATCATGTGAAAAGAAATCTCACGAGAAAGCTTAAAAAAATGTTTTATGGTAGATCTACATTCTTTTTCCGGAAGTGATTTTTATTTCAAGTCAGTTTTTTTTTTTGTAAAAAGAGAAGATATAACTCTTAGAATCGTTAAATATTTTAGTTTCCTTGGAAAACCATTAAATTAGAATTTTTATTACACTTTTCATGGAATTTTTTTAACCGAATCATAAACCTTAGGATAGGGGTTGAAAAAGTTCGGTATCCGTTTATTGGAGTCAAAATCCATGCTAAAGGAGGTTTTCGCACGAAGTAAACATTAAAACACTTTTATGCTTCATGAATTATAGTGAGAAATTATAAGTAATTTTCTCAGATTTTACGCATTTGTATAGTAACAAAAGCATGCTTTACTAAAATATAAAATATTTTTGGAGTTAAATGTAAAATCTCGTTGTTATTAAATGAAAGTTTAAATCTCAGAAATATTGATGTATAATAAATAAGAAACTTATAAGGAAATTGCATTTTCAAAATGCTTGCTAAATGCTTTAAAGGAGATTTATTGCAATCAAATTTTTAAATGTATTGACTTTTCTAATAATGAAAATCTTTACTAGTAATAATAATTAAAAAAAAAAAAAAAAAAAAAAAAAAAAAAAAAAAAAATTACTAATACAAAAATTACAAAATACGAAATTATATTATTACAATAGCATCCAGGAGCTCTCCAGGTTCGTTGAGGTTGAATTAGTAGAAAACTTCTTCATAATTCCTTCAATGATGCAAGTGGATTTGTAGAACTACAAATCCACTCCGTAGTATCGTCATTGGAAGAATTGTGAAAATAATTCTTATACTAATTCAACCAAAACAAACATCGAGATAGTTGGATACTATTGTAATACTATAATTTTGTATTTCCATTCAAAATAATGAATTTTAAAAGTTGTAACAAAAGTTTCAGCACAGTTGTAATAAAAGTTGTTTTAAAAGTTGTAGCACGAAACATACAAAGTTTTGTATGCATCTTGTGGATTGTGTTTCTTTTGCAAATTTTGAGATTCGTTATTTTGGATAGTCTAAGCTTTAAAAATAATAAAGAATATTTAATGGCATGTCATAAATAAAGTAACTTAATTAGTTTATGAACTAAAGAATTTCTAATCGTAAAAGGGATGCAAACTCATAATACTAAAGTAAAATTTTATGTTCGAGGGGAAAAAAAAAAAAAAAAAAAAAAACTTATATGTTTTACGTCTATTTTTATTATTCTAGTAAATAGTTATCTCGTGTATAATATGACTATTTTCAAGAATAATAAACGTATGCACAAGCGAAATAATTTAATTGTGGCTTGTTGTTATTTGAAATAATAGTTCTTTTTTAATGAGGCTCAAATTCCATAAACGATTCCACAAAAAAAAATTTCGTATAATATTAATGTCCAAAACAATTAATTGCCTCATTAGTAGCTCTTACTATTGAAGTTTGAATAGCACTTTGCTAGACGTATAAATGTTCTTACAGCATTTTTCAATTTATCCAAGAGTTAAAAAGTAAAGTGCGTTTTCTGTGTCAGTGATGAGCAAATTACTACGATTTCGGGCCCACCATTTTGTGCACTATTTTGTCCCAACCCCTGGATAGATAATAGACATTTCTTTTAGTCTTCAGCGTAGTTACAGTTGAGTCCTTTTTGGGATTTGCCCTTATATTTCTACCTTAGTAGAGACACTTAGATAAAAAAAAAAAGGTTGAAGTAAATATGACTTACTGCTAAAAGTCAGATCTACCTAAGTTGATTATGAATCTTCCAGAGAGCAGGTAAGATACATTATCTTTTTATCGCTATGTCTGTTCGTTCTCCCCCAGTTTCAGAAGTATCAAGTTACTAGTTAAATTACCTAGTCTATCTGCGAAGTTTAAGATCTATTTGATTGCGGCAACTGGATTAATTAGCTCTCTGGACTATGCCCGCCCAAAAACAAAATTGTAGTTAATATAATGTATTTAAAAATGATGTACGTTCTCTCTCTTATAAAATGTTTTATTGTTTAGGTGAAATACATTATAACAGTTATTGTTACGTTTGTTAAGACACATTGTGAGTAAAATAAAAACGGTGAAGTAGTTTGATTTCCACTGAACGGATTGTATTTTTAATTTAAATTGGTCTTTAAAAAGTAAACTTGATGGCTTCAGTAATTATCACTAATTTATTTTGGTTATTGATTAGGAACTTCCCCTGAAAGAATTCGAATTTTTTTTTTATACATGATTAGTTTATAATTTTAATTTATTTAGCTTTGAAAGATTTTTCAATCAACAGAACTTTAATTTTTTTAATTGAAGCATTTGTTGAGTTTAATTCAAAATATACTGGTAGATTTTTTTATTAAGTATTTTACGGTAATATATAATGAAAAAATACTAATTGAATTAATTACACAATAACAAAATTAAAAAAATTTCAACACTGCATATCGAAAGCTTTTTATTACTCCAAGGATTATTTTCCACATTAATTTTTGTAAATGGATATTTTTATTCATAATAAGAAAGAATTATGCAATCAGAACTTATTATCAAGTATTTTTGAAAGCTGATTTGAAAATAAATTAATGCACTTTTTAATATGAATTCGAAGTTGATGCATAGAATAACATTTTGTGATAAACATACTGCGATTTAGTAGGAAAAAAAAATAAGATCTTGATATTTATCATTTAAATAAAATAAAAAACTGAGTAAAATCGTAATCTTATTTTCTGCAATATTTTTTAATCATGAATTCTCTGAAATAATTTATAATTTAATATGTATAAATTATAATGAATTTAAATTCAAAATACCTCTTAATCATATTACAGTTTAGGCTTTACATATGTAATTAATTAAAAACTAACATATTTTATAAAAAGAAACACCAAGGCTATATTTGGTTTGGTATTATAATTTTTTTTGCAGATAATACACAGATTTCTCATATTAAATACCAATTTGAATCGCTATGATTTTTTAATAAGAAAAAACATGAATGTAATTTGATTGTTTGTGAAAATTATATAATTTTGGAAGTTTAAAACTCGCCGTTTTTTCTCAGAAATCAATCACCCATTTGCTGTTTAGTAAGATATTTCTTTTTGCATTTGTACATATATGCTTTTAAAAAGGAAGAGAGAATCCAATTGCTGTGTAAAAACGTTTAATGTAGCATTATTTCAAAACTTTTGTTTAATTACGAGCATTAAAAAGTTTTGTAAAAAAAGTTGATATAAACCTTATTGTTTGACATTTTAGAATTGTTTTCAGTTTAAAAACCCAGCATTATTTTTAGCTTCTCAGAGTAGAATTTTCAACAGCATATCGACTAAAATGTATTCAAGAATACATTTTAATAAAGAATCATATAATTTGAGGAATTCAAGATTTTATAAAGTATTAAATATTTAAAAGAAGACAGTAAAAAATTCATGGGTATTGAAATAGAATAATTATTTTATCGATTATATTATTTGTGCTCTTAAGCTGGAAAAGGCAAATTGTATTTAAAAACTTAGAGGGATGATAAACGATTATATCCCTCAAAGATAAACATATTTGATATTCTCATTAGGTGCATAATTTTTTTACTTAATGAGAATGGTCTTTAAATTTTTAAAATAGTATGTATTTAAAGAGATGTATTAAAATTTACTATTATAGATTTTTGGTCATTTAAGATATTTTAAAATATATTGATAAAAAGTTGCCAATACTTACTGTCGTACTATTTAGTTACTTAGCATGTTAAAAAAATAATTATGATTATGTGAAATTGTAAATTATTATTGATATAACTGAATAGAATTGTAAATTATTATTGTTATAATTATATAAAATGGACAATTCCCGTATTTTTTGAAAACGAGTGAAATTAGTTTATATTTAAGAAGAATTTGTTTCTGATTCCAAATATTCAAACAAAAGCTCTTTAAAAAAATTAGTTTTTTAAATATTAAGAAAGGAAAATGACAGAAAACCTCATTCGAATGCAGTCCGATAAAAACGCTGCATTTTATCTGTGACGTCAAAACTTCCTTCCATTTCTATGGTTATCGTGAGATTTCTGCTAAGGTGCGAATTTTGTAGACAACTGCCATATCCCGTGCCGGTTGGCGTGATTTGCTGGTTTCCGCTGCTGCGTTTCAAGCCAAGTTCGGAACAAGTGATGCCATATTAGTTTTGAGATGAATGAGTCGTTTTCCCGCTAAAACAAACCAGGAAACTTAGGTTGCAAATTAAGAAAAAAAAAAAAAATAAGTGCGGAAATTGTTCTTTGTAAATTGCTCTTCTTATAACTAGATAAAATTTCATTCTAAATTTTTAATTAGTATAAATTTAGAACAAGCAAGACTGTTTAGGAAATTTGTAAAAAATAAAAAAAAGTATTTTTACTCTACAGTGGTTTTTAAAACTCAAAAACAATGTGAATTTTAAAAAAATTTGAAATTCAAGCTTCAGAAAGTTCTCTCATACACCACTTAAAATTTTGTAAAGTAAGTTAACTGTATTACAAGGTAAAAAAATTCTGCCCTAAGAGAAATTTTAGTTTTCATTCAGCAATCTCCTTTTTCAATTTGAATTTTTCTTTTAGTATTTTTACCATCGATGTATTTCTTTTGAATTTCTCTTTTAAAGATTTCTTTGCCTTGCCTAAAGGGTTTACTTTTTTGTTTCATGAAAAACTTGTTAGGTACTTTAAATTTTTCAGTACTTCCATCAAGTGTTTCGACATGCATTGTGTGGATATTTATTCTATTCTTCAAGCATGTTATATTGAATAGCTATATAGAAGTAGCTTTGTTTTAAAATGAGCCCAATTTCAACGATGTTGCTTTTTGCTATTCAATTGACGAAAATGGTTAAATTTTTTTTTTTGTTGAATAATTTTTTTCTTTTTTATACATCAACAAACATGAACTTATTTTTTTCTTATTGAATTTTTTGATATAAAGTATAATAAATACTAGAAATTTACATCTGTGGTTTTTAATTAAAGTGGTCGAATTTAATCAAATGTTAACGTTTTTATATAAAGCGTGGTAAGAAGATGGTTTAATTGTGAAGTTGTAATGTGTTTTGCTTTCAGTTACCCCATAGAAATTGAATAAAGGCACAAAAAGTGGAAAAAATGAACTCTAACATATAGCTATATTTCCTTGAGAATTGCCCATCCACGACTGTTTCTCCTCAGTTTAATTTACCTTAAAAGATAACGTTTTAATTATCGAAAAAAAAAAAAAAAATCGATAAAATCCCCCTTTCGGTGTTTTTTGGCCAATGTAATAATTAACGGCAAAAATATCACAAAATTGGTAATTTTTAAAAAAAATTAAAGAAAATGTGAAAATGAAAACTGTTAATTACACTTATTCATGTAAAATTTAAATGCAGTGATCAGTATTAAGTGTAATTCAAAGTTGAATGGCGTTCCACACCTCTAGTTTTAACTACACTAAAAGCATTTTCAATGGGTTAATGCTATGTAATAATGCATAAAATAACTATACTAAATTTTTCATATAAGTAGCAACAGAAAAACTTGTAATCAAAAACCTTTTATTGCATTAAAAATACCTTCATTTACGCTTTCTTACGAAAGTATTGAAAAACTAAATTAGTGAAATTTTTTATACTTTAAACTTTGTAACCCGAAAACACTAGGACATGTTTGTATGCTTTTTTCACAAAGAGAGCTTTTTAGAAATAATTGTTGAAACTTTATTTAAGTAAAGAGTTTTGCTAAACTTATTTCAAGATAAACATTTTTGCTAATTAATATTCAGATAGAACAACAGTAATAAACAATGGCGGAAAAAGGGATCGTGGAAGATTGATCAATTCTGGCCGAATCTTTAGCATCGTTTTAAATACACGATTTTTTAAAATAAACACGTCAGAAACATTAAAAAACATATCTTTTCCCTAAATCATTTCGTATAAATAAAATATTTCAATTTTAAATATGTGCACCAACATTTTAAAACTTCAGGTATATTTTATCCAGCATTGGGCGAAATGGGCCAATTATCTGTAACAACGGCCGGTTTGCAACGTTCCACATCGGGATTGGTCAATGTAGAGGAATATTGGCCAGCGTTGTTATGCTAGTGGGGAATGTTGTATCAAAGTACCATGTGTATGGAGAAAGGAGCACTTTGTTGGTTTCCAATTGAGAATGTAGTATTAAATTAAACTTAACATACTTTTGGACAATTTACATGGGAGTAGATACAAGTCTCTGATGCAGGTATTTGAATCTGTGTGAACAGTTTTTTAATGTTTTTTGAAAGAAAACTGAAGTCATTGATTGCTTGAGAATAATTTTCTTTGTCATTAAATCGTTTGTGATGGTTCAAATATATTTTTAATTGAGATGGATAATATATATATATATATATATATATATATATATATATATATATATATATATATATATATATATATATATATATATATATATATATATATTAATAAAACTATTGATTTCTAACTAATTTAGTTCTGAATGCGAAATAAATTCTTCATAAATTAAGCAGTTTTATCAAAATAAAGTTTGAAACTTTCACAAGAAAGTCATTATTACTATACAAACATCTAAAGAATTTAGAAAATTAATTAGTTATTCCTTCATTCAGCTTGAATATTTTTAAGTGCTATTTTCATTAATTACTTTGTTTATAAAAGTCAATATTTTATACTAATGTTATGGATGTTTAAATAATTACTTAAAACTTGAAATTGCACTTCACATATAACAGTTTTTAGGTAAACAAAATTAAGAAAGCATTTCTAGTGGAAATGATATAGTAACTTTTAAGAAGTGATAATAATTATTAATTTCATAAAATAACTTGGTTACATATATATACATTTCGCGTCTGTTTGCATCGCTTTAGCACACGTCTTAATGAATTAGATTTATTGGTAATCTCTACAATTATATTGGATTAATTCAAAACTTGAATTATTTATAACTTTAAATATATGGGTTAAATACTTTTTTCTGTGATTGGTGAATGTTGATGATCTTTATATTTTGTGCGAATATTTATGATTCAACGAATATAAACTCACAAAAACTTACGTTATTAGAAAATGTAAAAACAACATCTTCAGATTTAAAACTGCTACAAATATTTTTACACAAATTCTGTATATAATTGTAATAGTGACGTATTTATTTTAAAGTTATATTTTATTTAAACTTATTTTATTTGTTAACGGCGTTAATACAGGTTATAAAAAATGGTGGCAACATCTAAAGCAATCGGGAAATTTCGAGATGTTTCGTTTCTATCAATTGACCGGTCGACTGGATATTTTGAGAAAGTTACCACGCGCTCTTATAAATATAAGGCCGCAGATGGGGAGAGATCAGTTTAACTTCGGATGTCGAGCGCTTTGTTTACTTGAATTATCGCTGTATTAGGAGTTGTATGTATTGAAGCTTGTGTTGAAGCTGATAGGGATTTTATTGAAGTCTGAAGACATTTTGTGATCCTTCAAAAGAAGAATAAACTATAGTTTTTATCTAATAAAAACTGTGATATCATTGCCTCTGCAAAAAATTCACAACAATATAATTACTTCGAGTATCTATGATAACTTTTAATTTTTACAAACTAAGTTTTGAATAAAGCAAGATATTAAATATTAATTTGTATTGGATATAAAACTTAATACTAACAAATACTCCAACAAAATAAAATAAAATTCTTAAATATAAATAACTTAAAAATTTTATATTTTACATTTCGCTATTATATGCTTGGATAATTTATATTTGTATATTTTATATCTATGCATTAGTATATGTAAAGGGAGAAAAAAAAAAAAAAAAAAAAAAAAAAACTGTACTTCTTTAGAAATGCACATGATACAAATACTTATTGAATTAAAATCCAAATAGATAATTGCATTTTGCTGTAAAATGTAATTATCTATTTAAGGACGTATATTGGATATTAAATACTAATTTTTATTAAAGTAAGATACTAAATACTAATATGTAGTGAATATAAAACTTTAAACTAATAAATATTCCACCAAAAGAAAGGACAATTCCACAAATAAATAATTTAAGTAATTGTAGATTTCCGTATTCTATGCTTGAATATTTCATATTTGTATACTTATATATATGCATTAGTGTATTTTAAGGGAAAAAAAAAACAAAAAAAAAAAAAAACGAAACACTCACTCAAGAATTGCATATGGCGCAAACACTTATTGATGTTTATATTTTGCTGTAAAATTTAAAAATCTATTTAAGAAAATATATACATTTTTCAGCTTTCAAAATTAGTATAAAAGCAACTCATATTCCTAAAATTCCTAATAAAACTTTTCGATTTCTTTGAAATAAAACCTTTTAAATATTTAGATATATATTAATGCTCCTTTGAAGTCACAAAAAATACTAAAGTATCTCTATAAAATACTAAGACTAATATAGTCACTTTAAAATGGTCGTAGCCTGTTGGACGTTCAGAATAATAAATATAAATCCCTTTATACCATACTTTTAAAATACATTTATTTAGAAACTGTTTCCAAAGGGTATCGTAACAGAAGAGAGGAAATTACTATATTTTAAAAATTTATTTATTTTTTTCTACTGGAATACGTATTTGAAAATACGTTGCTTGCCTTCTTGTTTATAAATGTAAGTATGCAATTAGGTATCCTAAAGCGAAGAGTTGATTTAATGTAAAAAAGAACTTCGCATAAATTCTAGAATATGTTTATCTTTTTAAAACATAAGTCATTCCATTTTGCTTTTCTTATTTCTTTTATTTGAATTCCATTTAAGATTAAAGTATTCTTGGGAGATCGTATAGTCCGGTTTCCTTTGATGTTTTAAGTACCTTTGATTGTTTTTCTTGGACTAGCATTTTTCGTCATATTTTCTTGGAATATAACAATATTTCACTGGGAGTTTGTTTCAAAGGAAACAAAAATATATTTCTGCTTATATGTAACTAAATTTCAGGGTAAGTTATTTTCTAAGAATAAAATATTTGTTTGAATTTAAGTTATTTCATGGAAAAGAAAGTACTTCGTATAAAGGGAACCTTTATGTAAATTATTGATTAAATTCAAGAGATCTACTAAAACATTGTTTTACAAGACAAATGAACTAAACAGTGAAATTTATTAAGATATTAAAATTTTTAAATTTAAAAAAAAAAATATTTCTATCCAAAACCATAATAATACGTAAGTACAAAAAGTGAGCTGGGTTCTGATCCTAACCCGTAGATTTCTGAAACTAAAATTGGAACCATTTTACTTAGCATAAAAACTAATCAATTAAAAAAAGTTTTTAACATAAATCTTTTGCCAACTTTTGTGTACAATTGCAACTTATTTAAGCTATTTTTATCTCGGATTGACTTTTCATAGAATTTGACCAATAAGAACACCATAGATTTTGTACCATGAAGTAACATATTTTTGCCCCCAAAATTTGATACAATATATTATGATTGACAATGAGTCTATCTGCCAAATTTCAGCTCATTTAGATGACGTCAAGTAGGTTAATTTGATATTCGAAGATTTCCCTGCCTAATATAAGAGATTTAAAAAAAAAGAAAAAAAAAAAAAGAAAAAAAAAAGCTTAATTTCTGAACAAATAATGTACCAAAAGATTTTTTCTTTATCAATGTACATGTCTCAAAACTCAGCGCTATAAATCATATTACACTTGGTCAACTTGTGTAAATTCTCAGGCCTATAAAAAGCTTTTATTAAATGAAAGTTAAAGAGTTTAAACACTTAAAATCACATCTTCCAAGTTAAGTAAACGGGAAAATATGTTTTACAAAATGTACCCAAAGACCTAATCTATCAACTATAATTGAATGGCTTATTTGGAAAAGGGCTCAATTCGGAAAATGTGGATTTTTTTAAATGTTTTTTTTTCTACGCTCACTTATAGATTTTTTTTTTATAAGTGATAGGGGCTCATATCTAGTTTCATATTTACCGATGGGCTACGAAAATTTAACTGAAGGAATTTTTTAGGGGCCGACTGTTGCAGCAATACAGTAAGACATCGAAGAAGATTTTAAGTAAATTAGGAAGAAGAGTCATTTTTATATGCATTGTAACAAAACTGTAAAATGTAAGATAATCCGTCAGTAAAAAATAATATTATTTTCATCACACAATGAACATTCCTTAATACTGCTATTTTATTTCTTAAGCCATCTAAATTCTTAGGTCAATTTCAAACGTTTATATTATGACATTAATTGTGACAAAATAACGCTTCTTCATTCGTTTTTATTCTTTTAATGTAACATATAAGGTCAAGATATCATGCATGAACAATTTGGGAAAATTTAATGATTGAAATCCCCATTATTTAAAGTTTGGTAACACATAACAAAAAACATACCAATTTGTAGTTTTTGATAAATAGAAATGTTGCCATGTTGGCAAGTTTTGTAATAAACTTAACGAGAAAATGTGTCACTGAATATTCAAGTTCTAATCTTAACTTTTGTAGAATTTATAAATTAGACACTTCCAGGCACTTCTAGTGGAATTTTTGTATGATAACTCATTTCAATGAAACCTTTTAATTTAATATACAACAGAATATTTTGCATTTGAAGTTTTACATGTAAATGTTAATTTCAGACGGATTAACTAACAGAAAAAGACAGAGCCTTTGTATATGCTTCTTACCACTTTGTTTTATTGAAAAGTTGGAGTCAGAAGTTACTTTCATTTAAAAGAAACTTATGCAATATTTTAAGCTGTAACAAAATAGTTAACAGTTACGTCAAAAATGCCTTTTTTTAGAAAGTTAAAAAGAAATTCAGTTATGAGTGTCACGTGTAAAATTTCGAAAATATCACATGAGAATCTTCAAAATATATGATTTATTTTTCAAAATTTCTTTAGGTTTAACATTTTGATGCCTATTTTTATTTTTAAATAAATTTCATTTTGAATAAATGAATCGTAAAATATACTTCTTAGTGTTTTATAATAATATAGGTACTTAAAGAATTCATAGATATAGGAAAAAATAATTAATTACAAAGCATGATTATACACAGATATAACTCAGATCAACAATACTTTTTGTCCACGATTGGCATGAAAAACACTTTAGTACACTTTTTCTAAAAAATCTAATAGTTTTCAGAATCCATTTCGAAAGAAAATGTTTTCTCTAAAGTTACTCTTTATTTTAGAGAAATAAACAAACAAGTTATTTCTTGGAAGCCATTCTAATAAATCCGAATCGGAACGAAACAGCAATCTTTTTTTACCTTTACTCTGAAACGGAATGTTTTGATTACAGGAAGATTCGACATGCTTTATGGAATAATCTGATGTTCTAAATCTCATTATCAAAAGCACTATTTTGGAAACGTGGAAAACGTTTATTGAATCAATAGCAAATAATATTTTAGTTTTTGACGTCAATTACTGTATTCCTTGTTGAATATCGTTAAGAGTTTTGTTGATAATGTTTTTCAAGATTTCCCATTAATGACATATCAAGGTGATGGAAGATAAGGATAAGAAAATGTTTTTTTGAACGAAATGAATGAATATAAATGTTTTTAGAAGGGAAGGAAAAATTAAAAACGTCTTTTTAAGTAATTAAAAGAATAGAACATTTATTTTCAAGGAAGGGAAGGAATTGATAATGTCTTTCATAAAGAGTGTCACATTGTAGAATCTTGATTGACGAAACATTTAAATCAACTTATACTATCTTTTTTAAAATTAATTTCAATGCTTTATGAGTAGTTGAGCTAAAAGGTTCCGTCACGTTTTCTAGTCTGTAGAAAACAGCCACAGTTTTCAGCCAACCGTAATTAAAATTAAAATAAAAAAAGCCACATTGTTGAAGTTTATTAACATGGAAATTCGTCAAAATAAATCATTCCATATATTTATCTTGATGTGTGACCACCTGCGGGTTTTGATTATCAAAGAATACGGCATAAAAAGTTCCGGTTCTTGTATGAAATTCGAAATGATTTTTTTTTTTATCTAAATTTTCAAGGGTGAAATGTTTGAGTCAGACTATTTTTAATCACTGTGCGAATGTTTTTTTTTTTATAACGTATAAAAAATATTTTAAATACCAAGTTTTCAAATGTTTTGTAGTTAAAAATAAAATAAATTGATTAGAGTTTTTACTAGGCATACTAAACTTTGGGTACCTAATATTGAAAAAATCAAATAATAAGTGATATAAGTTTTAGAATTTTAAGATTAATTTTTACATTTTAGGGATGTAAGTAGATTTATTTTTTAGGCATAGACTTCTTCATTTAAAGAACATCAGAAAAACGTTTATAGATTTTAAAATTTTATTTTAATATATTTTTGACATTTAACTGTTTTTTTTTGTAACATCTATTAATATATTCTGGGCTTGATATCAAATGCAAAAAATGTAAACACACAACTTTGAATATTTTTTTTTTCATCAGACAGGGGATTTTTCAAGTATTATTTTTCGAAAAACTTTTATAGCTTTTTGAATTTTTCTTTTAATACGTTTTTCAGAAAACTATTTATTTGAACATTTAATAATTTATTCTGATGTTAGTATGAATTTATTTCTCATAAGAAGGATAAATTCACATGTTCGAAATAAATGAATTAATCATGCATACTGAAAAAAGTAAATTATTAGATGCCATAAAACTGCCATTTTCAAAATTCCAATAATATTGCCACCATTTCTTCAGTAAAAATATTAAGTACTTGGTTAACGTCTTTTTTGCAGACGCTCGAATTAATCAATATCTATTGCCCTTAGAAAGAAAGGGGAAAGTATCAACAAGAAAAAAAAGTTTCAGCAAACGACCATCAAAAAACAAAGCAAAAACCAAAACGCAACTATAATCACGTTTTGCCTCTGGAATCATCAATTGCGTCATCAAAATTGGACTTAGGTTTTCGAAGGGTTAGTTTTCCACCTTTTCACTTTAGTTGACGCATAAAATTGTCACGCGATTTCGCGGAAAGGCTATTAGTTGGACTTTGCTTTCGTAAAGGAGCTTGATGTTACACCTGACCTTTACAGTTTCGTATTTCATTAGGGTTGGGAAACGAAATGGTTGATTTTTAACGATACATTTCATCAAATTTGGCTTTTTAACAGTTGAGAAATGTGATTATATATGACTGAATTCTTTTTATAATTGTGCGTTTGCTCAGTTCCCTTGGGAAAGCATACGTTATTATAAGCTTATTCGATTTGCCCTTTCTTTAAGTTCACGCTAACCTAAACTTTAGTAAAATTCATTGTTATTTTTACATTATTTTTAAGGGGAGTTGGTACACTAAAATTTGTACAAAATCAATTTTAAGTTTATTATTTTTTATTAAATTAAAAAATTTTCTCTTTAAAATTAATTTTTTTTTTGTAATAATACTTTCATTTAGAAGTATTTTTAATAGTTTTTTGAAGGTAAAATTTCGAACTATAAGTGAAAGTAAGATTTTCCTTACAATGGGTTTTTCTCAAAACAAAATTTTTCATTAATACCTTTTCTAATAAAGTACTTGATATAGAAGCCTAATTCGTTTTTCAATGCATTTAGCCGACACTTGCTATTTTACTGAAGTTGGGTCGTAATTGTAATGCCTTTACTTTAAAAAAAAAAAAAAAATTAATTATCGGGAAAGTTGCTCAAATTTGTTAAAAATCAAAAGTTTTTTTTTGACGAAATAAGCCAGAACAAAAAATAATTTTTAAAATAACAACGAAATCTCACTTCAGTATATATAGAAACATAAAAGGAATATGTGATAAAAATTTTAGATAGATAGTTTGCGTAGTTTCTGAGAAAAAGGTACTTAAGTAATGAAAAATGTAGTTTTGAGAAAAACGTATTTTAAAGAAAACCTTACTTACACTAATAGTTCCTGCTATCTTTAAAAAATTATTAAAAATACTTCTTAATCAGGAATTATTACAAATTAGGTGTCATTTTAAAGGGAAGAATTCAAATTTTAATAAACAATAATAAACTCAAAATTGATTTCTTATAAATTTTAGGGTACTAACTACCCTTTTCTAAGGAAAATCACTTTATGTTTTAAAGTAGATTTTTTAACAGTTTCAATCCTTTTTGACAAGGCAGATTAATTTATTCATTATCTATTAGTATTCCTCTGCATAGAATAAAAAAATATAGACTTTTGTTCCACTAGGTACTTTAATTTGAAGTCATCTCTCGGAATTTAAAATTCATTAGAAAGTGAACTAATTTTGGCTAGGAAGAACACTTCAACATTTATTGTTTTACAAAATTTGTGTACAATTTTGTAATTTTTAAGAACGAAAGCAGGATTCAATTTAGTAGTTATTCAGAATTTTAAAATGTTTGTACAAAAATATCCATAACATACATTTCTTTTTACATTTGATTTCTTTACAAATGTATTAAATAGTTATAGCTGCTATAATTAAAATATAGAGTCCTTACACAGAATTAAAGTATAATTATGCTTAATTGTTGTGAATATTATCGTAAGAAATATAAAACATAAGTGGTAATGCTTAGACACACGATTGATTTTTCAATTAGTTAGCTATACGTTAGTTTTGCTGCATCTAATAAAGTAACGAAAAATATAACCTTCGTGTACAAATTAAAATAGACGTATTCTGTTTAATGCCACTAAATTAGTACTTATTTAACCAGCTAAAAACTGTTCGCCTGAATTGTATGGAAAAGTAAAAAACATTGAACTTTTTCACTGAAATAATCACATAATAACTTATTTTGATACTTACGAAACATTAAGTATACTCTAGAAAAAAATATATTTGATATTATTAATCATAAACTAGGTTTTATAATTCGTTTTTCGCAACTAAATATAAAATAATAGTAATAATGAAAATGATAATGACTCAAAAAATAGGCGCAAAATGCTTTCACAGAATAAAACAAAAACACCCCAGGAAAAACATAGACACGTTTTAAGAATAAAAATTAAAAATGTAATTAAAGACCGAAAAACATAATTACATCCTCATTTGCATTATTATTTTGCCATTCTACTTCAAAAGATACATATTCAGTTCTTAATTAACCTTTTATTAATTATTCAGTGAAATTTCTAGAAAAGTGTTTACTTTAGTTAATAAATTAGGCTTAAAATTAATTCCATTATATCCAGTTTCTCAAGGACACTCATTTCTAGTGTTTTAGTGCTTTGATCTGCACAACGAAGTAGAGTAAGGAAAAAAAAATCTGTTATTTCTCCTTCATTTGTTCTGTTTTTCCCTTTAGTTTACGCTATGTTATATCAGCCATAAAAATTCTTTGGTAGTATAATCTTTCATTTATATTCTTTTGAAAATTACTTATGATTTCGCTTTTTGAAGCGCTTCATTAATCATAGGTTATGCTAAAGACGTTTTTCTGTTGCAAATGTTTAATAAATAAATTGGTTTAATAATAATTAAATCTTTTCCAGTAGATGCATTAGTCTTTTTTTGTGTTCGACTGGATTTCATTTATTACTTTGTGCTATACATTTTATTTAGTTGTTTTTTAATATTTAAGTAATACGTTGAAGTATCAGAAAAAGTGGTATGTTATTTCATAACTTCAATGTTCAAAATTCTAAAAAGCCCATAGGATGAAAAGAGATGTTCATAGTTCTTACATTGATGTTTTTTTGAGTAACCAAGGGTGAAACCCAATGAGGTAGAGTTTTCAACCAATTAAGGTTGCCTTTGTTAACTTAAATTGTTTTTTCTATGAAGAAGAAAATAATCACATTTATTCCAAATTTAGAGGTTTTGAAAGGTATAATTTTTATAATTGATTTTTTTTACGCTAAGTTACAATTCTTAATTACTTGAAACTGTACTTTTTAATGATTTATGCAGTTCGAAGGAAGAATTTTCAACTGTGACCTGTTTTCGTTATTAACACATGAATTTTTAAAGATTAATGCTAATACGGATAACAATTTGTGTATTTGTTTTAATATAGAATCTCAAGAGATAATCATGAATTTTCATTGTATTATTGTTGGCTTCAGTTAATAGCACTTTCCAATCTTTGAATTTTTTTTTTTTTTTAATTTAAACTGTGTTCAATGTTTTTAGAATCTCATTTTCCATTAAATTCTATTTTAAAGTATTTGTAAAAAGGGGACGCTATTTTAATTTTTCCTTGCAAATTAATTTTTAAGTAATACAAATATGTGCTCAATTTTAAAGACACAACTTTTAAATTTTATAATAGAATTTACAAAAATATTTATCCAAAATAGTTTTTGTTATATAGCACTTTAAGATTATTTTTAAAATGCCTCTTCCATAAAAAAAAATACTTTAACATTTGGTTCGAACATAGTTCCTATCTTAGTGCTTAACACTAAGTTACAAGAAATAATAAATATTCTGTTGGGTAAATAATAGAAATTCTGTTGATTTTGCCTATATTGAACTGTTGAAAATTTATTTACAATAAACTTAAAGAGGATCATAACATTACAGTAAAAAACATTTATCAATAAAATTAACATAGACCCCATTAGAATTTCAAAACAGACTCTGTGCAACTAGAAAAATAAATAAAAGCTAACAAGATATGATTCCAACAAGTTAAAAAAAGCTTACTTAAAACCATCTGCAACACAAGTATTTTCCCCTTCATAACGGTACAGTATATAGGGTGGGGTGAGCTGGAGAGAGGGCAGGCCACAAAGTTTTGTTTTTATAAAAAAATAGCAAATTTACAAATAATCCATCCGTTGAAATCTCGATAGAAATTATTAGTTACGATGATGGATATGAAAATCAAACATTGAACAAACGATATCCTGATGATGACAAAATGTTTCCGGAAATTTTCTCGCCTAATCCACGAGAAGCCAACTGATCGATTATGATTGATTGAATCGGAAAATGGTATTAAATACTGTCGAAACTTAATTAGATTTGCACCCTTATTTGGTTTTCAGATAAAAAATTGATTAACCTATATTATATTCATCGTATGAATGAGATTTTAGTAATTATTTTTCAAATATGCAATACATTTAATATACAGTGTGTTTCTCAATTAAACTGTGCCAGTTTAGAACAATTTGAAATCTTTTAAAATAGTATACATACTACTGAGATCATGAAAATATTATTTAAAAAATGATATTTTTTGAAAGAGGAAAAATTATTAAAATTTTTAATGAGAGCAATTATTTGACAGATAATTCAAACTTAGTTGATTGTTTCTTTTAGTTCTAAAACTTCATTCATAACCTTAGGTTCAGCTTGTAATGTAATATATATATATATATATATATATATATATATATATATATATATATATATATATATATATATATATATATATATATATATATATATATTTATATATACATCCTCATTATACCTAGCTCTAAATGAGTTGTTAAATCTCTAGTTCTTGCCATCTTTTAATCTTCTTGACTCTCCATGTTTATCTCAAATATTAGGAGTTGAATCAATGTGACTTAGGTCGATTTATAAAATATACTATGTATCTAACATATCAATGTCTGAAGACAACCTAAAAATAAAACTTCAACGAAACAAAATTGATATGTGTGAATTTTTTTTATTTCTCAAAAGAAATGTCTTCATTTCAGTTGATTTTGTTGTATGTATTATTTTACGAAAATTATCGAAAAGGGATTGACAAATATATAAACATGCAGTCTTTGTAAAAAATCTCTCCTTTAAAACATCTGAATGTATTTAGCATAAACTATCAAGCCTCAGATTAAAGGAATTTTGTATAGAATTCATAAAATTGACAGGAAAAGCAGTTTTACTTTTTTAGTAAAGAGATGACTGCTATTTTTAAGATAATTCATCAAAATCTGAACTAATTTTCAATTAATCAACTAGAATTTTGTATGAAATGTAAATCTGAATAAAAATAAAAGTATGTTTAAATTTCCTATTTTATTGAAATTATTAACCTCTAAGTCAGTAGTTGAGTATTTTATGACACAAGCAATATTGCTCTAAAAGGGATTTTTTTTATGATTTCTTGATGGTATAGCAACCAAGTAACCAATTTTTAAAAGGAATTTTCTAAATTAAGCAGAATTTTAGATTGAGTAGTTTATGATATTTCATCAACATACGATAAGCTTCTTTTGTGTGTGGATAAAATAATCATTATTTTCTTTATTATCTAAAAAATATTTGAAGGGTAAGATTCAAAAATTAAATGTTAATTTAAAACAAATATTGTATGACCCACAGTTGTAGAATTCATTTGTTAGTTCACGTTTTCTAAAAGTTGATATTAAAAAGAATTATTTCGGAGAGAGTGAATGAAAATCAAACGGAAGACAATTAATTCAAGACGAAAGTCAAAATGTGGGTTACTTTAATGAATAGTTAATATTGCTTGAAGGGGCAACGAAAAAGGACCAATTCTGAAATGTATTTGACTTCCTATAAAAAGTGTTATTTGCAGATTACTAAGTATGATGTTTCAACGGAACATTTCATAGAAAGTTTAGGAAGAGCATTTCAGAATAATATTCATATCTTCATTTTCAAATTTTATGAGATAATTTTTTTTGAACAAAACTGACATATTTGATTTCTAAATAAGCCAAAAATAATATTAACACATATGTTAGGGGAGACTTGTGTACTTAGGACCACCATGTATCTAGGGTCACCCCACTTTTATTGAATAATGTTTAGTTCTAAGTTTTTTTTTACTCACTTGGGTAAGTGGCAACACCCAATTGCTCTTTTGGCAGCCATTTTGAAATCTTAGAAAAGAAAGATGTGACAAGTTATTAGTGGAAAACCTTTTTATATGGTCTGCTGTAACATTTGGCAGCTCATGTCTTTTATTGTTTTAGAAAATTAAGTTAAATACTTTTCTTTGAATTTTAATTAATAATTTTGCTTGTAACATTAAGTTCTAAATGAGATGTTTAAATAAGTCCTTTCTCTATGTGTATTTTTAGTAGAAGACATTTTATATGAAATCACCAAGTCGTGTACCTAGGGCCACATAGTTGCTTATTGTGTTCAAATTGCCAAAAGCAAAATCCGTTGGTACTTCAAAGCGATAATGCATGCAGCTCATTTTTTTGGAATCAGTGTTTCAAGTTATGAAAATGCTTGTAATTCACTAATAATTTGACATATTGCAATTTATTATAGTTATTATATGATAAACCAATGACTGATAATTACTTGATATTATTTTTTTAATAAAATTCATCTGTGTATGTTTGTTTTCTATTCATTATGGTCTAAAACCTCACTTAAGGAGAATGGCCCTAGAAACATCAGCTACTGGCCCTAGGTACAACGAGGTCTTGTACCTAGAGCCATTTGTGAAATTTCCTTAAAAACCTACTATTTGGCAGAATTTATTATTTTAGATATTTATATAAATCCCAATGGGAAGTAATTACTATAACTATGTATGAATATCAGTTTCACATTTTTAAACGGCTCAGTGGCTCATTTTTTGTGCATTGAAAAAAGGCGGCCCCAGGTACTCAGATCTGTCTAACCCTATTCCTAAATTCATACTGCATGTATAAATAACTGAAACTTAATTTATATAGCGTATTTCAACCAAATTTCTGAATAAATTTATTTCTTTAAAATAATTTTGGACTGTCTGATGCAAAGTATTTATAAATATATTTTTAATAATTCGCAAGTATAAGAGTTTTTTTTCTTAAATTTTAATAAAATAATACTAAAATAATGGTTAGTTATACTGGCTTTCTCAATTACCTAAGTTTAAACTGTATGAAATAGCTCAGTTTAAAGGTTGTGAATAGTTTCTAGCCAACTATAATACTCTAATTTAAAGGTAGACATGATCTGTTTTTTACTTTCAGTTTTTTATTATGATGTTACGTGTGTTTAGATTTAGTGTTACTTCAAGATTAATACGGCATTTACATACAATTTTTTGAAAAGCTTTTCCCATGTAGCTCAGCGGTTTTAACCAATGACAGAAACAGGGGTTCTGGGAAGAATGGCCAGTCCATGCCAAATCTCTAGCATCATTCCAAAATACAAGATTTTTTTAAAAATAAACATGTCAAAAACATCACAAATCATATTTTTTACCCCTTCGTCCTTTCTTATAACACTATGCTTCAATTTTAAAACCCTGCATCAACATTTCAATACTTCCAGTATAATTTAATCCAGCATTGGGCGAGATTGGCCAAGATCCGTAGAAATGGCCAGTCTACATCGGTTCTCATCAAACATGGCATATATGCCAGTGTAGAGCCGATATTGTCCTGCGGATTTGTGCTACTGAGGTTGCTTATGGCAATAAGGATGATATGTAAAACCCAAAGATATAAATGGGATTCGAGTCAGTTGTTTAAATTTTGGAAATGGAAAACGTACGTTTACAGGCAAAGATTTCATACATATAAGCTGAATAAATTATATTTTATTTAGAGAATAGAATATATTTCTTTTACAATAGAGGTATTGACAAATGGGAACGAATAAGCCACATCACATTATATATTGTATGGAGGTTATGCGTGACGACTTCACAGTCGATTCCTTTGCGCTGGAATAAATGAAACGTGTATTGTGATTGGCTAATTTAATATGAAAATACGAATTCGTTTTTAAAGATAGTATGAGATTGGTCACAAGCACGTACAAAGTGTTTCTATACGACCCCACTCTTAATGATGCTCTACATAAGGTCCATTGGAGTAGATAGTTTTAAAAGATGTACTTTGCATGGTGACCTGACAGGCAACTGATCTTCGTAATGGTGAATGGTTGTCGTGATTGACTAACGGAATTTGAAAAGTTGAATATATTTTCAAATAATGCTTACGCTTTGGCAGACCCCATTCTAAGAAACTTGAAGCATAAATATTCTGAAAGTAAGGATGTATGAAAATGTACCCACCATGTATTTAAATTGCACCCGTCATTTCAAAGACAGAATATAAGATAGGATACTTTTAAGGATTTCGCATACTTGTATGTAAATTAGGAATATATAACAGAAGCAATGTGGCTGAAATATCTCGATCGCAGAGATATTACTTGTAGAGACAAGTTCCAAATTTTCACCGTAGTATTCGTTCATTACGTAACCATGGTAACCATGCAAAATATGCCCATGGCGAAGTTACATCTCAACTCAACGCGTATTGGAATTGTTGAGTGTGGATGACACGTTCTAGATGATCTATAAATTGGAAATGATTGTTATGAAGGAGGTAGAGAGATAGAATTTGAACAGGTTCAAAATGAGTTCGTTAAAATTAGTAAGGAACTTAGTCATTACGATATTCAGATGAAACTTAAATTCTACACCCCATTTTAGAAAAGAATTGAAATAAAATGTTCCTTGGTGAATTTATATGATATTATTTTTAGAATTCTAAAATTGTGTTCGCCTAGAAACTCTTTCGGTTTTAGAGTACTTTTATTTACCATCATATTTTTCAAAGTATTTTGAGTAAGTGGAAAACTGTTAGGCTTCCTATTTTCATTCGATTTGGATATCTGCTAATCATTACCTAAAACTATTCTGTTTTGAAACACAAATGACAAGGTTAATATCAGATTTGGAAACTTACTCTTTAATGTTGCATACCATGACATCCTGAAGACATCTAATCCCTAACTAGGCAATCTAATCCCTACCACTTATATTAAGCAACATTATTTATCTTTTCTTAATTTATGAGATTTTTAATGAATTTTTTATTAAGGTTGCTCGACTCTTATTTTTTTTTCAGTGCAACATAAATTTAATTTTATGTAATATTTTAGAAATGAATTCAAACTTTTAGTTTTGTAAAAGTTATTAGAGAACTATTGAGGCACACTTTGAGTTACTACTTAAGTATAATGATTTATTAATATGGATTCATGATTAGTGTTCTAGAATACAAACAATAAATTCTATTCCAGACAAAAAAATAAATAAAATAAACTAACACAAAAGCGAAGTGTAGACAAATTGCAAGATGATGGTCTATCTACATTAACCATTGCTTAACACTTCCTTATAATCTCAAAATACTGATCACATTCCCATTTACATTATCATTCCCATAGGGCTTAAGGTATTTATAGCAAACTTTATATCAACGTTTAAATAAAATTAACTTCTATTATAAAAGTAGAGTTTTCTCATCTTGAGATTAAAATGTAATTGGTAAATGTCTCATTATTTTCTTAATCCCCAATACCTCCCTTCTTGATAAACTTACTTTTCTTAGCCCAAATCCTTTAAGGATTCCTGATATCTATAAATGTATGCATGTAATAATTTAAATATAATGACGACATGAATGAGGCAACAGTAACATTTTAGTTGGAATTTACATGTTAATATATGCAATATTATGTAGGGACTCTAAGAACACCCATGACTGCTCTACAAGTTAACGCTCTACTTATTAAAATTACTCTATAAGTTAAAATCTATAATGATAAGATTGAGATTACATTAAGTAATAACAGTTCTAATGTAACAAAGATCTGGTTAGATACTATTCGAAACTGTTTTTTAGTAGCTAATCAGTTATGGGAACCCAATATTATTGCTATGCCATAAGTACTGGTAGTTTCATGTTATGTCGTCATATGCAGAATCTGCATTTCTAGAATTTATTCATTAACATTGATTCTACATTCCATTTTCCGACGGGGAATTCCGAGGTGAGCTTATTTAGTTTGCATATGTATGCATAATAATGTATACATATTTAATTTTCTCAGTCTAGACCCAGAGTGATTCGTTAGAGTTTACTTGCAGAATCTTTGTAACTAATTCTTGTCAAGCTAGTATAAATTTCTGGTAACATTTCAGTATCAGAGCATTATATCCTTTTCCTCAAATTTATATCTTTTATAGGAAGTATTGAATAGAATCTTAATGTAAAAACTATCTCAATTCCAAAATATCTTGTTTAAAAATGTATACTGATTCCGAATTCATAAACTTTTAAGGGATAATACTTCGTTTAAACTCACGAATTTATGAGTTTTCTTAATCAATGGAGTTGGTTTGAATCTTAGATACTAATTTACTATATTTATGTTTTGTTATTACAAAAAGATAAGATAACACTTTTTTATTGACACAAATATATTATATATATATAAATAAATAATATATATAAAATTATATTATTTATATTTTTAACCAAGACATTGTTAAAATTTCAATATAGACTAATTATTCGAATTTAATACTCTTATGCACAAGTTTAATAAAATATTAACTCAGTTTATTGATTTCATTCTACTTTTATTTTAATTTAAAAGATAAAAACTGATTATTATAGCTGAAAAATATGAAAAAACCTTAAAAAATATATACATTTGTATGTTAAATTTGAGGACTATTTCTTGGTGTCACAAAAATTAAAACAACGAATTGAGCTCTAATTAAAAGCTATAGATATAAAAAAAACCTTCTAAAAATGTAAAGCAAAAATGTTAAACGGTCCATTCAGAATCATGCGCTTAAGATAAAAGAAAATCCAAGTATTTAGAAAACACACACACACACACACACACACACACACACACACACACACACACACACACACACACACACACACACACACACACACACACACACACACACACACACACACACACACACACACACACACACACACACACACACACACACACACACCTGGAATGTATTACATAAAGATCTTTGACAAGGCATACCATCCCTTACGGAATACGGTTACAGAAAAAAATGTTTCAATAGTGAAAAATCCATTTATCGAAGTTTTGGATTTCTCCCCCCTCAAAGTTAAACAGTCATCCAATAACTCAGAAGAGAACTTATAGTTTGTTGTATCGGAAAACCTTTAATATAATTAAAAGAACCACCACACGTTGAATTTTTTATTTTTATTATTATATTTTTTTCATGATAAGAATCATTAAAATCTTTTTCGTTTAGTCGATAAAATTTTCTGAGTTTGAGTTTTTGCAATAAGCACGATTGCAAGTTTTTATTCATGAAAGAAGTGTCCATATCTGAGAGCTTTTTTCAAAATTGTTTCGTTCTTTATTGAATGTTTCCTTTTAAATGAGATAGATGCGCTTGTTATATTTATCGAGAGTACTTGTAAGTAAAAAAGAAGTAAGGTAAGAAAATTTTGGCTTATATTGAAAACTATTGCTTCTTTTAAATTTAAAACCTTTTTATTAAATTATTTTTCTTAATTAAAAATTTTACATTTTTGTTATTGTGTAAAACATGTATATTCTTTTTAAATTTCATCATCATTAATGTATTTCCAATCTTGCCCAGTGCTAGGTAAAACAAACTGGAAGTTTTGAAATGCTGATGTAGAGTTTTAAAATTGAAATATATTTTTATAACAAAAGATGAAAGGGTAAGAAATGTGTTTTGCGATGGTTTTGACATATTTATTAAAAAAAATCGTGCATTTTGGAACTGTGGCATGCATTGACCAATCTTCCCAGAACTCCTGTTTCCAACTTTGACCAACAATCGTTGTGGTACTTGGGATTATTTATTAATATGTATTTGAAGTAAAAACTAAGAATTGTAGTATGGAGTCAAAAGTGTTATTCACGTATTTTCCTCCCAAAGGAAATTTTCAACGAATGAAAATAAAATAAATCAAAGGAATACAATACTTAAAGGCTAAATTTTTGAGTACAAGTACTGAAAATAAATCCATTATGGAGTACAAAATTAAACAATTAGTGGTTGGTTGGATTTTCCCAATTAAAACAGAAGGTTGGTTGGTTGTTTTCAGATTATCTGGCACCGTCAGCAACACAAGGGCTATAATGCTCCGAAAGATTCGTCATTAGACAAGCCGTCAACATACATTTACAAACACCCATGCCATACACGGGACTCGAACCCGCAACCTCCCGGTCTAGAAGCCAGCACGCTAACCACTATACCGTTTGGTCGGCTAAACCAGAAGGAATTCGCTGTTTAAGACTTATTTTGACTTACAATTTATCTCAAATGCTGCATAGATTTGGAACCTGGCGTTTTTTCACGAAAAATCCCTAAACCAAAAAACTGAGATTAGCATTACAAATAAATTCTTTTTAAAAAATACTAAATAAATTATGTTTTTATCACATATCTTTTTTTCTTTTTATAACAAAAAAATGTTATAGAAGTAACATATTCTTGACGATTATACAACGTAAAAAATGGAATTCATTCTTTTCTCTAGCTATGAAATATAGACTGTTTTCCATTGTTATATCCTGGTCAACACAAGTGAAATTGTATTTGCCTCTTTGATACTTCTATCTTTTTATAAATTGAATTTATATCGAATAGGAAACGGAAGAAACAGTCGGATACAATCGATAGTGTTCTACAACTAGTTTCTGTAGACAGTGAGGAAATTCTTAAAGCAAACTGTAACCAACTTCCGATTTTCCACTGTTGTAAATTAGAACGTGTGTTGTTTCTTTGAAATTTTTATGCGTAGTACTTATAGGAATACATAAGGAATATGCAAACTTATTCATGCAATCGGGTGCATATTTATTATATTGTAGTGGAAGGTTTTATTTAGCAGCATTTCATATTATTTCTCAACATATAGTAATAAATACTCTCCAATTTCAAGTTAGATATTATTTTATAATTCATCCATATTTTAAGGGGAAATGAGGTGTATTAATTTATATGCGTAGTATTCTGAACGGGTTTGGGAATATCCCTATGAAGAGTCACACCAAATATATTTTCAATTTACTATACTACTTATATTAATGTGGTTTTAGCTCGATGAAGCTTATGCATGAAAAATTCATAGTCAACTAGTATATTGGCCGGAAAATAAAATTCTGTTTGATCACAAACATGTAACAAGTGTTGTTACATGTTTTTTAAAAATAACCCCTTACATACAATTCATAAGGTTTTGTACCTCCATTAAAAATACCAAAATAATAAATAAAACTCAATAAAACTATTTTTATTGATATTTCTATAAGCTAAAATAACTTATTAGGTTTTTATTTTATATTTTTAATCTAAAAACAACTTTAAATGATTATTTTCTCTTGCGCATTAGTTATTAGAAGTACTCACAAAATTTGAAATTGCATAATTATGAGTTCTATTCACACTATTTCTGAGGTGATAAATTAAATATCATCATTTAAAACTAACAGTCTTAAAACATTTCACATTTGATTAGAACAAAACAAAAAAGAAAGAAATAATGATGGTACCATAAACGTGTTCTAATTAACCCAACACCACGCCTGCACATTTTCAAAGAATAGATTATCATCAATGCTTGAATGTTGCTAACCTAAAATGAGAAAATAAATAACTCTGATGCGTTTTCTTCCGTTACTTTACTGGTAACGCGACGATTGCTTTATTCTGGGAGTTATGGCGTGATACATTAAATTGAATAAGAGCTCTATCTCTTGATGTGTGTTTCGAATGTTTATTTTCTTTCCATTTCAATATTATCTGAGACATTGTTTTCCCATTGAGAAATGTTATTTTGAATGAATTACTTGTTTACTGGTAAGATTCTTACATTCTAAGAAATGCTTTATTTGTATTTTATATTTTTATTCTGACTCAATAGATTTAAAAAGAAAGACATATGATAACATGCAAATACAAAATTGACATTTTCAATTATTTTTAATCCGATAAGGTTTCTCGCAAAAAGTAATGAAGAATTCTTGCTTATTTTGTTTTGATGTTTTACAACTCAAAGTATCAGGCATTTTGTCTGGGGATGAAAATCGTGATTAAATATAAACAATGTCACAAAGATAAAATTTTGTATTTAAATTTTTTTTTCTCTCTTTGAATACAATATTATTATTTTATTGTAGGATTACCATATAAGAATATTGCTTTATGATACCAATTGGTTTTTGATACATGCTGTGTTCAATTGATAGATTTTTCTATATAAGATATTTTAGCCTCATATAATCTACTATATATAGACATAATACAATTACTATATAAAATAACAATGAGTAACCGTATCAAAGGTTTAATAACACTTCTTTGTTTGTGAGACTATTTTTATTTCAAATGTTACAATGTAAAAACTAATGCATTCAATATATGCACTCAGCATAAGAATGTATTCAATATAAGCACTCAGCATAATTATGTATTCAATATAAGCATTCAGCATAAGAATGAATTTAATGAAAGCACTCAACATAATAATATATTCAATATAAGCACTCAGCATAAGAATTCATTCAATATAAGTACTCAGCATAAGAATGTATTCAATATAAGCACTCAGTATAAGAATGTATTCGATATAAGCGCTCACATGTCGAGTGTAGAGTACTAGACTATTTTACATTGATATTGGACATTTTAAGTCTATAACCTTTCCGTAAACTTGAAGTTTTCACCTTCTATTTTTATACAGAATCAATTTATGATAACTTCTATGTTTTTTTAAATTTTTTTTTATTTATTTGAATAAGTATCTGAATTAAGATGATAAGCTTTTCGTTCAATTCTTTGGGGAATTTAAAACAATCGACACATTCATTGTATAGTTGAAATACTCTAATTGATATTCTTCTTTTGATAAATTTAACGCAAGAAAATTAAATAATTTTTATTTTTCAAATTTAAAAATAATAATTTTTTTTTTTAAACGTCTTATATAATATGTGCTCTTAATTGTAAGGTCAGTTTTTAGATTGATTAGTAGCATGCCAATTTTTATTTAAAGCGTTCAACCTGTTCGTGTGTTTTTTAAGTTTTCATGTTTGAATGAACACACAACATTTTTTTGACAAAGTTTGTTTTCACTTTTTAGGATGAAAATACTAAAATGGTTAAAACAGATACTTTTATCAAAGCTGAATTTTGCTCTAAAATATATTTAACCATGTTTTTTGCTCAAAACCCCTATGTGAGTCTTTCTCCACAAAACGCAATATCTTAGCAGCAAGATAGAAAAAATTATTGAAATCATTAAATGCTTAAAATATTTTTTATCCCATAGAACTTATTAATTACAATTCAATCATGAGATTGGCAGATATCGTCTGATAATATATAGCGATCGTCCATAGTCATTCAATGGGACGACTTCCACAGACATGACGATTTCCTTGTTTTTGTTTGGTTGCGAATGTAATTTTAGGTTTATAAACATGATATTACTAAATTGATATCTGTGCAACTAATACTATCAAATAAGTAATTCGTAATAAATATGTAATTATTCTCTAACTAATTTTATCTTGACCACGGACATGATGGTATGATCTTTACAGTTGCCCCTATTTCACACATAGATGATAAAATATAATTCCTATATTGAAAAATGGAACAGACAATACGTATTGGAACCAAAATGGTTACATTAGACTTCTTTCCAAATTCCCAATTGACTTGTGTCACTTGGTGGACTGTTAAACAACTAAAAACTGCTGTCCACAGACATGACGTGTCAATTTTGCGACAAGAGGTAATACATTAATTGTAATGAAATTACTACTCATAAAAGTTTAATACTCAGTCTTAAGATTGCTTAACATTCCTTATAGGTAAAAAATTCTGATAAACCACGCAACTATGAGGTTGCGACAGTCCACGGACATGGCAAATCATAAATCATGTCGGGGGAAATTTTTTTTTAGCATAAAAATATTTAAAAATTTATATTATTTGTTTTGAGGAGTTTTGATTGCATTAAAATATATTTAATGGTTAACAGAAATATCCAACTTATTTTAGATGTAAAAAAAAAGAAAAAAAAAAAAAAAAAAAAAAGAAAAATGCGTTGACAAGCTTTGTGCGTTTTAAGGAGAAGATAGTGAGATAAATAATCTCGACATTCGATCATATTTTCTTGTGATTTGGCCATGTTTTGACCAACTGTGGAGTGTTTTATTTTTAATACTCTTTATTGTTTGCACAATGTTAAAAGTGACAAAAATACCAATTTAGATGAGTAAATAAAAATGATTCGATTGAATCATCTCTGGGATTAACTGGAATGTAACATTGTTAAAGCAGAAACGGTGAAAGTTAAGGAATAACCCTAATAAACTTCAGAATTTCTTACTCTCTCCATAAACAGCTCTTAAAGAATTTTTTTTTTGTTTGCACTTATTTTTTTGCCTAACTCTTTTAGTCGTGAATAAATTAAGTTTCAAAGTGTTTTCAGTTCCTATCCCTTAACCCATCAAAATGATTTTTAATTATTGATCTGGAATGTGTTCGAACCAACCGTTATCATTCTGACAGACTATGGGGGAATCTGTTTTCCTCACCATTTATCTACGTGATAATAAAAAAGTACCATTTAAAAAAATATATTCATCAATTCTGAAATTTATGTTTATCTCCGATATTTCACATTAATAAGTTCATATTGATATAGGCGTGGTTTCAAAAGAAACAAATGCACCTATCTTTTACAATCAGTTCCATTTATGTTTAACAGAACATCATTTCTTAAGCATAATTTAATTGCTCGCAAAGCCTTTAATCCAAATTAGTTATCTTATTAAAGTTTTCTATGCGGTATTAGTTCATATAAATTTATTACATAACATTAATACTTTTGCTCAGAAAAATGGTTTTGTACTTAAGTCTTCAAATCATTAAAAATAAATATGTGACTTTAAAATTTCATTTAATTACTTCTTTGATTGAAATGTCTGAAATACGAAGGAAAAATAAGGACATTTTTTAATTAACTTTTGTAAATCTAGGAGTAATATAAATCATGATTATTAATGCAAATCCAATCCTAACTAAATTGAAACGATATATTTTCTGGAATAAAGAATTTCTACTGTCCAACAACGTTTTAGTCTTCCATTATGTAGGCAATAGTAGAACCTGCGTTTAAAGACTTTGAAAAATACATCTATCATATCTTTCGGTACCATCCATTCTCGGTACCAATGTCAAGGTTGTTAAAACTTATTATTTCGTTTTATAAAATCTGTAGACTTCAAGAAATTTTAAATTAAATAACGCTACTTATTATCTTAAAAGTAACAACGAATGGTTTAAGAATTGAAATAATCGAAAACTGCATTCCGTTTTTTTACTTAGGAAAGTAATATCCGTTTTGTTCGACTATGAATGATTCAAATCTGGAATACAGCAGAACCTGAATGATTTTTGATTTAAACGATAATAGAGTTACATTGGAAGGATAATAGCTTAAATAAAAACTTTTAAGAATATTAGACAAATCCCATTACATTTCTTTATGATATTCATGTTGTAGTGACCACTGCTGTGGTTACCGAAGCAGTAGACAACAAAATGAAGTACAAAAAATATCAAAATGATTCTTTCTTTTATGCAGATTCATTCAAAAGAAAAGTAATTATAGCGATAAATATTCTTTTTCCAATGTAATTCGTCTTCGGAGATACTTTAAGAGATGCATGCGAAAGTGTTGCTGCTATAACATTTTTAATTTGATGATATCCACTCAAGTTTGATCACAATCAAGTTATTTTATAAAAGAATTCAGGTAGAACAGCTGTATTGACCAATACCGGAAACAAGGGTTCTGGGAAGATTGATAAGTCTATGCCGAACCTCGAGCATCGTTCCAAAATGCTCGATTTTTTTAAAACAATAAACATGTCAAAACCCACACAAAACATATTTTTTTACCCCTTCGTCCCTTCTTATAACACTATATTTCAATTTTAAAACTCTCCATCAACATCTTAAAACTTTCAGTATAATTTACCCAGAACTGGCATGTACATTTAAAAGCACTATTTAAATCTAAATAAAGAGTTATGTTTATAATGGGGAATTATTACTTCACTTAATCTTTAACTTCCATGTAAAAAAACTTAAGTCGCAGAATATTCGTTAAAATAACGATACATTTCGGACCCTTGTTCAATGTTACTGAAGTATAACTTATTTCCTTACTAGTTAATATTTTTATTATAAGATACAAAATTATAAAATTTATCGTTGGGAGGAGGATAGCACTTGTCACCAACTTTTGGGCATCCCCCCACTTTTTTTTTACCCACTTCTACCACTGATTGACCTCATTATCTGATCGAATTCAAAACTATGAGGCAGTAGTAGACTGCGTTAAGCATTTAAATATGGACAAAATTAGGCAGCGTTTCAAAATAAACATCTCTATTTCCCACGCATATATGAAAAAGGTTTATTAATGTAAAAAGAAATAAATATATACATAGTCATACGTTATAAGGCTTACTATGGTTATAAAACTATTGACCTTCCCTGCATTTTAAATCAATAAAAACAACGTATATTTATAGTTACAAAAGTTATTGACTTAAAATTCATTTCAGGATAAGAACCAATTAGGACTTATTTTTAGATTTTATGTTGCTTATTACTCACAAACACAGTAGATCATTGGGCACGTAACCTTACATTCTATATCACGCCCACACCTAATCTTACATTCTAAACTTATTCCGTAAGTCTGTAAGAGAACTTCCAGTACATGGTATCTAGAATATAGAAGCTTAATGTTTAACGCAGATCTATCCAGACCGAAGGAATGGCGTAACCCTTAATTTATTTCCCCCTAGAATCATCTAAAAGTTTAGAGACAGTAAATTTTCTTGAGGCTTTTATGCATTCGATGTGGACCAAGACCTGTCACCGCATATGGGGACGCGTAAATATTCTAAGGTGGCGGATATGCGAAATACGTGTTTCAACGTCGGGAAGGGAGATAAATTGTGTGATAGTCTTCGTATATAAAGTGACTGTGTTTCAAACGAGAAGCTTTCAGGCATCTGTTTACTCAGGAGATGAATAAATACTCTAAATTTTTGAATGAATAGTTTTGGAAGGGAAACAAAAGTATTTGGCATTCGTGTGTGAAGAGTGAAATTGTGTGTATTTGGAAACTTTAGTTTTGATTTATTACTTTCAATTACTCATATGTTATGATGCTTACTATGATTATAATACGATAAATTACCCTGCTTTGGATTTTAAATCAATAATTCAATGGAGGATTATTATATTCAGTAAAAAAAAAACAATTTAATTGTTTTTGGTATTTTTCCACGTTTTGGAACATACTAAGTTCAAAAATATGGTGTACATTTTTTTTATCTGTGTGTACGTGATAAGAAAAACTCATGAACGAAATAACTTAGAATGTTCAACTTTTGCATACAGGTTAGTGATAGCCATCGAACCAGTCATTAAGGCTTACGTCAAAATTGCGTCTGCGCATAAGGTAGCTGCCATTGAAAAAATCGTGTTTCTCAGCAATGCTATAAAAACGGCTCTAACGATTTCGATCAAATTCTTAAGGTGTTTTAAACAATCCCACTCCTGGAAATTCCCGTAGAAATGCTTCAAAGGCGTAAAAATTTAAAAACAAATGTCTTTAACATCGAGTTCTCTTCCATTAAGCAATGCCCATTAACGGTTGTTTATCACCCGATTCGCTTACAAGAAACGTTAATGTAAGAATTATCAAAAAATGTATCGCTAGATGCCCAATTTTTTAATTAATGTAACAATTATCGTCAAAAATATCGCAAAACTGAGAGATTTTCTTTAAATGAGTGAAATTATGAAAACTGTAAATATCATCATTCTACGTTAAATTTAAATGAAGCGACCAGTATTATAGTGTAATTGAAAGTTGTGCGATGTTACACACCCCTAGTTTTTATTTGTATTGCAAAGTAATTAATGTGAAGCAATTCGTTAATATTAAAATTAACAGTAAAACATTTTCGGCTCTTATATATATTCTGGATTTATTAATGGTGTTGATGTATCTGATACTTGCGGAAAAATAAGCTCTGAATTTCAATAAAATGGAGCGGAGTACAAAAGAACATCTTTATTACTTCTTACTTCATTTAATTTTCAAACCGCTCTCTCACTATTTTTGGAACACTACTAACTGTTTCCATCACGGAAAATAAAACGTACAACAACAATTTCAAAACGGGTGATATTTTGTAAATTAAACAAAATACTAGTACATATAGTAAAATGAATTAGAAGTATTAGTAGTAACAGGATGATAACATATATTTATACTGCTGGCAGAAACTCGGGGATATAATTATTCCGCTACAAGGATGTTTATACTACAAGTACGTCTATTTTGATAAGTATAAAGCCTATTCTTATGAATACTTTTTAATAAACCATTTTAATTAGAACATCGCTGTATTCTAAATGTATTTCCCTGCTTCGAAAAAAATATTGTAGAAAAACAAGTTTTACAGAGTCATCAAAAACGATGTATTCCCTGCGTAAGAAAAACCCGCGTAGGAAAACAAGTTTTACAGAGTTACCAAGAACGATAGCGTATTCTTTCTTTTGTCACATGTCCGGTTATGTTAAAAGGATTTTTTGTAAATCGCAAATAGTAAAGTTTTTAATGAAAAATGCTTTTTCTAATGATAGAGGGAAAAAAGCAGAAAAGAAGTACGTCACATTATCATTATCAAATTTGTTTACTTTTTTTTTTTTTAATTTAATTTTTTCCTTCTTATTTTTTTTTGTGTCTTATAAACGCAAAAGAAATTTGACGTAAAGTGAAAGAATATTTCATGAATACTGAGTACACATTTTTTTAAAAATGATCTTACGCTGTGTTCAGTGTTTTGAAAATAGGATAAAAGTATTGGATCAAATAGATCTCTTTTAAATATACGTAAGGAAGTCTTAAATGAAAACTGGCAGCTAGAAAATTTACTCGAGTTAAAGCTGAGCGAAAAAAGTTATAAACAAAACATGTGGAAAGAGTTTTATTTTTTATATCAAAATGCTAGAGAAATTTGCCACATGTCACACAAAAAAATTGAATAGATAAAAAGTTTTTTTTAAATATCTTGCATCTTGAATCATGTCTTTTTTGTTTATTTCTATTTAAGATGGCATTTAACTTATAGAAACTTAAAGGCTAAATATTTTTTAAAGAGAAGAAACCCATAATTGTTAATTTAAAGTGTCCTTTACTATTCTAAAACATTAAATAATATTTATTTTTGAAGTACATTTTTAAAGTTTAATATCTATATTTATGGAAATGTGTATGAATGTATATTTAAATACAATGTGAATATCATTTGCGATGGAAATGAATAAAACATTCAAATTGTTATAATTTTAAGAATATTATCTGCATAAAAACTTAAAGTATTTTTATTTCATTTTATAAATGGAAAGTTTTAAGTTAAGAACTTAAATAATAAAAAAATAAAAACAAAGTTTTATTTACCTATTTATAAGATTTTATATTAAAAAAAAAAAGAAGATATTCTATTAATATAGGGACTCCATCTCTAAAAAGTTCAAAGTATACATTATATACACATTGGCAGTTTTTACCTTTTGAGTTTGTATGGTACTTTTCGTAATAGAACCACTTGGTTTTAAAGTTACTCTTAAAATAAAATAGTGATTTTATTTTATAAACTAACAAAAAATATTTTGCACAAAATGTTAAACTACTACTTTTTTTTATGTGTTTTCCACTCGACAAAATAATGTCACGAAACAATAAAAGAAATAAAAAAAAAACACTCATTATCTTTCTAGTGAAAAAACACAGGAAGATTAGTGAGGGTAATCAATACCTCCATTGAAAAACTAGGATCAATATTGCTACTGCTAGTTTTTTCACCTTTCCACTTTGGTGAGAGGGATCTCTCAAAAAAGAACATATCCGCTTTTCTCATTGTTCAAATACCTATTATTCATTATCTATAAGGATCCCAATGAAAAGGACTAAGAGCAGCTATATTACTCAGTTGCTTCGTACTGAGATTGTTTCGTATGCCACTTAATTGCTTTAAGAAAAATGCACAACTATGAAATAAACGATCTTATTTTAGAGACTATACCAGTGTTTCCTAGGGTTAGTTATTGACAATTAAACTAAACATATCCAGTCCCATAAAGTAATTTGAATATGAAGCGTAGTGGGTTTCTTTGCGGGCGCCGGGGATTGATCGTGCGACCTTTACTTTCTCAGCCAGATACTCTATTCCCTAGACAAAAGAGATCTCTGGTGTCTTGGAGTTGTATCTGTTATTTGTACACGAGACCACCACATAGCCCCTCCCCAGTGAGTCGCGAAGAGACTAACGATTGAGTTGCCTGTGCCTGAGTTGAGCGCGTGGGGTAGTGAGTTGCCCGATTGTCCAGCAGTGAGTCACCGGAGGTTTGCTTGCTGTTTGGCAGTGAATCGCCAAAGATGCTGAGATGATACTGTGGAAGTCGTGTAGTATTTTCAGAAGGTGCGATAGAAGGCAGCATGATTCAGTTGTCCGATAGTCACCAATGAAGCGTAGTGGCTCGTGCGACCTTTGCTTTCCCAGCCAGATACTCTATCCCTTAGACAAAAGAGATCTCTGGTGTCTAGGAGTTATATCTGTTATTTGTTCACAGGACCACCACAGATATACATATAACGGTTCATTGGGTGTTGCCATAAAGAAGCCAGTCGTTAAACTAAAGTTTATTTCCAGAGAACGAGAGAGGAGAGGGGACGGGGTTGACATTTGGCTAGCTTGAAGATTTAAATGATTTAAAAAAAGGCGTACCTGAACAGAAAACTGAAGTTTTTATAAACGGGTGATCTCCACTGAACTGGTCTAGGCCGGTTTGAGCCAGACCAGACCAGACCAGATTAAAGGGGTTTCGGGCTAACTCCGGAAAATACTAGGAAATACTAAAGCGAAAAGGAAAGTTCCAACGGGAATACATTACATACATATACCATGAATAGTGGATTCAGCTGCCCGGTGGTTAGAGGCACTGAGCTCATCGACGGTAAATTATGAGTTCTGTCCTGGTCCCACTGAATACTGGTGTACACGGTAATGGGGCTCATGTACATTAAATAGTGGTGGTTCAATGTCCTTTCTTTGGTTTGATGGGGTTGGAGAGAGATATGCGTGATAAGTTTTTGAACTCGTAATTTTATCATAGTTGAAAATTACGAAGCATATTTGTTAGTGATAAGCACTTCATAGTGATAGAAATAGGCAACAGTGATCATGTAAGCTAAACTAAACTAAACTAAACTAAACTAAACTAAACTAAATCAAACCCTGAATATGTATCTCTTTGTATTAACTCGTTTAGGAGCAAGGCTATTCGGATGCAGAGTTGTATATGAATCCCGTTCAATGAATATTTCGTTTTGAAAAAAATTGTAGTACCTAAAATTGTATTGGGGGCTTATATTCTAATAAGTATTGTAACACAAATAGTACTAGAAGATAGAAATATACCTACGATATACGATTCGCGTTCGAGTAACTATATTGTAACTATTAGATGTGGAAGGCGTTCAGATTTGTGTATGACAAGGGCGTCTGATGCCGAAACTCTTCAGAATTAATATATCGCGATGTCTACACTGAAGTTTAAAGGGCTTCTTTGTTTGAGACATAAACAAGTTACAAGTAAGAGGGTGGTTAAAACTTTAGACACGTTTGATTTCTTTTTTTGACGTCTTACTCAAGGTCAAGAAGGTAATTAAAAGATAATTATAGTTAAAATATATAATAATAAAAGTATATGTTTAGCATAACAGAAAAAATAATTTGTATAAGAGGAGAGATTTACCATCTCCGATGAATTAAATAAAAAGTTTTGTGGTATATTTGTACTTCCACAGATATTACCATCTGGTAGAAGTCAAATTTTAACCTAATATGATTAATTTCAGATGCCTCATATGGCTAAAAGATAACCCTAAGAAAGGATAAATATTTTTATAATCTTAGAATACACGTGTAGTGTCAAAGTTATTCTCCTACACAGGTCAAAATTCTGTAGAAACATTAATTCTATATCATATAGAGAAAACACGCAATTACAAGGAAGGGATAAAATATGGTGACAACACGTTAATGTAGTTCTAAAATGAGTTCTTAGAAAAATATGCAAAAATCGACATACTTTCTTTATATCCACCAAGAAAACCTAAATAAATTATTGTCAAGTTATACTTTTTGCAATTTGTTTAGCCATTTCCATTTTTCAACATTTTCTCTATTAAACTGACTTATGGTCAGGCTGCCTGGGAAATATTTAACCTCAACTGAAAATAAATCTTTACAGTTCAAACAATGTAAACCAACCTTGGCCATCCCTTCCAATTTCTTTTACACATGACATAAAATATTTCTTATTTTAGTGAAGGCGAATCGAAAATTCCTAACTTTTATATGCCCCAGAGGTATACTCGAAAATTATATGTTCAACATTTTTCTCTCTCTTTTTTAATGTTTTTTTTTTTACTCCAAGGAACAGAAGCAGAAAGTTCTATAAAAAATGTAAGGTTAGAGACGTACACTCAGGAAAATTACGTTTACTGGTCTGTGTTATTGGAATGGACATTGATAGAAGCCACTGCAGTTTGGAATTATAGATTTATTTGAGATAGTAGCTAGTGAATGTGGTTTTTATATGAAGTACTGTTTTTCTGTTTTGATAGTTCAAACGTTTGACCTTTCTTGCTTGTTTGTTAGCACATTAGTGATTGTCGTTTTTGTTTTCAAGTTTTACTTATTAGACCAATTTAGAAGATAGTTATAATAATAATAATAATCGTGATGATGGTGATGATGATGATAATAATAATAATAATATTATAATTATAAATAACAATAATAATTATTATATAAGTTTTTGAAAGACGAATAATAATAATAATAATAATAATAGTAATAATAGTTATAATAATAATAATAATAATAATAATAATAATAATAATAATAATAATAATAATAAAAATAATGATAATAATGATAATAATAATAAAAATAAAAATAATAATAATAAAAATAATAATAATAAAAGTTTTTAAAAGACGAATAATAGTAATAATAATAACAATAATGATGATGATGACGACGAGGATGATGACGATAATGATGATGATGATGACGATGATGATAATGATGATGATGATGATGATAATAATAATAATAATAATATTAATAATAATAATAATGATAATGATAATAATAATAAAAAAGTTATTGGAAGATGTCTTAGAAGTAGCCTAGTTTGCATTGGGAGTGTTGTTGTTGAGGAACACGATTTATGTTCTAAGCAGAAATTTTCTATAGAGCCAGTTTGTGGGGAAAAAAAAAATCCTTCTGAGAAATATACGAAATATGCGAATGAATACGAAGAAATTAAACTTTTATGATTTTCCATTGAAAAAAATTGTGTGCTAGGCAGCACAAGCTTGCAGACGCAATTCTGCAGACGCAAGTCTTTTAGCTAGCGAAGTGAGTCAGATTCGCAAGGAAAACTAGAAGATTGCGTTAACGAGCTGAAAACAGAGCCTCCAAGTATTTTTCTATCATTATTTTGTTATTATCAATTTTTGTTATTACTTTTTATCATTATTTTGGATATTAATATTATTTGTTATTATTAAAAACAATAACAAAATAATAGTAAAAAAAAAAAAAAAAATACTACGGTGTTTGGTCATCTACTAGCTAACGAAACCTTCTGGTTTGCTTTGCGAATCTGATTTGCTATGGATCGTGTTCTTCAATTACATCGTCCCTTATGCAAGCTAGGCTGCTTCTACGATATCTTTCAGCATTTCACCTTTCAAAATTTTAATCTACGCTTTCATTCGTTCGTCGAACCCACAATATCCTACTATTTTTTAAATGCTGCATCAGCATGATAAATATTCCATTCAATTCAATCGTTCAGCAACCATTGATTCCAACAAGCAACCGGTGTTGCTATTTCGCATATGCAAATATAGCCTTCTTTTGGACACATTTAAGAAAAGTATATATATGGATAACAACAGCAATAATTATCGTAATTATGTTTATAATGAAGAGGTGTAATTGTAATTAGGATGAAAAATCTGCCTTAGGATGAAAAAATTAGGATGAAAAAAACCTCTCCTTCAAGTAGGAGAATTGATTAAAAAAAAAAAAAAAAAAAACTTTATTAGCTATGAATCAAATAAGACTGAATGTTTTTCCTTAAGAAATTTTATTATTTAAAACTTTTAAGGTGGTGCATCATTTAAAACGAATAAAAAAAAATAAGTTTACAAAACTCTACTCCTTTGCTCACCCATGTAAAATCGACTGTTATTTTGCAAAAAATAAAAATAATACCATTAAAGAAATGCCAATGCCAATTTATTTTAAGACTTTTACTTTTGCTGAAGTACGAAAGAGTAAAAAAGAAGCATTAATTTTATTAATGTTTTTTGCTGTCTGCATAACATTAACTTAATTTTATTTTATACAAAAAAAAAAAAAAAAAAAAAAAAATCAGATCCCCAATGGGACAGTAAATGCAACAGAGAAATTACTTCATCCCAAAGACAATTCATTTTCTTTCCTTTAAAACAAAGATAAAAGAAAGAAAAGAGAATATAATAGCATTTTTGCCATTAAAATGAAGAATTAAAAAATGTCGTTTGCTAAAAAAAAAAAAAAAAAGATATAAGAAAGCCCCAAAAAGCTGATTATATAAAGTCAAGCATGACAAAAAATTAAATTGCGGTTTTAGAGAAAGAAAAATCCAAATCTTATTCTCTCAGATATGTTCTTGTTCCAAATTAGTTTGATCATACCACGTTCTTATCTCTTTTTAAAAGACTCGGGGGGGATCTGAGGTCCAATTTTTTATGCAAATATTTGGATGTTTAATTTGGGTTACTTTAAATTAAGCTCATTTCTGCGAATGTTAGTTAAGATCTCTATCTAAAGATATTTCGGTTATCTTGTGCATTCAAGATAACAGCAGATGATGTTGCTAAGATGGCTTTATGAGTTTTTAAATCAATTATAACTAACTGCAATTTGTTTGAATTGTTCTTGTTCTATTTCTAATTATGTCAGTGGAATTTGTAGATGCTTTCAAATAAAATCTAGCCTTTAATAGCCATTTTGTGTTTTCTCATTAATATAAACTGGAGCAATAAAAATGGCTTTTTTGAACGTAAAATGAGGATCACTGCACTGTAACAAATAAAGAGGAGTGAGTGTATTGGACTTTTTTTTTGTTCAGTATCTTTAAAAACATTTATTTTATCATTTACAAGCTTTATTTTCTCAGTTTTGGAAGTTTTAAGAATGACTATCAAAAAGTAAATTATTGGATGTAATCGATATAGAAACATATCAGTATAAAAATGATTTATTGAACTATAATTTTCATTTTAATCAACATATTGTTGACTTTGAATTACAGTAATATAAATATAATACTTAATTTTGTTTTAAAAATATTACACGTTTTGATTAGTGAAGAATATTCTTGTAAAGAATGATGTTATATCAAATAGAATTATTTTGTAATTTGAAATCAACTAATTTTCAGACAATTTTATTTAAAATGTGTCATAAATTTGAGCCATATAATGTACATCACCGATGTTCAACCTTACACAGTAACCGACCACTCTTTGAAATTTAAATACATACGTTGTTTAAAATTAGCAATACGAATATTCGTCATAATGAATTGTCTAGAAAAGCTTTTTGTTTTGGTTAGTAAAAAGGTAGACTTAAATATTAATTATTAAATAAATTTTTAACTTGTAAAAATTTCGAACCCATTTCGATTTTTTTCCGCTAGATTGTTAAGGGTTATTTTTTAGCAATGCAATTTTCTTATTAATTACTGTGTGATTGTGTTTTTTGTTTTTATGAATAGAAATAATTTTTAGTATTATGTTTTAAGATTTTTTATTATAACTAATTGGTTAAAAGATAAGTTTAGAAAGAATGGTAAAAAAATATAATCATCATTGGCTAACACTGCGACAGCTAAAATAATTAAACTCTCCAGTAACAAGTGTAAAAAGTAATATTAAGGATTCTTCTAATTATAAAACATTCATAATTCATACTTAAAATTATTTTGCTGCATATGCATATAACCTTAACGAATAATTTTATTTTTCACTATAATCATTAAATTAATCAAAATAATTAAAAAGCATTTTGAGAGTAGAGGCAAGTTTATTCTATAATTTTTCTTTTCATGTGTTATATATATGCTATTTAAGCTTGTTCTGAAAATATTTAGTGACATAAACACAGGGATATTTATTTTCTTTACTCTCTCATAAAGTGTATAATTTTTACATTTTCTAAGGCGCAAAAATGTATTAAGAAAAGTTACGAGCTTCTTTATCGATATGAGATAAGAAAAGAAAGATAAAAAAGAAACTTGATTTATATGAGATAAAAAAAGATTAAATTTAAAATAGCAAAATGGCTATTAAAAAAAAATCTTCAATTTAAAATATAATTTATCGAATTTGTAATTTGTTACATTTTTTATGGTGCAAAAACGTATAAAGAAAAGTTACGAGCTTCTTTATTTGATGTGAGATAAGAAAAGAAAGATAAAAAAGAAAATCGATATATATGAGATAAAAAAAATATTAAATTCGAAATTAAAAAGATTAAATTTAAAATAGCAAAATGACTGCTACAAAAATCTTCAATTTAAAATATAATTTATTTGAATTCGTAATTTTTACATTTCCTAAGGTGCAAAAATGTATAAATAAAATGTACGAGTTCTTTATCGATGTGAGATAAGAAAAGAAACTTGATACATATGAGATAAAGAAATATCGAATTTAAGATAAAAAAGAAAGATTAACTTTAAAATAGCAAAATGACGACTAAAAAAATCTTCAATTTAAAATATAATTCATTTGAATTCGTAATTTTTACATTTCCTAAGGTGCAAAAATGTATAAATAAAATGTACGAGTTCTTTATCGACGTGAGATAAGAAAATAAACTTGATACATATGAGATAAAGAAATATCGAATTTAAGATAAAAAAGAAAGATTAACTTTAAAATAGCAAAATGACGACTACAAAAATATTCAATTTAAAATATAATTTATTTGAATTCGTAATTTTTACATTTCCTAAGGTGCAAAAATGTATAAATAAAATGTACGAGTTCTTTATCGATGTGAGATAAGAAAAGAAACTTGATACATATGAGATAAAGAAATATCGAATTTAAGATAAAAAAGAAAGATTAACTTTAAAATAGCAAAATGACGGCTAAAAAAATCTTCAATTTAAAATATAATTTATTTGAATTCGTAATTTTTACATTTTCTAAGGCGTAAAAAAGTATAAAGAAAAGTTACGAGTTCTTTATTGATGTGAGATAAGAAAAGAAACTTGATACATATGAGATAAAGAAATATTAAATTTGAGATAAAAAAGAAAGATTAACTTTAAAATAACAAAATGACGACTGAAAAAAATCTTCAATTTAAAATGTAATTTATTCGAATTCGTAAAATAAATATTCACATTCGATCACAGGACTCTTTTTAAGAAAAAAACAGAATATAATCCATTAAAAATTTTGAGTCTACTAATCTAGCACTCAAAACAGAGGATTAAATAAATTGGAGAAAAGTCGTCACAATAGCTTTACTCCATTATACTTAAGTTGTTATACACTTAGTTCGGCATAACCATAATTATATGGCTTATATTTGATACTCCAACTCATAGCACATCATTAAACTCAGTCTTGCTTATTCATATACTGTAAATGTCAATATCGCATGAATTAGCAATTTAGGGAATGGATAGTAGTGATGCAACAATTCCGTAATTGCAATTTCCCTTATGGAGAGATTATGGAAATATAATCCCATTTGAAACGTACGTGGTTGTCTAGCCACTCTTTTGATCAAAAGCAGTAATTAGTATGAAAGACTTCAATGAATAGATAAAGTTATATATGATAACTTTTATAAGCTACAGAAACTAAGTTTTGTGTATATGCATTTGAAGTTGAATTGGGTTTGGATTAATTAACTTATTTATAAAACTCATTGATGCTATATTTGTATTGAATTAGTTAACATAAGGATGTTGTCTGCAAGGATTGAACAGAAAATGATTAAAATATGTCAAAATGTTGAATATGCATTGACTTAAATTTAACTGGAAATATGATACTTGAATAATTTATAAACCTTCTAAATTCTAGTACGATGATTTTTTTGGCCGATTGTATTCCGACGAATTAAATTAGGAAAATATCTTCATTAAATAATAATGTGTGCATGTATGAATAAGTTTATATTCGCGTGTTATTCGACAAAAAGTGTCTAAAGGGTTATATTTGAAAAATATAAAATTTTTTCCACAATCTCACGGTAGAATTGATTGAAAAACGCTCAACTTATTGAAATTAGGAGTAGTAAGATATTTTTCTTATTTGTAAATAATCCATTTAGAGTTTTCTACACCTAAATCAGGGATTATATATTGACCGTCAAGGATATTTTTAAAGTAACAAAACACTTTCAACGTAGTATATTTTGGCTTTCAACCTTCTAAATGTTCTTGAAAAAGCAAAACACAAAGATTCAGAGCCGCGTATAAGTTATAATCCACATGAAATCTTTCATTTTTAATTTATTTTTATTTTAGTTCTCAAATGCAGGAATTTTTATTTTTAATAAATAAAATTTGAAATCAACCGGAAATGGGTTTAGCTAATGAGAAAAATACAAAAAAAGAAGGGGGGAAAAAAACTACACACACACATAAGAATTTTGCATTTTGATGTATTTTTACATCACAAAAAAAAAAAAAAAAAAAAAAAAAAAAAAACCCTACTTTTTTCTTGCATTAAATTATCAGTAAAATGAAAAGATATTATTTTTCCTGTGTATTTTTATTACTTGTTATATAAAGTATCGCAATTCGTAACACCCGTCGAAATGAAATTGTACTCAGCCAATAGCTTCCCCAACAATAAAATTTGTCACAGATAAAGAAATAAAATGTCAAAGATTCTAGTTGGGTTTGGAAACAATAAAATATATTTTGTTTAAAAAAAAAAAAAAAAAAAAAAAAAAAAAAACACTATGCAAAGGTTGTTACATAAAGAGACTTGAAGTTTAAATTTTTGTAAAAGTTTTAAAATCTTTCATTTCAATCATGTTTTTTTTTAAAGTTTTTTATAACATTTAATAATATTGAATAAAATTTCAATATCTCAAAACATCAATTTAAGTAGAATTCATTAAGTGAAATATCAGTGGTTCACTACAAGATGTTACAAAAATGGCATTTTGTGGTTGTTATTATTCATCTTTTTATATTATAGTACAATTTTTATATTATATTAGAACATAATTTTTATAAACAAATTGAGTAGAACTTTGAAGAAGTATTTAAGTGAAAGTGTTATGCTCATAGAATATAGATAACTCTTAGGATCGATTCAGAATCGTGAGTTATTAATAAATATTTAAAGGCAATTATTTATTCTCTTATAAATTCAGTTTTGTAATGTCTTACATGATCTTATAACACCTAGGAAATGTTTTGTTCGAAATTTCTTGTGAAAATTTTCTTCAACAGCTTAGATAAGAGTTTTAAACCAAGACGTCATAAGATTGAATCATCTAAGTTTTTAAATTTCTCATAAGTTTGTGGAACGCTAGTTGAATTATTTATTACTCGGTAAGTTCGTGCCATTTGATGTAAAGCCAATAAGAATGATGATGATGTTACATGATAAATCGGTCATTTTTGAAGCGAAGATTACATAAAATATATAAGGGCAATTCTCTGTTGTAAGCAGGAGTCATTTGAGCTTTTTTTTCTCATAAACAAATTAGAATTTTAAAATTATTACCAATCTAGCAATTATGCTTTTGTTTTATATAGCTCTACTTGGTGACAAAGTTATATGGAAAAATATTTATTTTAACTAGGTCAAATATGAAATTATATCATCTGATGCACGGGACATGTCAATTTTGTCACCAAGTAATATGATATAAAATGAAAACATAACTATTAGATTCATCTTAATTTTATAATTCTTATCTGTTTACGAGTAGAAAAAAGAGCCAAAATGTACCGAGCGTCAGCCAGAGAATTGTCCATAAGTGATTATTGATTCTGGGATACAATATATTTAATATGTTTTATCTTAAGCTAAGCTACATCGCCTGTTAAAAGAAATGTAATGAAACTTATTACCAGCTGTTGAATTTTATGGGACTCACTCATTTTCCAATTAAATATCAGTATCGATGGGATTCAATTCAAATTGTTCAAAAATGTTTCTCGACCAAACGGTATAGTGGTTAGAGTGCTAGCTTCAAGACCACGAGGTTGCGGGTTCGAGTCCAATGTTAGGCATGGGTGTTTGTAAATGTATGTTGGCTTGTCTAATGACGAATGTTTGGTGCATTATAGCCCTCGTGTTGCTGACGGCGCCAGATAATCTGAAAACAACCAACCAATCAAATATGTTTCATGTTGAAACGAATCCAACTTCTTCTATTCATCTGCCGTTGAATTGGTATCAAAACATTATTATTTCTGCAATTTTTCATATACTAAATCTCTAATTTCTTTGCCCCTTGCTTTTATATAGTTTTTGTTGATGTATAAAAATTTGATTGACATTGAAGGAATTGTGCATATCTGAAATATATGATATTTCCTTAGATAGTAGAACGAGTAAAAAGTAATTTGGAATAATTTGCAACATTATAAGACACAGCTACAATAACATGTTTTTTTTTTTAATAATATGTATTGTTTTACCATCCAGTAACTCTGTGTTATTTTCGTTTAATAATGTACGTAGTTTATCTTTCTATTTTTGACAATATAAATTACTGAAAATTAGATGCACGCAAATTCAGATAAAAGTGTTTAAAAGAATCTTTTTGATAAAAATATCTGTGTTTGTTTCCTGTATAAAATATTCTCCATGTTTTGTAAACGTAATCATATACATTGTTACAGTTTGTGAATGCATTATGCTTATTTACATTTTCTCTGAAAAAATGGTTCTTTTCTCATATAAAATGTCAAAGTAATTCTATAGAAAACTTCTCATGAATATTTTAATCTAGTATGTTCTAAAAAATAAGCAAAATAAAAGGAAAATAATATAAAAAAGTTATTTGGAAAAACGCAATCTTTCTAAACAATATTCATCTTTGTATTTGGCATCTGTTATTTTTTTTTTTTTAAAGCTTGAATACATTTGAATTTAGAGAAAATTCACACTGTAATAGGTTTTATTATTTAAGGATTTTATAACGTAGACAACATTTTCAGCATGCATTGGATTTTTTTGTTGGAAGTTTATATTATTTTTTAATAATACTCATGGTTAAAATATTAAATGAATTTTTCCTAGAATATTTTTAAAACTAATTATGAATTTATTTCAAATTTACGTGTACTGTATTTTATTCTAAATATTTATTTTAAAATTTGTTCAGCTTTCTTTAAATAAAGGGTTCTGTTCCAAATATTTAATACTATTTTATAATAAGAGAGTATAATCCATATATTACTTATAGAACGAATTTTTATAAAATCTAGACTTCAGAATTTAGTAAAAGTTTTTAAATTTGGTATTTTAGAGCTTGACACCATATTATGCACTTAGTATTATGAATTAGTGAACTCGTATTGTTTTCATAGTATTAAAAATATCCTATCACATTAGAATAAAAGCTTATACTGGATCGTTTTGATATTTATTCTTCAACACGAAGTCCTTAAGGGTTCACCGGATTCTTAAGTAAGTTCGCTTAAATGAAAACACGTAATTTTTTTTTCTTGGTGCTTGACTTAACACATAGTTATTACATTTTCATACTTTCAACTATCCATATGTTAAGATAGGGTATGCATTCGGTCAATATTTTTTTGATTCTTTAGGTATTTCTACGTGTTTTGGAACGTACTTCATTAAAAAAAAAGTTTTATATAAAAATGTCTGTGTATCTGTGGTCAGCGTAACTTTTGAATTGCGATGTTCAACTTTTGAATACAAGTTAGTGGTGGCCATGGGACCTGCCATTAAGGGTTTCGTCAGAATATTGTATGCTCATAAAATTGCTGCCATTAACAAAAAAATATTTTTCAGTGATTTCTTTAAAATTTTTTTTGTTTTGTTTAGGCCAGTGTGGTGTAAGAACGTCAAAAATAGTGTTAAACCTGCCATTTTTAAATGAATTAAAATATGAAAACTGTTAATAACATTAATCCAAGTCAAATTTTCATGCAGAGACCAGTATTCATGTTTAACTGAAAAATTCTACCATGTTTCATATTCCAAGTTTTCTTTTTATATTTAAAAATGAATAGTTTCAGCTTTACCCCGATAGCTCTGTTTTAACAGTGTATTTTTATCAAACGTAAAAATCGAGTTTATCGATAACACGACTGAGAGTAGGTGGGATCCAAATACTACAAAGTAAAATACGAACCTAAACTTTTTTTTCTTCCCAACCAATTCACAAAGGACTTAAATCATTCATAGTTATTTTTTTTATATATATATTCCAGACTCTAAATACACAACCTTCGGAATAAAACACTCTTCCCTCCGGTTAGGTCTTTATTCTTTAGACCCCAAATACATCGTCGTAACACAATAACTCTATCACTCACGCTGACGTCAATAGAAATCGACAATAACAGAAACCTGCCCAAATGTCAAGCAGGTCTAATCCGGTTTAAGCCGGTTCTCCAAAAGGAGAGGGTGACCATTTTTAGAGGAATTCGTACAGTAGGCACGTTTCTTGTTCTTTACCAGAAGACTGGTTTTCGATCTCTGATCTCAGAGTTCCAGATCACGTATCAAGCATTTCCAGTTTGTCTTCTGGAAGTCTTTTGGAGGGTCTTCGCTGTCCAATCAGCAAGCAGCAGAATGTTTAAAGTCGTCTGCATTGAACGTTGAGGAATGCATTGGAATTTTTCGCAATGTACGTTTTTAAGGAGTTGCAAGGCTGTTAACATTGTTTTAAAATAAGCAGGGTTGCTGTATAGCAAGGATGTGGCTTGAATAAAATGTTTATTTATGGAAGAAAAGTCACAGTTTGAGTTTTTACAATCGCGTAAATTGCCTCTTTTCTTGGGAAATAAACTGAGGCGTGTTTATATTTGTCAAATGTCACCTTTTTTGTTGTTGTTGTTTGCTTGTTTGTTTGTTTAAGAAGTGTTTTTGTCCGAGTTTAGAATATGGAGTTGTGTTCAATAAAAACGTAACATATTTGAAAGGTCATGTATACTAGTTATATAAATTACATTTTTGCTCAGAGAATAGGAAACATAACTTTTACAATAGAGTGATCGATAAGTGGATCACATAGTAAATCATACAGGAATAAACAGTTTTAAAGACAAATAGATCTATATTGGGGGATTATTAAGAAAAGTTAAATGAAACTAATATGAAAGGGACTTGTGCATATAGTTTGAATTTGTATCTGTAAACACTCTATGTTATAATGTTTGAAAAATAAACATTTTTGTATTCTGTCATTAATATATATTTTAATTTTATTGTTTTGAAATTGCAAGCTATTTTACACAAAGGAATACATTTTTTAATCAATCTTCTTTATATAAAAGCCTCCATATAATCCTTTAAAATTTAATACTTCAGTTCTGCTTTCATTCATATTTGCAAAGATGTCCATCTAGTCACTACAACCGCAATGCCATGTAATGTAAATAGTACATTAGACATCTAAACAATATAAGTATCCACATATTGTTTTACTATAACTTTGCACTTTAGAACAATAGGAACCATAATTTAAATATGATAAGTAGAAATTCGTTTTTATTATAAAAATTATAATTGTTACCTCTATCACACTCTATAAATTTAATAATTTAAAATGCTGGACAAAAATCTAATATTTTATCTTGGAATGTAGGCCTTGTTCTTACTATAGTTCTATAAAGGTACTTTAAGAGTATCAGTATTAAGGCGTTTTCAAATTCATACTAAAATAATGTTGAAATACATTCATTTGAATGCCTATTAAATTGCTTACACCTATATGCCAACTTATCAATTGGAGTAGATTTCTAAACTATGCCCACGAGCACCAGAAGACCTCATTTCTAATTCAGTTGATGCCATTCATTAACTAAGCTATGTTCCAATTAATTTACTATCCATTTCACTGCTGGAGATTAACTATGTTCTCGGTTGAATGATTATTTGCCACATTTAATAGAATTGTCTGGATACGCACTATCCGAAGCCAATATTTTTTTTTTATTAGGTAATAGGATTTTGGTTAAATAAGATAATGAAGCTTCATTACTTTTATTTTTCAGTATATTTAACTTTGAATTTAAATAGTATAGCATAACATAGCATCGGATAGCATAGCGTAGTATAGTATAGTATAGTATAGTATAGTATATTATAGTATAGTATAGTATAGTATAGCATAGCATAATATAGTATAAAGTATAGTATAGCATAGCATAATATAGTATAGAGAATAGTATAGTATAGTATAGTATAGTATAGTATAGTATAGTATAGTATAGAGTTTAGTATAGTATAGTGTAGTATAGTATAGTATTGCATTAGTTTTTTTTTTTTGGGGATTTAGGACTTTTTAACTTATGATGGCAGTATAGTATAGAGTGTATAGTATAGTGGTTTTGCATGAATTTTGTTTCGTATATTATGTTATAGTATGGTATATTGCAGTTCTAAGCATAGAAGTGGCAATTTAAACTGATCTCAAAATAATAAATGTTGGTTTAAAGTTTAACAACTTCATGTAAATAACTCTAACGTATTATCTTAATATTTAAGGTGTAGATACAACCATTAAACTTTACCATTATGCAGAATAAAGTTCAGAAGACCGCCTGGTAACAATAAGTCAGTTTGGGTTAAAAAAATGCAGGTACCATCTGTGCTCAGCATGGTTAAATATAGTGTGTGTAAAAATTCGCATAAATTCGCATAATTTTAATAACATTCAACGACGTTTTTTCGCCTATAAATTAACTTTATATATGACGATAATATATATACCACAGAACTATGAATAGGACTCCAGGAAATTTCTATGGCATGATCATTCATAAAGTTCATTCTACTCTTTCATTTGAATACAAGATACTTTATTGGATAATATTATTTATTGAGAACAAAATTCCTATAAAGGCCATCTCTTAATGTTATCCAACTAGAAACAAAAATAAAATCAAGATGGTTTAATAGTTATAAAATGTAGGTACTGTTGCTAATGTGTTTTTATCTTGTAAGAAGCAATTTTCTAAAGTCTTTTCTGGATGAAAATGAGTATTACAAATATTTTCACTTCTCCGAGTCAATGCAATAAACGAAGCAAGATTCTAAATTTAATCCATAAGTACCACCGTGTCTAAAATAATAACTGTTGGCAGTTTAAGTACTCCAATTAGACCCCAATTAGGTTTGTAAAACTACGATAAGGAAAACTTATTAATTGGTATAAATCCACGAATATTTGAAGATAGCAATTCCAAACATTTTTTTTTTAAAATTCCAAATCGCACAAATGAGCAAGAAAAGTTAAAACGTATTCTAACTCGAATGATAAAAATCTACGACGCTTACCCTCAATAAGGCAGCCTAAGACATTTACCCCAATGCTAATTCAGTCGATGACAGTCTTCAACAAAGCCCCGTTCCAGATAATTTGTTGCCTCCTTCACTAGTAAGGATTAAGTGTGTTCTCCGATCGAATCTTCCAGTTGTTCCAGGAGAATAATCTCAAAGGGCTTATCGGAGTGGAAGTGGAATGCGGGAGGGGGGGGGGGTAGTTGGGTTGGGGAAGGACCTAAAGCTCATTAAATAGATGAAATTAAGGGGATATATTTATGCAGGGAAACGGTTCTCTGTGATGTTGGTGTGGATGCACTTGTAGAACACTGTAAGGGTTGTATTGTACAATTCTGGGTTGGTTGTATTGAGTTAATTTTCTTGGTGCAAGAGTAACGCGAAAGCCATATTTTGACGGATCACTATCACAATGTCGCTGCATTGTAAATGCGGCAGAATTCTTGGAAGTTTCTTAAGAGTGTTTGATCTTCATTTAGGGTTGGTTTTAAAAGTGCTAAAACGGTTTGTCATGGGTATTTGGTTAAGAATCAAATTTCATATATAATGTGATTTAAAAAAAAAAAAAAATGTGATTCAATTCTAAATAGATTTATAGACATGTTACTGAATGGTACATGGTCTAGGGGTTCGAAAATGACATGATTCTGTTAGAAATAATAAAAATTTATTTTTCTATATTACTTACTGTAATATTGTAAGTACAGTCAAACTCCATTAACGCGATTGGGGTCACCGAAATTCTTCACGTTAAACGAATTTTGTGCTATAAGAATAAATTAAAGTTAAGTTTTAAGAACTGCTTTTATTTAGCATTGAACGGGATTTTATGTTAAGCGATTTCGCTTTAACGGGGTTTGACTGTATATATATATATATATATATATATATATATATATATATATTATATATATATTATATATATTAATATATATATAATATATATATATTATATATATTAATAATTGTTTGAATTGTAATTATGTAATGTAGTTAGTTATATAAATTATTAGTTTAAACGTGTTTTTTTTTTTTATAATTTTCGAGGTCAACATTCCCAGAACAAACTACAATCTACATTCACGTGTAATATGTGAAATGAAAAGCTTCTTTAATTTATCTTTTCATACTGTTATTTCCAACAGGGATTACCCCTTATAGTTATCGAAATTCAATTTGAAATTCATTAAATTTAAACTATAAATGTTACAGACAGGTGTTATATATCAATTTGAAAATATCGATGATATAAGTAAGATTGCATAAAATTTTTATAGGAAGTGGTTTGCAGTTCGAAAGAGTGTTACTTTAGTAATTCTATGAGAAATTAACATCTTCATTGTAAATAATGGTACATGAATATAACTTTGATATTTGGTGACTAGTTTTATCGCCAAGTTTTCATCAAACTAGCCAAATTGGAAGGTATTGCTGTTTAACCTTCTGAGCGTCCAGGTAATGAACGAAATTGTACAATTGTTTAATTTGTAATAATTTTTAAATTATATTTTAAATTCAAATATATAATTTTTTTTTATTATTTATTTTGTTTTAATTGGGTTTTAAATTATCATTGTGATAAAAATATTTAAAAAAAATTTTATTTCAAATTTTATTTATAAATTTAAAATTGTTGTGTACTTTTGTAAAAACTAGGGATTAAAGGACGTATATATACGCCCATGACTGTCAGAGGCTTAAATAAAATCCTCTAAAAAGTAGTCCGCCTTTTTTATTAGATTTTGTCAGTCTTACAGATTGAGTATCAGCCATTAAATGTTGCCAAATTGTGAATGCATATTATATGGTTTTTCAATAAAAACGTATGCAGAATGTCTTTTAGTGATAATTACGGTCACAACCCAATTTAATTTAAAAAGAAAATCCTTAAATCCTTAATATATCATACTTAATGCATAAATTATAAATGAAGATAAAACTTAACTAACAAAAGTAAATTTGCCCAATGTATAATCCTTTAATTTAAACACCATTTCTTCTAAAACTATAATGATTTTTTTTATGCAAATCGGATTCCAAATAATTTTAATTTTTTTTATAACTAAGATTATTATTCTTTTGACATAAAAGAATATTAAAAATCAATCTCGAAATTTTGAAAAGTCTTCGACAATTTAATAAAATTATCATAATGATTTTAGTTTACTTTGCCATTCCAGGAAACATAACAAAAATACCACTGGCTGTTTTAAAAGCGAGGATCCAAAGAACAAAATTCCGAACGTGAGTATAATTAGGATTTTTTTAGTACTTCCAGCAGAGTGCTTATTTGGCCCTTTGGGATAGTTAATTCAAATTGAGATAATTACTTTTTCTCTATATTTTTAAGGATCTAAAAGAAATCATCTGAATATCTGTGGTGCACCGGGTATTCTGTTTTAATGAGCAATATGAGAACGCAATTAAATTTTTTTTCTGTTTCTGCTGAAGGGTTAAAAAAGAATTATGTCTCGAGGGTAGATGGAATAGAATAAATATTGCATAGGAAGGAATTCATATTGAAATTTTTAGTTTTAATATATTCTTGACTTTTAAATTAAGAAAAGATCACTTATGAACCGACTTAATATTTTATGTACTACTCTATGGAATTTTAATAAAGCAGTTCTATTTTTTAAAATTCAGCATTCCCAGAATTGAGAAGGATTTCTTAAAGTCAACGATTTTTGAAAAGTATTTCTAGGTTGTTTTATATACTTCACGAAAGAACTAATCAAAACAACATTTTGAAATTTTTTCCATTCATTAAATTTAGTATATAGCGTCTTTCTTAATTAAAAAGATATATTTTATTATAAAACTCTTATGGCAGAAATAATTGGAATTTTAATTCAGATGAGAGAAAAATGAATAATGATATTGAAGAAAATGGACGAAATTTTTATTTTGCTTTTCAAGTTATTAAAATATGCTTACAAATGTCTATGCGTGTGCTAATTTGACTATGCCTCTTTTATTTTGTTTTTGTATTCGAAATTTTGTTTATGCAAACGCTGTATTTGTGAAAAACGATGTTTCTTTTTGGAAATGAATAAAATTCTTTTATAAAGTTAAAACTGAACCCTAAATTCTTCTAATTAATTACCTATCAAAATTATTTGTGTTTGTTTGACCATTGTAAAGAAATAAGAAAATACACAGGAATTTATAATGCGTAATTTTAACTTTCTTGAATTTCTGTTATGATACTGCAATATTTCAGGCTTCATTTAAAATCCTATTATTTTAAAATGTTTGGATGGTAATTTTATTTTTTGTTCTAATATTGTTCAAATACACACAAAATGGCTTCCAACAAATCAACGCACAAATAATGAACATGAAACTTCAATTCCTTCAAAATGGCGAAAATTACTTTTAAGTAGTGTATTGACAAATCACCATCACAAATTGTATTATTGGAAATAATCTCAACAAAATTCTTGTACTTTAAAACTATCTTTCAATAAATTGTTTGAAATCAAATCTATCACCAAAGTGTACAAAGGCTTTATTTACTGTTACTTAGCGTTTCTTTAGTCTATTTAGTTAATAAAATTAAACGGCAGGAAGCAATTAATGGATAGTTATTCCTGGTTATAGCACAATATACATTGTTACATTGGTAATGGCGGCTAAAGATCATGCTTTTCATCTTTTGCAAGATACCATAACAAAAGCAACTCTACCTGAAGCAAGTTAAACTATTCCTCAGTCACTTCAGTTACGGCTGATGATGTCACTTTTCGATGAAAACCATGGGACCATACTACTGAACTATAGTGAGAATAATTAATTCAACGTACACAACTGGCACTTAGCGTAAATTTTTATGTGTAGCACGATTGAATGACCTTGATTCGCCTATATTATTAAAACAAGGTTTAGATATTATTACCCTAGCTGATTATTAAAATTAAAAAAAAAAAAACAAAAAAAAAAAAAAAAAAAAAAAAAACACCTTATATTTTCACAATTTTGTGCGAAAATACTAAAAAATCCTCACCTAAACTGGTAAATAGTAAACGATAGTAAAAATTATTACTGTTAAAGTAAGTTAGAATTTGAACATAATAATAATAATAATGATAATAATAATAATAATAATAATAATAATAATAATAATAATAATAATAATAATAATAATAATAATAATAATAATAATAATAATAATAATAATAATAATAATAATAATAATAATAATAATAATAATAACAACAACAACAACCAAGTCTGTTTCAAATTCCTTTAAATTTACAGTTCATTATACAAAACTTAATCAACTATATTTTACGAAATGAAGAGTAGCATTCTAATATTTCAAAGATAAGAAAAAACACTCTTCCCTGTATTTTACAAATTACTTTCTAGAACTACATTCATCAAATTTCTGTAGCAACCACTGATTAATTATTCTTTCTACTAACCCTATTTATAGTGTTACTCCTCATTTTCGTAACTCATCCATAATTAATAAGTTTTGTACTTTTTTCAAACTAACATCAGACTTACAACATCAAACATTCATAGATCCTCATAGAAAAGAGATTGGATGTATCCTTAACCAGATGAATCATTTTTTCGAAAAAAGTCGACTCTCAATATGTGTTCGAAGGATTTAGAAAGCCTTCTGGAATTTTGTCTCAAAATGCAATTACTGTTCACGAAAGAGAAGAATTAATTAGAATTTATAATAGAAGCTCCATGGTCATTGTTTCTCTGGATGGATAAGTTTTGGATGAAGCTACTTTTGTATATAAATAGACTTTCATTCATGCAGGAAAAGATATATCTTTAAAATTGAATATGCTCAGTTTTATTGATGCCTCATTTGTGTTGTTTTCAAGTTGGGCGCAATATTTTCTAAAACTAATTACGAGCATAAAATTGCTGAGTTAAAAAGAATGTATATGAATTTTTTTTTATTATATACTTGTGTTTTTATTAACATATGTAATTTATATACTCAAAATGTTATTTCTTCTTTTAAATATATTCTTATTTAGCTATAAAATGATACGTCAGTTAGCCACTTATTTTTTTCAAATAAATAAAATTTATCGAAATTCTGTTCTATTGAATTAAATTTTATGTCTCTACAAAAGTGTAACGAAATTCCTAAAATGTAAAAATGAATTTTTGTGACTAATCCACCGATATAGTTATAACCAAATCAACTGATTTAGAAACGTAAGGATCAGAAGTTTTAGCGTATACATTTTTACCTTGGATATTCTTTAGTTTTCAAAGTGAAGAATAAAAAGTTAAATTTAAATATTGTCATACAAGACTTTATCTAAAATGATGTAATTACTGATTGTAGTTAAATTTTAGTTGTAAAAGATTTTGTATTTTGTTAGCAAGATTATATAAATAAGGTTTTATGTGCATTTGAAAAAACTTTCTGAATTTAGTTAAGCTGAAACGTTTGTAAACATTGCCATAATTTTCTCAATACTAAAAATTTTATGTTAACTTTATTTAAGAAAATATAGTTATATGTTTTATTAAAATACTCTATACATAGTTCCTACATTTGATTCCAATCAAGAAATTTTGCTTAATTTATCCTAATTCTGCTAATTTTCCGAATAAAGTAGAGGTAATTTTTGTGTTGTGATAAAAATTAAGGAGTTTAAAATTTATAGAATTTTGTCTATAGGCTTTATCTCAAAGTGGAAAAATAATTCTTTTTCCAAATAAATAATATTCTTTGTGATTAAATTTAACAATCTGATTTCAGGATTTTTTTTTACACTGTTGCTTTGTAATTTCTAAAGTTTATGGTATAACTTCAATACAGCTGTGGCCGTCATAATATGTGTATCATAGTACATGAATGGCATAAAGTCAGCAAAAAGTTATTGATATGAAATAATCTACGTGATTAATATTTTTACGTGTTTCTGAAAATGTATAATCAACTCAAGACTAAAAAAATAGATAAATATTCGAAGGAATAAAGAAGAAAAGACTCTCTTGGGTGATTTCGTATGTATTTAAACAAAAGAAAGAATATTTGGATTGTCTGAGACAGAAAATAAGACAAAAAACAGAATTTGCTTATTTTCTGACGGAAGACTTTGCTTCAAGGGAAGGCTGATCCGAAAGTTTGAGATAATTCAATTTTCTTTTCTAGAAGAATAGAATTAGAGTTTTTCTTGACTCTTTCTTATCTGTCTCGTTTCAAAGAAGGAAATGTAGATGTTTGGTATCGAGTTAGTGTTCTAATAAGCTCTGACATACGAACATAAGACAAGGAACTGGACTCTAAATTAAGGAATGTTTGTTACCTTTGAAATTTGTTCGCTTAGAATGTGAAATGTTGAAACGAAAACATGAAACTTTTTACATAACTGATTTATGCCGTATCTTTTCTTAAGTATTTTGATTGTTTAAAGTGAATATTGGATTTTGTAAGAACGGAGAATATTTTATGTATACTCATAGATATATATATCTGGTATATTTGCTTGCATTTTAAAATTAACCTAGGTATACTCAAATGATATGATTTTTTTTTTATATGCTAACTGGTTAATTTAGAAATTTGGAAAATGTGAGGCTGCGATCTTATTTAATTTGGTGGTAAGGCATATGAAAATTAGAGGAGAAAAAAGTTGTTCTTCAAAATAACTAGTTTCTTTTTAAAAGTATTGCGCAAGTTTTTTACTTTATTTCTCATATAACATCATCCCAGGGAGGTCCCTAGGAAGTCCCTAGACATTCCTGGGATACCGAATGATTTCTTAGGGACCTCTCTGGGAGGATTTGTGCTATAAGGGTTGTTTATAGAGGTCGGAAATATCTATCAAAATAAATATCGATACTATATCGTTGCATAGAAAAAATATCGATTTATCGATATATGATTTTTTTAAATTTGATTTTCAATTTTGCCAGAAACAAAATTTTTCGGGGCAAATTTCTACTTTTCATGATTGCTTTTTTGTAAGGTGACTCTTTTTTCAACTGAAATGGATCAATTACAAAAAAAAAAAAAAAAGAAAAAAAAAAAAAGAAAGTTATATTTTCGCTTAATTGGTGCAGTGATTTTAAGAAAAATTTAGATAATTATACATAGCTTTTAAGTATATAGCAAAATATTGAATATTGGTGACATTTTAACTGTCTCTCAGTCAAGTTCAAACTTAAGTTTTGAAGTTTTTGAAAAGGGAATAAAGAAAATTGAAAATACACATGGAACTACAAAACGATCATCCAAAAACTAAAAATGTGTGAAAATATCGATATAATGGTGGATATCTTCTATCGATATTTTTTTTAGAAATATCATTAAAAATATCGTCTTATCGATATATTGCCGACCTCTAGTTGTTTAGCTTTTTAAAAGATTATAGACAAAATTATATGGCAGCTTCACCAAAATAAAAAACAAATTCTGGTAAATACAAGGTGTCTATAAAAGGTTGGATACATTTTGATGTTGAATAATTCATAAAATAATGAAGACAAATTTAAATTGATAACACTAATGGCTAGATAGACTCAAAAACTTTTATGATCCTTGTCAATGGACTTCCACGTGGCCGGATATCAAGACGGTAGTCAATTGCGTGCCAGGTACGGGCAAGCATGTCAGCATCCACAGAGGCTATTGAGGCTGTAATCCAGGCCTGTAAGTCATTCGACACTTTCCTCCTGTACATGATGTCCTTTACGAATCCCCAAAGAAAAAAGTCCAGTGGCATTATATCAAGTGATTTGAGTGACCAAGAGGGAAAACATACAATTAATAACTCGCAAAGACGATATTTGCAAAAGAAACGAGAAAAACATAAAATTAATAACACAGGCAGACGATATTTACAAAAGAAATGATATTCAAATGGGAAAAGGAAATTTTCTATGGCAACGTTCACTATTTATATAAATATATGAGTTATTCTATGTATAAATACCATAAGTTTGTTTATATCTTCATTATTTTATGAGTTAAACAACATCAAAATGTGTCGAACCTTTTATTGACACTCTGTATTTCTTTTTAAACAACAGTGCACTAAAAGGAATGTTCACCAACAGAAATGGACATGGTTTTAAGGTGAATAATAGCCCTTTAGTCACTGGACTATGGTAATCGAAGTAACGTCAGAATTGAACTATACTTTCTAAGACCTTGTAATACTAAATTAAAGCCCTCGTGTTGCTGACGGCGCCAGATAATCTGAATGCAACCAACTAAATTAAAGATACAACGAGCCAACATAAAATTACAGATTTTTTTTTTACATTTGAATTTTTGTATTATTTGGTTCACTTCCTTTAATTAGTTCAAAATTGTTAAAAACATGCGATTATGTTATTTAACACTGATTGGAAAAGTTAAAGATCTCACAGGCATGCTTTACACAACTCGGAAAATTACTTGATGATACAAAAAATGAAAATGAACTAAATTAAAAAGTGTTGAGTTATTTTTTATTAGAAATATTTTTGTAAAGAATAAAATTGTGTCAATTTAATGAATTTTCTTTGTATGTGATACTCATGGATTTGGAAATTTGGTAGAAAAAATAACAAAAGGAAATTCAAAACATAATATTGAATAATAAATGTTAAATTGTAGAAAATCTGTAAAATAAAGGATTATATTTATTAAACAATCGATTATAAGATTTATAATGATTCTATTTTGATGATACATAAAAAAAACCCTCTGATATTTGTTAGAAATAAACTAAAAAGGACGAAATGTTCCTACTTTTATTTAGAATTTCAAGTTAATAAGAAAAGTAATAAAACATAGTTTTGTACTTATTAACACTGAAATTAAATAATTTTTTTAATGAAAAGAAGATATACATTATAATTAAGCGATTTAAACGAAAATGTTTAGTATTTCATTAATGCAGCAAAATATGTAAACAAATTATCTTGTGTTCAAAGCATAATTTTGATCATAGTGATGAAGTAAATTATTTTCTTTCTGTAAAAAACATATTTCACTGACGTTTATACAAATTTTTAATCAGTTATATTATCGCAAAAGACAATCAAATTTCTGATGTACAAAACTGTTATCATTAAATATTGGCTCCCAGAGAGGTTTAACTACATTTGATTGATTTGGACAAAACATGTCCGTATAATTATTTATTCTGAGATATTGAAATCACTCATTCAAATATTTCATCTTCTAAAACAATTTGACTTCTATTATACAAAAGTGATTTTTAACGAAGTTGACCTAGATTTAAAAAAAATTCTGATGCTAAATTTAGCGTTTACTTCATGGACTTGTCCTTACCTCCTGTTTTCAAGGACAGTTTTAATTTAGCTATTCCAACTTTCTTAGATGTTGAATCAGAATCTGCGTTTTCAAATAAATTAGCTTTGTTTAGTTCAGTTAAAACAATTCATATTCATCATGTCTCAAACTAGTTTATCCAATGAATCGATTTGTTCCAAAAATCGATTCGAAATCTTTACATGAAGATTAACAATCTTACTAGAATTCCTAAAGATTTTATCCACAAGGTATTTTCAATGTATCAAAGTATTGAAGTTTGATCGAAGAATTGATTATACTTGAAGGATTGCGAGCACCGGTGAACTTCCTAAGCAATGATTTGGTCGATGATTTCCTTGAAGCAAACTATGGTTTGGCGTAGAGTCCTGGGAATGTGTGCTTGCAATCAATCACAAGGTGAATTAAAATCGGTTAAAACGTTCAATAGTTGGGAGATATGGTGAATGGAATAATCATTATAGATATTTTAAGGACTCTAGGATAAGGAATGTTGTAGATAGAAATAAACATATTACCAGAGGGTTTACGTGTACTTTTAAACTATTTTGTAGCAAATGAGTACCGTATGTGCTTAATGTCTTTTAGATGGTTTTGTTATGAAATTAGTTTTTTTTTCTAAAATTAATGTTTTCGAAAGAGGCTGTAAATAAAATGCTTGATGTGTTTATCGATTTTAAGACACATATATTCAAGCCTAATGATAGGGCTTTAGCACATTATTAATGATGTTTTAACAATAATTTTTTCATCCAAACTTTATATCTTAATTTTTTTTTTTTAAATTTTTTTTTATTTAATATTTTTTATCTTATTTTGTAACCAAGAGTATGATTTACCTAAAGCAACCAAAATGGTATTAAATGTTTTTGTACAACATTCCAAATTTCATCGGTTTATAAATAGTCCAACTCAGATAAAATCTTTAAAGCAAATAACATGGAGAAACTGTTAAACACTTTAAAAGCTCTTACCGCGTTTTAATAAAAGTAATACATCATATTTTGATTATCACAAATCTGATTATAAAATATTTAAAGAGCCCGAAATCTTTCTGTGACAACAATTTATGCACTTACTTTTTCCTACAACTTTTCTAAGTGCTTATTAACACTGTTGAACAACTGGTCTTCTTGCACAGTGTAAACATGACATAATCCAATTTAAACGTTGTTCAAGTAACTCTTCAAATCCCTCCCCGTATGTTTTTATTTCTATTTCACCAATTACATACATTGTCAGACATATTAACAAAACAGAGACGTCCTGTTCTCCCATCGATTTTCTCCTGACTATGGCAGAAAAAACAATCTTCTATCCCCATCTCTGGACATTTTCGTGCAGAAAGTAAACAAACACGAATAGCATAAATACTCATGAATAACCCAATGTCTCTTAAGAAAACAGCGTGGATGAGGCGTATATCTTTTTTTACTCTCTCAGATAGAGTCGCGTGTATGTTTAATTCATGAATGGGAATTTAGAGAAAAGCCCCTTTCTTTTGTCAAGCAATATTTAGCATTCTAAACGGTCCACTTTCTCCTTGTGAATTTCTTGTATGGAGGCATTTTTATGGGAATTTCGGGAGTTTATTTTTGAATGAGTTTGTGACTCGGAATTTTGTCGTGGTATGTTTTTAGAAATGTAAGTTTGGTAATTTGTTTTATTGAGAAGTAGAGTTGACGTTTGGTAAACGAACTCACTTTTTGTGCTTCTGAGTCAATATTTTGTAGTATGAGTGGAAGTGTTGAGTTTATGTTTTTAGTTTTACAATTTATTTCTAGTGAACAAACTTAAATCTTTAGTTTTTAAGTAACGTATGTTAGGGAATGCATCAGCAGTATAAACTGAAAGTTCTAATAAGTTTATTTTATTTGGATTTATTTTGTAAATTATTTCATTTAAATGAAATAAAGTATTCGATTCAACAAACTTAAATCTTTAGTTTTTAAGTAACGTATGTTAGGGAATGCATCAGCAGTATAAACTGAAAGTTCTAATAAGTTTATTTTATTTGGATTTATTTTGTAAATTATTTCATTTAAATGAAATAAAGTATTCGATTCAATATTTCTTTGGTCATGTATTGGAAAAAATATGTGAATAAACAGGTAATAAAATTTAATATCAAGATATATAAAATATAAGTAAGACTCTCAACATGACACTAACAATTATTCTAATTAGAAAAAGAAAAACACCCCACAATTATTCAACATCTTCATCACAGTTGCGCAAATACGTTGGCCAATATCACTCAGAAATGTCCAATTCCAATGTGGACCGTTGCAGACTAACCGTTGAAACGGATCTTGACCAATCTCGCTCATTTGCTGAATAAAATATATTGGAAGTTTTGAAATGTTGGTGAAGAATTTAAAAAATTAAATATATTTTATGAGAAAGGACGAAGGGGTTAGAGTTTTGACTTGTTTATTTTTTAAGATATCGTGTATTTTTTTCATAACTGTGCTTGAGTTTCGGCCTGGATTGTTCAATCTTTCCAAGCGGTCTGTTTCCAACTTTGGCCAATACCGATGTGCTCCCTGGGTACGTATATGTAAATAAATTAAAAATTAATGGTTTTGCAAACATCACTGAAATCTGATTTTACTGACATTTTAGGAAGAACTACAACTGAGATTTCAGGATGAGTTATTTTGGTCTAAAAAACTAGTTTTTTCTAAAATCTTCCTGGAAAATCTGACTTCAATCACTTTTACGATCCATTTTATTGGAGTTCTTTGGATTATCTTTTCTAAGCTAAACTATTTCATTCTAAACACTCTAGGATAAACTAGTTCCACCAGGGCAAACCTATCAGGAAAACACCGGGACTTTAAACCAGGAAAACTGGATTTTCCCAAAACTTTCTGGATAAACTAGTTTTGTATAGGTCAAATTAGTTTGTTTTGATTAATTTTTCCTAAAATCTTTCTGGAAAATCTGACTTCAATCACTTTTACGATCCATTTCATTTGAGTTCTTTGGATTATCTTTTCTAAGCTAAACTATTTTATTCTAAACACTCTAGGATAAACTAGTTCCACCAGGGCAAACCTACCAGGAAAAGACCGGGATTTAATCAGAAAAACTGGATTTTCCCCAAACTTTCTGGATAAACTAGTTTTGTATAGGTCAAATTAGTTTGTTCTGAAATTGTGATTGGTATGTAACTTATTCATTCAGTTGTATACACACAAAAAAGACACCGAGGAACCATGATAATGTAGATTTGTTCCCGTAATAGAAAAGAGAACCTCGCTCGTGTAATAAATGCAAATAATAACTTTTTTGGAGGGAGACTAATGCATAGCATCGTGACCACAAACAGTTTATCATCATCCTCAGGAGATAGAAAAAGCATCAACACAAAAAAATATGAACAAGGCTACATCCATCAATTTTCTTCTTCTTCTCAGAATGAGTCAGTTTCCTTCCTGCGTATAAGACGAGAGAGCAAAGAAAAAGAACCCACACAGCAAAAAGTAAAAAAGATAAGATCAGGAGATTACATCAGAAAACGTGTTGGATAAGTAGTTTTTGCATATATTTTTTTAATCTTTTATAGGAAGAGGAAAAAACACCGGAAAAACCCTAATGAATGCTTTTATTTTTCATTTTGTTTTTGAAATTATCTCTTGACTTTAATCAATAGATTATCCTCCCCATATTCGATCTCTGTGTTTTTTTTTTATTACAACAAATTTTTCTTTTTTATAATTATGATTACAAATATAAATGGGGAAAAAATTGTTTTAATCATTGGATTGGTAGTTTTTGAGGTATACTTTTTACTGTAATATTAATAAATTACGTTTGATTTGAGTAGGAAATGCATTTTTTAAAATAAATTAATTGACGTATTTTTATAAAGAATTATCTCAAGTACGTACAGATATTAAATGTACTACTTCTTCACTCTTTTCTTATTTAGATACTAGCGTCACCTAACTTCAAATTTTGTAAAATTGGCAAGGAAATCTATTGTATTAACATTCAAATTCAGTGTGGTTTCTCCTTAAAACCTGCCGAAAATGTTTTCCCTCTTGAGAATTAATAGTGGTTTAGATCTTGTTATAATTATTCTCACACCAAGTATATAATGTGTATTTTTTGCTCCAGAAAATATCAAATCTCACTAACCAGTTACAAATATTAAAAAATTGCATTTTTTTAATTTATTACTTTGAATTACCCATATGTATAGATAGGGTAATGAAAGTATAGCATTCGGTCTTTTTTTTTTTTTTTTTTTTTTTTTTTTTTTTGATTTCACCACGTTTTAGAACATCTTGATTTCAAAAAAGTGATCTAGAAAAAATATCTGTTCTGTGTGTACGTGGTCAGTAAAACTCTTGAAGAAATTGACCTACGATGTTCAAATTTGGTGTGCGGGTTGGTGTTAGCCATGGGACCTACCATGAAGGTTTTCGTCAAAATCAAGCATGCGCATAAGGTACCTGTCATTGAAAACATAATGTTTTTCAGTAATTGCTAAAAAACGGCTCTAATGATTTTGATTAAAATTGCTGTGTTAATGCTTTTTAAGGTGTTTTAAACAACCACACCTCCGAAAAATGCGATAAAAGCGTAAAAAGTTGAAAAAACGAATACTTTTAAGCTCTCTGGACTTGTGCATCGCCCATCAAAGATTGATATTTACGCATCTTAAGAACAAGAAAGGACAATGTAATCTGTCCATTGAGAGTGAAATCACCAATTTTGCCATTTTGGCGTGTTCTTTTTTTTTCATGTAAAAATTATTGCCAAAAATATCGTTGGCTATTTCATAACTGGCCATTTTTGTTTATTTAAATGAGGGAAAATATGAAAACGGTAGGTAACACCATGTCAAACTTTTAATTCAATGACCAATATTATAGTATTATAGAGTAAATGAAAATTGGTCGATGTTCCACACCCCTAGTTTTTACTTTTCCTGACTAAAGCTATTTATGTGCAGTGTTATTCTTCAACTTGTATTGCTCAAGGGGAAAAAAATGTAAGAGATGGTAAACAATATCGTGTGGGTTTTCAAATAGTATAAAGAAAAGTAAAAGAGCACGGAGAGGAAAAAATACAAATTTGTAAATATCGATGACAGGATATAACATCGCTGGTTCTGATACGGTTAATCAATATAAATACGATATTAAATATGAATTTACGAGGACTCGCATGAGTCTTTAGTATGGAGTGATCTGTGACGCAGTATATTTTCTTTCATACGTATTAAGTATTGGTAAATGAAAATTTGTAGGGCTTTTTTATCAAAACCGTCTAATGTGACTATTTTGTCTCGCAAAGAAAAATATCTTTCTAAAATACTATGTTTGTATCAATTTTAAGTAGCTGCTGAAAGTATTTTGTGAAAACGAAAGACATCCAATCAATATTGAATACCTGAGTTGCTTCCTTTTGTATTTCTTTCAAAAACAATATCGGAATTTCTTTTGTTTTCGACGTTTTCAAAAGCTTTGTTCAACAAAAAGAGAGCTTTCCTTTAAATTTTTATTGAATGGAATGGTTTGATTTCTTGTTTCAACAAAAGAATGATTTCCAGAGCGGAATGTCAAAGATCGTTTCTTAGAGTCCTTTTATTTTATAAATAATGATCTTTAAGACTGTGACAGTCTCTAAGTCATGTTATGTTCTTTTCATCCTGATAGAATTGTTTTCAAAATCCTATACATTACTAGTTAATGGTAAACTCGTTTGCATGCGTGAATATATGATTTGCTTGAAGTTAAAAGAAGACTTCTGATAGTTTCGAGATTTTACAGGAGATGAAAGAAGCTTTCCTGGATTCTAATAGAGATCAATATCAAATAGAAACTTTACAACGCTATCATACCATTATTAGAATACATAAATCTGCTTCCAAATTCCACCAATGCCTCTGATTTAGTATTTAAAAAAAAATAATCTTATGTTGAGTGTAGAAGTCTTTCTACTTTCAATTACCCCTATGTCATAGGGTAATGAAAATATTGCATTAGGTAAATTTTTTGTTTTGTTTTCACTTGTTTTGGAAAATGCTGCGCTCAAAAAAGAGGTATGAAAAAAATGTCTGTCTGTCTGTGGTTAGCCTCATTGCCAAACGGATTGATATACGATGTTCAAATTTTGTTTATTGATTAGTGGTGGCCATGGGACCTGTCATTAAGATTTTCGTCAAAATTGTGTATGCTCATAGTGTAACTGCTATTGAAGAAAAAAAAATCCTTATTTTCAGCAAGCTAAAAAACGGCTCTAATGATTTCAATCAAAATCGTTGTAGTCTCCTAAGGTGTTCTAAATATTTCCACCTACGAAACTCCCATAGTAATGTGATAAAGGTGTAAAAAATAGAATAAGGAATGTCTTTAAAACTGATCCCTCCTCCTTTGTGCATCGCCAATCAAAGGCTCTTTTTTCTCTTTTCCCTTGCAAGAAAAAACAATGTAAGAATGAAAGAAAAATATATCGCGAAATTTGACAGTTTTTCTTTTTTTATATCAGTGAAAAATTATCGTCAAAAATATCACCAAACTGACCATTTTTTTAATGAATGTAATTATGAAAACGGTACGTAACACTAATCCACGTCAAATATGTATTGGTTGTAGAAAAATCTATGTGCTACTCAGTAGAAATGAAGTTGTTTAAGGATATATCATGAAACTTGAAAGGGTTGTGTTTATTATCCTAAAATATATTATTGTTGTTAGAGTATTTAAAAAAATTCCAAAAAGAGAATCTCAAAAGTAATTGAAATGTTAAATTGATAGTCGCGTCCCCTATGTTGATTACATTTTATAAAAACTAATAATACTTACTAAGCAAAAATAAATTCCATCCGGATTTGCAAATTTACAACACCTGAACATTATTTTATTACTTTTAAAATAATTACTAAAGGTTATTTAAATAATAAAAAAAGTGTCAAGTAGTTACGACCCTTGTGAAGATATATATATATATATATATATGTATTTATATTATGCCATCATATGCTACTTATGTATTCAAATAAAACTGTTTATATGTTTAACTGTTTTATTTCTCATGATTTCACGAAGTTTTAGTAATGTATGCTGCCTAAGTAATTATGTAATCAATTATGTAAATGTTATTGATATAGCTTGGGAAAACGTAAAAGAGAAACAGATTTTTGACATTATCCTTTATTAGTTCTGCAATATTTTGCAGAAAGAAAGGAATCGTGTAGTTATAAGAGGATATATATATGTTTACATTACGATAAGTATATGTTTACGTTTTTTTGTGTAAATAATGCATAAACTAGAGGCAAAAAAAAAAAAAACATGTTTGGGTTTTACGATAGTTGGAGCTTTTTCCGTATTTGGATATAAATGGTATAAATACCTTAGTGATTTTCGTGCAAATACTACTTAGGCACGCAAAAAAAAAAAAAAACAACAACAACGAAATAAGTCATTTGCATTATAATTTAAACATGTAGAATTCTATAATGCTTTTTTGTTTTCATGCATATAATTTTGCCTAAAAAAGACACCATTTGATAATTGAGGGACTGAGAAGCAAAGGGGTCTAAGTGACTTTTCTTAACTTTTGAGAAAATATCCTTTAAAGTTTCTTATTTATATTAAATTCTACGAAAACTAGTGATATCTTTATCCCAGAGGTTAGTATTTGAACAATAAATAATTACCTTACAAATTTAATTTAAATGAGAAACTTCAAAGTGTATTTTCCCAAAAGTTAGATAATACGACACTTCTGTTATATCTTTTTATTTTTTAGTTAATTTTCGTTTTTGTAATTATTTTAAATGCTGATAATTTAAGTGTTAGTTAAGATTAAGGGATGTTAATTAAGGTTACTTAGGTTATGATATTAAATAGGACGTATAAGTGATAATTTCGATTAGTTAATAGTTTTATCTTAATTTTTTTCAATTGATTTTTTTTATTTAAATTCTGCAATTCTCTTTTTTAAAAATATTCTTTGAAATATCAGATTATTTTACAAATAAAGATTATTTAACAATAAAAATAATTTTAAACAAATATATTTTATAATTGCGTCTCCATTCGGGTGAAAAACATCAATGTATTTTTAGAAATACTTTTGATTTGACCTCTACCTTAATCTAAAACAAAACAGACATTTCCTTTATTTTAAGATAAGAACCGAATTGGCCCTTACACCTAAAAGCAGAACCTTGTAAAAAGAAGTGTCGTATTATCTACTCGGCTAAAAGAGTCTTTTAAGGGCTATATAAACATCCCCTTTCCAATTTTCCCCTTACAAACCACAGATGAAATTGGCTGCGGGTAAGCATTTCTCTCCGTACAAAACATTTCTGTTTGAAGATAAACAGAGAAAAGATAACTATCGAGAAGATAAGAAGAAGCGTTGGTGGTTTCACGGGTTGTTTGAGACAAAAAGAAAACCCAAGGATTTTCTATGAGAACAAAGTGATGGAAGGATGGTTAGTGGGGATTTGTTTATAAAAAATGTTGATTGGTATTGTTTGTTCATGACCTAAGGAATTGTTGGCTATTTTGTCCTGCAATAATCAGTGGTAATCCTACTGGAAATGGAGTTTCGATGGATTAGCTTATTTTCTGAAGGATGATGCTATTAAACAGTGATTTTGTAAATGTATTACAGGTCTTAAATGTCTTAAGGAATATTTAAACAGAGGTAAAGGATTCAAATTAATATAAGTTTTGTATTGCATTATTTAGAGAGGGGTTTAAGCTTTTGCATGAAACTAATGTGAAGTAAAAATAAAGGTTGGTTGGTTTGTACGCTCAACGACCTATTTTTAAGCACAATGATGGCTAATCAGGCCGGGTCGTACAGCTTAAAGTGGATTCCGAATCACAGCGAACATCCATGCTTAAACTGGGATTCCCTGCGCCTTTGGGATGCGATGTCACAGCGATAACCACATAGCCATTAGGCGGGCCAGTAAAGACAAAGGCTTTTTCCATTTGTTTGTTCTTACGTCTATCTGTCTTTCTGTCATAAATATTCCCAGACCAAACTACAAATGCCACTTATACGTGTGATAAGTTATAGAATAGATATAAGTTTTCAAACTGAAATTAAACCAGAACTTATGACCAGAATTATCGGAAATGGCTACAGAAAGGGAAATTAAAACTGGTTTAACCTAAGCCATTGGTAACTACTTGAAGTACAACGTGTACAATATACATTAGATAACGCTTTCTTTGGAATCCAAAGTAGAATACTCAAAGATGATCCTAGGGGATCATACGTCAATAACAACACAAATTTTGAAATGCCTTACACCTCATAGAATTAACATTAATTTTTTAACCAATAATGTGCATTTCGCATACTTGATTGTTTCTTATGTATTTTACTAAGTAAAAAAATAAAATTTGTTAGTGTTATTTAATCGACTTACTATAGACGTTTTTCTAGGATTGAACCGTTATCCTTTGTGCCTATCTTTGTGTACTCTACTTTTCCTTAAATATGATAAATGATCGTTTGTCAATATAACCCATAAAAACAGAGTTTTTAAAAAATCCTTTGTATGCATTAGCAATTTTTGTATTCATTAACACAGCGACGATATCAAAAACATTTCTATCAGTGGCAAACTACGTTTCAAAATTTATTTATTAAAAATGAATGTGAACGTCATCCAGGTATCATTTATTTATTCTGATTGAAGTAATTTTATTATTTATTTAATAAACAAATTTTGGCAACAGAAAAGAGTTTCAACAGTTGTCGGATTTTAATGCGTTTGAATGACTGCAACTTGGTTTATAAGTATTCCGAAAAAGCGACCTTTTAGTGACAGTAACATTCCAACATTTGATAGAATTCATTGTCATAAACATCGAACCTATCTGCCAAGTTTCAGTCCGATTGGATGACGGCAAGGGAGTTAATTAGTCCTCCGCAGATTCCGCTCCCATCGACATACAAACAAACATAGATACAAAAGCGAAGTTAATATAAAATATTTAAAAATATATTCTTGTTAGAAAAAGAGATTGGCCAAACGCTTTTTCTATGCTATAAACCAAAACTTATTAGAGAAAAATCTCCAATCTGCATTCAATCATCTATCTTTTATTCATAGCATAAAAAAATCGTTAATTTCATGTTATCCAAGTTTAAATGGTATAAGAAGCCATATTGATGTTCACAATCATAGCAACAACAAACTTAAAGAATGATCGAACTGACATATTTTATTCTTTTACCATTTTGTATAGAATATGGGTTACAATTAACTGAAAAAATAGGTATGCTTCATTCATAAGGAATGAAGGACAATAGTTAACTCATTTATCCTATAATATCAATAATAAAACTATTATTTTGTCAATAAAACCCTTTTACAAACATGGTTACTAAACACAGTATGGCATGTGTAAATACTACATCAATATAAAGTATCGTTCATAAAAAAAAAAAAAAAAATAGTTTGGAGACAAAGCCGCGTTTTGTGAGACCTTTTTTTTTACTAGGATGTTAAATGCATTTTATGAACCGAAAGCAGGACAAATAATCTTCGACAAGAAGAAATCATAAACAATGTCTTGTTGACAAAAACAACGTCTGCGTTTCTGATCTTATTCGAATGTCGAGTAACGTCAAAATAATCGTTGTTTTGCTTTCTACGTTGTTGAATCTCTGCGACATCTATTCATTTATCTATAACTACAATTATGTTACCTGCTTACTCCGAAAAAAGTATTTTCTTTTCTGGTTGGTCATCATTTATTTGTAACTGTCACGAAGCGACAAAAAAAAAAAAAAAAAAAAAAAGAAAAAAAAAAAGAAAAAAAGAAGCCAACTACTAGAAAACGCCACTTGGCGTGCAAGGAAATGTCGCCATGGAGATAAGTTCTTCATGCTTGGAAGACGGATATTGCAAACCTTAAAAAAGGAATATGGCGGAAGGTTTAACTGAAGAATGGCGTGTTAGACTTTTGATGTTCCAGAAAATGTGGGCTCAAATATTTTCTTTTAGGATGGAAGTTGTTTACCATATTTTTCGAGACCTAAGGAAAGTTCTGACACTGCTTTCCGACACGTTATGTTCGTATTTTTCTTCTCAGTAGTTTATTCGTTATCTTCAGAACTGAAAAATGTTTTCTTACAAGGATTAATTTATCATTTTGTCAATGTTGACTGAAGTATATTTGTATTTGTGGGCAATAGTTTTATTAAGCTTAGTAAAATCCATATCTATTTACTGTTTCGTGATGCATTATTTGGATTTTTGCAGTAAGGAAATCAAAATTTCAGCTAAGCTAAAAACTCTGATTTATAAATATATTGAAGTTTGACGATTAATGAAGCATGAGAATAAGAAAGAAATTATTAAATGTACCATTTTAGAATGGAATTGATTAATGGAAATATTTAATGTATTTTGATTTGTTGTTTAAAGAAATCCATTGCTATAATTTAGAGAGCCTTCATTTTTAAAAAAAAATTCAAAACGCTGATTTGTTTATGTTACTATCTATGACATCGTTATGTTACTATCTATGTAAAATTGACATTAAATCAAAGCGATATTCTAAAGTTTTATTTTTATTTCTTAACTAATAGTGAATTATTTGACAAGGTTGAAGAGATGACAAACATACAAAACCATTTGGCAGATTTCTTTGTTGAAGAGATGATCGATTTTCATAATAATTATAAAATAACCTAATAACGCTGCAGAATGGATCCAAATGGAATTCATAATGGAATTTAAACTAAATCAATTTTGTAGTGTTAATTTGGAACATTCGGTTTGAATTAAAAGAGTATTAATATTTGTGATTTTTCTATTTTAATTTAATTTTCTACATAATTCTGGATAAATTTTTTTTTTGGTAAAAGATTGGCCAATACCACTTTTACATAATTTTTGGTATATTTTAACACTGCCGTCATAAGTTAAAAACACCTAAATCCAAGAAAAAAACATAGGTCATTGAGTGCATAATCCAAACTAATACTAATAAAGAAAAATAGACTTTGGGCCATTCAGTTTACCTTGAGTCTTATGTTCAATCCCATTACAAAGAAGTTTATTTATTTATTTTATTTTAGTTTTATAAAACATTGAAAATGTTTGATTGTGCAATCAGCATACATCTCTTTTTATACAAGCAGGTGGAGTAGACGCATGCCCATACATTGCTATTTCTGCGCATGCGCAAACATTCAGTTTGGACACGACATACACCGGACCACACTTTCGACCAATTGAAAACAATGCCGTTAGGCCAAGGAAAAAAAATTCAAATGCGTATTTTGACGCATTTATGTTCATCTTTTGAAATTACATACTTTTTTTTATTGTTGCATAGCTTTGTATGACCTATGAACTTGATCAATTTAATGAAATAAAAAATATGTTTTATAAATTTGATATTTCTGTATTGGAAGTTTTATATAGGAACTGGGTATAAAGGGAATGAATATATGCCATTGAGTGTCAAAATATGTGTTAGATTTTTTTTTTTTTTTTTTTGATTTAGTGATTTTCAGCTTATGACTGCATAACAGTACATGTGTTCTTTCTAAAAATAAGTTTATATTACAAAAAAATTATTTAATTTCGGAAGTTTATATTTGACAACCAGTGTCTAAATTTTTAAATGAAATAAAATTGTGAGACTAAAGACAATTTTAGCGATGCAATGTCATACCTTACAATAATTTAATGTTCTAATTAGGGTCTAGAATTATTTAAACTAAAGAAGTCTGGAATCACACAAATATATGCAGATGCCATTGTCAAAAGAATCAAAGGGCGAAATTTAGAATTCATATAAAATTCAATTAATTTTTATACAGTCCTTCAAAAGCATTGATTTCTCTTTTGTTACTATGGTTTCTATTATCAAAGAATGAGAATGGAATTTTAAAAATACCTTGAAAACGTTCTAGATATGCAGTTCATTAAAGTTTTATTCTAATGAATTAAATTTTCGTTTTGTAAATGTAATTTCTAATTTTGAAGTAGTCCCTTTAAGATATTTAAAAGATATGCAATTTTTTTGAGAAAGCTAAATTGAGTGTTTTATGAGATCTTTAGTTTATTAAAATTGCTTTTAAATTTCGCTTGTAGTTATTTCCTAGGATTTAAAAGGGCAATAATATGTGTGTCTTGATAAATAATATGCACAGAAAATAGATTATCTAGTTGGGGTTTGTTTATCAACACAATTTTTATTACAATTTTTGTGCGAGAGTAAAATGAAGTATATGTTATACCTAAAATTATTTGAATTAATGTTATGGAAATCGTCCACTTTTAAAAACTGAAATGTTGGCTTGATTGTTTGGGCATAGAAAAAATCCTAAGCTACCAAAAGTGTGTTAATCGTTTAGTCAATTGAATTAAAGTAATATATAATCAGTCTCGCGAGAGAGTTTCACAAAAAACCATTTATTTTAACACATTGGAAGCAATTGACAAATAGATTTTTTAAAATCATTTATAACTGATTTTAATTATAATACAATTGTTGCGGTGAATTTGACTGCAAAAATTAGTATCTGATCTTAGAAATTTGTAACTAGGAACTTATTCGAGTGTGAAGTCATGTCTCTAAAATTATTACAGTTAAACAACTATTTAGAATAGGATATATCGGTTTCAAAACTTTATTTCATGCGTTGTGTATTTCACAGAATTACAACTCAAATAAGCAATCGAGAGTGAGCTCGATAACACAGCCGAGGAACTTTGAGCATTGGTTCAATTTGAATAAACTCCGCATATTTCGAAGGTGGTTTCATGGTTGGATTTCTCGTGAAGGGATTACATTGTCACGAGCTTCATTACTCTATTAGATATACCTAAATTATAATCCATGAATTATGCATCGGATTAATCTGCAAGTTTCGCTCGTTAGAGCGTTAAAGTCATTAGCTAATTTTCCTCATTTGAGTTTGTCCAATGTCACATTAGCTCTTTGGTATAATAGATCTATTCTATTACCATATGATGAAATAGACAGACCGTTTTATTTTTATTTTAGGCGTGTTAAAGATATATATTCATTCTCTTTATACCTAGTTCCTATACAACACTTTCAATGTAAAAAGGTCAAATTTGTAGAACTTATTTGAATTGTCATTATTGATAATATAGAACCTAATTTTTAGTAAATTACAATGGACATTTTTGATAGAAAGAATATTTTTAGTTTTGAGGTACGTTGCAAAAGAATGTATGTGCTTTTATTAGAATAAAATGAAATAAATTAGGTTGCTAATTAATTTTTTATTCAGGTAATTAAGTACTTTTTACAAGTTTAATTATTCTAAAACACTATGCTACAGATTTTTGCAATGTCTGAAGACGACCCTGACACATTCTCATTAGTCGAAGTGTGTTCTTGCATGCATTTGTACAGGATCACTTTTTAGCAGCAGCATTTTTCAAATTATTTTCAGAAAGTGGTTACTCCGATTATGGCTGATTTCCAGTCTTACAAATTGGTCTGCTTGGTTGTAGTTTCTAGGGTTTTCTTACATTACATACGATATGCACAAATGCGTCTTAAAGTCTTTAACGTGTTATTTACTACGCAGCCGTTCGTTGTTTAGATGTTGTTCACATTTTAGCCCTCAAAGTTGATATTTAGCTTAAGTCTTCATTCGCTCAAGTAGATACAAAGGATTTTTATTTCTGCAAAATTTCTTTTATAAAATACGATTAGAAAAAAAAAAATATATAACAATATAAGTCTTTTAATGCGGTATGGGCCTATTAAACTACCAATAAACTGTGAGTACTCAGATTAAATCATTTATAAATATTGTTTCATGTTATTGATAATATTATTAGCAATTTATTAAATGATAAACGTTAATAATAGTGATTCCAACAATCTTTCATAACAGAATCTTTAATGGTTTGTAAAAAAACATACACTAATAAATATTTTAATCAACCCATTACTTTTTAGACAAATTTACAGGGTGAGAAAAGTCCTTATCCGTATTAAAAGACCTTACGCCTAAACTATTGTACCGATCTCTTTTTTTTTTTTTTAAATAGAAGGTTACTGATTAAGCTTTAATAAACAAACAAACCTTACCTAACTTACCTAAACAAACCTTAGCAAACTTCAAGATGTTCTGTTATGATGGATCAGAGGAATGTTATGTCGCCAAGTAACCTTCACACTGCATAATTTTTTTTATCCTTCAAACGTATTATCGGCCAAGATACCAGGGTTGAAAAAAAAAAAAAAAAAAAAAAAAAAAAAAATTGTACTCCCCCTCCCTTTTTTTTTTGGTTAAACCAGGTATTTTTTGGTTTAAACCAGATTTTTTTTGGGTTAAATCAGATTTTTTTTGGTTTAAACCAGTTTTTTTTTTTTTTTTTTTTAAATTTTTAATTTTTTTTTCTTAAATTTTTTTTTCTAATTGCATGAATGCGTATTTATAAATAAAATTTGACATTAACTAGAATGATTAATGTTCAAATAACAAACAATATTCCTTCTGAAAATAATTTAAACTAAGTAAATAAGCAATTGCTACTTATGTGGACATTCAAATTATATTAAATTTTAGTATTATATTTAGAAATACAATTTTTTAAATTCAATAGATACAATATAATACAATAGTAATTTTTTACTGCATTTACATTGAATATTGCTCTTAGATTAATCAGTTATGGTGATAAGTTGTACAAAATGATATTTTTAAGGTTTAGGAATAAGTTATTAAAGCACAAAATCTATATTTAGAAACAAATTTAAAATGCAGCTTATAGTTTAATTTTAATTAATTTTGAATAATTATACAACATTAATAAATCCATTAGATCAATATAAAACTTATTGTTGATACTTATAAAAACTTCAATAGTCTTTCATTATAAGATTATAAGATATATTTAAAAAAAGTTATTTACAACAACAAATAATTTAAAAAATCTAATTATAAATAAACAAATAAAAATACAGTTTTAAATTATTCTTTAAAAAACCAATTTGTTTTTTTGAGAAAAAAACCATTTGGTTTAAACGCTACTGAGGTAACACGTCTTAAAATTTACTAATTTTATTGGTATTCATAAGAGCTTAATTAGTGCACCATCAACATATAAACAACCATAAAAAAATCAGTATATTAGTTTTAATACAATATTTTATTTTTATCCTGACAAGATTTTTTGTTTTCCTTGTATCCTAAAACTCATTTTTTATAATTAACAAGTTAAAAAAGCGATCTTTAATAAATAACGATTCAAATTTCTCGATGTTGCCCCATGTACTTTTTTCTCTTATGCAATAATACTCTCGGCTAGTCTGGTAGCAATTAGTGTAAGTACAGTAAGCTTTAACCCGCTTTCAAAGGGTTAATTTTATGCTCTGTGGAGTTACAGACCTTCATTTATCAATGTTAGCTCTCTCGCGTGGACACTTAAGCGACAATACCGTACATTACATCGTTATGTGACCATTTAAAGGTACTTTGTATGCGAAAGAACATCTTTTCTGGACAAATTAGATCTCAGTCTATTGTTAAAGGAGAGGAGTGATATTATAATTATAGGGTGTTCTTTGTTTATAAATTTTTTAAAGAAAGTGAATGGTTTGTAATGAAGATTACAATTTATTTATCAAAATGTTTTTTAATGGGAATTTATGTTTAATTGAATTTATTTTGTATGTTTTTATCAATGTTCTTTCATGTATACATTTTTATTTTCTTCATTATATTTGTTTCTATGTTATAGCTAATATGATTCATTCGGATATTGTACATAATAAATGGTTATTATGTATAATAACCATTTATTACGTTATAATATCTAAATTAATCATATTACCTATAACATATATAGTAATATTACAGCGAATTAAAGTTGATGAGTTCAGTTCAAAATATAACGTTCTTAAAGTATTTGCTTTGGATTTGAATAGATCTGCAGTTTTAAGTTGGTTTTTAGTTTAATTTCAATGTTTTTTTTTTAACTAACCTCGTGTTATTTAATAACCTGGTATTGGATAGATAACTGGCAAATATTTTAGTTGTTTCTGAGAGTAAGGTGCCTGTATTTTTTTGGAAAATATCAAATGATTTCTTTTATAGTATTTTATAGTAAGGTATTCGTAGAGAAAAAATGTATTAAGTTAAATTTGACAAGTATCTTTTATATTACTAAAATATCCTGTGATAAAATTTCTATAACTTACAAAAATATTCATGTTTCATAATATTTTTGAAACAATAAGAAATATTCTTATTGCCTCAAAATCTTTAATCTGAGGCAATAAGAAATAAAATTTTTTCATTCCTCAAATTTTATTTTCGTATTAAAATTATGTTTTTACATATGACTATTCTAATTAAATTAAAGTTTAAAATATGGATATTAAAGTTGATATGTATTAAGATAAAGTTTTAAAGATTCCTGTTTGATACAAAAAATATTGAATTCAAAAATATGCTAAGCAAGTTTTATTCAATTTTGATATTTTTAAGGATAATTATGTATCTAAAGTAGATTACCACATAGATTTTTTAGAATTGGATGTTGACATTGTTTTGATACATAGAGGATAACAATTTTTAAATAAATAATTTTAAAATATTCTTATATATTTTGTTGTTTTACAATAGTAAGCATGTTTACGAAAAGGAGTTTGTGGAGAAGAAATATCAGTCAATTGAACAATAAACTACTGTTTGCAAAATATAAGTAACGAGGACGGGAAAACTTCAAAACACAATAAATCTCTTATCAAAACATTTTGAGACATCTGAAATTGTTTACAGATAAAGAATAAGAGACATACATCAACTTTATCATGTACTAGATTTTTCTCGTGCGTTTCCAAACTTGTGAAAATATTTATATATGACAGATCAGTTGATGGATATGGATATCAAATATGTATTTAGTATTTCACTTTGAAAGACATGTGTTTGGATTTTATTTTTGAGTTAGATATTATTTTAACACATTACATAAAAATTGAAATAGGAAGAAATAAAATATACTAAATATAGTAAGTGGTTGTCTAAACTAGGCTTATGGTGGTAAAAATTGGAAAATATTTAAATAAAGATAAAAATAAACATGGACATAATAAACATAATTTTATTTATTATGGCTTTGGCTTGCTTTTAAAATGGCGACATACTTCCAGGAAAACAAAATAATTACAATGCGCGATTTTAGGATCCAGTTAAAAAAGTATATAAGTAATGGGATAAAAATAAATTATTACACATAAAAAGTAAATGCATTAACTAAATTTCCTGTTCGATCTCTAAGACCACATTTTTTTCGAAATTCTAGAGTGTAGGAAACAAAATTAAAGATTGAATAGTAATATTTTTCTTCAGAGAAATAAAAAAGGCCATAAAATTATCTTTGTATTTATCTATAAACAAGAATGAGACTAACAAGTATAAGTAGGTATTTTATAAACAAAAAGAAACACTTTGATTGATATACAATACATAAAATAACGTTATACGATTTGTAAGTCTATTTTCTTAAAAACAATTTATTAATGAACCTGTCATGTTTTTATGATGTCATGTACATAATCATTTTAAGTTTTCTCAACTTCGGAGTTTCAACATGCCTTCAGTTTCCAAAATATATTTTAGACGTTAAAAGTCACAGATACTTTTTAATTCAGAATTTTAAAGTATATTCACTAAATATGATTGTCAGGAAAAGTGCCTTATCTTGAACTACATGCAATAGTAGTTGCCGAAACACTGTGCAGTTTCTCGGAAAACCATGAAACTGTCTATGCTGACTTTTTTAAACGTATAGTATGGTCTGAAGTCTTCAGTTAATGTTTGCAATTCTTGCATATTTGCTACAAATGTAAATCTAAAATCAAGCCAAATAACTTTATCAGTATTTTGTAAAACTTGTAAATGTGACTGAAATACCAGATAAAAACGTATCTAAGATGTAGTATGAGGCTTCATAACATCGCATTAGTTAAATGATATGACTCGACTGAATATGATTTCAAGCCTAACATTTTGTGTGGTATTATTTACGTAATAAACTGTCTAGACTGAAAGAGTGTCTATGCTTTGAACGCTTGGGATTAGGGAGCTTGTATTATGAAATAAACCCTTGCGCCTGTCGTTTAAAAAATAAATTTTCCCACTTTTTCGATATTTTAAATCCATTCCCATTCACATATAGAATTCAATTAAAAGCATCCTAAGATATTGGCAATAAGTCGTTTTATTAGATTTCTAACTTAGCTATCAATTAAGATAAAAGTTCTCAATATTGCGGAGGTTATATTAGAAGAATTTTTCTTAATGCTGCCTATAAATGTATTACATATAAAGATTGTTTTTTTCTTAATATAAGATAGAGATACAGGGTAAAATTCAAATGTTCTCAAAATACAGCAAGGGCTCATTTAAAGGTAGTGTTTTTATGAGTAAATTGTTTAAAAAAGGCTATAAAGTTACAGAAAACTAATTTTTATACAACTCTAGAAAGGGAAGCGGCCAGTTGTCAAAGTGTTGCTGATGTCAAATAGAAATATCGCAAATAAACTGTATCTTTAGAAGTAACCAAAATACGACACATTTAAACAAGACCAGGCACCACTTCAGAAGTTGAAAATTAGGCACTATAACTTTTTTAATATTTTAATGGGGGATTCTCTGGAACTAACGCATAGGACATTGCACTCTTTTTACTACTCGTAAGCAGGTTGGAACAATGATACGAGGAGTATAATACTTATGTTTTTGTTGTATATTTGATTTAGTTCAAATATTTATTTTTTCTAATATGATATAACACACAAATATAACTAGTAGATTCAACATAGTTTTGCTTTAAACTGTATTTTTAGCCCACCAAAGCACGGGATACGGACGTGTTCCTTGCGTCAGTGGGTTATGCATGTATTTAGTTAAATTCTTCCTATCACTTGTACGTATTCGAATAAAGAAGTTTATTTGCAGCTGTCTTTTTAATTGCTAGAATTAAAATTGGTTATGGATGTAATAAAAGAAATAAAAATGGCACAAAATTTGAAGTTTAAATATTTATACCGTATGGAAACCACAGAATATTTTTCTTAATAAAAAGTCACAAAAAAAAAGTATTTGAATATAAAATTTCAGAAGAATGAAAATAAAACCATTTTAATGTGTAGTTTCTACAAAACGAGAAACTTTTTTTGAAAGCGTCATCTAGAGTTTTGTCACGAATTTACCAAAAGGGTTTAGGATTGCTTTGGAAGTATAAATCCTTCGGGAATCTGACTTAAAAGGTCCTCCATAAAATCTAACAACATTTGAAACTCGAATGCTGTATAAGGGGTATTCCTTCCTGTTTCTTCAAGCCCGTATCATCCAAGTGCATCGAAGAATGAAAATCCCAGTTTAAGGCTGAAATACTGAATAAAAACAGTTTCCTAAAGATTTCAAATAAAATGACCGGGATTACCATTTTTTGCTTTGTAATGATTTGAAACAGATAAAAACTCTGAAAAGAAAAGTTGGAGACGCATCTGTTCTTTAAAGATAAAAAGGACATCGTCCAAAATCAAGGCTTTCAGATATTCTTCAGAGGGTTAGAAAAAATGTTTAATCGATTTTAAAATGTGGTAAAAGGAAGAAAAAAAATATATATATTAGAATGTTAATATTTATCGAAGCTAATTAATTAAGTCCAAGGGGAAAATCTTCTTAATTATGAAAAAGTGTATCAAAATGCAGTTTCAAATGTAAATGCAACAAAATTCGAAATTAAACAGTGCAGAGGAGTAAATAATTTCAAAATAAAAATGTTCACTGGACATTTCTCGAATACATTATTTAGAAATGTAATCGTCGTAGGTAAATTAACACTACATTTAAATTATTATGTCAATCTTCAATAGCATAATCCTCAAATCTCATAAATCATTCAACCTTCTGCTGAATCACCAGATCATTTTTTAAGTAAATTTTTTTAAAAAGGGGTACTTTATTAGACAATTTAGTTCTACATTTCTTAAATACCATATATATTGCGTCTATATCATAAATATTACACCAAAAGAGTTAAAAGTAAAAAAAAAAAAAAAAAAAAAAAAAAACCACCGGATCAATGCAATGCTTTTGAAGAAATTTTACAAAATTTCTCAATTAAAATCTTGCCTACTGTAGCAATTATTTATATTTAGTAAGAAACTATTACTTATATTCACGAATAAGAAACTTTACGAATATGGTCCAATACATTATTTAAAAAATGTTAATGTAATTATATGGAGACAATCTTGTGCTATGCAATGTAAATAAATAAAAAAATGTTGAGAATTTTTCCATTTGTTTGTTATTACAAAGTTGCACGATTCTTCTATTTGTGATTCACAGTTACAGTTCAGGAAATGACTGCTTAAATAATCAAAAAACTAAATCGCAAGAGAACGTGACCAATTTATAAACAGAATTATTTCTCGAAGGCTTTTCTAACTCAAATATTCGAATTTTCGTAAAAGAATGTGAAATAAAAGTAAAAGGTTTTAATGGTAAGTTGAGGAAGTCCTTGGAACTTTTTCAGTACCAAAGCGAGAAAAATAAAATTTGGAAATAAAAGTAAGATTAAAATTTAACACTAAAACAAACTGCGTATTTCGCAAGGCATAATTGAATTGGGTATCTGAAAGAGTAAATTTCTACTTTTATTTTGTAAGATAGTAATTAGTAATAGTTTCGTTAAATGTAGTTCTAGTTAAAATTTTTTAGTGAGAGCAAATAACTGAATATTTTGACTTGGAGTTTTTATTGAATTTTTTCTGCATTATAAGTTCTTATATTCACTAGAACATGAAGTAATTTTTTGACTGATAAAAATAATATCATATATTGCCTTAAACATCAAAATATATGCAATTATACACGGATATGTATCACGGTTATGCTCTAAATTTTCATATCAAAAAGTGTTCTACTCTTGTTAATTTGCACTTAATGCTTATTATTATGCCTTTTTATGACAGTACTGGGTCTAGAATTTATATCATGTAATATTTTAATAGATTAGCTTTATTTTTAATTTTAGATTCTATTCAACATTGTATTACTTACTATATTTGATATCTTAAGAATTGGTTCTAAGAGTTTAAATCACCCCATGGTAACAACTGATACAATCATATGGTATAACTACTGAAATTAGTTTTTAAATATAGAGATTTATGTTAAACAGTCTTAATATATATGACAATTAAAATTATTATTTGTTTGTGGACTGCAGAGGAATAAAAGAAATACGAGATAAAATTGAATCAATTTCAATAAAAAAAAAAAAAAAAAAGTGAAAAAGTTAATAAATTTGAAATTGCTCTCATAACATTAAATTAGATTCGTCATTATCAGAAGTATCCATTACAATTTACCTTCATGCTCATTAAATGAAGGTTTTATTACGTAAAAACTTCATTTAACGTTGAAGATATTGTTACTCATAATTTTTTAAAGGCATTACTTGGATTTATTGAGAATAACAAGATGATTGGAAAACTTTAATACTTGGTATAGAAGACATTAATATATTTTTTAATAACTAAATACCATAATTAACAGTTTAAAGGAAAATAAGCCCAATTAATTAAAAGCGTTCAAGTTTATTTTTGAGACAATAATTTCAGAATAAAAATTAATTATTTGACAAAATATTTTTTCAACAATAAAATATTATTACTTTTTCATTTAAAAATCAACTAAAAAAGATGTATTCAACTTACAAAAAGTTAGCACTTTCTTTAAACCATATAATCGAATACTTTCTTTTCAAGAAAACATTCCACAAGAGTATAGAAATGTATTAGAAGAAAAGTTAGTTTCCTTCAATTTACTCTTTTCGAATTCATAAAGAATGCATGGTTTCAGCCTTTGGCAAGTGTGTCTGAATAGACGGCAGTTTTAAAGTTTCACAAAAAAAAGTAGCGCACACTTACGCTTTTGTTGAAAAAATCCAATTTTCAGAAGATATCTTGAAAATAAATTCTGGAATGGAATGCTTTGGTAATTTATTATTTATCGTAGATTGAAACTCAGAAATAATTAGAATCACTTTAGTAAATTACTATTTGAAATAAAGAGAGACATTGTAGTTTTGAGAAATTTAAGGGACAGTTCTTTGAATTTAAAATACGTTTAGAATACAGTATGATCTAAAACAGTTTTGTTTAAAAAGAAAAATAATATTTTATGTTTTTCTGGACGGTTTTTTTTTTTGTGACGATTCCTTTTGCACCCTTTATTATAAAACCGAAATTGATGAATGATACTTAATTTTAAAGGCTAAAATTTCTGCTTCTGATAAACAGTTTATTTACAATTAAATGTAATTCGTTTTAATTTTTTTTTTTAATTTTTTTTATATTGGTATTCTATGAGAGCGAACTCTCTGAATAAAGCATTTTGGTACTGTATGAGAGGGGATTCTATGAAAAGATTATTAGTATTGTATGAGAGGAGACTCTATGTGTAAGTTATTTTAGTACTCTATGTAGAGAATATTTTGGTACTGTATGAGAGGGGACTCTATGAAAAGAATATTTTAGTACTATATGAGAGGAAACTCTAGGTATAGGTTATTTTAGTACTCTATGTAGAGAATATTTTGGTATTGTATGAGAAGGGACTCTATGTAAAGAATATTTTCGTACTGTATGAGAGGAAACTCTATACATAGGTTATTTTGGTACTCTATGTGAGGGGACTCTATGTAGAGAATATTTTGGTACTATATGAGATGGGACTCTATAAAAAGAATATTTTAGTACTGTATGAGAGGAAACTCTATGTATAGGTTATTTTAGTAGTCTATGTGAGGGGACTCTATGTAGATAATATTTTGGTACTGTATGAGAGGGGACTCTATGTAAAGAATATTTTGGTACTCTATAAAAAGGGCCTTTACGTAGAGGTGAAACTCTATGAGAGGGGATCCTATATAGGAGATATTTTGTATTGCATAAGACGGGATCCTATATAGAGAATATTTTGGTACTTTATAAGAAAGGACTCTATGTAGATGTTATTTTGGTACTCTATGATAGGGACGCTATGTAGAGGTGATTTTGATACTTGGTTATTTGGAAACTTAAAGTTAATTGGAAAGCTTAAAATTAAAAATTAAATTATGTATAATTACAGTTATTTAAATTCCATAGAAAAATAAAAAGTCCCAAAAGATCCACTTAAAATATCAATTATATCCTTACAATGTCTCAAAGTATAAAGGGTGGTCCAAAAATGTTTTAAATGGTTTATTTTTTTTTATCTATTAGAGATTAGAAAGTAGTGTATATCGAAAATAAAATGCCTAAACTAAGGAAAAGTTAAGTAGTCATAAAAAGAACTAATAACTTTTTTTCTGATTTATGATGATTCAACTTTAATATAACCCTTGTAGAGTGGAAAAGTCAAAAGTTAATTGAAAAAGTCTCCCGGAAGTTTAATCACATTAATAAAAAATACAATAAATTTTTATAATTAATGGAAATAGAGTGCATTAAAAAGAGTAAGTTACACCACTTTAGAAGAAGGAATGTAGAAACTATAAAGAAATTGAATCTGTAATAGTGTAATAGCATTAAAGTGGTTTTGTTTGATTTTTGAATGTGTTATATTTCACTTAATTTTAAAGACATGATCACAATGGGTTGTTAAACTATCATAATTTTAAATTGCAATTGAAAGGATTTTCCATACAATGATTTCATTGGCATTGAAGAAAGATGTGGTAACTTCACTTTTGACCTCAAATTATTTTTTGGTAAATTTCGAAATAAGGAATACAAAACCTATCAATTAACAAAAGCTGTAACTTTATTACTGAAGTAAGAGTTAGTGTGTAAAGTGTGATATGCATAAGCATTTTTCTCTACTGGAAATTTTGAGAAATTAAAATTATCATAATCTTGACCTGTTTTTTTTTTTTTTTTTTTTTTTTTTTTTTTTAAAGTTTGCTTTCAAATCTAAGGAACAAATCTAAATAGTTATGTTTAATTTTTTTGTGTGGATATTATAAGGACTCGCAATTTTTTAAAAATAAGTACAACTTAGTTGGAACTTTCAATGGTAACAGCTACAGTTGTATATGCTTGATACTTTTGAATTAATTAGGTGGCTATAGTAATTGGAATTTGGTATTGGAAGGTCAATAAAACATTGAGTGTTTTTATGTAATTATATTTACGATTTATTTTAGTTTTTAAGTTTCATTTTTAGGACTATCAGTTAAAGTTTTTAAGGTTCTAGAGTATCAATACAAAATATTACTGTCTACTTAAAAGACTACTATGATCTATTTAACAGAAATAAATGTAACAAACAATTCCTGAATTATGTGGAATACGATCTGAAACTACCATTCAGTATTTTATTCCTTTTTGTATATCAGATCAATTTACCAAAATACTTTTCGATTTGTGACGTAATCCTTTCCGTATGGTAATGTTCCTTACTGTGCATAAAAAATATAGACTTCCAAACACATCAAGATGTGAATCTTTGAACGACACACCCATCCATATTGGAATTCTTTTAAATTTCCCAAGAAACAAACAAACTGCTGGATATCGTATAAAACATAAATAAACTGAACTGAAGATAGAAACTGCATCAGAAGGAATATCGAAAGAAACTTCAGATTGCTCCTGGGTGAAAATAGAAAGAAACTTTGAAATGAAAACGGAACCTTGAATGAAAAGAAAATGGTATGGAAATGAGATCTAATGCTATTCTCCCAGGAAATCTTCTTGGGAAATTTAAGAACATATATTTTTGTTCTTAGCAAAGGAGAAAATAAAAAAACTAGCTTCAAAATATAAGAAACAAAGCCAAAAAGCCGATTAGGCAAGATAAGATTTTTTAAATAAGTTTTCGTTAAAAACGCTAAGAAAACAAAAAATTCGAAATCCTATTAACTCTCTGAAAGTTAAAAAAAAAAAAAAAAAAAAAAAAAAAAAAAAAAAAAGAGTTTCTTAAATCACGAACTTATATTGACAGAGTTTGATCATTAATTTTGTGTGGGATAAGATTCATTTAAAAACTGCCGGTATTGTTTTATAAAAAATAAAAAAAGGCATTTGTGATTCAGATACTAGGTTAAAGATCAAGTTCTAATGACAAAAAAAGCTCTGAGTTCTTTTAATCTGAAACTCAGTACGTTAAAGTACGTTATCTGTGGAAAGTAAGTAATGGCGGTTTTATTAACAGGCCTATCCTAACAAGTACTCTCTTTTTGGTTTTATTCAACAGCGAAGCGGTAATAAAAGGTGCAGAGAATTATGTTGAAGTAGATAAAAGCTTTACCCTTTATCAGTTCGAATGGTAGCTTCAAAAAGTCGAAGTAATGAAAAATCTTTACATTTACTTTTCTGTGTTTGTACTACACAAATCAATTATGGAATACACATTTTTTGGCAGTGTTTTTTTATTTTTTATTTTTTTAAAGTATCTTTTGAGATTATGCGTTTTATGCCCCCCCCCCCCCTTTAAACCATTAAAATACTAAAACCCTAAAGGTTAGTATTCTACTTAGTGGTGACATCTAGTGATGAGAAGAGACACAACCACAAATTTTAACTGCCACAGAGAAGGTGTGGTAGCTTACCTGCAATACCTTCCAACAATGCACCGAAAGGTACTTTTGTTTACTTTCAATTACCCATATGTTTACATAGGGTAATGATAATGAAGGTCATAAATAAATTTCTAAAAAGTAGCAGATCGGTTTTAGTTTCAAAAGTTTCTAGTTGATAAAAATTTAGTAAAGCATTTTCTGCTCCAATTGTTCTTAATTTACCAATACTCTATAGTAAGAATATCTCTCCGCTTATCCCAAAAATAGGACGCCGGAGAAGAACAAGACAAATGAAAGGACCAACCAGAAAAGCACATAAATATTAATTTTTGCCTTAAATGTTGTTTCCTTTGCTTAGGATACATTTTACATGCTGAACTGATTTGAGATTATTGAGAAGATCCCGCGTAAGCAATCAGTATTTGGCAGTGTAGATATTTTTAAAAATAATATATTAGTTGAAATGTTTGAAATTCTGTACACATAATAAATTAAACTGATATTTTTCTGATAAAACTCTAACCTCCCAACAATATTAATTGAGATTTCTGTAGTAATTGTTTACAAGGTTCCTTCATAACAACCACAATTTAGTACATTGTGCCTCAATGAAATCAAAAATGGCCTCTTGGTCACTTTCATTTGTCTTCATTACTTTTTTTGGCTGAACATTTTTTGGTGAGATCTATTATAAAATCTTGATTTTTTTGGAGACATCAATTCTTTTTGCATTGCTTTTTGTGTTAGATGAGTAAAATGGGATTGATGGATGTATTAACCAGAATATTCATCCACGTTGCAATATTGTAGAGAATATCAGAAATAATAGTTGAAAATGTTTTGAAATATCTGGTTCTTTATTATCTTTGATTATTTTTAATTAAAAAATTATGTCTTTAGTACATTAAATTGTTTTTCTTAGTGATGGATACAAAAATCAATTGTTTTAAACAAGTGGGATCATGTTTAATTGGTTTTAGGAAATGTGATTTTGTTATTTTCAGTTATTTAAATAATTTATCTTAACTTATAAAATACATTTAAAACATCGATATTAAATTATGTGTTTTAATGTCTGGATGATAGGGATGAATTTTGAAAGTAATATTTAACAGCTGGAATTCGAATTCAAAATTAATTCTTTTCTAGCACACAATTAAACAATGCATAAAACAAATTATTTCTTAACATACACATCAGTGTTTGAAGTAAATTAATAATTATATTAAAAATCACAAATCACTTAATCATTATTTCTAGAAAATAACACTTTATAATTAAAAACACATAACAATAGAACACCTTTCACACTTTAATCCTATTCAAGATGCAAAAGAAACCCCACAACAAACATATTATGTGCCAATTTACAATCTTACCAACTCTCGCCACACACAAACCTAATACCACATTACATTTAACATTTAAACCTCTACTCGAATCAAAGTAATCACACACTACGATAACAAACAGAACCCATATATTCAATGCTAAATGACTACAATATAACCAAGGATCCTGTAACACACCGCTACTCCCATTTAACAAAATACTTTCTTTCAAGCATGCTTTTCCATTAACGAAATTAGTCCATCCCCATTCCTGACAATCCTGTCTATATACCCTAACAATCTACGCTCAACCCTACGCTTTACGCAGCTTGGGATCAATGAATAATAATTTATTCTGTTCCACATCGTTCTCAATTGGGCTTTGAAGCGTACTGAAAGAGTTCTGAAACAAACTTATTAAGGCGCGAACACAGGAGTGGTGTCAAACTTATGGAAAACAGGGGCTGAGTAATGTTAGGGTACTGGATTGGATGAAGTTAAAATGAAGTAAAGCTTTGCTTTTAAGACTTTTATTTTTTTTAACGTTTATCGAGGCTATTAAAGTGATTGATTTCTGTATGTATTAATGCAAGGCATTATTGTTATTATGGTCCGAAATGAACCAGTTGCTATTTTTTTGTTTTTTTGTTTTATTTAATTTGTAAAGTTGAAATAAGCTGGGCAATAAAGAGTCATAATATATGTTGATGTGCTAGAGTTTTTATTAAAGTATATGTGGTTAATAACATACACTTAAAGGGTTTTAATTGTATAAATTTAAATATATTTTCTGTATGATGTTTGACTGAGAATTTTCTACTTCAGAAATAAAATTTAGAAGTTGTCATTACTAAATAGTTTAAGATAGATTGTACTTCACTAAATTTAGTTTTTAAAGTTATATTTTCATATGTGTTTTTAATGAAAAATAATATTCTAGTCTATCATATACTAAGTGCAACCACTTCCCTATTATGTATTTGCGTGTGACCTTCAAATGAACTATGGACATATGAAATGTTATGTCTGATAAAAATTATTTTCCTTTCTTTTATTTTTCGGAATCGATTTAGCAATGTCAGTCTAACTTAGCGAATTTCGGAAAAATTTAAGTTATTACTACGAGAAAAAAATAAGGTTTAGAATAATTTTTATTGTTCGAAATTAAAGTGTGTAACCTTACCAATGAAAAAAACCCCTCCAAATATTAGTTTAAAATGGATTAAATATGCATTGTAGTTATGGTTTCTAAGCGTTGAGTGAACGCAACGCCAGCGGTTGATGGGTTAATGCAGAGATTTAAAATTGAAATATAGTGTTATAAGAAAGGACGGAGGGGTAAACAAATACGTTTTGTGATGGTTTTGACATGTTTATTTTTAAAAAAAATAGTGTTTTTTGGAACGATGCTCGAGATTTGGCATCGACTGGCCAATCTTACCAGAACCCTTGCTTCCGATATTGGCCAATACCGCTGTTTCATTGATCTAATGTCAATTAATTGTTCATTGAGTCAACTACATATTATATAAATTTGTAAAAGTAACCGTATTTATAATTCAGTTCGAATTTGTAAACTGATTGGACGAAGGATAAGCAGTCTTCTATTATATTGGAAGCATTAGTTGAAATAGTTAAAATCAGCATTTTGGAACCTGGATTATTTTCTACAAAATTGCTTTATGAAAAAAATTCGACTATAATTTATATATATGTGAAAAGATTTTTATTTTTATTAGATAGCTTTGGCAATTGGGTACCATCAAATCGAGACATTAAATTAGGATTGATAGGATAAACCATAAAATCTTCCCGTTCAAGTATCCCAGAACTGTTCTAAACCTGGGTGAGTGCTTTGATATGAAGTGCTTTTACTGGTATTTTCAAAAAGTAGGAAATAACTATTCCTCGTGTATAGATTGTCTCAAATGTATTTTTTATGGAGAACATTTACGACTGTAGTGCCGTTGTGAGGAGTTTTATAAGCTAGTAAAGGAACTTTGTAAGTATAAGCTAGCAAATTTTGAACAAATAAAAACTTTGCTAATATATTCATAAATGGAAAGATTTATTACTTAACGATTCAATTTTTATATGTTTATGCAATTTTAAAAATTTACAATTCTTTTATCACTTTTCATTTTCTTGCATATAGATAACATATAAAATTGAAAAGAATGGAAATTTTAAATAGAAACAGCATTGTAATTTATTATGTAGGACAGCGTTTCTCAACCCTTCAGTATTCGCGGCCCAGTTTTCAATCATAATTTTCATCACGCCCCAGCTTACTATAAAATGTATTCAGCAGTAATGTACACTGAGTATTTTGGATTCTGTTTTAAAATTATTTTTAATTAACTATCAAAACAAGAGTAAAAGCGAGCTAACGTTGGCGATAAACCACATCTGGCATTTTATTAAGCGGGCGGTGAAAACGACTGATGGAGTCTCGAGCATGCGTAAAGCAAATGTTTTCTCATATGAAGAAGGAAAATGTTCGATATCACAAGTTTCAATTCCAGCCAGTTTCATTCGAGGCGATCCTTCTATCGCTATCGAATCTATCGTGAATGTGTATGTTGTATATGTTTTCGTGTTAATTGCAATTCACCATATTAAATATTCACGGTTATAGATTTATGCAGACTCATGGATAAATTTTAAAGTGGAAGTAAGCGAGCATTAGACGATAGTCAAGCATCAACAAGTTTACAGACGAGCGTCGTTCGGAAAATAAAATATTCTCAAGAATACTTAAATTTTGGGTTTACCAGTAATGAAGTAAATGAAGAAGAAAGGCTCCTGTGTATAATTTGCTCAAAAATATTGGCCGTAGACAGTATGAAACATAATAAACTTAAACGACATTTAGAAACGCTTCATAGTGAGTACTTCAGCAAATCCATAGAATTCTTCGAATTAAAATTAAAATCATATAAAAAGCAACAATCATTGTCTGTGAATAAAAAAAGCTTTGATTGCATCTTACAAAGTTTCATATAAAATAGCCAGATGTAAAAAACCTCACACCATTGGTGAAGAGCTTATCTTGCCAGAAGCAATTGAGATTGTAGAAACTATGTTTGGAGATAATTTTTTAAAACAATTGCAGTCCATACCTCTTTCAAAGGATACTGTTGCTCGTCAAATTGGTGATACAGCTGAAGGTGTACAGTGTCAGCTTTTCTCAAAGTTGAGTGACAAATGATTTTCAATACAGCTTGATGAAGCAACAGATAGTAATAAAGATGCTTATTTAATTGCCTAAGTTCGATTTTGTGATAATATGTCAGTAGTAGAACTATTTTTCTGCAAACCAATAGAACTCCAAACAACAGCGCTCGCATTATTTGCTATTTTAAATGACTTCATGAACGAGGCAAATATTCAATGGAAAAATTGCGTCGGAATATGCACCGATGGTACTCGTTCAATGTCCGGAAGATTTCAAGGTATACAAGCACTTGTAAGACAAAAATCACCTCATTGCGTCTGGACACATTGCATGATCCACAGAGAAGCTTTGGCTTCGAAAGAAATGAGTCATAGTCTGAGTTTTGTGTTAACTACGGTTGTAACTGTAGTAAATTATATAAAAATTAGACTCCTGAAATCGAGAATCTTTTCCCCACTTTGTAAAGACAGGGGTTCAGTACATTCAGCGTTACTATTTTATTGCGAGGCAAGATGGTTATCACGTGGGACATTTTTGCAACGTGTTTATGAATTAAGAGAAGAAATCGCCATTTTCCTAAAAGAAGAAAACAGACTGGAAGCCGAGAATTTTCGCGATGGTTTATTTGTGATGAAATTGTGCTACTTGGTTGACATATTCGAGAAATTAAATAACTTGAATCTTCAACTCCAAGGAGCAAATACACATATGTTGGATACGAGTGATAGAGTTAATGCTTTTTGTAGAAAATTGGAATTGTAGAGCAGAAATTTAAAGCAAAAGAACCTAACAATGTTTGCAAATGTGGATGATTGTACTAAAACTTACAAGGCTGAAGAAGAACATGTAAAAGTTGTTTTTGTAACCTTTGAAAATCATTTAGCCATGCTGGCAAAGAATTTTAAAAAGTATTTTCTTGCTGACGACAAACTGATAGTAAGTTATGAGTGGGTTAGGGATCCATTTCATAAGACTCCCGAAGGACTCTCAATGGATTGAGGAAGAAAAGTTCATAGACTTCACGACAAGTAGAAAAATCAAAAGACAATTTAGTAATAAATCACTATTTGAATTTTGGGCAGGAGTAGAGGATGATTTTTCTGCACTAAAAACAAGCGCATTTCGCATTCTATTACCATTTTTAACATCCTACATTTGTGAAACTGGATTTTCTGCTGTGGCCTCTTTGAAGACAAAATATAGATCTCGGCTAAATATAGAAACAGAACTGAGAGTGGCTATTTCTAATATTAAGCCTCCCTTCGAAAAACTTTGCTCTGCAAGACAGGCTCAAGGGAGTCACTAATAATTTTTAAATTTGTTTTTAATTTAGTATGATTTGATTAAGTAAGTTTTGATTTAGTAAGTTGTTTTACTTTATTTGTTAAATATGTCGAAATGTATTTTGTTTTCTATGTGTATGTGTGCTTTCCTTTCAGTCAGTTAACCCATTTTTTTAAATGATATTTTCTCTTGGATATTCTCGCTCCTCCCCTCTAGTGTGCTCGCGCCCCCCTAGGGGGCGCGCCCCACAGGTTGAGAATCGCTGATGTAGGATATCTTTTGTTGTTATTTCTGAAGATTTATTTTAGTTTAAAGGATTTTTTTTTACAAGTTGAGCTTATCATAGCTAAAAATCAGCAACTGTACTCGCTTTGTCGTAATCTCTTTTTGGATCCATGCACTTCCAAGCTGAATTAAAATGTATGTATTAGATATACACTGGTGTCCAAAAGTTAAGCATAATTGATAATTATGTGAATAAAAAAGGAACTGTTCATCAGAATGGCGGGAAACGTGATACGCTAGTGTAAAATGGTTATAAAATAAGGAAGCAAATCAAAAGAACGATAATAATTAATTTTATTATCCAAAGTAGCAGTTTGAAAGAAACTGAGAATAGCAAGGGTTCACACTTTAAAGAAAAAATGAAAGAAAACATTAAATAAAATACTGATGCTGCAGTTTAATAAGGCGTGTGGTCACCTCTGACAGCTAGGCACGCTGCACAGTGATTTACCATACTTGCTATGAGATGATGAATGAGTTGTGGGCTCAAATGGTTCCAAGCTTCTTGGAGAGTTCTCTTCAGTTCTGTAACGGAGCTTGGTGGGTGCGAAAAGGCTGCAATTTGTCTCCCGAGCATATCCCATACATGCTCGATAGGATTTAAATCAGGGGAGTTGGCAGGCCACGACATGCGCTGGATGTTTTCTGTTTTAAGGAAGTCATCAACAAGCACCGCTCGGTGACATGGCGCATTATCATCCATGAATATGAAATTAGGACCGACAGCACCTCGAAACAAGCGAGCATAAGGCTCAAGAACTTCGTCTCTGTATCTTTGACCAGTCACAGATCCCGTGTCAAAGAAATAGAAGTATGTGCGTCCATCATGATGCCTTCCCATACCATTACTCCCCTTGATGGAAAATGATGTCTTTCCGATATGTTTCTTGGTTCAAAACGTGTTCCACGTTCTCTCCATATCGTTACCCGACGAGAATCACTACTCAGACTAAACCAGGACTCGTCACTGAACATCACATTGGCTCACTCTCCCACACTCCAATGTTGATGTTTCAAACTCCAGTTCAAACGAGCGCGTTTCTGAGCAGACGTGAGGGGAATGTAAACTGCTGGTCTTCTAGCATACAGGACAGCATGATTGAGTCTCCTGTAAACAGTTTGTCTCGAAATTCGTATTTCTGTGGCGACTGTGAGCGCTGAACCCAGTGATGTGGCAGTACTGCCCCTCTGACGCCGCGCACTTATTACCAGATATCGGTCTTGGCGAGGGGTTGTGACTCTTGGTCGACCTGATACTGGTCGTCGGGTAACATCTCCCGTTCTTTGAAACCTCTGCCACAATCTTGAGATCACAGACTGGTTCACATTCAGAATTCGAGACACTTCGTTTTGTGATCGTTCGGATTCCAGCATTCCAACGATTCTTCCTTTCGCAAACATGTCCAATTGGCGTCTTTGTGCCATCATTCACCTTGTTTGATGGTTAACAACGCTCTTTCGCACAGCAGTTGCCCGAAAATTGTCTGAACTACCTATGCTGCGTGAATCGGTTTCTCTGCTTTCCGACATGAGCAGGTGTTTCACGCAGGTCGTAGTCGACTGAAAAGTTTTGCATAAACCCAATGTTTCTTCTTCACCCAATTAATATCAGCAAGAAATTAGGAATAATTTTACGAATATTTACTCCATGTTTTTCGCATTTTACAACTTTTTCTTAACTTTTGGACACCAGTGTATATAAATGTGTAATGCATTGCATTCCTATTACTGAAAAGGAATAAACTACGCCTACTGTATCAGACCCATTACTAGAGAAAAAAAGTCCAATGATAAATATGTACCTTGAAACAAGAATAACTAGTACCATAGAATTGTCGAAATAAGTTATGTCTAGTAAAAAAAAAAAAAAAAATCAAATCGATGATATATTTTCACTTTTAAAAGTTTTAAAATAAAATTGTTTATCCTTCTGTGTCTCAATTACCATTTTCTATGATTTTGAATAAAAAAATTATTATTCCACAAGTGATCGTTTACTAGTTTAATTAAGGTGTCATACCAAATTTAAACTCACAAAATTATGAGTTGTTTTCATCAATTACGTTAATTTGTACCTCCATGATGACTGATTTATGTATTTATTATCTGTTTTTAGCAAAAATATATTGAACTCTTTGAACCTTTGATTGAACCTTTTTTTTTATCCATACATATGTTGTCATTATAATATATTATTATACATTTAGCCAATTTAAAGTTTAAAAGGTTCATGAAGACTAATTATTTGCATATTGGAATTGTGCTTAAGGTTAGAAAAGTATTACTCAAATTATTACAAAAATTAATAAAATATATCAAGTATTTTAGCATTTATGCTTAAAAATAACTTGTTCTGTTTTACTGTAATTTCGCAATCAGCACGCACCATTAATTCCAAATGAACAATAATATGGGATTACAAGAGCTAATTAATTTTGTTTAAATAGTTAAATGACACCTTAAGACAAAAATAACTGTATACTCTTATTAAAAATAATTCATGAATTAAAGCAGTACTTGCGTTTTAACTTTCAATAATCCAATATAGATATTATCTATAGATGTAAAACGTTTGTGATATTTACAATTTTGCGAATTCCTTAATTTAATAGATATAAATGACTGTTAAAGTTTAGTTGTGAGAAATATACTTCAGAGATTGATTTTTTTGTTTAAAGTTACAAAAACAAATACTTACAAACCACGAAAGACCTTCTCAAACCCTCAATTGAATATCTATTTATTATAACATACTTTTCCGACATATTTCTATCAGCACAATTCAAAAACGTTCTTCAGATGTGATGTAATGAAATTGGGTAGAGAAAATATATGTAACACATAATTGAGCTTAAAAGATGATCAACCTTACAAAATACTTTAGCTTCATTTTATTATAATCGTAAATATTCATAAAAATATTCACATACAATTGCATAAAAGCAAAATTGAAAAAATTGTATTCCATCATTAGTTTGGCTCTTTATTTTAATGAGTTTTAACTGAGTCCATTCATAATATCAGAATACAAGCATTTCTAAGAAAAGCATTTTTTTTTTTGTAATAAATTACGTTAATGAATTTTCTTAAAATCTTTTTGTTGTTCAACAGACATATTTCTAAAAACGAAATTCATTCGAAAACTCAGTTTTTTTAATTGAAGTTGAAATTGTGCCTTCACATCTTAGGCATAACATAAATAATCACAAAAAATAGAGAATAAAAACATAATTATGTTTGTTATAAAACTTTCTTTTAAATGGAAAAAGAACCCCTAAATTTGCGCACAAAAATATTTTAATTTCTTGGTTTTTTTTATTTGAAAAATACTTATTTAAAGTAAAAATAAGCTCCTTCAATCATTTTTTTCTATCATAAAAATATTTTTTCCTTTGTTGTTTTCATTTCTTATATATAAATCCTAATTGGACTTTATATTTGCTTATAAATATGAAATTCTAATATCTCTAAAGCTAAAATTAAATTAAAAGCGTATTTTTTTGTGTGTAAGCAGAGTTGATTGTTATTTTTTTCATACTTTCCCATTTATTGTGTTTCTCAAAAAGAAATTATTATTAATGGTCCATTGTTATTATTACTTAGGTCAGCCGCTAATAAATTTCTTGCAATATATGCTTTTACCTCCTTAATTTAATGTTTTTATGTTAAAAGCCTATTACATACATTTATTCATAATTAAACACTGCATTTCTTTTGAAAATACTCTTCGCAATTTATAATAATACTAATAGTAATAATAATAATAATTATTTCTGATTAATATTACAAGACAAATTCAGATTTAAATAATTTTGGAAATGTGTGTAGAGGTTTAGAATGTGTATTAATATTTTCTCTGAATATAAAAATATATTATAATTTATATTCACCTTATGAATTTTACTTACATGTGAAATATGTAATTTACAATTATTAATTAATTTTTTATTTTTACTTTCTTTCTAAATATATTACTTTGTAAATTGAATCGAATACTAATTCAAGCTTTAGTTAAAAACTTGTTCGTAAAATTAATAATTCACCTTCCATTTTTCATACATAGCTAACTCTTTGTACGCATGAAATTCATGATTATTATTTTTTTACATTTAAGAAACTTTTTATGGAATATTTTATAATTTTTTTTTTCAATATCCCTATTCTTGACTACTTATAAACTGATTATCTTACAGGTTGATGTATTTTAAAATATTAAGTAGTTAAGTACGTTGATTAATCGGTCAAGATCGCATTAATTTTCACAATGTTCTACAAAATCATACACACCTTTTCATTTTGAAAAACTTGTTCATACTGACGAACATATTCATATTGAACACTAACGAACCCTGCGTGTGTACAAACACTGATGAAAAAGCCAATCGCTTTTTTTTTTTTTTTTTTTTTCCCCCCATTCAAAGTACTAGTTACATATTTTTAAGTCAGATTTCACCGAATGCAAATCGTGAACCAAATCGATGTATTGTTTCCTAGGTTACGCAACCAAAACAAGTTGCAGAGTGCCTTTGCAAGTTGATAGCGTGATAAAATCAAGTTAAAAATATACAAAACTCCTTTCATAAGCGAAATAGCGTAAGACATTGAAAGTAGGCGAGACGACAGTGTGGGTGGGGCTTGAAAAACTGTTGCGCGGCTTCTACGGATAGTTGAAGATTCTATTGAACACAATAAGAGAGTTTAGGTAGATTGCTTTTAATTAATGTTGCGTTTACACTGCAATGCAAAAACAGTTGCATAAATAAATATCTTTATCAAAATGAAAAGACAATCAATATTATTGCATTTCTAATATCATTCGTATTTATAATAAAAACTATTGTTTTCGTAAGTTTTCTTTAGACGAATAGTGTATATGTCACTCTATTGTGTGTAGAAGATATAATTTGCAGGCATATTGAGAATTGTTTAGAGTTGAGCTTGATGCTAAATCTTAGTGTCGATTGTTGTAGATTATCTGTATGGAGTATTTGTTATTTTAATTGCCTCTATGTTTGGACACGTTCGATACTGACAGGTAAGACTGCACACAGAATTCACAGAAAACATCATCCGATAAAAGGTAATAGAAGCCTAGAAGCCGAAAAGAAAATATTCTGAAAAATGACAGACGGGGGTCAAACTTTACAGTAACTAACCAATAGTAGACAACTGCCGCAAAAGTTAGCCTAGAGGTCAATTTGAGTTTAAGACTTCAGTATCAACCATCAAACTTAGGAGAGAACAAGTTTACTATAGTATTGAAATAAATATTAATTTTTACTTTCAATTGCCCATATGTATACACAGGGAAATGAAAGGATAGTATTCAGTCAAAAAAATTCCGATTTTTTTTTTTTTTTTTTTTTTTTTTGCATTTCTCCACGTTTTGGAACATACTGATTAAAAAAAAGTGATGAAGAAAAATATCTGTCTGTGTTTCTGTGTGTACGTGATTACTGTGTGCGAACAAATTGACCTATGATGTTCAAATTTGGTGTGAGGATTGGGGATGGCACAGGGACCTATCATTAAGGTTTTCGTCAAAATCACGCATGCGCATAAGATAGCTCCTATTTAAAAAATCATGTTTTTCAGTTATTGGTAAAAAAACGACTCGAACGATTTTGTTCATAATCGCTGTGATAATACCTATGAAGATGTTCTAAACATTCCCACCTTCAAAATTCCCTTAAAATGTTTTAATGGCGTGAATAGTTGGAAAACGAATGCCTTTAACACAGAGATCTCTTTCCTGTAGCATAGCTCATCGACGATCGCTTTTTCCAGCAGTTTCACTAATAAGAAAGGATGATATCAAAATTATCGAAAGTATATAGTCGCCAAAATCACCATTTTGGTGGATTTTTAAATTTTTTTTTTTTTAAAGATGCATATAACAACTAGAGCAAAAAATATTACCAAACTGGCCATATTTTATAAATGAATGATGGAAGTATAAAAACCGTAAGTGAAACAAATCCACGTCGGTATTACAGTATAATTGAAAGCTGTGCGATTTCCACATCCCTAGTTTTAAATGTTACTATGTTACACATCTTAACTTTTTTAAATGGGTGGATTGTTGTATGAATGAATGAATGAATGAATGAATGAATGAATGAATCAATCAATCAATGAATCAATCAACCAACCAATCAATCAATCAATCAATAGATAAAGTAGTGACCAATTATAGGTGTTAAGTTCATTTTGAATGGGTTTATATAACTCCTTATGTGTTATTTATTAAGATAGAACATATTACATGAAGGAAAGAATTAAAAGAATCCCGCTAAAACGCATCTGTATTCAGTATAGATATATAAATATAGAAGATTTTAGTGTGCGGTGTTTTAGGCTTGTATGTATAAATTTGTTCATGCAACTTTATTTGTTAAACAATAAAGTTTAATTGATCGTTGTAGTTTAACGTTGAGTATAGTACACTTAAATATGTTGCAGAACAAAGTTAAACACACAAAGAATTGTTGTCGAACATCTTTGGTTTTCTTTCGCGCTGAAAATACAAAACGATTTAGTAAGAACTTACGAAAAAAATAGCAATTATTTGTGAATGGGCAAACAGTTAATGTACATATAACACACTTTTAATAAATTCTTATTGAATCTGTGATATATGTATTTAAGATGGAGAAGATTGACCAAAACTCAACAGTATTCCTCTCCCTCCAATCAGTGTTAGTAACTTCAGTGAATATTTCAGTTGCGAAAGCAGCCACTGCACATTATACAAGAAGTACGATGCATAGCGAATTGAAAACAAATACCCCTTTAAAAAAATAACCTATAGAAAATCGACTCCCCTCCAAGGAATACAGTCCTAAACACTTCAAGGAAATAACACAGTACATTTGATATTTTTGCATCTTGTTACACAAGAATAACGGACAAGAACAGCACAAGAAAGAGAACTTGAAGCAAGGGCAAAAAGATTTGAAACGCTAAATTTGTAAAAAGTAATCTAAAAATTATCAGAGTTGCAGACATACTATTTTATGAGTTAATAAGAGTCTTAAAAATTAATTAACATTCAATTAATTAATGCTAAAATTTTTTTTTTCACTATCACGTTTTTCAAAACTGAATATATTGAAACTGGTAGTTATAGTTTTAAATCACACAAATATTCACGGAAGGATATTTTTAACTAGTAAATTATTTAAAAGGAATCTTTCACAATCATATGTAAATTCAAGACATTTTGATATTTTAGAGTTTAACCTAAAAATTTAGATTAGAAGTTTGTTGAAGATAAAGCTTTATGTACCTTTTAACCACCATGAGTTATTTCTAAGAAGGAGAGTAAACTCGTTATTGTAATTACGCAACTTAGTCCCTTTATTGTAAGCTTCTCAATTACTCTACATCCTCTAATTACATAGCACTGATAAACAAACGGTGTTTGCGCTTGATAAACAACTCTTGCAGTATTTGGATGATCTAATCTAAAAATGAAGGGTGAAAATTTACTCATAAGTGGGGAAGCTTTTTTTTTCTTCTTTTTTTTTTCTTTTTTTGAAACCTTACCAATTTCATAGTTCTTTTGTGGTAACTCATTTTATGGTTCTAAGGAAATTGAATAACTTTTTCAAGTAGATTAGGTTTGTTCAGTGTAGGTTTGTTTTGTTTAAGATTGTTCAACGGTACTGATGGATACTTGAAAGGAGAGAAAGATAAATATATTATAATAATAATAAGTAAAAATAGTACTTAAAATGTTTGAAAGTGACTTTTTATTCGAATTATGAAAAGAAGTGAGAAATTATTTGGAGATAGTAATTTATACAGGTATATTTTTGATAAATATAGTTTATTTTGAAAGTTAACGTGAAAAAGTAGCGTATTTATTGGTGATTCATTGAAAGTTCTAAAATATAAACATAATTAGGATTGTCAAAAGTAATATCAAAGTAGAATAAAAACATTAGGACTATCAAAAGTAGCTAGAAATTATTCGGTGATTGTAATTTATACATGTTTTGAAGTTAGCGTGAAAAAGTAGTGTATTTTTTGACGATTCATTTAAAGTTCTAAAATGCTAGTAATTAGGTAATACAGTAATTAGGATTATCAAAAGTAATATTAAAGTAGAATGAAAAATATTAGGATTTTCACAGGCAGAGAGAGAAACCATTCGGTAACATTATTTTCTAAAAGTATGCATTTGATAAATTTAATTTATTTTGAATGGCTAACATGAAATAATAGCGAATTTGTTGCTGATTCGTTGAAAATTTAAAATGCGCCCCTTCTATTTTTATACAGAACTAAACACTAAATATATATATATATATTAAATCTATAAATAAACTGACAATAATTATTAATGATAATTGATGAATATATGTTTGACATAAACACATTTAAATTAGTTGTTCATTCTGAAAAATATATATTAAATAATTAGCTATATTATATATTAAAAAATGTATATGAAAAATATTTATTAAATGTAATATCCTTTTATTTGAGAGCTCATTGTACAACAATTTACCTTAATATAGACCCTCTCCGATACTTTAAATTAAGTTTCAAGACATGAGAGATGTGTAAAGAATTCTTTATTTTAAGCCATGCTGCATTCATTTAGAAAAAAAATCCGACTTTAAACCTGGTGAAAAATACCTTGGTTTAAATTGGTTCAGTAAATCTCAAGCTATTACCATACCCTTTGAACACTATCTAAGATTTCACCAATTGACAACGAAAATTCAGAAAGAAATTTTTGTTGATAATCTGTATTAGGCAAGGTACATAAACCTATAGAAAATATAAAAAAAGTAGAATATGGAAAAAAAGTACAGATGAAAAATTGTTGTTATCGTTAGTAATTTGAATTTGTGTCGCCATTACTAATGTTAAAGTGTTTGATAAGCTGCACAAGCATCCGCCAATTATTTTTTGCCATTTCGTTACGCAAACTAAACTGTCCAAAGATATACGAGTGAACACTAAATAAATAATTTGTATACTTCGGTGACAATATCCTTTAATCTCGATTTTGTGAAAAAGAGAAGTTTTAACAGAATGTTTAATGAAAGTTACATAAACTTACTGAACTTAAAAAAAGTATATAAAACCGAACGAATAAATTAATATGTATTTAAAATATATTAATAAACCATTTTCGTAAATGCAAATCTAGTTGGTAATAAGCTTATTTATTATTAAACTCAGAAATATATTTTGGAAAGCAACAATACCTTTATTTGGTTGGCATAATTCCAGACGTTGAAAAGTAAGGCGTAAATAACCTTGGCGAATAATTCTGTAAAAGTGGTTTTTCTGGTGTAGTTGTTTGGTAGCAGTGATGCGCTATTCAGTTAAAGAACAGTTTTTCTCCGTAATATATGAGATATATGTTTTCTCAAAAATATTAATTGATAATTTTAATTACAAAATGAAAGGGTTTCTTGCTCAGATTGTTTTTAAAGAGTTGAAAAATTATACTGTATTTCATATTTAACAAGAAGTAGGCAGCATTCAATTACCATACTACTTTACGTAAACTAATATGCAGCATATCTCTGCGCAAACTCTCTAAAAAATGTCTAAACCTTTTTATCTTTGCTTAAAATTACCATTTTAGTAATATAAACAATTAATACAGACAAAAAAATTCTAATGAATTATTTAAGAGTATTAAATATTTAAAACACGTGTAGATTAAAATTTTCAGACTTAAGTTATGTATAAAGTTTTATAAAAACTATAATTTAAAAAAATTTCTACATGTTTTTTTTTTTTTTTTTTTTTTTTTTTTTTTAAAATTAATTTCATAACTTTTGATAAATATAATAGAATTCATACACATTTTAATAAAAAAAAAATTGACACTTCTATAAATTTCGTACAAGTATTAGTAGGAATTTTTTTTTTTACAAATATAATGTATCTAAAATTAGGAATGTATAAATTGTAATAAAAGCTTTTTTATATCAACATTAAAGTTATTTAACGATTAATCAACTTTATTTAAAAAGTCGGAATAAAAATCGAAATTAAATGTAATACTTGAAAATTTCATTCCAAATCATGTTGTCAAATACTTAAAAAAAAAAAAAATGTTTATATTCTAGCACCAATCAAATGATATTCCCTTTGGAAATACCCAAAAATATGACGAAATACAAGAGCAAACAAAAAATATTCTACCTAACAAGAAAAAAACAAGAAGAAAAACTAGCTGATATGATGATGATGTTTCCCTATCTCATTAATGGAAAAAAAATATCACCTACTAATCAAGTGTGGAACATGGGAAGACACGGTAAATAACTTATGGAGCTATTCGCAGTCTAGAAAAAAAAATGGCACTGTGATATTTTTTTGTTTCCGTTTTTCTTTGTCTTTATGATTCTAGAAGGAAATGTGGGTTGTTCTTCAAATGATAAAATTGTATAATATTTTTTATTTCTTCTGGAATGGATTGTATATTTTCTGATGAGATACGTGGGTTAGTTATTTGCATTTGAAATATTGAAGTCTACATTTATTTCACTTCTAAATTAAGTATTATAATTTTCAGATTTTTTTTTATGTCGATTGTTTTTACTGCAATTTTGAATTTATCCACAGAACAAATTTAGAGCAAATAATAAGTTAACTTTTAGTATTTCAACATCAAACGCAGTGATTTATTTCACCAAGTATAGTTGATATAAAACATTTTATATTCTTTAGAAAAGTAAACTACTAATTTTTAATAATGTCTCTGGTTACCTTGAAAACCTTCATTATAATTTAAGGGGTTTTGTTTGAGAGTGTTTTTTGTTTTGTTTGGAAAGTTAAGGTTAGTTGGTACCCTCTGTACCGGTAATGTTAATTTGGTATATTTCATGTAATTTTTTCTCAGAAAGTATTTGACAAAAAAGCCTAATTTTTTTCAGTGTATTTAGCAGACATTCTATTGAAGTTAGCTTTCGATTGTGATTCATGTAAATTTTTTTTAAATGAATTTTCATGATAGTCATTCAGATTTGTTCAAAATCACAAGGTTTTTTTGCTGAAAAAAGCCAAAATAAAAAATATTTTTAAAATAACAACAAAATCTCACTTCTGTATACACAGACATATAAAAGGAATATGTGGTAGAAATTTTAGGAAGGTAGTTTGCTTAGTTTCTGCGAAAAAGATACACGAATAATTAAAAATGTAGTTTTGTGAAAAACGCATTTAAAAAAAAAAAAAAAAAAAAAAAACTTTACTTACACTAATAGTTACCAATTTTGTATTAAAAAAATTATTAAAAATATTTCTTATTGCGGTATTTAAATTTTGATAAACACTAATAAACACAAAATCGGTTATTTATAAATATTTGGGTACCAAATCTCCATAAACGTTGTCTGAGAGCGTTTTGGCAATTTGTTTATGGAGTATAGGTAAGTTTTATTTTCGATTAATTTATTTTAGCTCGTTTACTAGTTTTGATATTTCGATAAATAAATTGGGAAAATTATTGTTAGAAATAACACTGTATTTAAGTGTCCTTCATTTTTTTATTTAAAAAATACTTTTTCTTTTATGAACTAGTTTAAGGCTTCTAAACTCCAAATTAAAACATCATAATCATAATTTAATAATAACTCCTTAACATCATTTTAAATTATTCATAACTTTTGTTGATGTTTTTTGTGCTTGGTATTTTAGTTTCATACAGTTTCAAGATTATTACTAGTCTATAAAAATGCAATTTGGGGATGTAAGAAGGGTTAATATAACCAAGAAAGAGTGTTTTTAGAGCACGATTGAAATTTTCCTAAGAACAATTTTGTAACTAACTTATTGATTTTAAATAAAATAAAAATACGTAACTATTGAGGATACAGCAGTCGTATGAACTCTTGAAGCGGTGTATTTTATGAGAGTAATGTAGCTTTGCGTGTTATATATTTAGACATGCGTGTGTCTGTATAATCGAATTCACCAACGAAACCTCTAATGGGAGTATATGAATTAGTGCAGAACAAGGATTGGTCAATACTGAGTAGGAGTATTGTATCCAATTGATACTACACAGTTTAGTGTTACGTTTGCTAATGTAATCGATTTATTGCCTTTTTCTTCTAAGTTTCAGATGATTGGTAGAAATTTTGCAGCTGTGAATAATTTATTTCGTTGGATAAGTTTTAAAAAGAGACAAAAGTAGCGACATTTTATTTTTATTTTATGACATATATTGCAAAATAAATAATAATAATAATAAAAAAAAAAAATAGTCGAAATAACTTTTTTTTATTAATCGTTAAAAGCATATTTTATGTTATGGTTATCGGAACTCAATAGATTTATTATGGATGTGCACATTTCCCACTTTAAATTGAAAATCATTTATCGATTCTAAACATTTCACAGATTTCCAATCAAATAAATGACACTTTTCGTATTGCCAATGCATTCATCGAATATATATATCATCAAATTGGATATAAGAAAAAAATAAAAAAATAATCTTGACTCAGATGTATCTCAAGTCTTTGACATTCAAGATCAGTTGGCTGTCCGTATTAATTAGAAGTTACCAATGTTTCATGTATTTATTCACAAAAATACGCAGATCAAAAAGTTACCTATACTTAGGTTCCTTACAAGCAAAGTTTTGAATTACATGCAATACCGAATTACATTAATAAGCAATTTTTGAAGTTTTATAAGCAATCAATTTAACATATTCACATTTTTTTTTTGTCTTTAAATCAATTAGAACTACATCTTGAAAAGCAACAATGTTTTTATGTGGATGATGTTAATTGACGGGTAAAAAAGTAAAGCATATAAACATTGACGAACAGTTCTGTAAAATAGGTTTTCCTTCGGTTGTTATATGTTAGCAGTGATGCCTATTCAGTTAAAATTGGATTTTTGTACAAAGATAGGAAGATAAATATTTTTAAAATAAATATTAATTAATATTTTTGATTAAAAAATTAAGTGTTTTAAAGTTTAAGATTTTTTTAGAATGTTTAAAAATTATACAGTATTTTTCTTTAAGCAAACAGTAAACAACAGACGATAACCGTGCCATTTTTTTCTCTTATGCTTGCAGTACTTACTAATGCACTTACAGAGTTTATACTTCAAATTCCCACCACTCTCTAATTCTAAACCATTCCAACCAAAATATTTTTTTTTATATATAAATACGCATAATAACCAGTTTCTTCTATTTAATTTACACTCTAAAAAGCAAGGTTTTAAATCCACCCAAACCACATTAACAAGCAATTTCCGAAGATTTATAAGCAATCAACTTCATATATTCCCCCACACAATTTTGTAAACTTCATTGTGAATCCAAATCACCGGAAAACAAAAACCAACCAGCGAAAATTTTATTCCTCATCCCAACAGCACTTAAAACATGTGACCCGCAAATAATCCCTGCAACCCCTTCAATCACCCCATCCCTCTTATCGCGTTACTTCCGGTCGTCAATCTCCGACCCACATTGGTCTAACCCCTCACACCACCTGTGACAATTCGCCACCCACCACCAATAAACCCCAGACCTGAGTCTATTTGGGGACAAGGTTAAAAGGGGGAGACATACTTTGCCTTTTAACTATTGCATTAATTCTCAATAATAAGAGGAGTTAAATGACAGTTGGCTTATTAAATATAACTAGAAATATAATGACACAGAAATATAAATATATATTTGGGAAATGAATTATTATTTGCATTATTGTAGCAAGTCTACGGAGTGTTATTCTTCAGTGTTATAAGTTTTTGTTATTATACTTTTTTATTTTTTTACATTTGTATTTATTTTTATAAGTGTATTTGTAATTTTTATATTTGTATATGTAAATATTAATATATTTATATATTCATATATTTATATTTACATTTATATTTATATATTTATATTTACATTTGTATTTATATTTACATTCATATTCACGTTTATATTTATATTTATATTTATATTTATATTTATATTACCCCTTAGTGGCTTTACGGTGTAGTATTTACAATGTCCTTGAGTAGTGGTATTGTTAAGGCTAATGTTAGAAGTTTTGCGTTGTCATTATGTAACGCGCTTTGCTTTGTACGTTCAAGAAGAATTTTTCCCCAATGATGTTAAACAAGCTGGCTCTACTAGCTTAACATAGGTTCTGAATCCCAATAAACATCCACGTAAACCTAAAATGTTTAAATGTTTGGCTTTGGTTATTATTGCAAGTTCATCGTTAATCTCATCCGCAACATCAGTGGCGTACTGGGATATAAAATGGGCCCGGTGATTTTTGATTTATGCCGGCCCAAATTTTCAATATAATCATTGATTAGATTTTAATAATTATTTTTAATATTAAAATAATTCCAATAAATAATTGTTTCAAAAACTAAAAAAAACCTAAATTGCAAAATATAGAATGTCCAAGTCCATGCATATAACTATTATATTTATTAAAGAACGACATTCAAATTGAAAGTATATATTTAACCTTAAAAGTTATAAAATAAGTAAAATTCACAATACGATAATGTAGATATAGAGGGTTGGTGGGTGTGATTGAGATTTGAATGCATTGGATTTAAAAGAAAAGGGGAAAAAATAATAATAATTATGAAAAGCAACTATTAATTATATTGAAAAAAAATTTAAAAACATCTTCCGAGCCGGACCAACCCATTTTACGCAAACACTGACCAGCCCGGTGATTGCACCGGACAACTATATGGCCAGTACGCCCCTGGCAACATCAGCTAAACAGGTTGGAACTTTAGATTTCGAGCATCGAAACCTACCCTAAGTCAAAACCCAGCATCTTTAGTACTCACGTAAAGTCTAATAGTCCCGAAAATTGAGTCCGGAATGCCGGATAATTATTGCAAATGAATCGTTTTTTGCAAACATATAAAGCGTGTGTTCTAAAGTCTCCCAAAGATGACCTTCTGCTCTCTCTTCCAACCTTATATTTTGGTGGGTGGTTGCGATGATGTAACAAATGACGTAGGGGAGGGAGTTAGTCGGAATTGAGTCACGCGGCCTGGAAGCAAAAGAGAATGTTAAACATACTTTAGAGCAATGGGGATGTTTCCGAGTGCGCGACTGATCGTGCGGGGGTGATACGGTTGTGTTGGGGGTCGGGAGATTTTATCATCTGTGTTTGCATCGGGTGTAATGTACTTGCTGTATTAGGTTAGGGGTTGTTGGTGGTACAGGGAGGTTTGCTTAGCAATCAATACTTTTCACTACGATGGACTTTTTTTAAAGTTAAAATAAATAAATAAATAAATAAATAAATAAATAAATAAATAAATAAATAAATAAATAAATAAATAAATAAATAAATAAATAAATAAATAAATAAATAAATAAATAAATAAATATTTTTTGAGAATTATGAGAAATGTGGTTGTTAATCAAATCTATAGGACAAACTGATTTCGGATACTTTAAATATATGAAATATGAATACCATTCCGAAGTAAATAATTGGTATACTGGAGGTGGGTTTAAAGGGAACTGTTCAACATTTTCGTTTGGTATGGAGGAAAACCAGGAAGATTCCCATTGGGCAGTGTGGTGACGTGTGTCTATCTAATTTATAATATTAGTGTCTGATGGTACCTTCTGGAATATCCGAAAATTGGAAATTTTTTCTCACAGTAACACTGAATTATTCTGTTGTGATTGCCGTCGCAAACTGCAACAAACCTATACACTTTAAATATTACTTATTTATATGGCCAATGACGACTAATCAGGCCGGGATGTACAGCTTAACGCGGATTCCGAACCATAACGAACATCCCTTCTAGACTTTGATTCGAACCCGTCACCTTTGGCATTCGAAGTCAGAGGATTAACCACACACCTATCAGGTGGGTGAAATGAATTAGGTTCCAATATCTTTGAAATATGTATTTTCGTATCCTGGTCTACTATTTATGTGCTTATATTAAAGTGTATCTTTTCTGAAAGTTGTATATTTATTTTTGATTTGAACTTTATAAAATAACATACTAGTAGGTATCGTGTGATTGATAAAAAAATGAAGTAAATATTCTCTAAAACTAAAAAACAAATGCATGGTTTTACACTGAAGATCATTTCAGTTAATTTTAAACAAAATGAAAATACTGGGAGTGCTATCTTCTCAAGTCCGACTAGAATCTCCAACATGAATCATAAGATGAGAAAAAACGAACTGCTGCTTATAGCTAGGTTTTGATAGTTTCATGTGATAGTTGCAAAGCCACGCTTGTTTCATATTTGATTAGTATGTGGTATTACGTTGCTTTTCCCATTAGTGAGATAGGCAAACATTATCGCTATCGTCCTATTTTTTCCTTCTTTTGCTTTTGCTTTTAAGAGGAATTTTTTTTTGTTCTTTCCAAGGGCAATTTTAGAGGTTGTCAGAAAAGAAGGCTTTTATATATTCGATGAAAAAAACCCCAACTGCTTGAATTTTCTCGAAAACATAAAATATGTCGTTTACAAAAGTATTTGTAAATCTCTTTCTATAGCATAAAAATAAATAAATGTTGAATAAATAATCTTTTTACGTATTTCTTATTAGGGTACATTCAACAAATGTAAATTATCCGATATATTTGAAGGAATTGAATATAATTTTTATGTTAAACATATAGATACAAATAAATCGTTTTCAAAATTTCATCTTTTCAAAATACATATTCTTAGTCGATATATTATTCATCATTATCGACAACCCAATACTTGCATATAAAATTTAGAATTATATTTAGAATTGCAATTATTTGGTTAAAATGAAAGAACATGTTTTTAGTATTATATGTTAATAGTAATTGTTAATATAAATGGTAGATATAACAATTGTTAGCCAAGTGCTGTAGCGATAACAATTTTCTCTACTCTAATATTTTTTTCGTCAAGAAATAAATTTGATGCTCATATAAATTAATTAAAAATAGGAAAGTTATAATTGTTTATGTTTTTAATTAAATAATTTGACGAATTTGTTGAATTAAACTTTGAAAGTTAAATGTACCACTAAAAATAATGCATAATTTATAAAAATGTAATAGATATATAATTAAGATATATAAACGTTGATGAAGGATATATCATATAATTGAAATTAAAAAGTAAAAAAATGATTTAACATAATAAATACACAAACAAAAATGTGCATTTTTTATAGTTTCTAAGCAAATGTATCAATTTTGTTAAAATCATTTAATTAAGTTACTTCAAGGAAAAGATTAAATATTCCAACAAATTTTATGATTGTGATAGTTGATGGGGAAAAAAATATATATATACCGAGAAATATCGTTCCATTTTAAAATTATCTTCCCCTGTTAGCACACAAGTTAAATAAAAAAAGTATATAAACATGCTTTCGTTACACATTTTTTTACTCAAATTTATTTTATTTTATCTAAAACTATACCATTTAAGCAAACAAAGCGACAATTTTCCCTTCAAATTTCGTAGAGTGAACATTAGAAGTCGAACATTCATCACTGCCACTAATGTGACCTTTAATGCATTTTACAGTATTCTACATTAAAATGGTTAGTGTACCATAAATTTTTTATATGTGAGCTTAGAGGAAAAAAGATAAATAAATAAAAAATGTTTGACGTTTCAATATTGTTTTATTTCGCATGAAGCATTTATGAAATATTATTTTCCTAAATACCAATAATTGTTTCAAATTTATGTCTGATAATTCGTTATCCCTTTTTAAGTTTTACAAACAGTTTGCATTAAAAGGATATGTAAAACTATAATATGCTTTAAATATTAAACTCAGAATGATTTTAAAACTTAATAAAAATTAATATTTAACATACAAAGTTATTATAACCACTCATTTTTCAATACTTATTGATATCAGATTTTATTATTAAGATAATTTATAAAAAAAAACCCGGATATGGCCTTATTGCCTTTATTCTTTCTTAAATAATAAATAGTTCTGGATGTAACCTTGAAATTATAATGCTTTTTGTCTTAAAATATGATTATTGTTAAATAATATGATTATCGTTATTTAAAGCAAAATTGTGAATATTTCTGGTCAACTTTTTTAAAATTTGCTAATTGCTGTGCAATAGTTCTCAGATATTCAATTAAGTTATGATTTATTAGCTAACTTATTGTTATTTTACAGCGATTAGCTATATCGAATAGTTATGGAGAAAAGTAGCAAATATCTTTATATTTAATTGAGTAGACTCGTCTTATTTTATTTTTAGTATTTATTTTTATTATTACATTCTTCTTATTTATTCTTATTATTTATTCTTATTATTTATTCTTATTATTAATTCTTATTATTATGTTCTTATTATTTTGACTCGTAAATTTCATCTTTATCAACCAAGTTTAAGCAATTACATTTTAAATCATAAGCAAATGTATGTAATTAACTGAAACTTTTTTTTATGAAAGTACCCTGAATGCGGGCTACTTTGGCCCTGGGACCCTTCTTTGGCCCAAACTGAGAAAAAAAAAAAAAGAAAAAAAAAAAAAAAAAAAAAAGAAGTTTTCTGCTAACCTTCAGGAAGCTGTTTTTAAATTAATTTCGACAGTTTCCACTTTGGAGCAACATACATAGCGGAAACTGTCGACATTATTTTAAAAACTGCTTCCTGAAGGCTAGCAGAAAACTTTATTTTTTTTTCTCAGTTCGGGCCAAAGAAGGATCCCAGGGCCAAAGTTGCCCGCATTCACGGTATTTTTTTTTCAGCTTCAGAAAGTCATAAATAAATCAATGTTATACTGAAAACTAATAATGTAATTTATTCAAAATGTAATTCTCTTCAAACTGAACCTAAAAAAAAAGTTCGCACTAGAAAATATAAAGCTTTAAAAGTCAAAATTCGTTGAGACAGTAGCAAAAGAATAAATGTTTGTTGTTTTTCTTTCAAAATCCCTTGAAGAAGATGCAATTCCTTTTCAAAGGTATAAAATATACACTGCATATCAATGAATATATTTAAGCAATCAATTGAGGACTAAAAATGAAAAACGATCTAAGTACCAAAAAAAAAAATCGAAAAGCTTTTTTTTTTACGGAAAAATGTCCTAAAGACTTAGCTAAACAAAGTGGAGAACTCCCAAAGTGCGAACTCCAGTAGCAATAGTTCAAACTCAATCTGAAGTATGTACTTAATCATTGCCTTTAGAACCAGAGACGATCATTTTTTGGCTCTCCTGAAATCTTTTCTTTTTTGGACTTGAGTCATTTTCTATTTCTAGTCCTCAATTGTTCAAATGTCAATTCATATTTATGGTCAAGGATAAGTGTTTAAGGTTTAGTATAAAATAGTTAAAGGATTTGTACTTATTGTTGTTTTATATTTTGATATTTCAAATTAACTTATTTTAAAAGTTTAGTAAATCTTTCTGAAAATATGTTACTTTTGAATAGTTTTGTTGTACTTGAATTTCAATACATAATTCAGAAAATAGTTTTAGTTTTGCTTAAGCTAAAAATCTCTTTTGTAACTAAGAAACATTACGAAACAATATACAAAATTGTTCAAGTATTATCAATCTAATATATAATATTCTCATTCGTTAGTGCTAGTGAATATTTTTATAGGTTTAGCAGCATCAAATCGCTAGCTGAAATATAATAGACAATGTCACTAAATATATATAGCCAATTATTTAATTGAAATTATGAGGAAAACTAATTAAAGTAGAATTTATTGAATAATAGAGTGCATTCAAATGAATATAAACACAATTTTTAAATTGGAGGAGTTAATAAATATAAAGAAAATCCATTCATTTCAAAGAGATTTTCACTTTAAAAATTCAGAGTTTTAATTGAAAAATAATCATTTCAAATAGAGAATATGCCATCATGTATAAAATTTTTTCAAACAGGTACAAAGCATTGAACACATTTAAAATATATACATAATCAGATATTGGTGGGAGTATATTTTATTCGTAATTTATTAGCATATAAATTCATCGTATCAATGTGAGAATAAATTAGTTATTTGAAGTTAAAATTGTGTAGCATATTTAAAATCAACAATAGTTATAATGTCACTATATGTGATTTAAAGACTAACTTGGATACGAAATATGAAATTGAAGAATTCACATAAAGGACGAATAAAACAAATATTTTTGAGTTTTCTACAATTCTTAAATATTATGTATTAAAGTCCATTGTAACTCCCACTCTGTCTCATAGCTCTTTGAATTAATTGACAATGCTCTTAAATAAAATACAAAAGGTCTTATGATATTTAAAAAGAACTGTTATTATATAAAAGAACTGTATAGTTAATTCTAAATTCAGTTTAAGTCTGAAATAATTTCGAAGTTATTAGCTCTGAAAAGTTCTTTTTTTTTTAAAGTTTTTCTTCGTCTTTCTAGTCATTTTTAGTAACAAACTTCTAGTTTCTCATGTGAAGTAATTTATACAAATCTCGCTTTTCTATATTTTAAAGTTAAAAGTATGTGATATATAATACATTTTAATTTTAATTACATTAAGTAGTATATTAAATGAGTAAAATATAAGCGATTGAATAAAATATATACGATTGGTGCAATTACTTTATAAAAAGATTAGAAGACTGATTTTTGTTCTCTTTCTTATATAGCATTAAAAACAGCTGTATATTGAATAAAATCAGTGTAAAAATTTAACTGCGACATTTTAATATCTTATTCCATATTAAGTTCGTAAGTTTCATGGATAGAATTTAACTTTTGTTATAGTGTTAAATAACATTTTTCTATACTTAATAAGAAAAGGATATAAATTTTATTAAGAAATCTTAATATTTTATTATTAAAAAGGTTATAGAGAAATTTATAGTTCTATTACATTCTTTATTTTACATGACACTACAAAGTAACTTCTACTTCTGTAGCTTCTACAAATTCAGGAATGAAGTACGAAGTGAAATATATAAAACTTTTATTTATAATTCGTAAATAAATTAATTTATTCTATAAAAATGAAAGTTACATCTGCAATCATCTGTTAGCAATATTTTAATACGAATGTTTGCTTTTTATAATGTCAGAAAAAAGTTAACGCCTGCAATCAAAATAAAATATGTATAAGATTTAATGCCTTATTCCATACTAAATTCAAAGAGAAATATGTTACAATTTTTATGTTTTTATGCAATATAAAATGAAAACAGACGTAACAAAGTTTTAATATTTGATAAATATTGTTTTTGTGCATTGAAGTTTGTAATAAATTATGTTGCACTATAATGAAATATAAAATAATAATTTGTAAATGCATCATACTACTTAATTTTTTTTTTTTTAAATTTTACCTAACGTTAAGCTAAAAATAATCATATAAGAATTCCTAATATATGTAACCAACTTCAATATCATACGAATTGACCATAATGTAATGAGTTTCATTTTAGTTCTATCGAAAATTTGACTTCAAGAAAAAAAATTGTTTTTGAAATTGAAGATTTTAAATTTTTGTAAAGATAGTCGTGAGATCGTTTTTTTATTTTTCTCTCTTTTTTTCTTTTTTCTTTTCCAAAAGTAAAAAAACAAAATGAAACATTATAAAAGTGTTAATATTTATTTGTTTAAAAATATAAATAATAGCTATAATATTTGCTTAAAAATAAAATGTAACCAAAGGTTACGTAGATAGTGTTATTTGAAGATTAGAGTTTCAGATAACCAAAATGTAATTTTTACATATTTAATGTTTAATACAATTGGTTGTACGAAACTTTTTCGGAAGATCTTAAAATTTCCTGTTATAAATTTGGCAGATATGCAATACACGCTACCACTTTGTTTACAGTTGCAGTTAACAACAAAAATGAAATAAAATAGAGTTATCAAGATTTTGTTTTGAAATAAACTTATCCAGTTTAGTGCGTTGCTATTGTTAATGACTCAACTATAAAACGTAATTTGTTCGATTATAACATTTTAATGAGTTAAAAAAAATCATTTAGATTACAAAAAAGACTTACAAACAAATATTTAAAGAGTTAATCTCGTTATCAATCAAATTAAACTAGTTTGCTTCTATTAAAATGCAGTTCCTAAATACAATGAATAGCATTTGAATACTAAAGAAATCACATAAAATGCTTCATATCTGCACATCCAGAATGAGATACAATATATAAAATTCATAGTTGATATTATTTAAATATAAATATTATAATGACATGACTTGCCCCTTTTTTAGTATGATTTTACAAAAGCAATCAAAATAAGTTTAAATTATTAAACCATCTTCCATTAAGATACAGATGCTTTGAATATGACTGCTGGTAATATTTTTAAAACAAGTTTTAAAATTTTTTCAACTATCCCAATTAATTAACGTTTGATGAAATTAAAAAAAATCGAAAATTGAAAGTTCTGTTACTTTTATGAAGGACATGACAGTTAAAATAATCATTTTAGTAATTTCAATAGACAAAGAATCAACACTAAAGTAATAAAATGGATTCTAAACTACAAGATCTACCTACCTTCTCGCTTGACATTCCCTAAATTACGATGCAACACGTTAGAGAAATCTATCAGGTGTGCAGCCTTCGCCACCCCAACGAAGACCACGAGGAAAAGAATTCCAGGAAAACAACTCATCTTCACTCTTGTCCGGCAAAAGGGAAACTAGTTTTCCGGCAAATTGGAAATCGGGAAAATCCGGCAAAAGCGCTGCTGTTTCTTTTGCAGAGGATCGAGCTGGCTCTGGAAGATAAGGCTATTGTCAGAGATGCTATCAAATGGAATGGATTCAGTAGGTTGCGCACAGGTGCATTTTGGGATGGGGGGGAGTTGGGGGTAGGGACGTGGGCGTGCACTAGACATGCGCGCGCATGTGCGTCACCAAGCCCAGTTGACCAATGGGACGGTTTGGATTTTTCTTGTTTTTGTTCTCGTTAACTGGTTTCTTTGGAATTATTATTGTTATTTTTAACTATTCGGATTTACTAGTTCTCAATGCCTTGGATTGAGGCGATAGAGTATTGGTCTTCTTTAATGGAAAGCGTGGGAATTCACTGCTTGAACTTTTGAAAATGGCTAATGGCCAATATTTGTTGAATGAGGTAGATTCTTTTTTTTTAAAGATTCGTTTGGTAACTGAAGAGGGTTTTAATTTAATTTTTTGTTTCTGCAGAAATAAGTGGCAACAGGTAAAAATGAATATTGGATTTAACTTCTCGACCAAAGTTAGTCCTACCAGGATCACACAAGAGTTCCCAATCAGCGTCACTTTCCAGATATTTGTTTTCGATTCATTATATTATATCTGGAGTTTTGTAATGAACTTTTATTCAAAATTTTGCACGGTCATGAAAATTTTATAAAGTACAGTTTTTTTAAATTCATTTTTGCATATAAAATTGGGTGGGCAAGATCTAATTATTAAATCTGTATTCCATTAAAAAAGCGAATTCCTAAATTTTGTATCTAGTAAAGAAAGCTAACCAATAAATTTTTATCATGTAAAGTGTTCTCATTAATGTCCTGATTATATGCTGTATGTATAACTATACATTTTCATATGATTGTATGTTTTCATGAAATGTGAACGTTTGCATCTAAATTTAAAAATCTTGTCCAATGATATGATACTTTCTGAGGGTCTTCTAAAGTTATAAGTTTATTGTTATGCATTGAACTGTCTGGTTATCCAGTACCTCTGAGTCCAGGACCTCACAGTCAGCTTCGTAAGATCATCGATATAGATAAACAACTGGATAGACTGCTCAACGCTGGGGAAAAGAAGCGGTTGCCAGATCGTTGGGTGGAAAAAAAAATAGGGATTGCCGAGGATTGAAAATAAAATATTAGGTTGTACACAACAGAATTGTCAATAGTAGACCTTAATTAGCAATAATGTGCAAAAAATATCTACTCTAGCACTTAATAAGGTTTCTCGCATTCCCACCCAACTATAAAAGTGAACTGTGATTGGCTAATTGCCCACCCATCATCATTTACCACCGGCGCGTTTTTATTCCTGGCATTGCCATCCAAGTAGTCTATCCAGTTTTTTTTTTATCTATATCGATGAGTGGGAAAGGTGATATTCTAGATGTGAAAAAGTATTCTAGTGTTCGAATCATTTGTGGGTGAACTGGAACATCGTGCAATTTTAAATTACGCTATGATACTTGTTCTTGCATTTAAATTTGACATGGATTGGCATAATTTACAATTTTCATATTTTCATTATTTGAAAAATATGTCCAGTTTCATGATGTGTTTGGCGATAATTAGTACTTTATTTCTTTCAGGCAAGTGAGACCGTGGAGGAAGAATCGTTGAGGACAAGTGTTCAATGAAAGATAATTTTATGTTACAATCCTTTTAAAACCATTCGTTTTTTCAACTTTTTACGATTTCATTGAATTTTTGCATGAATTTTGTATTTGCGGATGTTTAGAAGAACCTTTTTAAAAGACATCAGCACAGAAAATATGATCAAAATAATTAAAACCGTTATGAAACAATTGATGAAAACATTATTTTTAAATATACATTACACATACATTACACATTGCATTATTTTTTCAATGGCAGCTTTCTTATGCGCATGCACTATTTTCACAAAAAACGTAATGACAGATGACTGCCATTAACTCGTAAGCAAAAGTTAAGAAATATGTTCGGAGTTTAGGCTGATTACAAACAGATATATTGAGAGATGAACACACATTTTTTCTAGGTAACACATTTTTGAACTCGAGATGTCCCAAAACATGAAAAAATAATTAAAAAAAAAATAATGCCTGTATGTAATATTTTCATTGCCCACGTGTGTAAATTTGTCCTTTTCCACTTTATTATTGGGCTCCCGATATCCTTGTGGTAGAGTATCGAGCTCATAACTGGAGGGTTGTGGGTTCTGTCCTCGGTCCGCCAAATATCAATGTGTACCTAATGGGGGCTGGTGCACATTAAATCTGTCGTGGCTTCAATGTCCTCTTGTTGGTGTGGTGGGGTCGGAGAAAGGGGTTTACACTAGAAGATTTCGATCTCGTATTCTTATAGATGCTCAAAATTACGAGACGTATTTGGCTGTGTTAAGCACTTTATAAGTGGCAGAAATAGACAGTCGATGGTTGCAAAACAAACAAAACATTTTTTTTTTATTTTTTTTTTTTTTATTTTTTTTTTTTTATATATATTTTTTTTTTTAAAGTTATGCTATTCTTTGAAAGGTACGTCTACGCAGAGTTCGCCAAAATGCTTGAAATCTGAGTGAACACTCATTGAAAATCAATTTCACCCCTTAGAATTAACTTAATGCGTGAATTCGCGCATCGGCACTTCATGTTTGAATTTTTAAATATAATTCTCCATTTTATAAAATCAGCGATCCTTCTATCCGTTTTTCGAAGGGCGGCACTACCTTCCTGTCCTTATTCTTTGAAAATAGCGTCCTTTTCTGAAACAATGCAAATTTTTTCTTTTATTTTAAAACGGAATTCAATAAACCGATCACCGACTTCGAAATCACTAGTTACGCATGCGCATTCATGTTCAAACGTGCCTCCCCGTGCCAACGCAAACCATTGACTGAAGTCACTGAATGTCTGCTGATACCACGTGCCTCATTTGTAGGTAGATTGTAGGGGGGCATCCCACAATTTTCAAATGTCCCACAAATCCTAATTAAGCGTAGTTCGCCGGGTTTTTACCATGTCTTCTTGCACAGAATAAAGAAAAAGGTAACCTCATGCATGAAAGCATGCAAAACGTAGATTAACATTATGTCGTCCACACGTATAATCTTTTTTTAATTTTTTTTTTTAATTTTTTTTTTTTTTTTTTTTTTTTTTTTTTTTTTTTGTAGCTTGTTGGACTGGTTATTTCTCCTATGCCTACCACCTGCTTTTTTTCGGGATATCGTAAATCGTCAAGTTTTACTTCTTCGTCATTGGCACGGTAGTTTTCGTAGTGTTGCCGGCATTTTCCTGAAAGTTTTCGAGGTGTTGCTCGATCGTTTTCGAGATGTCGCCAGCCCGATAGTTTCGCGGGATATCAACGTGGTGACACCGAACGGCATAGTGTTAAGAGTTAGTTTAAGGTTTATAACCATCAAGTGTTTTAGTATGCATTTAAAAAGCATAATTCCGCCCTGAATACACGAAATCACGATCGTGCATCACTGTTTTTGTTGTTGTTACAAGTTTTGTCAAAAAACTTATTTTGCTTTAATTTTAAAAAGTTGCAATTTAAAAAATACCACTTAAAATTTAGAGAGGGGTTAAAAATACCGTTTGGAAATATTTAACTGGAAAGCTCTGGTACTACGTTTTGTTAATTATAGTTGTAAAATCATTATTCACATTTTCCCGTTTAAAATAATCAATATTTTGGTTGTTAAAATGGACGTAATGCTTTATTTACGCGTGCAAGATTAAAATGAATAGAAAGATTTTTTGAAAATTTTTTTACGAAGGGGGAGTGGGGGGGGGGGGGGCAGATCTTTCAATGAGAGTTCTTTTTGTTTTATTGTCCTTCACAGAAATCCTTTAACTATATTATGAAAACACGCTTCACTTTTTACAAAGGACACATTTGTACCTATTCTCATTCAATCGGGGAAGAATTAAAGTTTAGCTATTTAGGACGATTAACGACATAAAATAGCAGTGAACTTCCATATACTTCTCAATTTTATGATTTTAATGTACAGGGAGTTTCTAGAATATCTGGCAAATATTTAAAATCAGGTTGAGAAGGCCGTAATAAGCATATTTTGTACTGGACCGTGTGTGCGAAAATGACACTTGTACTAGCACGTAAGGAAGATGTGAACAATAAGTTTGTGGTGGACATGTTCTGGTGCCTTTTCTCCCAACCCTAGAGCAATGGAAAATCTCAATCAACAGCAGATGGTGCTTTCACGAGTTTCTCTTCTCAGAATACATTCCATTCCAGGCTATACATATCATCCAACTTGATATTTTCCCCATCCTATCGCAAGAGATCTGTACCCCATGTGGTATAGAATCGAACAATAGAAAAATGCCCTTTTCTCATTTCAATTTGTTCTGTTTGAAGAAACATCTCTGTAGCTGTAAAAAAAAAAAAAATCAAACTTGTGCAGTTTTTTTATTGAAACATTAAAATGGGACGGTTATTTTAGTAATTTTTTTAAGGCTTCAGATTTTTTGTCATGTTTGCTACTTCAGCACCAATAAGCAGACATAATTAACAATGATACTTTGTTTTTCGCATATGTTACTGAGTATTACAATTTAGAAAACACTTATAGTTTGACTATCAGATAGGTATTAGGGTCAGAAATGCTTAACTTCGTTGTAAAAACGTGGCCTAGTTACCCCAATTGACCTTCTCATATTAGTAATACATTTTAACGTTGAATAAACACAAACTACAAGGGCATTTGATAAAACACTAAGGCACTAGTCCTAATTTTATTACAGCTTTACAACTCAAATCGTTAAGTTATCGCGATATACTCTTAGTTCCCTTAATATTTTCAAGTGTGGGCAATGCAACATTTGGGCTGGCTTTTCTCGATTTTATTTTTCATTCTAAGTCAACGTGAGGATTTTAATTATTGGAACAATAGAATCCTTAGTACAGCAGTTATGAGTTCAAAACTATTCTGTGTCGTAAAGAAATTTCGCTCGCACCCTCTTCCCATAAAATTCGAAATAATTAACTATAGTTTTATTTGCCCTCTGGCTGTGGAGTACATTTTAAGTGATTTTTTTTTTTTTAATTCATTTGCAAGCACCAAGTTATACAGAGATATTGTGCTAGACTTGGGCTCTGGAGCTGCAGGCGGCCCTTCTTATGGATATTTGCGGCTTTTTAAGTTAAGTAAATAAACCTAAGAATAAACTGATAAAGCAATAATTTGTAATAAATTTGTGCTTTAGTCCATTATGACTTACTGCGTAATCTCAACCCCAAGAAACAAGAAAAACGCGACGAAACAATGAACTACAGGGTTCCCACTCTTATTGAAGAAAAAAATTCAAGAACTTTCAAGGACCTTTTTAAGAAAATTCAAGGACCTTTTTAAACAAATTTAAGGACCATAATTTTAATTGCATCAGACGTAAAACTACTAAACGGAGATTATCGGTGGTCAGGGGTGTAGTGGAGTGGGAACATAAGGCAACGGCAATCCTTTATCTTTTTAGAAGGCGAAACGACGTTCCCTCATCTAAAATTTTTTTAATTTTTTTCTCCTTACGTAATACTGAACTCAAAGCCAAGTAAGCAAACAAAAAAGTCATTTCGTGGGAACTTGCTTTCGTCTGGGATCCACAACTTCAGAGCTGAGCAGGCAAGTTCTAGTTTTTGTAAAACACTTGAAAGAGGCGCGGTAAACCACACATGGCCATTTCTCCTTCATTAGAAATGAACTGACAGATATGTTTACATCTAGCTACGATTCATCCAATAGCAATTATCCCCTTCAACGAATGATCTGTATTTGTGGAAGAATTCCAGATGTCAAATTCGTATGGTTCGTCGTATATACAGTCTAAAACTTCCATACACAAATTCACTCCAAATATCTACATTTTTAAAGAACAAAACTGTGACCTAGCACATTCAGTTCTTTGCGCTCTTTCCTTGAAGAATATTTTGCCTCCTCTAATTTTAACTGGAACGCTAACCGATTTATCAACAAAAGTTATGTAATTTTTTTTTTTTTTTAAATTTTTATGTCGCGGATTTAATAAAATTATTTGTAAATCTCTCAACGTACCTAAGAAATGAATTTGTTCAAGAGGAAAAAACAAATGACAACAAAAAATGGGATCTTTAACAATCAAAAAAAGTTAAGCAAACCAGTGGTTCTGACGGAATAAACTGGTTAGTGCTAAAAATCAAGATAAGTAAGAGCAGAATGTTGATATTTTAAGGTGTTTTGAGATCACGGAATTATATATTTATATTTTGTCAGATATTGGGAAATATTTATTTTATTTACAGATATTGGGAAAATCAAACTGATAACTTGTTTGAACATGAAAAAATATGTTCAAAATAGTATTGATTTTTAAATCCTTTATATTAACTTCGCTTTTGAATATTTGTGAATTTGAATACGTTTAGTTCAACACATAAAATGTTGCTTGAATGTACAGTAAAGAGACTGGCTTCAAGCGCTCCGCTACGTTGTTTTGACAGAACTGAACAGTTGTTAACTTTGTTTCACTTAAACTTGACAGTTCTGATAATGCTACATTAGCCGAATTGCAGCCCTTCACAACCCAGGGTTGCAAAGGAGTTCCAATGCTTGCGCTAAGAGCAGATTACTACTAATAAAAGTAATGCGTAGCAAAAATCAGTAATTTTAATAACAAGTATTTTATTAAATTCTTACAAAAATAATTTTATTACAATTTTTTATAAAAAAAAATAAAAAAATGAATCTGTGGGTTCCTTAATAAAAGCTGACTTAAAACAATATTATTTAGTGTAGAAAACGCTACGATTTTAATAATGTGCACCCTTACCAATTTTGGAGTGTTTTCTATACCCATTTTCATTGTAAGGGGCACCAAAACTCATTCTTGCACACATAGCATTTTACTCCTAGGATACTCCTGTATATTTGATTTTCCTTAATATAAAAGTGCTAATGGTTTTGCAAATGGGTATAATACATTGAAATTGGGCTGTGAAGAAGTAGGAAAGCCGTTCGGATGTACTTTAAAATGCAAAATTAAATTTCTTTTCGGTTTGAGGATGGGAAAGTTTTGCACTTACAGTTATTTCAGAATTTATTCCTAAAATGTAGCAGCAGTTCTTTAAAAAAAAATCATACAGTGGCAGCAATTTTTGGGAGGAAATTTCCACTATCTTTTTTAAAATCTAGTGTTTTTGCTGGCCATATCATATATATTTTGCAGTTTGCTTTCTCCTCCGATTTATACCCATTTTTGACTATTATTGTCACCTAACCGTCACCACAGTCGGGATAACAAAATTGAACTGTATAAGATAAAAAAAAAACAGGAATGTCCCAAACACATCTGGCAAGTAATGAGTCTACATTGAAATATCCCACTTAAAATTAGAGATGATTGAGATAGTACACAAATTAATATTTTATCAAAAAATTTTAAATCGACTGATGGATTTGAATTTTCCAATTATTTTATTAATGGAGCAAATTTGGAAAAGGAAATGAAGGATCTATTAAGAAAGAGGAACTTCTCTACATTTCAATCAACTTCTGCAATAATCACAATCTTTTTTATTCATTTTGAAAACAGATTTTGAGGAGCTACAGAATCTGGGAATTTAACCGAACCCATTGCATGTAAGGCATCTCTGACATTTTGGAAAAAATGTTTAAAAATTTGTGTCAATAATATGTTTGAAAATGTGTTATAATCCTTTATAAAGTGTTAAACAATCTTTTAAAATGAGTTGTGCAAAGCAAATTATTTAAAATATTATATTAAATTATTAAACTTAATAGTTTAAAAAATTATTTGTATAAAAGAATAAGTCGAAACACGCAATTATTATTATTTCTTTTTTTAATTTTTAGAGGTGCTTGTGAGCTATTTTGAGATTATTAAAGTAATATTAACAAAACTATTTAAAGTTGTAATTTTCACTCTATCTCCCCCCCCAACCCCACACACACAGAAATATATATATACGTTTGTAACGACGCAACATAGCATTCCCACACCTTTTTATTTTACACTATACCACTGTTGTTGGTCACTTAAAAATTCAAGGACTTTCAAGGACCTTATCCTTTTTTCAAGGACTTTCAAGGACCAAATTTCATCAAAAAAAATTCAAGGACTTTCAAGGACCGTGGGAACCCTGAACTAATAATACTGTTCTCAAATACCAACTTAAAGTCAACGTAGAATTCCTCTGGCATCTTCTCAATGTTAATAGGGAAAAATCAGAATGCGCGATAAAAGTGCACCCATCATGCATCCCAATCTCAGTTGCATCGAGCATTTGGTGAAGTTCATTGTTCCCTCGTCTCTGACTCATGTAGATAACACCTTTCGTTGTAAGTTTTTCAAGGCTGCGCGCTATTAAAACGTCTTTTGTAATTTATTTTGATGAACTATATTTGAAAAATATTATCTCGACTTCGTTCCAAGGGAAGAGAAAAAATTACGAAGAAAATTGTGAGTTTAAGAAAGAATGGACAGAACTGTATGGGTTCATTGGAGATGATAAAAATGTTTGCAGTTAAATGCTCATATTGGTATTGCTTATATTTATTTTGCCGCTCTTTAAAATTTTTGCGATTCTGATTATTAAATGTTTGGCTCCTAGCGCAGAAAAGTCTGCCAATCCCTGGGCTAGGTTCTAACTACGATTGGACTGGAATTACGTCATGCATAAATACAAATTAAAAATATCAAACTGAGCGTGTTGGAATTTTCAGCCTTAGAATTCTTGAGCTAATTTGTAATGGAAAGCATACTACCCACTCCCAATAAAACTTTGATACCTCTCATGGTAAAAGAATTATTTACTATGTCCTCAGATGTAACATATTAAAGAAACTATATATCGTTCACTTTTAGTTACTGTCACTCGATTTTTCGGAATACCTGTGTTTGCGCAAAATGATTACTAAGAGGAACAGTAAGGGAGAACAAGAAAAAATACTACTCCGAAAGCAACTTAACGAGCAAAGTGACGAAGAAGAGCCAACCAATGCTGCAAATCGCTTAGTAAATACAATGGTGGAAATACCTGTTACATCAACCATTAACCTTCCAAACAATTCTTCAAGTTATAATAAATCACTAAGTCTTTTTTGTCTGAGAAACTTGGAACTGTATCGAACTCCTTGGGGCATTTCTACTCGAGATCATTTGTTCAGTCTAAGAGAAAGCTTTTTAAAAAAAATTTAGTGATTATTGTGGAAAAAGAATTCGAACTCGATTTTTGGTGATTTGCACCAGTTCTTAATAACTTGGTTTCATACAGATTAGTGCGGTTTTTCTTTCTCTCAGGTATTATGTCAAACAAACGCATTATGATTTGAAAACCTTTAGATCATCAGACTACTCATTGGTTGATCTGTAAAGTTCATCTCCTCACCCTAGGTCTCGTAAAATCATCTTGTACGACATCCACCAATGAAAACTGATCCCACCAGCATCAGTTTTAGCCACCACAACATAGAAAAACCCCATAACTTCTTTCGCTCCATCCAAAACATCTGGTGTTTATATCAAACCGGAGACTATAAGGCCTAATGAGCCTTCGACTTTAAGAACTTGAGTCACTCATCCCTAGTACCTCATTAAAAAATCATTGCAATTCAATTAACAATTACAGTAACAATAACAGTATCGTTTGATAATAAATGTAACTATTTAAAAAAAAATTGACGATACAAAATTTTATAACTTCCCAAGTAAAATGCAGTAATTGTTACATTTCAACCGAGTTTCGTTTTTTATTAAATTAATTTTTTATTAAATTCAGTCATTTTTGGACCACACTGTCAATATGAATAACTAAATGTTAAATATGTAATTCTTAAATATGAAGAAATAAATTAATAAGCTAAACATACCATATTAGAGAACGTCTTAACATTTTCAAGCATCGTAATGTACTGAAACTTTTAATAATTTTTATGCATATTTTTTCCTTAACAAACACACTTTTGTGAAACATTAGATTTCAGGGAAATTTTATTGTACTAATCATACATTATTTAACTTTTGAAGTAAAATGCAAAAGTTGTTGCAAAATAATTGGTAATCAAAATAGTACAAGGCGATATCTTGGTCAGCTGAGGCATCAGATCAGGATGGAAGAAGATTGTAAGATCAAGTGAGTGTACTGGCGTTTAGAACTAATGACGTTTGCTTAACGTTAATCCATTGAAGTCAATGTCCATAGCTATCGCTGTTATCGCTGGGATCTGATCAAGTTTAAAATTAAGAGGAGTAATTTTAGAAATCTTTACACTGTTATGGCCAAATACAACTCTCCTGTAACCCTTGTGTTAGAAAATTCCAAGCAATTATGCAAGTAAATAAAAGAAACTGAATAAATGATGTTTAGGATTTAGTTACTAGAATATTTTAATACCAGACAATATTTTTTGTTTAAATAAAAATATTTGTCACTTGATTAAATATGTACGTTTTAAAATTATATTGTATTTGCTATAAATATGACGTGCATAATACATGCACTCTATATTTAAAATAATTACATCAATTTAATGAAATGTGTATACTTATTCTTGCAAAGAAAAAAAAAATGTCTCAAATTCCTTAAAAATTACAGTCTAGAAATTTGAATAAAAGAATAATTATACTATTCCCATTCATCCATATAAAATGCAGTTTTGGGAATATTTATTCTTCAAGCTCAATTATTTATTAATTGCAATAACGTGATGTTTATAATTAAGAATACATATAATATAAAGTGAGCTATGAATTCAATTAAATAAGAACGATTCTGAATATTCTAACGAATATGTAAATATTCTCATTAGAATTCAGTTTTAATGTAAATTAGGTAAAATCTAATCCTCTCTATGAAACTTTTTTTCGCTTCCTTTGCCAGAGGTAACGCAAAGCTTCAGTGAATAATAATAAAGCAGTTATTGTTTCAACAGCTGGATTTTTTATGTAGTTACAATCAGCGACAAAATGTAGTTCGAATGTAGTCAATATAGCCGTAATTTGCAGTCGAACAAATTGATTATTCAGCAGCAAAGTATCATGCAACTCGATCAAAACTATTCTGTGTTTGCCTTGATTTGAAATAGTACTCGTAGTGTTTGCTATGCAAACCAATATTTTGGGCTAAGTATTAAGTGGGAAAAGGTTAGACAGGTGAAAATTATTATAAAGGATCGTCAGTCTGACCATAAACCTAATATTTCTTTTTAGCGGCCACACTATCTGTCGAAGCATTGATTTATAACATATCAATTTTCATAACAGGTATTACAACAGTAATAAAAGATCCTTAAGAAAATTTGAAGGAACAAAAACAATTAATGTTTTTACTATTAATACTTTGATGTTTTTGTAAGCTAGCTTATAAAAGAAAAAAAAAAAAAAAAAAAAAAAAAAACCTCCAAATTTATTTCAAAGCGACAATATTATTGCTGTTATACCTGGTATAAAAATACACATATTTTAAAAGAATGCTTCAACAGATTGCGGCTTCTAAAAAGAAGCATTAGGTTTATGTGACAGAGTTAGGCTAATTAATATTCTTATCACTTAAGAGGAAACGTCAGTCTGTTTCTGACTTCAGCGGTCTTTCAAATCGCGACACTAATTCAATCTGTAGTTGAATTTACTGTCTTATAATGAATATTAATTCTTACAAATATAATTTCTCAATAATAGAATCTTCTCCGAGTCTTTAACTATGTCTAACTTTACATATGTTTACATATGTATAGACCTTAAAACTCCCAAAGAAACTTTAAGAATTCGCCAGTTTTATATTAAGAGGTAACGTCTATCTGTCCCTAACCTACTGATCTAATGCTCAATTTTTTCAGCCGCAATTTATGCCAGAGTATTGCTTTGAAGCATATGAAATTTTATAACAGGTATATCATCAATAATAAAAGTTCATTAAAATTTTGAAAGCAAAATAACTAATGATTTTCTTACTATTACACTTCAAAATTTTTCATAAGTAAGATTATAATTACTTTAATAATAATAATAATAATATTAATAATAATAATAATAATAATAATAATAATAATAATAATAATAATAATAATTATAATAATAATAATAACAACAACAGCAATAATAATAGTATTATTATTATTATTATTATTATTAATAATAATAATAGTAATAATAATAATAATAATAATAATAATAATAATAATAATAATAATAATAATAATAATAATAACAACAACAATAACAACATCAGTAATGACAGTAGTAATAATAATAATAATAATAATAATAATAACAACAACAATAGCAAAAACAACAACAATAATAATAATAATAATAACAATAACAAAAATAATAATAATTACAACAATAAAAACCACAACAACGATAATAATAACAACAATAACAACAACAATTACAACAATAACAACAGCAACAACAACAATAACAATAATAATAATAAAAACCACTAGTTACTTTGTTTTCAAATTTTTATAATGAATTTTTATAACTGATGTACTTTTCATAAAATTCCATATTCTTCAAAGCTCTCTTGCTAGTTACTCTCTAACTCAATCTCAAATCTCAACTCTCAAGTTACTCTTGCAGAAATTGTGAATGGAAAAATAAGGCATTGGTCTATGGAGCGAGGACTGACGTTACCTCTTAATAGAAATCTTTGCGAATTCTCAAAGTTTGTAGTTCGAATATCTGTGCACATGTAATCATACTTGACTGAACACTCAGAGGAGATACTAATATTAGAAAATTAAGTTTGTGAGAATCAATATCCATTCTAAGACAGTAAATTCAACTACAGATTGAATAAGTGTCGCCATCTAAAAGACAGCTGAAGCAATGTACCATCAAAATTTTTATCGGAGAGTTAGAAATTCTGTCCCTAACGTTTATTAATTATTCAGCATCAATATTCAGCGTTTATGGTTGAAAAGTAAATGAATAAGTTATGAATGAGTTTTGAAAGGATCAAGGACACTACTAACAAGGTCATTCAAGGCATAGATTGTTCATTCATAATTTAAGTTGATAAATTTTAGACAAGTTTCCTCTTAATTAAAGGTTTGGCTGCCAAATGCTTGAGAAGTAACGCGATTTCATTGCTAATTAGTGAACCTGCTTTGATATTACAGTTGCTGGGGAGGTAGCTTCTAAAATTGCATTTGACGAAAACGTTTTTGTCATTAAGATAAACCTGAACTTTTAATTATAATATTATTCAAAACTCAATTTACAATTTGTAATAATTAAAAATACATCGAAAACGTTGGTGAATGCTGTGATATGCCGAATGTAGTGATATCTTTAAAAGTATTCAAGGCATTTAAAATGGCACAGAATATGCAACATCTAGACACACTGAAATGTTATGCACGAGTTATTTTTCCCAAGATTTGCTGAGTTTTAATCATAAATTGTCTTTGATATTCTTTAATGCTCAAACATACAACCAGCTGATAAATTGTCTAAATGCTTTAAAATTAAATTCATTATAGAGAAAGTTAGAATTAGGGTAATATTTGTATATTAAAGTTAGTATGAAGCTTCAGTGAGATTTCTTTATAAGAACAAAGTGTTTATAATTTAGAGTTAATAAAATGATTAAATTTTTTTTTTTGTTCAGTCAGAATTATGACAATAAAAAAACTATAGATATAAAACATTGTGGTGTAGTTTTTAGAAAAGTTTTGAACGTAAAATAATAAAATCAAAAGAAATAATTGAAATAAAGGGTTTTAGAAATTTTAGGGACATCAAAAGTTGACCTAAATACCATCTGCCCACAGAGGGGATAAAAATGAACACAGACACAGTTTTATCTTTAGTTGCAAATAAAAATTTTATTTAATAAAAATAACAGGCATTGCCTATTTAATGATAATTTAACAAAGACTTGACTTACAACAAATGCTTTCAAAAATATATAATTAAGGAATGAAGCATATAATTTACTATAAAAATTTAGGATCCACTTAAAAGCTCAGTGTCACGCAAAGTGAAAGACATTAATTTAAACAAAATATTGGAAACTAAATCAAATATGGAATTTGCCAAGTAAGAAAACGAAGGTTCCGAATAACAAAAAAATGAATAAAATATTAAAACAAAAATATATACAATTAGTAATACCAATACAGGCAATGGCAAGCTAAAAATTAATAATAATAATAATAATGTCTTCCTGCAGAGAAAAAATTGGTTTGAAAAAAAGATAGCCATCCCCGTGCAGTTTTCGAATTGTCGAGTGTGTGAGAGAGAAGCAAAAAGTTAACAATTAATACTCAAAACTCGATGCGTGGCAATGGATGGGACATTGGAAAAAAAAAAAAAAAAGGACGTTTGGACACAGGTCACAAATATCAAGAGTTAAGTTCGAATTTATATTAAAAATTACCAAAGTATTACAAAAATAGCGATTTCATATATAATAAAAATTAAACTAAAATATTTTAAAAATAGCGGTACCTCAACATTGTGTAGTTTGACAAATTTGTTGCTCCATGTAACGAATATGAAAGAAATTTGAAAAAATTCACAATTTTTAAAGGATTATGAACAGATGCCTTTTAACACATTAGTACTTACGTGGAGTAGTTAGAAACCCGATGAGTATGAGGATTTTTCTATCCACAGCAAACATTACTTTTGATTTTAAAAATTACATTGGTATGTTTTTAATATTTAAATACATAAATTGACAATATATAATTTTTTTTTAAATAAAAAGTGACGTAAGAAACGAACTAATCTATCTCTATAAATAACTGAGTGTCTGTACGTATGAACCAATTACTGTCGTCCTCAGAAGAATTGCAATAACTCCACTTTTTGTCGATTTTGAGTTATTGTGATTTTTGGTACTTTAAGATCATATGCATACGTATACATAAACACACGATCGGTTTTCGGCTCCTTTCCTATTAAACTTGTCAGTCAGTATTGCAGGAACTACAGAATAAGATAAGGTCTACTAAGGAAGAATGCAGCAATGACAAATACTAACTGGATACGTTTCTGTGATTGTAAGACTCTTAGAAACTTTTGGGAAGTATGATATACGCATCTGGGGCATTTATAAGACTGGACTGACAGTGACTCATACACACATGCACCTTAGATATTGTGAGATACATTTCATAAGTTTCAATTTATTGTGTTAAAAGCAGTTTATTTATCATCGTTTGCTTTTGTTACCGTGAACTGAATAATATGAAATTATGACTTTTTATTTTTTAGACAATTGACAGTTATTGAAAAAGTCGTTTGATATTTAAAATGTAGAATTCTTTTTTTTTTTTTTGTAACCTTATTATTATAGTTAAAGAAAGCAATCTTCAAAGTTATCCTTTGCGAATTGACTGAAGACCGTTATTATAAGTTCAGTTTATGAAGTGATGAATGAAAGTGATTTGACTGCAGAAAGTTAAGTGATTGATTTTTTTTTTTTTTGAAATTTTTTATTGGTAAACAGAAATTATCAAACAATTGTTATACACACAAATAAACAATTGTCATAGACGTTTGATAATGATTGCTTAAGGTATGCTATTGTTACAACTCTCAAATCTTGAATGGCCCACCTGTTGGCTGTGTGGTTAGCACTCTGACTTCACATGCCAAAGGTGCCGGGATTGAATCCCGGGTTAGGCATGGTTGTTCGTTGTGGTTCGGAATTCACGTTAAGCTGTAGGTCCAGGCTTGATTAGTCGTTATTGTGTTCAATATAGGTCGTTGAGCGCACCAACCAACCAACCAACCAACCAACCAACCAACCAACCAACCAACCAACCAACCAACCAACCAACCAACCAACCAACCAACCAACCAACCAACCAACCAACCAACCAACCAACCAACCAACCAACCAACCAACCAACCAACCAACCAACCAACCAACCAACCAACCAACCAACCAACCAACCAACCAACCAACCAACCAACCAACCAACCAACCAACCAACCAACCAACCAACCAACCAACCAACCAACCAACCAACCAACCAACCAACCAATCAAATCGTGAACGTTAATAGCTTTATTTATCGAAACTTATAGTCATTGTTTCACAATGAAAATTTGGTTTTTCGGAATTTTATGAGCTTAAATGCGATTAATATGGAAAAAAGAATCAGATGGCTTTGCAACCTATAGATCGTTAGAATTGGATCAATGCAACAGAATTAATACCTAAAAAAAATGATATTAGAGAACTTGCTTAATCTGATGCCAGAAAATCGTAAAATTTTTTGGAAATCACTTACAGTCAACCAAAAAGCTGTAGGTTTGCGCATCAATTTGGACGATGTTTAGTAAGAAGAATAACAATAACCATAGGAAAAAGAAAGGGAAAAAACCACGTTTTTTTTTGTTTAAGTAGAAGCTAAAATAAGCATTATTATTTGTGTAGTTTTGTAAGTAATACAAGGATATTTTTGATTTTATGCAAATAGCTCCGATAATTTTTCCATTAAAATGATTTTTTGATGGGATATTAAAAATTCATTCGTTGATAACGTTCTTACATATCGTTATGTCGTAATGCAACGATATAAGCTAAGTTAGTATTATACCACCTTTGGGAGGGACCGCCGCGAATCAAACAGACTCTCTACTCTGTATAGGGCTCAGTACAAAGTTTGATTACGTCACGCTAAGCGATGGATGAAAACACGAAGGCTGTCTACCGTAGTCCGTAATCCACAGATGCAATGAAACATCGCTGGTAATTTCTATAAAATATTATGTAGTGAGTTATAAAATGTTTTAATACTTTAAGTTGTTTAATTGTAGAATATTCAGACACAACATTTAATTTCATGAAGTAAAAGCACAGAGAGTGGGATTTAAATTAAAACACTGAGGCAAATTTTTGAAATTATAACTGGATTTTTTCAATATTATTAACATTCAAACCTTTTATAGTAGATTATTCAGATTGAAAATTCGCTGAAATACATTCATATACTAATATATCTTACATAGTTTCAATACCATAACAAGTAATACATTAAAACAGTATGTATTTAAAAGAATAAACATTACAAAAATACAAACACTAAATTATTATACAAAAACTTTATTTCAACTTTGAATATAATAGGAATTTAAAAATTGTAAAGTGCTAGTACCTAATATTTTGATTAAAATTTCATTTTTAAGCAATGTATTTCCTCAAGAAGAACATGATAAATTATTTCAAATAGGTAATTTCAATTTTAAACAAATAAGTTGGTTGGTTTATGAGCTCAACGACCTATTCTTATGCACAATAACGGCTAATGAGGATGGAACCTACAGCTTAGAGCTGATTCCGAACCACAAAGAACATACATGCCTTATCTGTGATTCGAACCCGGCACCTTTGGCATGCATGGCCAGAGAGCTAACCCCAGTCATCAGATGGGAAAACAAATAAGACTACGTTGATTTGAAAATTAGTGTCAAAATGAAATCATAAAAAAATAATTCCCTAAGCATATGTTTTATTATTTACAAATAAACGTCGATAAAAAAATTATATAAATAACTTTTTAGCATTCATAAAATTGATAGTAAAAAAAAAAAAAAAAAAAAAAAAAAAAAAACAGCATTAATGAATGCAACTAACTACTGAAAAAAAAAAGTAGTGAAGTACATCTTTTATTTTTCAGAGGAGATCGACTTGAAAACATTATTATATTCTTTTTTAACTATGAACCATCTTTATTATCATTGAATTTCAAGAGCCATTTTAATTCCTGATTATTCTTTTTTTCTCCAAAACAAAAACAAAAAAACAACAAAAAAAGTTACAGACAGATTACTCTCTATGGTAATATTCTGTCGAATACTTATTGGCACTTTGGCACTTTTTGAATGTTCGGGGAATAAAAAATAATGCAGTATTCTTAAATACACAACAACCAGTAATTTTTTTTTTCGCAATGTATACATTTTCTTTTAGATTTTATCATATATTCTTCTAACTGGTCTATTCTTCCATCGGTATCATATATTCATGTAACCTTCCTTGGTACTAAAAAAGGAAGCACCATCAGGTTTTGTTTACGAGTATAGTCATTAAAATATAATTTCAACTTAAATCAAGTGATAAATAGAAAGATTACTTTCTGACTATTTTTAATGATGTTAAAAAATCGGCAAATGTTTGCATGATAGTTGTATCAGTAAGAAACAAACATCCGACAATTTCCCTTTTTAAGTTTTACAAAATTATACTTTCAAAAGAATATTTAAAATAGAATTATGAAATAAAACTTTTTTTAAAAAATTTCTATGAGAGATTGTTTGAGTTACGATAGGATTAAGCCTCACTTAGAACACTAAATAATGAAAGCAATACATTAATAACATGATACAACTTACCTGAAAAGTTTAGAAACTTGAAAGTCAATCCTTTGTAGAATTATCTTTTCCACATTTCAGCTTGTTAGTTAAATAAAAAAAAAAGGATAAAAAGAAACATTTTATCTATCGATAAATTTCAATACCGCGTGTACAATCCAGTTCGTAGAATAGTTTGTTTACATTTTCATCTATCGCTTAGTGACGCTTGAGACAGAGCGCCATTTGATTGTGCCAAGCCCGAAATAATGGTAATTACATAATTTTGCGGCGTTCCCGCTTTTGGTCGTAAAATGTATCTTCAATAGCTGATTGATGGAGTTATTACAATTTTGCTTTACACCAATCAGAAAAAGCTAGGTTGAAATGCAGTAACCGCCAATTCTGGCTAAAATTTCAAAAAATTGTATAATTTTTAGTTACTATGTTGTAGACTATAGAAATACTCCCTAGTAATATAAAAAGTTTAAACATTATTGTATTTTAAATAGGTGACCCAGAAAACAGAAAAAAAATGGTGTTTTCTGATAAATCACCTCAGGTGGAGTTATTGCATTTCTGCTTAGGGCGACTGGGTACAAATCCACAGTATTGAACAATGAGCTGCGAATTTTGGCACATACAAGCTTTAGTACACTGAGATTGTAGAGAACAACTTTTAAATTCGAATAAAAATGATTTTATTAAAGTTCAATGACATTGAAAAAATTCTTGGAATGGCAACGATATTATTTCATCAGATCAGAATAAAACAAAAAGTTATTTTACTATGCCTCTCGTTTTTACTTTCAATTACCCATATGTATACATAGGGTAATGAAAGTAAAGCATTCGTTTTTTTTGGTTTTTTTGCATTTCTCTACGTTTTGAAACATCCTAATTTCAAAAAAGTGATCTAGAAAAAAATGTCTGTCTGTGTGTGCATGTGGTCAGCATAACTCCCGGACAAATTGACCTACGATGTTCAAATTTGGTGTGCGGGTTGGTGGTAGCCATGGAACCTGCCATTATGGTTTTCATCAAAATCGCGCATGGGCGCAAGGTAGCTGCCATTGAAAAAATCATGTTTTTCATTAATTGCTAAAAAACGGGGCTCTAAAGATTTTGTTCAAAATCGCCGTGGTAATGCCTCTTTAGGTGTTCTAAACATCCCCACCTCCGAAATTCCCATAAAAATGCTTTAATTGTGTATAAAGTTGAAAAACGAATGCTTTCAACGCAGAGTTCTCTTTTCTCGAACATATCTCTCAACGATCGTTTTTTCTTCTCCCTTCAGTTTTTCTTATAATGAAGGATAATATAAGGATTACCGAAAAATATATCGCCAAAATCATCAGTTTGGCGAATTTTTTCTTATTTTTTATAGACCCATACAGGAATGAGGAACTTTCACGTTTTTTGGTTTTATTTTTAAATAAAAGTAAATCATAAAAAACAATACTATTCTTTCAAAAATATGAGCTCGGATAGATAGTTTAAAAAAAAAAAGATATTTAGTTTTTCACTTTGCGATTTGGCTGGAAAAAGCCACTTTTGCGTGAGACGTCAACGCGAACCAGTCTAAAACCTGTTTTAGAAGAGGAATGAGTGAGGTTTCTCTTCTGATTTTCGACTTTATCTATGCGTGACCACGTCACGTTTTTTTGTATGCATTTTTGGTCACGTGACCTTTGCTTTGATTTCGGCTAATTTCAAACTCGATTTTTTACTAATTGAAAGCATAAAGATAAAAAATAATTGCACTGCTCAAATATATTCTTTGGATAACTCTAGAAAATATGAAAAATATTTATTTTCCTCACTTGTGCAAGTTCTTCATTATCGCAATATATATACGTGTATATATATATATATATATATATATATATATATATATATATATATATATATATATATATATATATATATATATATATATATATATATATATATATATATATATATATATATATATATATATATATATATATATATATATATATATATATAATGAATTAATCCATTTTAATTAAAGTTATTGCAGCGTGGTCGTGGAGACATAGTGAAGAGTCAATTTGATAAAAGATAAAACATTTATTAAGATAAAAACCATAAAATCAACATAAACCCGGAGTAAGAGAGAGAGCGTGCTAAAGTTACGTCTTAACTACTACATGATAGGAGATGATAGCATTTCATACGTAGTAATGTCGAACAGAGAACAGCGTCGTTAAAATCGTGGGAATCGCTGATTCAGCAAATGTAATTTATAAACATTGTAGTGAGAAGGCAAGTATGTTGGCGCCAGAACGGAATACTAATTATGGGATACAAAACAAGAATGCTGACTCAGCAAAGATCTCACACATTAAATTGGCGTGGGAAGTTATCCTAAATAAGTTGTTGAATGAATTGATTAAAGAGGGTTATGTGCTTTGGAAAGATGAATTAATTTAACTGTCGGTTCTAAAACAGGATTTCTATTACATATATATATATATATATATATATATATATATATATATATATATATATATATATATATACAGTATTACCTCGATATCTCAAAGTCGAAGGGACACTAAACAAAATTTGAGATAGAGAGTTTTTGAGATAACAAGGTTGTAACCAAAACTTAACAATTCAGTTAAAAATTTAATATACTGAATAATTGTCTAAAAATTAGTCATGGTAGATGAGAATAAGTATAAATATGTAATTATAGTTGAAAAAGTCTAAATACAGCAATTTTAATTTTTAGTCGAAAATAATAAATGAGTATACATGAAATTGAAAAGAATTAGTACTTACAATATAGTAATGTACATATTAAATAAAATGTACAAGGATGAATTTATTCACTACTAGTTACTTAAAAAAGTCCAGCATCGTGGCCTTTCTACATCTCTTTTGAAATTGTTCTTCAACCAATTTTTCTATTTTAAAAATAGTTGCGAAGTCATCCTTTTCCACGTTTTCCACGCATATGGACAAGCATATGAACTTTGTCTATTGCTCGTTCTCATTCCATTGTAGGACCCTCTCTCCCCCTGTTTACGCCCCTCTGTTCGTGATCGCTATATCTCGTAATTGTATTCTTTTTGTTCTTAAGAATGGCAGATAAGCCGATTTTGTGTGTTCTTTTATTAATAGGCTTTTGCTTCATCGGAATAACCAATAAAAATGAGTTCTTGTGATCTTGGTTCGAATTTTGACTTGTGGCCTTTGTTGAGGACGAAAGCTTTTTGACCGAAGATTTTTAGATACGATGCAGTTGGTTTTCTGCCAAAAAATAACTCGAACGGTGTTTTGCTTTGCATGATGCATCGTGAAGGACATCTGTTTCTCAAATGAGCGTATTTTATTTGAAAAATAATTGTGTGTTCTGATTCTGATAAATGATTATAATATTTGCTTCTACATAACTGAATGGAGATTTTTCTGGAAAACTTCATTTCTTACTTCGAAAATTTTTCGACACAACAAAGTTTTGAGTGAAAACTCTTCAACATAAGAATTGAAATTAACATTAGATGAATATGCAATATCAAGGGAAAAAATTATTTTTCGACATATCAAGTTTTTCGCGAAATCGAAGTTCGAGATTATATCGAGATTATATATTATCACCAAACTGACAATTTCCTCTAAATGAATGATGAAAATAATACAAATGGTAAATGACACAAATCCACGTCAGTATTATAGTGTAATTGAAAGTTTTGCGATGTTCCACACCCCTAGATATTTATGTATTATAATTGTCTGTTTGATAAGCCTTTCGAATATTAATGCAATATTTCTATATAGCAGCGAAGGATCACGCTACTAGTTAAAGAGTAAATGTATGTAACTTTTCTGAATTTATGCTCTTTAGACGTTACGAATCCATTCAATTGTGAAAATAGCTTTTTGACACTGTTACTATGATTTCTGTTGAGTTTGAATTTTATAATACAGAAACTAGGCTCATGAAATATATTCCCTTTATACTTTACAGAAATATTTTTAAGTAAATATACAGAATATCACTTGCTCTGTTTTAATTCAGACATATTCAAAAACTGACTACACATTGTAAACAACTTTTTCTACACTTAATGGCAGCAAACAAAAGGTATGAGATGTTCAGACGAAAAAAAATAATGACAATTGATCAAAATAAAAACCATCACTTAGTATATCTTCATCCCTTAAAAAAATCAATCAAGCTCTGGCAAACATAGAACTGTTTTGATTTTCAACCAATTTGTAGCCAAAAGCATTTAACTTGTTTAATAGGCCTAGATATTTTAAGCCTAGATACATAACAATTATGTTTTTATAGTACATAGGATTTCCTAACCTCACTTTTGAGCTCTGCGATTAATACAAAATCCAGGTGTACAAATAGAAATTCTTAAAGATCAATAAAACTTTCATAATTTACATTCTAAATCCACATTCCAAATGTTACGGAGTTTATAACACATTATAATCAAAGTGATAGAAAAAGTATAAGCAAATTACAAAACAACAGGTTAATTTTTTTTTTATTTACATTACAGAAAATAGATACGTATACTAGATTCAATTAATAACATATTTTATATGTTTGTCATTAAGAGCAATTGTGTGATTCCTGAAAAAAGCCATTCAACATGGGCGCCTCCAGGAGGATGCAAGGAGGTGCACCTGCACACTCCTAGCTCTTGAAAATTAAAAAAAACACAAAAAAAAAAAAAAAAAAAAAAAAAAAAACACAACAACGAGGGAAAAGATTTAAATTCCAAGATAAAAAAAGCACATATGCCGATTTTATACGTAATGTTGCAATGAGGTGTTTTTTTTCTATTAATTTAGTCTTTTGTTTCTTTCCCATGTCATTTTTTATAGCTACTTGCGAGACGATTTTCTGGAGCTTGTCTATGATTATTAGAGGCTGATGAGTAGAAATATTTATTCCTTTTATTGTATAATCATTTCCTGTGTAATTCTCAAAATTCCAGAAAAATGTTTTGTTTTTTAAGTCATCAGGTATACTATCTTGAAATCTATTTTTAGACTTCAATTGAACATATTCCAATACTGCCTTCGTGTATCGTTTTGAATTTTTTTTTTTTTTTTTTTCATTATATCCTAAAAAGAAATAAAATGTTACTCTTCTGTATTTTTGCATCTTTGATTTAATCAATTCTAAACATTGTTTCTTGAATGCAGTGAGATCTAGTTGGATGATAAAAAAAAAATCATTAAAAATATATGTATATTTTAATATTTTTACTATTTTGTATTTTTTTTTCTTTTTAACAGGGTTTCACTTTCAAAAATTTATACCATGTATTTTAATTATTCTCAAAGAGTATAATTTATAATGCATAGTTATTAAACAACATTTCTAAAAAAAATTAATGATTTTGATAAAAATCTTGTCTTGCACCTCCTTGCAAATATTCCTGGGGGCGCCCATGCCCTTCAATTCCCATTCCATTCACTTCCGGTTGATGCAGAGAAATCACAAGATCCTGAAAGTGCTTTTTATTGAACTAAAAAGCCATCTAAGGTCATTTTCGCCTTATTATGATAGATCACTATCTGGCACAAACTAGATCAAATAAAATTCGGGATCGTTAATTTTTATTGGGGTACTATATTGTCGCCTTTTTTTTCTTTCTTGGATATAACAATAAATATGAAAACAATAAAAAATATTTTTATCAAAGAAAATTTTCTTCTGAAAAGTGTGTGTTTTCCAAAATAATATATTCCAATAAAATTAATTTTTTACTGTGGTTACAAAGTAAAATTAACTTGAGATCGTTTGAGTTTTTTAAAAACCAGCAGTTATTATGGTGAAATCTGACGAATCTCAGTGACAAAAAAACAATTCAGAATTTTTTTATAATTTTATAGGGGATATGATCCTTGAGCAGTCACTTCAAAACGCTTTTAAAATGTGCCATTTCGGGTCTAAATACCATGAAAATAAAATGAGCAACATTTAATAACTGAGATCTTCCTCTGTTAAGGTGGAAGACTTTTTGGTAGATGTTACCAGTTTGGATTTATAAACAAAAAGATCGTAATTTTTGTGAGTTTAATTAAAATTGATGAATTTGCAGTTGAGTTATGAACTTCTCACATTGTTAAGGAAGAATTTCTGTTAGAGTTTAAAGTACTTTTTGATGGAAAGTTTGGTTGAATTTGATATAATCATACTAATCTTAAAATCAAACTAATTTTTGCTGTACATCTGCAGTATTTATAGCATTTGCTTAAGGAAATATCAATATATTTCGGTTATTTCCTGTAATTTGGATGATATTTTCCGATTAAATGTTGGTATTTTTTTTTGTCTAGATGGGACCTTTCATTTTACATATCGCATGCATTTGTGATTTTGTCTCGAAATGTTAACCTCAGGAACACGGAATGAGCTTTGTAACAGCTTCTTTTAACGTTATTGCTGTGTTGAACTAAAATTGAAAATCTCTTATGATATGTTAATAAAAGTATAAGAAACCAAACCATGGAAAATATCACTTGTTGTGTGTGATAAATATGGTGTGATAAGTTTTACTAAACAAATTTTAGCTTGGACTTTTTATTTGTGATAGTTCTTTGAATTAGGTATTTGGTCTTTCCCTCCTTTGTATTATAAAAATCTTAAAAGTGGCCGCTGCCTACCTGCATGTGTAGAATTTAACAGCCAGCAGTGGGAATTTGAACACCTGTTCAAATAATCTCTTATAGTTGTTCTTTTAGTTTTTCAACAGCACACCTTACACTTGGAAACGAATTTTCTAGATGGTATTTTTCTGACGAAATATAAAATCTCACTGAATTATCGATTTAGCTTTTTAACAATGTATATCTTTAAAATTTTAATTGTTTCAGCCCCTATCTGCCACTTTTTTAACTCATCAAACAATGAAATTTTTTTAAAAAAAGGTTTCAGTAGTATTTCAAATTACCTATTAAATGTTAACGAAAAGGTACACTTTGAGTCCCAACGAAGCATAAATCTATCGGTCTTTTTATCATAGTATGTTTCTTTTTTGCAACCCTATTGTTCTGTAAAAAGCAAGTTTAATATCAAAAATCAAATATTTATTCTCATTTTAATGCTGAGTAATATCAAGTTGCATGAAATGACTATTTAAAATTTTATATTGCTTTTATGTTGAAAAACTTAGTGTTTATATTATGAAACCTAGTTTGTATATTTTAGTAGTTTCATGATAAAACTTGAGAGTTCACACTTAGAGCTGCGTGGCACTTGATGATAAAGTACGGTTATTTTTCTTTGAGGAATTATATATCAAAATCTTTACGAATCATTTATACTAGAAAGTAATTTTTCTAAAAACTACCTCATTATGCTAATGTAAATGTTCTATTAAACATTTGTTTTATAAATTCTTATTAACTTTTTATTTACTTCTTATTCTCAATTGACTCGACAGCCCTTAGTTGGCCAAGGCCTTCTTCAGAATTTTCTTCCCTACTGACCTCTTTTTAGCAAGGGTATTCTTGTTGGTAACTCTTATTTTTTTTATAATCTTCATTGACGCAGTCCATCCATCTAAGTTTGTGCATGCCTCTAGTTCGGGTAAAGATTGGCTTAAAATGAAAAACTCTTGATGTTAACTCGAAGGGATCCAATCTGCACAGGTGCCCGGAAAATTGCATGCGGTTAACTTTAATGTAGTTACAAATATCTGCCTTTCTAAACATCTTATACAATTCATTATATATGTGCTTCCAAGTGCCATTGATGTTCACTTCACCAAGAATCTTTCTTAAAACCTTTCTCTTAAAGATAGCTAGTCGGTTTTCATGTAATTTTGACATAGCTAAGGTTTTTAAACCATAAGTGAGCACAAGTCTTTTAATGGTTTTATATAGTATTGTTGCGTGGATGGGTTCGAAAGATTCGAAGCCAAAGCAGATTAACATTTGCAGAAATTTGTTCCGATATACTTCACGGATTCTTTTACAAAACCTGAACTTCTCGTTCTAGAAGACTCAATATAGCTCTTTATACAACAATAGAGCTCAAACCGCAGTTAAAAAACTTCACAACTGCTTTAGAACTACTCTGAATGCTCACTGAGACTCAGTATCTCAACTCAGTAATTCCAGTCAACTAACGGACCCAACTAACTGACTCAACTCACGGCCTGCCTTATATAGGAGTCAAACCTTCTTGAAACTTCTAGAGGTAGATATTTGGAGAACTTTCCAGATCGCAGTCGAAAAGTCCTAAACATGTACATGGGGACCGAAAATGTCGCCAAATGTCGCCAAAGTCGCCAACGTGGCTCTATCTCGCCAATTTGGCGAGATTTCCATTACCATAATGTTAAATGCCCTGCTCCGTGTAAAACTCGCTTCCCAGCGTTATCTCTGTAAAACTCGTTATCAAGCATTAATAGACACATTGCAGGAAAGCAAACCCTTGCACTGCCTTATGCGAAATGTACATAAATGTTCCTATTTACAAAATTAACCCTACGAAATATTTACAAATATACAAAAATTCGCAACAGTATAATCTTTGTTTTCCTTTTCACTAGTTTTGAATGTAGAACATTTCTCCATCCATTAAGAAAACTATTGGCAGCGACAATGCGTTGCTTTATCTTAGTTTCTAGTTTTCTCAGACAGTTTTACATTTGAGCCAAGGTAATTAAAGCAATCAAAACGATCAAATTTGTGATTTTTATTTTCAATGAAATTTTGGTTTACTGCAGACTTGCAAATAGGCATATATTAAGTTTTGCTTTCATTGACTCATAAATGTATTTTTACTGCAGAACTTTCAATAGCATTAAATGCCTCTGTTAAAAGCTTTTTTAGTTCTGGCAATAATAACAATGTCATCAGCGTACGCAAGGATTTGGACTGACTTGGTGAAGATGGTTCCTCTAGTATTGATACCAGAATCCCGGATTGATCACTCAAGGGCCCAAATGAAAAGTAGTTATTTACTGATATTTATTTTACTGAGAGAATACTTACTGATAGGACTTATGAGTCTCGTCAGTTTTCCCCTGGTACTATTAAAATTTAAACGCTTTGAAATCTATTAGGACTTTGAAATCCACATCTATGAAGTTTGTTCTTCAATTTTTGGATGATACACAATCTTATTTCTCTTAAAAAGCTAACTAGAAATAAGAGTATAAGCCGAAGTAAGGCCAAGATCAATGCATAGAAAATTGAAAATCATCCATGTGTTTGCATATAAACAGAAATAAGCTTATGCTTCCATATAACAATGGACAATTCCCCCATTTTTTAATTTAATTTAATTTTTTCTATTCAATTCTAAATATTTCGAAAAGGCTATAAACAGAAAAATTTCTGCTCAATGCATTTTTTTTTTTTAACTTGCAATCAAAGTTCCCCTGTTAGACATTGGCGAGAAAATGATTCACTCGGCTCGAATTGAATGTGACGTCAAGGATCCCAAACATCTTGGCTTGAAATGCAGCAGCTGAAACCAGTTTTGCAAGTTTCTCTCAAATCGCGCCAACCTGTACGGGATATGGCAATGGTCTACCAAATCAACGCCAACAATTTGGCAGAGAACTCGCGATAACCATAGATACGGAAGGAATTCTAGACGTCACAGATTTTGTTGAATGTTTTGATCGGACTGGTTTTGGCTCAGTTTTGGGGCATTTTCTTTTCTTATTATTTAAATAATTAATTATTTAAAAGAACTTTTGTTTAAATATTTGGAATCAGAAAGAAATTCTTCATAAATATAAACTAATTTCACTCGTTTTTAAAATATGCGGGAATTGTGCATTGAATAATGAACTTAATAGAAGTGGATTGCAAAATCCCAATGCGTCTTAAAGGATTTAAATTAATACAGTACTAGAAAAAAACTGACGGGACATACGTCTAGTCAGTAAATAAAGGGTTACATCTTTTTTAAATTAGATTTTTTCTTATGCATTATGAATTTTGAAATTATGTTGAACTTTGAATCTTTTTTAAATCTAATACTACTGTAATATAAAGTTCTAGTATAATTATAAATGAATACATACGATTATCATAAACTATGTGCTTACATAATAATTATTTTAAAAATCTTAAAAATGTAAGATTTTGAAGTATAACAGATTTAATAAAAATTAAAATCCATCCATGAATCGTTCCTTTTATTATTATCAGTTAATATAATAAATGTTTTTTACATGCTTGCTTTACATAAATGTGTAATTCTTGTCAGTTTTTATTAACATTTTAAATTTTAAATTAAGTTTTCTGGTTGGTTGTTTTCAGATTATCTGGCGCCGTCAGCAACACGAGGGCTATAATGCGCCGAAACATTCGTCATTAGACAAGCCAACATACATTTACAAACACCCATGCCTTACAAGAGACTCGAATCCGCAACCTCGCCGTCTAGAAGCTAGCACGCTAACCACTATACCATTTGATCGGCTTAAGTTTTGTGACTTTACATTCCTGGTAGGACAAAAATCCAACGAGGGATAATTTCCGCATTTTCTTATTTTTTTTATTCAATTCTAAATGTTTCATAAAGGCCATAAACACAAAAATTTCTGCATTTAAAAATTTGCAACATAACTTTACTTGTTTATTTTGAGGGGAAAAACGACACACTCGGCTCGAAGCGAATGTGAGGCCACTTTATCTGAAACTACTTGGCTTGAAACGCAGCAGAGGAAACCAGCTTTGTAAGTTTCTCACAAATCGCGCCAACCGGTATGGGATATTTCAATTGTCTACTAAACATATACCAACTATTTGGTAGAAACCTCACTATAACTATAGAAATGGAAGGACGTCGTGACGTCACAGCTGTTGAGGATCGTTTTGATCGGACGGGGATATGACATAATATCTTTTTTTAATCTTTAAATAACTAATTTTTTTAAAAGAACTTTTGGTTGAATATTTGGAATCAGAAAGAAATTTTTTGTAAATATAAACTAATTTCACTCGTTTTGAAAAAATGCGGGAATTGTCCATTGGAAAAAGCCTATTTTTCAGGAGCATTAGTAGTAATTTTTTTTATTAAATTCATTGTTGCTTTAGTGCCTAATAAATTCACATAAACATCTTTTTGATGAGTAGGTATCTTGGTTAGGTTTTTACCTAGCCTTTTAATTTTCTTTAAATTTCAAGATGAATAATTTTTCTTCGGAAACGATTAGATGCATCTTTGTTTATAACTTATAATTTCTTACCATTGTGGCAAGAAATTATATAAGTAATGAATAAAGCTTTTTTAATCAAAAAGTTAATCGTATCAGTAATTAGTTCAATCAGTTTTTAAATAGAAGTTTTTTAGCAGCAAAAGGACAAGTACCTTTTACTAAATTTTTTTTGAGATTTATTCTCATTAAAATTTTTTTTTTAAACATTGATAAAAAAAGTCTTAAAACTAACCAAGCGAATAAAAATAATAGTAAAAAGGGCAGTTTTAAAGTAGTTTTCAATACCCAAGCAACGTTAGTGATTTTGAAATCAAGTTAATTACTTGGTTGCTTGGAGCACTAATCATTAAAAACGAGAAAACAAACAGTAAACACTAGAAAAATCCCTACAATACAAATAAATTCCTTTTAGAAATAAAGGCTAGCGTGAAGAAATTGATTGAGTCTCTTCTTTACATTCTTTGTTGCCTAGTCTTATTTTTATATCTTAGTATCATTGAAGAAAATAACTTAATCCAATTTAAAAAACCCGCATAACATTAACACATTTTTAGTTAAAGCAAAGACTTTGCTGTTGTTTCATAGTTTTTTAACCACGATTTCTGATTTACCATTGAATAAAAAATACCGAAGAAGGTGTTTTATGATATTTTTGTTACTTATTGTTATTAGCATAATGGTAGAATGAGAAGGATATTTCTCTTGCATAATTCTTTGGTGGATTTATTTGATTTTTGTTATGCGTAAATTTTTTCTTTCGCATTTCGAAACCAGGGATTAATTTCTTCAAGATTGTTTCCTTGAGTGATTTCATTTTTTAGAATAGGTTTTGAATTTTTCTCAAAGTGCAAAATTTTGTGTAGCCTTGATGATATTTTGGCGTCACTCTAAAAACTTTTCAAAAAAGAATCAAGACGGAAGAATGTTTTCACTTCTTATCAGATAACACAAATTGTGTGTAGTGATTCATTTGCTAAATATTTTTGGACGAATCCTTAGCGAAATCGCGTTTAACAATATAAGAGTTGTTTACTAAAAATCAGAGGCCGCCGAATTTTGATGCGTTTCCTCCACATTAATTTTTTAATTCAAAACTATGCTGTAAAGAAAACTCTTCGTTTAAATAACAATGAGCAATTTCGAAAAAAATTAGGGAGAAAGGGGGCGGGGGAGTATGAATATTGTTTTGACAAAAATTACGAATTTTTGATTTATCCCTCTGAAAAAAAAATGCTTTACGAAAAGGGACAAATGAATATAAAATGTCTTTAGAAGTAAAAAGAACAAGAAACATAACTTCTATGAAAAAGGATGACACTTTCAAATGATGAGAATATAAATATTTTTTATAAAATAATAAAATTGTTTACTTCAGGTTTCTTTTTAAATAACCAAAAGCGTGGTTATTACATTTTTAACAACAACAGTTTCAACGTTTATAAAATTTCTTTTCATTACAAAAAGTACTTTAGATGGTGTAAATTATCAATTATGTTATGATAGATAATTTTCTTTTTCATTCTATGAGGTGTTAAGCATTTATATTTTAATTAAAAATAGTCATAATTTAAATATACTCTGTAAATAATTGCACTCTTTATTTTTCATATATTCAAATTGTTAAGGTACACAAAATGGTAATTCTATTTATTTTTTGTAAAGTTAAGTAATAGAGGAATACTTAGGGCTCACATAAATACAAAAATTTATATTTTTGTTATTCAATTCTATTTCTCTCAATCGCGAATCTCATATTGTGTATACTTTGAAAGCAGTGTTTATTTATATAATGCCTTGCATTTTTTCTCCAAAGTTGTGCATGAAAATATGATTCTTCCCTAGATTCACTAGAAAATTTGATTTTTCACTTATTTATTAAAACTTACTTTTTGATAAATAAAAATTCGTAGTTTTTTTGTTGCAAATGAAATGATTCGTTTTAAGAATTTTTTAATTTAGGTATAGAAAATCATATAAAAATATTCTAACCTTTTCATTTCTATTTGAAGAGCAAGTTTTTTTTTATCATTACACTCAGTAAAGAATTCATCAGAAGGATGGAAAAAAATCCTCTACTCCTCTTAACTTAAAAAATAAAATTGTTTCAAAACTATTAATGAACTCAAAATAGTACTCATCTTCTTTCTATAACAAACAAACAAACAAACAAACAAACAAACAAACAAACAAACAAACAAACAAGACCACATATTATTTGATTTCTAATATTATAAATATCACTAAATTTTTTTTTTTTATCTCAAACATGCATTACACTTTTTTCAGTACTCTTTTACCTAACACACCAAATTTTTTTTAAAATAACATCTGTCCAAATATTTTCGCTTTAAAATTAAAAAAAAAATAATACTTTCTACTATTTTAAAGAAGAATAAAAAGAGTTCATGTGGTCAAGATGACAAGCTGCAGATTGGAATCTCCCGGGATCGAAAGAAAGTATTTGACGGTTGAATATTTTCTATTTAATTTTACAAAAGGAGTAAGTATTAATATGGCACACAAAATTGAAAAAAGCTATAAGTACTTCATTACCTTATAATAAGTACATTTTACTTATTTCTAAGTGATCAATACATATACAGTTCATATTCTTAAACGCGGTATTGAGCGTTATAACGGGCCATCCCCCAAGTTGATTTTTGCTGTTAGTATAACGTTTTTTTTTCGAAACCATTCATGCCAAAACGGACTAAATATGATATTTCTAATAGCCAACTTAATTTAGCCGTTGGATAAACCCCATTCAGTCCATTCTGGTATAAATGGTTATGAGAAAACGGGATAGAAACAACAAAAGCAAAAGTTGAATTGTGGAACAGTACTTTCTGGTACTCAACTTTTCAAATCATCATCAACTTTTCTAAATACACCTAACCTACTTATAGATAAATAAATGTCTTCTCCCTTGTAAATATTGCATGCGTTTAACAAAACAACAATTTTTTTTTTATTATTTATTTAAAATAAATTAAAAAAAGAAAAGGACATGTACGAATTTTCATACGAGTATTTTTTTCCCGAACAAAGTGAACATTGTGTAATGTGAATACGGAACAATGGGTGACTGTTATGGTAGAAAATGAGGGTTTAAATTTTTTTGCTACATTATTATTTGGTAGCTGTATAGCTTGTGCATAAAAATTGAATTTAGTACATGCAGTGAATATTCTCGAGTTTGACTGCTTTTCCAAAATTATGTCCCTTTGTAGTGGCTTAATATTTTCTGATTAATTTCATCAGGGATAGTGGATAAGGGGACTAGGTGCCTCTCGTTTTCACAAAAATAATGAAAATATAAAATTTTTCCATTTCTTACGTTTTTATGATCTTTGAAACCTTTTCCTTATTCTGGCAAGTTTTTAAACTGATCCGATAGCTGCCATTGCAGAGAAACTATATTTTTATAGAGGATTTACCATTACCTAAATAGCTCCTTCGATATTCCGAACGCATTTTTCTCAGTTCGTGATTTTTGAAATTCCTACCTTACTCAAAATGATAAAACTTCAGCAAATATGAATGAAATAATTTGGAGTTTTTTTGTGTCATTCTAAAGATCTATTTGACAAAAATCGGCATAGATTTTTTAATAAAATAAAAACTTCTTTTTTTACATATTTAAATGTTGAAAAATATCTGTTTTTTAAGCTTTTTTTTTACCGATAGGTACAGTAATTATCGTTTTTCTCGAAAAATATTTTTTTATTCTAAATCCGATGCCTAAAAAGTTAGAATATATTACTGGGAACATTTTTTTTTTTTTTAAAAAGAAACCAAGAAAAAATATTGAAAAATTAAAAAGAAGTTAGAATTTGAACTTTTATGAATTTTTAAATTTTTTTTTAAAATTTGGAAAATTTAGTACACTATTTGAATTTTTTTTTTAAATAAAATTTAGTTTTTACTTAGTAATACTTCCAAATATGTAAAAATTATAATTTTAAAAAGCTTAAATAAAAAAAAAAAAAAAAAAAAAAAAAAGGTTGAAGGGTTCTAATTCCCCTTAATTTAAGTTTTCAAGTGCAATACTATACTTTATCGTAGTATTTAACTTCAACTACATCTAGAGCTGAGCCTTGTTTTTTTTTTTTTTATCTTGGCATGATAACGGAGGGCTACACTTGAACTAGCATATCTCTCTACATATCCATCACACCTACGATAAATTTGTCATGTAAAATGTAAATGTTCTTTATTGCACAAAATAAAATAATGACTGTTTTCGTTTCACTCTAGAAGGTTTGAAATTCCTAGAGAATTCAAACACGCTCAAAATTCATAGAAAGAGTTTTGTGACAATAATAAACGTATCTTAACGAAATTAGGAAATTTTTAGTGATTTTTTTTTATGTTCTGAATTAAACATATTTGAGAGGCATTGCTTGAAATTTTAAACATTTCAAAATCAAAATCACACAAACTTTCTTTTCGTGACCAGAATAAGCAAAATCAACTTAATTATTGTGTATTTTCCCGTATAAAACTGTATCACCAGCTTTATCTTAAACTTAGTCAGTAAATTATGACCTTATTTGCCATTTATATTTAAAAAATATTTTCATTGTAACGTAAGAGTTATGGGTGCAATTTGAATAATAAACAGTTTCTTGAAGTCAATGCATGATTTAAACCGCATTTAAACTGTCTAAATTGGTCTTTGCCGTGCAGTTAAAGCTTTGCGTGACCCATTTTAAGCAGACGAGATAGACAGGTCTTGAATTATTCTACTGTTTAATATGCTATTTAAGTATATTCAATTATAACTCTGACTTCTCAGTATACTTTATTAATTAAATAATTTAATAAAATATAGGTTAATCGTGGTATAATACAATTATTTACAAATTCCCTTTATTTCTTTTCATATTATTGTTAAATGGCAATTATTATCAATCTGAATAATTGATTGCTAATTTAACATTAGGGTTTGGTAGCATGAGTAATTTGTTTCTTTTGTAGAACCGTTCATTTAACCCAATTCGTTTTAAAATTTCTTATTTGTTAGACACGATTTCGTATAATTAAGAATCTCATTAGTAAGAATATGCAGAATTTGTAGCATGAAGCATTTCTCATGGATTCGAATTTCCTTTTCATTGTATCAGTTACCCCACATTTTTTTTAAGCTGGAAATAATTTCGACATTGGTTATTGATTACATTCTTAATATGTTAAATGGAATTTCTATAAAAACATTGTTTCTATTCTGACGCTTTTACTAAATTGCCTTTTTAAGGGATTATTGAGGATTAATATGGTCTGGATATCTTTTAGATATAACATATTAACTTATTAAATGCATTAAATTAATAATTTCTTATTTGATATTATAGTGGGCTGTATTCTGTTAGTGCACTACTAATAGATATATAGATAGATTTATATGTATAGACACTTAGTATCAGGGGGATATGGCGTTGCGTAATAGAAATATGTGTAGAAGCAGCTTTTTATTGGTAGTGATTGTTATAAGTAAAGTTGTTTTGCTAAAATATCTTTTATGTAGTTAATTTATGATTAAAAATTTTTCTTAAAAAATTCTGGGCATTTTAATACTACGTATACAATGAATATGATTTTTTAAGGTGTACTAGAAGCGAAAATCATGAAAAAAATAGATTTTAAGATTTTAATTGCTTTAAATAGCAGCTTCTATATTGTTTGCAATATCTACATTTGTAGTATTAGAAGCGAACAGAGGTATTGTGCAGGTCTCTTCTGAGTTAAGATGATTGCTTACTTTGCACTCGATTTTCTTTTTTCAGTTCGTTTCTTTTTTGTTTGATGTACCTTTTCTCAGGGACTATTTCTGTTAGAAACACAAAATTTAAACATTGAAATATTCATTTAATACTGTTACTTACTTTGAGTTGCACTTTTATAATTAGGTATCCAGCAAAAATGTTACTAACTTTATGCAATAAAAATGTTAAAAAAAAATTGTTTGGTATTGTTTTAATAAAAAAATATTTTTTAAGCAACTAGACAATATATTTAAAATATATATCCAGTGTTTGATTTTTCACTTTAAATAGTTTCAATTTAGTATGTCTTATAGTTTCTTAGAAACGGTAAATTAAAAATCCATAAATTAGCATTATAGCCTGTGGACATTCTGCAAGTTTTCGGGTCACCTTAAAGACACGTAAAACAAGTTTTTAGTGAAAAAATAATAAAATGAAGAAAAGCAACCTTTCCTTTCAACATATTTCTGAAATAAAAATTTACCAGCATACTAATTGAAAACCTGACTAATTACCAATTTAAGGATGACATTTGATCTTTTATCAAGTGAACAGCTTAAAAGTAAAAATAATACTTTATTGTACTCTCCTCTCATCTAGATCGATAGTGTTTAATTAGCTGGCCTTGTTAATATAAGGATTAAAATTTAATTTGCAAATATAATTTATATCAAAGTATAGTTTTAACTGTAAGATTAATTCAAAGAATATTTTTGAGTTAAATGAAACGATATTTATCGTGATTAAATAAGTGTTTTTGTAGCAAAATGAAAGTTGATTAGAAATTCGAATAAAGTAAAAAAAAAATAAAATAATTGATTTTTAAGAAAAAGAAGAAAAAAAAAAAATGGTATTCAAATTTTTGATGTGTGGTTTTGTTAAATGTTTTATTAATTTCAGCATTACTGCCATTATAAATAAATTGTTTCATGTTTTAATTAATTACTAATTTAATAGAGATATCTATTTGCTTTTCAAAAAGTTTATTAAACTTCATAATGACTCGCTCAGTCGTTGATATAGCATACCCCGGTCCAGGAAGTAAGCCCTTTGGTGCCTGCACAACTGGGGGCTGTGGGGATTATCCACCGGGCGGGTTGGCAGGTGGCGGATAGCCAGCCTCTTGCGTTAGGCTTGGTACTGACGCTTGAAGTCTCGCCGGATCCCGGAACACTCCCTTCCAATCCCAAGATGTCATGTGATCCGTACCAAAGGGATGAATGGTGCTTGGGTGTAGCATCTCTAACGGAGCCGCTGAGCGACATGGCGATCCTCAGTGTTCCTGCCTTGTACCAGTATAGTGGGACCATGCTGGTATCGACTTATCTTCCCAGCAGTATTTTTGGCCACTTATGGAAATTCAAACCAAAAAGACAAAAAACAAAAACCACCACGGGAAAACCTTTAACTTCCGTGTCCGACAGGAGTGAACAACCAGAGGCTGACCTTACCTCGGTTGTTCTCACCCCTGACATCGAGGAGGCAGTGTCTTCTTCGGAAGCACTGGCTAATATTTTGGACTTACTAATCTAATATCATGGCCAGCATTTCTTTTATTCAAATAAAGTTACAGCATATCTCGGACTTAACAAGTTTACTATGTAAACGTATCTGTGTGGCTCTTATTCAAGAACCATGGATTTACAAAAAAAAACAAAATTTGAGGTTTAGGAGAACTTAAAGGCACATCATTCTACTAGTGCTTATCTGGAGGTAAATCCAGAGTATGCATTCTCTGTTAAGATCTCAATGTCATCCAGCTAAGTGAATTCTGCTCCGGTGACTTTGTGGCTGTTAGAACCTATATCAAAACAGATCGGTGCTCTGGAGAAGTTGTGATCTGTTCAGCATATATACCATATGACTTGAAAAACCTTCCTTCCTACTCCTGAATTTATCAAGTTAATTAACTTCTGTCATGGTAAGAAGCTTCCAATCATCATTGGATGTGACGTCAACTCGCACCATTACATATGGGGCATCTCTGATTGTAACTCTAGAGGAGACTCTCTCTTGGATTATTTAGTAGAAGCTGATCTCATGGTCGCGAATCGCGGCTCTACTTCTACCTTTAAGAATGTATTAAGACAAGAGGGGATTGATATCACTTAAGTAACCAACCCTTTCATTAATCTCATTATGGAATGGAGAGTCTCGGAGGAACCCTCACTTTCGCATCATAACTATATTCATTTTAAAGTAACAGGGGAAGGAAATAACACTACCTTACCTTTTCGAAATACCAGGAGCACTGACTGGAACTTGTTCAAGGAGGAACTAAGACTGTGTATACTAGGCTTTCCCTCTTGTATCCACAACATTGAAGAGCTTGAGACGGCCAACACCTTTTTACAAAGAACACTGGTCTCATTTTTGAGATCAACTGCTCTCTCAAAGTAGGCAGAAGTCATAAAGATGTACCTTGGTGGTACTTTATTCTTGGAGACGCACATGAAAAAGAGCTAACGCTTAACGCTTTTTAATAAAGCCAGAAAATCTGGCTCAAGAAAGGACTGGGAAAACTATTAAAGCTTTCTCAGAGAATACAAACGACTCATCAATAAGTCTAAAACTGAAACAGGGTACTCATATCGCAGTGAAGTTAGTAGCATGTCAAGTACATCCAGGATGCATAAAGTTTTGTCAAAAGACAAAATGGCCAGGCTGGGACAACTATAAAAACAGGATGGTACTTATACCATTACTGATGAAGAAACACTGAGGTACCTAGACCAATCAAACTTCACAGTAATAAATAAGTTTCCTTTTTTAATAATTAATTATTAATTAATAAAGCAATTAATTTTTTTTTAATAGAAACATATATGTTTTTTGCTTTCATTATTTTTTTCTTTCCATTTTGACTATTAGTTCTCGATTTTTTAGAGAAAATATAAAAAACGCTTACTTTAAGGGACCGTATAGTAGACGACTTTTGAAAACTATCAAAGATTAATTCAAGGTAAACTAGAGATGTGGAAAATCGCATAACGTTCAATTATCGTATAATCGATCGTTTAAAAACTAAGAAACACGCTTTAATAGGAAAGTGAACTAAAAAGTAGAAGATAATTTTAAATAAGTTTGAAATAAGAATAGTGATTAACAAGAAATATTTATTTTATCGTAAAAAAGCGTGGGGTGCTTGATGTCAATTTTTGTAAATATTTAATGACAGATATTGGTAAAAGTAGAGCCATTATGAAAATATCTTAAAAAGCACCCCACGCTTTTGTACGATAAAATAAATATTTCTTTTTAATCACTCTATTCTTATTTCAAACTTATTTAAAATTATATTCTACTTTTTAGTTCACTTTTCTATTAAAGCGTGTTTTTTAGTTTTTTAAATTATTAATTATTTTTTCTGTAAACTATAATTTTTTTTTTTAATTTGCTTTCTTAAATTCCATTTATTTAAAACAACATTTTTTATGCAATTTCAATAAGTTATCCTTTAAAAATTTTACTGAATCATGTGACTTTTTCATTTTATAAATGATTTCAACGATCTAGTTACATTTGTGTTTATAGTGAAATATTTCTGTAAAATATTCATGCTTTGCTAAATACTGTTTACTAATGCCTACATTTAATATTTATTAATTTTCTAATCATCAGTAGTATTCGTTATATTTCTGCAATTACAATTTTCGATATTTTATTTATTTCGTGTGAAGAATGCACATCTTTAATGTTGTAAATAAATTATGTTACTTTTGCGTTTACTTGCTATTTTTGTATTAATCTTAAACATGACACTATAAATCCAAGTAGTTTCTATGCAATTTTAGACTAATACTTGTATTTTTTAATCTTCGTGAAACGTGCCACATTGACCGTTTGATTTCTCCCGCTGTGAAGAAGAACCTTAAAAATACCTTTCGTTTTATGGAAATTCTCCCTGAAGATTGTTAAAAAAACTCTCGAAATATTTTCGCTCATAAGTGACGTGTTTTTCAATATAATGCATTGAAATTTGGTATATAGGGTAATTGATGTATTCTGAATCGAATGAAATGATAAAAAATAAGGGTTCGTATTGAAATTTTCGAAGATAGCGTTACTTTTACTTAGTAAACGGTCCCTCAAGAAAAAAAAATTTCATCAGATATATAGAAAATCGTAAGCAAAACATTTAGGTGCAAACCGTAAGATTCTACGATAATTAGAACCGAAGATATAGTCATCGTTCTGTTTTTTTTTTGGGGGGGGTACTGTACATCGTGGGGCTCTAACCAAAAGTGGTCTACATTATGATGATAAAACCAATAGTTACGTATGCTGCGGTTGTTTGGTGGCCTAGAATTCAACTCAAGATACCCAAACCAGACTGGATAAGCTACAAAGGATGATCTCACATTCTTACACATCCTTATTACAGGTGCAATCAAAACAACACCTGGCTTTACACTAGAAATGGTGCTCTGTCTTCTTCCTTTACACATGTTCATTAAGCATGAGGCTATGATGGGAGAAATCACACTCAACTCTAATGGCTATTGGTTGTTTAAACCATATTCCACTGACGGTCATGGGAATGGGCAAAATTCCCCAGTTGTTTTCCCTGCAATAATTTTTAAATTATATTTCTAATTGAAATACATAATTTTTTTTAATTATTTTTTATTTATTTTGTTTTAGATAGGTTATAGACTATCATACTTATAAAAATATCTAAAATATATCTTATTTTAAATTTTATTTATAAACTTAAAAATGTTGTGTATTGCTAGAAAAACTGGGGATCCTAAGACGTATATATACGTGCATGACCGTCGATTGGATATAGGTACAGCCATACACTTATATGGATAGAAATACAAGAGTCCTGCCCATTAATTATGATGAATCTGGACGCTATGGCTAAACGTCCAATATTCCTCAAACTCTTTAAAATTACCTTTCCAACCAGAAGGGATTGGGAAGGGAAATATGTACTGGATGGATTTGACATTATTATATACACAGATGGCTCTAAAACCGACAACTTCTCTGGAGACGGGGTACACAGTATAAAACCTAACTTTAACATCTCTGTACAGTTAGGAGAATTTTGCACTGCTTTTCAGGTAGAAATTATGGCAATTCTAGTCTGTGCCCAAAAACTTGTTGCTTGTAGAACAAGACGCAAACGCATTGCTATCTGTTCAGATAGGCAAGCGGCGCTGAAAGCATTTGAAAACGGGTTTATGTTCTCTAAACTTGTGCTGAACTATAAACTTGCTCTGAATGATCTAGGCAGGAATAACAGAGTTACGTTGTTTTGGGTTCCTGGACATCGTGGGATTCTTGGTAATGAACAAGCTGATGAACTGGCCAAGCTTGGATACTCCAACAATTCTCTTGGGCCTCCACCATTTGTCCCAGTACCATGATCAGAGGTCAGAGGATTAATTAGATCAAGTCTTAATAAAGAAATTGATCTAGTATGGAAGAAGTCTCAGGGTATGAGACAATCCAAACACTTTTTAAAAGGAAGCTTAAGCCAAACACAAAGATTTATATTGGGACTGGACGGGAAGTCCTGCAGATCATGATTGGTTTGCTAACCGGTTACTGTCTTAGGAACCATCTTAAAACAATGAAAGTTGTTGAAAATAACCTATGCAGGGGCTATAGAAACTCAGCTGAAACAGTTGAGCATATCTTTGGCAAATGCCAATCATTCATGGGTATTAGGTTTAAAGCCTGTGGAGTTATCGAGATCGAGTCTAACGACTTTTGTAATGTTCCCCTTTCAGACTGTTTGGCCTTTTGTAAGGCCACTCCCCATATGCCATAGGCAGTCTTCTTGTTATTAGTAAGATTTTAGAGAGGTACAATGGGCCAACAGGTCTAAGTACTCATGGCTTTGCCACTCGCTTATCAATCTAATCTCATCTAACCTACTCTTTTCAATCTAATCTAATATAACCTAATCTAATCTGATATGGCATACAGTTTCTTTAAAGTTTATTTGATCTTAAGGTTCTTGAAAACGGAATGTATCATTTAGTTATTACCTCTTAAAAATCGTAAAGTGTTTTATGTCTAATTTTGTACAAAAAAGGTACTAAAACACTCATACATAAGTTGCAGAAAACCTTAAAAGTTTCATTTACAGAAAAAAATATTATTTTATGGTATAATTTAAATCGAATAATTTAAATAAAGTATGTACCAATAGTTAGACAATAAATTAGAAGGATTCTTTTTTCCAGGACGGATTTCTAGAATTGACAACTGCCACATAACTATAAGGATTCAATTCTCTAAATAGAATCTATTGTAATCAATGCTAAATATGTATAAAAATTGCATAGTTTAAACTAGAAACTTATCACATTCCATAACTGTATCAGTTTTGTATCTCTGAAATATGTTTTTATTTGCGTTTGTTATTTCCCCGTATCTTATTATCCTGGTGCATTGAAAAAAAAGAAAAACCCTGGTTTAACAGTAATAATATTCAGGCCTGCATTTAATAATTAATCAGCACACATTTTTTGGTGTTTTGAATATTGGTGGTTAAATGCATTTTCTAAATAATATATTGACGCAAAAAAGTTTTAAGAACAAAGTGTACAATGTAACTTTTCTAAATTTATATAAGATTATTTGTTCGTTGAATATGTTGCAATTGCTCTAAAGAAATTCCAAACTTATTTGTTCAAATAAAAACTTTAATAAATTTTTTAATCAATTTTGTTAAGTGCATTTTCTTGCCAAAATTAGTTTTGTATACAGATTGTTGTGGTTTTACAATTATGAAGCATTCACTTTATTGTAAAAGAAATATAATTCCAAGCATAAAATATAGAAATAATATTATTAGCTTGCATAAATTTCATACATTTTAAAAGGATAGGGAAATATCTTGCTTTTTTGAGAAAACGCCCTAGATAAATAAAAACCCTGTGGATGTATGGTATTAGTTTCTTCCCTATTGTTTGGTCAGATCCTTCAAGCTCTAAGCCGGATATAATAAATGCAAATATGCCTTCACTGACGTATGAAAAATGAAATATACTTTCAAACATTAGGAATTTTAACATTTCCTACATTGAAATGCCAGAAAAATTGGTACAGAATGTTTTACCTAAATAAATTTATCATATAATCACAAATACACATCATCATTTGGATCAATCTATGCATATATCAAGAAATAAACGTCTTCTAGCGTTATTTCTCCATTATAATAAACAAGAATAGTGATTTATAACACTAATCCTATTTTTAATATTAACATATCATTTTTAACATTAGTGGCATAGGGCCACTAATGTTAAAAATGCAATGCCTGTACCTTTTATAAGCTACTAAAGTACGAATAATTTTGAATTTTTCCTGAATAATAAATTATGCTTTATTTAATAATCTGAGGTTAATTCGGTAGAGTAAGTTGGCTTGGTTTTTTTTATAAAAAAAATCTCAAATGATAAAACATTAAATCTCTAAAAATCAATTTTTTTTAAAGGTAAATTAAAAAAAGAAAAAAAAAAAAATAACTTATCAAAATTTGCTAAAACGTTAACTTCAAATTAATATCTGATAAAAGGCAATTAAAATTTCTTAAAAAAGCTAGTAGCCTTTTTTTCATTAAGACACATCGAAGTTTGAAAAGCAACATTTTGAGAAAAATACATTTTTATGTGAAATTTGTATGTGTCATGGCAAACTTGGGTTGAAATTTTGTAAACTAATTTTTCTCCGAAGCTAGTACAGATGAAAATTGCATGTTAAAAGAAGTTTATGTTAAGGAAGTTTGAAATTTAAATTTATGCAAAAATCACAAAATTGATAATTTTGAAATTTGTAGCCTACTGAATAAGTAATTTTCACCATGGTGCAATTGTTGGAGTATTAGCGATGGTGCATAGAATTCGGGAAATAGAGGAAGTTTGGAGGTTTTTGCCCTATACTTGATGAATGAACGGTAACTACTTTTCGTAAAGTATTGTACTTGCTACATCAGTGGGACTAGAGAATGACTAAGAGGTGTGTGACAAGAATAGACTGGAAAGAACCTCTTGAGGCGATAGACGTGCAACTGTAAGCATACGAATAGAATGATAGGCCCTGAACAAACATCAACCTAAAGAATATAGACTTTTCTTTCCATAATATGTGAAGAAGTACGACTGAAAGTTATTCTTTCTAGAACAATTCTAGCAACAAATTGTAGATAAACTTCATTGTACAATGATCTTTGTTGGCATAAAGAAACAGTAGGTTCACTCCTTATTGATTATGGATTTGCATGTACAGAAGAACAACTTTACAGATGTCCGTTTACTTATGAAGTAGTACTTGAAGTAGTTGAATATCAATGAATATAACCTATTGATTGAATATAAGCTGAATAATAATATATTTAACTATTAAACAAAAAAAAAAAAAAAGTCGCAGTGTAATATAATTTTCTGTGTATGTTATGCATTTTTCGCACGTATTCAATAATGCTTCATTAAATTTGCAACAACCGAATTATCCTACTAAATTAATATGTATAGACTACATATTTTTCATTCGCGTATTTATTTCTAAAAGTGCATGTTTTACATTTCTTAAAACAGGGTACTCGGAAAGGATTAGAATGTTTTCATTAAATTTGGCATTTACCACAGTTCAGAGTTTTTTCAACTTCAAGTAATACATGTAGTTATCTATTTAAATACACCGAAAATACAAAGACGAAGTTTATCAGTTTTGATTCTGTAACTAATGAATAGCTTTCTTTATAGACCACGGAAGCTTGTTTAACTTTTTTTTAGGGAACGTTACTTTTCGAATTGAATTCGAAGTGAATTTCTTTTCAGATGTAAATTTTTAGTATTTGTCTATAAATGGAACTCTTAATTCTTGCAGTTAAACTTCCTATTTCTAATGGCTTGCGTTAAACGCATTAGAACTAAAAAAAGAATTTAGGACACTATTTTTTATGTTTATAATAACACAAGGAATAAATGACTTTCAGTGTTTAAGTAATAGGTTGGTTGGTTTGCACACTTAAAAAACTCTTTGATCAAACATGTATTATCAGGACGTGATTCTACAACTTAACGTGAATACCAATCCACAACAAACATTTACTCCTAATCTAGGTTTCGACCATGGCATCTTCGGCAAGCGAAACGAGAACGCATAACTGCATATTCTTTAGGTGGGCATTTAAGTAACAGTTTCGATATGATTTTTTAAAAACAACAACAACTTTACTTAAGTTAATGAAACAGATGATTATTTTCTCATTTTTAAGTTGAAACTTTCTTAAAATCCTTTATATCAATTTCAATTTTGTACGAGGGAGCAAAATCCTCTGAGCCTGATTAACCTACTTGCCGTCCTTCTATCAATCTGAAGTTTGGTCGATGGACTCATTTTTTTGTTGAAAAACTTTCTATCAAGTTTTAGAGGTAAATGAATAGTCAATGGCACGGAATGTATCTCTTTTCGTTTTCGTAATTGTCAAATACTAAGGAAATCGATCAGACCTCAAAAGCCGTTAAATAAGTTGCAATTGCAAATACAGTCAAACCCCGTTAACCCGAAATCAATGGGGTTATCGAATTTTTTTCGCTTTAACCGAATTTCGTGTTAACCGTCTAAAAACTTTTTCATCTTATTAATGCAGATTTAAAATACTAGTTATATGTGTATTTAATACTGATGTTTTTTAGAACATTTACATTACAAGGCTTATTTTTAATACAATAGTTTAACAAGATGTACATTAAGAACAAAAAAATAAAGTAAATGTAGTATTTACCAGTAACTTATTACTTACAGAAATCTGTCATTGATTTTTGCTTTAATTCTTAATAAAATATTTTTTTAATGTCCATGCCTCAGCTAAATTATTTAAAGCTCAAAATGCATTAATAGACTGCTTTAGGAAACGTTGCAAGATTTCATCTAAAAAAAAGAAAGAAAAAAAGTGGTTTAAAGAGCAAATTTTTTTTCCTTCTTAACCGGGATTTCCCAACGTGATATTTCGTGTTAAACGAATAAATTAACGTTGATTTTAAGCTTCATCGTACTGAAATATGTTTTTATTTCGCGTTAAGCGGGATTTTGTGTTAAGCGATTTCACGCTAACGGGTTTTAACTGTAAAAGTTAACAATACATATAAAAGAATTACAGTGAGTTTATTTTTATGGATTATCATATAGTTAACATCCGAAACAGTTTTTTATATCTTGAAAATAAACCTACAACAACCCCGCTTTACTCTATTTTTCTTCCCTTTCCAACTAACGAAATAATTGCACACTCTAAGCGAAATCCCCCCCCCCCCCTCTTCGATTTTATCCTGTAACCTTTACACTCCAAAGAAATTCCTTTAAGAGCTCATGGTACCTACCGACTCCTCTTTGTTAATTCGATTATTGGGTACTTTAATTAGTGCTAATTAATGCCTTCTGAGAGCTGGGGTAGCTGTGTTTCCCGTGTTACCGGTCTCGTGTTTGAGCCATAATTTTTGGATGCGTATGTGTAGATCGTTGGGTTGAGAGTTATTTATTTAAGTGGTTTATTAGTGAGATTTGTGAACCATAACTATAATGAATTTTTAACTAGTTTGTACGCTGTTATTCTAAAACACGCATGTCTGGTTTATTGAAATGCTTCATAAAAACCAGATTCGATATCTCATTAACCACTTCCTATACGGAACAAAGAAGCTCATTTTATATTTTAATTAGAGTAGAAGCTAACTTAATTAAGTTGTGGGTAGTTTTAAGTTAAAATTAAGATTCTTTGAAATAGAATAAAACATTTCATTAAAGAGAATATGATTTTCATTAATATTGATGAGTTTTTTGTGCGTATGAAGTTAAGTTTAAGTATTTGAAAAGAATACTTTCATTCTTTTTTTTTTAATCTAAAAATATAGTTAAATAAAATTAATTTTAGTTTTGTTTAACATAGGTCCTTTTTTATTATAAGAACATTGCTTAATTTATAAAAACACAATTATATTAGATTTAATGATGTACAGGATCTGTATAACATGATTAAAACAACACAGAATGCGATAATAACCTGATTATAAAAACGCATATTTAATAAGTTTTGCTGCTCAAAACACCCAATCATACTCACTTAAAAAGACGGCAATTCGCGTGCGAAAAGTTTTCTTAAAGCCTTTTACATCTAATTCTAACATTCCATTTTAAAAAAAAAATAAAATATTTTTCATGCATTCTGCTTTTCGCAAAGTACTTTTTCGAGCCACCGCTCGTAATATGCTAATGTTCTCATTAAAATCTTGTACGTTTGAAGAAGAACATTCCGACACAGGAATGGACAGTTTTCTTGCATTAACTAAAAGAAAGCTCTATTGATATGCAAGGGAATCTGAATATAACAGATAGTATTAATGGACGTGCTTGATTATGGGTTTAGGGGTTTGTTTCGGCAAAGGATATTAAAATAAATTAACTTCTGACTTTTTAATTTAAGTGCTAAATTAAGAAATATTGTTTGTAAAGCAAATGAGAAATTGGATTTTATATTAGAACGCAAAGAAATATATTGTGATAATGTCTTAATTTATACGAATAATAAAATATCTTTAGAAGGTTCATTGTGGGAGGGGTAAGGTGAGTAGAACTAGGTTTGTTTTTATGAATTATGCTAAACAAAAATTGTTAACTGAAATTTTTTATTGTTTTTAGTATTGCATTTCGACAATGGGTTACTATTTTTTTTAAATATAAAACATTTTTCGTTAAAGAATTTAGTTATAATTATAGATTTTCTTTGGATGTTAAGATCCATTTTTTCACATATTTGGTAAAATAGGTAATGTGTGTGACGCAAATATTAAAAATACTCCTTTAAAATTTATTTTTATTCTTTAATAGTTTATTTTATAAAGTTACACTCATAATTCTTCATCAAAATGAAAATCATAATGAATAAATGTATGAAATTGTGATCCCTAAAACTTCCTTACGACTAGACTTGCTTGGGGTCACAGAACCTCGCCTGGAGATGTGCAGGTCGGCGCGATATCTCAACGAAATTCCTGCCTAGACCACAATGCTTCCACCGTGGAATGCGTGATGTTCGGTGATGATCTGGGGCCAATTGCGTGTGCCTTGTTCCCTCCAAATCCTTACACTCTTATCATCGGGTTGTAGGGCAAATTTGGACTCATCTGTGAACATAACGTTGCCCAAATCAGACACAGTCCAATTCACATGCTGGCGGCACCATTTTAATCGTGATCCTTTGGATTGGATGGATAAAGCAACACAAACTCGTGGTAGCCGGGCGTACAGACCATTCATGTGTAGCCTTATAAAGACAGTAGTGGCAGATATCGTCTTACCAATGGCCGCTGCAATAAAAGATATCACACGTGCGGAGGATGATCTTGACAACAACAACAATACATCGATCTTTCGCGGGGGACATAACGACAATTGGACTGACAACTGTTTGGATGGTTTGGAATTGCTTACATAATTATGAAATGACGGAATGATGAACGCCAAAGAAAAGAGCAACATCTGTGATAGATTGTCCTGCTTCAACGTGTTCGACAGCTCGCCAGTTCTGAGAATCTTTCAATCGTCTTCTGGAAGTCATAGAAACACGTCTAGCTTGAAAAAAAATCGTGCAAATGTTCTAAACACCATTCATCAGCACTTACATGCAATTCTTGTACGCTTCACAATGCAGGCTTCTTATACAATTGCCTGTTTTGCATGTTTATCGACGCGAAACCATGATTGGCTGCTATCTAACATACTATTTGCATACTTCCTTCTACATTTGCAGCAAATTTCAGCTTCTTTAATTCAGATTGGCTTACGAAAATTAAAATTTTCCTCTCCGTACTTAACTTTTGGAAGTGAGAGTATAATTCAAAAGGATGAAAAAAGAGTTAAAACACGCATTTGAATTTTTATGGAGTTAGGGATTTTTAACTTATGACAGCAAAATAAATTTTAATACAATATTAAGTCAAACTGTGTCTCCATTATGATATAGCTATGTATTAGAGAGTTCTGCTGAATGTATATCTCATACTACCAAAAGACCACCCAATGCAAGTTTCTTTTCACCACTATCAATTTTTTAAACAATGCATTATAAGCCGTGATAAATTATTGGAAGGAATAAGTTTCCATGTTATGTGCGTGTTTAATTTAATTAAGTATTTTTAAATAAAGAGTAATTTTTCATTCCTCGATGAATCAATGTAATATTTTGTATCAATATCATTATATTGTATCAAATAATTCCTTTTCATTTCTTTAGAGTGTAGGTGCACAAAATATGATGTTTTAGGTATTATGAAACTAAAGTAAATACGTGAAAGAAAAATGTAGCTTACTTGGAAATTATTGCTTAACAAAGTGTTTATATTATGCTTTAATTAGTTTATATGATATGCAAATATGCTTGCAAAATATAAGAAATACTTTTAAATACGTATTCGTTTATTAAAAAGAAGTCTGTCTCAATTAAATTGCATAGTTTTACCCACCACAATTTTATTAATTTAACTTAATCGAAAACCATGCAAACTTGTATCGTACTAATAAAATCTCCTATTATCGTAATAATCTGAAGCAATGTTTTGTAACCAATCGAAATGTAACATTAATTGAAGATTTAAGACTGTTTCCTACATTTATTTGCAGCTTAAAATAAGCGTTATTTTATCTTGTTCTTTTAAAGGCAACAATATTTTGAACGATCCTTTTTTAAAAAATGAATTTGAATGAATATTTAAATACAATTGAAGTAAATTTACTGTCTACTGTCTAAGTCTGTCTACTTTGGATGCATGGAAAAAAACAACAAAAAAACGCTATTTTTATTAATTTTTTTTTTAAGAATACTGTTATGTTTATTGATATAAAACTTGTTAGGCTTAACAAAAACATTCGTAAATTACAAGAAGAAAAAAATATTGATTTTAAGCATTTTTTTAGTGTGAAAATGTCAGGTAAACAGGAGTCCTCAAAAAGTAGGTAGGTGTGCTCTGTTGAAAAAATCTGAACAATGGCCCAACTGAAACAAAAAAATTGAATGGGGTTTAGTGTGACAGTGGCTATATCCCGTACCTCTAATATAATTTATATGCAAACATAACAAAATGGGGGACTGAAAAAGTAACAAAAATAAAAAACGCGGTTTTGTTTTTGCATGTTTTTTGCCAAAAAAAAAAAAAAAAAAAAAAAAAATGGAAATTAAATTTTGCAATAATTTTGGTAAGGGATATAGCGATAAGTGTATAGAATATGTGGTTAAAATTTCATAAAGATCAGTTCAGTAGTTTCTGAGATTTTTTCAACAAGCGCATCCCTACCTACTTTTTGAGGACTCCTGTTTACCTGGCATTTTCGCACTAAAAAAGTGGTTAAAATCAATACTTTTTTTTTTATAATTTACGAATGTTTTTGTTCAGCATAACCAGTTTAATATCAATAAATAAATATAACATTAATCTTAACGGTATAACATTAATATAACGGTAATCTTTAAAAAAATTATTTAATAAAAATAGTGTTTTTTTTTTCATGCATCTAAAGTAGGGATGAGCCATATTTTAATAACAGTTAAAAGTTATTGATACTTAAACTCACGCGAATTAACAGTTACCTAATTTTCTAAGTAACAGTTATTCATTTATTATAAATGCAATAGATGGCGCTAGTATGTCCATATATTTCTGTTATTGAAGATCATAATATCAGAATCACGAAATAAAAATATATTTTTCTAATAACGGTGATTCGGAAAAATATATTTTTCTAATAACGGTGAACGGAAAAATACATTTTTTTATCGTGATTCTGATATTAGGATCCTGGTCGTTATTCCTGGAATAACTAACTGTCCGATTGGTATCAGTTGATATTGACATAATTTTCAATAAAAGTAGATATAACTGTTATAAGATATTGACAGAAGTTTTTGTATTGGAATAACTTTTGGACCATTCTTTGTTAGCGCTGCTTTTCAAGATGGTATTTTAAATTTCGTTTCGATTTTTTGTTTTGTTTTTTCGTTGATTTTTGTTAGTTCGTTATGATTTGATGCACATTATGAGTGGTAGGGTGAAGAGGAATGTGCGTGGGGGGGGGGGGGAGTATCTGACGCAACATTCTTTGGGTTTAAATGACAGAGATGGGGGAAAGAAGGTGGGGGATTAGGATTAAGGATTTAGGAAGAAATGCATGCGTGTTTTTGCTGAAGGCTCTTTTTTTTTATGTTATAAGAATTCCTTTGGTGGGAGAGGTTTTGAACGTTACGTTCGCATTTCATTTCAGTCTTCTTATGAGACTTTTAAAGACTCGCTGTGTTTCTTTCGTATTGGTTGGAGGTAAGAAAATTTTTCGCTATTGTTTTAGAATAAGAAAATGATACTATATATAAAAAATAAAGAGAGCGTAGGATTTGAGTTTTTCCTTTTGATGGAAAATAAATTATGTTCTTTTCCTTGTAAAGCAAGCTTCTAATTTCAAATCGATATAATCAAAAGATTGTGTAGTAAATTTGGAGCGTAGTTAAATAGGTTTTAATGTTAAACAAAAATTTGTTTATGCATATATTTTTTATATTTAACGCATTACCTGAGAGGTTTTTAATTTTTTTATGATCATTTTTCAATTTGAACTAAATAAAGGGAATTTATTATTTGTAAAATTGCTTTTCTTGATTAATTATGAATTGAATTTTTTAAATAAACATGACATTCATCTTTTTTAGTTTGATTAACTTTATAATATTTGAATTTTACTTCAAATTTTTTATTAAAAATATTTTTATTCGGGTTTAATATCGTAACTTAAATTTATAATTTTTGTTTATAAATTTTTATTTCATGAATTTATGTATACATAAATGTGGTCGTGACGGCACAATTATTTATAAAATACATAATTTCTGTAAATAGTTTTAACGCGCCATAATTAATTTACAATAATTTCAAAAATATAGTTATTGAAATAATAATAATATCCCTATATTTAAAACATATATTTTTTATACTTCAAAGATTCCTCTGAAAATGTACATTTTTCTCACAATATTACATAAAATTTATATGTAAGTAATAATTTTAAAGCCTGTGCACGTAAAATGTTTCAAAATGTGTTTTCATTTAAAAATCACTTTCATTTTATATGTATCAGTTATGAATTATGTTGTATTGTAAATTCTTTCTCCAATTTATTGTTAAATCATAAAAATAAAAAAATTAAAAAACAAAATTCTTATAAAATAACCTCAAAACTATAAATGATTTCTTTTATTTTGATATTTTTACAAATTTATATTGAAAGATGTTCTAATTTAAAATCGATTAACTGATATCTAAAGAGAATGTTGTAGAAAAACAGGTATGTTTTATTTATTCCATTTATTTATTTTTATTTACCTTTTACTTTAAAAATAACGGATAACGGTTATAATATTTCGTTATTTCCTAATAATTTTAATGTAACTGCAGTTATTTAACAATAACTGTTAAGCTCATCCCTAATCTAAAGTAGACAGAGCTCTTAAAAATACAATTTTCAAGCTACCTAATACACAGCGTTCTTCTCCTTTATAAAATTTATTGCTAATAAGACCTGAAAAGCAACTCTGTACTTATATTGTAATAGAGAAAGGACATGTCTAGCGAGAAAGGAAAAACTGCTTTTGGTATGGAAATGAATCTAAGAAGTGTTTTACGAATTGTATTCTATATTTCTAAAGAGCATTAAGCAGAAGGCGTAATGCTAGAATATTTTAGAGCTTGTAAAAAACTCTTATGTAATTTGTTCTCCTGAGGCGATAATTTTTATGTTGTTTATTAAATGTAGTTAAATTTTATGTGTTGCATAAGGATAATATTGCGAGAGTATGAATAAAAAAGTCATTACCATTAAAACATTCCATTGTTTCAGAATATTTGTTTATTATACAAATCCTATGAAATAAACGGGGAACATTCCAAGAAACAGTGAATACAAACAAATTTTACACAGGAAGAGCGTAATTTAGCTTTCTTTGTATAATTGCACTGATGAAATTACCTTAAAATCAGAAGATAACAATATTTTAATAATGTAAATGGTATTTACCAATTAAGCCATTTATATTCCAATACATGTAAACTCTAATTAGAGAAAATGGATACTTTAGCAACTCATGAATTCATTTCGAAAGTTAACACGAGAAAAAATCGTTGCACATGCATTATAATTAGTTTATTTATTTAGTAATTTCATATATTATCAATGTTTGCGAACTTTCCCATTTAATGCTAAACAAAGGTGTAAAAACTAGTTTACTGAACAATAATAATATGCTAAACGTAGCATCTATTATATCGCAAAGAAATATGGTAATTCTGTTTATAATGGAAGACAAGTTTCATTAACAGTGATTAAACTTGCCAGGTGCGCCAACTTCTATTCATTGCACGCTTTAAGCGAGATTCAATTAAAGTCCTCTTCTGAATGTCTACTGAGTTTGGAGTACTCTTTCCAATGTTTGGAAACCTTTAATCGAAGTTTAGCGGCTGATTGCCAAGTAAAGTTTAAGAACAAGCTGTTAAGTGTTGGTTTAATTTCTTAAATATTTAGTCCAATGTATTACTATCTGGTGATGATGGAGAGATAAATTTCGCAAATATCAGTACGTATTTTAAATGGCGAAGTACGTATTTTAAATGGCGAAAATTGTAATATTTTCTGTAGTCTATTTTTTGCTATGACCTTTTTCGATTAAAATTGTAATTAGTATTGGGATTAAAGGCTTTAATCTAGTGTCAACGATTAGGTTGTATTTAGATTCTTTAGTATATATAGGCTGTAGAATATCGATAACTTTTAAAAACTCGCGTGGAGATAAAATAGCCTTCATTTAGTCGATGTTTTAGCATTGAGCTACCATTGGGAACCAGGATCTGGTTGTATCGAATTTCTCAAGAAACTTAAGTTTCTACCATTGTTGAGTTGATAATGACTGGAACTCTGGTTTGAGCTTTCAAGCGAATTTTTCGCTGTTGTGGAAAGAATTTTATTATTCTTTTAGGTGAAAGAAATGGTTATGTTTTTAGTTTCATGTTTCATAATTCCTTCGGAAAGAATTTCAGAAATATAATTGATAACGATATCATACTGCATTACAATCGTGGCTTTACCTTTATAGGGAATTGTAACATCGGTTACATTTAATCAAATTCTAGTGAATCTACCAAATCTACAATTTGTTCTGAGGCGAAAACGTTATTCTTATATATTTTCATCAAATTACAATTTATTTTCTCCGAAAATGAAATCACATGCGATGAGGAAATAGAAGCAGGCGATTCCGCAATTGTGAAAATCTGAAGTCTTTTTTCAAGATGACCAACAAACAAAATCTTTCAACAAAAGCTCAAATCCTTACAAAAAATAAGACAAATGTTGCGGAAAGAAAGAACAGAATAGGGCATTAAAATCCTTGCTACACCTGCGGCTCAGTTTGAGGGGTTGTTGCAGATATTGGTTATTTTTTGAAGCTCTAAGGAACAATCTAGAGGAGAATTTATCTAACCCATTACGATAGTCTTACTCTTACCTATAATGGCGATGCATAATCAAAAGACCAATTACATTTGACTCTAATTCAAGGATATGAAGATAATAATGCAATATAATTATATATAAATAAAAACTAGCAATTGCGATTTGCTTTTTGGACCTAAAATCTCACTTATAGTATTTGCGGTAGTGAGACGTCAAAGATTTAAAAATAACGATTAAATGCAATTTTATTTGTTTTGAATTGTTGTATTCTAATTTTTGTTGTTGTTTGATCTTCAAATCTTGTGTTTTGTTTTCAACCTAATTCGTATTCCCTCATTGACTTATATTTTGACCGATTGACTTATATTTTGACATGTTAATCTTGAACGATTTCATGTACCTTTTTCTCAGAACACAATTGACATAAAAGCCTAATTATTTTTTTAGTGGATTCAACACATACATGATATTCTACCGAAGTGATATTTTAAGTGCAATTAATTTATTACACTTTAAAATGGAATTCTTTTGAATGTGACTCGATATTTTTTAATATTCTCGCATTTTTTAGACTAAAAATTGCTTATCAAAAGTATCTTTATATTAAAAAAAGTAAGGACTCAAATTTTAAACTATGCGGGATGGTTTAATCATAATTAGTAATCCCCTGAACTTAAGTCATACAGTGAGGGCATTTTAAAATTTTAATAAGTTTTTTTTTTTTAAATAAATTTTAAAAATTTGGTCGTAATACAAATCCTATGGTAGCAAATTGTATGGCTGTAGTACTGTAACAAAAAAACTTCCGTTGATCGGAAAACTCAGAAATTACATTAATAGTTTTTATGTTCTAATTTTATGAAGGACTGTCGAAATGTTAAAAATGTAATAAGTTCTCCTTACATAATTCTAAAATCGTGCAACATCCTGCATAAGATCCATTTTATTTGAATTAAATTTGTCTTTTAAAAAATGTTAACTGTCGCTATTCCGTTCCTCTAATACGACATATATAAATGTTTCACTGTGCAGTTCATGTGGTAACAGTTTTGATAATGATCTATATTTTTTTTCTTTTATTTCATAACAAATATTTATATTTCATTAATTTCAGGATTTAAAACTAGCAATTAATGATTTATCATTATATAAATATGCGATCGCGTTCTCTGTGAGTGTTAGTTGTTGATATTATGCCACCGATGTATTTCCCCATTTCGGTTATTTGTCGGTAAGGTAGGTAAAATTTTCATTTTCCTTGTTTAGTTCATGTTCAATAAATTCATCATTCATTTACTTTTTTAGTTTAAAATATTTAGCATTGTGGTTTATGCTTCGTTATTGTTGATATACTTTATGCAACCGACGTAATAATCATTATTTTTATAGTATAACGAAATTTTTATTTTTATAACATAATTTCAAAGCATTCCTCCAAGTGTTTTGTAATATTGCAGTCGAGATCTTCGCTATTACTTTTGATTTTCATTTTTAATACATCGCATACCGCTGTGTAAATTTTATAGTTGATATCATTTATGCAACCGATGTATTTCACCCTATTTCAATACTTCATTTATTTTATCGAGTGCTTTTCGGTTTAATTGATGGTAATAATATATATATAATGGATTACAACTCTAATTTTAGTTATTGAGTGGTTTTAAATTTAACTTTTCATTGTTGAGAAGATGTTCGTTGTTAATTTTTTTTCACTGGAAATAAATTGCATATTCACACAGAAAAAGATTTCATTTGAAGTTAATTCTCAACAGAATTTCTGGGGCCATGTCTTATTAAGATCTACTAGCTCTTGAGTTGATTTTTTGGTTTGTACGCTCAGTGTCCTATTTTTACGCCCAATGACTTCTAACCACGGACCTGAAGCTTTAAATTAACACGAACCACAACGAACATCCATGCCTAACACAGGAATCAAACCGTTACGGTTAGCACCTTTGGCATGAGAGCCTGAACGCTAATCACACAGCCATCAAGTAAGCACTAACCCTTGAAAATGTAGCACATAACTTTCAGAGAAGCTGCGATTGCCATGGGAATAATAGAGTGACCCGATGAAGCGATTGCTGTATTAGAAGAAGGAGTGAAAACTTTAATACCAAAGCAAATGAGAAGATTCGTGTACTACCTTTGAGAAACAACTTTCAGATGCTTGTCAATTGTGGGACCGTTTCAAACTGGAGATAATAGATTTTGGAACAACAAACTCTGAAGCTCTTTGCGACATTGAAGTAATGCTCAAGTCAGAGTAAAAGTACGGGTGATTATTTTGGACTTGAAAAACCAGATGTTTCCGCAGTTTCAGTCCATTACACATGTGTCGGAAGCCATTTAGGAAAGGCATGGAAACTAAAAAATTTAATTCCGACTAGATCACTGTCTACGAAAGGACAATTGAATGAGGATGGGAATGCATGCGAGCATGGATCGGAGACTCCTAGTGCTAGAAAAAAAAATCTAACTTCAATAAAGTAACAAGTTCCAGTTTAATATAATCTAAAAAAGTAAGTTTCTTAATTACTTTCTGTGAAAAGGTACATCGAATCGGTCAAAATAACACTGCATGTACACAGGGTATCAACTCTCCGGACAAACAAACTGGTCATTTTCGACCAAACGGTATAGTGGTTAGCGTGCTAGCTTCTAGACCGTGAGGTTACGGGTTCAAGTCCCGTGTAAGGCCTGGATGTTTGTAAATGTATGTTGGCTTGTCAAATGACGAATGTTTCGGCGCATTATAGCCCTCGTATTGCTGACGGCGCCAGATAATCTGAAAACAACTAACAAACTGGTCATTAATATGTAATCTTGATAACAATGCATCATTTCTTATACTAACTAATCCTTATTAACTAAAAATAGTTTCAATTAATCAATTTTTATTTGCATATTTTAAAACGGATTGGTGGCACTGGAAACTCTTCAAAGATGGTAGTGGGTAAAACGCTGATTTATTGAACTTTCAGTTCTGGTTTAAATTCGTCTTTTTTTTTCTTCTTATCTTTTCTTTTTTTCTTTTCTTTCTTTCCCTAGATGAGTTAACTTTTTACTGTACATGAATTATAAGAAAAAATTATTAATAACAATGATTCGGAAAGGATTTTTGGCATTCAGAGTTTGGAAAAACCATTTTATTTTTATTGATGGATTGCACATAAGGTGTTTATTATTAAATTTCTCTTGTTTAGATCCTTACAAAGTTTGTAAAACATGCCTTCATGTTTTTGCTGCTGAGATCATAGGAAACTGATCTACAAATTAAAAAAAAAATATGTATAATATGTTTGTAAAACAAGAATTATAGGACCGATATTCAAATTTATTAGTTTTCTTTTTAGTATCAGTCCTTAACTAATGGCATTTTCATCTGGTGGTGCAAATGTCTACTAATGTTTAGTGTTTTTTTTTTATTGATATATCATTTTCCCTTGACCAGACTTTAGATGATTCTAAATGGATGAATTTTAATTATCAACTCGGTGAATATTCAGTAATATTTGAAATTAAGAAAGAAGAAATATCGCAACGAGTTTTCAATAAAATTTGCATACATATATGTTTTTTAACAACAACAAAGGCGCTTTTAGTTAATGTAATAAAATTAAATTTATTCTCTTCATATAATTTAAAGGATATGTGTTGTATAGGGGTATAGTAACTGACTAAAAATAAAGCATGACACTAATAGTGAATAACAATAAAATAGTAGCTTCAATATTTTTATTTAGTTAAAATAAAACGATATCCAATATATATTTAAAAGAAGTGAAATGCAAAAGAAACGAAGAAAGTAACTTGTTTTTTATACTTTTTTTTTTTAAATAAATTATTTTATTTCATACTTAACAATTGAAAAAGAATCATACTTTTACTTGTGGGTAAATATCAGCAAAAATAACAAATAATTACCTAAAATCACGGGATAATGTTTTCATTATTTCAATAGACATTGATCGAAACATTTCTGTCCAAATGTAACTAAACTGATTAAAATATATTTGATCACCGAACCCAAATTTTAGTTCATGCCCTGTCTCATTACTTTAGAGAGGCCAATCACTTCGGACTTTGAGCCGTTTTCTTTCAAGATACGGAGCTGAATTCAGCGAGTATCTTCCAATTGATTCGTATGAATGGAATAGAACTCAATAGCTACCACAAATAATCCTTTCCCAATCTGCACTTGAACTATTCTTTAAATCCATCTCCAAACGATAACGATCCCCATTAACTGAGGAATGACAACCCCACTTCGTTCGAGAGTAAAATACCCTCAAACCCAATTCTGCCTAGTTTTTGTTTCTTCCCAAAGCTTGCGTGCAATGGGTTTCTTCCAAGGTTAGTTAACAGAACTGAATATCTCATACATTTTTCGTTTCTTAACGGAATTACTTTCCCTTTCACATTTGAATAGCCACTCACTCAGTAACATGACGTAGCTTATATCGTTAAAACTAAACAGTTTTAAGCAAGCAAATTATACTCATTTTAGAGTGCAATTAAATTGTATATATCATGTAATCATTTTGACGTACAATTTAAAGTATACTATTTTCCAATAATAATTAATACTTAAGCGTAATAGTATAATTTTTTAGTACAATTTCTGCTTCTTGTATTCATTTTGGATAAAATATTTCTGTACTCATTTTCAAATACAAACAATGTTTAAAATACCAATCTTCAAGTATAGTAAATGCTTAAAAGAGCTCTTGTACTTCACATTCATTTTCAAAAATAATCAGATGCATATTTTTAATTAATTATAAATTGTATTCAAGACAGAAATCGCGACAGAAAAATTAAACATTGAAAATAAACTACGCAGCTAGTAAATCTGAGTGTAGCATGGTTCAATAATTCTGAGAAATCAAACCGTTCATCAAACTATTTTCGTTAGGAATAAAAAGGCGAGGTTATAGCAAACTTTATATTTAATCTATGTTTTGCTTGTCAGTAAGTTACAAAATTCAATTCGTTAAATGAAATAGATGAACATAGATAATACTGTCACCAATTCAAATGACTTATTTCCATACAATATCTGAAATGAAATAATGTGTATTTTACTGAAGCAACTTATTTTCAAGGATTGAATGTGTTTTTAGAATGACACAACCTATCATTTACTACGTTTCAAAACATTACGGTGAATTTTCTCCCCTTTGAGTCATATTTGTACAGCAAATCCTTTTCGTTTTTTATGCATTTCTTCTTCGTTTTGGATTATTTGTAACGTACAAAATAAAAAAAATGATTACGAGGTAAACTTCACTTGTCTGTATTTAGCCTTGGCTGCTTTCCACTCGGCAAGACCCAATTACTTCGGAAACGAAAGAGCCCTCCTCGAAAAATGTCACGAATCTCAAACTCGATCGAGAGGTTGGTGGTTATTTTAATCTGATTATTGTGCTAACCCAGGCAAATAATGAAACGGCGAAGAGTAAACATGGATAAGGATGGCGTCACCGTTTACGTAGCTAATAAGAAGACTGTCTTTTCTAATTTTGTACTTTCTTCTCTGTTTACCATCATCGCTACTTCGTTGGTTAATTTTTAAAATTGTTATTATTGAAAAGGTACAGGGGGAACTAGGGATACTTGACTCAATGACTTTTTCTCAGAATTGGGAAGGATTTATAAGTTGGAAGTGGTATCATTTCTTGCTCTTCAGTTAGCCTAACTACATGGTAAAAATGACTACTGAATCTTTGCATCCGTTTTTAAACTATAAGACAAAATAAAATTTTCATGCTCCAAAAGTAATATCTTTGTGTTATAAGCGCTGATGTGAAAAGGGTTTTTGTTTAAAAGTAAGACTTTTTTTAATTGTTTATTTTTTGAGTGCATACTTTTAGCTACAATTAAATATATAATACAAGTAGTATGTATCCACTTACTTGTAAGTGGTTGCATTTTAAGGTTATGTAGAAAATGTACAATACTTGACCCAAGGCATATAGGGATACTTGACTCAAGATAGGGATACTATTCAAATGCATTTGGAAGGTTTTATTGATTTTTGTATTCTTCTTACACCATTTTGTTAAGTATGCACGATGCTCAATTGATAAAAAGGTATTTTTACTGGTGGACATTCATTCAACCTACTCACCATATTTCAAGGATTTATAGAAAGTAGTTTCTAAATGCATTGGACTAGAAGATTGTTACATAGCTAGTATAGGGAACGATCCTTACTGGGACTCTCTCTTCATCTAAGTCCCAGCCATATAAAGTAAAAAACACGATTAAATGATAATAAAAAATATTCAATATTTTTATCTATTCTTTTATTTATTTTTTTCTACGTATTTCTCTATATATTATTTAAAATATTCAATATTTTCTATTGAAAGGAATTCGGTTGAATACACTGCCAAATAAAACGAATTATCAAATATCCCAATAGTGAAATTATTACTCAAAAATCAACGATGAAAATCAGGTTACTAATTAGGTAAATTAATAATTTAGGTAAATAATTTAGAAAATCAGATAAATTAATAATTTAAATTTTTAATTTAAAATGAAAGAAGAAATCATTTATATTCTTTTAAATTTATTTAATTCACTCAGATAAGTTTAGTTTTGTGATTTTTTGTAAGCTTTAAAAACGTGTATTATCAAAAAGTTAATAAAAGTTTTTTTTTTCTTCATATTTTAAGAGAGCGAACTAAAAATTAGTGCTCTTTGAATGACATGAAAACTTTTAAGGATACAATATGAATACTTTAAAAATCTTTTTTTCATCATCAGCAATAAAGTGTTAATAATAATATGTTCTAATTGCATCTTAAACTAACTAATATTAGTATTGCATATGAAGCTAACTAATATTAGTAGATGCATTTTAAAAAAATAACTACTTGTCCTTATAATGACCTTTTGTCCCATTTTCATAATTTGATGTAATTTCGCTTTTTTTTTTTGTTTACAGGTTTCTATAGTTTGCTTTCAAAGTTAAATGCACAAATAACTACGAATTAGTTTTTATTGCATAAAATCTCAAACAAATCTTACTTTTAATTATAATCAGATTTCTTTTATCGCTTATTGACTGCAATTCAGTTGTAAATTCATTATATTTTTGATTAAGTATTTACCCTAAACTGTTGGTGACTACTTAAAATACATGTGATTCAAGAAATCAAAATAAACCCTAACTACATAAAGTTGTTTTAGTCATTTGCAACTATTATTTTTTGTGTCATGAAATATTGACCGTTAATTTCGATTCGATGGAAAGCAACAACATATAGTATATTTGCAAGTTCAGTGTTATGTGTACAAATATTATCCATAAAAAGAACCGTTAAAAATATGTTTCAATGTAATCAAAATTAGTATTACATCCCTCATTTTTAAAAAGATTGCTAATTTTTAAAAATAAATTATAACATTTGTTTTACTTGTTTATTTTGTCTTCTTATCTATGTTAAAACTTGAATGCTTAAAAGCAGCTTTTGTTCGTGTATATAAAAATAAAGAAAAACGCAAACAAACAAACAAACAAAAGTTTATCTTATAAAGAGGGATTGTTAACGCTTTTTCTGTGGCATATTTTATATGGATAGACGTTGTTTTGCCTAGAAAGTGACAGCATACTGTCGAAACTTGCAACGTAAGTGACAAGATGAAACGAAACTAACAATTTCATAAAAAAAGTGGACACAAGTTTCTTTCTCAGTAAACCCTTCAATTGCTAGGAGCAACCAGAAAATAACTTTATTCCTTTAAAGTAACATAAATAAGGAATTTTCGTTTGTTTAAATAAACTTGGTATTAACTTTTAGCTTAAATAACGGTTTCAAAACACCACAAAATCAAAAGGATTTGCATTAGTATTCTAAAGAATTTCTAAGAAGGCAATCGTCATTCAAATTAAAGTCAAGCATAAAACTCAAAATAAAATAAAGCTGGAATTCTAAGCTGCCTTTTAGAACAAGGATATAACAAGAGTAAAATAAACAATGAAGTTTCTAACTTTTTTAGTGGGAAGGATCGACTAAATTGGCTGTAGCCAGTGGCATTTTTTGAACGATTTCTTAAACTTGAATATATTGAAAGGAAAATCGTATACGCATATGTTTGCAATATTTGCATTGTTTTTGGCTTTTTTCTTGAAGCTTTCTTGTTGTATTACTTAAATAAAAAACTTTCGATTAAGCAAAAGTGTTAATACTTGCAAAATGTTTAAATTTTGAACATAAACGGCCTGCATTTCCCCATATAATTTAATGCTTCATTTGTTTAGCCACAAAATCTGTCAACGTATTGCTTTAAAATATATGAATATTTACTCCAGGTATGTCAATACACAAACAAGTACCCTCGCATGCCAAAGGTGCCGGGTTCAAATCCCGGGTTAGGCATGGATGTTTGTTGTGGTTCATAATCCACGTTAAGCTGTAGGTACTGGTCTGATTAGCCGTAATTGTACATAAAAAATAGATGGTTGAGCATACAAACCAAACCACAAACAAGTATTAACAACATTTGAAAGAAAAATAACAAGTGGTTTTTCTATTCTTAATTTTTAAAGTTTTTATAAGCAAGCTCATAAAAATTTATGAAGTGTAATACCCCCCCTCTCCCCGGTATCACAATGGTATCGACCAATCCCCAAACAGGGGTTCTGGAAAGATTGGCCAATCCATACCAAAACTCGATCATCGCTTCAAAATATACGATTTTTTAAAAATTAAACAAGTCAAAACATCACAAAATACATTTTTTACCCCCTCTGTGCTTTCTTATGAAAATATATTTCAATTTTAAAACTCTGCTTCAACATTTAACAACTTTCCGTATATTTTTCTCAGCACTGGGTGTTATTGTCCAAGATCCATATGAACGACCAGTTTATATCGGTCTACATCGGGACTGGCCATAGTTGAACGACATGGGCTGTATTCCCCATACTTGTGCTACTGAGGAAATTATTTCCCTTTCAAATTTTTTTGATGATTTTTATTACTATTATTATGTAAGATATTATGTAAGCGTTTGTAAGATAAGCAATATTTTAGCACATTTTATGGCTAACGTAATGAAGCTTTATGTGGATGTGAAAGGTACAACCTGGGGATCTTTTTTAAGAGGACTAAAAAGAAATATGAGAGAATTGAGATAAATTTCGAGTAAACAGTACTTTAAATTTGAAAAGGTATGAAAAGAATTTTATGTCTGTAAGAAAGAGTTTTAAGAAAAATTTCGATATTCTTATAAAAGGAAAATTATAACATTTTTATGTTATCAATAAACATTGAACATTGAACAATTTGTCAAAAATAACCATATCTTTTTATTTTAAAACGTTTTTGAAGTTAGTACCTTTAAAATAATACTACCTTCTGTATAGTATGCCTCACATTTTAAACTTGATTTATGAGGAACTAGTTTTTATTAGTAGAGGAGTCTTTTTCATCAGAGATAACTTCAGTTTGAAACAAACAATTAAATTTTTTTTAATGTAATTTAAAGTATACAATACAGGGCAAGGAACCAACTAGGGTATGAGGCATTCATGTAATAATTAATTTTTATTTTTGGATTTTATTTGGTAGGTTTATTTAAACCCACTAGAATTGTATTTACAATTATAGTAGGTTTCCTGTAGTAAATAATTGCGTATCATTTTTAATTACTAAAATTAAAAATATAAATAAATCAAAATTTATTTACTGGAACAATTAGACGCTAATTAGGTATTTAAGTTTTAATTAATCAATTAAATATAATTAAATGACGAAGTTTTTAAATAGCTATTTATGTTTCTAGCACTTGTTAAGAGTGAAAGAATTGTGTCTAGTTCAAAAGTTAAAGAATTATTTCCCGATTGTAACCTTAGATCCAAATGGTTTCATTGGATATTTTTCAGTGACAATAGTTACACTAGGACTTTGCATCAAACTTTAAATTGACGACATCGTTTACGTAACAAGTGACATGGGTTGTTTAAAGTCATTGGAATGTCAAGGGAAACGCCTTCCGGGTGATCTTTCAGGAGAATCTACCACATATTTCGTGAAAGTGAAAACCAGGAAAAAACCAGCCATTGTTTGACAATGCACACAAGATAATCTGTAATATTTATGCAATGCTTACTCCCTTTTAAACAGAGATTGTAGGGCAACTGTCTTTGAACCTTAAAACGGGAGTCCAAACCTTAAAACAGAAATACATTTTTTTATTGTAATTTTCTATGATAAAGTTAAAGTCAAAACACAATAAATAATCGGAAATTATTTTCTTATTTTATTAAAGTTATAAATTATTAAAATATCTTAATTTCCAATAAATAAATAATTTTTTTTTTTTAATTTCAACATCTTCACTAATGTAGTTATAAGTTTTATTTAAAGCTATGCATACATATCTATTTGTCATTAAAATGTTCAAAATTCTTATTTAAAAATTGATAACTGTGTTTGACAGAAAAATTTACGGCAATGTTATTAATTGGCAATTTTTTTTTTTAATAAAATATTATAAAATAAATTTGCGAATTAATCTAAATTGGTAAGTTTGTTGTTTTTATCATATAAATATGTCATAGGGTGAGGAAGTTCAGTGTTTTTCCAGAAATCAATTTTGTAGTACTATCCTATTGCAAAGTGCAATATTATTTTTTACTATTTTACCTAATTGTAATAAAAGATTCGGAAAATTTCTGAAATAGTCACTATTAATTACTTTCTAGATATTCGATTATGTTTTATTTAATATTAATTGCTTTTAATCACATATCCAACTAATATTGACATTTCTGAAAATATATGCTCTTTGGGGCTCATTTTAATCATTAATTCTGCTCCTTTAGTTATTTCTAGAAATTGCTTAAGAACAAATCATATTTAACAAATTTATTGAGAAACTTTCAACGGAAGTAATCATTATACGATGTCAAAATATAATTCAACTGTTAACTAGTCTCTAAAGAATTAATTAGCCATAGTTGTAATTCCACTAGTCTTCTTTCTATATAAAGTGTAGTAGATTGAAGGAAACAAATCGTTAGAATAATCGAACAATGGTCTCTTGAGCATGGAATAACATTCTACCTTCCCCACTCCCACATTCGATTTTCGAAGATTTCCCCAGGACCCGTATCCCGAGAAAATGGAACTGTTTTACTTTCTTATAAATCGTGTGTATATTGAAAGTTTTCAGTGTAGTTTTAGAATTTAAAAACTGATTTTTCACAAAGAGTCGATACTGAACGGTTTTAAGGATTAAGGTTACGATTACGATTATAATTGTATGACCAAGAAACGTGAGTCCAAATTAATATACAAATTAATAAAATATCTTAATTTCCAATAAATTAATTATCTTTTTAATTTCAATTTCCTCACTAATGTAGTCAAAAGTTCTTCAAAGGCTATACATGCATGTCTATTTGTCATTAAAAAGTTCAAAATTCTTAATCCGAACTAAAATTTGATAACTATGTTTGGCAACAACATTATACGATATTTTTTTGATTGACCAACCCAGTTGGGCATTGAGCCTATTGGTTTTCAAATTTATATTTGTATTTGATACTGATTTATGATATTTGGTAGATAAGCGTTTTTCCTCTTTCATGTAAACCCATTGAAAACGAATTTGAACTAGTTAAAAACATTGACTTTTTATCCTTTAGATAATTTAAAGTATATTTTGAATTTTTCAGATTTCTTGTGAAATTAATTTTATGATTTTTAAAAAAATACTACATAGAAACACAATCGCAATCAATTAGCAAAGAAAAAAATTAAAATCTATTGGCAAATTTTCTTACCAACCTTTATAAATGGGCTAACTTGCAGTATGGATTCGATAATATTCCATGTGCAAGAAGTATTTTAAATTTTAACATTTGTTTTAAGGGGACTCAATACCCTAATAATAATAAAAAATCGTTTTGGGGTGGTTTTTTATTTCATGTTTTCCTGTGCTTCTTTTCCTTTCCATTGATGTATTACTTTAGTTTGTACTCAAATTAGAAGTATGTTATATTGTTACGAATTTCTGTATACTTGTAAATATTTCGTAATATTAATTATGTAAAAAGAAAATTTTATATTCATTTCGCATGTGGCAGTGCAAGAGTTCGTCTATACTTCGCTTTCCTGCAATGCGTCTCTTAATGCTTGAAAACGAGTTTTACAGAGATAATGCTGGAAAACGAGTTTTACAAGGAGAAAGCCATCTAACATTATGGATAATGGCAATCTCGCCAAGTTGGGGACAGTTTTGGCGACTAATTTTGGTCGCCAAATTTGGCGAGAAATCGCCAAATGTCGCATGTACCTGTCCTCATGTACCTGTATAAGGCATTTTGACTGTGATCTGGAAAATTTTCCAAATTTCTATCTCTAGAAGATTTGCGAAATTTCACCTTCCTATATAAGGCCTAAGAGAGTGAGTGATGGAGTTGAATTACTTGGTTGTCACTCAGTGAGCATGCAGAGTAGTTCCAAAAGCGAACTCTATTGCATTGTCTTTTGCGGCGATTTTAGCAGTTGTGTATCAAGTTTTTAACTGCTGTTTGTGCTCTATTGTTGTGTAAAGAGCTGTATTGAGTCCATTAGAACGGAAAGTTCTGAAGTTGCAAAAGAATCTTACATCGGAATAAATGTCTTTAAGTGTTAATCTGCTTTGGCTTCAAGTCTTTCGAACCCATCTTCGCAACAATATTTTGTTCTAAAAATGACAACTTTCAATATAAATTATGTAAGACTTTTACCATTAACTTTGATTTTCCTCTAAACGTGATATTTTAAACTTCAATGTACCTTTTGTAACTGACTAGTAGAGATATACTAGTTATTTTTTTTATTAAATTATTGTCCGTAACCTACAGATTAAACGGAGGTGAAAAAATTTCCAGTTATTTTCTTATTTATTTTTTAAATATCAAATATTTGTTTAAAAAAAAGAGGGTTTTTGAAAAAAATTTAGAAAATTGATAAAAATTTAACAAGAAAAGTTCTGATGATATTTTTTTAACAAACTTTAACTTCAGCTTAATCCGCAGATTATGTACTACAATTTCATTGGTATATTTCGACTAGTTAGTTGGAAAAGGTACATTGAAGTTTAAAATATCACATTTAGAGAAAATCAAAGTTAAAGGTAAAAGGCTTATATAGTTGTTAACCTTGATAATTTGCTTTTTTTATTAAACAAAATATAACATACTTATAATTTGAGTCGAAACAAAAGTAAAACATCAATGGAAAGGGAAAAATTCTTAGAGTAACATGAAATAAAAATCTTTTTTTTTTTTTTTAGATTATTGAGTTCCCTTAATGCTAATGAAAGTATGCATTTCCTCATCTACCTTTCCATCTAAAATGTTAAAAGATTAATAGGCCCACTTTGGTTATCGGGACATTTTTTAATTCTAAATGAAGATTAATGGAAAATTATTCGAAATCTTGTATCAAAATGTAAAGGAGTTGAAATTGAAGTCAATACATTTTTGCTGAAATTCAGTTTACAGGGCTATTAAATAATACTGATAATGGTATTAGTTTTATAATGTGAGTCCATTTTAGTGTTGACAAATGTCTTGTAATGTATAAAATCGTATTTCTAGATATTTTTCATGGTAATTAAAATAATTTCATTTTCCAAATTTATTAGTAATTTATATTGTATAACAAGTGTTATTTTATTAAATTTTATTTGAAAATCACTAATTTTATAAATTTTGTTCCTAACAATTCAAATTAAAACGAAAATGCTCATCTATATTTTAATCCATGTAAATTTATAGTTTTTATGTTAATTAAATATTTTACGATATTTTTTCCATTTTTTTAATAGTAAAGTCGAAGACAGAGGAAGAATACAATTTTAATTATTCATTCCACCAAGAATTTCATTAATATTTCTTACTTGCTTTTAAGTTTTTCAGAAATCATTTGTAATTATTCTAATATATTCCTGTGTGTAATGTAAAAACATAATCTTTTTGGCAAACCATTTCTTTTTTATGTTCATAATTTTTTGTACTGTTTCGCAAGTTCTTTTTTAGAAAACAATAATTTTTGTTCCTCTTACAAGAAAAATTTTAATAAGAAAAGAGTAATTTGAAAAGAAAAGATACATATTTTTCATACTTTAATTTAAGTATGAAAAAAATTTCCTTATTTAAATATTATTATAGGAATTTTTAATATTCTTAATTTGTAATTTCTTCATAAAAATATTTAATCGAAGTTTTTTATAGGAGACGAATGAAAAAACAAAATGTACCCTGTTTTGAATACAAATGTATTTACCTAAATTTGAGATATTTTCTCTATTAGCCAAGTAGCACGACACTGACTGGGTTACTTAAAATGATATTACTGTTATTCCTAATCAATACAGTTTAATATTTTTATGGGATTACTTTCAAAAATTTTCAAATATTAGATGCAAAAAAAGTAATTAGGACATAACTATCCTTTTCGCTTAATATTAGTATTTTAATTAATTTAATATTAGTATTTCAATACTCAATACTAGTATTTTAATATTTTAATATTAGTATTTTAATTATTAAGGGGAGTCGGTACCCCTCATTCTGGTAAAGTTAATTTGACATATTTCTTGTAACTTTTCCCTGAAAGTAATTGACATAGAGGCCTAATTCATTTAACAGACACTTATTATTATACTGAAGTGGGCTTTTAATTGTAATTCATTAACTTTTAATAAATGAATTATTGTGAAAGTCATTTAAATTTGTTTAAAATCACAATGTATTTTTTTTTGACGAACTAAGCCATAACAAAAACATTTTTAAATAAACAACAAAAGTTCACGTCAGTATATACAGATACATGTGAAGAATGCGTGGTAAAAATTTTAGGTAGATAGTCTATACAGTTTTAGAGAAAAAGATACATGAGTAATGAAAAATGAAGTTTTGAGAAAAATTCATTTCAAAGAAAAATTTACTTACAATAATAGTTCCACTTTTGCTTTTAAAAAATCAGTAAAAAATAATTCTAATTGAGATATTATTACGAAAAAGTTATCATTTTAAAGGGAATTTTTTTTAATTTTAATAAACAAATAAAACTCAAACTCGATTTTTTTATTAATTTTAGCATACCAACTTCCCTAAAAGAGATTTCCAATGCAAAGTAATCCACGTTGTGGTTTTCAAAAAAGTAAAAAATACCTGAGTAATATTTATAAAATACACAAACAATGCAAAATGACTTTACTTGAAGCTTTCTACACCCATGTAGAATATGTTGCAGCTTACTAGATTATCATAAAGGCTTATTTGCACGTTACCAGTCGGCGTACTAGTTAGGTACTTTACGTCTATGTAGAATATGTTGCAGCCTATTAGATTATCATAAAGGCTTATTAGCCCAATGCCAGTCTTTGTACTAGTTTAGAGCGTCAGTTAGGGGGCGACAGCAGAGCGAGTAATAAAATAGAAGTAATAAAATTGATTTTGCGCCTTATTTAATTTATCACATATGTCTTTTAGAATGTGAATTCAGATATCCTTATTTTCAAATGCATTTTACTTCAGTTAATTATAATGATGGTACAGTAATTTTTTTTATTCATTGATGGGAACTTACCTTTGGAACACTTTCGTAATTAACCATTTTTAACCATGAGAGCAGTATACAAGTTAAAAGTCGATAACTTTTAAAATAAACTACCCATGACATAACGATATCGTTTTAAAATTATTGTGTTGACAATTTTAGTAGTTTACACAGATTCTCTTTCTTTTGTTTCTTTTATTAATTCTCTTCTTTTGGTTTCTCTATCTTTTGTTTCTTTTACTTAATTAATCATTTAAGAAAGTAACCACATAAAAATTTTTTTGGGACATCCTGCGTATTATAATTATATAACTTTTCAACTGAAAATACCAAATGGAATATCAAAATACAAAATCAGACTCTATTTTAGCATTAACTATAAACTGCGTTATTTTAAGAAAAATCCATTTAACTACAAAGCAGTAAATAATAGTTTTGTTGATTCCATCAATTTCCTTCAAATTTAGATTTATTGCGATGAAAGCAAGTTAGTTTTTAAGAAATTTAAGTAATGAAGGTATACACTTTATAATTCATTAAGATTCTAATAGTTAGGAGAAATTGGAGAGGGGAAGGGAAGTGGTAATAAAAGTTTTTGAAATTTACTGAAAAATTACTTGAAGTACAGACGATTTTACTACTCATCAAGAGATCTTTACCATAGAATTTTTTTCTATCGCGCATGACTCTAGCCCATTTAGCGATGTGAAATTTTTTACGTCGGAGATTTATCAATTTTTAAGTACGACTTTAACTTAGAAATATTAAACTGTTTAATCCAACAAAAAATAATGCCATGAATAAGAACCCAATTCTGAGAAAATAAACATTAACTTCATGTCTATGCCATAAAGCTTTGTTTATGATGGCTGTTTAAACCGTCAATTTCCCTGAGAAGTAAAATTGCACAGTCATTTTAATTAGATTACGTGACAGTCGAATCTTTGTTTGATAACCATAAGAAAAAAAGTGTAAGGGTAGATTCTCTGTTGTATAATACATACTAATTAAGATATAATTAGTTTTTGGAAAAGATCGAATGCCTTTTTTTTTTTATCTTAGAGAAACATGAGGACAAATAATAATATAGAGGAGTAGACAAGTACAATGTCAAAGAGAATTTTATGTTTGGAAACATATCAATTGTTTTTGCTGACATCCTCTGAGATCTGGATGTCCAGATCTTACTCAATGAAATATCATGGGGAAGTTATTTTTGAAGTGCTTTATTGGTTAAAATGTTATTTTATTTGTAAGAAAAGCAAAGAGAAAATTCGAAGAGTGGATTGTGTAGATCTGTTTTTCTTCAAAGTTCAAGAGCTTTAATGTTATTTGGACAAGCCCCAAATAATGAAAAATTGTACTGATTTTTTATTTAGGAATTTTCTTCTGTTTTTATAGACTATTAGAATTATGCAATTCTTTTTTATTTATAAACTTTTTCAATGAGTGTAGTGATGATTTTCTTTAGTTAAATCTATACTAGCTTTAGAGTTTAAGGTATTATTTTTTAAAGTTATTGTAGAAAAAATATCATTAGTGGATTTTAAAGTTTTAAAAACCCCTCGATCAAATTGCTATTTTGGAAATGATTATTTATTTATTAATTTTTGATTGCTTTATAAGTACTTGTTATTGTCCCAATTAAATTGTTGTCTAAAGTTAAGTTTTTTAAAGAACTTGAACCATTTACATTATTAACTGTTTCTGAGATATAGCTCGTTTTTCGAAGAAAATGAACTATTTATTTAATATGTTTTGTATTTGAATGCATGTTTATATTCAAATGTTGTCTGTGAGTGATGTCACTGTTGTTGGTGTCGATATTGAAGTACATAATGGTTGCAAATGCTGTTTTGAAGTGAACTAAAACATAATAGACAACAGATTGGTAACTTTAAAACTGCTGATTTGGAATAGTAGACTAATGAACTTGAACCACTGGGATAAATGCTGCCTCGTAAAAATTTCAATCTTCTTATTTAAAGTGCTGTTCTTGGTGATAAGGTGAAAGTTTCCGTACTTGGATCATCCGGTTGTTGTTTTATTGATTCATTTCCCACTTGAAAGAGGCTGTTTATTTTCTAGTCATTTACAATTATTCTTATAAATTTGTTATGTTTTTTAAATTATCTCTTTTTAACTACTTTACCAACGAGCCTTAAATTCCACCAGAATAATCATTCTAACGTAATTACAGAGAAACCTGGTTGCTTTGAACATTTTCTTTGCTTTGGCTGTTGCATTCAACTTTGTTCAGTGAAAATGTTCTGTTAAGTCTGTTAAAAAAATATAAAATAAAACGAAATGCCTCTATTGAAAAAGGCAAGGTAAATTTGTGACCAAATAAGGACGCAAATAAGAATATTTTTTACACGTGTTTTAAATCAGTGTTTTGATTTACTTTAATGTAATATTTTTTCTATAATTCGGTACTTTTATAGTTTATCAATGTGTCGATAGAAACTTTAATTTGAGATGGATGTAAAATAATAAGTTGTCATTTAGAAATTTTGTATGAGAATACTTTTATAATTGAAGTATGTAATAATAAAATATAAAATACAAATGTTAAGTTATAATCATCTATACAATTTATATTTTTTAAATAACTTAATTTTTATCATGTTTTCTTCTTTCTTTCTCTTTAAGTACTAATTAAAACCTAGAAATATGAACCTATACCTACCACAAATTTTGTAAAACACTAAATTACAAAAAAATCATCAAAAGTTCGATGATATTCATGATATCAGTAGTATCTTGATTTAATCAAAAATAAATATACTTTCGTGATTAAGACAGCAGTAGAGCTCAAATTTCTAGAAATTAGAAATCACAAATTTGGGTTTGTTGATAGCTTCACTTACCTTGGTTAAAGTGTGAATAGTAGGAGGAAATTGGATATTGATATCAAAATGATGCACAGTTGCTATTAATGTGTGTTTTAACCTCAGTTCCACAACAAACCGAACAATATTGTTCGACACCAGCCAATACCGATGTGGAATCTCGCAAACAGGTCGTTGTCACATATCTTGGCCAATATCGCGCAATGTAGAATAAAATATACTGGAGGTTTTGACATTTTGTTGTACAGTTTTAAACTGAAATATTTTATTTATTAGAAAGAAGTATGTTCAGTAATATATTTGACACATTTATTTAAAAAAAAATCATTTGTTTTGGAACGATGCTCGAGTTTCAGGCCAATTTTCGAGAACCCATGTTTCCGAAATTGGACAATACTGCCGTCTAGGGAAAATATTAAGACATTTCCTAGAATCAAAATTAGTGAAAAGATAAACGAAAATTATCTTATAAGGAACCATTATTAGAGTTATACTCAGCTTCGAAATCTGAGCAATGACGAAATTACAGGAAAATCACCTTGCTGTATTCGACATTAAGGTTTTGGGGAAGATTATGGGTGCAATAAATATTAATGGTATATGGAGGCACATACATAATAATGAGTTGTACAAGATATACACAGAGACAGATATCATAAAATAAATTAGATTTAATCGTATCAAATTTATTGGACATTTCTACCGAATGGATTCCTCTTCCTTAACATTCAGGATCATCAATTACAATCTAATCGGAGACCAAATTAGGGGCAGACCTAGTCAAAGATGGGTGGATTGTATTGACGAGAGCTTTAAGATAATACTTGCCAATTAGAATACTTTGGTAAAGAAGAGAATAAAACGGAATAAGATTATGGGGAAGGCTTTAGCTTATTAAGGGCTTTCAAATAAATAGAAAAATATTGAAAAGTTTCTGGTAGAAGAAAATTTTTAATAGTATTTCTTATATTTGTTCTTACCATGCGGTGATGAAATGTTTGAATATAGCTTTTAAAATATAAACTTAAAAAAAAAGAAAGCGTTATAAATTTGTACAGGTTGATGTTATTGGAATTGAAATTTTAAATAAAGTCATAGAAGTAACTTGAACGTCAAAATAGGTATGTTGTCATAGTTTGCTAAAAGGGATCTTTATGATTTGTTCTAAAGATTGAATTTTTAAGTAATTAGCACTTGGAAACGTAATCAGAAATTTAAACAACTTATTAAGAATAGCATATGCATCTATTGCTTTCTAAACAAAATATAACATATAATTACTTTAGTTTTAAAACAACATTGATATGTAAATGAACTGCATTCAATTAATTGAATATAAACTTTCTATTTCGAATAAAATTGCCTAGTCTTATTTCTAAAAAAAATATTTGACACTTTTAATTGAATATTGTTATAAAAATAATGGAAGAATAATCGAATAAGTATAGTTTTTAATCAAATGTATTTACACTAACTATCTAAAATGCAGTTAAAAATGTTTTTATGAAAATAATAACTTATCCTGCAGCGTAAAAACATATCAGAATTTTCTTAATTGAATTATATAAATACTACTTAATTGAGTTATACTTGAGAATAACTTAATTTAATAAATATATTCCCTTTAACCAGTCAAATAAATATACCTCTAATATGTTAAGCAACTGTTTTCTAAACAGTAACTGTTTGCAATGAAATGATAGATAATTAAGTTAATGAGCACCTTGAGTCAGTTATTTATTCTAAGTAATAAATTTAACATGGCTAAACGGATTGCGCTAACCCAATTCTCTTGCCTTCGAAGCAAGTTTCATTTCCTTTACCCCAACGTTCTCCTAAATACGTCCAATGCAATTCTCAGTACCATACTTTGCATCACCGAACCCTGAGCCCCGAGTCTTACTGACCCTAGAGAAATACATCATCATCTGATTACTTCATGGTCATCCTATTATCCGATAAAATACTCTGACAACAAGGTTGACAGACAAAAGAAGGCTATCTTATAAGTACATATCCTCCATTTCGAAGAAGATTATGTGTCAATCGGATATTTGAAACGAAAAAACTATACATAGTTTGTGTATAGTGTTTTAGTTCCTGAGTTATAAATTTATCACTTTCGTTGTCCTCTTCTTTTCATAAATTCAGTCGAAGCAGACATTTGTTATATGAATGGCAAATCCGTTTTTTGCACTCTTTTTATGCTGCATTTCATTTATGTTTCGCATTTTTATCATTGAAGTTTCAAGAAGTATGAAATGATATTCAAAATAACCAGGCGTATATATAATTTATTTTAAGCCATTTAGTTTTAAAATTATATAATGTGATAAAAATATTTGTAATTTTTATATTTAAATGCATGTCTTTCATATATAGTTTAAATTTCTTTTTATTTCACAATGAAATGCATGTATTGCATATATTTTTTTATAAACTCGGTTATATTCATTCTATGGGAATTGTTATTTTCTAAATAGTTGTTAAAGAAAATTCTTACGTTACCAATTGGATAATATTAAAAACTAATTGCAGACAAGTATGGTCTTACAAAATCTTTTCATCATTTATATTGTTTAAAGTTTTAGCACATTCGTAAATCAAAGTTCTACCTTTTGCCTTGTAATTTTTTTTATCTATCTACTTAATGATTTGTATTCATCGAAATGTTTCAATATCACAATCAACTTTCACCTTTAAACTATTTCCCATGAGCTGGGTTCGACATTTTCTGCTTTAGACGAACACAAACAGGCACAAATTTTCCAAATACCGAACTCTGCATCGTTCTCTCACGGCTAATTTTTATCTCTTATGACGTAATAACATCATAAAGAGTATGGACAATATCATATTATCTCTCTTCAAACCTTATGCCCATCACAAACATTTCCAAGAAGAAACTTATGACAATGTCATTACCAAGAAGCTTAACACCTTCCACGTAAATCAACCTCTGCCTGCATTACTTATTCCTCTCCAATGACGTTTTTACTACCATCTATTTATTTATCATTATTACCGCTAGCCTACTCCCTAAACTTTGATCAATTAGTGCTTGTGTGTGGTCCATAGACACTCAAGAGTAGCCGTCGTTGTTGTCTAAAGATTTAATGGCACGTGGGATGTGTTTGGCAGGGAAACACACTTTATCACTATTATGGTGCTCATTACTGAGATCGTGTGGTCTTCGGTTCCCAAGATGATGTTGTCGTTTTGGAATATTTTAGAGAAAACTGAGGATTGAGTTATTGAGAGAGTGGGTTGGCAGTTTTAAATATTGTGTCACAGTAAAAAGGGAAGACTGGAGCAAAATATTTAACGAATATTAGAAGTGCTTATTGGTAAGTTTAAGAGAGAATTAGAAGTTTGTCTTCTGTGTAATGAGTTTGTATATTTTTTATTATTAAAGTGCAGTATGCATTGGAATACTTTTTCTTAAATTATTCATTGAGACTCACATTTTTTTTTACCCTGGGTTTTAAGTCCAAGGGTATGTTTTCAAAAGTGGGGTCCGGTGTCTGTCGCCACTTAGTGTTTGAGCATGCGCAGGAAAAGCATTGTATGCGCCTGCTCCACCTGCTTGTAAAAAAAGAGATGTATGTTGATGTTTTTCAGTTGTAATGATGTATCAATGTTTTGTAAAACTTAAATAAATTATAAAAACAACTTTGTAATGGGTTTGGACTTAAAGCCTAGGGTAAACTGTACTTTAGGGTGGTTCGAAAGAAAATATGTATTTATTTTTGAAACGTTTGAGGTGAAAAAAGTTGTTGTATATCTTGATGAAAAAAACTGTAAAAAAAATGTTGAAAAAAATAATATCTTCCGATTGCGCATTCACCTCAAAGTTTAGAGAAAATACAAAAAATAACTATTTTTCCTAAATTTAAATTTATGAACGTTATATATTTGAAAGGCAGTTGTTTGCAATGTGTATGGAAAGGGTGGTATAACACAGGAAAACAATATTCTATGCATTTTTAACACATATAATAATAATTAAAAATACTCAAAAGTAAAATGTTCTGTATAAAACAGTGATTTTTCTGTAAAATGGGTACTAACGTTATTTCTTACATTAGAAAAAAAAAAAAAAAAAAAAAAAAAAAACATGTTTTAATTCATTTGGCTCCCTTTTTTCTCTAGCTTTCTATCCCAGTGATGCATTTTAAAGGAAACTTTACTAGAGAAGTCGGGTATTATGGATCTTTTTTTTAAAAAAAAAAAAAAAAAAAAAAAAAAAAAGTGCTGTCCTAATGTATTTGGTGTCAACGCCACCCACTTTTAGTCTTGTCTCTCTATAGAAGCGTTCCACAGCTTGTGAGTGACAAGGAAACGAGTTTATGTATGATTTCTGTGATCTCTAGTAGCACAGATGTGATGTCCAATTTCCCCAGACATTGGCCATTACCGATACGGAACTTTATTAATCGGTCGTTGGAACCAATATTATCCAATCTCGCCCAATTCTGGATAAAATATAGAAGAGTTATTTTTTTTTTTTGCAATGTCGATGCACAGTTTTAAAACTGGGATATTGCATTTATGAGAATCAAAACTCTGTGGCGGTTTTGACATGTTTGTTTATTGAAAAATCGTGTATTTTGGAACTATGCTCTGCCAAAATTAACCAATCTTCCACTGCTTCCTCCAATACAGCTGTACTACCTCGGATGCGTCAGTCTTTACTAGCAAATGTTCGTTTGTTACTTCCCAGTTCTATTACAAGTATTCCAATTGATTATTCCAATAGTGGCAATAAAGTTAAGTTTGGTTGCCTTGAAATGCTTGATTGTCTTTCTGTAGGAAAGTTTTCGAGATTAGATAACCCGACGACTCAGTTCTCTTAATTCTCTCCTTTCGAAAAAAATCATTGCCGAAATCAAATTTTTTGGGCGAGGAAAGGAAGCATTTTGTTAAATAACCGAGTTTAAAACTTCCAGTTAATATTCAGGGAGGTATCGAGAAAATTGAATTGATTCATGTATGATCTTTGGTCCTACAGAAAATTAACTTTTTTAAATGTAAAAATATCAAGAAGATATAACTGACCTGTGCTCAGTACTTTTATCTCAACTTGAGGAATTAAACATTCAGCACTTAAAAAATCAATTAGGGGAAATTTTTCACAGTTTTTCCCACTGAAAGATGTTGGCCCTGTTATAGTACTATCTACGTGTTTAAATAGGCATCTGAATGGTAATTCATTGAAGTATATCAGGCATATATCCCACAGTAGTGGGCTCCCAATGGGCAATTTGGTCTGTCAGATTTTTTTCCAGCCACTATTAATGGCAGTCCTAACCACAGCCATGTGCGCTATGATCCAATGAATAAGCAAGTAAGTTTATGATCTTCAAAAGAAGAAAAGGAGCCAAGAGAAAGACCACCCAGATCGAAACCCTCCAAAACACAGTTTTTATCAATGATTCAGAGGTTATGCGCGAACGATTATTATTACATAATTACTAATGTGATTTTTTTTCCAAGTCCTCTCTAATTCATTCCACACAATACAAACTAATGTGCCTCGATAATTTAGTGATTGGTGTATTCTACAAATTGATGGAAAAAATGTATTTTTTGTATTTATTCAAAACTTTGAAGTGAATGCTTGAAGTAAATAAAACAATTTTAACAAAAATATGTAAGAAATAATGTTAATTTCCATTTTATAGAAAAATAATTTTTTTAACAAAAAACATATTTTTGAATATTTTTAATAATTAATATACGTTTTAAAAATGCATAGAATAGGGTTTTTCTGTGTTATACTACCCTTTTACTACACATTGCAAACTTTTACCTTTCAAATATAAAACATTTAGAAATTTAAAAAAATGTAGGAAAAATAGTTGTTTTTTTTTTCCTTTTTTTTTCTTTTTTTCTCCTCCTCCAAACTTTGATGTGAATGCGCAATCGGAAGATGTATATTTAAAAAAAAAAAAAAAAAAAAAAAATCAAGATATGTAACAACTTTTTTCACCTCATGCGTTTCAAAAATAATATTTTTTTCTCCAACCACCCTACGGTACATCGGCCCTAAGCCGATTATTTTGCTTATATCTTAGCTCCAACTGTTTCAATAGACGGCATTGGTTCCTGTGTTATTTATTTTTAAACCTTTGTGTTAAAGGGGTCCTGTACATAATTTTCAGATTGTCGACTCTCAGTTTATTATTGTTTATTAAAACTTAAAATTTTTCTTAAAAATGATGCCTCATTTAAAACTGTATCTTATTTAAAAGTAATTTTAATAATTTCTTGAAGTAAACAAAAAGTAGGTTTGTAAGTAATGCTTTTATTTTCAAAGACGAATTTATCAAAGTGTTGTTCTTTCATTTTTGGAGACACATAACTTAAAATATATTTCATACAAGTGCTTGAAATTTTTTATACATTATGTCTAATATATTTGAGTACTTCCGCATGAGGAATAAATGATAAGTAGCTAACTTAGAAAAAATAATCCGTTTAAAATGTTACCATTTTTTAAAAAATATTTTCAAAACTCATAATTTTGTGAAATTTTAAATAATAATAATAAAAATATCCTTGTCTTAAAGTATTTAAGAGTATTCAAATATTATATTACACAAAAGTTTCAAAATGATAGATTAAATTAGTTATAGTATTAAATAAGAATTAATTAATGATATTACCCCTTATAGTTGGTTGTTTTCAGATTATATGGCGCCGTCAGCAACACGAGGGCTATAATGCTCTGAAACATTCGTCATTAGACAAGCCAACATACATTTACAAACACCCATGCCTAACACTGGACTCGAACCCGCAACCTCGTGGTCTAGAAGCTATTTTACCCCTTATGATATTACATTAAACATGCGTTCCTATGGAAGTTCTAGATTCCCTTAAAAATCTGACATACCGGCGTAAAATTTTTTTTTCATTAGGTGATATTTAATTAATTAAGCTTTAAATACCTAATTAGGTTCTAATTGCACCAGACATAGCTCAATTTGTAATTTATTAAATTTTTTTAATTTTAATTCCAAATGAATGTATACATAATGATTTGCTACATTGAACTTACTAGAATTGTAAATATAACTTAAATAGCTATTGAATTTAATCTTGAGTGTATTTAAAATTACACACTTTTCATAAAAACATCAACATTCAAAACTAAATTTAAAATTAATTATTTCATGGAAATATTAAACTTTATAAGGCTCCCTGTTCAACACTGTACACTCTAAATTACTTTAAAATTTGTTTTAATTGGTTGATTAAAATTAACGCTATCTCTAGAGAAAAAACTCTTACAATGTCACATATTAGTTCTTCACAAATCAAATTTTAAATTTGAGGTAGTGATCTTATAACACTGTTTACCTTTTTAAAAATGAAGGTAGTTTACAAAATATTTTAAATATCATTAACAAAATAGAACCATTTTAAAGTTAAGTTCGAGAATATTTTAGAATACAATTTTTTTCTTCTTTTCTCCAAATTTTCTAATTTCCAATTTGTACCGGTACCATAAAGTATGTATAGCAGAAGGTTTACTACATATATATATATATATATATATATATATATATATATATATATATATATATATATATGTGTAGTAAACCTTCTGCTATACATACTTATACCATAAAGTATGTATAGCAGAAGGTTTACTACATATATATATATATATATATATATATATATATATATATATATATATATATATATATATATATATATATATATATATATATATATATATATATATATATATATATATATATATATATATATATATATATATGTGTAGTAAACCTTCTGCTATACATACTTTATGGTACTGGTACAAATTGGAAATTAGAAAATTTGGAGAAAAGAAGAAAAAAATTGTATTCTAAAATATTCTCGAACTTAACTTTAAAATGGTTCTATTTTGTTAATGATATTTAAAATATTTTGTAAACTACCTTCATTTTTATACCTTTTTTCCATATATATATATATATATATATATATATATATATATATATATATATATATATATATATATATTCTAAAAAAATAATACAAATATTTTTTAATAAAATGTCTCAAAAATTTTGTTTCTATCATTAGTAGAAATTGAAATATTTAAGTTTTTGTTACATGACAACTGTATCTCAGAAATTCTATCTTGAAACATTGAAACTGTTTTTATCGGTGATGGCTTTTTGTCCCTTTTTTTTTAGTTTAAATTGATATAACTTAAAAACTACTTGTTATAAAACTATGAAACTTTCTACAATTATTTTTCATACATATTTCTTTAGTTTTTCCTCAGGAATTATGTTTTTTTTTTTTTTTTTTTTTTTTTAATTTTTTTAAAAAGTTTTTGGAGCTTAGCATACTATGGATTTTATACAATTTTTGCACAAAATATTTTTAAAAATTTTTCCAATTACTTCATTGAAAAATTATTAAGACAATTTTTTATATGAATTACAAGAAGTAATTTTATGCAAAATGAAGTGATTTCTTAAAAAAAAGTTTTTTAGATTTATCAAATTTAGTAAGCATAAAAATTTTGATGTTTTTTAATTTAAAAAAAAAAAAAAAAAAATTAAATTTGAAAATTTAAAATAGTTTCTTAAGTTTCAAAGCATCATACATTACTGCATAAAAAATTTCAAAAAAATAATTCTAAAAATAAAGATTTTAGAATATTGAGTCGCAGACCAATTTAAAAATATATTGATTTGAATACTTCCTTTGATTTGAGAAATAAAATTCCTGATAAACTAATTATAATAATTTTCAAACTTTTATATGGATAGTTTAATGTAATAAAAGAACATGTCAATAGGTTTTCATTAACGAATGACCCCTTTTATCATTTTGCGCTGTATATAAAAAAGGAAATTACAGTGTAGAAGAAAAGAGAAAAGAAACCTTGATATACATTTAATTTAAATATTAAATATGCTTTAACATGTTGATGATTGTTATTTGATGTTATAGTGGATCTTGATGGATGTTTTTTGATTCTTTAAAATATATTTTTAAAACATTAAATGTAAATAAACTAATATTTCAGTTATATAATTGTACGCATGCTTTGTAAATTTTACGAACGTTTGACTTTTAATAAAAATGATGTTTCTAAAAAAGAAGTACAAAAAATATAAGATAAAACTGTCTTATGTTAACCCATTTATTCTACTGAGAAAATCCTAAATCGATTGAGATGATTTTTAGAAGAATCTTATCTCTTTTACCAGGATGAGAAATCCTCAGGACAAAATCCAGGGATCAACATCTTAACTAAAAGCCTTACTATCATACTTATATATAAAATTCTGTGACAGAATGTTGGTGTTCAACCATTCTTAATTAAACGTTGCATAATGTTTTATATAATTGCTCAATTTAGTTGAAGATATTAAAAAGAAAATGGTAATTAATTTTAGTATGGTAACAAAAATACAACCTAATTTTCCGCAATAAATACCACATAATTTTCCACAAAGAATATTATAAATTTTGAAAAGTGCAGTAGCGAATAAAAGTTAGACAAAACAGGTAAAAATCTTCTGAGCACTACAAAGGCATTATTTCCTAAATTTGTCCTTTCTAACTTGGAAATCGAATTTCCTTTTCAAACACAATCACCACTGGAATCAGACAACATTAATCAAGTCTGTCACTGGAACCAAAGTGATCTCACCCCCCCCCCCCCCCAACATGCTCAAACTCCCAAAGGGATCAAAATAGTTCTCTAAGCATGCCACTTTGAAGAATCACAAACTTTTTACAAGAAAATACTCTTTCACAGTTACGGCAACAGTGATAAATATACTTACTCTAAGAATATTAAAGAAAGGGGAGTTGGAAGCAGAGAAAGAGAATGTTTCTTGATTAAAAATTTTAATTTTTTTTCGATATCTACTAATATTTAAAAGATATTGAAATGAAAATTTTGATTCTTGGCAAGTTCCTCACGATGTTTTTTCACTTTCAACTACGGATTTGTTAACATAAGTAAATGAAAGTATTGTTATCGGTTAAAAAAAAAGAAGATTTATTCTTGTATTTCTCTATGTTTTGGAACACCCTGACTTCAAAAAAATGGTCTAGAAAAAATGTCTATCTGTCTATACATAGCAACGAACGAATTGAGCTACGGTGATCAAATTTAGTGAATGGATAAATGGTGACCATGGGACCTGTCAAAAAAGTCTTCCTCAATATTGCAAAAACAACCCCCCCCCCCCCATGAGGAAATCATGTTTTTTTTTTTTTTTTTATATCAAAATCGCTATGGTGCCTCTTAAAGTGCTCTAAACATACCCATCTCCGAACTTCCTTAAAAATATTATAAATGTGCAAAAAATTGAAAAACGAATGTCGTGTTTTTCTTCCCTTGAGCCTCTCTCCTCAACGACCTTTTTCCCCTTTTCCTCTGCTTCACTTACAAGAAAGGATAATGTAAGAATTATCAAAAAGTATATTGCCATTTTTGCCAATGTAAGAATTACTGTCACAAATTTTGCCTTCAACTGAATGAAAATATAAAAAAGGTAACAACACTATTCCAAGTCAAATTTAGATGTAGTGACCAATATTATAGTGCAATTGAAAGTTGTGCAAAATTTCATACTCCTAATTTATCGTCAATTAGCTACAATTGGAAGATATTAGTCATTTACATTTAGTTGTTAATGATATACATATGCAATATATGGACAAAGCAATGATCAAATATAACATTTCAGTATTTAAAATATAATTAAATAAATTACTATTTTTACTATTCAAACTACCAATATCATTAATAAGAAGAAAAATTAAGGAATAAATAATAGCTAAAACCGTATTCGACTTGTGTCACTTTTCCAGAAGTTAAGAGTTTTCTGAGTTATTTTCAATAGCGATAATCGCTCTCAAGGAAGCTCACAAAATAGCTACTGGAGGGTATAATTGTTTCGCTAATTGTAAAAAGGAGTCTTGATCGATAGTTTTTCAAAAAGACATGACCTCTTTTTACATTTAGTGATTCATTACATTAGTTTACATTTTGCCTGTTCATCACTCCAATAATATTCAAAAGCTCAACATAGTAACTAATCGAGCAAAACTTTGCATGCTTATACCAGCATTTTCATTATTTTGGTCTGGTAACAAATTGGTAGAAGCAAGTGAACAATACAAACAGTTTCATTTTACCGAAACAGTCCCTTTGTCTTGTAATCTAATTCTCCTTCCGAACACAATCGCGACTGGAATCAGACAACATTAATCAAATCTGCCAAGAAACCCAAGGTGGTTCTTTTTTCGCTGCCCAACTCCCAAAGTGCTAATCAGAATTCTCTAAACACACCTCCCCCGTCACTAGTGGGTCACAAGTATTTCAGCGAGAAAATCCCCTTTCATGGTCACGGTATTAGCGAAAGAAAATACTTTGGTAATGTCCTTATCTAAGCTTCTTAACAAAGGGCGAGATGGAAGCAGACGGGAAGTGGGTGAAAGAAGATGGCGAGGAAATCTCGACGAATCACTTCCCCCAACCTTCTGCGATTAAGACTTAAGATTACAATTTAGTTGATGAGGGTCCTTGAAGTATTCTTTGGCGTGATATGATTGGGATTGAGTTCGAGGAGCAATTGATTTGGAGGAATCTCATGAAGGACGTCTTTTTTTCCCCTTCTTTCAAGGTAATATCTTTGTTATCCTTGTTGAAAGTGATTGCCTTGATGAGTACAGAAGTCGTATTTATAAGTGAGCTCAAAATGGGACATTGAGGTTTAAAGTTCAACTTCGCGTTGTTGACGCTAGCTTATTGTCTAATTATTAATTTTATATATATATTTTTGGTGCAGATAAGATTATACAACTTTAACGCTATGTAGAACAAATTACAGAGAGGATTACAAATTAGTTGATGAGGGTCTTTGAAGTATTCTTTGGCGTGATATGATTGAGATTGAGTTCGAGGAGCAATTGATTTGGAGGAATCTCCATGAATAATGTCTTTTTTCTCCCTTCTTTCAAGGTAATATCTTTGTTATCCTTGTTGAAATTGATTGCCATGATGAGTACAGAAGTCGTATTTATAACTGAGCTCAAAATGGGACATTGAGGTTTAAAGTTCAACTTCGCGTAGTTGATGTTAGCTTTTTGTCTAATTATTAATTTTTTATATATATTTTTGGTGCAGATAAGATTATAAAACTTTACCGCTATGTAGAACACATTACAGAGAAGATTACAATTTAGTTGATGAGGATCCTTGAAGTATTCTTTGGCGTGATGTGATTGGGATTGAGTTCGAGGAGCAATTGATTTAGAGGAATCTCATGAAGGATGTCATTTTTTTTCTAGATAATATCTTCGTTATCCTTGTTGAAAAGTGATTGCCGTGATGAGCACAGAAGTTGTATTTTTAACTGAGCTCAAAACGGAAAATTGTGGTTTAAAGTTCAACTTCATGTAGTTGATGCTAACTTATTGTCTAATTATTAATTTTTTTAATATATTTTTGGTGTAGATAAGATTATTAAACTTGACCATTATGTAGAACAAATTACAGAGAAGATTACAATTTAGTTGATGAGGGTCCTTGAAGTATTCTTTGGCGTGATATGATTGGGATTGAATTCGAGGAGCAATTGATTTGGAGGAATCTCATGAAGGATATCCTTTTTTTTCTAGATAATATCTTTGTTATCCTTGTTGAAAAGTGATTGCCGTGATGAGCACAGAAGTTGTATTTTTAACTGAGCTCAAAATGGAAAATTGTGGTTTAAAGTTCAACTTCATGTAGTTGATGCTAACTTATTGTCTAATTATTAATTTTTTTTATATATTTTTGGTGTAGATAAGATTATTAAACTTTACCATTATGTAGAACAAATTACAGAGAAAATTACAATTTAGTTGATGAGGGTCCTTGAAGTATTCTTTGGCGTGATATGATTGGGATTGAATTCGAGGAGAAATTTGATTTGGAAGAATCTCATGAAGGACGTCCTTTTTTTTAAGGTAATATCTTTGTCATTCTTGTTGAAAAGAAATTGCCATGCTAAGTACGGAAGTCGTTTTTTTAACTGAGCTCAAAATGGGAAATTGAGGTTTAAAGTTCAACTTTATGTAGTTGATGCTAACTTAATGACTAATTAATAACTTTTTAATATTTCCCATTCAGATACGATTATTAAACTTTGCCATTATGTAGATAAAAATTCCAGAGAACCATCTGGTAGCAATAAATTTGTTCGGCCGAAAATGCAGAAACGACCTAAGTAGAGAACGCTGCATAACCATGGCTAGTTACTATGGATTTTGTTTATCTCATTACGAAAAAAACATGGTGGATATTAATTCAGTGATACATAAATAGGGGTAATTATGAAATTAAAGGGAATTTGAGGAAGTAAAAAAACCAAATTAAAAAAATAGGTAACAAAATTGAAATTTTACTCTTAGAATTTTATTAACAAAACTAATACATTTACAACTTCAATAAAAGGTCAAGGCAAAATATCTTTTCTAAAAAAACCCAACAGTTTTCTAATTGTGTTTGTAAACTCAGTGGTAAACGCAACCCGTGGAGGTTATAAATAAGTAGAAATAAGTAGATTGTCATGCTTAAAACCTAACCTAAAAGACTGAGGATACACTGGCTTTGCTTTTAGAGAAAGAATTGGCTATTTGATAAAATTTAACGGCAAAAGTACTCTTAACACTACAAGGAATAACATTACTGATCATGGAGGTTACAAGAAAAAAAAAAAGAACTCACCAGAGTTTTGAAGACTGGACAGCTTTTTCACAAACAATGTTAAACTATTCACATCCAACAACATCTCAAGACAAAATAGTTAAATTGACTTTACTTCAACTCTGGTAAAGAAAACTGTAATGCTATTTAGTAGAATTTTAATCAAGTTAGAGATATTCCATGGAGGTTACCTCAGCATCCCAGGGACATCTTATGTGCTTAAAATAAAGTGGTAAAATATATTTTAACTTATACTTCTTTGTGATTAGTTAATTAGTTATATAATAAATAAATGTTTAACAAAGATTTTTACACAAATATATTATTAATCAGGTTTATTTCTTCAGTTAACACTAAAAAAACAGGTGTGGGGAAATTCCATGCACGTTACATTTCCCATAATTTGGATTTCTTAAAAAAATAATAATAAATAAATTTGTAAATAAAAGACTGATAACATTAAATGTACATTTTTTTGTACTTAGTACCAATTTCCTCTCTTAAAGGAATAAATATTAATCCAGTAAAAGCAAAGGGACTGAAATTTCTCCTTAATTTCAGAAACACCCATACATTTTTAAATATGCATGTAGAAAACTAAAGTGATGACTAATATTTTTATTCATTTCATTGAAAATGTGATTTCAAAATCTTTAGAATATGAGCTCATAGATTTATATTTACTTTAGTTCCAGAAAATATTGTTTTTAAGATTTTTTTGTTTACTTTGAATCAATATATTCGTTAAAAAGGTGTTTAATATATCTACAGGAGTAAGTTCAAGGAAAATCAATGCACTTGGAAAAGAAAAATTAAAAGAGACATTTTTTTACTGTTTGAAAAATGAATAAGAATACCGTGATATGAAAGAAAGACTTATATTATTCTGTAAATAGACAAAGACGGCTTTTGCATAAAACTGTCGCCTCTTTGACAAGGAGTCAAATAACAAGTAGTATTTACAGAATACCTCGCTGTTCTCTTAAACCAAGTAAAACGTAAGATCACTCTGAGTGAGCAATTTACTATGCCCACCTTCTCTGTACTCCGTTGAGCTACTCTTCATGTTAAATATTTAGTTAGCTTTTCCTGGCAGAGACGCATGATCCTTGATTAAGATGTGCTGTAAACTTTAGAATTGTCACTTTTTGTTCTCTTTTAAAATTCTGAACCCACTGTGTTCTTTACAAGCATTTAGTAGTTGATGACAACTACAATTTAGATGTTTATAACCAGTTTTTAGCCGACATTACAGTTTTGAAACTTTTTTAACAACCACTGCTCGAGATTATTTTCACATAGACAAATGTATTGCTGATACTCGTTTCATGATTCTGACTATACTGTGATTGAATTCGAGTATGAGGGCTCTATTGGTAGACTTTTTGCTTTTCAAATCACGTGACAACCTTTACTGTATTGACACAGAGTATAGATATTACTATTTTGTGTCTGTAGGTTGTCATAATTTTTATATCTGTATTTGTGTAATAAGTTGGGGTACCGCTTGAAGTTGGTAAACATTTCTATTTCAAAAATCTTAAATTTAGGAACTGATTTTCTAATATAAAAATCATTTACAGTCCAGATTTTTCAATAAAAAACATCTGTACTTATGACTAAAGCCTTTTTCATTACTTCTTTTGAAAATAACTGGAAAATGAAAATACGTTTTTACAACTGCATACCTTTTAAAAATTAGCCTTTATTTTCTGATATTTTTTAAAAAGTTAAATCTAATCAACTGCCACTAACAAAAATGTATCCTTTTTCAATATTTATAAACAGTTTTGTAGCTATAAACTATTATATCCTGGAAAAAATTGATAGATCTAAGTTTGCTATTTTTTGTGTACATTTTTGTTATAGTTGTAAAAAGAAAACTCCTGGTTATCAAAAACTTGAACGTTATTATAAAAATATTGATTTTTATTGAGTCATTACAATTATTTGTTTGCCACAAACCTAACATAATACATAGGACAGTAAAATGTTTCTGAAATGTATTAGTGTCTGAAGATATTTATTTGTTTTTGAAAAATATTGTACAGATTGAAAAGATTTTTTTTTTATTTGTATGCCATTATTGTAGTATTACATATAATTTTCTTTACAATCCTCTGCTGGCAAGTATATCAAAATCTTAGCCATGTTGAGGTAATGCCATGTAATTATAAAAATGTGGAATCAATTCCAACTGTCCTTGCTGAAAAAAAAAAGGATTAAAATCCAAAATAAATTTTCTCTTTTAACATACTAAGTATTATCATTATATTGACTTATAAATAAGAAATATTCAGCTCTACATATTACAACAGTACTAGTATTATATTGGATTATAATATTTTAAAATTAATATATAATATATTTCATAACTTATCTATTTATGATAGTTATTGCACAGTATTAATAATAAAGATGTAACATAAAACCACAAAGACTTAAAACTTTTATATTTTGTTAGATCGCTTATAAAGTTAATAATAAATTTTGGGTGTAAAATTTTTGGAAAACGTTACTTTGTTTATTACTAAGAGGTCGAATGGAATTATGTAATAGTCTAGAAACTAATTATTAATGTTTGTAAATAGTTTTAAATATTAATGAAACTAAATGTTAATGTTTGTAAAAAAAAGTTGGAATCAATGTAATGTTTTAAATTGTGTAAATGAAAAAGTTGATAACATATATTTAAAGAAACTGTTAATATATATATGTATTTTTAAATCCTTTGTATTAACTTCGATTTTGTGTGTGTCGGTGTGAGTGGGTGTGTTTGTGTTAACCTGGCAAATCTGCGGAGGCCTAATTAGCCCACTTGCCGTCATCCAATCGGGCTGAAACTTGTTAGATAGATTCGATGTCTATGAAAATGCATTTTATCAAATTTTGAGGGCTGCCACTCTCGTCACAAATGTCGCTTTTACACACGCTTCTATAACCACTTCGGAATACTAATAAATCCCAATTAACCGATCAATGTTGAAACGCTTTCCTGTTGTCAAAATTGTTTTAATTAAAAATAAATGAATGATAATTGAAAGTGATTGCATGAATTTATCATGGACTGAAGTCCAGTGAATTCAGCTTTGCAGTGAATAACAACTTCATAAGTGGAATAATTTTAACCGATCATTGTTGAAACTTTTTCCTGTTGCCAAAGAGTCAAAATAAATAAAATATATGCGTTTTTATTTCCTTACGTTAGACTTATCAGCTTTTACCCACGTTTTATTATCCATGTACAAAGTTTAATTCAAACATATACAATTTGGCTATTTGTAATGACTGAAACATTCCCCTATTATTAAGGTTGACAGGACACTGGCTAACTAACTCCCTTTCCGTCTTCCAATCCATCTGAATCTTGGCAAATGTACTTGTTGCAGATGACAGTAAAGCAAAAAAGAAGTTAGTAAATAGTTCAGAATGGATCTTTTGTTCTTAGTGGTCAAACTTTCTGAAAACTCGATCTGAGCAAATAAAGTTGCAATTGCACATAAAAATTGGCAATGTATATAAAACATTTATAATAAAAACTTTGTTTTTATGGGTTATATTATTTGTATAGGCCAGTTCTGTATTAATTTTTCACATGATTTTTAAATCAAACTTTTAGTAGAGTTAATTAATTTATTCATTTGAATTGTATAAAAGAGGTAAAGGTAACAATAAATTTATGTATATACTTGTTCCAATTTTATGGATTTTAAATTATAGTAATGTACTTAAAATATTTTGTAGGTTTTCCAACAGTTTACAGAAATGATTTGTTTTCCATACAGAAGTTACACATTTAAAAAAAAGTTTAAATAATCATTTAATATCTAATGCTCATACATAAAAGAAAATCAACCATCCGAAACTCTGAAAAATTACTTTAAAGTCTATATCATATTTTTTATAGTTGTACTACATAAATTTGAAGAGCTTTTAAATTCAAGAATATTCGTAGTTGAAACCGGCTTTGGAAGACATTTATTTAAAAATAAGATCAATCTAAATATTAAACAAGAACAGTGTTTTTACTTTCATGAAAAATGTATTAATAGATATTGTTGCCCACTCTATTTTGTACTTAATATATTATAATAAATCATCCGAGTAAGTGCTGGAGCGGAGCACATTTTCGATAAATTATCTTTAATTAGAATTTGTTTTTGTTGATTTTCTCTTTCGCTCTTCTCTGATTGCAATTACTTAAATTCAGTTCATAATTAAGAAGAAATATGTTTTGAGAACCGTACGGTAAATAATAACGGATGTTGAAAAAATAATTTTTTTATGTTTTCAGTTTTTTTTAAGTATTTTTATATGTCATTAGAGATTCCTAAATAAAAAAAATTAAACAAAAAAAGTAATCACTCAGAATATTCTCCTTGTGTGTTTATTCAACGCATTTATATTTCACTAGTAACATAAATTTCTAAATAATGAATAAGAGAACATTTTAGACAGCTTTTGAATTATACATTTGTAGAAGACAATTGTGAATTATTTTGAATAGAATGTCTTAATTATTTTCCTGATTACTAGAAAACCCACAAACAATAAAAACTGGTTATAAATTGTCAATATTAGCTATTTTGAGACTTTTAATATTTAAAGGAGAAAACAGTTAGCTTTTAATTATATATGATGAATACATTTCTACGTCCTTTTTTTTTTTATTTTTACTAGCGCTGTACTCAACCTACGCATTTGTTAAAATGGATTCAGTACTTTAAAGTAAATAGATTTTGGGAAAGGCGTCATATTTTGTTTTATTAAAAGCAAACAATAAACCATTTTAACTGACTAATAGAGGCATACCATTAAATTTTTTGAATTTGTTGTAAGTAACCTACAGATATAAACTGAAGTCCAACATTTTCCTGTTACCTTTATAATTATATTTCATTAACAAAATCCTAAATTTTTGTTAAAGAAAAAGGTTTTTCTAATAAATAAATAAATAAATAAATAAATAAATAAATAAATAAATAAATAAATAAATAAATAAATAAATAAATAAATAAATAAATAAATAAATAAATAAATAAATAAATAAACAAACAAAAAATAAATAAATAAATAAATAAATAAATAAATAAAATAATAATAATAAAAATGAATATGAAGGATAGATGAAACATTTTTAAAGAAAATTCCGATCATATTTTTTTTCCAAATTTGAACTTCATCACCTTTTATAACATCTATACTAAAAAACTTTCAAACTGATTTTTCAAGAACTTTTTAATAAGGAAGGTATTGAGTCCACTTAAAATAGAGAACATGTTTAAAACAGTAATACATTTATTGTAGTTAAAAGTACGAAGGGAGAAGAGGGGATGGTTGTCGGGTCGAATTAACGTATCTGCTACGTAGAGTACCTTCTACATAGAGCTCCATCTCACAGTGTCACTTCTGTAAAAATCTCCTCACATGGAGTACCAAATTAAATTTGTTTAACTTTGATCGACAGAACAAAAACGCAATATGCAATTCAAAATAAACTATTCGTCAGGAGATTACATCTCAGCTTTTAAGATGGTATATCATTTCTCAGTTTTGGTTTTGCATAAATGGAATAAAACAACTAAGCAAAAAAAAACCCGACTAAGTTTTTAATATAAATCCTTTATACGCATTTTCATGTGCAATTGCATCTTATTGAGTTCAGATCGAGTTTTCAAAGTGTTTGACCTTTATGAAGAAAACATCCATTCCGAACTATTTACTAAATTCTTTAGTCCCCAAAACTTGTTTTAATGCATTGTCAAACTCAACGAATCTGTCTGCCAAATTCAGTTCGATTGGGTGACGGCAAGTGGGTTTATTCGTGATCATCGATATTGTAGAAGGCCATCCAACCAAGCCATGTTTTAACTTCTACGTCATCAGCAGTGGATACAAATTATGGGATAGCGAGATAAACATTGTAGGAAAGTGAATACACTGATCTTCAAATTCTGCTTTTACTAGTCGCTCGATGGTTATTATGGACGATGTATACGTTTAATATTTGGTGAAAATTTTACAAAATACCGAGTTCATGTTCCATTCTCAAGTGCAACGGGAACTCCAGAACTAGTTCTAAGGTTTACGTGTTCAAATTCCCTTCTGATTGCAGTGTTAGATAAAAATGGTGCTGTGCGACACACATCAAAACAATTTTGTCCCTACAAAATATAGCAAGGCGAATGTAACTTTTTAATAAAATCTTTAATATTTTTTAAATATAAGTGTATAATTTTTTGAGAAGTTATTTAAGTGCTGAAAAGAAATGCTAATTATTTACGATTGTGATAACTTTTCTTCGGCTTCAGCTTATTTGCTATTATTATTTTTGAAATGAAAATTTAGAAAACAATCTTTGGTAAAAATTTTAAGAATTCTGCGCAAAAGTGATTTTCGCCACAACCATTTTTTTTTTTTTTTAAAATAAGAAGTGAACTACCTATGGTTGACAAAATTTGACGCGGTTTTATGTAAACAATTCTTGGCGCAGAATACGTACCGTACTTTGAAGTTTTACCCAATCTTTACTTGCCTTTCAAAATAACCAACATAAAATAAAAATTAAACGTAGAAACTTTTTCTTATTTCAATGTATTGTTTTGTTAAAAATTTGATAAAGATGTTTACAAATTTTTGTGCTCTTATTAAGGTATGCGAGCTACCTTTTCATCCAAATGATTTTGTATATTCAAAAGAAGCACTTGATAAGAAGAATAGATAAGATTAGTTTTTCTAAGGTGACAGTACATGCTTGTCCTGGCAAACATTGTGAATTGAAAAAAAAAAAAGAAAAAAAAAAGAAAAAAAGAAAAAAGAGAGTATGTATTATTTATATTTCCTCCAAATGTAGGTTTTTTCTAAAAATATGAGCCTTGAATTTAGTTGTGGTATTTAAGCTATTGTATTATTTGTGTTTTGTTTATTGTGTATATTTGTTGTCTTTTATCAATTCTATATATCAATGTTTTGAATTAAGGCTCTTCTTGTTTCCTTTCACATATCAAACGTTTAGAAATATTTTAAAATTACTTTTGAAAAAAAAAATATCATATAAACGAACGGAAATTATATTTGATCGTACTTATAAGAGAATGGATGAAGTTTAGATCCTCAAGATCAAAATTAGTGTTTTAAGATGTAGGGACAATCTTATTTTTTACATTGTCAAAGTAATAAAATCATTGAATTGTATCCACGACCTGTGACGTCATAATAATAGTTGGATGGCCTTCTGTAATATCGGAGGTCACGGTTTATTAGCCCTTCAAAGTTTTCACCTTATCAACCTTAATAGGGTAGGTTTCAGTAATTGAATCTCGCCAAACTGTATGTGTTTCAATTCAGCTTGGTATCTGGATAATAGAACATGAGTACAAAATTATAAGTCAAACGTAAGACAATAGAAACGCGTGCAAAACTGGCCTTTTAGTGACAGGCGCAAAACTTGATAGAAAGGATTGTCATAGACACCAAGTGTATCTTCCAAGTTTCGAAGTTTCAGTTCGATTGCCGTCAGGAAATGTGTTAATTAGCCATTCAGCCATTCGAAGTGACGATAGTGACATGTATAAAAGCGTTCTTTTAGTAACAGTGACAATCCTCAAAAATTGATAGAATGCATTGCCATCGACAATGAAGCTGTCTGATAAATTTCAGGTCGACTGGATGACGTCAAGTGGATTTATAAGCCATCTGCAGAATTTCACGCTACACACAAAACCGAAGTAAATATATATATATATATATATATATATATATATATATATATATAAAAAATAATTAAAAAAAAAAAAAAAAAAAGAGCGTCGCAAAAACATTTCTTTCAGAAGTACACGAAATATATTAAGATTGACATTAGAGTTTAATTTATACCAGTTAAGTGGTCTATGTTACTGAGAAGTATATGCAATACAAAAGTTATATTTTTCGAAATGAGCATTAACTTTGTTGTGTTTAAAGTACAGTATTCAAATAATTGGCTAAATGAGGGGGAAAGAGATTTAAAAAAGATCGAAATCAAAAACTGAAAGATAAAGACCAAGGATAAGAAAAAGTGTAGCTGTGTGATAAAGGTGGTAAAGGCCCTTCACGACCTGCAGAGCCGAGGAGTAAGTAAAAGTAATTCAAATAATTTAAGAAAACTCGCGATAACCAGACATTCCATAAATCTCCAAAAACGCATTTATTCATATGGTTATTATTACTAACATACTACTCCTCAACAAGCTGATGTGGTCAAACTTAGAAATCCCACTATATCATTAAAGCAATTCTATCACTTCAAAATCACAGCACTGGCTGAGCGTGATATGTAATGAAAAGTATGATTGATGAGGGATGCATGAACTTACGGTGGATGACGAAGTGTGGCGATTCGCAATGGGATGGGTGTCAGTCATCGGGCAAAGGTATTTTTGGTATATGGATAGTCAGGACAGATCTAATAGCATACTGGGCAATGTCGTGAGTTAGGCTCGCCATCAGCATCGTCTTCGCAAAGATATCGAATTCTGAGCAAAGTCCAGCAGATGAGTTCAAGCATAAACAAACCATGTTTCCGTTATAGCTTTTCACGGACTCGTCAGCAAGCCTGATTGTCTAATCTCATCTCCTCTATGGGAAGATGTGTAGAAATTTTCTCTCCAAGGAATTCCCTTAATGCACAGATTACAAAAAGCCTGAAATACCTCATGGCACATGCTTGATCGGCAGTTTATTATATTGTTCCTTTTTCCATGTAAATGGAAATAAAGAAGGGATCGCCAGCATGTCCCAGACACATACACCTAATACTTCACTATTATTGGCCACAATATCTTTCATAGTACATATTCACTTTTACAACAGGTATAACTACAATAATGAAAGATCATTAAATAAATTTGAAGGGAAAATGATTGGGTATTTTTGTATTACACTTTAAAAAGTGTTTACAAACCAGTTTATAAAATAATTTCAGAAATTAATAATAACAAGTTTTTTTCAATAACTAGTTATATTTCTTTCAAATTTCATTAATGATCTTTCATTACTGTAGTTGTACCTGATTAAAAAATGTATAAGCAATATTATGGCAGATATTATGGCCAAAAAATTAAAGTATAAAGTCTATACGGCAGGTTCAGGTTAATAAACCCTCTTAACAACCAATGTAGTAGAGGGTGCTACAAAAGCCTTAGGACCTCCAATACTAGCTAGTTTATCGTTAACATATTTTCCTAAGGTTGATGAACTCTTAAATGAAGTAATGAGGTTATCCTAAATGCTCCCCATTTTCTCAATGAAGGAATTCGTCAACCACTTTAACCCCCTTTGTATTTGAAGCAGACAAGGCAGTTGTAACTCAGGGCCATATGTGTTTCCCACTGTTTGTAAGACTTAAATGTATTTACTCTATTAAATAAAGTGCCAAACTATATTCCACATGAATTAGGAAAGTTCATTATTTTGGTTAAATAATTGATGACTGTATAATTAAATCCGGATTCTGTGCGTATTGAAATTTTAATTGTTAACGCTGAATTTCTACTAAACAAGGAGCCCCCAGCAGTTATTGTAACAATAATATATTATTTAGTTCTTTTGAGTGTTTATATTTAAGGTAAAATATAAAAGTTTTTTATTCCCCCAAAATGCAATGTAGATTTACGAGTATTATTACACTGAAATTTGATGCTAATCATTATACAAAACAATGGCTCGGTTACCTAAGGCGTCAATAACATGTCTTAAAGATAAGGCAGTGATTGAGCCAGTGTTTTACAATAACAATAGCGTACATAACATACCCATGATACCAATATAGTATACATGCAAAGTTGTATTATCATAGGCTTCAGCTCTCTAGAAACACTAAAAGTAAAATTTTTACAATGCTATGTATTGATCACTATCTTGATGTTATAATAATATTGAGTAAAATCTTGAATATACTAGATCGGTAAACAAAGTATTTTCACTAATTTTTCTTAATCTGCTATTATTTTAGAGTTTAGAGTAATTAATAATCTGATAGATTGGTTGGTTGGTTTGTGCGCTCAATGACCTACACTTGCGGCTAATCATGCAGGGTCCTACATCCTAACGTGGATACTGAACCACAACGAACTTCCATGCCTAACACAGGATTCGAACCCGGCACCTTTGGTATACAAAGTAATCTAAAAGATGTTTAATACGTAAAATAATCTATACAAAACTCATTCTCAATAAAATATTTCAAAGATATACTTTTAGCTTGATTTAATTAGCAAAATTTTACAATAATTTGCAGAATTCATACTCTGGGACTTAGTAAGCGGCACGCAGTTACGCTATAACTTATTTAAATGAGATATAAATAAATGTAGTTTGGTATATGTAAGTAGTATTATAAAGATTAATTTATTGAAAGTCAAGCAATTTACGAATCCACTTATCATAACTCTACTCAAATATGTTTCCCATGTTTGAGTTGAGTTATGATAAACAAAATGTTTTTCTTTTCTCCAAAAGGAACCGGGATATCTCAGAAAAATAAGATAACGACTCTTTCCTGAGATTTAAACTTCACAGATTTCGTGCCAAATCATCAAATTTCTGAAATTTTTTGTTGCAGTAGTAAATTCATTAGAATTTGAAGCAGGACTATTATAGTGATTTAAATAATTTCTATAAAGTTGTTGATTCCTTAGGATTTGAAGCGTCAAGTGATTTAAATAATTTCTTTGAAGTTGTGGTGCTTTTTATATCTGATTTAAATTCAATTTTGTACTGAAATATATAATAAATTAACTGCTAGGAAAATAATCTCATTTATTGGTAAATTTTGTAAACGTTTTTACTTTCAATTACCCATATGTATATATACATAGGGTAATGAAAGTATAGCATTTGGTCAAGAAAAAAAAAAGATTTTTTTTTTTTTTTTTTTTTTGTGCATTTCCCCACGTTTGGAACATAATGATTTCGAAAAAGTGTTCTAGAAAAAACCTCTGTCTGTGTGTATGTGTGTCTGTGGCCAGCATAACTCCCGAACAAATTGATCTAGGATGTTCAAATTTGGTATGAGGGTTAGTGGCGGCCGTAGGACCTACCATTAAGGTTATCGTCAAAATCGCGTATGAGCATAAAGTAGCTGCTTCAATGATGGCTAAAAAACGGTTTGAACGATTTTGATAAAAATCGTTGTGGTAATAATCTTTTAAGTTGTTCTAAACATCCTCACCTCCAAAATTCCCGTTAAAATGTTTTAATGGCGTAAAAAGTTGAAAAACGTATGTCTTCAACACAGAGTCTTCTTTCCTTGAGTATACCTCATTATTGATCGTTTTTTCTTATATAGACAGTTTCACTTTTAATAAAGGATAATATAAGAATTATCGTGAAGTATTTCGCCAAAATCTCCATTTTGGTGGAGTTTTTTTTTTTTTTTTTTTTTTTTTTTTTTTTTGTAAGACCCATACAAGAATTATCACAAAAAATATCGCCAAACTGGCCATTTTTTCTAAAAGAATAATGAAAATATAATAATGGTAAAGAAATACAATTCCCCGTCAGTATAATAGTGTTTATATATACAGTATAAAGATTTTTGACAAAATGTCGAGTACGCATAAGGTTTGCAACCATTGAATAAGCTGTCATTGAAACATTTATGCTTTTCAGCGATTGTGGCCCTAACGATTTTGAGCAAAATCACTGTGATATTGCCTTTTAAGATGCTTTAAATATATATACCCCTGAAGTTACTTTATAATTCAATAAAGGTGCAAAAACGAACTTCTTTTACATAGAATTAACATAGAATAATGTAATAATTTTAGCCAAAGATATCGACTAACTAGCATTTTTTCTTTTAAATTTTTGAAGTACGAAAAAGAAAACTGAAATTTGCACCAACAAGTATCAACTTTAAATGCATTACAAATTTCTATGTTTTATAGCGTAATTGAATGTTGGGTGATGTTCCACATCACTAGTTTTATCCCCGATTTACTATAGTAGAGTATAGAAATCTTACGTAAATAAACCTGATTCATATACGTTCAGTAGAATTTACTTCATTAGAACAACCCCTTTAGTACATATTTCTTCCATTTCAATCCTAAATTGAATGAAACTTCTTCCCAAATAATCAGGATTAATTAAGGACCTTACAGAGAGAGAACTGATTAAATTAGTTAAGTAGATTCCAAGTTAAGAGAAAACTCCCATTCCATCCCTTTTCTCAATTTATAACTCTTGATTAGAAAACATCGGAAAGAACAACCTTTCTTTTTCTTATATTTCCTTACTTTTCTTCATTTAGCTTATCAAAAAGTACTATGCAAAATTACAAACATTTAGCATCGTGTAAAGTATGAGATTTATATTAGTCGATTAGACAACGTAATAAACAATTCCCGAATTTTTTATTTTTTTATTCAATTCTAAATGTTTCGAAAAGGCCATAAAAGCAAACATTTCTGCTCAATGCGCTTTAAAAAAAAAAAAAAAAAAAAAAAAAAAAATTGCGATTAATGTTACCTTGTTAGACTTTGGCTAGAAAACGATTCATTCCGCTGCATTGAATGTGACGCCACGACTTCCTAAACATCTTGGATTGAAATGCAGCAGCGGAAACCAGATTTGAAAGATCGTAAATCACGCCAACCTATACAGAATATGGCAATGGTCTACCAACGCTAACTATTTGGCAGAAACCTCACGATAACCATAGAAACTGTAGAAACCCTTGACGTCACAGATTTTGCTGAGTGTTTTGATCGAACTGGTTTTGGCTCGACTTTGAGGCATTTTCTTTTCTTAATATTTACATAACTAAATTTTTTTAAAGAGTTTTTGCTTAAATATTTGGTATAAGAAAGAAATTCTTCATAAATATAAACTAATTTCACTCGTTTTTAAAAAATAAGGGAATTTATCATTATGTGATAACTATTACCACGTAATCCCTAAATGCTTTCGTAGTTGACAAAATCAAATTTTGTCCTATTCAGGACCAATCAGAATAGAAGGTATTTTCTACGTCACTTTGTCAGCTATTTCAGAAGATTTTATATGAAACTTAGATTCTTGTTTAATGTTTTGAGAAATTCTATTTCCTAGTGCTTTAGAAATTCTACCAAGTTGAGCAAATTTATCCTACTGCAAAAAAAAAAAAAAAAAAAAAAAAAAAAAAAATCTAAATAACAGTTTACTTTTATCATCAAAAACGCTCATCGGATTTGATGTAGAAACTAATGGGATTTTCAATTGAATGACCATTTTCTTTTTGTTTAGAGGAAATACGTTTTTTATTATATTGCTCATACTATAATTTATTATTTATAATAATCCATTCTAATTTTGAAAAGTTGGGTTCTTGTTCTTCGTCTGTATCACAACTCGTAAACACAATAAATAACTAAAACATGGAAATATAATATTCATTTAAGCTTAGAATATACTTAAAAAACCCTCGTAAAATAACTAATTAGATTAAATCACTTTTCATAACGGTCTTTGCGATATTGAAGTGGAATGAAAAGCATTAAGAAAAAGAAAAGAAAAAAAAATGTGTGTATAAACACCAACGTATAAAAAAAGAAAAAAGTTTTTTCTTAAAAAATTTTAATTGAATTTAAAGTATTCTTATTTGAACCAATAAACTTTTTGGTCTCTGTAAGACCAAAATCACACATGAAAACTTTTCCGATTAATCCAAAACGTGGGCTTGAAAAACATTTTAAATAAAATGCTTTTTTTTTTTTTTTTTTTTTTTTTTTAAATTTTTTTAGTGGAAAATTAAAGCTTCCTTATGTTTGCGTCAAAATTCTGGTTTGTTTTGTAGTTATCATGTGACAATTTACGGCAGCGCCCAGAGCGATGAATTGAGTGCAATAGCAAAAAATGAGTTAACCAGTCAGTCAATCAGTCTAGACTTTCCTTTCAAAATTTATGTACATAATTAAATTTCTTACTCAACGTTAATAAAACTTATTTAGTACTCACTCAATAACTTATTCAACATTGTGGAGTTTTGGAAAAAGAGCCTAATATTGAAAAAAAATGGGATTATAATGCATAATATATAAAATTTAATTTAAAGATTTTGAAAGACTTATTTTATAATTGTGATTGACCAATGCGCCATCTTCCTGGATAAAATCGTTAATGCAAGAGAGGCTAGAGGGAAATCTCTCTAAAAGATAAATGATCTATACGCTTCATGCAATCAATTATTTTAAGAAACCCCTCTGCTATCAATCCAACCAACCACAATATGTTTAACTAGCTGAATACCCGTGCTGCGCTACGAAATTTTACCATTAGCATTTTAGCGATCAAAAGACATTCATGTATTCTACACTTCAGACGTTTGCTCCCTTTTCGATCCCGACAAATTGATTTATCAAAATAGGAACTTTCCTTTGTTGACATTTTAAACGAAATTTATAATTGTGAATAGTAAACTGGAATAGTTTATTGTGTTTATGTTTGCTCTTAGTTCTAAATTTCAAAGTAGTAGCTGTATTGGAATTAAGTTAATTAGACATTAAGTTAATCCTCGTATAGTTTCAATGTTGCGTCGTCTTTTCATCCCTTAAAAATTCGTTAATCGATATTGGAATGACTTATTTTTTTAACATTTGCAAAAAAATATCAGAAAAATGACTACATTGGAAGAGGAACATTCGGATATCCCTCGTTTGGAACATTTAACCCCTTTTCGACCACTTAAAGTGTGTTAATCGAGATCGGAATAGTTTACTTTTTCTATTTTTACCATTGTTGATATTTGTGCCGATTTTCAGAGTTGTGACTATGTGGGAAGTAGGATTTTCGAATGTCCCCCGTTTGGAACGTTTAACCCCTTTTCGACCCCTTAAAGTGGGTTAATCGAGATCGGAATAGTTTACTTTTTCTATTTTTACCATTGTTGATATTTGTGCCGATTTTCAGAGTTGTGACTATGTGGGAAGTAGGATTTTCGAATGTCCCCCGTTTGGAACGTTTAACCCCTTTTCGACCCCTTAAAGTGTGTTAATCGAGATCGGAATAGTTTACTTTTTCTATTTTTACCATTGTTGATATTTGTGCCGATTTTCAGAGTTGTGACTATGTGGGAAGTAGGATTTTCGAATGTCCCCCGTTTGGAACGTTTGACCCCTTTTCGACCCCTTAAAGTGTGTTAATCGAGATCGGAATAGTTTACTTTTTCTATTTTTACCATTGTTGATATTTGTGCCGATTTTCAGAGTTGTGACTATGTGGGAAGTAGGATTTTCGAATGTCCCCCGTTTGGAACGTTTGACCCCTTTTCGACCCCTTAAAGTGTGTTAATCGAGATCGGAATAGTTTACTTTTTCTATTTTTACCATTGTTGATATTTGTGCCGATTTTCAGAGTTGTGACTATGTGGGAAGTAGGATTTTCGAATGTCCCCCGTTTGGAACGTTTGACCCCTTTTCGACCCCTTAAAGTGTGTTAATCGAGATCGGAATAGTTTACTTTTTCTATTTTTACCATTGTTGATATTTGTGCCGATTTTCAGAGTTGTGACTATGTGGGAAGTAGGATTTTCGAATGTCCCCCGTTTGGAACGTTTGACCCCTTTTCGACCCCTTAAAGTGTGTTAATCGAGATCGGAATAGTTTACTTTTTCTATTTTTACCATTGTTGATATTTGTGCCGATTTTCAGAGTTGTGACTATGTGGGAAGTAGGATTTTCGAATGTCCCCCGTTTGGAACGTTTGACCCCTTTTCGACCCCTTAAAGTGTGTTAATCGAGATCGGAATAGTTTACTTTTTCTATTTTTACCATTGTTGATATTTGTGCCGATTTTCAGAGTTGTGACTATGTGGGAAGTAGGATTTTCGAATGTCCCCCGTTTGGAACGTTTGACCCCTTTTCGACCCCTTAAAGTGTGTTAATCGAGATCGGAATAGTTTACTTTTTCTATTTTTACCATTGTTGATATTTGTGCCGATTTTCAGAGTTGTGACTATGTGGGAAGTAGGATTTTCGAATGTCCCCCGTTTGGAACGTTTGACCCCTTTTCGACCCCTTAAAGTGTGTTAATCGAGATCGGAATAGTTTACTTTTTCTATTTTTACCATTGTTGATATTTGTGCCGATTTTCAGAGTTGTGACTATGTGGGAAGTAGGATTTTCGAATGTCCCCCGTTTGGAACGTTTGACCCCTTTTCGACCCCTTAAAGTGTGTTAATCGAGATCGGAATAGTTTACTTTTTCTATTTTTACCATTGTTGATATTTGTGCCGATTTTCAGAGTTGTGACTATGTGGGAAGTGGGAGAATTAGTGATGAGTGAGTCAGTGAGTGAGTGAGTGAGTGAGTGAGTGAGTGAGTGAGGGCTTTGCCTTATATATATAGAGATTATACTTTTTGCTTGGAGTTATTTATTCAGCCCATCTCCAGTTACTATTCCATTCCGTCCACGTTTGTAGCAATTGATTTTAAAGTAAAAGCTTCATTGGGGGATTCAAATGTGTTATAGACTAATTAGACAAGATTTGAGCCTTCAATCTGTGTTGGCTGTTTTTATTTAATTGTGTAATAAATTGATTTGAATATTTTTCTGTTATACAACGAATTTAAATGAGTGAACAATAAACCAGTACATAAAAAAAAATAAAAAATACAATCATATGAAGGAAATTAATGAATATTTTGGTATTCTTAAGATTTTAAAAGTCCTAAACTTTTGAACATAAATATATTACCTAAAATTTTGATGTATTCAGAATAAGATTTCACTGTACATCTTCCTTGATCAATCTAATACCGGAATGGTAATGGGAAAACTCCTAGTTTCGTATATGTGTTGGCGCGATTTTGAAAAAATAACGTTGTGGTGGTACACCGTTAGCTGAATGCAAATTTTAAAATGGCCATAAAATATATATATATATATATAACAAATATATATATATATATATATATATATATATATATATATATATATATATATATATATATATATATATATATATATATATATATATATATATATATATATATATATATATATATATATATATATATATATATATATATATATATATAACAAATATAATCGAGAAAGACTAAGAATTTGACATCCATATTTCTAATCCGTTAATTGTAAGTGAAACCACACAGAAAACAATTATTGAGTTGAGTACACGGGGTATGAGATGAGTATTTGTGCTGATTTGAAAGTTAGTGGAGCTTGTGATGTGCCTTCAACAGGAATTTACAAAATTTTGCTCTTTGTTTTGGAAATTTAACAATTGTACTTCAGATTTACACTATATCCAGAAAGAGTGACCTACCTTGAAAATGAAAGTCAAGACCACACAGGTTATTTTTCCAGATAAAATCATCTGTACTGCTCTATACGTAAATGTGTATATTGTGATGCAGTCGGTTAAAGCTATGGATACGAATAAATAACCGACTTTTATTTACTTACTTGAAAAATTTCCCAGACTGAGTAAGGCAAAAATTAAAGAAGGGAATTCGTGTGAGATCTCATATTAGATATATTTTCAAAGATCCACATTTTTTAAAATATGACGAATTATGATGAAAAACAAATATGGGATGCTGTCTGTCAAGTTTACTTCCTCGAAGATTCGAATATTACGAAGATATTCTTAACTACATGCTGGCTTTTATAATAAATTTAGATGTTTAACAATGTTCTTAAAGCTACATTTCTCACCAGGATTTCTTCCATGGTAACTGGGGAAATACAGAGATGAGCACGGTGAATATTCGCAACATGATATGTGTGTAATTGAACAACATTATTAGGAGATGTGGTCTGCTTCTATGCTTGCGGATGGATGACTTTCCGAAATAATCCAGCTGTGGAATATAAGCGAAAGAACAAGTGAACTCGTTAATCATAATTTTTTAAGGCTTTTCTTCATGTTGCCACTTTTATTTCTTCATAAATTAGGGCTACAAACAAGATTTACATAACATTTAGTATTGCGTTTTTTATCCCTATCATACAAAGTTATACCTCAACATAACCACATAATTAGAGACACTTTCCCTTTTTCATTGTGATATTCGTTATTAGAACGTTGAATTCATAAATATTTTGACACTTTCATTCAAGGTACAATTTCATTCTTGTTCAGTGCTATTATAATATATTTAAAAAAAAAAAAAAAAAAAAAATAATAATAAAAAAAAAAAAAAAATGAATCGATTTCATGTTTTTATTTATTTCCGTCTTCAATATCAAATATTCAATGCTATTGGAATTTCTGAAGAAATTTTATTTCTGTTATATAATATATTTCTGTTATTATGTAAATATTCTGTCTCTAAGAAACGCTTCAATGACTAATGAAAACAACATAATTGCATTGAAAGGCAAATAAATAGAGATCATCTGTATTTAAAAGTCTTTTATTGTGTTTGAATTATCTTTAGTATAGAAATATCTGCAATAAAAGGGATTCTAAACACGTGACGTTTCACATTAAGTATCTTTCTTCCAAATATTAAAAGCCGCTTGGCATTCACCGTAACGCTGTGCCTACACAATACCAACAAATATGGTCAAGGAATATTGTGCTATACGCCTCAAGGGACCGACTCAGACCTTGTTTAGAATGAGGCTGAAACAAATGCTGAGAAAGGCCTCGTTGGATTGATTGAGGCTGGATATACTTTTGCCTTAATGAGGGCCTCTGTTCTGAAGGGGGAAAGGGGTTGCTTGAATTGAAGTTGGTGGAAGGGTTGCAGCGTTGGCTGTGTCAGGTCTGATTTTGGTAAGTTGAGTTGAGAACTACGTGATGTCTACACTACGCTATTAAACACAGTCGCAGCACAATATAAAGTACATCAGGTTTCTGAATGTTGGTTTCCGATATGTAAATTGGGTGGTTCAGTTTCATTAGAAATATAGAGTTTACTAAATAACGCCATTAAAGGGGATTTCTAGGATTATAAGAACTATTTTTTAGATAATATATGAAATATAAGTAGAATATACAGTAAGATTGTATTCAGATTATCTGGCACCATCAGCAACACGAGGGCTATAATGCGCCGAAACATTCGTCATTAGACAAGCATACATTTACAAACACCCATGCCAACACGGGACTCGAACCCGCAACCTCGCGTTCTAGAAGCTAGCACGCTAACCACTATACCGTTTGGTCGGCTATACAGTAAGAATATCATGGTTTGGAAATATGTTGCATTTAAATGAACTTTCCCATCCTCAGCAAGTAGCCATATCCATTTGTTTTAGATTGAATTTAGCTTGGTAATTAGAACTGTAGGAAATATAGAATCAATATATAAATTATAGAAACATTATGTTTCTTGTTAATCGGAAATTCTTTACAATATATTTTTTTAATTTGTGATATTTGAAATAAATGTTGTAATCTATATTTCTATAATAATTTTATATAGTTAACAATATGAGTATATTTAAAGAAATTTGTAATTTCCTGATTCTGTTAAATTAAGGTAAAATTAACTGTATATTTAGTATTTAAAGACAATACAATTAATTTAAGACATCATAAATGTGGATACAGCATTAAAAAGTTTCATTATCCTAAATTATGTTTATTAGTGGAAACATATGTTCACCTTATATTTAGTCAGCAGAATTTTAAGCAAATCAGATTTCAGAAGTACTTTATTTTTAAAAGTATTCAAATTTATTTCAACAAATACTTTATTCAACAAATATTCAAATACACAATTATAAAAGTCAAATAATATAAAAGTGTGTTTTGTTTTAAATATCAGTGTTTAATTTTTATTATTTTTTTATATTCCATATTTTATAGTAATAAAATTACATATTTTATAGTAATAAAATTACATATTTTATAGTAATAAAATTACATATTTTATAGTAATATTTTATAATAACTAAATTGTTCTAGAAACTACCATTATATTATAATTACTTTATAATTTGATATTCAAATGGAAAAAAAAAGTTTATTCCATAAAAGAATTTTGTTAAAATTTCTTTTGACACTTATACTTCACTTCACTTCAAAATGGGTAAGATAACTTTTTATGATATGGGAAAAATTTGTAAGAAAAGTTTTCAAGAAAGTAAATGAAGAAAATTTGAGAAGTCCATTAAAAATATATACTCTTAATTTTTACCTAACGGTCTATAATTTACAGTTTTAGGAATGTAAAACTTCATAATTCCTTAAAAGAAGCATTAAACAACTAAGCTATTCCAAAAGTTATTAAAAATTAAGTAAATAATAGCTGCGCTTCTTCGGAGTTTTAGATCCACTTATTTTATGAAAATTAAGATTCTTCGCTAGTTTAACGACTTAATGGAGATATTTCCCAAGAATGAAAGAAGTTAGTTATGATAACAAGTGTTGTTATAAGTTTTTTCCTGTGCTTAATTTCTGTTTCACATCTTTGTTAAAAAAGTTTTCCAAGAAAACTACTGTAAGTGGCCTCTTATCGTTCAACGGTAAAAGCTATGGAATAAAGCGAAGATTCATCAGAAAGTTGGTTAAATTACACAATTCTAAGATATTATCTGTTCCCGTAATATGCTTTATGGTAATTTCATTAGGCGATTCAGATGATTTTTCCCCAAATTAGAAAATCACACGATCCCAAACTTTCCATTAAGTGCTTGGGAAATGATTGCTTTTGTAAACAAATAATTTGGAATAATGTGCTTCGAAGAGTTAATTAAAATATTGGGTAGGCAATAATAGTGCTGAGGAGGTTGTAAATTATTTCTAAAGTTATTAGGCTTTTAAATTATACATTCTGATAATATAAAAAACTGTTCATGACTTAGTTTTCAATATTGTATTAGTGAATAAGAAATATTCAAAGATTGTAATTTTATCATTATGAGTTTGAGACTAAAGTAATGCGATGTAAAATTATTTTAAAAGATAAAAAAAAAATTGGTTTAAATTTGAGTTTTTATTATTAGGGACAATTACTGCTCTTTTGAAATAATAATACTTGAGAAATAACACACCTAACTATTAACTAATTTTAGAAATTGTTTTTAAGCAATCATCAATGAATTTGGACACTTTTTCTGATAAATTGATGTGGAGTAAAAAAGTAAAGGAGTAACAGTTAATATCTCTTTAAGTTTTGATCACTTTTAATTACATTTTTATTTTGCGATTTGAACAATATTTTAAAATAAAATTACGAAAATGTTCATTTCCATCAAATTTCACAATTTCTAATGTGTACTAGAACCTTAAAGGTGCCATTCATTAATTATATCCTTACACTCACACAATGATAAACTTCTACTATTAGAGTTTTATTAGTCACTGATACTCCTTCCCCAAATGCGCATTGCAGCCAACTGGAATACATTTATTCTGAATTAATACAAATTCAAAATTTAAGCTAATATCATGTACTTAAAAGATTGACTCATTAAAAAAATCTTTAAAGTTTGGGAACAGCCACAAGAACTAATCAGCCTAAGGGCCACATACCACCGCTGTCCTAAAGCTATTGTTTCTGTTGAGATATATTTTATCTTATCTTCCTTAATTACAATACTTCCTTAGACTGTCCCAAAGCTTATTTCGAAAATTTAAATTTCTTCAGAAATCAAGTGAAGTTTTTTTTAATAAATTATTTTTCATAGAAATTATGTTTAATAACTTTTATTACCAAATAGTTTACAAAAATATAAATAAAAACTATTGCAAAAATATATTTAACTTAAGAAAACAATGTTAAGTTTATTTTATTAGGATTTCTTTATAAATATGTATAAAATAGGCAGTTAAATATATTTTTTGATATTTTTATACAAATGAACTGTTTGATATTAATCAAAGCAATCACTTATTAAGAATATATGTACAAAGAATATAAATATTCCATAACACGATATCAATAGATATTATTTTTAAATAATCTTTTCAAATCCAATTTAGATAGATGTGTTTGTATTAAAAGACCATGACTTGACAGGCCCAGATCCATCAAAACTTTTGTACTTTTTTTTCTTTAGTCGGAAAGATATTGTTACGAAACTTTATTTTTGACAAGTAAAATTCTAAAGTTATCTTGATTGATATGTTATGTTTCCAAAACTCAAAGAAAATACCATTTCTTTTATTTGGAATTTGAACTTTAGTCATATATTTGTGTAACTTAAACATAAAAATATTTAGTTGTAGCATAAGAATTTATCATATAATATACTCTAAAAAAACTTTAATTCTACCTGATTATGTAATCGGAATATTTATAAAAGTTGCATCCTAAAAGTTCCAATGATTTTTACTGTTAAATTTATTAAAAATATATCCACCAACCTGAGATAATTCAACATTTAACATTTTCTTTAGTTAAGCTTGTGACACATTTAAACTAACCTGTTAAACTAAACTAAACAAATCAGCTAAAAAATAACCAAATTTTTACTAACCGTAAATACTCAAAATCTGCTTAAATAGTTTTTAGAAATTTCCTGCATAAAACGAGTAAACTTGGTTAATAAACATCATTTTCGTGATTAAATGTCACTGTGAAGTTCTATAAAGAGTAACCTTAAAGATATTGAAAAAATAACCGAAATTCTTCACATGATATTACTAAATTGAGTTACATGAATGCCCATGTCTTAAGTGTGGGTTAGCTGATGATGTTAAAAGATGTTACAAGGTTATGGTAAAAGATGTAACAAGGTTTTCCTATAATAAACAAGTGCATCTTCTAAAATAAATTCGAGTTTACGTCTGCCTAATAGAAGAATAGCTCCCTTCAGATAGTCTGGTTGATAGTGGTTGCTATGGAAACAAGTTTGTTCTATTTTGAATTGGGGTTAGTGTATGCTGGCATGATGCAACTGGCATTAAAAGTTTATAATTAAACCCGGATTTACTCGCTACCAGTCGGGGTTCCAGTTTAAATTGCCAGTTCTGTGACGTCAGCTAAGCGACCTCTGTGCCGCCTGTTGGTAACCACGGAAGAGCGCACGTGATTGGTTGATGGGAGTCGCCCGCGCAAGTAAATAGAAAATTTTAGGTTTACTGGAACCAGTAGCCAAGTGACGTCACAGACTGGCGATCTAAACTGGAACCCCGACTGTAAGCGTGTAAATGCAGCTTAAATGCTTTTCTACTGGAATCCTCCGTGGAGAATGGGAATGGTCTTGTTTCCACAATAAGGCAGCGCTAGATTAGCTGGCGGGAGCTGTTCCTGTGATAGACACATAGTATACCTATATAGTTATCTGTATTTAATGAAATGCTATATTATGTTTTTTTAACTTTCCAGAAATCTTGAGAATTATTTAGATGATCTTTTTATAAAAGTTATGAGCAGTTTATATTTTAAGTAACATGTTTCATAACCTTTTCACAATGTAAATTAAAATGAACGAATTCAATATATCACAAAATTTCAAATTACTCTGTATATTGTTTTCAAAACAAAGGTTACCATGGTGAATAAAAAAATATTTGACGTTTAAGACATATTTAAGACTCAAAGAATCACTAGAAGACGATGATGGATCAACATAATTATGTGTGATGATGACAAGACACTAAGATGAGATCGATGAATGTTGACGTATAATTATTTTTAAAAAAAAATAAAAAAAATGTTTAACTTAATGTTAATATAGGTGGGGTTTAATTGTCAGAACACTTTAATTTTTGGAACTAACGCGAAATGGTAGTATGTATTGCAGAAGATTTTCATGTATAAAAAATATTAGAAGATTGTACTTAACATCATTTTTAATTGTAATCAATATCTAATAATGAATAGTTTCTAAATATTTCGCTTGGAAATGCCCTGTTTGACATTGGCAAATTGGAACTATTTAGCGTGCTTGTTTCTAAGTAATGATGCTATAGTTAGTACTGTATGCAAAAAAAAAAAAAAAAAAATATCGAACGATGGCTATATCTTGTATTCTAATTGATGAAAAAACAAAAGTCAAGTACCGTTGCAAACTGTGGAAGGTCTTTATTAATTATATGTATTATGTTTTTTTTATCTTATCATGAGGGGTCATCTACATATTTAAACTAAAGCAAACTTTAAAAAGTTCTATAGCAACCCCATAATATTATGCCATATATAGATTTAGAATCCAAAAAAACTTCAAAATACCAAATTTCATAATTTTCCAATGATTAGTTAGTAATTTAAATGATGTCAAAAAATGAAAAATTAATGCTAAAAAGAAAATTTGTCTTTTTAATCATAAATTCTTAAATAGTTAATATATTTTTCCAATTTTTATTTCAAACGATTGCTTGTTTAAGGTCAAACATAAACAACATAAAGCATTTGTATTAAGCAGTATTTTAATAATTTATTATTAATTAATAAAGCGAGTTTAAATTTTTTTAAAATAGAAACTCACACACACACACACACAAGATATATATTTCTTTCATTCGAATTATCATGGTCGAAAACCCCTCAAGATTTTTTTCATTCCATTTTGACTTTTGGCTCTCAATATTTTAGCAAAAATGTAAGAAAGCTTATTTAAAGGGACCGTGTAATAGTTTACGTCTTGAAGTATGCGAAACGTTCGATTCTTCCTCGCTACAAAGAAATTTGCCCTCAAGATAGGTGAACACATTTTTTTTCTCATAAATGACGTGTTTCTTACCATAATGAACTGAAATTTGGTATCTAGGGTAATCGAAGCATTCTATATCGAATGAATACATAAAAAATAGGGGTTCGTATAGAAATTTTTAAAGATACGGTTAAATTTACTTAGTATATAACCTCCTAAGAAAAAAGTTTTGCGCCAGACATATAGAAAATCATAAACAAAACATTTTGGTGCAAACCGCAAGATTCTACGATACTTAGAACCGAAAATATAACCATCGTAAGGATTTTTTTATTATTATTATTATTATTATTATTATTTTATTTTTTATTTTTATTTTTTGCGTACCCTATTTGATAGAATAGAATGCAAATGGTAACGAAGGTGATGAAAACTTTTTGCGTACGATTTTACCTGTTCCAGTGAGGAATAAAAGAGGTGAAAAGGTCCACAGAAAAGAAAATTAATCACAGACTATGATGCACCTAATGGAGGCAAAAATATTTTCTATTTATGAAATTTACATTTTTATATAAATTAATAATGTGTACATTTTTTAATTAAAACTTTATTTATCCTTGGAGTTTAAAAAACCCTCATTTAAAAGAAAAATCAATAAATTACATTAATAATCTTGTCTTTATGCTTAATATTAAAGTGACAATAAGAAAATTACAACTAATAATAATAATATGAAACATCTATGTTTCGTATTAACATTAGTTGTAATTTTCTTCTTGTCACTTTAATATTTCCCCATTTTTGTTGAAAATTTATTAAATTTGGTATTATAACGTTTTTTTCAAGGGTAAATCGAAATATAGATGTTACATTTATTACGATATATATGTAACGAGCTCAAAGATGGCCCAATCACAAAAGGTAAAGGCAGTCATAGAAATAAAAAGTCTTGATCTTTTTTTCGGCAGTCATGTACGCAATTTATTCGAGAGAACACACCACCGTGTCTTGGTTACATGGGAGACAACAAGCAAGTGTGTAAAAAAAGGGAATTATGCACACGTGAAGGAAAGATTGACGTCACGAGAGTCTGGGGAAACACAAGAGGGAGATCTAATAGATCAGCGAATATTGATGAAGGCTTGAGAATTAATGAGGTCGTGATTATGTAGGATGGGTTTGAACTCTTGAGGGACTATGGTCTAAAAATAGATTAAGTACGAAAGTGAACATTCAGAGAAGCTTTTGAAGCTATAAAATCATTACATATATATTTATAAAATACTTTCATATTTATAAATTCTTTATTTGAACCCAAGATTATACAACGTTCTGCTTTTTTTAAGTTCTATTATGTACCTATTGATTTTGTTTGGCTCTCCAGAAATGCAGCAGTGTTCCACCGCCAATTCCTATGTCAAAGTTGGAGAACATGCTAATCTAATAGTTATGCAATCTAATGGTTCTCGCAAGCGGGGGTGTTTATTTTCTTAGGGATACTGTATAAATACGTACAGTATAAATAAATTGTAGTTATTAAGAGGAACCTCCATAGGCTATCAGTATCTGGCAGGTTAGAGGTTTTTTTTAAAAAATTAATTCAGTGCAATGGGAACAAAGTAGATCAAACATACGAAATTAGATTATTTCGTATTAACTTTTGCCTGCCAAACTGTGATGGTTTATAAAGATTCCTCAAAATAATCTCAATTTAGTCCACAGTGTACAACGTTTCCCAAAGAAATTAAAAGCATTCGCTTGGAAACCATTAGATTTTATAACTTTTCTGACTAACCATTTTTTTTTTTTATAAAAAAAACGCGTAATTGTTTCTTGGGAGATCGTATACTCTTAGTAGTGATTACATTGCTTGACAACTATATTGTTTGTAATTTGGAAAGCAAAAGGTGTGCAAAGTTACTCCACTAAGATAAGTAACTTTGTCTAATAGATCTTATTTTTTAAAAATAAAAAATATTCCCCTAATTTTTAAAAAAAAAAATCTGTTTCCGAAATTCCTATACCTTCCAATACATTTTTATACTTAAAATCAGAACAGGGACGAACTAACCCTAGTCGACGATACTTTTAAAATAAAATAAAGTTAAAAATATTTATCATTGAATTAAAAAATAATTAAAATGTTAGAATGTTCTTAAATAACTATTTAATTAATGCTTTAAGATCGTTTTAGCCAAGGGAAATATATACTTATTTTATAGAATTTATTTATTAAAAAATAATGAACTCCCTCAAAACAACTATCATTCATATGTAAATGCAAACACAAATATGACTTATAAGTATGGAAATTTAATACTTTTTTTATTTTTATATGTACTTTATTCATAACGTTTATTTTATATTATATATAAGTAACCGTACACTTGCATTAAATGAGAATTTTAAAGCAATTATAAAATTATAATTTCGACTTTAGCTTAATTAAAGAAGGACTAAGGGAATAATTACATGAGACGTACGTTCATACTATTATATTAGATAGTGTACTCTGCATTGTATAAAATACTTGTGAACACTAATAAAGTGAAACTAAGTAGTTAAACAGTACACAACTTAATGTGTAAATGAAATTTAAGAGCACTGCGCTTTGGGAATAAAATGTCATGTTAAAAACACTAATTTCGAAAAGAACGTAAATGTAATTGAGTTTACGAGGTAAATATGAACAGCTTTTGTGCTTATGTAAAAGAAAAATTTAAAGTTACGCTGTTGTGTATTGTATTGCGAGAATTTCATTTGCAATAAAAATGGAACTTTAAAATTTTCATACAAAAGAATAATTTAAAGCTTGCTGCATTTTAAATGGGTTCTTTAGTTGTTTTTGTCTGGAGAAATTTCCAGAAAAAATGTGTTCTTTCCTTACATAAATTACAGAGCAAAAATGTGATAAATCCCCTTAAAATTTGAATAATAAATTCTTAACAACTTCTGTTTGCCATTTTCAACAGAATTGCGTTGCTTTAGTTCATGTTATAACTCTTTGAAAATATTTATGAAATCTTTTCCATTAGAATTTTGTTGACGGATTTTCAAAATGTCTTCGTTGTTGATTTTAGTTTAATTTTTTTTTTCACTAAAACTAAATTTAGTTGAAGTATTTCAATAGTTGGGTTAGTACTTTACTGGCAACGTCACTAAAGAAAATGATTTTTTCAATAGATTTTTTATGAACGGTAAAACATTTCGTTGTATAAAATATGTTTAAAAATTTTACCTTAGAAATAAATAAAATAATGTTCATACATATTTAAAATTTATTTTACACGTATATGTTTCATAAATTTTAATGGTACAGGTAATTGTTTAAGGCCGTTTTACATCAACTTATATTGCAATCACATTCTTATATTTTTAACTTGGAATATATGTAATAATAATAATAATAATAATAATAATAATAATAATAATAATAACTGATGATAATGATACTAGTAATACTACTACTACTATTACTACTACTTCTACTACTTCTAATAATAATTATAATAATAATTTATATGCAAATTTTTAATAAAAAAAAACTATGGATCCTAACTGCCCTCTCCAATGGGTCATCATAGGTTGGCACAAGCTAGCTGCTGTAACTTCTGAACCCTCTTTGCTCTGGCCGGCTGCTTACTTTGCTCCAGGATCGAGGTCTTTGAGAAGATGGTGATATCTGGGGATCTATCCTGGTAAACCCATCGATATAGATAAACAAATGGATGGACTACTTAACGCTGGGAAAATGAAGCCGTTGCCAGAATGTTGGGTGGATAAAAAAATACTGATTGCCAAGGATTGAAAATAAAATCTTGGGTTGTACGCAGTAGAACTGTCAATAGTAGACCTTAATAATAATGTGCAAAAAAATATCTATTCCAGCACTTTACAAGGTGTCGCACATTCCAACCCAACTATAGAAGTGAACTGTGATTGCCTAATCTTCCATCCATCATCACCAACCAACAGCTCATTTTCCCCCTAGTATTGCCATCGGAGCAGTCTATCCAAATGTTTATCTACATATTATAGGCTGGTTAATTCGCTTGCAAAAGATGCCATAGCTTCATGACGTCTACTTAATACTTTTTTTTATTTTAAGTCTGTAGTGCATTTTATGATACTTTATATATGTAAATGAAGTGACCTTTACTCGCTAAAATTTTCAATTAAGAGTGCATCTTTTAAATCGGGAATAAAACAATAATTCAACATGGTTTGCAAATCCAATAGCAAAAATGAAAGAATAGTGATATTTTATAGGTATGAACACTTACCTGATGAATAGAAAGTTATACATATTTTCTCTCTCTCCCTTTAAAATATATACGAAAAACCAGAAAACAGTTATTTTCGAATCTAACAACAGTTCACTACACGTTTTTCTAATCTATATTAAGCCATAACTACTTCACTACCAATAAATTAAACGCAAAAAATAATAATTCTACAAATAAGTTATTTAATTGGAGAACGATTTTGGAAAAATCAATGAAATTGATTGTTTATGCTCCGTTTTCTATATGCGAAAACATATTGAAAATCAGCACCTGCTAAAACAGTCGATGGGCCCTGTTCATAGCTGACTTGGAGACGCTTAAAAAAAAATCCAGAAATTTCCTTCCCTATTTCATAAATTACTTTGAAAGGTCAACGTCTAAAAGCAGATATTTGCTTACCGATTAATCTTTGAAATGTATAAAATTTTATTAAAATATTCTTCACTAGGCAATGCTTCAATTACTTCAATATTCTTCACTGGGCAATGTCTAATAACGAGCAAATGATTTGTTTAAAGAAAATAGTATTACTAAGTATTAGAGCATGAGTGAATAAAAATACAAATTGATCCTAAATATTTCTTGAATATAAAATGCTCTTCATATCTCATCTACATTTGTAATAAAACAAATTTTAATTATAATAATTAATAAGCTAAAATTACTTATTCTATTACCTTATTATGAGTTTTACTCTTCAAAACCTCTGCTATTTCTTATCCAATTCAAATTTTCCTCCAAGTTTTAATTTTTTAATTCGACACTAGTTAAATGATATTTATACATACATAATTTATGCTCAGTATGGTATTTGTTCATGGGGATACAATGGTTTAATTTTATATTAGCATTTGAGGCGCTATATGAAGAGCGAACTCAACATGAGGTATCTTTCCCTCTAAAAATGCGCAGAGAATGATATTAAGCTGCATAGAAACTGCCTTATGAAATTTTTTTACTATTATTATTATTATTATTATTATTATTATTATTATTATTATTATTATTATTATTATTATTATTATTATTATTATTATTATTATTATTATTATTATTATTATTATTATTATTATTATTATTATTATTATTATTTTTTTTTTTTTTTTTAATTTCATTTTTATTTTTTTATTTTTTATAATTACTTATTGTTGAGTTCGCCCTTCTTATCCTCAAAGCGTAATATGAACGCTACAAACGTTTACAATTTCAAGAATAGTTGGATGGGTGCATAGGTAAAAAATTAAGTAAAGTTTAACGTACAAAAGTTCCACAGCACAAAATTATTTTCGAAAAATTAAATGACAGAAAATATCATAGCTATACACATTTGGCATTTTTTAGTAAGGAAATAATTAAAATACTTTAACTTTCAACCCTCTTATAGGTTTAACTAAACTACTGTTTCTCAAAAAAGAGTTCACTAGGATTTCATTTTAAAGTACTTGAAAGATAAAGAGTTCCTAATCCTTATCTTTCATGCTTATACAAAGATAAAAAAATAATTCAATATGGAATTAACTTTAAAATTGTAAAGGAAATAGTTTTAGTACCAAAACGTTAGTTTTTCGAATAGTTTTAGTACCAAACACATTAGAAATTATTACTGTACGATTATCTTTGGAATAAGTTTCGAATTTGAACATTTAAATCGTAGATTAGTTTTTATTACAATTAGAGAACAAATGTATACGCATATTCTCATTCAAATGACATAAAAAGGTTGCTTTAAAACAGATTTCCAATAAAAAATAATATTCAAACCACTTAATACCTAAGACCGAGACACAGGTTTAAAACTATTGATATAGTTGTAGATAACCACTAGTTAAAAGTACAACTTAACTACATTACATTTCCTTAACTTAAACTTTTCTGGTACTCTATACTCATCATTAATTAAGTGCGCGCTTCTTAATTAGACTCCGACAAGATCGTAACACGTTAGCACTTTCATCATGACAGAAGCCTCTTCTGCGTTTTGAAAAATGAATACCTCTTCCCTCTTCTGTGAGATAAAACTACGCCCCAATATAGGAAATTAAGTTTTATAACTATGCATTCTTTGGCAGAAGTTATGCATCACTGCCAACTAAAATGAATGAAACAAATGAGAAAATTCTTCTAAAAAAAGTTGTAAGGGATTCTTTTGATCAATTTTTCTGGAAAGGAGCAAAATATTAAACAAAGTATTTATGCCTTAATATACGTTAAAGCATATCACAGATGTTTAATAATATAATGTAATTTCATAATATTGTGAATATTTTTTATTATTTGCAATTGTATTTTGTTTGATTTTGAAGGGAATGGAAACATTGTAATACACTAAGAGATAGAAAACTGGCACAGACGAATAAACGTAGTTTGCTATGTATATGAACATCGTTTGGATCAACAACTGCTCATATAAATGGTAGACATCTGTAGAATTTTTAGAGCTGTTTTCTCGATTAAAATGGGCTGGTTTAAAGATTTAACCAATTTTCTACATGGTGTAAATGTATATACAAGTGAAAAATAACTCCAGAATATTCTAGAGCTTTTTTCTCAAATAAAATGACCAGGTATAAAGATTTCATCAATTTTTTACTTGATGTGATTGCACATATAAGTGGAAGACCTCTTAGAATTTTCTAGAGTTATTTTCACAATTCGAATGGTTTGTCATAAATATTGTCGCGTAGAATACGATATCGAAGGAAATGAATGAACAGTCCACAAGTAAATTCAAGACTTAATTCCCCGAACTCTGGGAGCATCAACTTATATACCTTTTAAGGATCTTCCACACAGGAAGAATAAAAATCAGAACAATAGAATTTGCATATATACGATTGGCGAACTTCCTACGTTCTAGATTCCTTCTAGAAAGTTCTAGAAACAATATTAGAAATAATAAATAAATAAAGCAAATAAACTTGAGATTTCGGAGGCAGTGGGTTTTAATCGCGAAACCTTCCGATTAGCTTTCCCATGCTCTACCAACAAAGCCACGAAGGCTCGATAGAATGAGTATCGCTACATTATTTAAGCAATGTTTTACTTGGCATAACATATAAGTGGAAAACATTGGTAGAATATTCAGGAGCCTTAATTAGAATGACCTGATATAAAGATATAAGTAAATTTCTACATTGTGTAATTTTACAAATAAGTGGAAAACATCAACATTTTCTAGTGCTGTATTCTCAACTAGAATTGGCCATATACAGCGTGTCCTCGTATAACCTGGCCGACCTTTATTTTCAACACCGTTGGTCCTAGATGCATAGTCCAATTGGAGAAATGTTTTAAATAGTTAAAATAGTTTTACTGAATAGTTTTTAAGTTAGCAAAGGGGATGGTATGAAAATTACGGATTGCAAATTTGTATACGGTCTCCAGTTCCCCTAACTCATATTTAGAAAAATGTTGCATATGAAAAAATATTTCAAATTTTTTTTTTTTTTAATTTGTTCAACCAATAGCCACGGTGTTGTTGGAGTTTAAAGTTTTAACGCTATTTGGGGGGGACAGTAAATAAATTGAAATGAGAAAATATCATCTTATCGGATAGGAATAACCACGAGCTTCTAGACTAGGTTTGATTACGGCAAACAAGTTGTTGTTCATCGCCTACACTATAATGTTTTACTACAAACTGCTTAAAAAAAAAGAAAAAAAGTTACAAATTGTACAACACATAATGAACAGGAAACAAACTTATAAACAATTTTAAGTAAGTAATTTTAAATAATAACATAATCAGAAAGCAGAGCTTTTTGTTTACACAAACAAAAATAAAGGGGATAGAAATGAACAAAGTGAAAAGGATAAATAACCTCTTTCTTAATTACATATGCTCGAAGTGTTTTCCTTCGACTAAAATACCTAAGCGCACACGTAATTCAAATTCATCTTCAACATTTTTCAGCATTACAGGCGTAATACACCTGGAAGCGGATAAAATTCGATTCTGCAAATCTAATAGACTCGACGATAATTTTTCGAACGCAATTGTTTTTTCTCTGTATTTCATTTTGAGTATATGCCCTTTAAAATATGTTAATGACCACGCGTGTAGTCACTAAATTCCAATTTTCATATCTTCATAAATATTGGTCTTACAAGCTTCGAATTTTTTTTTTAAATGTTTTTTTATGGGCAACATTTTTCTAAATATGAGTTGGGGGAAATGGGGACCATATAAAAATTTACAATCCTTAATTTTTATACCAACCCCTTTTCTAACTCAAAAACAATTCAGTAAAAATATTTAAACGATTTAAAACATTTCCTCAATTGGAACTATGCATCTAAGACCAAGTGTCGAAGATAAAGGTCGGTCAGGTCACGCTGTATAAAGATTTAAGTGATTTTATATCGTGTAATAAATGGAGCTCTCGAGAGAGGGCGATTAGTACGTCGGAGGGGGTAGATGAAATTTTTTGATTTCCCTATAATATCGGTTCCCAGCCCATAGGCCACGGCCCATAAGTAGGTCGCTTGTAGCGAAGTACAGGACCATGGACGCTAGTTGAGAGTCTAAGACAAGATAGCAGTTTCAGAGGTAGAGTTGGGAGCAATCAAGTCTCTCGATTGTTAGCAACAATCGATATTTTTTTATGGTTTAACGAATGAACTATTCAGTTTTTATCCAAATATTGACTCCATCGTGAAGGGGGGGGGGGGGGCAGGCAATGTTAAAAAAAAACATTAATTTTTTTTTAACTTTGACAACTTGTGTTTTAGTTTTCTTAGCAAAGTGAATACAATAAAGTTCTTTTCTTTATAAAAAAAAATTATCTTTTTTATACAGTATGTACTAATTCACAATGCACGGACACGCAAATATTTTATAAGTTAGTAGACCTCAAAGTTCTTTTTTACTAAATAGGTGGCCAGCAAGACTAGAAAGGTTGGGAACCGCTGCGCTATAATATTATTGAAAGTAAGTACCAAAGCTGCATGAATTTGATCAAAACCTTGAATTTGCAATAGCATTTAAAGCAGATTGTAACTGGGAGTACGTGACGAAAGCAGACTGACAAGAATCATTTCACACGATAGGCATGCAATACTGCTTTAATTATCATGGGATTTCAATGATGGAGCTCATTGATGTGAGGAGTGTGGAACACTCTCATCATTATAAAGGTTTTAGATTCCTGTGGAGAAGTTGATTATCCCATAGGAGTATTAGAGCATTAGACCATTGTACTAGTTTTGCTCGTGAGTGAATGGCAAAATATGAACCTTCATATGACTGAACTCGGGTTCAAAATCCAATAATTTATATTCACAAACTTTACAGTTAAAAGCAAGTCATTATTAATATTATGAGAAAATAAAGGATCTAGAGGTGATAATAATATTGTGTTATTGGAGTCTTCAGGGTTTCTTATATACGATACACAGGGTAGGACAACGAAATTAAATAATCGAGCGCTACTTGTTGAGCAGCTACTTTGTCAACATTTTTCTGATTGAACGAATGGAATGTAATCCTAGATCCCCCCCCCCCCCTATGAAATTGTTTCTCACTACTTGTATTATTAAGTATTATGTCGGTATAATTCAGGTGTCCCCCCCCCTCCCCGTAAAATCAATTAATATTACAATTAGACCTACAGTTTAATACATGGCATGTGGTTGTAGCTTTGTTGTGATGTGATAGAGGAGGGGAATTTCGATTAATATTCACTAACTATATAAGCTTCCCACTAACGTATATTAGCCACAAGAATTAGTATATTTGGTTTAGCTCGATTAATATTCAATACTTATTAATATACTTTTATAAAATATTTTCCAAACATTAATAATTATGGTCATATAATGAACTCACATTCTCACAAACTTATAATGAAATGTATAAGTGAATGAATAGAATCAAAATCTAAATATGAAATGAATAAAATCATTACGATGCTGTTTTTGCAGGGGTGATGCCCTAGCTTTCTTGGTGGCAGATGCTCTATACTTAGCCTCTATATTCGTTCTTCTCTTTGGTAGCATATTAGAGAATGTCGAAATGATTTCAAAGTTTTCAGATAATTTCAATCATCTTCGGCGAATCTACGATTGAGGCTGCAAGTGATGAAGTCAAATTGAGTCTAAATAATCCGTTTCAAAGATTGAATCTATGCATATTTTGACTCACTCTCATTAAACGAAGTTAGATTCATAATTTTTATTAATTCAGCTAGACAAATTTAACAATTTAAAATTTTGTAAACATAGCAATAATATCAAAATATGTCTGGCATCTATAGTGCAGCTCTATCCTCGATTTTAAAAATAATCATGAAAATATATTGTACCAAGTTCTTAACTTTTGTTTTAAAATAAAACAAAATCTGGATTAAGAGAAAAATTAACAGACATTGAAACGATAGTGTTATCTACCAAATTGTTCGCCAAGTGGCATGGATATAATGTAATAGTACCAATATTGGTCAACGCGGTGCCACACAATACACCTAATGATATACGTAGGTGATTTACATTAGATGGACTTCTTACATTTGATCTTGTAATGGACACATCCTGGAAAAAAAAGATATAATAGATTTATTAAATTGACCAAAATCCGACTGAAAACTTTCCATAATAGCACCAACGTATTAGTGGTAAATTATATTGGTAAACGAACTTTTAGATATTTATGACAACTGTGATGCAGAAGATATTTGCTAATAAAATACAAAGGAATTTAACGAATTTATTTTGTTTAAATGTTATTAATACTCATTAAATAAAATTAAAATGTCAATACCCGCAGAGCACAATACATCTTTGACGACAACACAAAATGTAAACAAAAACAGGATGAATTTAAAACATAGAAAAACAAAACGATGAAAAATAATGCTTTAAAATCGCACTTGCAGAGAAGTTGTTAACGGTATCTACTGACAGTAAATATCTTGAAATATTATAATAAAAAAATCGAACAGTTTATCGGGCAGACGATTGTAATACACAAAAATAATCAGAAAAATAAGGAGGACACATTGAAATAACTTTTGGTTTTATTCTGATGTAATAAACAAATATCGTTGCAATTCCAAGAATTTTTTTCGTGTCATAAAATTTTATTGAAAACAACTTTTAATCGAATTTAAAAGTTGTTTTCTACAATCTCCATGTACTAAAGCTTCCATGTACCAAATTTCGTACCTCTAGGTTCAAAACTGTGGATTTGTATAAGGTTCAGACGTACAGACAACTCAGTTTTATATATATATAGATTATTTTTATTTATTTTATTTAGATAATACATTCAGTATACGCATTTATTCAAATGTATGAAAATATCAATTTCAAGTACATATATTTAAAATTCTATTGAAATAAAAAATCGACTAAAGCTCGTACAAACTCATCAAGAATTCAGAAACTGCCTACGAAAATAAATTCCCGAAAACGAACATATTTCTTTAAGAAAATAAATTCGGTCTAGTCCAGCAGGAGCATATTTCTTAAATAAATAATACAAAATCGAACTTCGAATTCAAGTTTGATTTCCGGCATTGCTTTTAGATGAAAATTTCTTCGAAGAAAATGCACTTTAAGAAATTAAATTTAACTCTTCTTCTCAAAACAGACAGAAAAGCATTTCCAGTATCCTATCATAGTGAGAGTTTACCCTTGTACGAAAGACTGTCTAAAAGGAAATAGGGAAGTGACATAAAAACGTTGGAGAAGGATTTTACGTTCAAAACTACGTTGGCACATAATGAGGCTTTTTGTCAATACAGGAGGATTGAAAAGAAATGAATAGAAGTGAAAAGGAAAAGACTTCTAAACTGAAATAAGTTGTATTTTTTAGCGTGTTTATTTGAAAATGCACGTTTAATTAAAAATCAAGTTAATGAATTTGATTGCATTTGAACGTGTGTGAGTTATCATTAGAACAAAATATCTTGAATTGGTTGAGTCTGTTCAAATCGAATTTCAATAAGTGTCTCTTAAAATCGGAAAAATTTAAAAGAAATGGGCTAGATTTGGGAAATTGTTTTGCGGTTGTCGATTATTCTAATTTAGTTGGTCGTTTATTCAAATTTAAGTTATTATTGTTAAATAAAATGAAAGAATTCATTAGGAACCAGGTTTTAAACAAGCGTTTGAAATTAAACTTTATTTTTGAAAAATTGTTAAAATGGTTCTATTTATTTATTTTAACAGTTGAATTTGGGTTTCAACACCCTCAACTATTTAGTGTATCATGAGGCTCAAAATTATTAAATTTATTAAGTTATTAAGAGCATCAAATTTGAAATTTATTAAGTATCAAATTATTGAGCTAAATAAAGATAAATTTAAACAGAAGAGAAAAAAAATCAATTTTCACTTTACATTTTTTTTTTTTTTTTTTTTTTTTTAGATAATTGTAATTTATCCGAAATAATATGTATTAACTATGTAGAGCAGAGTTCTCCACTACGTGCTTGAAGAAATTGTATGAAGAAGCTTTCAGCAAGGTGGTTTTTCATCAAGAATAAATATAGGTATAACTAACTGAATCTCATTTAGACAGTTTATTAAGATTGCCTATAATAAAAACTGTGACATATATCGACTCTTTTTTAAAATAAACTAAACGATTCTGACTATTTGATATCGACTCTAACAATTTTTTATAGAAAATGGAGTAATCTGGAAACACAGTTTAAATATTTTTATTAAAAGTTAGGTCAAGTAGCACGGCCACGTTGAAACAAAATAATCACTTCTTTTTTATAATTTGATTCACTAATATGAAAATTATTATTTTTCGATGATTTCAAAAAAGAATAAAATATTAATTGTAATTTTATTAGTATAAAAAAAATCAATATTTTTTTTCTGTTAAATAATAATTAATGATACATATACTGGTGCATCCGACCCGTGAAAAGCTCCAACTTATGTCCCGCCTCTGGAAGTTAGTGGCAAATGCTGACCTAGACCTTAATGAAAACATAGTGCCGCATTAATCTTACTTTAAACTGCGATATGACATCTGATCTGCATCTTCCATTGAGATTTTTTTCTAGAACTTTATCTCATCCTGATTCAGCACTCCCTGATCTCTTCAGACGCTAGATACAAATGGTAACTAAGCAAAGCAGTAACCAATTGTTAATTCGGACCGACTAGTGTGTCGAGTAGCTTTACTATATATCGGAATTGTAGTAGGTCTTATTCATATAATAACCTTGCAATCCAATTATTGGGAATTAAAAGAGTTTGTTATCTTTCAACCAGCTACTGTCGTCATTAATTTTATATTACTTTCTTGAATTAGGAGGTAAGTTAGGATTTGAGTAAACCTGATGTCTTAATATACTCCGCTTAACAAATTTGAAGGTTAAAGTTAACGAGAAATTATTAGTGATACGAATGTTTAATTTAATGAAGTACATAGCCGGCTTTATGAATTATTGTTTTCTTAATCTCTTGGAGACGTTAATTAAATCTTGTTGGCTTAACCTAGCTTTAACACAATGCATAAACTTCAAGAATTGACTTTTCTCTTAGAATTAACTTAAAGTCACTTAGAATTAATTTTTTATTTTTAAAGCATTTTCTTTTGGCAAGAGACAATTTAATTATTTTTCTTTATTTAGTGTTGTGAAAACAATAGTTAATGAATTTCTTTTATTTCGATTTGGAAATAATTTTAAATTAAGATATATAAGACACTGTAAAACAACAATACAATTAATTTAATGTTTTCGGTAAATACAGTAAAATGCTTTGATGTTTAAACTTCTCAAACTTAAAATGAAATGGAATTAAAACGTCTTTTAGTATTAACCTTTTATTGTGTTTGGGACCATTTCCCTTTGGGTAAGAGACAATTTTATCAAGCTTATTATAAATATACTTATACGACTTCTTAATTATTTCCCATCTAAATGTTAAACGTCATCCACCTTACTCTGTATAAATGACGATTCTGAATGATGCTCAGAGGTCAACGGATATCCTGTTACATCCCGCAAGGGATGTCTTGAATTGAAACTGCAGTAAATGCTGAGGCATCGCGTAATCAAACTTTTCCTTAATGAGAGGCTTTAAGCTAAAAATGAAGAGGTTGCTTGAAGAGGTAGGTTTAGTGGTCGGGATTCCGGATTGGCAAAGTTAGCTCGTTTGGGGAATAAATTTAACAAGTTGGACTCCAGTATTTAACATCAAAGAGGGAATTATTCCCTTATCATAATTTAGAACCATGTACGTAAAATTACTTTAATTTTTCTGAAACTGAATATTTCTGTCTACTCATTTAACACTAATAAAAATACTTATACTGGTTTAGGGAAGGGAGGGGGAGGGGTCGGAAGGCAAATATTTTTTCTCAGAGTCCATTTTAAGATTTTTAGTATATCACAATATTTGAAATGTTATCTACAAAATGATTTAACTTGGTGGGTAATGCGCTCATGCGAAGAATTTTGAAATATTTTTTGAAAAAATAACATAATTGAAAAAACCCCGCCTGCTTTGTACTTTGAACGCTGTTTTCTCAAAATGCTGTTTTTTCATACAAATGTACCTTTTCCTCAGGATCTACACAATATTTTACTTTGAATTTTTTTTTCTGGTACATATTGTATTTTTACACAAACAGACATATGCTTTTACAGAAATGTTGATTAGATTTTTGAAAAGAAATGTTTTTGGAAAATTTTGTAAAAAAAATTCGAAACATCATAAATCCTAAACAAAATTTTATTTTTACAAAAGCATATGTCAGTCTAAGTAAAAGTGTTTTAATATTACCTATACAAAATTTTAAAGCAATGCTATAAGTAGTTTCTGAGAAAAAGGTACATACAAAAGGCCTTTTTAACATGAACTAGATTAAGCTTTTTGACCCCCCTTAACTCATAAACTAATACAGAATAATTTATAAAAATACTTAACCATTACAAGTACTTCAATTAAATTAACTCATTAGCTCATAAGGCATAAATTTAATCTTAATATTACAAAAGTTTGTGTTATAAATAAAGTCAACCTAAGGTTTGCGATTTTTTTCTTACAAAACCATTCAATTCAAACTTGGAATACTGTTATATTGTCAAATAAACTACGCATAAAAGTATTTATTTATTTGTTTATTTGTTTGTTTGTTTATTTGTTTATTTATTTATTTGTTTGTTTATTTGTTTATTTATTTGTTTGTTTGTTTATTTATTTATTTATTTATTTATTTATTTATTTATTTATTTATTTATTTATTTATTTATTTATTTATTTATTTATTTATTTATTTATTTATTTATTTATTTATTTATTTATTTATTTATTTATTTGTTTATTTATTTATAATCCTTAAACTATGTTTTCCTATATTAGCAACATCATTGATAAAATTGAAAAATTAAGAAAAAAACAATAATAATCCTAAATCACTAAAATCTAAATCACTAAATTCTTATAAAATTATATATAAAGCCACACTAGGCCTTTCTGAGTTATACGAAATGTTTTTTGTGCCACTGAAAACTTATTGTCCTAATTGATGAATGGCATTCAAAAACGTAAATAGATTTGGATTAAAAAAATTTCAGGAATAATATTCATATGTTATTGCATCATAAGCAAAAAAAAAAAAAAAAAAACTTTCGTTGAAAACTTGGACCAATATATTAATACCAGATTTTCGTTAATTAGATATCCTGCGTTGAAAATAGTTTGATGCTTTTTTTCTATTACCACCAGGTTGCCTATCAAATCTTTATAAGCTTTTGATAAGCGCACTCACTTTGATCACTTTGGCTTAATATTGTACATCATTTATAATTTTTCCTAGGGCTTCGTCAAATAAAGTAAAAAATGATATAGTGTTTTAAAACACATAAATTAAAGTTAAATTATGAATTTTTAATGCATCTTCCCATGTAGCACAGTGGTATTAGCCAATTCCAGAAACAGAGATTTTGAGAAGATTGGTCAATACATGCCGAAACTCGAGCATCATTCCAAAATACTCAATTTAAAAAAAAATTATAAATAAACACGTCAAAACCATACCATCACAAAACATATTTTTGTACCCCTCTGTCCTTTCTTATAACATAAAATTTTAAAACTCTGCATCAACTTTTTAAAACTTTCAATATATTTTAACCAGCACTAGGCCAGATTGGCCAAGATCCATAGAAACGGCCGGTCTTGTGCTATTGGGCTTATTTAACATTTTCGGAAAATAACTGTCACAAATATCTTCAGTAAATATATCGTCAATATGTAACTGTTATGACTCGTTCATTTTTACTCGTGAGCGAGAAAGTACATAAAAAAACGATGTAAACTATATTATTTTGAAACAGTTTTATTACTGAACATAATACACGAAAGCAAATATAATAAATAAAAAAAATGAAGAAACTAAATTATGTATAACATAAAGCAAGTAAATCTAATTCTTTTGATGCATTATCAAATCTCTAAAATCCTCTCCACATCGTTGAAACGAAATTTATATTACTACAAAACTTTAATATATTTTGTAGCTTCATAGCATTACGAGATTTAATATAATTTATGCCTGTCTCTTTGTAAAACAAGTACTTCAAGTTTGAATACAACAGGATTACCTTTTCCACCATTGTGACTTGATGTAATAATTTAATATTTAAATATTATTCAACGTATTATTCCTTACAATTTATGTTATAATTTACCGACAAAATATGCATATTTATTCTAAGTTACTTATATTATAAATACAAAATACTCTTAGGAATATAGAGTTTCTTTAAGTTTTAGCACATCGTTCTCCTTATCTTATTTAAGAACAGAAAACGTTAATCCATGTTATTTATAATGACTCATGCAAATAGTTTAGATTATTCAATTGCTAAACAAAACGGATTCTCACTAACTCTAGGTTTAAAATTCCATTTGTTTAAGTAAACATTCAATACAGATAAAGGTCTTTGCTAAAATCCTATGCATTACTTTACTAAAGAAACAATAGGAGATCTGACACTGGGCATCAGTGCTTTAATTCTTCTAAAGCAAATGAATGTAAAGGATTTTCTATGAATGTGTGAAGAGGATTATTTAAGGACAAAATTACTATATTCATGGAAATGTTTAAAGATAATCCTCTACAGCGTAAAGTAGAGTGGTCCTTATATAAGGCCAAAAATTAAATTCATCCGATTCTAACTCTCATCCCTCATTTTCCCTACTTTTGATATATTTTGAGAGTATATCGAATTGTATTACTTTAAATTAATATAAACCCGTGCAGCTACGAGCTTAGTTGTCAAAGATTACACAAATTGGAAATTTTTGAAAAGTAAATATCCTTCGGATATGATTTCACATCAGCGAATATTTTTCCTTTTGTTCTACTTTGACAGTGTACCAAGTTTTATTATAAGTTAGTGCTAACCTGTTCCACACTGATATTGGAGGTGGTACGCATGATTATAGAATAAGCAAAAATGAATGAAAATAGATCAAAATTCTTTAAATAAAAAAAGAAAGTTTTAAAATATTGATACAATTTAACAAACAAAGGAAATCTAATATTCGTACAGCAACAATTTTGTATTTTTAGTGATTATTTTATGTAATGTCTCTTATTTTACAATACGGGTAATGTTTGCAGTGATCGGCTACTCGGCGTAAAATACATTCGCTTTTGTTGCTTGATTAACAGTAAAATGTCCTTTGAATTTTTTAAAATTAATTTTAGTCCTCTTTCTAGTTTAATTTACTTTAAGAAGATTTTTTAATGTGTACTAGATATGTTTATAAGAAAGGTTTGCTTTCCAAAAGGGGAGCGATATGTTTAAAAATTCAAAATAATGTTAAAATTCGTAAAAAAATTCAAGCTTTCGACTGATGACAATTTTCTCGACAAAAAAAAAAAAAAAAAAAAAAAAAAAAAAAAAAAAAAACTAGACTATTTCAAACTCGACAATTTTCTCATCTAAAACGAGAAATGTAGTAAAAATTAATCATATGATATAGTTTTTATAATTTATAGTATTTTATTTATGACAGGATTAACATTTATAAAGCTCTGTGTCTCACTTTCAAATAACTTTTATTATTATAATTAAAGATCTTATTTTTTCAGCAAACTCGATGTGTGCTACAAATAACGTATTTTAAAATTTACATCTATATACTCAAAGGTGTTGGCATTGCTTTGTGAAACCAATTTACTATAAAACAATATAGAATGAGATGATTTTAATAAGATATTACTAGCTGACACAATTGGTACATTTGTAAATTTATATCTGAGATTTCCTATTTTTTTAACTATAATCCATCTCTGGGCTTAGAAAGTTTTCTCTGAGCTTTGCACTTCTAATAAATTTGATCACTGTAATATATCTAATTTTTAGTTGTAGAGTAAATTAAAATAAGCTATTTTAATAATTTAAAGGTATGTGATTTTTAATTGCTATGATTTAAATATTTGATACTTTACAAATGAAAACAAAAAATTACCATACAAGAGTGCGCTATTGTGGAATTTTCCAATTATATTTTATATACAGTAATTTTTTAAAAAGTAATTGGTGCAACAATTGTTGTAAACTTAATAAAAAAAATCATTATAAAAAACTGGAGTCGAGTGAAACTGCTTTCTTAGCTTCTTAACTAGGTTTCAAATTGTATCCTTTTGTATAATTAAGCATGTCAATTTGATATTCAATATTCCTCTGTATACTGTTCTAGGATGCTAAAATAAAGTGTACCCTAACTTATTGTCTAGTCTATTAACTAGTTTGTATATCAATATAGATTATTGTTGGATCTCGAAACAATTTAATAATGTTTTCCCTTTTAATAAAAAAATAGTATTTAGATTTTTTTTTACTACACTAGGTTAAACATATTACATTTACTATATTAGCACGAATTAATTGTTTCTATTGATTTTTTATGATGAATTTTAGAGATCTTTATTTTAATATATATCCAGGATAATGACTTAACAAGTGCTGAAAAATTTCAATACAAGCGATTAAAATTTGTATAATTTGTTAAACTTTTTATCTCGAGCAAATTAAAAGAAACTTGACTGTTTAAAAAAATTATTCACTAAGAATTGGCTAACATAGGAATCACGACTAAACAGTGTTATACATTTCAGACTCTTAAATGGCTTGTGCATCCAAATTTAAAATGGGAAAACATATAATTTTCTTTTTTATTGAACTTATTGCATTGATGTTTCAATATACTTCCTCACTATGGCATTGTAAATATGGAAGTTTTATAAGTGCTTGTTAAAATTCACAATTTCCATAAAATGGTCAAACTTGATCGATTGCTAAACTTTAAGATGATAACTGATTTTTTGTAAGGTCTCGTTCAACTTATAATGGCCATCTAAAGTTTTTCGCTATGTATTATTTCGTAACTATTACTTTATGAGTTCATCAAGTTGACTGAAAACTAAGCTCGTTTCTACTACTTTTTTATGATGACACTTAAGATGACAGATGTCTATTTAGAAAAAAGTTCTCTTATACTTGAAAAGCATTGGGAAGATTACTTTTGTTTGTCTTTTTTCCACTGCATCTCGTAATTAATTTTATATTTTTTATTTACTTAAGTTTGTTGTATTGCGATTTTATGGCATAAATTTTTTTCAATTTGTAAGATTTTACAACAAAAAGAAACACTTCTTCAAGAGAAATTTTTGATTTAGAATATTATTCATGTTTATGGATATTTTAACAAAAATTTGGAAAAAATATAGCGAGTTTATTTATAATAACTAAATTGAATTCACAATGTTAAATTTTTATTATTATTTTTTGTATTGCCTTTAACTATGTTTTGTAAAATGTTATTATGTAAACATTTCGCTATTCACAACTTCTTTGTAAAAATAGCATAATTATGTCCACTATAAGGAAGGTTTTGTAAATGTGTTTAACTCTCTATATAATATATCTTTATTATTTTATTTTTCATCTGTGTATGATACCGTCTAAGCTTTTTGAAGGATTTGCTCGATTTGGTTTGTAAATAAAATTAAGCCCATCAAACTTTAATTGATTTGCGTGAACTGTTTTAACTTTTATTTTAAATGCACAAGTTGTCCATACTATAGAGTTTTGAATTTTAAATATTCGTATTCTTTGTTATGTAATAGTAGACGATTCATGAAACCAAGCGGAATAGATTCTTATAAATGTTTGCCCATGTCGATTTATTTAATAAGTAATATTTCTATTGGAAAAGTGAAACGCAGAAAGTGTTAGAAAACATTAATAGCATTTTTTTTTTTTTTTTTTAATCTTATCACCAAAAAAAAAAAAAAAAAAAAAAAAAAAAAAAAAACTTTTGTAGGTAATTAAGAAGTACATATTAGTAATGAATTATACGGTTTAAAATCCCATATTGTACTTATAAATAAGAATAGCCATAAATAGACAGTTTAGAAATATTTAATTGAAATAGTCTTTTAAAATATATCCTTTCATAATCACTGAAAGAATGGTATTTGGCACAGAAAACATTTGGTAATAGTTTTCTTTTCATTTTTCTCTGTTGATTTTTCTTATAAAATATACCTGTAATTTTTGGGGGTATACATGGCCTTTTGGTGATGATTTCTAATAATTACTTCAAAAGGCTTAGTGATTTAGAATGACCATACAATTCTTTGCATTCACTTACAGTATCTTAACTTAATTTAAAACAGGGAAATCATGTATCTACATCTTGTTTTAACTTTTCCACCCGCACTTCCTAAGTTAGATAAGGTACGCCTACTAAATGCTACATTTTAATAGATTTTATGTAAATTTCAATACAATCATTCCTTTATATTAGTGTGACCCGTTAGCAAAAACCTAAAATTTGTATTAATGAATTTTGTAGTACCAAATTTTTTATATAAATAAAACACCTATTTTTAAACAATTATTGACACAATTTTTTTGTTTTTCATATTTAATATTTTTGTTTTTCGGTGTTTTTTGGCCGAAAAATACGCACTTTAAAAAAAAAAACTCATCCTCCTTCAATTTTGATTATTTTTATTAATTTCAAAACTAATTAATTATATTAAAGTATAGTCTAAAGATGTAGGGAAAGACATTTTTTTAATTAATTAAACAGGGAATTTTAAAAAGATGTTTTGTGTTTTTTACAAGAAATTTCTAAATTTTCCAAAAAAAATCCTATTTTTTTAATTCTTAAAAAAAAGTTAATACAATTTACTAAAAACACTCTCCCTACATTTATAAAACAGATATTCAAGATTTTAAATATATAAACATTTTAAATCTAGGTAAATTTTTCTCAAAACCTTAGCTTTCAGCTTCAAAACACAGTCAAAACTGCCAATTCTAGATTTCAAGAAAAACGAACTCAAATATAGAAACTTGTCTACAACTACATAGTAGATCGGTATGTAAAAGTTTAAAAATCGCATGTTTGCAGTTCCCTAGAACATGTCTTATTGAATATATATAGCTTAATTTTGTACAATAAAAAAAAATTAAAAAAAAAAATTCCAAATATTTTCTAAATTTGGGGTATCCTTATTATAATACCAGTTGAACAAGAAAACTTTGAAAGAAGGGAACAATGGTTTTAAAAACATGAAAAACAAGAAAGTAAGCAAAACAAAAAATCTGAAACTGCTGGAAAGCTATTTATTTCTATGACATCAGGAATGATTAAGAAAGATATAGACTTTTTAAAATGATGGTCTATTAAAATAAATGATTTTGTACTTTTAGAACTTGCGAGAAAAAAGAAAAATCCTATTTGTTGGAAAAGTTGAGATGATAAAAAAAATTAAACAAAAAGTAAAATTCATGCAAAGAAACCAATATTCTTGTAAATTTTCTTTAGCTTTAGAATATAATGTTAATTACCCATACGTAAATATGACTAATGAAAGTATTGCATTCGGTCAAAAAAAAAAATACATATATATAAGTTTTTTGCATTTCTACACATTTTGAAAAGTGCGGAATTCAAAAAAGTGGTCTAGAAAAAATGCCTGTGTGTATGTCTGTGGCCAACATAACTTCCAAACGGATTGACTTACGAAGTAGAAATTTTGTGACGGGTTAGTGGTTGCAAAGGAACCTGTCATCAAGGTTTTTCAACAAAATTGTGGAAGCGCTTGAGGTATAGTTGCCTTAGAAAAATTTATATTCTTCAGCAACTGCCAAAAATAGGCTCGAACGATTTCGATCAAAATCGCTGTGGTAATTCCTTTTAAGGAGCTCTAAAAATCCCCTTTTCCAAAATTTCCACAGAAATGCTGCGTATAAAAGTCAAAATCGAATGTCTTTATCACAGAGTTCTCTTCCCTTGAGTATTACTCATCAATGACTGTTTATTTTCTGTTACACTTGAAAAAAGGATAGTGACACATTTATCAAAAAAAATATATCGCCAATTTTGTCATTTTGGCTATGTTTTTTTCTTACCAATGCAATAATTATCATAAAAAATATCACCTAATTGACCATTTAAAAAAAAAAAAAAAAAAAAAAAAAAAAAAAAAAAAATGAAAATGAAAAAAAAAAAAACGTAAATCACATCAATCCATTGCAAATTTAAATGCAAAAACCAGTGTTAAGTATAATTGAAAGTTGTGCGATTTTTTCCACTCCTAGTTTTATTATAAACTATGCTATTTTATAACATATGATTGTATAGTATAGCCTATCCTATTTCTTAATTTAAATTACTCGACATTTAAACTTGAACTTATGTTTACAATAAAAATGAGTTTTATTTAATTTAAAATACTACTACTACAACTAATAATAATAATAATGAAATAATATTTCACATTTCTGGAAAGACACCCCATACTGTGTTAAAAAGTGCCCTAGTAATGGTGTGATTCAACACAAATATACATAACTCAAAATACAAAGTATAACCATCGACGCATGATGAGTGACTGATCAGTTAAAATTAGCTAGTTGTCTAACATTCTACTTGTGCTAAAATGAAATAAAAAGAAACATATTTTGAAAAAAAAATATGAAGTAGAAAATTATGTAAATGCACAACCCTTCTTTTTATAATTCGCAGGAAAGAACTACTATATAAAGTTAGAAAACGACAAATACAAATGTTAAATTTTTTATCACTAATTATTTTGTAAATAATAGACTTTAATTTTTTTTTTTATCAAATTCCAAATTTTGCTTTTCGTATTTAGTTTTCAGTTTGTAAAACTAGACTTTATGTTTTATACATTTCTAGATAGGTGACAAAATATGGATTTCAAGCAGTTTCTTTTCCAATAAAGTATTTTCATATCATTTGACACTCGACTTTATACATTTTCAATCAAATGATCAGATGGCAAATGTAATCAATGTCAAATGTTTGTGTCATGGGGTTAACTTTTCATTTTTATACTTTTCTTTTATAACTTGTATTAACAAGTTATAAAACAAAAGTAGAAAAATGAAAAGTTAACCTTATTTAGTAACAAACAAAACATGTAATTGCTGAACTTTGAATCTGGAAATCATTCATAACGATTTGCCTTTATTAAGCTAACTATAATTTAATTAATTCTTAACTTTTTACATGAAATAAACTATTTTAACCAGTAATTAGTGTATGCATTACTGTAGTTATTAGTGTATGAATTACGTTTGATACTTAAAGCAGAAACTTTTTTCCTTCAAGTGTTTCACGAAGCAAATTATCTATATTTTGTAATTCAAGTACTTTCAAATGGAATTATACTAATTATACTTTAAGAGTAAAATGGCCTATAAATAATGCTAAGTGTCCTAAAGGTATGTGGACTTTGTAAGGATATGAAATGAATATTATCTGTAGAAAATTTTTACTACATAACTACAGAAATTCTAATGCTGTTGAAATAAATCTTTGAGTGCATATATTTACGAAATATGAGCATTTCAATTCTATAAATCAAGCTTAAAATGAAAATATAGTTTGAAAGACAAAAAAAATAAATCCTAACGTATAGAGCGTAGGCTGGGGTTTTTAAGTTTTTGTATAATGATTTACGCTTTCTGTCGTTTTTACATTCACACTCTTGAATAAATATATTACTTCCACTTTGCACTTACAATATATTGAAAAAACTTAAATAAATTGTGTAAATATATACATGAAATGCAATCGTATAAAACTAAGTATTGAGATATAGATATATTTGCACATATTTCAAATGTAAAGTTTTATTACAAAGTAATCATGAAAAGCAATCCTTTTTAATCACAGCCATAAAAAAATGTAGAATTATCCTCTGCCTCGTTTAAGATTTTGTCAACCAATGGTTGAGATTTGCAAGCGATTTATGGCTGCCATTTTATATTTGCTTTTTAAAGCTGTCATTTTGATATATATTTGTTGTATTGAAAGGGTAAAATTTGAATGAAATTTCTCAAGCTATAAATTGTAAACCATTTTCTTTAGTATACTCATTTTCTCAGTTACAGATAAAATGATATAAGAAATTTATACTATAACATACACTTTTATAAGTTTTATGAATATTAGTGAGTGATATTGATCATTATATAGGGTATTGATGAGTAATATTTTTGTCACAACATTGACTAAAATAAATGTCATATTGCATTCTTTTGCGTTTTGTAACGTCAGACTGCATTTCCCCATTTGGAACGACAAGATGGCAAATATTCAATAGTGCTAAACATTTAAATCAAATATATATTTAATAAAAAATGCTTGTTGAAATTTTCCCTTTCTTTAAACCTTTATATTATAAACGAAAATAATTTATGAATTATACATGAAAAAGGTGCTACCAGGTAATTTGTGTTGTATGCTGAAAAGCTTTAATTACAAAAAAGTCGGAATGCATACTTTGACGCTTTTGAAAGTATTTATTTTTTATTATTGTATAGATTTGTATAATCTAAGAACTTGAATAATTCATTGGAATAAAAATTTTATTTTGTAAGGACTAATCAGATAGTGTCAAAATATACTTTTAATGTTTTTGGATTGTGGGTTTTTTTAACTTATGACGTCAGTAATTGATATACAATATAAATAGGTATTTATTAGGTTCTAGGTATTGTTTTGTGACGATCCTTTTTCTCTCTTTATGCCAAACCGAAATTGATAAATAATAAATCAATTTAAAGATTAAGATCTCTGCCTTTGATGGATACCTTGTTTACAAATGGCCGACCAAACGGTATAGTGGTTAGCATGCTAGCTTCTAGAACGCGAGGTTGCGGGTTCGAGTCCCGTGTTAGGCATAGGTGTTTGTAAATGTATGTTGGCTTGTCTAATGACGAATGTTTGGGCGCATTATAGCCCTCGTGTTGCTGACGGCGCCAGATAATCTGAAAAAAATAACCAACTTGTTTACAAATGCACATAGTGTTATTTGTTAGACAAATGAGGTAACTATTTTTTGGTACTTTATGAGAGGGGACTGTATGTAGAGGATATTCTGGTTCTCTATGTGAATAAAATCTAAATAGGGAATGCGTCAATACTTCCTTAACAACGTTCAATTTTTTTCATGTATTTTAAACTACAATTAATAAGTGTATTACTATTTTAAATATTTAGTTCTCTGTTTTAAACAATTATCTTCAGTATTTTTGATAAGGTAAACTTAAGTAATAAAAATATTTTATTGGATACTTTATGATAGATGTACCGGATACGATTTACAAAAACCAGCTTACTACAAGGACCGTGTCATGCCGAATTCTGCTTTTCAAATCAAATTTCATAATATCTCTCAGCAACAGAATATAATATCTAACTCTTATTAATTTTCAAAAAAATAGTTACTCGAAGACATCATAAACCAGCTGCGTAAGGATTCAGTACTAATAATATAACTGGGTTATTTAATTTTTAATCTAGTTACTGTACTAGTTAAAGACGTTTGTATCTTTAATCCTTTTCAAGTTGTATTCGTATGTGAAATATTACTAAAACTACGAATTTTGTGTCTCATAAAAGCTTTAAATTTAATTGAAAAGTACCAACGATAAAATTTCTTTTTGTTCTGTTTATAGGGCAAAAACACGCAATATGAATTTTTTTTTTTAATTAACGTGAAAGGAAAGGTTTTTAAACATGCAATATGTAGAAATGTTATTAGGAATGTTGGAATAAGACACAGTACACACAAATTTTACTTGAGAAAGGAGAAACGTATTTTAGAATATTATATATATAAAAAAGAATGGATTTTTAAACCGTTTATTATTCTAGAAAAATATGTTGAATAGAATATTTAAGTTATGTTGATTGTGGTTTTTTATGTAATTGATAAGAAATTTTAATACATAAATTAAGTGTTCTGAATTTTTAAATAAACACCTGCATTTTCTTGAATAAAAGGTTAGAAATATAAAATACCTCGAATATGTTTTTAGAAAACTGTATGAATGTATTGCTTATGATTTTTCTGACTGAAAAGCAGGTGGACTCCACGTCAAAATGTATATTATATCTAAAGGTTGAGCAAAAAGGTGAATATTTTTGTAAATCTCTCTTACATATTTTTTTATTCCAGAATACTCGATCAGGGTCCAAAAAGTCTCTTAAAAAAGATGCATATTTTTATTCGTGGGATTTTATGAGTCACAAGGTATAAAATTTTGCTTCTCTTCTTTTATTTTAAGTACTTTTTCGAATAGTTTACATTCAATGCATTAAAAAAATTCCTTAACGAAAATGTCATTCAATTCTACCTGCTCAGGTGTCATTTCTAATGGTATTTGAGGCATTCTCCAGTAAGTGAACCGTTTAGGCTGGGATTTGGTTTTTCAACTTCGTCTGAAAGATATAAAATATTATTAAAAACACTGAACAGTTTCAGAATAAATAAAGCTACATCAGCAGGGTTTTATATATAATTCAGAAATAGCTGGTAAAGAGGACCCCAGCAAATAACAAGTAAGGAGTAAAGAAAATACATTGTGAAAAAGTGACAATTTACCACATTTTTTCCTCTGCATTATAATAAACATGATTTCATTCCATTGCATCTTAGTGCTACTTAAAACAAGTTTTGTTTTCGAAATTATCATATTAGATTTCGTTGAAATACTCGGGAAAGTAGAAACATTCAAAAGGGTATTTATTCACTTTCAACTCCTAAATAATCAGTAGCTAAAACTCCAGATCTTCAGAAGCCACCACATTTACTACATTTTATAAGCAAAGTGGCTTTATTCTTTCTTTTAGTACTGTTTGAGGTGAAGGTGATGCTATATATTGAGTGAAAAGTAACTGACATAACCAAGGAAGGGAAGCAAAAGCTAGGGACTAACATTTCAAAGTGCATCTTAGTAAAATATGAATATGTTGGTAAATAATAAATGTACTAAATTATTGATTGACTTATAAACTTTATGAAATGGTATTATATTAACAGAATAATTTCAAGTTCCATTTTTATGACCTGTTATGTAATGAAAGCCCTGTATGGCGGACATGAAAAAAAAGGGACTTTTTGATGACTTTTAAAAATTAATTTTGCTGACATTTAAAACTTTGTTTGACTAATAATAGGTTTTATTATTTAAAAATCTCCTTTTGAGTGTCAATCAGTAACTAAACCCAATTTTTATGATATATATGCATCATATATTAACAAAGCCAAAAATGTCTCATATTATTAAACAAAGAATCGTGGGCCAGATTAGAGAGGTATTTGAAGAGTTTTAGATTTGTGCAGTTATCAAAATGTATGTTTTTATATTGATTTGTTTGAAAATTTTAACTATATTTGTTTAATATTCCCAATTTCAGATAAAGGTTCAACAGTATAAATATTTTAACAAAATTACTTTATTGAATGAGTACAACAGACTACATGAAATATATGAAATTTACAATATATATGATGCATTTCAATCAACAAAATACAACTATAACTCGTACTTGAATTTTATATTGACAAACAATGCAATTCAAAGTTCTTTTCAGTGAACATAAAATTTAATTCGCCATTTATTTTTCAATTAGATGCCGTTTTCTTCATTGAAACTAGCGTACTTTTAAAAAGAAATATCAATTAATATTGTCATCATACTATTTAAGGTGTACGTATACCCTAGAATATTTTTTTTTAAATTCTGAGTTTAAAAAACCAATTCTTTTTTTACATTATTTAGAGAGCATATAATTAAAATCATTTCATAAAAAAATTAAAATTTCGGCAATTGTTAATTTGTTAATTAAGCTTTAATTAGATAATTAGTACCTTTTTCAAAGAAGGATATATCAAATTCTAATTTACTTAGAAACGCAATTCCACTAGAAAATCATTCGAAATATTATTCTTAATGTTTTAAAACTCAATTAAGTTTCTTACATGGAATACTTTTTTTTACAATTTATTTTGTGTGAAAACATGAAAAAAATCAATATTTCCAATGAATTCTAAGTTTTAAAAATCATTAAAAAATCATTTTCTCAATTTTTTATAATTGAGTTTCAAAACATCTAACATATTATGTAGATTACTATGATATAAAAAATTATGATTGAACATTTTGTTGTTGAATTATCGTTGTTTGAATAATGCATGACATATTCCAAATACAGTTAGTCAGAAAACAGGTTTAAAGTATTAGAAGCGTAGTACCAAACAGCGATAGTACCTACCTATAATTGATTGTAACTTAAAAAATATTAAGGATATGTTCAAAAGTTAAGTATTTTTTGAAAGCTAAAGTATCAGAAAATATTATGATATAATAATACAAAAATGAATATTCTGATGGATTTTCGTGAATTGTAGGGTATACGTACACCTTAATGCACTTACTTTTAAATACAAAAACGCATATTGCAGTGTACCTTTTATTAAAAAATATAGTATTCATATTTTAGATATTTAGTTTGAATTTGAACTTTTCCTTTTGTTGAACATGAGTAAAAACAAACTATTTTTCTTTGGAAACAAATTGGGTATTCATTCAGCAGCAAACTTCACAAGCGGAAATATTGAACTATTCTTTTATCGCCTTCGACCTTTTCAATATGCCTATGATACGATAACTGAATTTAGTCTTCTGACACTTTCCAACAAGTTAGCACTCCCACGGGCTATACGTTGAACCTTTTTGCACTTATTGCCTCCAGCTTCGAGCTAAGATCGAATCTTAGCGTCTTCCTTTTGATGTCACTTCTGGGAATACCCAATCCCCAATAACTAGAGTATTGAACCTATTACTGGTAGCTTTGTGAAGGCTGCACCATTCTCTTTTAGTTATCTCTTCTAAGTATCAAATAGAATTGCACATCCTAGATAATGTAAAATGACGTTTTCCTATGATTGAGGATTCTGTTTGTTTTGAATATCGCAGCTATAAAAATGTCTAAATTTATCTAAGAGTATGAATGTTTAGGCGTTTTGTTTGTTGCAATAAATTTTGGAAATGTTATTAAGTTTTGAAATGTATTTTGAGTAATGGTAAAAAGAACATTTTGCTATTGTTAAATGTTAATGGGAATGCTCTTTGAAGAAAAATAGAAGTCACTGTTATGATTGAAAATGCAATATTTGAAATATGCAATCTGAAATAGTTTCAATTTACCTACAGGGTTTAATATTTGTTGGATTTATATAAGGATTTAGTATTCAAATTTGTAGTGAGGTAACGTATGTGCTTTTGTATTTTGAATATCGCAGCTATAAAAATGTCCAAATTTATCTGAGAGTATGAATTTGTAGATCTTTTGTTTGTTCCAATAAATTTTGGAAATGTTAATAAGTTTTTAAATGTATTTTGTGTAACAGTAAAAAGAACATTTTGTCATTGTTTAATGATAATGGGAATGCTCTTTGAAGAAAAATAAAAGTCACTGTTATGATTGAAAATGCAATATTTGAAATATGTAATCTGAAATAGTTTTAATTGACCTACAGGGTTTGATATTTGTCGGATTTAAATAAGGATGTGATATTCAGATATGTAGTGAGATAACGTATGTGCTTTTGTTCATTTTAGTGTTAGCTCCTTTTTTTAGAATAAAACACAGATGATGAAATATGAGTTCCAATTCAATTGCTACCACTCCAGAAGCATAAATATGCTGGTCAATATATCTCAACACTGGTTAATCTCAATACGCTCTAAACTGTCCATTTCTACGGATACTGGCCAATCTTGCTCAGTAGGGAAGACTTGTGTTCTTAGGGCATCCTTTTTTTCAATGCACAAAAAATGAGCCACTGAACCGTTTAAAAATGTGAAAATAATATGCATAGATCGTTATAGTAATTACTTCCCATTGGAATTAATATAAATACTTAAAATAATAGATTCTGACAAATAGTAGGTTTTAAAGAAATTTCACAAATGGCTCTAGGTACAAAACCTCGTTGTACCTAGGACCAGTGGCTGATGTACCTAGGACCATTCTCCTTAAGAGAGGTTTCAGTCCATAATGAATAGAAAACAAACATACACAGATGAATTTTATAAAAGAAACAATATCAAGTAATTATCAGTCATTGGTTTATCATATAATAACTATAATAAATTGCAATATTTCAAATTATTAGTGAATTACAAGTATTTTCATTACTTGAAAAACTGATTCCAAAAAAATGAACTGCATGCATTATCGCTTTCAATTTGGCATTTGAACACAAAAAGCAACAATGTGGCCCTAGGTACATGACTTGGTAATTTCATATCAACTACAAAAATGCACATGGAGAAATTACTTATTTAAACATCTTATTTACTACTTAATGTTACAAACAAAATTATTTACATAAATTCAATGAAAAGAATTTGATTTCACTTTGCAAAACAATTAAAGACATGAGCTGCAGAATATTACTGCAGATCATATAAAAACGTTTTCCACTTATAACTTGTCACAATTTTCTTCACTAAGATTTCAAAATGGCTGCCAAAAAGAGCAATTGGGTGTTTTCTCGTACCCAAGTGAGTAAAAAAAAAAACTTAGAACTAAATATTATTCAATAAAAGTGGGGTGGCCCTAGGTACACAAATCTCCTCTACAGAGTAAAATATACTGGAACTTTTGAAATGTATGTAGAGTTTTAAAATTGAAATATATTTTTATAAAAAAGGACGGAGGCGTAAAAAATATGTTTTGTGATGAGTTTGACATGTTTAATAAAAAAAGTCGTGTACTTTGGAATGACGCTCGATATAGGCAAGGATTGGCCATTCTTACAGAACCCCCGTTTCCGACACTGGCCAATACAACTATGCTACCTGGGAAGTTGGACTTTTAAGAGGGAGTATGGTTAAGACTTTGATATTCTTTTCGATATGTATGTGCTACAAAAGTCCTCAAAATTATTTTGATACCGGCATTAACTATCTACACTACAGACTTGTCCTTTAAAAATGAGGACATATAACAGCTGCAATTATAAAGTCTTGTTTTAGAAACATGGTGTGCTTGAATTTTCAGTTACCTTGCCAATGTAATGCCTTTACGATGTTCCGGGCAATGTAGCTAAGAATATCCATGATGCAATCAGAGGATGGAGGTAGTTATTAGGAATACATAATAATCTGTAGAGTGCGGTCTGATGACAATTGTTATTTGAAATATAGCCTTCGTGTATTCTTTGTGTATTCTTAGTGGCATAACACACTGCGCAGACTCATTATTTTGACCTAGTACACTATATTAACGGGTTCAATTCTCCAGTTGGTATTCTGTAACAAAAAATAGACCGCTAGAAGATTGTAACACAATGGTATCAAGTCGATTTTCTACTGAGAGATTTCCGTCCTCAATTTCATAAGTGATTTCAGACAGTTCTCCTTTAAAGTACCTCCTGGAATACATTTTAGTCGAAAACCCCCTCTGGATGGCGGGAAGTAGTTTTTACGTTGATTGTAGTTTATTCGTTCAATTTTGAAACTATAGTTTATATGTTGTAAGGATGGTGTTGCACTATGTATAATTTGTTTAGAATGCTTTAAGCAGTGTTCTGACATAAAGATTAAATATTTGTGCTTTACTTTTGATATCACAGTTGGGAATACCAACTCTTTAATGACAAGGATTTTTAACTTATAACTGGCGGCTTGTGTAGACTACATCACTCACTTGTTGTTATAATCACAAAGTTGAAAATGGAATATTATATCCCAGATAACTCAAAATAAAAATTGTGCAGGATTGAAGATTCTTTTCTTTCATGTTGTATATGTTACTGGACTGTCAAAGTGTGAAATCAGCAATCTGTTTAATGCCTAGAAATTGTAAAGAATGCTTAAGAACTAGCCTGCAATGTATGAAACGATTCATATTTCACACATTGCCTACGCATTCTAAAGAATGCCAAATGAGAAACCGGCAAAGTATGAAATACATCTCTGATTCGTTTGAAGATCTCGTAGCAAAGTACGTGACTTTTAACGCACGCCTAGACATATATTTTACCCCTTCTGTAATATTTTTTTTAATCACTTGCTAAAAACGCTAAAATGTAAGGTGTGCGCACGCTTCGCACCCTACAAGGAAGAAGTACAACCTATTTTGTTGGCCTTACGGTCAATAAAACCTAAAAAAAAATAACCCTACTTATATTTCGGGAAGTCGTTTTTGGTATATCACCCCCCCCCCCCTCCAAATAACTTTTTTTAATTACTTAGTACTTTAAAACTCTCTAAAAAGTAAAGTATGTGTGCGTTTCACGTTCTAAAAGAAAAAATTATGACCTATATCATTGGCCTTATGGTGAATTGAACCTAAAAAAATAGCCCTACCTATTTTGAGCAATTGTTTGTAGCATCTCACGGTCAAAATCACTTTCTTTTGTTTTAGTTTGTTCTTGTAAAACTCTAAAAATTAAAGTGCACGCGTTTTAAAACTCATATTTCATAAACTATTTTGGCGAGCAAACGGCAACTAAAATATAGTTCTGATCTTTATTGGTATACAGTTTCAAGCTTAACATTACAAACCCTATAAATGAAATTAATGTTTTCATACTTTACCTAAATAGAATTTGTCATTCTATAGAATGCCTAGGTATTATATGCAATATCTAGGGAAAATGTAAAATAAATCTCACATTTTATACTTTGAAAAATGGCAACTGGCATTCTATACAATGCCTAGGCATGATATAGAATGCCGGCGTTTCACACTTTGCCGGTAACATACATATACAATTGTCTAGATTGATATAAAGAAAAAATTTGTATGCATTTTGTTTGTTATAAAGTTGAAAATATTAATAAATGGGCAATAGTATTTTGTGCACGGATGATAGAAAATATTGGTATTTGCTTAAATTTAAGAGTGCATGGTTATTAAAAGAAAACTAGTTATTATCAAAGATTATTTATGTAAATTGTTTTTGTATTGGTACCAATTCGACTTCTCTGACCTTAAGAATGCGTTAAATATGTCATAATGGGCCAATTAAAGAATAATTTACGTATTTTGAATACAATAATCAAGAATTTTTTTCGTCACAGTTTTCATTGGATTCTTAATATAACTTTAGTATGCATCATGATCCATCTATTCAATGTAAAATGATACTTTTACAAAATAAGAGCCACTAAAACATTCTAAATTAATCAAGATCTACATTTATGTGACACACAATATAAAATATGCAACATATCCAATTTAATTCTTACAAAATAAAATTAACCGTATTTACAATGTTAAAACTTTGAAACTCAAAATAAGACCTGTCAGTTTCAGGAAGGATACAAATGAAACAAATGTTAAATTATACACAGGATAAATAAATGTTGACATGCCTTGTCAAACACTAAATATTTCACTTCACGCAACATAGTCAACCACCCATACAATCACAAATAAAAGATCTCGTCCATTTTAATCGAAACAGTCCAACTCTAGAAGCAACTTAAGCATAACAGAATCTATCCTTCCGGAAAACTGCGCCTCGACATCTATCTTTAAAAGCAAGATCTTCCTTTGAGGCGCTTTTCTCTGAAGAACAGAAAGTTTTGAAGGAAAATGCCCTCCCCATGGATGTGAGGCATTTGCATAATCAGATGTTTTATTCCTATGGTTTGACGCTGATGAAAAAGTTTTCTTCCGTCCTTCCTTGTTTATGCAGTTTCAATTTAAAGACAGATTTTCATCCGGAACGGAAGACGGGTGACTTGGTTATTGTTTCTATCCATGTTTTAGATTTTAAATGGATTTTTAAGTTGTTTTAAAATTTTGGATTTTTTTATTTACATTTGAAAGGGGGACACTAAAATAAAGACCCTTAAGCAAATGAAGGTTAATCAGATTAGTACAATTGTTTATTAAATCGACATATTTTTTTCCTTTGCAAGAATGTCTTGGGATTGAAATGACTGTAGAGCAAAAAAAAAATAAAAAAAAAAAAAATAAATAAAAAAAAAAAAATATATATATATATATATATATATATATATATATATATATATATATATATATATATATATATATATATATATATATATATATATATATATATATATATATATATATATATATATATATATATATATATATATATATATATATATATATATATATATATATATATATATATATATATATATATATATATATATATATATATATATATATATATATATATATATATATATATATATATATATATATATATATATATATATATATATATATATATATATATATATATATATATATATATATATATATATATATATATATATATATATATATATATATATATATATATATATATATATATATATATACAGAGAGAGAGAGAGATAGTTCTTACTAAACTATAATCTAAACTATGTTTACTATATAAACTAAACACTTTTTAATGTGCATAAACAAGCACATTTTTCTTCAAATTTAGTTAATTACCTTTTATAACTGTTATTCTTGGTTCTTAGTATGAAACGGCTTTAATGGTACGTTTTAAGCAATGCTTCCGCACATGTTGTGATTTAAAAAATGAAGTATTACGGGGGTCCGGCACATGAAAATTTTTCAGATTATTGATTTCAAGTTTATTACTGTTTATTAAAATAAAAATTTATGTCTTTAAAATGATGCCACATTTGTAATTATATCTTATTTCTAAGTATTTTTAATAATTTTTTGAAGTAATCAAAATATAGGTATTTAATGCATGTTTCTTAACTTCAAAGCCGAATTTCTCAAAATGCCATTTTTTCATGTTTGGGGGCACATAGCTTAAAATCTATATGACATAAATGCTTGAAATTTTTTTGACATGTTTATTTAATGTATTTAAGTACTTTAACACGAGGAATTATTGATAAGTAGCATACTTTGTTTTTTAAAAAATAATTAGTCTAAAATTTTATAATTTTTCTTAAACATATTTTTAGAAAATCATAATTATTTTAATTTTTAAAAAATAACAAAAATATCGTGTTAAAGTATTCAAAAGTATCCAAATATTAGACTGCGAAAGTTTCAGAATGATTGAAGAATCGGTTATTAAATTAGATGCCCCCAAACTTGTTGACTTTAACATGGGCTCCTATGGAGGTGCCGGACCCCCTTACGTGTATGAGGCAGGAACAATCAGACGATTCCTCTTAAACAATGTTAAATTTCAAGTGCTCCAGTGCACATCTTTCTATACTTATATACAAAAATAAATGTTGAAGATTTAAAGCCATCGATTTGGTATTCAAACCAGATTGTAACTGTTCTCGAAAAGACTTAACTCAGTTGTTCAATTATAGTCATTAAACATTAGTCAAACCTTCCCACCACCACTAAAAATACAATCACCCTAGATCAAAGATACCAAATGTTTAAAAGAAACATCGTAAAGCGTAATAGGATCCAGCGACCTAGAAAAGTGCACATGGGCATTTATCTTTAAATGCAACATCTTCCTTTGAGGCGCTATTTACTAAAGAAGATAAAGTTTTGAAGGAAACTGCCCTTCGCCTTGCTGTGAGAAGACATTTGCATAATCAGATGTTTTATTCTAACGGTTTACTGCTGATGAAAAAGTTTTCTTCCATCTTTCCTTATTTACGTCTTCTATCTTCAAAGTGGCGGTATTTCATTCGGATGAGAAAAGAGGATAGGTATTGTTTGAATTTTGAGTTAATGCCAGACCTTTTTAAAGGTTAGACAGCCAAGAGTTTTCACTTTTACATTGCCAATTTCAAAGTGACTATTAAGAAGCTTTAAAATGCCCTCGTATATTGTTAGTATGAATTATTTTTGAAAAATATCGCTGTATATTTTGTTTATTATTTGAATATAAAATACATGAGTGAAGAAAAGAAAATACCATCGTATATTCTTAGTATAAATTATTTTTGAAAAATATCGCTTTACATTTTGTTTATTATTTGAATATAAAATACATGAGTGAAGAAAATTAAATACTAAATGCATATAATACGCACTAACTGAGAAAAATTATCTGCTCAAATGTGAAATTTTTAACATACACATTTTTAGAATAAGCAAAACTGTTTCTGAAACAAGCAATGACTCACTCGAAATATAAGTACTCGTATTAAAATCAGCAAAGGTGACATTATAAACTTTCAACTGTCAGTTTTTAATTATAAAATATTTAACGCAAGTATTGTCTTACTTAATTAAAACTAACAACAAACTTTAAGTGTACTAGATATCTTTATTAAATGAAAACTAGGAACTAGCTTAGCAAACCTCATCATGTAAAATATTATCTTGACTTCTGCTTAAATATAAATTACAACTATGAAACTTTTATCAATCCCATGACCCCAGATTATTTTCAAAGAGACTGGGGGGGGGGGGGGGGAATGAAGTTGTAGCTCCGTCTGGAAGCTTCTCTACAAAGGCTTAACCCTTGTAGCCCGCCAACGTAGCAGCAGGTCGAGAAAATATTGAAGGTAGAAGGAAGAAATGCATGTGTGTAAGTGTAGTTTTTGGGCATTGCGCGTGTTGTTAAAAGCTTCATTCTGCAATCATTGGTTGCTTTTACCCTTTACTTCGAAATTCATCATTTCAATGACTGTTGGCTCCCCTCAAGCCCGTTCTTAGGACTGTTACCTTTTTGCTGACTAACGCCCTTTGGATTGAGCATCCTGTGTTCACTTCAGACCTATGCCTCATAATTCCTTCAGAATACGACAAACCCCTTCGAAACCAAATCCCTGTATCATGCGTAGGTGCCAGTTATATAAAATAAACTGGTCACTTCACCACATATACACTTACATATATATGGCGAATTCTTTTAAGCAATCCAAAATGCGCAAGCTACGTACAGGTTTCCACTAGTTCGATCAAGATGTATAAATATAAAACGAAACGTCTTTTAGATAGACACAGATAGCACAGCGGTATTGGCCATTGTCGGAAACATGGGTTCTGGAAAGATTGGCCAATCTATGCGGAATCATGAGCATCATTCTAGAGTGAGAGGCGACTGCAAGTTTAGGTACCCCATCAAACATCATTCTCAATTTTTTATAGAAAGTAGAGAAAAGGGAATAGATTACGAATCCACTGGTCTGAAGAGACAAAAATGATCGGAACTGGTGCTAAATTCAATCGCCAAATACGCCATAACTTACCAAGCAATGAGCATTCTTTTTTATTTGGTAACCCACGGTCTTTAATTTTAAATTAAGAAGGTTGCAGACGATTTGGATGTCTGGCGATGGCTTACTTGCATCTTTCACAAATGAGCCAAGTTGGCAATAAATATTACGTCACTTATAACGTAACTAATGTCGCCAATCTAGCCTACTTTTAAAAGATACAAGTTTTCCGAGCCAGAGATCAGAAATCATTTGCGCCTTTCTCATTAAAAATCAAAGTGCAGTAGGTTACCAGCCGAAAAAGTTTGTTCCTTTTTTGGCAAGTTATGACATACTTGGCAATCAGATTTTAGTTCAACTCATTCAAAGTCGATTTTTGACCAGTTTCGACCATTTTTGCCACGCCAAACCAGTGGATTCTTAATCTACTCACTTTCTATAAAAAAATTGAGAATGATGTTAGATGGGGTTCCTAAACTAACAGTCGCCTCTCGGACTATTCCAAAGTACATGATAATTATAAAAATAAACAAGTCAAAACCATCTCAAAACATGTTTTTACCCCTTGTTCTTTTTTAAAAAACGTGTTTCAACTTTAAAAATCTGCATCAATATTTCAAAACTTCTAGTATAATTTACCCAGCACTGGACGAGATTGGTTAAGATCAGTAGCAATAGACAGTCAATAATAGTCGACATCGTGATTGGCTAGTGTCTAACGACATTGGGCAGCGTATTTGTGCTACTGGCGGAGTTCTCTTCCTTTGAGCAATGTCCATCAGCGACTATTTTCGCCATTTCACTTACCCCAAAGGAATAATATAATAATAATAATTTAATTGACTTGAATTTATATAGTGTAATTGAAAACTGCACGATGTCCAACATCACTTATTTAGTAAATCAGGTGCTATCTACAATTAAAAAATATTAATAACAGCATAAACCGAATACTGTCGCTTAAAAAACAACCAAGACGCACATCATATAAAAACATACTTTTTTTTTTTTTAATCATAAGGCACTCTTATTACTATTCATATATTTTTTTATTTTTATAACTATAATTAGCATAAATATATCCTTACTTTTTTATCATCTTACACCTCAGTTTAATATAACTCAAATAAAATATTTAATCAAAGCTTTTCCAAACTGCAGTTGTTGAGACACCATTAAAGTTCCAGAAATTTAAAGTTTATCTTTACTTTAGAAACTCTCCTCCTTCAAAACAAAGTTTAGTTTTTTCTTCATGAAATGGAGAAATAATACTTTTCTATCATGGAATGTAAATGCGTGTTTCATGTCTTTAGGAAAATCCAGTTAACCACTCATCAGGTTTTCGTTCATTATCTCCAAGGCTAAGAGATATCATAGCAAAAAATCCTAAAGCATTTGCCTTCCTTCCTGAGATTAAGTCACAAGACGACACATTTTAAGGAACACTCTCATTGGCTATCTGAGTGTGACGTCACTGACATTCAGGTAGTTTAATAGCAACTTATTGGGGGAATAAACCTGCGCTCGTGACGTCAAAAGACGTATAGTGAGATATTCCAATACAGAAGATGACGGAAGGGAAAGTTGTGAGGTAAGCGTGCATTCAATCTCCTATCCTTGCATTTTTCAAACCACATTTTGAGTTTACTTTGAATTCTCAATTATTCTTTTCCTGAATTTGAAATTGTACGTCTAGCTAGATAAGATTAATTTTTCGTGGTGTTTGGGTTTGCAGATTCTTAAGGTCTTAATGCGTTTTCTGAATTTCGTTGTGGAGAAATGTTAAGCTCGTTTGTGGATCATCATTATTTATTTTCAAATTCTTGTGCATGGAAACAGCTTAACTTACCAGGACTGAACCTTTATCGTCTGAATTTGATGACATGTAAGTTATTGAAGGGTGATACAAAATGTAGAAATGAATATTTATGAATAATTCCAGTAAGTATATTAGAAATTTATCTGACGTTAATTAAGGGCGTCTTGAAGTTAATAAATAAAATTGTTTATTATGTATGCGATAAATTTTCTCAATGCAAAATATCTATGCATAGAGAATAGTTTATGAGTTGTTTTAATTTTTATTCAAAAAGCTTTGATTGTTAATGTTTATCGTATATCTTACATGCTATTTTTAGATGATCCTCTTTTCTCTTTTTATAGCCAAAATTTATAAGTGATGTACAAAGCCATTTGCTTCTGACAAATAGTTTACTTACAATTATACATAGTGTTGTTTATTTTAAAATTGAAATTTAAAAAAATCATGAATAGTCAAAGAAAACTGGGAAGTTGTGATGGTGTACCTCATCATGTGATGACATCACCATAAAAAAAAACCTAAAATCGTAATTTAAACATTTTGAGGAAATCTAAACTAAATATCTCATGAATACATTGAAATTTCGAAACCTTATAAACTTCCAAAAAAAGTCATTAATGTAAGCAACCAAATACGTAGGCTGCTTAGTGAGGGGAATTGACTTGGTGGCGTGATTTGATCAAAGAGGTAACATGGCAGGTCAATAGGATGAACTCAGGATTTACGACCTGCTTGGATGGGGAAGCAAAATGACTAATCGAGTGATTTCTTGAAGGAGGACCCTCAAGTGCCTGCCATTGGATGTCTTTATAAAGTAGGGAACATCTCATTATAGTGGAAAAAGGCTAGTCATGCCCTCATAAGCCACCTTTTGCTATGACTCTACTAATATGATTTTTCACAATTAATACAGCTGCTACCAATTTCCACGTCGGAGGGGTAATGAAAGCAATGCGGAAGTCAAAGAGATACGAGATGCGTGATATTTTAACTTTAGAAAAGTCAAAGGCTTGCTTAAAGATATATACAAATGTCCCATGGATCCCCAATTCTTTCCTGGATGATGACGAGCTATCAACCCTTCGCAGAGGCCTGACTTTTGAGCCTTGGAAAAGTCCAAGGCTGTGGAGAGCTCCTGATACCACGTTGAACTGCTGTATACCTTATATCCTTTCTTGAAGGTTGACCAGTCAAACCCTCAATTCTTCGTTAACCAGTAAGCTGTACACCCCTTTTTTTCCCTCCACTAATTGTACTCTTCTATTTCCTAAAATATTTCCAAAATTTTTAATACCTCCATTCCAACATTTTGATGTGAGATTATGAACATTCAATTGATGTTTCTTAATCCATTTAACTATATTTGCTCTCTTCAAGCAATTATGCAGGTTTTTTTTATCTCTTTGTTTTTCTAATATCAGTTCATTTTAAAAACCCATGGAATAGTTAGATAAAATATTTCAGAACTAAATAAAGTGGGAAATGAAAAAAATGAAACCAATGCAACCGCATTTAAAAGTATGCTTTATTTTATCAGTTAAATTACTAGAATAAAGCGTTCCTACGTATAGTGAGGGGATATTATCAAAATTCTACAATATATTGATGCCTTTTCCTAACACTATTTATTCAACTCTCTTTTCTATGTATATCCCCATACACTTACAATGTATACTTCAACATAGAATACTGCACACGAGCGTTTTTGTAATATCACAAAATGCATTCCTATTCTAAAACATCTGCTTTTTTGCATCAGTGGATTCATCGCTTCAACAATGTTGTTTTTCAGCTGGTCCCGAGATGATATACGCTATCGAATCCTCAGAAGTTTTACCGGGTTCGCAGCGTTCTTTTATTCACTTAGGCAGAGGGCAACTTCATGAATTGTATCTTTCTAAAGTGAGAGTTTTTTTAGAAGAAGAATAGAAGTTTCTTAAAACCTCTTTGTGAATTTATGATATACTTTGGATGAGTATAGTTCAGCATAAATTGAAATGAAGGCATTTGCTTTTTATCTTTGAGAGAGATAAAGTAATCTAATCTTCCAAAATTTTAGCGTTTTGATCTCTTCTGTGGTCTAAAATATTATAAGGATTAAAACTTCATAGGGTTTTTCGTGTCCTATCAACTTTATTTATTTAAAATCTAACACAAACTGATTATTGGAAATATTAGGTGATATATCGAGTTGTCAGAATCATTCCATTGACATTTCTAGAGGTCACCTATATATCGATATGTTCAAACATTTTTAGTTTTTTGATAATCGTTTTGTAGTTCTATGTGTTTTTTCGGTTTTATTTATTCCTTTTTCAAAAACTTCAAAACTAAAGTTTGAACTTGGCTGAGAGACATTTAAAACGGCACCAATATTCAATATTTTCCATACACTTAAAAGCTATTGAAAATTATCTAAATTTTTCTTAAAATCACTGCACCAATTAAGCGAAAATATATATATATATATATATATATATATATATATATATATATATATATATATATATATATATATATATATATATATATATATATATATATATATATATATATATATATATATATATATATATATATATATATATATATATATATATATATATATATATATATTTTGTAATAGATCCATTTCAGTTGAAAAAGTAGTCACCTTACAAAAAGGCAGTCATGAAAAGTAGAAATTTCCCGAAAGACTTTGTTTCTGGCAAAATTGAAAATCAAATAAAAAAAATCGTGTATCAATTTATCGATATTTTTTCGATATAGTATCGATATTCGTATAGTATCGATTATTCGATATAGTATCGATATTTGTTTTGATCGATATTTCCGACCTCTAGACATTTCAGATTAGTTCATTGACAATAAGTTGAAAACTGCTTTTATATGAAGACTATTATGAGTGATTTTTATATTATAATCGAACAATTCTTCAAGATATCAAGTTTGATTGAAATAAATCTAATATGAGATCCAGATTCTGAAAATCGAATTTCTTTGTCTATCTCTATTAGAATGAGCTATTGCATCTCAAAAGACAAGAATCGTCCAAGTCTTCACAGCTGGTGTAATATATTTAAGAGGGTCCGGTACTAAAATTTAAAAAAACTTTATTTATAAATATTTATATTTAAAAAAAAATCTTATGTATGAGATACTATTTATATGTCTTTGAGATAATGTTTTTTAAAAAAAAAATATTGTGTGTTTTTTTTTTAAATATTGTGATAAAATAAAAACCAAGAAAAGTCCATAATAATTGATGTTTGCGTAATTGGATTGCGAGAAAAATTATTTTTTCTTTCAAATTGAAAGCTTTCTGTAACACATAATTACCTAAAGAAAATTTTGTCTTCACAGAATTTTGATGGATGGATTAGAAAATTCAAAAAATTCTCAAAGTTAAAATATTGAAATTTTCGATTTGTTATGCTATCTTTTACTCTAAATATTATATTTTAAATCAGAATTTAAAAAATAAAATTCTGTGCAGACAAAATATTTAAAACTATAAAAATTAAATGCTCTAAAAATTTGAATAGCCAATAGTCAGCAGTTCGGGAGATATATCAATTTGAATTTGCAACATCCGTGAAAAAGCACTAATGCCCGAAAAACGCATTTAAACAGAAGCTCCAAAGTGTAAAGCCCATTAGTAATGTTTAAATAATTTTGTGGCGTTCTAATCACCAGAGGAATAAGATAACATTTTCATTCAATCAGGAATGTGTGAATTATTCTTTTTAAAAAAATTGTGATTTTTCACGACATTTTGGTATTGGACCCCCTTAAAGCAGAAAAAAAAATATTTGGTTGTTACATCTTTGTTGAAAATATACTTCAAATAGCATTTGAGAAATTAAAAACATTCAAATGTCTACAGTAATATTTTTTTATTTTTTTATTTCATACGTTGCCTAAACGTCGATTGTGATTATATGGATGAAATTACTGTGAGTAGTAGTTTCCACTCTTGAATGGCATCACTAATCAAGAGTCACGAGTGACAACGAACCGAAGGATTGTATTTTGTTTGGAGCAGAGTAAAATGTACAAGCAATGGCTGCGGTCACGCTAGTGGAAACGTCTCCTTTAATAATTTAAATAAAAACGTTATTAATACGTCAATTGATTCCTGTGTGGCTTGGTGGCTCTTCTTACATGGGGGCTCGACCGGGATATTTTTTTTAAAAGTGAGTTAGAGTTTTGAAGTATAAATTGAACTGTTCTTTACGGCATCTGCGGGGTTGCCATTGTACCAGCACGGACTCGATTCTAATCTTCATTTACAAACGAATCGGAAGAGATTTGCTGCGGCATTTTCTGAAAACTTTTCGGACTTATATTTACAAACAAATTGGAAAAGGATTACTGCGGTTTCCTGGAACTGTGATTATTTTTTCTTGTAAATTTATTTTTTGACTGTTAACCATGGCGTTCTTGTATAGAAGTCGAAAGATTGACTTGCTGAACTTAGCATTCGAACTCGATCTAACTGTGCCAGAAGGTGCCAAAGTGGCTCAGCTTATTAAGATAATTACCGACAGTAATGGTTACATCGAGGAAAATACTAGGAGCTTGCTCGAAAATATTGAACTAGAACGAAATGAAGCGCAAGAAAACGAGAAGAACAACAGTGTCTAAAAACAGACCTCAAAAACAAATCAGAAGACTCCGAAAATTCAGTGCTTAAGTTAATTCATAGCTTAAAAAAAATAATAGAACTCAGATTATTTTTCGTTTCTCAAAACACAAGCATCACCGAACTTTATTCCACCAAAAAAATTTTACCAAACGATAACCAATTTTTTTTTTTACAATGCCAGCTGTAAAAACAGAAAAAAGATTTAAATAAAATTAAACATGTTGCCAAGTACAAAAAAACTATTTAAAATAATACGTAATATCTGACATACTCCCACCTAAGTTAACAATATTATGACTCATGAGTTAACTTACGAACAAAAAAGATATTATGCAGAACACTTAAACACAACAAGTTTTGAAATAGAACATAAGTTAACTTTTTGTAGAGAAATATTGAAGTTAAAAAAATACAAGGTATGTAATTCTATAGGGATAGTTTGTTAGGCACTTTAACAGTTCGACCGCTTCTAGTAGTAGATGGAACATGGCTCACAGTTTCAAGTGGAACACTATTTGTTATATTTTGACGAATGTTACTTTTCACAAGCTTATCTCTTGACCAGTCCTCATTTGCAGATACTTCCAAATGATATAACCTTTGGGCTGCTCTGAACAACTCGCCTTGTTGAGTTTTCAGCCTAACTCGACGCACTACTCCATCAACTCCTGGTAATGTCTCAATCACTCTACCAAGCGGCCACAGCACCCTTTTCTTGTTATCATCTCCAATCAGCACAATGTCACCTTCTGCCAATGGTTGAAATGTCTTCTTTTTCTGTCTAGAGCACAGTGCTCCTAAATATTCCTGTCGAAACCTTGCTCGGAAAGCTTCTCTAATAGTTTGCAGGTAGCGTATTCTTCTTCTCAAATAGTTGGGATCAGGTTGAGTAATGATATCAGGTACAAAACTGCTTTTTATCTCTTTTAGAAAATCTACTGGTCTAATGGCAGTAAGAGTTGAGTCAGAGGACACCGTTGTCAAAGGCCTTTCATTCAGAATGCATTCACAGTTGCATAGAGCAGTTTGCATTTCTTCATGGGTTAGACTTGCTCGACCTAAGGTTTTCTTCAAAATATTTTTCATCATACCAACAAGTCTTTCATAAAACCCTCCCCACCAAGGAGCACTGGGAGGTATAAATCTCCACTGCATCTTTTCATCTCTGGCTTTATCACAAACCTTATTAAAATCAATACATGAAAGTGCCTTTGCTGCTCCAGTAAAATTAGTTCCGTTGTCACTGTATAATATAGAAGGCTTTCCTCTTCGGGCAACAAAACGATGGAAACATAATAAGAATGTCTCAGTTGACAGTGATGTGACCAGTTCAAGATGAACTGCTCTATAGACCGCGCAGGTAAAAAGACAGATCCACCCCTTTGAGCCGTCTTTCAAAATCACAGGACCAGCAAAATCCACCCCAGTCACTTGAAAAATATTTGCATCTTGAACTCTATCAGCAGGTGGTTGTGTAGTTGGGGGATTTACAGGTTTTGCAGAAAACCGCTTGCATATCACACAAGATCTCAATGCAGATTTGACAGTTCTTCTTCCACAAAGAAGCCAAAATCTTTCTCTCAGGGAATTCAAAGTGTAGGTAACACCTGCATGTCCTTTTTTCTTATGTTCAGCTAATACTAAACTCTTCACAATAGGATGATCTCCAGGTAAAATAACAGGTGTTTTAAACTCTTCATAATCCTCTCTTCTACATATGGTACTTTTTAACTTAATGATGCCCTTTTCATCGAAAAATATGTCTAGTGACTTTAAACGTTTATCTGTAACTCCTGTAAATGACTCTTGTTGGATTAGATAAACAATGGTTTTCTCGGCTTCATCTATCTCGTTCACAGAAAGATTACCTTTTCTTTTTGTCTGATTTAGACAATTGTACAGAAATCTCTTCATCCATGCTACAGTGTGCAAAATCTTCTTATAATCAGAAATATGTGAACCCAACAAGCTTGTTACTTCAAAGTTCATCATTGAAGATGTGACACCTTTCTTCCTTTCACAGTTCACTTCTTCTTCATTAATTATTTCTTCAGATGAGGGCCACATTTTTCGATGCAAGTGTAGCCAGTCTGGCCCCTCCCACCATTTCAATCTCATCAATTGTTGAGCGGAACATCCCCTACTAGGTAAGTCAGCAGGGTTTATAGACCCAGGAACATGTCTCCAGGAATCGCTATCTGTCAGTTCTCTGATTTCTCTCACTCTATTATGGACAAAAATACCCCATGGTTCTTGTCTTTTTATCCATGCTAAAACGGTTGTTGAATCGGACCAGAAATATACTTCATCACATGCTATTTCAGTTAAAATTGTAGTTGAGAGACGAGATGCTATGGTTGCCGCCAGGAGTTCTAGTCTTGCAATTGTAATTTCTCCCTTTCCAGTCGGAGCTACTCTGCTTCTTGCTTGTATCATTTGCACTTGTACACGATTCTCTGATTCAACTCTAATATAAACAACAACTGCATATGCCAGTTTAGAAGCATCACAAAAGAAATGTATGGAACAGTCCTTGGCACCACACAACCCAAAAAATCTTGGAATACTGATTTTATCAATGTGTAGTACACCCTCAATCCATTTCAAAAACTCTCTTCTGGTATTTTGATCAACTTCATCATCCCAACTAAGTTTCATCTTCCAAATGCTCTGAAGAAGTAACTTGGGGATCAAGACAACAGGAGCAATAATACCCAAAGGATCAAAGAGCCTATGTGCAGCAGAAAGGATTGTCCTCTTAGTTATCTTCTCAAGTTCCAATTCTCTAACACAGACTGTATTTATTTGAAGGGTATCAGTTTTCTTATCCCATATCATTCCAAGCACGTTAGTAGGCTCTGACTTATCAGCTGTCAAATTGGTTTGCTCCCACCCTCTAAGATCAAATTTTCTACTAGCCATTATTTCAGTAGAAACTTTTCGAAACACATCTAACTCCTCTGTGTCTCTGACACTTGTTACACAATTGTCCACATAAAAACTTTTCATCAGTTTCTGTACAACACTCTCAGGGTAAAGTGATTTGTGTTCTTGAATTTCCTTCAAAACACCTGTCAACAGATATCTGATTGTTGAGGACAAAAGAAAGGGGCTGCAAGTTACTCCAAACACCACTCTGCAGTGTCTATAAACTTTCAGGCCTTTCTCACTAAGCCATAAAAATCTCAAATAGTCCCTATCAGTTGTAGTAAGTCCTATTTGCAAGAAGGCTCTTCGAATATCCGCAATAACACCAATTTTCTCAGTCCTAAACCGCATCAAAATACTTGGTATCAACTCAATGAGGTTTTCACCTTTTTCTAAGCAATCGTTTAGACTTGGAAATCCTTTCACCTTGGCTGATGCATCGAAAACAGGCCTTATCTTTGTAGTGCTGTTTTCTTTCACCACAGGTCGATGAGGTAGATAATGTACATTTTCTTCACAATTATCTTTTACTTCCTCTATCACACCTTCTTCAAGCCACTCGTTAAAAACATGCTCATACTGCTCATAAATTGACTGCAACTTCAGTCGCTTGACAGTCAAATTTAATCTTTTGTAAGCCAAATCATAATTAGTCGGCAACGGAGCATGACCTTCTAACCAAGGCATGCAAACCACAAAGCGGTTGTCTTCATCGACTTCAACTGTCTCTAAAAAATGTTCATGTGCTGCTTCTTGTAGCTCTGCCCGAGTTCTCTTAGCATATGGATCAGTAATTCCTAAAACATCTAATGACCACAGATGACTTACAGGGACCTCTGCCGAAAGCAGTGAAAGAGAAGTGTGGGTTGCAATAGAACCACCCCCACCAGGTATCCTACCCATGAGAGTCCATCCCAGATGTGTTTCGACTGCAACAGGACCTTGCTTCAAAAGTTTTATGTTTCCTGTCAAAAGCTTGCCAGCCACATCAGCTCCCAGTAACAGTTTAATTTCGTTGTCCACTCCAAGAGAACTATAGTACTCAGTGTCGCTCACAGAAATCCCATATTCTTTCAATTCATCTAACCAAGGACCATTTGGGATACGTTTAATATTATCACAAATCTTTGGCTGGTCTAAACAAACTACTTTACAATTGAACTTATCATCAACACTTTCTAGAGTAACTTTGTATTGAAAATGTAATTTCTCGCCAGATGACACACCTCCAAACAACTTGTGTATCAACTTGATTTCACCATGGTGCTCGAAATTCAACATTTGGATTATATCTTTTGAGATATAACTTCTTTCAGAACCTGTGTCAATAATAGCTCTTACAAGTATTCCTCGATTCCCATTCTTTATGCGTAAAACTAGGGTTTGCAACAAAACTTCAGAAAAAAGTGAATGGCTGGTCAATACATTATCTCCTACAACACTTTCACTTGTCTTACTCTCATGACTTTGAGAAACATTAGCCCCTCCTCTGCACAGAAGTACATTGTGCCTTTTACCACACTTAAAACATGACTTCATTTTACATTTTCGTACTTGGTGTCCTGGGTTTAGACACAAGAAACAACAACGAGAATTAGCCACGGCAGTTTCTCTTTCTTCAACTGACCAGTTTCTCGCCTGCTCACATTGCCAAGAATTGTGTTGGTTTGCACAAAACAGGCACAGTTTCTTCCCTTGTGGTGTAACAAACAACTCTGATGTTGATGGTGTATGAGAAGATTTACCAAATTTGGTTCTCAGGTTCTGATGTTTATCATTCCTAAAAACTCTTTTTCCAGAACCATCTGTACCTTTGTCAAAAGTCTGAGAAGCAATGTCAACTCGTTCTTCTGCTTCTACTTCACCCTCCAAAAACTCTAACAAAGAATCCAGGTCAGTCTTGTTGATAACTTCTGCTCCTTCAACTTCTGGAACAATAGGGTTGGTAGACCGTCTCAAAACAGCTCGATATCTTTCCCATGCCTTAAGTGTTTCATCAGGTATGCAAGACTCGACAAGTGGAAACAACATTGCCTCATACTTTTCTCTAGTTACCCCTAACACCTCTAAAGCTCTAAGCTTAGCTTCAAGTTGATCATACAATTTTCTTAGGGAAATATTTCCTAACTTCTGTTTTTGCAAAACAATAGATAATAAGTCCCTCACATACAGCTGAATTAACAATTCTTCTTTACCATATCTTGACTGTAATTGTTTCAAAGCTTTTGAATAACTTTCTCCCCCTGGTGGGAAACTATTTACTAATTCCTCGGCACACGAACCTTTTTGCATTGCCTGACTGAGATACGAAAATTTATCATGGTCATCCAATTGCACATCTCTATCAATTTTTTTGAATTGACCCCAGAAGCCTAGCCAGTTTTTTAAATTTCCGTCAAACGTAGGAAGTTTAATTTTAGGATATTGCAATAGTGAATTTGATTGAACTACCGAGCTACACACAGACATATTATCTCTCTCTTTTTCACACAAATAGACAAACTCTTCTAATTTAAACTCAAAGGCTCGGTATCTGTCAAGGTATTTTTCAGATTCGTCGATCTCTTTATTGATTTCATCTTCATCGCGTACTTCACGAAAAAGTTCATCTCTTACCTTTTCTTCTGCCAAAAGCAGCAATTTTCCTTTTTCTCCAATAACCTTCAACTTGAGGAATTTCTGCTCATTATTTAAGTTGGCTTCAGTATTTTCAAATTCGTTGCACGCTTGTGTAAACAACCGGCGATGCTGTGTTCTAGCTTGCTTAAGCAATTCCATAATGCTTGGCTCAAAACCAGTAGACTCTCACGAAACCGAAAACAAAGTTCAGAGTCCTGTCGCGGACGCCATATGTCTAAAAACAGACCTCAAAAACAAATCAGAAGACTCCGAAAATTCAGTGCTTAAGTTAATTCATAGCTTAAAAAAAATAATAGAACTCAGATTATTTTTCGTTTCTCAAAACACAAGCATCACCGAACTTTATTCCACCAAAAAAATTTTACCAAACGATAACCAATTTTTTTTTTTACAATGCCAGCTGTAAAAACAGAAAAAAGATTTAAATAAAATTAAACATGTTGCCAAGTACAAAAAAACTATTTAAAATAATACGTAATATCTGACAAACAGAGAGTTCGAGCTTCAAAAACTACAGGCGGAGTTCTTAGCTCTGAGTCATGCGAATGCTACAACGGCGGGACAAGTAACAAAGCAGTACGACATTAATAGATTAATTCAGCCATTTGAAGCAGGTAGTGACATGGGGCTGTATTTAAATTTATTTGAGCGACAAATCGCACTGGCTGGTGTTCAGAAGGAAAACTATGTTCTACATCTGTTAGGTTTGCTACCACTGGAAATCGTGAATATCATTTCCCGAGAAGCAGATGATGTCGCCAACGAATACGATCATATCAAGAAAATACTTTTGCAACGTTTTCACCTTTCCCCTGCGCAGTTCAGAGTCAACTTTGCCTTTCAAAAAAAAGAAGCTACTGCAACATGGCGAGATTTCGCTTTCGTCTTGGCGAGCAACCTGGATGGATGGATCTCGGGATTAGAAGTCACAACTTTTGATGAGTTAAAAGAATTATTAGTGGTGGATCAAATCCGGAGAAAATTGCCAAAAGAAACTTGTGAGCAGTTTATGGACAAAATGCCCAAAGTGAAAACAATGAAAGAAATCGCAGATCTGCTAGATGACTATGACAGTGTTCGGTTATCTAATGTCAACAAAGCAAATGTGTATGAAAACAAACATACAAGATTCAAGACATCAGTTCAATCTAAGTGTACGGCAGCAATATATAATCCTAGCCCAGGTAGAAGTGTATATAACAATGAAAGAGTTATTTTCAATAACAGTGGTAATAATGATAATGATAGAAATTTTAGAAATGATTATGCACAAAAATCTAAGCGATATGATAGTAAAAATGAAAGTATTCAATGCTATATCTGCGGAGTGATGGGCCACAAGTCATTTCAGTGCCCAAATAAAGAATTGAAGCCTGTAAATAATAGTGTACCTGTAAATAATTCATCTGTAAATAGTATAATTCATGTAAATGAAGTACCTAGTAGTAATATTATGAAGTGCATAGAAGTCATGAATAAACAAATAGAAGCAGTTGTGGACACTGCTGCGAGTCTTAATGTGTGTAATGAAAAAGTGTATAGTATGTTAGGAAAACCCAAACTTGAGACAGATGCTACGGCACTAGTTGGTATTGGTAATGTTATGATAACACCGTTAGGGTATTTTACTTGTAACATAGCGATTGACTCGTACAAAGTGCATTCTAAAATATATGTGATGCAGGGGTTAGAATCAGATTTCATTCTTGGTAATGTGATTTTGAGTAAATTTAATTTTAGTATAAATGAGAACGATATCCAAATTTTAGGTATTAGGAATGCGAAACAAATATCGTATCTCAGAGTAGTACCTTCAAAAGAGAGCAAACTACAGATTAATGAAGAAAGTAGAAGCAACATATTGGAAAATTGGCCGGATTTCCAGGAAGATGAGCCAGACACAAAACTGATACAGAATGATACGGTTAAGAAACCAAATCCAGCCAAATGGTGCAAGTTTGTACCAAGAGGTCAAAGAATCACAAGTAATGTTAACTCACGAAGCACAGGTTTTACACCATTTGAGTCACTCGCTGGAGTTAGGATGAAAAATAAGGAAGACTTGAAGATCAAGGAACTGCTTGAAGAGGAGTACATCAACAACAGGAATCAAGAAAGAAACGAGTTGAGAGACGAAGCAAAGAAAAATATCGCGAAGATGCAGGAAGGAAACAGAAAGTACTACGACAGAAGAAGAAAAAAACCTCGTATTTTTAAAGGCGGAGAATTAGTGGCGATTCAGCGAACACAGTTTGGAGCGGGGCTGAAATTGCGTCCAAAGTATTTTGGTCCGTACAAAGTTGTAGCTGTAAGAAGCAACCACCGCTACGACGTTGAAAGGGTTGGACAACACGAAGGACTAAATCACACGACAACCGCTGTGGACTTTATGAAACCATGGGGATGAAGTAAAACTGATTTTTGTGTGTTTAGAGAAGTGTATCCATTGGACTTGTCTTTAGTAACTTTTGGTGAACAATTTTCTATAATGGAGGTGGAGTGGCCCTCGAGGCGAGGCCATCAGGATGCCCGAGTGTGAGTAGTAGTTTCCAACTCTTGAATGGCATCACTAATCAAGAGTCACGAGTGACAACGAACCGAAGGATTGTATTTTGTTTGGAGCAGAGTAAAATGTACAAGCGATGGCTGCGGTCACGCTAGTGGAAACGTCTCCTTTAATAATTTAAATAAAAACGTTATTAATACGTCAATTGATTCCTGTGTGGCTTGGTGGCTCTTCTTACATTACTACGATATCAAAATACTCCTAACCTAAAAAAATTAATATCTTATAAAAAGGAACTGATTTCTTAACAAACTAACCATAAGGTAGATAAATAGATATGGTGTTGCTCTCATCATTCCTTAGCAACTATGGAGCAAATCTGATGGCTATGTGGTTAGCGCTCTGACATCGCATGCCAAAGGTTCAAGTTTCAAGTCCCGGGTTAGGCATGGTTACTCGTTGCGGTTCAGAATATACATTGAGCTGTAGATCTCATCCTGATTACATGTCATTGTGTATAAAAATAAGTCGTTGAGCTTATAAACTAACAAACCCCAGCAGTTATGATATATTTTTTAACATCTCAGTATTCTCGTTATGATTTTAGGAACAACTAATTTCTGATTGACCAATGCTATGATTTCTTCCAATAACATTGTCCAGTTGCAGTATCATGTTATATATTTTTACTTTCAAAAATAAATAATTTCTATAGAATTTAATATTTTATTTGCTATTTAAAATTTAACACTAATTCATAAGTTTTTCAAAAAACAAATAAATTGTTTGTAATTTACTTAATTCACTATTAAATACTTATCGAAAAGTATACTTGCGCAATTTTAGATGTATATTTTTTATTTTAGATATTGGTTTTATAATAATGCTTCTGAACATAGAATCTAACTTGAAGATTTTAAACTGTATTAATAATATGTTAAGTGGGATTTGTGAAAAATTAGTTTAATTTTAGAGACTCTTTTGCACAGTTTCTAGTTGCGGGTTCAAGTCACATGTTAGGCATGGGTAAATGTATGTTGGCTTGTCTAATGAAGAATGTTTCGGCGCACTATAGCCCTCGTGTTGCTGACGGCGCCAGATAATCTTAATACAACCAACTTTAGCAGAGTTTAATGACCTGAGAAAAGAAAACATAAACAATAAATTAATCATGATATTTTTTATTCAATTAGAGAATTTCTCTGCTTACTTTTTAAGTTAAACTTTAGCATAATTTCCTTTAGTTTACCTTATAGTAAAGTAAATTTAATTTGTCTTAATGCCAAGTGAAGAATATAGTTTAAATTTAATATCCGTTCCTTCAAGGATGCTTGTTGTTTTAGAATGGCTCCAAAGAACGTAATTGTCGTTTATTTGAGAAATCTAATTACTTTCCAACTGCCTTGGGATAGCATCTTGCGTTTATTTTAAAAAGAAGCCTTCCACATTGAAAAATTTTAGCACGAAATCTAATTAAGACCAGGAAATAAAAGACACGTCATATTTTATGCTCAGAAGTGTTGAAGTTGAAATCATGTCTTTGGTAGTCACAAAGATATTGTTATTAAATAAGCAGTAATTGTTTTATTTTCAGTGATGAATTGAATCAACTTGAAACTTGTTGTTTTTAATTAAGTCGTTAAAAATTAGTGAACAAGCTTGTAAATATTGCTTAAAATAGTATAAAAGTAGTAAAGAACCGATTAACAGATGGATTTAAAGTTGCTTTAAGTAATTATTTTTTTAGAAGTTAATCAGAATTAGATAGATTAGGTATTTTATACCATTGTGGAGAGACGTAGTGAAACTTGATTAGGAAAGGAGAAATCGGCATCGCACGGTACGTGTAATTGATTGGTCTGTTGATAAATCGTATCCCATACATCATTCATAGAGTGTCCAATGGAGAATTTTGAACAATTAAATTGGCTCACCAAAAATAACGCAGGAACTTGTCTAACGTGGTACACAGTAGTACATTTATTAATTGTAGTTTAAAGTACAACGAAAGAAAGGGATATCCTGGCCCAGCTGGATTTAACTTTGATTTTCAAACAAATATTACGATGTGCAATTTTAAACACACTCCAGCAGAAGTAGATGTCTTTCCTTTTAATTTTTATATTATTTATAAACTTTGGTTTTGTATAAATGGAAAAAAAGATATCTCCTCACAAAGAAAACACCTTCCAGAAATAATGTACAGAATGTTTTTCCATTATCTGAAGCTCAATTGGGAAACATTTTCAAAAGTTTTTGATTGACATTCTAAAAATATTTTTAATAAAATGTAGTGTTTAAGTTAAAGAAAATACATATTAGAATGAGAGAACATGAATGCAAACTCAACATCTGAATCATCAAGTGTATTTGTGAGCATATTCTAAAACCGTCTTTATTAATGTCCCAAGGTAGTAGAGCTTTTCAATGCCAAACGGTGAGAAATAGCAAAATCGGCATTATACTTTTCTATAATTATTACATTTTTCTTTTTTTGTAAGTGAAACAGAGGAAATTCAGTTGTTGATGGGCAATGCTCAAGGGAAGAGAACTCCACTTTAAAGAGATTGAGAGCTCTTTAATGCCATCATGATTTTGATAAAAAAAACGTGATTTTTTTTTTTTTTTTTTTTTTTTTTTTTGGCAATTGCTGAAAAGCATAAATTTTTCAATGGCAGCTATCATATGCCCACGGGTAATTTTAATGAAAACCTAAATGATGAGTTGCATGGCAGTAACCCCGTATACAAAAAGGAGTTTCATTGAGGGAGTTTATGATAACCACAGACAGACACACGCACACATTTTACAAAATTTCTTTTTTGATCTCGGGTAGAAATGCAAAAAAAAAAAAAAAAAAAAAAAAAATAATAATAATAATCACTGAATGAAATACTTTAATAACCTATATTACACTTAGGATATTTAAAAGTAATACAAATCTTCAAACACCAATTTATACCCAATTGACTTCAAACCTTATCTTTTAAAAATATACTTTATTTCAATAATCGACTTAAAATAATACTTTGTTTAGGTTTAAAAGCTTCCCTTGAAGAAAAAATATTATTTTATTATAAATATAACTGATAAGATAAAACAAAATACGTCGTGTGTTTCAATATTTCTTTGATGGCCATTCCAACAGGAAATGAAAAACTGAACCATAAATTCAAGACATACTGAAAAACGCATGCTTCTACATCAACGAAAAATGTCAAGGAATATTTCCATATCTGATATGTATATGCCATGCATCCATTTAAATTATTCATCATCTCCTTTTCCAGATTTTGAAATATATCCTTCAGGGAAAACACGTATATCCTTTTCTGAGACAAAATGGATCGATTTTTTAAGAAGCGCAGAAATCACCATTGCGAGTGATTTCGAGATTCTGAGGGAAGTCTCCTATATAGAAATTATGCTAGGATGTATGCGTCAGAAACTTTACAGTGAAGTTAGTTTGGAAATTTGGTAAGTCTGTGAAGTGAAGAAGTTATCATAAGAAGGAAATAGTTATTGAATGGATGTATGGGGTTCATTCGATATTTATTGCACATAACAAGATAATGATATTTTTGAGAATATCTACGATCTAAGTTTTATATAGTGTCGGCGTTGAGTAAAAAGAGGCATACAACACAGCGTAAAATTTTTCAGGTGATCAAAAAAATATTCTAAAGGTATAATTTAACATAAGGTTAGTGCTTTTACATATCTCCAGGTAATATAGCAGAATTGGAATATGTCTGGAACAGAGGTTCCGGAAGATTGTTCAATTCTGGTTGAAACTCGAGTATCGTTTTAAAATGCACTAAAATTTTAAATAAACATCTCAAAAACGTATTTTTTGTCATCCAAATTTTCTTACATAAAAATATTTCAATTTTAAAACCATGTATCGACATTTCAAAATGTCCAGTTTATATTATCCACCATTGGGCACGACGGCTTCATGAGTTCCACATCGGGATAGTCCAGCGTTTTCGAGATACTGTGGTCTCTAATTTATCACAATTTTTTTTTTCAGTGATCAATTTGCAGCTTTCGATAGGTCTTCTTGTACAGTTTCTAAATATAAAAAAAAAATTTAAAACCAAAAATGGAGTTATGCCTATTTCACTCTACCGACGACATGTAAACGCCGAAGATATGTCGAATGCCGAGAATTTTATAATAGTATAATACTATTTATACCAAGTCAAGTGCAGGAGAAAAACTGCATAACGTAAGCTTTCTCTCTTCTGAGACTAATTGTAATCTTTGGACTATTTCATGATAGTGTTCGAAGGGAAAATATTAAAAACAGTAAAACATCTCAATGGAAGTGAGAATTATTTTTTAAATTTAAAATTGGCATCTGACATTCAAAGGACTTAAGTGTCATATAGATAGGTGAAATAGATTAGTAAGTACATATGCATACTTATATACCTGTATTTCATATTATCGTTTAAATGTGGTATTTTGTGCAATTAATAAAATTTGAACTTGGAAATATTTTATTATTTAAATTTAATTTTATAACTTAAATATCTTTCACGAGGTAAAAAAAAGTTGTTTCATTATTTGTCTCCGAAACTCTAACTGAAAGAACTTCAATTTTATATTTATTGCATAAAAAATGACTTTCATTGAAAAGTCTTTAAAAATACATACATCAAATGCCCGTAAATCAAAGCTTCGAAATATCACAGCTTTTTTTTTTTTTTTTGCTTTTTTTTTTTTTTAATTTTATTTTTCTATATTTTCATTTATTCCATGGCGTCTCAAAAACAATAAACATTTTTGAAAAATGCATTAAAATAAAATCGTGACATGATAGAAATATTGTTGCATTCTATTTGGGAATTTAGAGAAAACTACTCATTTAATTTTTAAAAAAAAATGCTACTGAATGAAAATATTTAAAAAAGATTGATCTCTGAATATGTTACACTGCTACAAAACGATGTTTTGAAAATAATTACCATTTTCATGGTGGTTTTATGACATTCCATAACATGGCTCAAGTGAAACGATGTTTTGCATATTTTGCAACATGTCCAGATAATTCATTTTTATTTTTAATTGTATAAATCACTGGATAATCATTATAATACATTTGGTGTTATATTATTTTTATTCCGTCTTTAAATATCTTCTTATCTTAAATATCAAATTAAATTATAAATGTATACATACTAATTTACAAAAGATAAATTCATCTTTAATTCAAAATTAAACTAATTACAGAGTTTTCTAAAAAAGACTGCCCTATTTAAAAAATGAATAAAAAATGTATCACGATAAAAATGTATTTTACTGCATTCCATTTCAGAAACTAAATTTTATCTCACCAATTATCAAAATTGTTCATCAACAGATGGTACTGTTAATTAAAAAATTAGACGGGTTTCTACTAATTTTTCATTCTACACCGCCATCTGTTGGTGAATTTTGCAACTGTTTTTGAAGTTAGAGGAATAAAATTAAGTAGTTGTCCAAGAAAAATATCAAATAGTACACTTCGATCGTTTCCATTTTTTAATGCTTCTTCAAATGTGCCAGTACTTTTTAGAATACCGATAAATTTACACCAATACTGAAATTATAGACACATATTCTCCTTTTTTATCAGGTAATTCTGAAAAACAAAAACAAATTCCTGTAACAAATCTTAAGTTTTTCGAACTTAAATCGACTCTTCAATTAAAACACGATACATATATATTGGCAGCGAATTGGAAAAATTAAGTGGGAAAAAGAGAACTGTAGTACTTTTCTAGCATCGTGTGATGACATAACTCTGTTTAGGTATTTTAATAGGCACTGAATTAGAAATTTAAGAAAAATATATATTATCTGTCAAGTTTTGATTTTGTTCACAGGTACATGAGTTTTAAGAACTATTCAAAAGTTTATAAACGGTAAATCAACTTCTGGAATAACAAAATACATGATATTGACTTTTATAGAATATTTATCAATAAAAAAAAAGTTATTTGTTGATTATTACTCGTTCCCTTTTTCATTTCAATTTTCTTTCTGGGGGATGAGGTGAGAAAGAGAAAAGATATCTACTTTCCCATTCTCTATTTTTATATCGCCAGCCCAGATTGAGTAATGCATGTTCTGACTGATGTCAACATTACCATTTAATGGTTCAATAGACAAGAGCAGAAGGAATGACAACTTATCATTAATCTTATACTGTATGGCATGATATATTTCATACATTAGTTGTTACTATAGTAGGGATAAACTTCAACATGAAAAATGTACCTTGACTGTTGTGATGCTTGAAGCATCTTTCATAGATATTAAGATACCAAATTATTATTATAGCATTGAATAATTATTAAATTTTTTTAAATTTCTCCAGCTTGACTAATATTAATATAGAAACTTATAATTGAGAACTTGAAGCTGGGATATTGCTTTTAAATGAAAAATAAAAATTGTCCTCATCTCTCTCTCTCTCTCCTATACCAATATATTGTTTATTTTCTTCAATTTAAAATGATCATACTTTCTTTAAACTACGAAGTGCTTGCATTATTCTTCCAAATTTTACGTTTATATGTCATTATTAAAATAGCTTATATAACTATAAACTTACTTATCAGAAAAAAACAAAACATTCTCAAATGCAAAATAAACCATTTTTTTTTTTTTTTGCACATCGTCTAAGATTTACCAGCTAAGATTGAATGTTTTTATATCTTATAGCAAAATGCTATGAACAATTTCCAGATTTCCATACAGCTTTGAGCACATAGTATCTTCAATCAGATGCTTCAAGATCAATTACCTAATCAGAGATAAGCAATTGCGATTAGAAGATTGCAACAGATATAACTTGATCGTATTTGGTGGATCGCATACAATGATGAGCCTAATTAATTAATACAAGACAATGGTATTGATGGAAATGAATACATGTTAAATCAGCAAATGGGATAATTGGAAAAGAGTAAAGAGATTTATTAAGATCTCTGTTACAAACTATTTCGTGATAAAAAGAAAATTGCTCTGGCAAGTGAAACTCTAGTATAAATTTCTAATATTTACGAATATTTCGTTTTTTAACATTTCTCATTCTGGGGGATTGTAGTTTTGATTCTTAACAAACACCTCTTTTGAAAATAAAAAAAATGGCATCTGGAGAGATTTAGAACTTTCTCATCCTAAAATAAATTGATAGGATAGAATCAAAATAACTCATCAATTTAACAAATTTGTCGTTATCAAAAAATTAAAAATTACGCCAAATTGCCAATTTTGGCTATAATTGCTACAAATGTAGTTTTTAGTGTCTAGTCTTTTCAATGAATTTTGACCCCGTTACATGATTTAGGATTTGTAAAAACATATTACTACAATAGTGTTGAAGCTTTTCAATTAAAGAAGTTTATTTCAAGCAAAAAGGACTTGTTTGAATACAAAAAATATAATTGAAACTGGTGATTAATCACTTAACATTCATTGTTGTAAATTATTTTCCCTGACTTCCTCTTTGTCAGCATCTTACAGAGAACGAAATTCTGAGCTTCCATACCTTTGTTTACTTTTGAAATTTTCTTAGGACTCAATTGAGACCAACCGCATACAATTTTCCAGGTTCATTCAGTACTTTTAAATCGAGTAAATTTCAGCTTGACAGGCTTATCGAGTAGACATATATACACCGCGTTGCATAATGATAGAACCACCATGTATTTTCAGCCTAGCATACAGTAATTGGAATAAATTATTGAAATAAATATTTTTAATGAAAATATACAAAATAAGAATGACAATAACAAAGTACAAACATTATTCATGTTTATATTTTCATGTAATAAAATAAAAAATAAAAATTTTAGGTTGCAAAATGATAGTACCACCCCTACTTTTTAGTGGAATAATCGATCCCAGAGAAGCATGCGCAGTTGGGTTTCAACAAACAGGTATATAAAAGCTTCGTTTGATCAACTTACGTAATATTACTTGCATTTATTGTGAGCACGCTTAGTTTATTGATTTGAAAAGATGTCACTAAGTATGGGTAGGAAAAAAACCGTTATCTGATTTTGAAAAAGGACAAATTGCGGCTTTGAACCAAGCAGGATTGTCTTCACGGAATCTAGCAAGACATATTGGGCGTTCACCACACGTGGTAAATAATTTTCTACATCTTGGATCCAAATATGGGACACAGAAATCCACTGGAAGACCTCGAAAGCTAACAAAGTGGCAAGAAAGGTTAGTTGTAAAGAAGTTAAAAGCTGGTGAAACATTGAACAGACTATCACGAGACCCCACCATCAAAGTTCACAAATCAACTTTATCCAGAATAGTTCGGCGGAACGAACATCTTGAGTACACGAAAATGAAAGCGCATCCGAGACTTACAGATCTTCACAAACGAAAAAGGATGCAATGGGCTAAAGAACACATGACTTGGAAAGAACAGTGGACTCAAGTAGTGTTCAGCGACGAAAAAAAATTCAATCTAGATGGTCCTGACGGGTGGGCATTCTATTGGAATGATCTCCGAAATGAACCACACATTTTTTCTAAGAGACAGTGTGGGGGAGGATCGTTAATGGTTTGGTCTGGATTTGGCAATGTTGGGCGGACTAACATTGCCTTCCCTACTGGTCGAATGAGAGCAATAGACTATCAAGACCTGTTGGAAGAAAATTTGTTGCCTTTTGGAGAAGAAATTGGAGGTCCATTTTGGAAGTTCCAACAGGACAATGCTAGCATTCATGTTGCAAACTCATCTTGGGAATGGTTCCTGGACAACGGAGTGCAGGTAATCAAATGGCCTGCTTGTTCTCCTGACATGAACCCCATGGAAAACGTCTGGGGTATTCTAAGCAGGGCCGTATATGCCGACGGCAAGCAGTATTCAATGGTTCAAGAATTGAAAGACTCCATTATTACAGAATGGGAAAATCTGAATGCAGATATATTCAAACGCTTAGTCGAAAGCATGCCTAATCGAATTTTTGAACTTATAACCAAAAAGAGTGCTCTTACAAAGTATTAACTGAAAGTGGTTCTATCATTTTGCAACCTAAATTTTTTATTTTTTATTTTATTACATGAAAATGTAAACATGAGTAATGTTTTTACTTTGTTATTGTCATTCTTATTTTGTATATTTTCAATAAAAATATTTATTTCAATCATTTATTCCAATTACTGTATGCTAGGCTGAAAATACATGGTGGTTCTATCATTATGCAACGCGGTGTATATATATATATATATATATATATATATATATATATATTTACCATTTTGGAATCAGAGTTTTGGGTTTTGAGTCGAAATTCATAAAAAAAATTCAGCTCGATGCTTTGGATGTTTACTATATTTTTTACATACTGGTGAATGATAAAGTTAAATATGATATTGACTTAAAATCACCGTATTTTCTTTTGTTTCACATGAAAATTGCTGATTGGGTTGATTATGACTTGTTATAAAGCCATGTTCATCCCATTGGAAATTCAAGGAGTTGGAGACTCAAACATAAATGGTACGACAGTCCCCCATCCCCCCTCGTCTTGGCAGCTGTACCATCGGGGACTCGGTGTCTGAAGTTAACAAATATATAGTAGGGTGAATAGTAACTTATTTATCATGGAAAACCAGACTAGGCAACATTTCTCATGACCGGGTCTACAGGCAAGGAACGCTTTATAACACTTCGGAAGACACCTCTACAAAAGCCACCACTTCACCAACCAGCATACGGGGGCACATAGGACAGAATTAATACATACAGGGGCACATAGGACGAAATTAACGAACTCACCTCTTGACCTTTAACCAATGAGTGAGTTTCCGAAAAATTAGAAAAACGGTACGAAACCGAATTGACTCTCTAACCTTCAATAACTTAAACACTTTAATTATTCACTCCGACCAAAATGGGTCGAGTAGATGTAATACAAGCCTGAAATGGGGTATGTCGTATTTCCGTGTTCATCTTGTAACCCAATGAGGAACTTACACAAGTGAGGAAAATGAATATTTTTTGTATTTTCTAGTGTTATCCAACGAATATATTTGTTGTTGTTGTTTCTTATCCTCCGCCTGTCTGACGAAGTCAGACAAGATCCAACAAATTGTTGACCCTCAAAAAGTCGATGACAAGAAGTGGTGTAGCGTATAAGTCCTCTTTGAAAAGACCCAAGCAGTCCAGGATATGTTCGGCAGAGGCCTGTTGAGCTTCACATTTGGAGCAGACAGGGTAAGTTTTTCTACCCTCAGAGTACAAGAGACTCTTCGTGTGTCCACTTGCCAATTTGGAAATTGCCATTCGAGACGTTTTATCACCAATAGATACTAGTGAAGAGCCCGGTTTCTTGGCTGCATACCAGGGATGAGAGGGAGGGGTCTTCCACTTTATGGAGAGATGACTTTTGATTTTGGACTGATGCTCCGAGTATGAAAGAGCTGAAGAGGAAGGTGTTGAGTGACTGCAACCCTCCTTAGCTAAGCGGTCCGCTTGCTCATTTCCAAAGATGTCAACGTGGGATGGTATCCACTGAAAATGAACGTCGTGGCGCTTTGAAATAAGTTGAAGTTTAAGAAGGATGGAGATGCTTGTTTTGTCTCCAACTTGTTTGTTGACGAATATATTTGAGCAGTGCAATTATTTTGTATCTTTATGCTTTCAATTAATCACAAATCAAGTTTGAAATTTGCCGAAATCACAGCAAAAGTAACGTGACCAAAAACGCATGAAAAAACCATGACGGGGTTACTCAGAGATAAAGTCGCAAAACGAAGGAGAAACCACACTCTTCCCTCGTCTAAAACAGGTTTTAGACTGGTTCATTATCCGCTCGTTGACGTTTCACGCAAAAATAGCTTTTTCCCGCCAAATCGCAAAGTAAAAAACTAAATATTTTTTTAACTATCTATCCGAGATCAAATTTTTGAAATAATGGTATTGTTTTTCATGATTTTTTCTCTACTTTTATTTAAAAATAAAACCAAAAAACGTGAAAGTTCCTCATTGATGTTAATAATATTAGTTGTTTAGATTTTAACCAGTCGTTCTCTTGAATTTATTCTCTTTAATGTAATATTTTGGAAATTTAAGTCTGAGTTAGATCTGGCGTTGTTAGATGCTATATTCCACCATACGAATTTACAGGTTGCGGCCGGCGATACAAATATTGAATTTAATTTAATTATCATAGCCTGCCTTCATGACACTACTGTCGAGGAAAGAATACACAATATGTGTGAATGAGTATTTTTAAAAGAGTGTATCAAAGAAGAGCAACATTTGCTTTGAAAACAAAAGTTGTCCTTATAGTTCCTTAAAAACATCTAAGTAAGCACAATGATAAAAAGGATTGTCAGCAGTTATTGACACAAATGGATTAGTTAGTTTTTACATTCAATTACCAATTCTTCAATAAGTCAATAACGGCTGATGAGGAAAGGACATACTACTTAACGTGGATTCCGAACTCCAATGAACATCCATACTAAACTTGGGATTCAAACAAGGCAGTTTTGATAAGCAAGGCCACAGTGTTAACCCCCCCCCCCCCCCATCAATCAATCGAGACAATAAAAGAAATAAAAAGAAAAAGATAGAAACAACATAAAAAGAACTGTAATCATATTTACGATAGGCCAAAGCAGTAATCATACAGCAATTATATGGGCAATGCAAATGTTTGTAATCTGACATAAATTTAATAAAAATTGTCTATCTGAATTTTTATTCTAATTCAAATTTCAAATCAAAAGTTATTACTAATAATATCAATTGAATTAATGACAAGAGTAGTGTCTTTATTAATTAACTATTGAAAGCTCTGAATCTCATATTTTTCTTCAATTTTGCCAGTCTTAGATCCGTTGGTGAAAATATTTAATACTATTTATAATCATTTGAAATTACAAGTGTTAAAAGAACATAAAAATTGAAATTTTTCATCAATATTTTAAAAACAAAATTTATTTTTATTTAACAATTTTTATTATGTTATTTGTTATTGTGCTCTCAATATGGAGTGTACATATTAAATATAAAGTATTAGTGCAAAGTGATTATTTTCTTAATCTTACAATGTAGACGTTAATGAATTATCCTTTTGTCAAATATCATTTATAAGTAATCAATACTGTGCTCAAATACTTAAGAATATTTCATTTAAATAGAGAAAAAAAATTCCAAAATTCCTCTTTTTAAATCTTTTCATGATATTTGTTTCTTTATATTACTTTGTATTCGAAGAATAGAAGTTTGAAATATTCAAATTTATCGCATAAAATTTTGATTTTATTTATTTGCATATATATATTAGTTGGCATTTATACGCTCATACCAAACTGTGATTTAAACACAGCTGTATTTAATTAGTAGGAAAAAACATAATTAACATCTTTTATTCAACGTTAGAAAATAAAAATTTCAAATAATTCATTATTTATTTTCTTTAGATGATTTTCTACTATATATTAGCAAAACTTTTGTTGAGTTCAAATAAATTGTATTTTATGATCAAAAGTAAATTATTAACAAAATTTAGTTTTAGTTTATATTAATTTAGTTTTCCAAGCAGACAGTGCTACAATATATAACTTTCTAGACAGTTTAATGCAATATAAGCAACTAAAATATAGAAAAAAATTAAAAATTTTAACATGTAATGTTAACGTTTTTATTTTGCTTCATAAAATAGTTTCACTGATTTCCCAAGTCATTCTCAGTTTGCATTGCTTTAAATAATAAAATATTTTAGTAAATAAAAAAACTAACTTCGTAAACAATTACCTTATAACTGAACAACATTGGTATCCAGTGCAGAGTATACTAAAATACACATATTTTATTCATGAAACTGGAAAAAAATATGAATTGAATGAGCATAACATATATACGGTTAAAATATTACAGTGGCAGAGTATTGAGTATAGCATAAAAAACCATCTACATATTGTTTGTCAATAGAGAATGTATTCTTCTCAAAAGATATCCTTATTTCTCTTTCAAGAAATTCATTTTTTTTTTTTTTTTTTTTTTTTTTAAATTGAACAAAAACAACCTTTCACCAAGAATTTTGTTTTTGGAATTTTCACCAAAGCAGAAAATAGATTGTTTTTGTGTATAATAAAACTTTTTATCAGGGGAAAACCTCCTGAATCACAAACTTTTTCTTTACTTTGGAATTCCTTTGTGAATGTCTTACTTTCTTGAATTGATTAAGATATCATACGTCTATGGAATAATTGTATTAAGAAATGTACTTTGTGCTTTCATAACATCAGAGCGTGGGATATCCAAGAATCTTTTATATTTGCAAGGAATATATATCATGTTTGATTCAATTTTTAGAAGAATTTTAATGCACATTCAAATAGAAAAACAACTTTTTTTTTAAGGTTTGCAGTGAAGGTGTGGATTTTTCATTGCATTGTATTTTATTTCCAAATGAAATATTTTTTGAAAACTTGCCTGCACCACGCTAAATATTAAGAAGTAGATACTAAATATTTAGAAATGTGGCCTTTCCACCGTTCAGTATTTCATAATCATATAAGGTTATTCTTTTGGATGTTTAAAAAATAAAGCCTAAATTTCAAACTTTGAAATTTCACCAGGAAATCTATTGATATTGTTACATTATTATTATTTAAAAAAAAAAAAAAAAAAAAGTAATGGTATTTTCGATGAAAAGTACAAAATTTTTAGAGATAGAGCCACTATCTTGTATTTTAGGACGTGTATGTATTAGTCCTACAGATCTCAGGCCGACCAAACGGTATAGTGGTTATCGTGCTAGCTTCTAGACCACGAGGTTGCGGGTTCGAGTCCCGTGTTAGGCATGGGTGTTTGTAAGTGTATGTTGGTTTGTCTAATGACGAATGTTTCGGCGCATTATAGCCCTCGGGTTGCTGACGGTGCCAGATAATCTGAAAACAACCAACCAACCAACCTACAGATCTCAGTAAAACACGACATGGATTATTTTAGAAAAAAACATTTACATTTTCTGTATGAAATAAAAACTGGATAGTCTAGTATAGTCTATTAGTATAACTGCTTACCTTGGGTGAGTAATTAATAATTGCCAACCATTTATCTAATGAAATCTTGTTTCTGAAATCTAGAAATGCTTATCTATGCTTTGCTACAATTGTTATTCAATACTGTTTTCGATCTTTTTCATTAGACTATAACAGTAATTTGAGCAACTACTTTTTCTAATACATCATTAACCATATTAACCCTCTTGCTATAAACTCCTTGAGTTATATAATCTTTCAATCTTCTGTGTCGGTGATAAGAATTTGTTTTTCTAATCTTTGTCAAAAATAGCATTTGAAATGACTGCTGTTCTCTTTGAATCATTTTCAATGTCCGAACTATCTTTAGAAAGCACTAAAGCCATTTTGCATTTTTTTAAAACTGACAATCTTACAAAAAATTTGAGAGAAAAAGTCAAGACATCAAAAGCTTTTTTTTATTTAAAAAATAAATTTCTTTTTCATTGATTTTCTCGTAGTCATGAAGCTTCTTAAAAATAACCAAGTTGTTATTTGGAGCAACAGTTGAAAGAAGGACAAGAAACATAATTTCCAGATCGATGCAGGAAATAAAGATTGCAAAATCTATTATTCATTTTCGTTCTCTTCACTACGTGTGAATTTCTCCTTGAATATTCAAATTTTGATGGTATATACAGATTTTATCATCCTATTCTGTAAAGTGCACCTTAGTCTATAAAATTTACCAGTGAAGATAGATAAGACCAGAAGAAGGAGAACTGTCCATGAAAATTATTACATAAATTACCTGAACTTACAAGGAGTTCAGGTAAAATATTGCACATTTTATCTGAACTCCTTGTAAACTCTACGATGTTGTCAGTATCGGGGCATTTTTTTTTAGCAAAATCGACTGATTTTTTGCTTGCGGTCTGATATATCTGTGAATATGTCTGTGGTGGATGTAGTGTATTTGATCTTGCCAATGGATGTCCAAATCAAATTGAAGTGCCTGAAAAGAAACTACAAGAAAGTCTAACAAAACATGTTGGATATGCAGATTCTAACACAATTTTGTGGATATAATCTCTGTATTGCAGATTAAAAAGGCTGTTGTCAAGCTTTTGTTCAGTCAAAATGCATTATTTTCTCTCTGACCAACGTTGGAGTCCGTCAAATTGAACCACTTAACTTTTACATTTTCTATTATTACTTTTACATATTCTATTAAGTTCAGGTAAAATATTGCACATTTTATCTGAACTCCTTGTAAACTCTACGATGTTGTCAGTATCGGGGCATTTTTTTTTAGCAAAATCGACTGATTTTTTGCTTGCGGTCTGATATATCTGTGAATATGTCTGTGGTGGATGTAGTGTATTTGATCTTGCCAATGGATGTCCAAATCAAATTGAAGTGCCTGAAAAGAAACTACAAGAAAGTCTAACAAAACATGTTGGATATGCAGATTCTAACACAATTTTGTGGATATAATCTCTGTATTGCAGATTAAAAAGGCTGTTGTCAAGCTTTTGTTCAGTCAAAATGCATTATTTTCTCTCTGACCAACGTTGGAGTCCGTCAAATTGAACCACTTAACTTTTACATTTTCTATTATTACTTTTACATATTCTATTAAGTTCAGGTAAAATATTGCACATTTTATCTGAACTCTTTGTAAACTCTACGATGTTGTCAGTATCGGGGCATTTTTTTTTAGCAAAATCGACTGATTTTTTGCTTGCGGTCTGATATATCTGTGAATATGTCTGTGGTGGATGTAGTGTATTTGATCTTGCCAATGGATGTCCAAATCAAATTGAAGTGCCTGAAAAGAAACTACAAGAAAGTCTAACAAAACATGTTGGATATGCAGATTCTAACACAATTTTGTGGATATAATATCTGTATTGCAGATTAAAAAGGCTGTTGTCAAGCTTTTGTTCAGTCAAAATGCATTATTTTCTCTCTGACCAACGTTGGAGTCCGTCAAATTGAACCACTTAACTTTTACATTTTCTATTATTACTTTTACATATTCTATTAAGTTCAGGTAAAATATTGCACATTTTATCTGAACTCCTTGTAAACTCTACGATGTTGTCAGTATCGGGGCATTTTTTTTTAGCAAAATCGACTGATTTTTTGCTTGCGGTCTGATATATCTGTGAATATGTCTGTGGTGGATGTAGTGTATTTGATCTTGCCAATGGATGTCCAAATCAAATTGAAGTGCCTGAAAAGAAACTACAAGAAAGTCTAACAAAACATGTTGGATATGCAGATTCTAACACAATTTTGTGGATATAATATCTGTATTGCAGATTAAAAAGGCTGTTGTCAAGCTTTTGTTCAGTCAAAATGCATTATTTTCTCTCTGACCAACGTTGGAGTCCGTCAAATTGAACCACTTAACTTTTACATTTTCTATTAATGGCCAATGCTCAATTTTTTTTTATACACTGCAGTTGCTGTTGCCTGACCATTCCCGAAAGGTTAATCCTTGATTAGTCGTGCGGTTGACAAATGTCCTCCACAATCAATTTCTCAATAGATGGCAGCCAGTGATAAAAGCCTTCTTACAGTTTATTTTTCAAGTTATTTTAAAAATATTTTTTAATGTTTACTTTATTCTGTTCAATAATGTTATGTTTTTAATTAAAATACTCACTTTGGTATGTGGTCACGAATTTAATAATATGCATGAAAATTTGAATTTGGGGGACATTTGTCCCTCGCGTGACTAACAGCGATGCAAAAGGTCACCCGCCTAACCAAGGGTTAACAATACAGACCAGAATAATTATTTGCAAAGTTCAATATTTTCGACAATTGGGCACCACCTCTAAATGTATACATCTTAATATAAAAGTTTGCATGTCACAATATTTCATTACGCTGGAATTTCTCAAAGAGTCTACAGATAAAAAAAAATCGGGAATTCCAGAAAAAAAAGAAGAAAATAATTTCCTTAGTATCCCAGTAAATTTTAAAAAAGTTGATTGACACGTCTTTGCAAAAATGTTACTATGGAAAACCAAAAACGTAATACGATTATAAAGTAAGAAAAAAAAAATACAAGAACAATTTATTGAGTTAAGAACTTTAATCGAGACAAGAAACGAACTTAAATATCATTCAATTACAGCGCATCAATGTAGCTGCTTAATTCTCAGGGAGTAATTTCACTTTTGATACCAGCGATGATGTATCCTGATAGGATACATCAACGCCGGAATTTACAGGGCCTGAAGCAATACCGATTCTTAGCGATATCATGCAGTTTGTTGTAAGATATGACTTGCACAAATATTTTGAGATTGCCTTTACAGACGAAATAAAGTGTATTAAGACGAAATTATGACCACAATTCATGGGATGCGTTGCTTTTAAAATCTTTACCAATTCTTGAACAGCTGCTTGTCCTTATTTTTCTGAATTAATGGATTGAGAAAATTAAATCCTCTACTGCAGTAATAAGTTAAAAAGCCTTAATTAAAAATAATTAATTGCATATATATATTGATACTTTCAGATTAATTCTTAGAAAATAATCTTTTTATTTCATTGAATGACTCAAGTTCTTCGGTCCTACAAACCCATTTAACAATAAAAAAAAATGTAATTTCAAAGGACGAACGCAAAAGCGTTAAAATATGTATTATAATTGTTTTTAGTATTTAGGATCTTTTAGCTTATAACAGAATATTAATATTTCTTATCATGACGTGTATTATTACTTCTTTTATTTTGAAAAAATAGTTCAAAGGTACCTTATCAGTCTTGAAACTGTCAATTTTGAAACTTGGATAAAAATTTAGCAATTTATGTATAGCATATTTGTTATACAAACAAGTTTATTTTCCTGTAATATTATGTATTTCAAACTTAATTCTATTTATATAAAAACAAATTAATTACTTATTACTGTTTTTAGATTTGCTTTTTAAATGACTATTTGAGTGAAGTTAACAAAAATTGAATTCAAACTTATTTTGTGATATGCAATATTTCCAAATTTTTCAACAACAACAACAAAAAAAAAAAAATTGTAGTCAATATAATATTTTCGTACTTTGAAACAATAATTTAAGCATACTCGTTTAAAGATCAGTGCATTTGAAATAATAACTTCTAAATATTCACACAAAAAAAATAATAATAATATTAATAATTAACTAAAATAGGGGTCTTTGGTGGAAAAACATACAGCGTAACTCTGAAGTGCATCTACACAATATATCCCTTATAGATACTACATAGACGAGATACTTAGTTGAAATTTTAGTAATCTGGAGAATTTCTTGGAACTGATACAAAATCAACCACTTAGCACTCAAAAATTTTGTTGAAGCTAAAAATTGTTCAATGGATCATAGAAAAACCATTTGGAAATCTTGAAGAAATATTTTTCATCACCGCATTCTACTTTATTTTAAAACTTAACAGTTTTTTCAAGTCGTTAAGATGAGAAAATGTCAAATGCATAAAGTAGATCTAGTTTATAAAATGTTTTTTTGTACGTTCTAGAGTTGATTGTTTATGAAACTTCTGTTTCAAAGAAAAATATCTCTATTTTTCTTTATATTATTCAGGCATCATCTCAAAATATATTTAAGACGAAAAAAAAAAAAAAAAAGAAAAAAAAAAAAACATCAAATGCATCGCATTGTTTTGTATTTTACCAACTTGAATTTCCTTTCAAAACCTTTACTGATCTTGCATCCTATATAAACAAAAAACGCCAAAAATTTACTTATTTTGAATCAATATTCCATATCTTCTCAAATGCATAGCTTTATAAATGTAAATAGATATTATTTTTACTGAATAATATCTAGAATAATTTAACCGATTTTGTTCTTTTAGTAAATATTATGTGAAGCAATTTTTCGTATACCAGCATATGAATAAAATACACTAACATAGACATGTGACTTTTCTACCACTCCCCTCTCCCCCCGTCTCTTCAAAAAAAAAAAAAAAATAACAGAAAATTTCTGATGAAAAATTTGAATTAATTACAAAATTTATCTTTCAAATCAGATAAAAATATTTGGAAAGTTTGAGAGTTTTCCTTACGCTTCCCATACTCAAGCGCATGCGTTGCAAAAAAAAATTCCTTACAATGATTCCGATAAAAAAAAAATATATAATTTACAATTCTATCGACAATTAACTTACTAAAATTCATCATATCTAATACATTCAAAAATATCTTTCTGTATACCTTAAGTCTGAAGGTATATTAGTGTAATGAAATATTTAAAGTAAACAGCATATTTATTTTCAAAACGATGAAAGATTTATTCAAAAACCTTCGTTTGATGTCATATTGCATGACAAAAAAATGATTCGATCATTTCTTTAAAGATCAAAGAAATCTTGCTTGATTTTCGATATTACAGTTTGAAAAATCTTTCAATCTTCTATTCTCCGAAATAAACCAAGATAATATATTTTGTGTTATGTGTTTCAATTTCGCAACACCCACCTTCTCCGAAAATGAAATAGTTTGCGTTTTAGTACATTACACTGTATGTTGTGAAATGACACAAGATTGATAGTGTTTTTTGGTATTGAGTTGTTTTTTCCAATTTCTAAATTTCTTCTCTAGAATTTATTGTGATATAGATAAAGTACAGGATTACTTTTAACTATATCTACTCTATCTTATATTTTATAGTTGCTGAATATACGTGCTTTGTACGAAAATTACACACGTATCTTCTGCATTCTGCCTTTATAGTAATTAGTACAAGGAAAAATTCAACTTTTTGAACGTTTTAGTATTTTTAACCCTTAATAGCATTTCTTTTTACGATATATATATACATTAAGAATTGCGAAATTTAGACTAAAGTATGCGTTTTTTTTTTTTTTTTTTTTTTTTTCTTTCTTTAAAATATTCTTGAATTCATTACATTTAAAATGATACCATTTTCTTTCTGAGACTCAAAATACTTTCTGAATTACAGGTTTTGTAAATCTATTTTTGTATCACATTAATTATTTTAGTAAACTTTACACGCGTTTTCTGAAGAATGTCATTTTGGTGTTATATGACTTAACGGCAACTGTTATAACTTCATTATAAATGATCCAACTTACAAAATTCTAATTATGTTTTGTAGACAATAGTTGTGAATATGTTTCTATAAAAAAAATCTAATATATATTGTTATAAACATATTTTTTATTTATATTTTAATCTTAATTTTTTGTTAAAAACTATGTATTTTTTTAAACTTTTTATTTAAAAATTTATAATTAAATAAATATTGAATCCAAATTCACAATTATTTAAGGAAACATGCATCAATATAATATATTTTGCATACAAAAAATCAATCAAAAAATCAAAAAACCAATCATGCCTCTAAGTTAATTACAAATGTATTTATGTATGTTAGTGTAACTTCCTAATTAGTCATTTTAATTGCAATGAGCTAATTAAAAAATTAATGGGAAAAAAGTTTATATATAAAAATGCATTATTTTTACTTCTAATATACTGCCAAAAGTTTAAAATTCTAACATACAAATTAAAGAAAATCATCTGAATTGTATATGTGTTCCTTAAATCATGTGATCCATGTTTTACTATGTTCAGCTTTGGCAATATGAATACCAATACTCATTACACAGCCTCCTGACTCTATAAGAAATTGGACATTCGGATATTCCACATTTGTAATTTCTTAACTATATTTTTAACTTTTCGTCAATTTTATCGGAATCTTAATATCATAAAGTAACAGCGCACATAGTAAAATATTTTCTTTAATTTTTGAACTGGGATCATGCATTTTTTATAACTTAACAAGTGTTGAAAAAACTAACATATATGCATAATTTTTTTTTAATATATTTAAAAAAAATTATTTTTTATGGTATTTATTTGATTAAATAAAGTTGAATGATTTGATTAGGTTCTAATTGCACCAGCCACAGCTCAATTTGTAGTTTATTGGGAATTTTAATTCGCTAAAGGGTATAATTAGATTAGCGAATAAATTTAAGTAGCTTTTTCATAGAATTACGATTGAAAGTGTTTAAAATTACTCACTTTTCATAACAAAAAATAATCAAGGTTCAAAATTAAGTTCAAAATTAATTATTGCATGGATATATATTAAATCCTAGTAAGTTCTTTGCAACTAATTATTCACTTTAAATCACATCAGGTAACTGACTGATCCAAACTTAAGTTATCTCCCATGGAAAAGTCTTAGACTGATAAAAATTAGTTTCTCACAAATCAAGTTAAAAGTTTGAGATAGTGATTTTTTTAACACTGTGTACCTTTTTAAAAATGTACATAATTTAAAAAGTATATTGAATATTTTAAAGAACATATTCCAGTATCATAAACCCGCTGTTTAATATCGGCTCTACACTGGTCAATCCCAATGTAGACTGTTGTAGAGTAGCCGTTGATACGGATCTTTTCCAATCTCGCACAGTGTTGGGTAAAAATATACTAAAAGTTTTTAAATGTTTAAGCAGAGTTTTAAAATTGGAATATAGAGTTATAAGAAAGTACGAAAGAGATAAAAAATATGTTTTGTGATGGGTTTGATATGCGTATTTTTTTAATAAAAATCGTGTGTTATGTAGCGATGCTCGAGTATCGGCATGGACTGTCCAATCTTCCCAGAACTATTGTCTCTGACATTGGCCAATAATACAGTGCTATCTGGATAGTGGTATATAAAGCTACCAAGTTTGAATTTATTTTAGAATAAAAAACAAAAATTGTTATGGTTATTTTAGCTAAAAATTATAATGTGTATTGGTAGCAACTTTACTAGGTACAATTTTAGTAAAATGTGTACCTATTACCAGCTTCAGCATCTTGGCTCTGTAAAAAATAAGACATTTGAAACGTTTGTCCTTTTTTTTTTTTTTTACTTGTTTAGGATGACTTATCAAATCATAATACTGTCTGTTGAGAGAATAGCTCTCGTTAAATAGTTTGGATGGTGGCAGTCAATACAGAAACAAGAATCATTGATTAAGAATATAGACTTGCAATAGGTTTGCATCCAAAAAGGTTAACGAAAATGTCGATGGACTTGTCTTATTTCCATGGATACTGACAATACTAGACACGATGGCGGAAATTATTATTGTAATAAACAGGAAGTAAGTTAGTTTTACTATTTTACATCTTTGATAACATGCATCTATATGGAAATATAGCATTTGGATATTCCACATTTGTTAGATTAACGTCTTTTTAAATCGTTTGTATTAATTTCGATTTTGTATGTGTGTGTATGTTTGTCGACGGTAGAGAAATCTCCCCTTGCCGTCATTCAATGGGGATGAAACTTGGCAGATAGATTCGATGTCAATTCATTCAGTGACAATGCATTCTATAAAATTTTGGGGGTTGCCACTTTTATTTAAAAAAAAAAAGCTTTTACGGAATACTAATAAACCAACTTGCCATCATGCAATATATGCTGAAATAGCATTTAACCGATCGTTGAACAAACTGTGTAATGTTGCCAAAATTGTTTTAATAAATAAATAAATAAATAAATAATAAAATAGTTTTAATAAATAAATAAATAAATAAATAAATTAATAAATCAATAAATAAATTAATAAATCAATAAATAAATAAATATATAAATAAATAAATATATAAATAAATATATAAATATATAAATAAATAAATAAAATTGTTTTAATAAATAAATAAATAAATAAATAAATAAAATTGTTTTAATAAATAAATAAATAAAAAAAATTGTTTTAATAAATAAATAAATAAATAAATAAAATTGTTTTAATAAATAAATAAATAAATAAAATTGTTTTAATAAATAAATAAACAAATTATATTAATAAATAAACTATAAAAGTGTTTTAATAAATAAATAAACAAATTATATTAATAAATAAACTATAAAAGTGTTTTAATAAATAAATAATAAAATTGTTTTAATCAAAATAAATTAAAGATATTTGGATGTGAGTGCATATATTCACACTCATTTTTAATGAATACATTTTGAAAAGTAGTTGATAGCATGTTTTGCTGATAGAGATGGTGTTTGCATCTAATTTTAAATTATAAAAAACAAGCATACGTTGGCAACAGAAACGGTGCAATGTAATGGATATAAAAATTGACAATGCATGTAAAAGATTTATATTAAAAACTTTTTTTATGGGTTATATTATTATCACCTTAAGTGTGGTTAATAGGGAGAATAATTTATTTTTTTAAAGTTTTTATGTTGATAATTTACTAAATACCAGAGTTGTAGCTATATAAGAAGTAAGAGAATCAATTAATGAGTTTGGCTTTAGCTTTTATATTTAGAGATAAGAACGTACTAATATAGTGAAAGAGTTATAAGGATATATTCCAAAAATTTGCGTAATACAATTTAAAATAAAGGAACTTTGCAACTGCCTAAAGGAATTGAATATTCTCTATATAGGGTTTTTTTTTTTTTTTTTTTTTTTTTTTTAGCTCAATTTAAATCCAATTTATATTCTGAAGTACATAGAAAAGGAAATATTTGTTTAAACATTACTTCTGCATATCCGTGTGAAATTGTCATGTTCAGTTAAAATGAACTGTAATAATTAGGATTCATTATACAAAGTTTCTAAACTTCTACCGAGATTACTTAACATTTTCCCAAAATTTCCATCCTTATCGCAATGGAACATTCTTATTCCACTTCCAAATTGACATGGAAGCTATGACTAATGCATTTTATTGGAGAAAATGTCTCCCGAAGTTTTCTAAATTTCAGGAAAATTCTTACAAAATGACATCAGCACGATCTAGTTTGCATATCTACTTTTATACAGAAATTTCACTTTGAGAAACATTTTGCCACAATTACTAACATAAAATCCCTAGCATTAAAATTTGCATTTTATATTTTCCGCATGAAGTAATGCAATTTAATAGTAATTATATTCCAGGTACAAAAGCAAATGGAAAATATTCAATTGTTTATTGTAAGAAATGTAATTAACTTTTTAATAATACTTAATAAAAAGCTTCAAGTTTACTGCAGATTAGTGTATCCAAAATTGAAGAAATTTTCAATTGAAAATAAGCTTTATTGTCGTGGCTTAATAATATCCTCATGAGAATGTTATTTATAATATCTTTATATTTTGAAATATGATACGTCTTTTAAATGCCTTATTATGTATATAACTTATAAAAGAAAAACACCTAAATTAAAATTTCACATCTCTAATATCGTTGAAAATTATCATTTTTCTCAAATAGTGTTTATATGTAAATTAGGATCGAGATGGGTTGAATGGCGCAGAGGATAAATGATAAACATCTCGTTTAATTCTACCATAAATGAAATTTCATAATGTTAAAGTATAATTTATTAATTCTTTGTGTTTCTTTTACAGTTGAAAGATTGTGTGTTTTGACTAATCAAAGGCAAGCTTATTAAGGCTTTTTCATATAAGAAATAGAGTTCAATATTGATTTTAGATCCTATTTGGTATGCAACACAATTGCTATTTAAAGTCATAGATTAAAGATTAGTTTTAACGGGTATGAACGGAAAATTTAGATATACATTTCTAATTAATGTATGCATAATACTTTGAAACTTATATTTGTACAACATAAGTTTTCAGTTTTATCTGCTTAATTAGATAAATTAGTTTAATTCCAGCTTAAAATATAACTATTTATTCATTTTTAGTGAATTTTTGTTAGATTTCATACAAATACATATGTTCCAATAATATCTTTTTAAAATCTTTTATATTGACTTCGATTTTGAACGTCGGTGTGGGGTGGGAAAATCTACGGAGAGCTAATTAATCTACTTGCCGTCATCCCATCGAGCTGAAAATTGACAGACTGACTCATTGTCGATAAGAATGCTTTCTATCAAATCTTGGAATTTACCACTAAAAGGGCTGCTTTTACACAAGCTAACTACAGATACATCAAAACTATTAAACACCTACTAAACTTAATACATTATGATTTTAACATGGATGTTTCTTAATATTAATATAATAAGCATTTACTTATTTTGACGACACTATCATATTCCAGTATTATATTTCCCTCTATAACATTCAGATTTTAGCAAATGAATACCGCGTCCCTTGTTCAAAGTAAGAAGAGTTACCAGGAATAGATTCAATTTCCATGCTGTTAAGTAAGAATTCCCTGAGGTAACTTCAAAGAAGAACTTTGGAGATTCAATCTGCCAGCTAGATGTAGTAGAAAGAGCAGTCCGTGGACTAAATAAAAAAAATAGTTGTTTTCCACTGGGACTATGGCGGAAAGTGTCAAAAAGATAAATTCACTTATGGCAAAAATGTATATCTTTGAAAATAGAAGATCAAAGATTAGCTGGAGAAAAAAAGTAACTTCTTAAAGTTAAGAGAAAATAATATTTTTATTAAATATATGTGCATATGTTAGGGATAAACAACTTAATAAAATACAATTACAGGATGTAATAAAAATTTCTGAATTATTTGAAAAGTTAATTAAAATAAAAATTTATCATTTGATGCATTCTACTGGACAACTATGGAATTTTATCCATCAACTTTATAAAAATAGTTACAAAATTCACGATTAGATGTCGCAGTAGGTAAACTCGGTTTAACTTTTTAATCAACAGTTTGTAAGCCATCTGTTGGTAAACTTTGTAACTAATTTTGATAATTGATGAGATTCTTTACTTTCTCAAATGGAATGAAGCAAACAATATTTTTTTTTTTTTTTTTTTTTTTTTAAATATAGCAGTCTTTTTTGGAATACCCTGTCATTAATTTAATCTTGAATTTGAGATGAACTTATTTTTTGTAAATTAGTGTGTATATGTATATATATATATATATATATATATATATATATATATATATATATATATATATATATATATATATATATATATATATATAACTTAATTTGATATTTAGAGAGTGAGAAGAACTTTAAACACAGATTAAAAATAATACTACGCAAAAAAAGTATAATGATTAATAAATGGTTTTTGAAAATTGTAGGTATTTAAGTTTTTTTATGAACATCACATGCACACAGAATTAACTTTGTCGATTTAAACGTGCATCCCCTTTGCAGCTAGAAATATGAGAAGTCAGTGATTCAATTATTGCTACATGTTCTTTAATATCTCCTCTGTAATACTGAATTCATCTTCTGTTATTCTGTCTTTCCAAGTTCCAATACCACAATCTGGTGAGGCAAACAATCTGCCGTTGATTTTGAAACTTTGATGGTCCCCATTACAGGTACTTAGTCAATTTCGACAAGTGTTTTAGACCAACAACGAATTTTGTCGACTGTAATAGTGTTAAGTGTTAAGATGATGAATAAGTAGAAGAAATTCGATTACCGACTTAACATACTTTGGACTACGAATATGACACTAGTTACATTTTAAATTGATTGATATTTGTAAGTAAAAACTAAACACTACAACTATAATTATAAAAGAGCCATACATGAACGAGTAAAAAGTTTTCGAGTAAAAAGTTTTTTCCAATACTAAACTACTTTCTGCTCACTCGGTATTCTGAAGGGAAAATTCTAATGTGTAAATAAAACAAATATTTTGGATGCTTTAACACAACTACTTATTGAATATTTGTAAAGCAAAGTGTGAAATGCAGTTATTGTGCAGAATGACTAGGCATTCCTGTTGCCATTAGGCAAATTATTAAATATGACAATTATTATATACTTTTCCTAGGCATCGTATATAATACCTAGTCATTCTATAGAATGACGAATGCAATTTAGGCAAAGTATGAAAACATTACTTTAATATTGATAACGTTTGTGATATTGAGCTTGGAACTATATACCAATAAAACACAACACTATATTAATAGTTTATGAAATATGAGTTTTAAAACGCACACACCTTACTTTTTAGACTTTTACAAGAACCAAATAATTAAGAAAAAAAAAAAAAAGTTTCCTTGGGATGAGGTACCACAAATGATAGTCCGAAATAAATAGGCGTATTTTGTTTTAGGTTCAATTGGCCATCGAAATATATCGTAATTTTTCCTTTTAGATCTCAAAACACCTTACTTCTTAGAGATTTCTACAGTACCAAGTAATTAAAAAAAATGATTTTGGGAGTGCGATTCCACACCTAAAAGAAAGAGGTACATCTTATTTTGTTGCCCTTACGGTCAATTCAACCTAAAAAAAAATACCCTTACTTATTTCGGGCAATCGTTTGTGGGATCCATCCCAAAAATCGCTTTTTTTAAATCACTTGGTATTGTAAAACTCTAAACAGTAAGGTATGCACGTTAAGTGCCACGTGATATTCCAAATGAATCGGAGATGTATCTCATACTTTTACGGTTTCTCATTTGGCATTCTATAGAATGCCTACGAAATGTGAGAAATATGAATCGTTTCATACATTGCCGTCTAGTTTTTAGGCATTCTATACAATGCCTAGGTATTCTACAGAATGCCGGATTTCACACTTTGCTGGTAACATATACATAAATGTGTAGAAGTATCTCTAAAGCGAGCAGAGAATCATGGTTTTTTTAAAGGTACATATGAAACGTATTCTTACCTTTTGAAGCAATCTATTGATTTGAATTTTCCTTTGTTCTACACTCGCATGATCTTTTTTTAAATTAAATATTACTCTTGAAAGAGAAATATAATTTTATGAAGTTTGTAGAAATTTATAAACTTATTGTTAAAAGTTTGATTAAAGAATCATTGGGAATCAACATCATTTTACTCAAAGAGAAATTTTTGCTTTCTGCAACCAAAATAGAATTTACGCATCCCTCGAAGGATTTGAAAACGAATCGCACTAGAACAAAAAAATTATTGTAATAGATCAAACAATAATTCATTGATTAAATTATATAAATATTTTGAAAAGTTTAATTTCATTCAAAATTATCTCTTTTCTTTGAGGGAACAGTTTTGATATAAATTTTTACAATCAATTTTTAAAACAACTGAAATTAATTATTTTTTAAGTGTATGATAACGTTTAAAAATAACGTGTGACAAGAACGTAATAACCTTAAATTTTCCGTACCCCAATTAATTAAGTGTTGTCATGTATAGTTAAAATAACGCTACTTTAATTAAAAATTCTTCAATGCTGATTTTGTTTGTTCGTTTTTTGTTGTTAAACTGTCTGAGTACCTTCAAAAGATTTTGTTGAAAAACAATCGCAAAGAAAATCTCTCAGTAACTATTCGAGTACGTAGTTACTAGTACACAACTAGAATAGTAATTTGTTGAGGGATCTTAACTAAAGGAAAGTTTAAAGTCTATTGATACTTGTGCTTTAAATAAAACAAATTACTTCCTAAAATTCAGAATGGTTGTTGGATGTAAAAATATTTCTGTTTATGGAGTTAAACTAAGGCAGTCTTTTATAAGTTTTATTCGATGATTTATGCAACTTACTCTGTGCAACTGTGTTCATGTATAAGTTTCATGAATGTAGTAAAAGGTGGTCAATTTAAAAGAGTAACCGTTGGTTTTTGATATTACTCTGAAATCTGGTGGATGTGGCAATATTTCTAACATTGAAGTAATATAGTTTTAGTAGTATATTCTTTTTAACTTTGTTTCATTGTGAAAGACAATTTACAACCCTGTTGGAATGTGTTAACTTTATTAGTAATGTGAAACAATAGGGGGGGAATAGGGAGGGATTGGTCATTTTTTACAAATATATATATATATATATATATATATATATATATATATATATATATATATATATATATATATATATATATATATATATATATATATATATATATATATATATATATATATATATATATATATATATATATATATATATATATATATATATATATATATATATATATATATATATATATATATATATATATATATATATATATATATATATATATATATATATTTTCAAACTATTTTCTACTCTTAAAACATTGAAATATTCAGAATAACATCTTGAAACATTTTAACACACTTTAAAATTATAAATATGATGCTAATAACTAATATATTATTATTATTATTATAAACTAATTTAAATTGTAAGAAAAATTTACCATCCCTCCTTTATGCATGGAAAGGATGGGACATATTGATATCAATATTATCATTGGTAGTGTCATGGATGGATATAAATGATTCCTCATGTGTTGACATTATTCTTATAATTGTTTGCCTTACTTGTCTTAAAAGCTTTATTTGATTTGTAACACAATTCAATTAAAAAAAAAAATTCTACAAAACTAAAATGCAACAAAATTTGTATAGTCAGCATAATTATTTGCCTGGAGGTGTCATTAGGAAACTTGGAACATGTCCCATCCTTCCTTATACATAAAATTTTCAGAAAAATAGCTTATAGATAGAAACATGCTGATTTTGGACTTAAATAACTCCTAATTTATAAAAGTGATGTTAATGAGCCTACAAAACATTTAGAACAATTATGTTAGCAACAATGAATGAGACTTGAAACGTATTGAAAATTGAAGTATTTACTTACTTTTGGTGTTATAAAATGACCTTTTTGTTATATAAACTCAACAAAACCTGCAACTAAAATTTTTCTTAGCAATAAATATGAATACATGTTTTCTCTACATAGTGCAAGAGTCAGAAATGAAAAGAAAAAGTTCTTTTGGATTTAATTGTTGGTGTCTCATCCCTCCCTACTCTCTCTAATGGAGATGAACAATGTTACTTAATCTTGTAACAATATTTTTGAAAAACTATATTTAATTAATTTTTTTCCGATAACTTTAATTGCAACAAATAGCCTCGCCATCACTTTAAAGTTTTTTTTTTTTTTTTTTTCATATTTCGCAGTATTGTTGGAGCTATTTTCAATAAAGTCAACGAATTAATTCATACGAAAATGATTAATTTTTTGAAATAAATTCATGCAGACGATTAGTTGCCATGCATTTTTCAATGAAATGAGTTTTAAATGTGTAAAAAAAAAAAAAAAAAAAAAAAAAAAAAAAAAAAATTACCACCACAACCACATGACAAGAATTGGATCAAAAAGTAAAAATAATGTAACAAAAACGAATTTTTGCATATAAAAAGTGAAAAACATGATATCCGCACATAAAACATAGACATATTAAAAAGATATGGTGTTGAAAGTCTTGTTTAATACATTAACAATGTGATTTATGCACACACAAAAAAAAAAAAGAATTATCATGTATAAAAATTCTCTATGAGAATATAGTAAACAAGGCCTAGGAACACAATCATGTAAATACACTATTATAAAACTTTAATGTTCGACACAAATAACTTCATCAAATTAACAACATAAATGGAATGTTTTAAATGTTTAGTACGTTAATAATGCTTAATAGATATAACTTCATCAGATTTCTACAAAAGTACATTTTCCTTTGAGCATTTTTTATATAAACTTAACATAGTGAATAATTCTTCAATAAAATACGAAAATCTTAGTTAAAAAGAAAATATTTTTCTAAAGACATGAAATACCATACTCTAACATTTTGTTGTGAATGTCTATATCGACTTATTCGAATCAGAATATAAATCTTTCTACTAAAAGCATACCCAGTCGCTGTTTTGTTTTTGTGCATGAGAAATTAGATAAACTTTTTTATTTCTACACTCTATACTACAAAGACTACAATAAACTATTGGATTATTGATTACGAACATTGGAATGTTTTTCCTAGTGTGCTTAAATGTTGGAAAGACGATTGTTTTGTTCCATAATAATCCATTCTTAGCGCACTTGGAGAAAATCTTTTGTTTTGATAACACCTGTGTGGTGAGGCTATGTTAGAGAAGAATTCAGTATTGGAGTATATGCATTTGTAGTTCTTCTAAAACAGGAAATAGGATTAGAATCAAAGTTTTTGTAAGGATGAAACCCTTGAGATAAAAATACTTTATTGAATTACGATTTAGAGTAAATTTTTCACTGGAAATTAAGAAATGCCCTAATTTCATTTTGAAAGTTTGTGTTAATAAATTTGTGATAGAAAGTTCTCTCATAAGTGTCAGCAAAAAGGAAAACACACGAATTTTTAGATTTCATATAAGCAAGGTTCTAAACAGAGACGTGTTATACTGAATAATATTCAAACATGTATATGTTTGATTTAATCTATATATTTAAAGTGTCCTTCAGAAATGTGTATGCACTTGTTGGTTAAGGAAATTGTCACAGTTATACTCTAATCTTTATGAAATGCTGCCCATTTGATCTTTAAAACAAGAAGGTCTCTTGTTGCTTTAGATTTTAAAAAATCATACTTTCTCCATTTAATTATACCTTGAAATCTACAGTTTTAGCTCCGATTTGAATTTTGCATTCAGAGAAATAGAAAGGTCATTTTTATACAGGATTTCGAAAAACCATTCGTATTGTACTTTCGAATTCCTAAAGGGATGCAGAAATAATTTGCGTTCTATTGAACAAATTTGTACCGAGTTTTATACCTCTAGATATCTTGACTAATACAGATTATTGGGAAAACAATTTGAATCCATGTTTTGCAGTTATGAGGAATTTTAGAATAGAGGTTGAAAGGGCACATATTCTTAATTTGCAATCCACTGAAGCAATTTGAGCCAGGTTGTACCGAGTCTCGCCAATATACAAATATTCGAGCCCAGACTTTACCAGGCACTTCAGTTTATTCTATCGTAAAAGTAGTTGAAATTGGGTTAGTTGTCATAAATATTGTAATAACTTTACTAGAAATGTACGATAGTTCTGCATTGATATTAAATTATTACAAGACATCATTTAGCAAAGCCTTTTCTAGTTTTAATTCCAGCTGTATAGTTTAATGTACTCAAAACTTTATTCAAAAACTAATTTAAAATAGACCTAATAAATTTTATTTTATTATTTTTTTTATTTTGTAAACGCGTTCTACAACTTTTTTTTCTGTTTAGTAGGGTTTTACAAAATTCTCTAGTTCTCCTTATTGAATTTATTAATTCGGTAATTAGTACTCTATTTTGTTGAAAACTCCGAAAAGCCAAAATTACATTTATAAAAATCACGGGGTGCTAAATTAGTTATTAAAAACATACGCAAAGTGACTTCAAATGTTTTATAATTTAATGGATCAAAATATTTAACTCCTACATAGTCTAATACCATTTTTTACGTTTTAGTTAATCCTAAAAAGTTTGTTACCTGAGCATTAATTTGGACACTAAACTTTTTAAGTGATATTATATATTCAATCGAAATTAATATAGTAGTAATTTAATAATTCATATAATTAAAAATATATAAGTCATTTAGTGAAATTCTATGTTTGATGAGAAAGTAACCTTTCTAAACATTTATATTTACTATCTTGTAAGACCCACAGAAAAATTTCATTGGGGAAAATGATGAGAAGAAGGGCAACATTTCAATAATTAATGTTCAACTAGACTTTATAGCAAAATACCGCAGTACTCATCTGTCCTAATGCCTCACACGGGGGCCATTTTAATACCCCTTACCTCAAGAACTGTCGTTCAACATTCCTAAAAATTCTGAAGTAGAACACCGTGAATGAATCATTGATAAAATTGTGGTAGTTACAGAACAGTTTAATTTTTTTTCTAGCTGAAGGATGTCAATATTGTTTGGAGGATGTAGTAGAAGACATTGATCAAAAACAATTTTCTCCATTAGCTGTATAATCTAAATTTTATTTTAAAAACGGCTAGATAATTTTCCATAAAAAAAAATTAAAGAGAAATATATATTTTACTAAGACCTGCAAAATACAATTTCAGTATTTCTATTCACTTTTCTTATGCACATGTTCTACTTCTAATAACTCAACGAGTAAGAAAACCTTTGGCACAGTTAACTGTTCCTCATTAACCAAATTTAAAAGTTATCATTAACCCTTAAATACATAAATATTTATTTTCAATAAATAATTATAGAATTCAATATGGAAATGGGTGTAGCAAAAAAAAAAAAAATGCATATTGATGTACTCTTATATCGCAAAAAAAGCTACTTTTTTCTTGCATAAATTTATTAGTATAGGCAAATATATCAATATTATTCGTTACTTTTACCTTGTTTCTATTTGAAAGCAATTTTCCCTGTGTGTTTTTCTTACTTTTTATATAAATTATCGAAAATTCGTAATACCCACTGAAATGAAATTGCAATTAGCCAACGGCGTCCCCAACAGTAAAAATTGTCACAGATAAAGAAATAAATTATTAAAGATTATATTTGCTTTTGGACGATACGATAAAATAGTTTTAGCAAAAAAAAAAAAAAAACCACTATGCAAAGGTTGCTACCTTGAGAGATATGAAGTTCTAAACATACAATGCAGATCTACATCGCTATGCATTTAGGCAATTGGCATCAATATGCATTTAATGGTTCAGATTTTAATGTAAAGCACTGAATGTGATAAAATTTCATCTAGTTTTGCTTTAAATAGAAAAACAATTCTAAGCAATTCTTGACTCTATGACACAAATTCTTTCAAGTGAGATACACATGAACTAGTTTTACATTTTTTTAAAAAGATACTTTAACTAATTTCCTACGACTTCGCTCAACCCCATTTATTTCAGAATATACATTTTCAAAGTTAATATACTTACTATTTTTTTATCAAAACTTGTGAATGATGTTTTAATGTAACTGAATAAATAGACTTGACTACAATAGAACAAATAAAACGTATGTTTTTTATTTTATTTTTAAATTAATTCCTTTAAAACAAAATATTTACAATCAATCACTGCCGAATGTTTTGCAGAAAGTAGGGTAGAATCTAATACTTTATTCCCTGTTAGAGCTATAATTTTCAACCTAGATTTTTCCTGACAAATCTAAAATATTCACTGTTTAACTGTAAATAACGTATCAACATAATACATTATAAAGTAAATAACTGAGAATATATATAAATAAAAGTAAAAGTTTTTCGGCATTTTTATCACTCATTTTTTCTAAAAAAAGAAATTGTCATTTTTTCATGTATACCTTTTGCAGGTTTCCAAACAACATAAATAGCAGTATGTCTACAAATAAAATAATCTTAATAAAACAATCTGATGGATGAGAGGGCTTCAAGAAAACATTACTCTAAATGAACAACTATTATCCATTAAATATTTATAAAGTAATTATCTACATAACACATTACTACAAAAGAAATAAACTTTCACAAACAGAAAAGGACAATAAAGGTGCTACAAATAGTTACTTTGAAGTAATTTTGTAGTAAGAGTAGTAGTAATAGTTACCAAGCTGCATAGTTTGCGAAAAAAGATAACTGTAAGAAGACTTCACAAATATTTAGAAAATAGGGATAATTATTATAACAATTGGACACAGCTTACTATTATCTGACGTTCACTCTATTTCAACGACAAAGCATGCTTTAAACACTTCCTACTAAGTGAATCCATCTTCAATTATAATAAATGGCATTTGTTTGTTTATTCCAGGTGAATTTTGTAATATTAGTTTGTTTAAGTTGTAATTTCCATTCCAGACATAAAGAGTAACGCGTATAATTTATTTTTAACTCCAAAAATTTTAAACTTAAATTGTATGTGCATTTTATACATTTTTAAAATTTGAAGTAATTTTTCAAGTTATATTTTCCCTATCATCGATATCTATAATTAATATTCATTTACTAATCTTTGTCTCTTCTCTAATTAAAGGGGATCAGGGACTCAAAATTTTTTAAATTCTAAAACAAATTTTTATTATTGTAAAAGTATTGCAAATATTTTTAAACAAAATTACATAAAATTTTTGTTTCTATCTTTAGTAGAACTTGAAATATTTAAATTTTTGTTACATGACAACTGTATCTCAGACATGATATTTTGAACTTTGAAGCTAGTTTTCTCTGTGATGGCTTTTTGTCCCTTTTTTGAGTTTAAATTGATATAACTTAAAAATTACTTGATATAAATCTATGAAACTTTCCACAGTTATTTTTCATATATATATTCTTTAATTTTTCTTCATGAGTTTTTTTTTTTTTTTTTTTTTTTTTTTTTTTTTAAGTTAACTTTTAAAAAAAAAAAAAAAAAAAAAAAAAAAAAAAAACTTTTGGAACTTATCATACTATGGATTTTAAACAGTTTTCACACAAAATATTTTTTTTAAATTTTTTTTTTCTAATTACTTTATTGAAAAATCATGAAGATAATTTTTGAAATGAATTATAAGAAGTAGTTTTATACAAAAATGAAGCGATTTTTTAAAAAAGTTTTTTAGATATATCAAATTTAGAAAATATCAAAATTTTGAAGTTTTTTAATTTAAAAAAAAATATTTTTAAAATTTGAAAATTTAAAATAGTTTTTAAAATTTTAAAACATCATACATTACTGCATAAAAAACTTCAGAAAAATAATTCTATAAATAAAGATTTTAGAATTTTGAGTCCCAGACCCCCTTAATACTATTTGACGGTTCATTATTAGCATAGTATTCACTGATAAGTAATTAAATAGCTTTATACATAAAATCATGTTTTAGATCTACTAAAGGTTCATTTACACTCTACCAGTCGGCGTACTAGTTGAGATAACCAGTCTGGGGTATCATGGGACATCACCTGGTTACTGAATGAAGTAGATCAAACATTTTCTATGTACCGAATCTAGAAATTGCCATCCTCCTATCACCTATACTTTCACGCAACCACCGACAGGCGGTTCAGTGATCGCTTCTTTGACGTCACATAAATGTCAATTAAAACTGGAATTCTGACTGGTAGCGTAAAAATAAACTTAAAGAAATAGCAGTGCATCTACCCACTATTTGCATTTATTTTTCCAAATGTCGTATTCCCGATTAGATTAATTATAAAATAAAATTCCACTTTATTCCTTTTAATAAATTAATGAGTACTAAATAATCTAATAAGGATTTTTCGAAATTCTCAATGACAGATCTTCTTGTGTTAAAATAATTCAAATAACTAATTACACGATTAGATATTGGCTAATACATATTATAAATAGATTAATACATTTGAGCTTCGTTTTGAAATTAGCTTCAGGCACAATTTTACATACTTATTTATATCTTTAATGAGAGGAACAATGTTAATTATACTGAGAAATATAATAATTTAAAAGTAACACGTAAAAATCAAAGTAATCCTTTATGGTCTCTTTTAAATCTACAATCTCAAAAATATTTCAGCTCCGCATCATCTAGTATCTAAATCAATTAACCAATAATGTATAGAAGATTTTTGTTATGAAATAAGCAACTACTATAAGATTTTTAGAAAAGTTCCTTCAAGTACTAATTTCGCTATCTTACTGCAACTCCAAATTTCGCTTATCCACTAAATATAAATTGTTAATTCCGTCTGATCTTTAAACGTAATATTTAGAAAAAAAAATATTTCTAAGCTTTGAAATTTACTAATTGTTCAAAAATTAAAAATGTCTCAACCATTAAAAGATTGCTCGCATTTAAAGCTTTTACAAAAATCTTTTAATGTAAAGCAAAGACATTCATTGATTGTGTCTTTACTGTCAAATCCATATTTTTAATCTTGAACAGAAACTTTTAAATGGTAGGAAATAATCAGTCTCAATAATGGTAATTAAACTTTTTTTTGTTTCCAATAGGAAACTTTCTTGAGTGATATTGCTGATAAAGATCATCAACTAAATTGCTCGAAAGCAATCTTGATATAAGTATATCGTAAAGCAATCTTGATTATAAGTATATCGTAAAGCAATCTAATGATTAAAAAACATGAAGCATTACAAAAAGCTCTTCGTCGTTCTGTATGATTTTAATGACTTGTTTTTAAAGAAAGAACAAGGTATCTTTGATATCATTGATTGGTTGACCGGTATCTTACTTGCAGCGAAACTTCATCTGAAAGAGATGTTGAGTTTTTCCATGTAATTTAACATTATATTGCATCATTTTCTTTAAATGTAACATCGTTCATTAAAGTATTCTTACACAGAAATGTTTTCATCGTAAACACATTTAATTTTTTTAACTTCAGGTTCTCTTAATGGTTTCAAGTGTATACTTTTATTACGTCTTTAGATATAGATGTTGGGCATAATTCGACTTAAATTGCAGCCTGAAGCCTGTTAAAATCAACAGATGATTATAAAACTTTGTACATGTACTATTGGGACAATGACGAATTTATTTGTATATTCTCAATTATTTTTTAAGTAAATGAAACATTTTGCTTTAAAATTAAAAAAAAAAAAATATTTCACATTTTCACAAATGATTTTTTCAAGGATAACAATTTTATAATTGTGTTCATTAGATTAATCGTTTTTCTAAATCTTTTCCAATCATTCAGTGTAAAAAATGTACTTTCATGTAGCGATTTTATCTGATCGTAGGTTCTATAATATTTTTTTTAGTTTATTGTTTTAATTTTTTTAATTATTTTTCAATGATTTTAACAGCATGTGCATCATATGCCATCAAGGTAACATCATTACAGCAATCTTTACATGGTTGTAATCAGTTTATGGACGGCATTTCTGCATTTACATTAGCAGTTTTGTAAAAAATGCATGGAAATCACTAAGAAAATGCTCTTTGGATATATAATTAACGAAGATTAATAATAATGATATTCTTATCTGCACGAACAACTATTTTTGGGTTACATGCTGTAACAGTTATAATTATCTACGTTTAGAATAAATGCTTTCATGAAGTTAAGTTGACGTATTTGATTTTTATTCAAGATGAGAAACACTATCTCATTAAATTGTTGATCATTTGATAACAATTTTCGTCTTAAATTTTTGTGAACTTTACATAGTACTAGCAATAATTTTCTCTTAAAATAAATAATTTAATATAGGGTGTCAAATTTAAGATAATTTTTAACATATCACTAAAAATACACAATGAAGCAAATAACATATAAATTTTCCTGCTTAAGTAGTTACTTGTATCTGTAAAGAATATTTGTAAATGATTTTCATATTTTAAAACAACTTATAAATAAACATTTTAGAACCATCAAATAAACATTATAATGTAATAATTTTTAAACTTAGAATCAAAAAAATCTTAAATACTTTTTAATTCTATGTATTACCTAGATTAGATTAAAAAGTGTCGCTCAAAAATTTACTTACTTATCGGAAAAGAATGTATGGTGTAAAATGACATTTTGCAAAAAACAGGTATTTGAACTTTTTAGAAAATGACATAATTTAAAATAATAACAAAGAAACTAATCGACACCTAATGTAATAACCTTGTTCACTTCATGAGCTATTTTTACAATTTTGTATTCTAGCACGTAGTATCATAATTGAACTAACAAGTATATTCAAAAGGAAATACTAACACCTGCTTTCAAAATTGAACACTAGCACGTATATTCAAAATTGAACATTACCAGGTAAATTTTGTAATGACCATTAGCAAGTAAATTCAAAATTCAATACTAACATGTATACTCAATATCAAACACTAACACGTATATTCAAAATTTAATTCTAACAAGGATATTCAGGATTGAAAAATAACAAGTATATTCATACTTTAACATTAACAAGTTTATTCATAAATGACATTTACATTTGTGTTCATAATTGAACATGAACACTTACCCTGGTAGCACAATAGTATTGGCCAAAAATGGAAACAGGGTTTCTAGAGAGATTAACTAATTCTGTCAGCTTCTTCAGGATGGTTCCAAAATACACAATTTTTTTTTGTTAAATAAACATCTCACAACATCTCATAAAGTATTATTATTATATATATATATTCCCCCCTCCGTTCTTTCTTATAAATAAAATATTTCCATTTTAAAACTGTTTATCAACATCATTTCAAAACTTCCAGTATATTTTATACAGCATCCAGTTAATTAACTTATTAAAGATATTAACTTAACTTATCCGTGTAACAAAACGGCCATTTCACATTGTTCCACAGCGGGATTACTCAATGTCAAACTATATTGCTCAACGTAATTATGCTACTGGGGTACATTCAAAATTAATCACTAATACGTATATTCAAAATTATAACGCTAACACGTATATGGGTCATTCCATGTCAAATCAACACGGCTCCCAACCCGACCCCTTTAGAATTTCATAAAATTTGGTTCACTTATTAGATTCATAGAGAAAAGAAAAAATGCCAAATATTAGGTTTTAATCTCGTTTGGTTTCCAAAATATAGAGTTTCAAAAATGGACCAAAAGTGCAAAATTTCGTATTTCTTGCTTTACATATTTGGGTATAATTTTTTCCCTAATTATCATAGAATATTAATTTTGGTGTCAAAAGAAAGAAAACGATTTTATCTTTTAAATGATGTATTATTTACGTGTATTTTTTTAAATTTTCATTTTAAGGTCAAACAATTTGACCTTTGACCTTGAATATCTCAAAAAAGGGTATTTTTATTTTTTTCAAAAAAATATATATTATTCTTACATCAATTTTCTACACAAATATATTAGTCTCATTTTGGGACCGCAATGGGATGCCAAGTTATAAATTTCAATCGTAACTGTAGTCCCACTCTTATCCTACAAAAACTGTTTATATGTAAATAGATTTTCCTTTTAAAATCTCTTTATATACATGTAATGCGAATAAAACTTTAGCCTTAATTATTTGCTAAAAATTATGATTATTTATTTTTGATTTGTTATAACTTTTTAACTTTAAGAGCAAAAACTAATTGTTTACTTATACATTGAAAAAATTACATTTTTTGGCATTGCATTAAGTATCCAAACATCGTTTGCTATAAAATTAAAAAACATGACCTAGATAATTGGTAATAATAAGCTTTTGAGATAATTATTGAAAAGGAATGTTGCATGCAATCAGAAACATTTGTTCATACAAATTATTAGGAAAATATCATATTTTAAAATTAGAAAACAGAAATACTTAAAAATTTTCTATTGATACATTATCTTTAAACTATTGTTGAAGCTAATTAATCAGATGCATAAGTAACTTCCTTACATATGTAACTTATATTAATTATTCTGACTCTTTTTCACTTGATTCATTGCATAGGTAATTATTAATTTTATAATTTATTTTTTTGTTCGATTTTTTTTCGACCATGGAATTAGAATACATTTTGCACATAAGTTGGTTGATAGAAATGGGTCTGAATGCATGAAATTTTTGAGTACCTGGAATAGTTCGAGTGGTTAAGAATCGTTTCTGAAGGAAGGTTTTTTCTCTTTCATACTGTAAGGAAGTTACATATGCAAACTGCATTCCTTCAATATCGGCAGTTGCCCATTCAAATAACTGTCGTGAAGTCATTTTCTTATCTTTAAATGGGCGCTGCAAAATGGCACGAGCGGCTAGCCTTTTTATGGTACCTCCAAAGCAATCTGAAACTCCTTTACCATGGGCAGTGGCAAAAAAATTACATTCTGCTTGAATTCCAAAATCTTTTTTATGTAAACACAGGTTTATAATTTTTTTTTCTTTTTTTGTAGTGAGAAGTTGCAACATCAGATTAGTACAAAAGTTTGTTAGGTTTCACATTGATATTTTTTCCGATGAATTCTATCAAATGCCTTTGGAGTAAGTGAAGTGCTGTTGCGTCATGGTGGAGACAGTCAGAAACTACTACGAAATTAAAATTGTCTACGACTTGGTCAGTGTCTTCTATAATAAACCACAAATGGATGTATAGTCGCTTGCGAATTATTCAAGTGGAATCCTTGAATTGCATCTTGAAGAATAAAGAAGTAAATTTCAGAAAAATCACAAACTACTACATATTCACCTGATTTCAGATTTTGTTTACAAGCACTAAAAAAAGACGATTGTTTCTTAGCAATGAATGAATGCCGTATAAGTTTGGTATGTTTATTTAGAAACGAATCAATAAAGTCATCACAAGTGCTCGACAAAGTTTCAAGGGTAGATCTGTCAACATTAATCCACTGCTTGTACGTAATTCTTGTAATCCCATTTTCATCAAAAAGGTCTTCAATGTACCCCTTAAATTCTTCGAACTTTGGGCAATTGCTGCACTCTCCCAAGTAACATATTGTTTTGGGAGGATTACAAACAACTTTTGATGTACAGGTTTTATAGGAATCTAATGGAGTTTCAATTTCTTTACTTAATTCCTTCAAATGAGATCCTATTAGCATTAGTTTCATATTTTCATGGATATGACAAACACAGACGGTATGTGTTCCGCTTGCTTCTGCCAAAACACAGACCGATTTTACAGATATTTGGAACACGATATCTTGTTTTTTTTTTATGCATCCAAAAATAATATTGAGTCATCTGTTTCTGCATTTAAGGGCCTGTTGAAGTAGAAATATAAATAAAAGCAAGGGCATACCTAGATATTGTTCGGAAGGGGATATGAAATTATACGTCACCAAATCACTATAATCCTTTTAGTTAGTAATACAGAGTATAATTAGTAATTCATGTAACAGGTATTTTTTTCTACATACGTTTAGAAATTTAAAAACATTTGAAATAAATTTACCATTTAAAAAACAATCCTTTGATTTTTGCGTTCTAATATCTAACAGAAAACTTCGGGAGGGGATATATTCCCATATACTTTACCCTGGCTACGCCACTGAATAAAAGAATCAAGATGAAAATCTTCACCATTTCCTTCCTTTTGAAAACTAGTCAATTTACACTCGATTGCCTGTATATTCGGCCGACCAAATGGTATAGTGGTTAGCATGCTAGCTTCTAGACCACGAGGTTGCGGGTTCGTGTCCCGTGTTAGGCATGGGTGTTTGTAAATGTATGTTGACTTGTCAAATGACGAATGTTTCGGTGCATTATAGCCCTCGTGTTGCTGACGGCGCCAGATAATCAAAATACAACCAACCAACCAGCCTGTATATTCGACTGCATTAGGATATGCGAATATGGGATTCTTCAGTTCGCACTCAAAGACGATTATTGCGTGGAATTAAGGACAAGAGTTCACATTTGAATTTATATTTTGGCATCCCATTGCGGTCCCATTATGAAACTAACGTATTTGTGTAGAGAATTAATGTGAGAATAACATATATTTTTTTGAAAAAAATAAAAATACCTTTTTTTGAGATATTCAAGGTCAAAGGTCAAATCCTTTGACCTTAAAATGAAAATTAAAAAAAAATATCCATAAATGATACATCATTAGAAAGATCAAATCTTTATCTTTTTTTTGACACAAAAATCAATGTTTTATGATAATTAGGGACAAAATTATAACCAGATATATAAAGCAAGAAATGCGAAATTTTGACCTTTTGGCCCATTTTTGAAGCTCCGTATTTCCGAAACCAAACGATATTCAAACCTAATATTGGCCATTTTTTCTTTTCTATATAAACCCAACAAGTGAGCAAAATTTTATTAAATTCTGAAGGGGTCGGGTTGAAAATGACACTTTTTTGTGTTGATTTGACATGGAATGACCCATATTCAAAATTAAAACACTAACACGTATATTCAAAATTAAAACACTAACACGTATACTTATAATTTGACATAACCAAGTATATTTATAACTGAACATTAGATCGTATATTCAAAGTTAAACAATACGACGTATATTCATAATTTAACATTAACACGTACATTCATAATTGAACATTAACGCGTAATTTCATAACCGAGCAGTAACGCTTATATTCATAATTTTACATTAGTACGTATATTCAAAATTAAACACTATTATGTATATTCATTATTTAACATTAACACGTATAACTATAATTCAATGCGTACACGACATATTTGAATATTAATACGTACATTTAAAATTGAATATTTTATCCTTTGAAGTAGACTATTCGAAATATATTTAACTAAATTCCTAGTTATAAAAAGCATTCCGTTCAAAAATGTTTCATTTCTAAAATCTATGTTTAAGGCTGAAAAAGATTCCCTTCTGAATAGTTTCTACATGATAGGTAATTTTCAGAAACATAAAAAATATTTATTGTAATTATTTGAAAAATCTTCTATTTAAAAAAATTAGTTCGTAGTTAATTTGACTGTTTCAACAATTCTTTCCATTGTTCTAATACAAACACTATTTCTTTCTCAGTAATGTTCAAAAAGCACATTCAGCCAAATAAAGATAAATAGCCAAATATAATGCCTCTAACAACTCTACCTATCAGTATTGAACCCCAGGTGGCCAAGAATTTCAGTAAAAATGTTGTTTAAAAAACACATTACATTTTTTCCCTGTCGAGAATATATCTTACATGGATGATGGTAGAATAATTTATTTTTCTTGTTTGTTTCCTTGGCTTCAATTTTTTTTAGGATATTCCTTTTTTGTTAAAAGAACAATGTGCTACCAAGAATACAAGAGAATAATTTACCTCTTGTGGAATATTTTAGTAAGTTCTTGAATGAAAAATAGCTGCGAAGATTATAGGCCTACACTAACTATGATCCAAAGTGCCTTGGGATTAGTTAACCAAGAGTCTTTTATACAAATTAATAGAAGCCTAAAGTCTATTTTCTCAAATAATGAGATAAGATCGTATTAGAAAGCTAAAAAAAATTGAAAGATTATATTACAGTTTCTTTCTTTCTTTTTTTTTTATAAAAATAACGAAATATTAGCGAAAGAGATTATTCTAAATTTTTTAATGTTAAAGGTTTATAAAAAAACTGGATCCTTAATTAGGTGATTAATACTAAATTTATATTTTTAAAATAATTAGAAGGAATATGCCTTGAACATAATTTATTTCCAGAAATATTGCATATATATATATAAATTAATTAATAAAAATTAATTTTATAGTTATATATCAGGCGATTATAATTAAAGTTTAACTTTCAAAAAGTTATATAAAAAAGAAACACTGATCAGATTGACTTTATTGAAATTTAACCTGAATATACTTGAAGGCGTGGGAAGTAGTATATGAATGGTATATTAAATATAAAAAAATAAAAAATTATAGTTTTCTTGTGACATACTAATCTCCCTTTCACTTATATTCAGGTCAAGTTTGAAGTCATTCCTGACCAGGGCTTTTTTTCTTACAGCTTTTTTGAAAAGTGAACTTTAATTGTAACATCATCCAGTAAATTAATATTGAACTTTAATATTTATAACTATTGCATTTGGCATAAGATTAAATGAATATGAAGCAAAAAAAAAAGTACATGAATGAATAAGAAATACATTAATGATTATAAATATTCAATTTTACAAGATATGACATTTTCAATAGTTAGATATCGAAAAATCAAAAAAAAAAGTGCAAGAATTAAGGAAAAAAGAACCATCCCTAAAAGGATGGTTGCTGGATTTATTTCTTTAATTACACTTGTTTGCGATGAAAAAACTGTCTAAAAACTAACCAGTGTTTTTTTTCTTTTTTTTTTCTTTTTCCCTTCGTTTTTTGGATAGTAACTACTGAAACATTCAAAACTTTTACCCCAATAGTTTGACTATAAATCGAAGATCTAAGTTTCATACAAGAATGAACGAACTATTGATAAGATTTTCCTCTAAACTTTTAAACTGAGTGTTTAACACAACACTGAAACCATGGAAAAAGGTTTAAACTTGTAAACCTGTTATTGTCCCTCCCAGCCACCATCATTCACGTTTCCCTATACAACTATTTTTCTTGACTCCTATCGATGTCTTCCTTAGTTCAGTGTAGAACAAGTGTTCAAAATTTCTAACTTTAAGAAAAGTGGTTTTCTTAGTACGTTTGAGAGATGCGGCTTCCAGAGGATATGTTAATTCATGGGATTGTTTCCTCCATATTTGTGGTAATTATACAGTAAAACAATGATTTCAAGGTAAATACAATTTTTTCCGGTTCGGGTGGTTTAAAGATAGTCAGAAAATCACACTGATGATTGCTAATTTTGTAATAAATATCTCAATTTTAACAAAATATTTTATCCTATTATCTCACCTACAGTATGCCGTGTACCTCATATACCTTTTATACTGCTTTTGCTCCTCCACATGCTTTGGAAATTGTTCACTGTAGATAAAAATCCATTAAGAAATAATAATGAAAATATTATATTTGACCCAGTATCCATGAATTTTTACTTTATATCCAATATGAATGAAAAGATTGAGTGTCATAGACTTAGAACTTATTAAGGAATCAGCACAACTTTTAAGTTCTAGATTGAATAAAATTTATTAATTCCTGGTACGTCATTTTCTGTTTTTGGAATAGAGAAAGAAGTCCGTTTCATTTTTCTTTTAAGAGAACGAACTTGTTTATTGCAATGATTATGATGTTCCAGGACTCATGATATCTTTCAGTATCCAAATATGTATGCTTTTTTATTTGTTGGGGTTTCAGTTAGTTAACTTGAAAGATTGCTTTGACAATTTGATTTGATGTTGGAACTACGACGATCCCTATTAAGTTTACAAGGAGAAACACAGAAAAAAAAGTTATAAAAAAAAGGCTACTAAAAAGACTTTTAATCTTTTTCATAGACTGATTTATCGTTTTAATTGTAACAGAGCTAAGTTATGAATAAAAAATATGTATTTATGAGATTACAAAACATAAATATAAAAATATCAAAATAAGTTGATTTGAGTTATTTTGCCCAAAATATTAAATCGTTTGTGAAAAACCTTGCGTCGTAGTAAAATATGGATTGCATTTTCGTATCAGCTTCAAAAATACGGTAAAAATCAGTTATCAAAATTAAGAAAAAGTGCTTAAAATAAGTTAAAAATTCATAAAACGCTGATGTAATTATTACAAATCATTTATTTAGAGTTAAAGAGTTATTATTTTTCAACTTTCATGTTTGAGAAAGGTCAATTGAAAAAGTGTTGCCGAGGTCAAATCACATTCACAAGGTACTAGTGAGTCCGTGTGTATTCTGATCATTTAAGATTTCTTACAGGAATTACTATTTTCAGAAGTTCACCAGGCCTAATGTATAATACTGCTGAGAGGTGTAAGATTCTTAAGGTTTCCTCTACCTACTTAGATTACAACTTTCCAAATTTTAGGACAAATTCTAATTTTTAAGTTTGATTTTCAATAAAATAACACAATGTGCAATTAAAAATAAATCGTACGTCAGAAGCGGAAAGGTTAAATTTTTATTTGGCACATCATTTAAAAATTATGAGTTTGTATGAAGGACGGAGATAAAATATATATATATACTCTCCCGAAATAATATACAAGATTAGATTGTATTTGATCTCCTGAATTTCATTAAAACATTATTTAAGAAGTTACCGAATTTCAATCATGATAGGAGTCGAGGGAAAGTCAGGTGAAAAAAAAATTCTGATACCAAAAAAAATAATTAATTGAAGTGTCCTCATTATTGTATTTAATTCATGATTATTGCATAATAAAAGTAAATAATTTTGGTATTTTTTTAAATAGATTTCAATTAAGTTTCAATGATAAGAAATCTAAATATATAATTTTACAAAGATGTCATAACATACATATCAGAACCGAAGATACCATTATACGTTACCTTCCATAAATTTAAAAAAATGAATACAAAATTTATTCAAATTTCAAATGAAAGATAGAACCAGGTTAAAAAGAAAAGAAAAATGTTTCTTTCATTATCAAACCATATATATTTCATCTCGGAGAAATAACACCCGACTCGAAAATCCGCAAGGAAAACAAAACCATTTCCCCCCCCCCCCCCTCCCTTCTTTCACAAACTTTAAAAGTTTTAAAACTCTTGACAGAGCTCGAATATTTAAGTTTTAAGGGTACGAAAAAATATTATTTTATTATTCATGAATTCCGTTCGTTGTTTCCTTACATGAGATTCCTTTATACCTTAATTAGAAAACCATATTTCCATCTCAAAATTCAACACTGGTACATTTTCCATTTATTTCTTTACATTTAGAAATTTATCATTGTTAGATATTCCGCTATTATTCCCCATTGTTGGTTATTCCTCTTCCGTGAAAGTTAACTTTATTGCGTACAGTATTTGTATATTTTAGTGTAAAAACCATAAGGAACAAGCGGGAATTGATCACGAATCGCAAAGAATCCATAATGTTAAGTCCAAAACTATATCAGTTAGACGAAAGCAATTACCATTGTCCCTAGAGAAGTCTCGGGTTTTGAAGTGACCACCACAGTGCTCCATCCGTAGTGAGTCAAACGAGCGTATGATGGAACAAAAACACTTCCAGTAATAGAACAACGCTGGCCAATATCGCTACAAATTGGCCAATTCTGATTTATAACATTGTAAACAGGTCGATCTCGCGCAATGGTGTATAAAATATAAAAGAAGTTTTAAAATGATGATGCACAGTTTTAAAATTGAAATATTTTATTCATAAAATAGGATGAATGCCTAACACAATCCTGCTTATGATGTTTTTAACATGTTTAAAAATATCGTGTATTTAGAACGGTGCCCTTGTTTCTGACATTGGCCAATGCTGGTGTGCTATCTGGATCGTGATGCGTGCCATGTAGGGCGATCCAGGTATCACGACGATTCAATTTTAAAATTGAAATATTTTATTTATAAGATAAGATGGAGGTGACAAAATGTTTTATGGTGCTTTTGATATGTTTAAAAAAAATCATATATTTTAGAACGAAAGTCGAGTTCAGGCTGGCATTGGCCATTCTTCAAGAATCCCTGTTTCCGACATTGGCTAATACTGTTATGCTACCTGTATCGTGATGCGTGCTACGTAGCACAATCCAGGTATCACAAAGCTTCAATTTTTAAATTGAAATATTTTATTTATAAGTTAAAATGTAGGCAAAAAAAAAATGTTTTATGGTGCTTTTGACATGTTTAAAAATAAAACATATATTTTAGAACGACAGCATAACCAGAATTGTTCAATCTTCAAGAATACCCTGTTTCTGACATTGGCCGATACTGCTGTGCTACCTGGATTGTGATGCGCGTCACGTAGAACTAAGGAAATGTCTCAGGGAATAGCAGTGTCCACCAGTTAAATATTTCCAAAGAGTATTTTCGCCCCCTCTCTAAATTTTAAGGGGTATTTTTAAAAACCAAAGAGTAATTTTTAAACAAAACTTTTTTTAAACTAAAGCAAAATAATTTTTTTACAAAAGTGATAACTACAATAACAGTGATGCACGATCGCAAAGATCGTCCGTAAATCGCTTATCAGAGCGGAAATATGCTTTTTAAAAGCTTACTAAAAACACTTGATGGTTATACATCTTAAACTATATTAACACTATGCTGTTCGGTGACACCATGTGGTGTCCCTTGAAATTATCGGGCAAATGGAAAATAGACATAGACGAAATTATCTGAACTTCTAAAACAGTCCCTTATCGGCGACAAAAAAAAAAAAAAAAAAAAAAAAAAAAAGAATCCCGATTAGACGTGCAGATTACATGGTGTTTATCTGCGTTAACCATGAATTCACTCTTGTGGTTACCTTTTTCCTCTATACACTTAATTAAGGATAGTACGAAATTACATTTGGAAATTGTGGGACCGTCCCCTAGACTCCACCTGCAAATACGCACCTGATATCAAGCAGCAATTCTATAACTACAGTCTGCCACTGGTCTGTGAGAGGCACGTTTGAACATGAATGCGCATGCGTAACTGGTGATTTCGGAGGGGGTGATGGTCCGTAAAACGCATTCCGTTGGAAAATTAACGAAAATATTGCAAGTTTTTAGAAAAAGAAGGGTTTTTTTTTTTTTTGCTTTTTTTTTAAAGGACAAAGAGGTAGCGCCGCCCTTTGAAAAACGGCTGTTTTCAGATTTTATAAAACCTAGGATTATTTTTAACCCAATGACGGTCATGCACGTATGTATACGACATTTGATCCCCAGTTTTTTCAGCAATACACAACATTTTTAAATTTATAATTAAAATTTAAAATAAAACATTTTCAAAATAAATAAAAAAAAAATTTAAAAAGATTATGCATTTGAATTAGAAATATAATTTAAAAATTGTTGCAGGGAAAACAACTATAGAATTTCGCCCATTCCCATGACCGTCAGTGGGTTTAAAAATGTAACCATGATGTATCGATGCATGAATTCACGCATGAGGTTAATTCTGTGGTGTGAAATTGATTTTCAATGCACGTTCACTTAGATTTCACGCATTTTGATGAACTCTGGTGAAAAGCATCATATGTGCTACAAGATTGTTATGGTGTTTTGTCTAGGATCCATTTGATTCCAAAGACTAAGTGGTTATCGATTCCGAGATAAGGCATCCACCATGCTAAGCCAGCAACTATAACTTTTAGACCAAAGCAATCGCCATTGCTGAAGAGAATTTTCTTTAATTTGAAGTGATCACCACAGAAATATCTTTAAATAAATGTATTTTAACTGATTTTAAGAAAGTTAAAACAACAGTGCATCGATTCGATAAAGTTATTAAACTAATTATCAATGTAGCAATTACATAATTGTTGTTGTTTAATATTTAATAATTTCACTGTTTAGTGCCATCTATAAATGAAAAATAAACCGAATGTCTCATCAAAATTTCATACGTTTCTGTTGAGCAATAATGTCGTTTTTGTAGATAAAAAAAATCGTATCTCTACCATAATGCAATTCCTTTATGATTTCTAGTTTTCAAGAAAATGTTAAATAAAAGTATGACGTGTTATCCAGGGTGCGTAGAACCAAATTTATTGAAATAACAATAATATGGACACACATATAATCCTACCATACATAAAGCTTACATAAAGGAAGTGGTGCCTCTGTGATTAATTAACACTATGAAAATAAATATTATTGGTCCTCATCTTTAACAAATGAAAAATTATTCCTATAAAAATAAGTATCACATTATAAAACTAAATAAAGTTTATAGCACTCGAGATTAGTTGTAGTTATATTTAAATTGATATTCAGACATATACATTTACCGATATATACCTTCTTGAAAACTTATCTAACTAAAAGTATTTGTATTTCTTGATAAGACTTTTTTTTTAAACTTATACCAGGTGCAAAAGTAATTTGTTGATTTAATTAACCATACAAATGTCCCCTTTGATATTGCCCAGGTAGGGCAGAAGTATTGACCAATGTCTGAGACATGAGTTCTGGAAGATTGACCAAAAACCACCCAAAACATGCAATCCTTTTTTATGAATAAAATATTTTGATTTTAAAACTCTGGATCAACATTTAAAACTTCCCGTTTATTTTATTAGGTATGAACAAGTTTGGCCAATATCGGTATCTAACGCCTGATTTATTACGTTCAAATCGGGATTGGTTAATGTCAGCCGATATTGGTCAAAGCTTTTGTGATACTTGGGAAAGAACATTCATGTATTTTTATTCTTAAAATTAATTTCAACAGTGTAAAGCCATAACTTAAATAAATTACTGACATGTCAATATACGTAACAAATTAATCAGGCCTTGAAATCAATATTTATGAATTAAAAACGGGAAGCTTCAAAGTATAAATGATGCTAGTGTGTTAATGAAAAATCCCTAGATTGCCACGCAAATAATTTATGACACTCAATTTGTCACGATCCTTTCTCTTTTCTAGTTAACTAAGCTCACCATGACTAGAAAATGTGATATTTTAATTATACTTACGATTTTTTCTTTAGGTAAGTTTAGGATAGCCTTTTATTTATTAGTTGAAATAGAATTTAAAACTCTTCGATTAAAGTTAAAAAAATATTTCTTGTAAGAGTTTATAAAAAAAAAATATTTTACTTGAATTAAAATGTATTGCCATTTTAAAAAGTTTGTGAATAATTATGGGCAAGAAAAAAATCTCGATTAACATAATTCAAATGATATTATTTAATTACATTAGTAAAAATGTAGAAAAGGCAAAAATGCATTTAAAATAACAATAGAGGTCGAATGAATCACATATTGAGTAACATTTCCCAAGAAATAAAATCCTCGGGAATAAACTTAAATCTAAAATCTACACTAGTTTGAAAAAAAAATAAACATCCCTCCGTTTTTCATGGATTTTTCAGTTAAGCAATTTAATACTTGATATCGTATGAAAAAAACATTCTTACATCAAATATAATTATAAATGAAATACCATGATCTCCAATTTTAATAAAAAGTTTGTAGTGGCATATACGCAAAAAAAAAAAAAAAAAAAAAAAAAAAAAAAAAAAAAATGTAGAACCATCAGTGTGCAGTTTAACAGACACTTCCTTGACAAAATCAAATTTTTCCAAAAATCATTTTGTAAACATGATTTCCCCTAATAAAAGTTTTAACTTACACTATATTATCATGTGTTTAGCATGAGGTCCTAAAAGAGCTATGTTTTAATAAAATCCCCCATCGTATCCTTAGAAACCGTTTTCAAGATAAACTTTCCCTATGAATTGAATCTTACCACAAGTCATCTTTTAGAGGCATCCATTAAATTGTTGAGGAATTTTCGGCATGATGCATACGTACCAAAGTTATGTCCACAATTATTTATATTTTATCTGAGTCAATTATGCTTTTAAATATGCTATAAATTTTAGAAATCAAAATCAATATTTCATCCTTATGTGCTTGCTAATGAACATAATTATAGTAAACATTTTAAAATTTAATTATAACACTATCTGATATGCTTGTGATGAACTCAATACGGCAATCCAATGTAATGCATCCCAAAACCGAAACCCTTTTCACACCAGATACTACTCACTGAAAGGAATATATTTAGTCTCAACAATAATATTAACCCATTAACCCACAGAGAGTCTGTTCCGAATTATCTCGTCCTTTTATCCCCAGTTTTTTCTGCAATACACAACATTTTTAAATTTTTTTTAATATTTTGATTAGGATGATAGTCAAAAACTCATTTAAAACAAATTGAATATAAAAATAAATTTAATTAATTATATTTTAGAATCAGAAATATAATTTAAAAATTATTGTTGGGAAAACAACGGTACAATTTTGCCCATTCTCTGGATGCTCACTACGAAGGTTGGAAAGAAAACTTACCAATCGGCATTGTAGTTTTTTCTCTGCTAATAAATTGCAATTGTGGTGCTACTTAGTGTTTTGTAAGGGGATTTGACAGTCACAGACACAAGGTAAAAGCGGAATTTACATCTAACTTCAATGTCTTATAAATTATTTATTTCTAAACGTATTTACAAACTTTTTTCACAGCATTTGTAGTCTGATATTTGCAAATATAGTAATAAGGCAAAAATAATTATAAATAATAATATTTTTACTTTGTAAGAATTTTTTGCAATTAACTCAAACCAGTGATTTTCAACACCTAGGTACACTTTAAAAAAATCTATTGAATGTTTCAATCTAATTTTTGAGCAAAATATTGTATAAAAGTGAATTTTATATTGATGACCTAAAATTTTTATTTTAAGTATGTGTATACATTTTAATGTGAATTTATAAAAAAATAAGTTTTTCTTCTAGTTCATACAAAACATATAATTCTTTTTTATAAACATTAAAAGAAATATTGTCTAAAAAAAGTTATCATCGTCAATCTAAATGTTAACTTAACATTAAAAATTAAAAAAATATATATATTTATAAGCTATTTTGTCCAGAAAGTGTACCAAGGTAACAAAAATCCCTGTTGTAAGATAATTTAAAAAAAAAATGCTTGTAAACTCAAAGTATTATTTTTTAATATATACTATGTTTAATAATAACTGCCAACACTTTGAGGGGAAAATGTTTGTAAATTCATTACGAAATAAATAATTTATTGGACATGGAAGTTGGGTGAAAATAAAACTTTTAAATTTTGCAGATGACTGTCAAATCCGCTTAATAATCATAAAAATAATTTTCCAAATAATCTTAAAAATTCAAAATATACCTTAAATGATCTAAATAAACACAGTAAAAGTTAAAAACAATTATCCATTACAAAGTCGTCGTGAATTGGTTATTAGGGTGGATCGTAAAAAAAAATTTCAGAATTTCAAATCCGACCTATGAGCAAAAGATGTTCTATAGTATATAGATACATGGAAATATAATTAAAAAAATTAAATTTTAAGTTCAGTACTGCCACAAAGAGGAGGAAGTTTAGGTATTTGATATTTTTTATAGCAAAAGGTCAAAGTCAATTGAATTGTTTTTTTTAAGAATTTCAAAACCTACTTGCCCGGAAAAGATGTTCTGAGGTACATTAATTAAGGGAAAAATAAAATAAAAATAATAAATTTTATGTTAAGCTCTTTGCAAGGGGGGTGAAGTTTTGGTATTTAAGCTTTATAATGGTAAAATATCAAAGTGATTTTTGTTTAAGTGAAACAGGCCTTTAGTACTTTTAAAAGTTTATTGGAATGAGAGGACATATACTAAATGGTTACAGAAAAAAAAAGCTTTAGGAACATATTACAGCTTCTTAAGAATTAAATCAAGAAAAATAAAAAAAAATATCTTCGAAATTACAGTAAATGATAATCACGTTTGGTGTTGAAAACTGGCTTGAGGTTTCTTGATTCCAGGCTATTTCTTTTTAACCCATATCTCCTGTATGATCCGCTTACAGCAGAAAATGCTTCTGTGACTATTCGTTCTGTAGCTTGAGTACGACAGGGATACCCCTTGATAGTAGGTAATACTATAGTATTGCCGTAGAAATGATTGCTGGGTTTACTATTGATCCTGAAATCATGTCATCACTAAATCGTTCTGTCACATTCTCCCACTTAATCAAGTTCACATAATCTGTCATACAAGGGTCAAAAGTTGGTATGTTTAAGATATGGATATTAATCGTTAAACGGGTTTGGGGTTGCAGCAGACCGTTTGACTTTGCGCAAATTCAAAATTCTTTGGAGGACTGATTCCTTTGTGTTATTTCTGTTGTCAGCTAGCACTGATAACAGGATATTTTCAGAAAAGCCCAAGCCCCCGTTTCAAAAATTACTGGATCAATGACTTTCTTCAAATCAATTGAGAAATAACGTGATAGAAAGATTGATTAATGCAAATGAGCCTGCACCATAGATTGCCAATTGTTTGGTTTTGATCTTGAATCACATAGGTGCTTAGACTTTTACGATGAACGTAATTAATGTCAATAAAGCTTTGGTTGGACTTCTTCTAAGCCAAATAGAACATGAGGATTCTGTTGGGGTTTGTAAACCACCTTGAGTGGCAAATTTTTCCAGAGTTTCTCTTCAAAAGCCCTTCGCTGCTTTGTCCGCAGTGATGGCTTCACAAATTTCCATTAAGCACAGTTGATCAGTACTTAAGTCTTTCTTGTTAGTCAGTTCGTGTAGGTTGGGCTTACGTGAATGAAACTACAGGTAGTATCTCGCATACGGTCACTCTTTGGCTTGTAACTGGCACACAAACCATTGTAGTGGATGCTTCAAAATCAGTTCCATATTTCGTATAACACCTTATTTGATACCTGTGTTGACAGACTACCTATTATCGCAACCAACATTGTTGTATCTATGTCTTTGTCGACGCATGACCTAGCCGACCAAACGGTATAGTGGTAGTCTTCTAGGGCGCGAAGTTGCGGGTACGAGTCCCGTGTAAGGCATGGGTGTTTGTAAATGTATTTTGGCTTGTCAAATGAAGAATGTTTCTGCGCATTATAGACCTCGTGTTGCTGACGGCACCAGATAATCTGAAAGCAACCAAGTCGACGCATGAACAAAACTTACGATATGCTTTCCCTGAGATAGCTTTCAGTTAATTTTCTAGCTTTGAAATCGCGATATTTGTCATAGTATGAACTTATATTTCTCAAAATGCTGTAGTGGTCATTTATTGATATTGAAACTCATTTCCAGGTCTCTCCTAACTTACTTGCAACTTATTCACACTCGGAGAAAAGTGTATTTAAATACACTGTACTTTGCTTCTCTTTTTGAATGCCAATATACGCACCTTATTACGTTTTTCGTACGTAGGAAGCATAATCTTGGGCATATTACAGCCTGACCCAAATATAGGACAAATCATGGCTTTTCTTATCAACGCCACAGTACAGTATTGGTCCAAGTACACAAACAAACAAATGTCACATAATAAAATTGTAATTTAATTTACAAGAACAGCGCTCACCGATTAAGCGTCGAATTCTGTAAGCCGCTGACAACTGCACTATAGGGTTGTAGGGCTGATTCAACGGTGATATGGGGGGGGGGGGGGGAAGGGAGTTGGGTCAAAAAAGGTTGAAATGTACATTGTACTACTAATTATTCAATAATCATCACTTTTTTAGGATTTATATTGTAAAAAACAATTATTTTTAGTGTAAAATCATTTAACGAAAATTAGGACTTTTTGCATTTTTTTCGAAAATTCAACCCCTTTGTGGCAGTGCAAAATTTTAAAATTAATTTTTTTTATTATTTTTTCCCTAATCTCTACTTTTCGTCATAGGTAGGTTTTGATTAATACTACTTTTATTTTCCCCATAGAAGAACGATCCACCCTATTGGTTATGGATGTGCAGTTAAACAGACACTTCCTTGACAAAATTAAATTATTCAAAGAATCGTTTTGTAAGTATTATTTCCTTTTATAAAAAAAAACAGTACTGTCAATTTAACTAAGAGCTGTACATTTTGTTGAAGATAACAACTTTTTGGGAAAAACAGCTTTTGGCTTTGGATATAATTTATTCGATTGCTGTATTGATCTATCCATGAATGCATGGTTTAAGTGACGAAATAATTCAAATATTTTCAGATGATTTGTTAACTGACTACTTTTTACAACAAAGGTGACTATAAAAAAAAACATATCGCAATGTTTATCGCATAGAAAAAACATATAGCGTAGTTTTATGAATGTTATCAAAATAGTATTCAATAAATTGTCTTTTAGATTTCAAACGTAATAACACTGAAGCAAAACTTTGACATTTAGGCATTTAGACGATTTTGTATTATAAGGTCACATAGAAAATAATTAAATTTTTAAGTAAAAATATATAGAAAATAGAAAACAAAAAATTAAATATATATTCAATGAAAAATGAAATATACAATTAAAGAAATGTGAAATTTAAATGAATGCTCTCTTATTCAAAGCTTGAAATATGACTACTCATAAATAACACATAAGTATCATAACATATATAAATTTAAAAACAACATCAAGCCTTTTTTTAACGCCAAAATAAAATAATAAATTTCACGAGTTATGATCAAAACGTAATTTCATTAGCCATTTGTTTTTAGGAGTAGCAATTTTTCAAGCGTCTTTCATTAGAAAGATAAAAATATTGATTTAAAAAAAAAAAAAATCTTGGAAATGTAATTAGAACTACCTTATTTTAATTCATAGTGATAAGTTTGGAGCAAAAACTACTTTCAGTAAAGGCGACTCTTGATTAAAATTTGGATGAAATATGTTTTAAATTTTTTTACCCTACATTGTATGGTGATAATTTTATTCGAATATATTTTACGTATAAATAATGTTTCTGATGTATAAATTATTTATATTTAGAAAATAATGTTTTGGCTTGATATATTAAATAGAAAACACATGTTTTAAAAAATATTAAGTGTTGTGGTAATTTCTAAAGCAAGGCATAGTCCTGTCTCCCACTCTTTTTTTAACGACTACTGTCTTCTAATGAGTATAACTTTCTCTCAAGAAAATAATGAGCAAATTTTAAGGTATACATAATATTGAGAAGTGAACAGTAGTTAATATATACTTATTTATTTGTCCCAATCTCTTGTAAGCAAGTACCGGGAGCATATAAACACTTTGTGTTCGCTTTTGAGCAGTCAGAGTTAAAATGTTAACGTCAGACATACATTATTGGAGAAAAACTTTCATTCTGTGACTCATTCTAGAAATCAGGAAAATATATCCTTATTTCTATATGAACTTCTTATCTTATGACCTTCCTTTGCATTTCTTGCGTTTCCTATATCAACTGATTTCAAAGCTAACAATAATCCCTTTTTAAGACAAATATTTGGCCTTCTCTTCTTTCGACTGAATTTGAAGCGAAAATAGACATTTAGAAGAAAGACCGATGTAAAAATCACGTTTTTCGAAAATCACATTTATCAATATGAAATAATTAAGTATAATGACATTTGAATGAAATTTGCAAAACGAAGTTCGCAAATTACACAAAAAAAAAACATTTCATTGTTACTACTTTTCTATTACCTAAACAATTTCTTTCCTTGCTATGAGCTTTTTAAAACAAAATCATTTATTACAATTCGTTATACCTCAATCAATTTATCTCGTATCTTCTTTTAATACTATAAGACTTAGTTACATCGACAATATTGGGGTCAATTAGGTATGGGAAAATATTTTTTTTTTTTTTTTATATATACCAATAGACTCATTTTAAACATGTAGCATTTTTTTTTTATTTTCAGACTTTTTAAATAAGTTTTTCATCATGTCAATTTCCTTTTTTATGGTTTTAGTAGTTTATGAGTTATTCTTTTATTTCTAATCTTTCTAGAGCATAAGTTTTGATCTCATTTCTTCCTTTTTAAATATAAATATTCAAAGCTACTTAGGAGCGTGAAGTTAGAAATAAATCCTGTCCTATACCTTCCTTCAGGTAGCAAAATTACCATTTCGCTTACCTCACTACTTGGTTACTTTTATGTTAGTATTTATATTTTTGAAGAATAATGATGTTTATGCATATAATAGGGGGTTAGAGCAACCATTTATATTTATTAATTTTATGAAGTCATGAATTTCAAAATCCGATTTCAAACTTAATTCAAAAAATATTTTCTAGATTTAAGAATATTATTTTTCTTCTGCAAATGTTTATTACCTTGCAATTTTGAAATGTGCACCCGTCAAATAAATTTATAAATAATTGATCATGAGGAAAAGTAAAATTAATTAGAAGTGCTTTGGTTAAACATAATTATAGTTTTCCTTTTCTTCCCCTTCATTTCTCCAGTAAGTAACAATATTAACAAATAAGACAACAAAAATACACACTACAAATACTCTATGTAACAATGTTTGTATCTCCTTAAAAGCATTTATTCGTTTGTCAAATTCAATAATTCAGTGACAATTCTCCCACAACACTATCTTGCTTTTGTGAAAACCGCTGCTTTCTACGGTATATAAATAACGCCCTGCGGAAAATAACCGTATTATATTCAGCATCATCTGAAGAAGTCATAAAAGTGTGCAGTAAAACACTGCTCTTCCTCGTAAAACAATGGTAGAACACACCATAAGACTACGAAAACCCATTTCCACAGCTGAAAATCAAAGAAATGAATGTCAGCATCAGAATATTCATGTATTTCGTCACTCATAGAGGGGATGTTAGACGGATAAGCATTATAGGTGAAGTCTGTTTTATTACCTTACCTGGTTTTCGAATTACTTTCGTGGCAGTAATGCCTTTCGTAAGTTTATTATGCTTGGTATGAGACGATCATGAAATATTAAAGATGTTCGAATAAAATCTAAAAAAAGGCAATAAAATGCAGATAGTAGGTTATTTGTTTTTCTGTTTCGATTATTAACAAGGCTTGCAGTCCATTATGAAATGTATTCATAGACTCCATCTTGAGCCAGAGCTGCCTATGAATATGCAATCCGATTTGGAGAAATAAACATTGGATATGTTTAAACAGCTTGGTGACGCTGGCTGGTTTTGTGGTAGTGTTAAGCAAACATGAAACGAAGGCAGCACCATTTGATTGGCTGGTAGAAACGGCAAACTACATCTATGCATGAACGCCATACTGTGCATTTCTATCATCCAATAAGAAAGAAGTAAATTTTTATGGTATACTATGTAGCTCTCTCTAAGAGTAGTTCACTTTCCAGAAAATAGTGTGATAATGATGTTTGCTAGAGAATTGAAAAAAAAAAAAATACATTTAAAAACATCATGTTGTATAGATTTATTTTCTTAGGTGTAACTATAGTGGATCACTAATGACCAGAAGTAAAATGAAATGCAGCTGGAAAAATTAAAATACCATTTTTAATTTTCTCAATTATATAATCTAAATGCTTTAGAACCAATCTAGTCAAACTCTATAAAAATATTTCGAACGAATAAAGTTTTTTTTTCTTCCAAAGAACAACATATCTGAAACAAATAGTTTGTGATATTATGAATAACAGCTAGCTAACTTGATTGAAGCACTATAGTCCGAACAGTTCATAGAAGAGTCCATAAAATCAAAAATTGGGACCTGTACAATAATGACTGGTTTTCGCAATACGGTGTCATGTAGCTAGTATTTAATAAAAATAAAAAATGTTTAAAAAATCATTAAAATAATTAAAGAAGTCTTTAAAATAATTAAAAAAAAAGCATTAATATAACTCATAAAAATTAATAATAAACTATATAAGTAACATTGTAAATATTATTGTGAGGTAATACCTTGACTCTCTCTAAGTTCAAAAGGTTTTTATAAAGTTAAATGACAATATTGTAAAACAAATTTCTTAACATGGAGAATACTCAGAGAATTATTAATTACTAACTAAGCATTTAACTATAACTGAATTATTTAGTTTAAAATATCACATATATGAGTCTATGTTTTATTTATGAAGTGTTTAAAACTTATGCCTTGAACGCGTAATACTTTCTTTCTTTAAACTTTAATGCATTTAAAAAAAAATACTACTATGCTTCTTAGACAACAAGTGATTTTAATATTTATAATGGTATGCTGCCTATTAAATGGCATCTACTGCTACAAGATTCCCAGACGAAAATAAATCAATATTTAAATTGAAATGTAGCAAGAGCTATTCTTCATGATAAAGATTAGTTTATTTATTTTATAAATTAAAAGAATTATAGTTATGTGAAAGTAGAAAATACAAATATTTATCTTCATAAATATGATAAACGCTCTAATATGAATATCGTTGCTGCCTTATTACACAGAGTGTTCATGAATAAATAATCTTAATTTGAATGGATATTAAAAGAAAACAAAAGAAATTGCAACCTTGTTCTTTATTCTTTTTAGGATACAACATTGTTAATGGGATTATGTACTTGGATACGCTAGAGATTTTGTTGTTGTCACAGTTAGAAGAAGAATCTGGCGATTTCATTTTACAGAAGATGGTGCTCCGCCTCCTTGGAATTTAACTGTAAATTAGTTTTCAATTGAAGAATTACGTCGAAAACCCCAATACCTTCATAAATCGCAGCCCGTGCAATTTTTGCCCTTTGTGGAGCTACAACCAACATCAGTTGTTCAACTCCTATCGACAGACGTTGATAAACTTAAGACAATATTGAAACATGATAAAATTATACATTAGAATAGTTAAGGGGGTCTGGGACTAAAAATCAAAAAAATTATCGATTTTGTTTCTATTTCTAAATAAAATGACATAACATTTTGTTTCTATCATTAGTAGAAATTGAAGTATTTAAGAATTTGTAAAAGGACATCTGTATCTCGCACGTGCTATCTTGAAACTTTAAAAAACTGTTTTTCTCAGTGATGGCTTTTTGTCCCTTTTTTTAGTATAAATGGATATAAGTTAAAAACTACTTGTTATAAATAAATAAAAACTTCCACAATTATTTTTCATATATTAAATTTAAAAAAAAAAAAAATAGTTTTTGGAACTTAGCATATTGTGGGTTTTATATAGTTTTTGCACTAAATATATTTTTAATTTTTTTCTAAATATTTTATGCAAAAATCTGGAAAACAATTTATGATATGAATTATAGGAAGTAATTTAATGTAAAAATGAAGTGATTTTATTTTTTTTAAAGTTTTTTTTTAACTTTTATGTTATTGAATAGTACCATTCATAAGATCTTCTCTTTAGAAAAAGGTTATATTCCATATGTTTTGTCATATCCACTGCCAGGTGATTTGTGTACGAAAAATGTCCCCTAATATTCCTAATGAATACTTTATAATTTTAAACATAAAAATGTAAGTATACTCATAATTATTATATTAATAAAAAATTGCAATTTGTATCAACACATTTCTCTCATTCCTTAACATTCCATTGCATTGAAAGTCGTATTTATCCTGAATTTAGTTTCTAATTACTCAAATAGAGTATATTTCACAATGTAAATGTTAAAAAAAAATTAAATATATATTTTTTAGAATGCCGTCAAATATTATATTTAAAATTTGATTTAGAAATTGTAAACATGAATATTATTATTGTTTTAATTCTAAAATTGCTCACTTAAAATTTTTCATGTATTATTCAAACCAATTCTAAAAGTTTAAACCCCTATAAAATCCCAAATTATATTACTTTTGACACAAACACATCATATATTCTCGACGTAAAATTTCTAAATATGCTCTTTCTTAACAACATCAATAGACAAAAGATATTTGAGACATCAATATCTAATTATATATATCCTATTTGCAAAAGGATTAAAGGTAATTAACTAAAGAAATATATCACTGAATTCCAACGTTTACATAATACAAAGGGATTAGAGAAAGTAATAGTTAAAGCTCATGATCATAAACTATTTTTTTTTTTTTTTAACTTATTACCTAATATAATATCATACAGTCTTTGATATTTTGAAACAATAGATTTTCCGTAGAGATTGTATATATTAATCTGTTTAAATTATTTAAAAGGCTTTAGTATAAAAAATATTTTTATATAGTTCTTTGTTTCTGGATCAACTTTTTCGAATACTAAGATTTAATATCTTTCGGAGTTCTTTGGATAAATAATTAGATATTTTTTATTATTATTTTTCAGACTTTTTTTGCATAAGGTTATTTTATATATTATTTCTGGACAGTGTTTTGCAATAATCCGGTTTTCTCTAATTTTACAAAACTTATATAAGTAAATGATAAATCATTTTTAAGAAAAAACTTCTTCAAATAGCTTAATGGACAATTCCCGCATTTTTTAAAAACGATTGAAATTAGTGTATATTTATAAGAAATTTCTTCCTGATTCCAAGTATTCAAACAAGAGTTCTTTACAAAAAATTAGTTATTTAAATATTAATAAAAGAAAATGCCCTGAAACCAAGTCCTATAGCAGTCAGATCAAAATGATTACGTATAGCAATGACGTCACGACATCCTTCCGTTTCTATGGTTTTCGTGAGGTTTCTGACAAATAGTTGGTGTATGTTTGGTAGACAATTGCCATATCCCATACCGGCTGGCGCGATTTGCTAGAAAGTTCCAAAACTGGTTTCTGCTGCTGCGTTTCAAGTCAAGTTGTTTCAGATGAAGTGACGTCACATTCGCTTCGATCCAAATGTGTTATTTTTTCCACCAAAATCTAGCAAGCGAAGGTTGCAAATTAAAAAAAAAGGAAAAGCGCAGTGAGCAGAAATTTTTATGTTTATGGTCTTTTCGAAACATTTAGAGTTGAATAAAAAAATTTTAAAAAATGCAGGAATTCTCCATTCCAATTGCACACTGTGATATTTTTTTACTTTAAACTTTTTTTTTTTTTTTTTTTTTTTTTTACTAATATTTTATTTTAGGGTAATGAAAGAAATGTTTTCTGTCATAAAGAAATATTAATTTTTTCTTGCATTTCTCCACGTTTAAGAACATCCTGACTTCAAAAAATGCTCTAGGAAAAAATGTCTGTCTTTGTGTACTTGGCCAGCATAACTCCCGAACAATTGACCTACGATGTTTGAATTTGGCGTACGGGTTAGCAATGACCATAGGACCTGTCATTAAGACTTTTTTCAATATTGCGTATGCTCAAAATATGAAAAAAAAAGACATAAAAAATCATCTTTTTAGCAATATAAAATGGCCTCAAACGATTTTGATCAAAATCTCTGTGGCAAAACATACCTCTTAAGGTGTTCTAAACATTCCCATTTCGAAATCCTCGTAAAAATGCTATAAAGGTGTAAAAAGTGGAAAACGAATGTCTTTAACACAGAGTTCTCTTCCTTTGAGCATTGCTCGACAATGACCATTTTTCCTCTCTTCTCTGTTTCACTTAAAAGAAAGGATAAGGTGTAAGAATTATCGGAAAATACAAATTCCACTTTTTGGCGATTTTTTTGCCGTGTAAGAATTATTGCTAAAACTACAGCCTAACTGACAATCTTTTCAAATGAATGAAAATATGAAAATGGTAATAACACTATTTCCAGTCAAATTTAAATGTAGTGACCAGTATTATAGAGTAATTAAAAGTTGTGTGATGTTCTACACCCCTAGTAGAAAATCCAAGACAAAGAATAGTCCACATATTTTAGAAGTTTGGAATAATATATAGTACATGGGGGGGGGGGGGGCAACAGATAGAATATAAGTAGATATAATAGATAGAATATAAGTAGATATAATACATAAGTTTAAGTGAAAACTGCAGTTTCAGCACGTTGAGTATACCTAAGGATTATTATGTATATCAATAGAATACTATATCTAAATCAGATGAACTTTTTCAAATGGTATTCCTCTAAAAATCTTAAAGCGCACTTTAAACATGGCCCTCGAGTAAATTTAAAATGTATTTTTCTTATACATGAGTTAATTTAAACCCATTTTAATGCATTTTCTTATTTAGCTTAAGCTCATCGTGGTTGAAACTTTGGCAGCCATTTTATTAGAAAAGTATCAAACAAGTGAAGTATGCGTATTCAAACAATTCTAGGCTTAATAATCGAAGGCACTAGCCATTTTAAATTGGCAATTACCCGCCTGTTCAAGAAATAAAATCAACAAAATGTTTTTAAAAAAAAATTCAGTGGAAAGTATTTGAAATTGGGATAAAATAATTCATTTCCAAAAAATGTGAGGTCGTTCTAATAGATCAAACAAAACTTTACACACTTTAATTAAAAGGTCTTGACTCAAAAGGAAATTAAAAGCTGTTCGAAACAAGTGCTAATGAGAACTCAAACATACGAATCTTAAAAGAAATGTGTGCTGTTTGTAACCTTCAATTTAAGCTCTTTGTTCTTATTGTTTTTCATGAATCGCTTTTTCTTTGACGTGAAGTCCAGTTTTACCCATCTAATAAAAGGATTTATGAAGGAAGTTGTTTCTGGGAATTCAAATTAAATTAATTTAAAAGAGGAAATTTTATGGAAGTATACGAGTACTTTTTAAATCCTTTGTACTAACTTCGATTTTGTGAATGAGAGGCAAATCTGCGGAAGCCTAATTAACCCCCTTACCGTCATCCAATCGGGTTGAAATTTGGCAGATAGATTCAATGTCGATGGCAATAGACTGAGAGGCGACTGCAATTTTAGGACCCCATCGAACATCATTCTGAATTTTTTATAGAAATTGGAGAAAAGTGAATAGATTACGAATCCACTGGTCTGACGTGGCAAAAATGGCCAAAACTGGTAAAAAATCAACTTTTAATAAGTTGAACTAAATCCAATTGCCAAATGCGCCATAACTAGCCAAATAATGAGCATTTTTTTTATTTGGTAACCCTCACTCTTTAATTTTCAATTAAGAAGGTTGCAGACGATTCGAATGTGTGGCTATGGCTTACTTGCATATTTCACAAATGAGTCAAATTGGCAATAAACATTACGTCACTGATAACGTAACTGATGTCGCCAATTTGGCTTATTTTTAAAAGATACAAGTTTTCTGAGCCAGATATCAGAAATCGTTTGCGCTTTTTCTCATTGAAAATCAAATGCAGTGAGTTGCCAGACGAAAAAGTTTGTTCTCATTTTGGCAAGTTATGACATATTTGGCAATCGGATTTTAGTTCAACTCATTCCAAGTCTATTTTTGATCAGTTTCGGCAATTTTTAACACGGCAGACCAGTGGATTCGTAATCTACTCACTTTTCTCCAATTTCTATAAAAAATTCAGAATGATGTTCGATGGGGTCCAAATATTGCAGTCGACTCTCAGACTACAATGCATTCTATAAAATTTTGGATCTACAACTCTGACTAAAAGGTAGAATTTACACACGCTTCTATAATCGCTTCGGAATACTAATAAATCCCATTTAACCGATCATTTGATAAAACTCTTTCCTGTTGCCAAAATTGTTTAATCAAAATAAAAAGATAATTGAACGTGAATGTATTAATTCATTATGGAATGAAGTCCAATCAATTTAACTTTGCGTTTCGTAGCAACGCTATAAGAGAAATAATTTTAACCGATCATTATTAAACTGTTTCCTGTTGCCAAAATTTTGTAATCAAAATAACTAAAAGATATGTGTTTCTATTGCCTTACGTCAGACTTATCAGCTTTCGTAGATCGTTGACTCTTTGTAAATGACAATGTAAACAATTTTTTTTTGGGGGGGGGGGAGGAAGAAAAAAGAGATAATAAACAGTTTGGACTCAAGTAGTTGCAATCGCAAATAAAATTTGGATTTATATTAAAAACTTTGTTTTTATGCGTTATTTTATTATTATATTGTAATATAATTAACCATTAAATTTTTTTTTTTACTACCTTAACACAAGTAATTAAATAAGAAAATGTTTTTATTTGAAAAATATTTAGATGGATAAGATTTAAAACTTAACATCAAAGTACATTGACATCTTTATTAAATTTCTCTCATCAAAAATCTAACTAACATTTCCATTCTGTCAAGGGCTTAATTCCAAAATCTATTATATTAGTGACCTTACGCACAATAAACTATAGAATATAGATATAGAACTATCGATGTTATAGAATTTATCATAAACAGTAGGTCGTAATTACTTTTTAACTATCAAGATATTGTTAAAATAAATTACTTACTATAAATGATTTCTATTATCATTATTATTATTATTAAAATATTATTGTTATTTTTATTTCTATTGTTGCTATTGCCTGTTGTTATTTCATATTTATTTCTATTATTTTTATTGTTGTTGTTGTTATTATTTTCATTTCTATTTGTATTATTGTTTTTTAAGATTCAAAAGTCAAAACTATAATAATATTATGTGTTATTGGTGAATTTTTTACCCATCTATCCATCATACCACTTGTTTCTGCTTTCTATCATTCATTATTTTGAAATTATGTAATTTCAAAGTTAGGAAGTCCTCTATGAAATATCCACTATTAACCTCAGTTGTTACAGTCTACTTCAGCTACTAATGCTAATAGTTTAGGAAAACTATTATTTAGTCGTTATGTCAGTACGTTTATTAGATAGCGTACACACATTTTTACAATAATTTTATTTAATTAAAATAAAATGACAAAACAATCAAAACAAAATAAACTCAAATAAAAAATGTATATATAACACCACTGCATATAAAATGTTGAACTATTTAACGTTAGATCAAGAGTTTATATTTCGTTACTAAGAGTTTAAAATAAAGGAATTAAAAAGTTGTTAGAAAACTGTCTTTAGAAAACTTTGCGTTAAAAATCTCTTTAACCTCGAAAATCACTGTCTACAAACCTTATCTTGTTCTGCATTTATTTAGACTCATTAGGTAAATGAGGCTAATTAGCATTATGTACCACGCAAGTAAGCAATTACTTACTATTCCTTAAGAAAGACCACTGGATAACTAGTTCTTTATTGTACCCAATACAAGATATATTTGTAAATGAAATACTACTCCTGAGATTAAATCACAGTTTCTATAGAAACCTCATATTTTGCAGCTACAGTTAACCGTAATGATTGATGAATGAATAAAATCAGTTATAAATCTTATTAGATATAATACCAATCTAAATATTAGTTTTGAAAAATATTTACTGTAAAGGCTATTTTAAGAATATGCATAAAAGTCAGTAACTGATCTATTTGAGGATCTGGTCTTCAAATTTGGCTAGACCTATGTAAAAAAACAAAACTAGTCAAAATTTTAAATATTTTGTCACACGTACTTATCTTGGCGAATGTTTTAAATACATATTTACATGCTACGATGTTTGTCATACATCTAAAAAATATTTTTCTTGTTAAACTATTGTTTATTTTAATATACTATATAACTGTTTATAATGTATTAAACAGTTAAAGAAATATTATTTTTTTTTATTGAGATCTTCCTATTTTAAATACAAGGTTGTTATTATTCCTGTACTTTTTTTATTTATAAAGTTTTATCATGATATTGTTTATTATATTTCCATAGTATATAATATTAGATATATTTTTAGATATTTATTTTAGATATTTTTTTTAATATTGGTTGATGTGAATAACATTAATTTCTTTTAACAAAATGTAAATATTTAAACTAATAATTTTTAAGCAATCACTAATTTTCTCCTCTGCGTTTGCAACTAATTTATTGAAATATAGAAAGTTTTATTCAATACAAAACAACATAAAACGTGAAACTGAATCGAAAACAACTCATTTAATTAAAATTTCCAAAACTATGCTATTCACTTTTATTGCTTGCTCTCAAGAAACGCATTTTTCAATTTAGTTTGCGTGTGCTTTCCAAGCATATTGAATTACTTTTACCTATTTTAGAGAACATCGACAATAGACACTTTTAGGGGCGCGAAAAACTGTTTACAATTTAAACTGATCAAGTAAAAATGTAACCAAATGAAACAAATTTTTTATAACCTTGGGTCCTTTTTATCTGGAAAATACCTAAACCCTTATCATATGGACGAGAAAGAAATGAAGAAAATGTTTAAAATTTGATACTTTTCAATAAAAAAATAAAAAAGACATATCTTTTAGGAGTTATGAACAGGATAAACAGTAATTAAATGTTGAGGTTACTATTCTTAATTAACTAAATATGCAGAAGAAAAGATTCACATTAGTGATGACATAAAAAACGATTTCCCTCATTTTAAATTTTTTTTATTTTTTATTCTTGTTGTTGGAGTTTTTCCCTGTACTCTTCAAATGGAAGATATATTACAATAGTAAACAAGCTGATTGGAATTGATCCAGGCGTAACTCTCGTAACGCCATCTTTTGGTGAGAAATGGATAATATTTTAGAGGACAATTTAAGATGTTTTTATATTTTTAAAGGTCCTGTCACACACTTTGTGATATGTAAAAGATAAAGAAGTACGTAGATATGGTGAACTTTCGTATAATTAAGTTACAAAATAACACAGATATTAATATTTTTATTAAAAGCAATATTTATAAAATGATCAATACAAATTATATTTTTAAATTTCAACATGAGGAATATGAACTAATTTATTTAACATGCTACAAAATAGATAATTATAATGTCTACTTTTTTTCTACTGTTAATTTGGATTTATATATTTAATAATTTTTTTTTCCAAACTCGATCATACACGCTCCTTATGTTCAACCGAAAGAGTGTTCATTCGGCCACTTCAGCCCTTAAAAACTGTAAGACCTCCAACACGTAGTAATCATTTGTATTTTTCCAATAACATTTATGAATCACTCGATGGGTCCAGAAAACATATGTAAAAGATGGATAAAAATATTGATTTTCACTAAAAATTATTGTAAATAATAAAATTATAAATAATAGTTATTAATAATAATTAGTAAATAATAATTTTGATGTATATTTTTGATGGTGAATATAAGTTATTGTTTAAATTTAATTTTATTTAATATTTACTTTGTTGATTGAAAAAATTGTCTCTAAAACGAGAAATACCAGAAAGTAAAATTTTAAAGTGATTTTTTTTATGAGCTATCCACACTAAAAACTTTATGTTTTAAGTAACTCACTTTTATTTACAATATTTGCAGGCAACTTAAAACATATTTTACATTTATTTTAGTTTTAAAAATGGTTAAAACAGAATTAAAAGAAAAAAATATTGCACCCATAGAAAAATTAAAAAATGAATTGACTTATAATTACTGTGTCTTTTTTAAGGTCACTTTTTATTGTAAAAGTATCAAGATATTTTTTACATAGTCTATGCCAGCGCAGGCCACAACATTTTGCAAAATGGCCACAATATGTTTACCTAGCTCTCATGTGAATTTTTTGAGAAGTAGTATTTTTTATGCAACATCAGATTTAATTGAGCATTACTTTATTTTTTGTGAATTTTATTAAATTAAATTTTTAGACTGTCAAATAATACAACTTTTTCTCTAAATGAAAGTATAATTTTGAGTTAGCTATATTTTTGTAATTCCTGTGTTTGTCGATATTAGCTTGTTTGTACAAAAATGATTTTTTTTTTTATCAGACACATCCATTTGAACATTAAATGGTTTATAATTAGGAAATCAAGAAAAGAATGTTTTTTTCTGTATGATCGAATAAAGTGCTGATGAAAATGGCATTTACAATTTCGACTATCCTGCTAATATGCTTGGCCTGTTCTCTAAATATAAAACTTTTATTCCAATCACATCTACAAGAAATAAAAGTTTATGCTAAAAATTTACAGCTATTACCCCTTAAAACTGTCTTTCAATTTAAAAAGTAATTCTGAATACTCTCTTTTTTAACTATTCTTTCGTTTATCTATTTATTTCTACTTGGGAAAGATCTACTTGGGAAAGAATGAGGTCAATTCATAAACAAGTACTCAATATTTGAAGTATTTTAATTAAAAAAAAAAAATCTCTAAAAGATCCAAGATTTAAAAAACTTTTCTTAATAACATACATTGTAATGAAACTAGATGAAGTCAACAATGATTCCTACCATTAATAACCCTTGAATAGGCAATTTAATGAATAGGTATTTTAAAAACTATTGTTTGGGATTTAATTTATATTTTTGGGAAATATTATAAATAAATTTCATATATGTTCCAGTCATCTTATTTTAAAACACTTGTTGTACTTTCAGATAGTTAACATATACCATTTCGTATAAAAAGTAGAATACATAAAGCGATTTTTAAAAAGTTTCACATCCGGATTTTTTTTACCCTACATCTATGCAACCCGAGTCTCTAAATTCGCTGTGGCCGGCAGAATGCAATCCGCAGGCCGCGTAGTGACGAACGCTGACCTATACTATGAAGCCCATAACATAAATGCCATCAATCGCACTTTTATACGTAATAAAATTAGCATGTTATTGTAGTCTGCGCACTGTTATATCCTTTCTAAATTAGGCCCATCTGATCGCTGTATAACTAAAACTCTGGATTCACATTCCAATGGCGTCGAGTTCGATTCCCGGGTTAGGCATGGATGGTCGTTGTGGTTAGGAATCTACGGTAATCTTAAGTCTCAGCCTTATTACCCGCCAATGTGCAAAAAAATAAGTCGTTGAGCATACAAACCAATCATGCTTTTTAAATTATCTGTACACTTAAATATAATTCAATAAGTTAATTTATTTCCGTTGATCGCAATGTGCACAAAGATTTTGCCCTTCTATCCGTTTGAGATCAACATTCACACGAAAAATTACAAAGGAATACAAGTGCGATATGTCAAATGAAAGATCTCGTCGAAGCGAGTTATCATAATAAAATTCGATCAAAAATTATGTACAAAATACTGGAAATGGCAATTAAAAATCAATCTTCGGTTTCTGTAGCATAATTGTAAATGTTACAGTCTTGTGTGATGTATCAGTTTGAAGATCTTAATAAGGTTATAGGATTACATAAATTTCTTTTGGGTGTATTGAAAATAAGTGCTCAAAAATTCGAACTGAAGATAGCTTCTATAGCACCATTTGGGAAATTCTTACTTTGGTCAGAAATCAAGATATCAGATTAGAACTTAGATACTCGATGAAATTTTTTTCCGCCAAATTCGTTGCCAAACTCGGAAACATTTTTGTAAGTGAGAAAACTTAAAATGGATAATCTTTTTTGCTATCGCCTGTTTTAACCTTAACAAAGTAAAATGTCTTTCTTTGCATATCATCAGTGTATTTGCATCAGTACCCTAATTAAAAACACCTAAGTAAAACGTGTGTAAAAGCAGCTTTTTGGACGCAATCATAGTCATAGCCTAACTTGATTAATCCCTTAGTAATGACCTAATACCCTCAGAGTTAGATCGCATTGCCTGGGACATAAAAAAAACTCTGCAAAGTCCATATAAAATTCCTCCATAAATATATTCACAATATATGTCTTTAAGTCCTACGTAAATATTTCAAACTCCCCTAAAGCATGCAAAGTTCGCCCGTTCCATTCATAATCAATTTAGCAACCATATCACCAACCCTGCTATCAAGCATTCATTGTCATAATCCCCTAACCGAAGCTGGTCTGCGCCATTTTTCATGAACCTTATTTCCCCCCTCTTTATTGATACGCTTGTCTTATTAGGGGGGTTGGTGGGGTGAATATTCAGCACGGCTTGTAGATACGCATGACGCAATGTGCATGGCCAACACGTTCACTGACAGCTCAATTATGTTTTTTATCCGCTCCAGTTGGCAATGCGATGTGAACTGAATTGGTTGAGCGATGGTTTTGGAGCACTCGTTTTAAGTAGTGCTTTGAAAGGGAGCTTAAACAATTCTGGGTAATTTATATTTAAAATAAAGTAAATGGCTTGTGAAATGAAATGTTGATGAATAGAAATATTGAATTCAAATTGGAATATGTATAGAATAAATGAAACCTGTGGATTACACACACACAAAATTTGGAATTTGTGTAATCCTATATAAAAATATTGTTTACTGTCAGTTTTTATTGTTTTATAAAGAAATTAAAAAAAAAATTAATGTTTTTTTTTTTTTTTAATTGATAAATCAAATATCTCAATCAATAGTTTTATTTATGAAGTTTGTAGTAACTGTGGGTTATCAAACGAATCAAACAGTTTTCAAAAGTAGTTTGAAAACTATTAGAATCCTCTTATTAGTTACTATAGCACCAGATTGGATTTTTTAAGTTTTAAATCAACAGATATACAAATAAAAAATCGAAGTTTCAAACTTTGTACATGATTTGATTTGAGAAATTGAACTTTTTTTTTATATTTTCCGTGAATAACTTCGACATAAACTATCTACTATATATGAAGTTTAACTTTCATTGATTTTAAAATCTAAAGGAATATGAAGTACATTTACCTATACAATGTGTCCCATCAAAAGACCCCTCAAACAGCAAGATTGCCCGCTTGAAAAAAATCAAAAATTTCAGAAAAACTGATCTTCTATGACCGTGTTTAAGAAAAGTGGGAAAGTAAAGTATGACATCACACCCGATGCAAGAACAAAAACCAAGCAAACTTATTGTTTTTAAGTTTCTGATAATTTAAAACAAGTAAACCCATCCAAACCAAAAAGTATATATAATAAATAAACGAACTGTCCCACATTTAAAAAAATAGAAATGCGAATTTAAAATGATCAGTTCTCAGATCGATATTTTAAGGATACTTTTTGATGTAAAATATTTTAGACAGGATATAAGGTTATTATAAAATGATTTGGTTCAAATTCGTGTCATACGATATTTTGAAAAGTCTGGAATATGACGTAAGTAATAAAGATATCAATTTAGTGTCAACTTTATTTGAGAACTTGACTTTGATGTGTGGCAAGAGGACTGGCATTTTGATCTTTTGAAATATAACATAAACTGAATTTTAAAAAGATATTTGAGTAAGGTTTTTATAATGTTAAAAATAAAAACACTATAATTTAACCCATAGAAAAAGAGTTTTTTAAAACTACTCGATATTCATTGTCGATTTTTATATTAATTAACACAGCGCGGATATCAAAAACCTTTCAATCAGCAAAATGTGCAGCACACTACTTTTCAATATTTATTTATTGAAAATGAACGAGAATTTATGCTCTCACATCCAAACATCATTTATTTATTCTGATTACAGTAATTTTATTATTTATTTATTTAAAAAAATTGGCAACAGGAAAGAGTTTCAACAATGATCGGTTCAATGCAATTTTGGCGCGATTGACTGACAGCGGGTTGGTTAATTAGTATTCCGCATAAGCGATGTTTTAGTGACAGTAACAGCCCCAAAATTTTATAGCATGCATTGTCATCGACATCGAACCTATCTGCCAAATTGCAGCCAGATTGGATAACGGCAAGGGGGTTAATTAGGCCTCTGCAGATTCTGCTCGCATTGAACAACATAATCGAAGTTAATATAAAGGATATAATAAAATAAAGTAAAAATCAATTTAAAAGCGTACTATAATTACACGTCATAACACAAATGACAGTTCAAATTTGTGTAGGCATTTTTTCTTTTTATAGTGAATTTATGACAAGCTAAATAATAGTTTATTCTATCATCAAGAAAAGAAAAAAAATAATAACCAAAATAACGTAAAAATATACAACTTTCTACTGCCTACTTTACTTCTGCGTTATATAATACAAATAACATCTAAAATGTGTTTACGTATTTATCCTGCCTCAGAGGAATTTGTTTTAAGCTAAAATATGATTCATTATTCTAAATTGAACATCAAACAATTGTATGTTTCAAAAGTGCAAAGTTGGATTAATTCAAGTTCCAACTATTTTGATGTTTGTTGAGCTATTTATTGTTAAATCTTTATGAAGGAACAAGCTGAATACTTACGATTCGGTACGAAATTTTTACGCTTTTAAAGTTTTAGTTTTATGGGTAGTAGGAGATTGTAATGTTCCACATTTGTAACGTTTTATTCTTTTTCGGCCTCTTTTAAGGGTGATTAGGGCTTATTTGTAATCGCCATAGCATAGTGTACCTATTTCTAGCGTTAAAAAAGGATGAAACGTTGAATTACTTCCCGTTTTACACTTTTTTGATCCCTTAAGGGTACTTGTAAACACGATAGATTTACCTTTAATGTACAGCTATGAGTGCCTAATTGCCAATTTTCTCCATCAAAGCTTTACAGGAAGCAGGATTTATAGATTTTTTTTTTTTTAACGCTTTATTCTTTTTTTAAATTCTTTATATTAACTTCAATTTAGTGAGTGGGTATGTTTGTCGATGGCGTAAAAATCTGCGGCGGCCTAATTAAGTCCCTTGCCGTCATCCAATCAGACTGAAACTTGGCAGGTAGATTGGATTTCGATGACAATGCATTCTATCACATTTTGGGGCTGTTACTGTCACTAAAAGGTTGTTTTTACGGAATACATTGCATTACGAAATAGCATTGAGCCAATCATTGTTGAAACTCCTTCCTGTTGCCAGCATTTTTTTAATAAATAAATTTTAAAACGTAGTTTGCTGCACATTTTTCTGATAGAAATGTTTTTGATATTTAAAATTAGATGCAAAAGCCAAGCACACGCTGTTTACAGAATTGTCGCTGTGTTAATGAATATAAAAATTGGCAATGCATATAAAAGATTAATACTAAAAACTTTGTTTCTGGGAAATATATAGTTTTACTTTAAGGGTGGTTAGTTGAAACCTTGATAACTTAGTATTAATATAAATAGATTTTGGAACATGTATATTAATTTTCAGTGTCATGGCTGAATGAGAAGTAGAACACTGAGGTATATCATTTATCCTCTACGATTCTTCTTGGGTAGCTCTAACTAGAGAGTATCACAAAGGGAATTTTTTCAAACAATTGTAATAATGTTGGAAAAGTACCTATCTTGCCAAAAAAATTCTTATTACAGTGTCGTAGGTACTTTGGATTTATGACGTGGCAAATGATGGCCATTTCCACATCTCACGAACAACTCTGAGACGTTCAGGCGATATTACTTAAACGTTACAGTACCGCAAATTGATGTTCCTGCTACACTTCTTAGGATCTCAAGGTATCAGACACATCCTATATCAGGTACCTTGAGAGTGGTCACAAAAAATCGTGGAGGTTTAGTTGTACATTTTACAGATTTGAGAGATGTGTACTGATTTTTAGCGTCCTTTGTTCATGGAAAGTAGGCTATAGGAATATTTCAAATTTGGATTGTTGTTAATGGAAATCGGAATAATTTACTCTTTTAATAATTTACTCTTAATCGGAATAACTTACTTTATCTCTTTTTCTCTCTCTCTCTCTCTCTCTCTCTCCCTCTCTCTCTCTCTGTATATATATATATATACTAGCAGACCCGATAGACGTTGTTCTGTACACACGTCGTTAATTCGAAAATTTCAAACATTCTTCAATAAGCTGTAACAATCTGGACTGTTTTGATGAAAATTATTATTCAGGAGTTATTTTAATATCTAACGTCATTACATGTACACTTATACAAATTCGACCGATCGGTAGCATGTGAGTATATACTGTGTGTGTAAGTATGCATATACTGTATGAGTGAAGTGAAATGTAGAAGCTGTGTTAACTAAAAAGATGCATCTATTACCACACTCCACGGATGAAATTTGTAGACTGGATAATAGCAGCCACTGTCTATGATTATTGACACGGATATTTCTAGGCGTCACCGAAAATTTTAAGTGAATTAAATGACTGATTACAGGTTGGGATATTATCCGTGGAGTGTGGCAATAACAGCGTCGTAAATACAAACTTTAATTTGTTTTAAGTAAAGGTAAAAAATCTTATACTGAAACTATTTTATAACATTTATTTAAAAATTTACAAAAACTTAATTTATCTTAATGCTATTGGATGTACAATATTTTTAGTTAATCCTTGAGGCGTATAAACAAACAAATTCGATGGTTTTCCAACTCTGGAACACGCAACATATAATTGACCGTGAGAAAAACACGGATTTTCTAAATCTAAGCCACAAATTGTCATCGTTTGGCCTTGTGACTTATTTATAGTCATAGCATATGCCAAGCGGATTGGAAATTGTAAACGTTTGAATAGTATAGGCGAATCTGAAGAAATCATTGGGATCCGTGGTAGAAGTACAACCTCACCTTGAAATTTTCCACTCAAAATAGTAGCTTCAAGAATGTTGCCCATGATTTTTTTTATAACTAATCGCGTCCCATTACATAATTTCGGAGCATTCAAATTTCGAAGCAAAATTATAGGTGAACCAACCTTCAGTCGCAAATTATTTGGTGGCATTCCAGGTAAATCTAATGAATTTAAAAATTCTACAGGATAGTTAACAACTTCATCAGGATCAACAACAGTGTCGATCGATTTAAATGTAGTTTCATTACCAGGCAGTAATTGCTGTATTTTGAAATTGATGGCATCAACATCTAAATTTTTCGCAGCTAAAATTGCTCGCTCTCGTAGCCATCGATGATTAGTACAATTATGTCTCAAATCTGGAAAGATACTGTTTATTAACTCATCTTTGGTAGCCACCATGTTGCAAAAATTCTCTGGAAGTCGAATATATTGTGTATCTTCATACAATTCAATTTTACCATTGCCAATATCCAACAATTGTTCAGAGAATCTTGACGCTAATGGATCATTTTGAAGTTGAACGCGCATATTAATAGTAAGGCATAATTTGCTAAAACTTCGCCATAGATAAGATTCTTTTAAACATGCATTTATTTCGTCTGCATATGTCGCGCGTGGAATGACTGGTAATGTTTGTCTGAAATCACCAGACAGCAACAATAGAGCACCACCGAAAAGCCTAGTATTATCCTTGATATCTTTCAGGGACCTGTCGAGAGCTTCAGGCGAATGCTTGTGGGCCATGGTACATTCATCCCAGATAATAATTTTGCATTTTCTCAAAACTTGAGCCATGCCTCAATGCTTCTTTATGTTACACATTGCTTTGTGATTTGTGTGAACATTCAAAGGTAATTTAAGCGCTGAATGCGCCGTCCGTCCACCATCAAGTAACGTTGCTGCGATTTCTGATGAAGCAATAGCCAATGCAATATTATTTTGTGATCGGATGCGCGCAAGTATCAATGAAATGAGGAATGTTTTACCAGTACCACCTGGTGCATCCAAAAAAAAGAATCCACCTTGTTGCGCTGCAATTGATACATTAATTTGATCATATACATTTCGTTGCTCAGCAGTGATCAATTGTTCATTATTGGCAACAAAAGTAGCCAAAGAAGTTCTATCGAAGTGGTGTTCCCGTTGAACATCGCTGTTGATGGTATCTACTGCTGGGCGGTTCGGCGCTGGCATGCCGAAATGGATGAGTGGCATATTCGAAATAAGAATACAAATATCCTCAATAATTATTAATGACTCATTATATATTTCTGCGGAGAATTCAATATTTTGATTTTGATTAGTAATTCTAATCCGATGTAAAATATCCTCACTCATTGAGTCTTTATATTTGTCCCACAAAGCAGATGCTTCAGACGGAAAACACGTTGTCAATATTATTGAAAATAATTGACGAATTTATTGTGGAGATGAGCTCAGTGCTGCATCTGCAAGTGTGAGATCCCAATGGTTATCATCCTCCAATAAATGTAACTCACGACACGCATCAAAGAAAGTGTCGTATAAAGTACCATTGACTTTTCGCAAATATCGGAAAGATGTTGGTCCAGGAACGTTAACCAATAACAAACGCAAAAAAAAAAAAACATTCGCGTTGCTTAGGATGAACTGTATATATTCGACCTAAAGTATTCGTCATAAATATGTCGGTGAATCCTGGGACTGGAATGCCTCGTTTCCGTGGTTCCCAATTTTTTGATTGTTTATTCCACTTAAAAAATTTAGGAACATCAGTATACATTAATGTCCTTGCGAATTGACCAACAACATCTTGTCGGCAACAAAGGTTGAAAAATACAGTAAGAGTTGTTTTTGGAGCCGTTAAAGCTTGTTGTAGTGCAGTCTGTTCTGTAAAGTAAACACGCTGTCCGTTTCCAAGATGCACAGCCAAATGTATAACAGCAGGATCCCTTTCATGTATAGGAAACGAAAAAATGCGCCAAATAGCTTCGTTACTGCTTATGTATCGACCCATTTGATAACGTGTAATTTCGTCATTGTCATTTACATTTTGAACAGCGAATACAGCTTTATCACTGCCCTTGTGAACATACTTACAAATGTATTTTATTAATTTCACTGAACTGCATAGTTCAACGTTTATGTGCGCTTTATAGGTTTTGCACAGCAATGGTGAATATGGAACTACCCAGCTATTATCAATATCTACTCTCACACCATTTGACAGACTCAATTCATATGATTGACCGGCATTGTCTACGTCTCTAAGCCGGTAAGATGGATAACCGTCAATATTGGTGATAGTATCAGATTGGCATGGTTTTGGAAAACGTTTCGTACATTTTCCATTGTCCATACATGGTGACATCATGTTTAGAGTACCACATGGACCATAGATCATATTAGTAGTTACAATGTCAAACAATTCTTGATCAACATTCGGATCTGGAATTTCGGCTGAAATAATTTTGTCGATTTCTTCTGGGCGTACTTTATCCACCAACCAAATCAAAATATGCGCATGAGGTAAACCTCGTTTTTGCCATTCAACAGAGTAAAGCCAACAACGTGTTTCACCAAATACCGAGTGATGTGTAATCAAATTCATCAAAGATTTTAAATTTTGTTTAAAAACACGTGCAGTGATATCATGGCGATGCATCGATGTTTGACCTGGCAACAACAAACTTTGAATTTCATCCCAGTTTGGATTACACGTAAATGTGATAAAAAGATCAATCAATTTCTATTCATAGTTAATATTTTAATTAGCACACGACTTAAATGAACACAATAATAACACAAAATTTCAAATATTTTTCTCAATTTGATCGCAGCACCAACTGTCGGGACAAACTGAAATTCAAATAGAATAATATTTAATATTTGATGCTGCGATGGTAGCGCAGTCTACCGGATCGAATGTAAAATATTTCAAAATTAACAACTACTTAAAAATGAAAAATTAGTTAAATAAACATTTTCCAGTGGACCAAATTGTGAATCTAAACCATCCTCGAATCCCCGTGAACTCACACAAAAAATTTCATCAAAATCGGTCCAGCCGTCTAGGAGGAGTTCAGTGACATACACACGCACACAAGAAATATATATATACAGATATATATATATATATATATATATATATATATATATATATATATATATATATATATATATATATATATATATATATATATATATAAAGTAAAACATTTTCTTGAAATCTATTAAATTGGCTTCACTTTTAATGGCTGTTATCTGAACTGTTTTAAAGATAACTTGAGCTTTTATAGTTTCAATGTTGTGGTTTGCTTTAATATAATTATTTATGTTAATATACAGTAGTTTTTAGAATGTTAAGATAGCTTTGACACATTTTAGTCTATAAATTCAAAACAAACTTATCTTTACATAAAAAAAAGTCTCATATTAAATTGTGTATGAATTTTGCACTGAATAAATGGTAGTAAACAGTTTTACTATTGACATGATTTATTAACAGTGTATTTAACATGATTTATTAACAGTGATACTCGATATCGGTATCAATGTTACATTAATAAGCAATTCAGCAGTTTGGAAACAGTAAGTTTTTTTTTCTTTCTTTTTTTTTTTTTTCTTTTTTTTTTTTTCTTCTTTTTTAAATTAACTTTTTGAGAAAGAAACTAATATTGATGCTACCCATATAAGTACAAATTCCGTACATTTAAAATTCAGGCTTGCTCAAATAATCTAGCTTAAATAGATTTCTAAATAATTCAAACATCCTAATACGATAATTATTAGAGGACGTGAAAACCTTATAAAGTAGTAGCTTTAATATTTCTGCTAAGTTAACCTTTCAGTTATCCAATCTCATTTGCTTCAATTAAAATTTCAGTCATTATTCATTGCCATCATCTTAGGATTATCATAACTTAAGAATTAAAAACATTGATGACCATATACATTTATCTAATATTCATTTATTAACACTTTCATTATGGACAGGCAAGAAAGTAATCCCCTTATTCTTTTAAAATTGTTAATGCTCTAATTTCTACTTATTTTCACAAAGATTATAAAACCGAAAGAAATATAATCCAAACAAGTTGTCAAAACAGTTTTTAATTTAAAACGTAATCACTTAATAAATATTTCACTAAAAGATATTAACCCTTTCTCCATCAGCATATAATTAGAAACGACAAAGAACGAAAAACGAAAACATTCCCTTCCTCTCATTCGCCACTTTCCCATGAATAATCCCTCTAAAATAATCGAGAATCAATTAAACTGTTCCTGTAAAGTATTTTTAAAATTTGCATTTTGATCTCTGAAAGAATATCTGATCCCTGACCTCTCCGCAATGTCACTCTTCAACGGAAGTTCGACGTTCTTAAGTGCACCAATTAGTCTAATGTCACGTCTGGGAATTAGCCCATCGTCGCTAATTGGGCAGTGGATTGGCTTAACAAGATGGGCTAATGATGTTTCGATTAGATTGGGTTAAAGCAGTCAACTGCCCTTGTTGCGGAGTGGATGTCAAGCATGACGTCACTTGCAGCTGATGAAGCGATGAGATGAGAAAAGAGATATATCATTGTAGATTTGTGCAATTTTTCAAGAAAATAAGGTAAACTTTCTGGTGGGTGAGTGAATTAGGACGGTAACTTTTTAATGTGTCTTATTTACGATATATTAAACTTCTATCGAATAGGATTGTCATTTATTCTCCTTATTTATTTACTTGTATTATGGGTGAAGTTATTTGCAGCTGATGAAGCGATGAGATGAGAAAGGAGATGTATCATTGTAGATTTGTGCAATTTTTCAAGACAATAAGGTAAACTTTCTGATGGGTGAGTGAATTAGGACGGTAACTTTTTAATGTGTCTTGTATATTAAACTTCTATCGAATATGTTTGTCATTTATTCTCCTTATTTATTGACTTGTATTATGGATAGCGTTATTTGCAGATGATGAAGCGAGTAAATGAGAAAAATTGATACCTCGTTGTAGTTTACAGTATTATGCACATTTTCAAAACAATAAGGTAAACATTCTGGTGGGTGAGTGAATTAAGACTTTAACTTTTTAATGTGTATTGTTTTCGACATATTAAACTTTTATCGAATTTGCCAGTCATATATTCTCCTTATTTATTGACTTGTATTATGGGAAGCATTACTTGCAGAGGATGAAGCGAGGAGATGAGAAAAGTGATATATCGTCATAGTTGGCAGTATTGTGCAATTTTCAAGACAATACGGTAAACTTTATGTTTGGTGAGTGGACTAGGACGCTTAAATTTTTATATGTCGTTCTTTTATGACGTACAAAATTTTCACTTAATATGACTGTCAAGTATTATCCTTATTTTTCAATATATATCATAACTGTCGTTACTTGCATCTAATGAAGTGAAGAAATGATAATGTGTATCGTTGTTATTTACAGAATTGTACGATTTTCAAGTGTGTGAGTGGATTGGAATGGTGGCTTTTTAATTTGTCTTGTTGACGACGGATTAAAATTTCACAGAATATGACTGTCGTCATATATTCTCCTTATTTATTGACTTATATTATGGGAGGCGTTACATCTGATAAAGTGAGGCGTTGGAAAAAAGGATATATATCGTTGTAGTTGACCGAATTGTGTGAATTTCAAGAACAATAAGGTAAACATTCTTGTGGAGTGATTTAGGGTGGTTACTCTTTAATGTGTCTTGTTGATGACATGTAAAAATTATACGAAATATAACTATCGTGTTGTATTCTCCTTAATTATTAGTACATATTAAGGATAGCGTTACCTGCATCGGATGAAGTAAAGATATGAGAAAAAGAACTGTATCGTTGTTGTTGACATGACTATTGGATTGTCATGACTATACAAATTTCGGATACTTGAATGGCTAAGGATTATTGTTTTCGATGATTGTCTCATGACTAAATTGCACCAAATATGACAACAATGTAATATTTACTTTATAAGTTAAATAATATAATAGATAACACATTTAACTTGCATCAGATAAAACGAGGAGATGTGCAAGAAAAGATTGTTGTTGTTATTGATGATATGATGGGGTATTCATAACATTAAAGTAAGTTTTTTGTAGGGGGAATGGATTAAAGGTGAAAGCTTTTTTTTTTTTTTGCTTTTTTTTTGTATTTTGGTTATGATATTTTAAATCCTTCTAAACATAATTTTCATGTTAAATTTTCCTTGTAAGTGAATGGACATCATGGATGATGTTAATCGTGGATGAAGTGGGGATTTAAGAAAAGAGGGATGATGCCGTTTTTGTTGATAGTACGTTGCTATTTTCATGACAGAAATTATAACTTTTTTAAAGGGAACTGTACAAAGTTGGTTGCTATTTACGAGATCTTGAGGAGTGATATTTTACTATTCCATCAAATATGTCTACAATGTACATGGTTACTGCAAAATAAGATAACTTGATTAATGCTTTTTTTAATTACAGTATTACACGTAAAAAAATATCTATAAATATGAATATAAAATTTCAAATTCAATTCGTTTTCTAAATTTTATTTTAGCATTTGTGTTTTTGGTACTCTTCCGTTGAACGAATACCAGTTGTCACAGTTGGCGACAAATCTAAATGTTTACACGTTTAAATGACGCGTAAATATATTGCCAAACCTAAATGTTTACTGTTTGTTATATGGTTGTTATTGCAATCCTATAAAAGTTTGTAATAGGAATTATAAATAGTTTGAAGGTTTGTTGGTTTCGATGAGTCATGGCTACAATTTGGCTGTTTTTATCTGGTACCCGTCTCACGGAAGAGTACCTTCTTTTTAATATCAAAATGTGTTGCAATCCTACATTGTTTCAAAAGGTAGTAATTTCATTAAAATTTCAAAGGTACCAAACTAAGCATATTGGAAAATCAGTACTTTTTTGTTCTAAATTACTATGTAATTCTATATACATTCCATTTTTTGTGGTATATTACAATAGATACTGCTCGTTCCCTTGCGACGGGTCCATTCTCTTAAGTTTTGTTATCGAGAAGTTTTGAAAATGGTTGCAATGTAATCTCTTCAGAATGTTAATTTATTTCTAAAATAGTATACCCGGAGATATCGTTTATCTGACACTATGATAATACCCCTAGAAGACATGTTCTAAATTAGCATCTTTAGCTGTATCCCATGATCAACATATTTAATTGCAATAATAAGATTACCTTATATAATTTGTTTTTTCTTCAAAAGTTTTGGTTTCAACATGAACTTGGTATTTTTCATGATTTTGTTGTTTTGAAATAATAGGAATTTTATTTTATTCAGATTTAAATTAGAGCTCAAAATTTAAAATCCCCGAAACTTCAGATTTTTTCAACTACAAAGACTTCAGAATTTCAAATCTTGATAGGGTGTGAGTCTTATTTGCTTTTATATATGCATAAGAAGAGTTATTTTGATTCCTCAATTTTATATTGTTTGGTTAGAAAGAAATGCTAAAGCAATTAAACAAATTTAATTTTCCTCTACAGACTAAAAATGCTCAATTGTTAATGAATTTAGTTGTACTTGATAAAAGGGGAAACAATTATTAGATTTTACTTTTTTATTCTTAAATTTAATATTTTTTATTATTATTATTATTATTATTATTATTATTATTATTATTATTATTATTATTATTATTATATGGCCATATTTGGTATGCACATAAACTTTTAAAATGTACTGAATTCGGCTCTCAATTTCATTTAATAGATCATTAAAACGAACAAAATTGTAAAATATTAAAAAAAAAAAAAAATGAATTGAGAACGTGAGTTTTTAATAATTATTTGAGCTTCTGGCTAAATTTCTGGAATCAGTTAAACTGGTCTGAATTTAGAATGGCTTTTCCTAATAGCATGTGAATTTTTAATGTTCTTCTCTTTAAATTCTGAGCAACAAGTTTGATATTTGAAATTCAAATTTTATAATGGAATTAAGAATGATAAATAACTGTACAACATGCTACATTTTAGTATTTTATATGCGCATCGCTACAGTATTGTGGCATCGCATATGTTACATCACACTTTTAAAAAATATATTGTATAAAACTCAAATACACTTAATAGTCAATTTCAAATTATATAACTTCTTTATAAAATTTGAAATACTTTGTTACATATTTAAGTAACTATTACGTAATTAGTTTACTTTTTTAAAAGACATACAAAGCAGAAAAAAAAATTACTTTCAAATTAAATACTAAAATACGATCAAATATCGTTTGCTTTTAAGTACAAACAATAATAAATTTAACAATTCTTAGTTTTTGTGAGGACTTTTTAGAACTATTAATGTAAATATTTAAATTTTCAATTGGAGAACATGCATTTCTGTATAAATTCTAGGAAATGGAATAAATGCATCAAATCCATAAATGCTACATTTTTAACAAAATTTAAATAAAATCACTTATGATAAAAAGCAACCTTTCTTTCTTTTTTTTTTTTTTTTTTTTTTGCATTTTTACCCAAATGCATGACAGAACAATATAACATCAAAGAGACAAATGATTAAAAAATTGGATTTTTATATTTAAATTCATTATTCATTGTAATAGTTTAAATGACTTTTAAGTTATTTCCCTTGACATAACTTATTTGTTTAACGTTGTGATCATTGAATAGATACGAAACAATATTGTATTGTGTTCAATTGAATTGTCTTTTAGTAAATAACTATAAAAATAATATAAGATGAAAGAATGAAATGCATTCAAATGAGTTTTTTTTTTTTTTTTTTCCTTTTTTTTTTTTTTTTTTTTTTTTTCCCCCTCAGATATTTAAAAAATTTGTTTTAGGTTCTCAAGGGATTGTTATTAAGTTTATTATTTATTTTTTCATTAATCAGAATTCTAGGCATAAAATACTTTTTTACTATTTATTCATTCTTCAATTCCATAAAAGTAAACGAGAATCACACTGATATATGTTCTAGTTTTCATTCTTGTTCTTATGCAATTAAAAAATATGTATTTTCTTTTTATTTTGACTGTGTTTGTTGCTTTTCTTTAGAAAAGAATATTAAACTTTCAGCGAAATTACTAAGTTTTTTTTCCCGCTGGGAGTATGTTAAGAACTGTAATAAACAAAGAAGGAAAAGATTTTAGCAGGAAAATATACCAAAACCAAAATAAATCTACAATTTTTTTGCGAAAAATGCAGCCTTTATTTAACACTGAATTTTTTGGGGAACAAATCAATAAAAAGGATTTGATGATTTATTTCAAGATTTGTTATTGAATATTCATAATAAAAAGCTATATCAAAAACTATTTGCTGGTTTTTAATTTATATTTATTATAACACTGAGGAAATCAGTTTTTTTTTTTATTATGATGGACGTTTAGAAATATTTAGGTAAAACTTTGTAATAACTCATGACCCTGCAGACAAAAACGCATTTCTAAGAGACTTACAATTTAAATTACGTTTTCTTATACAATCAATCTATCTCTCTAATATATATATACGAAATTTTTTCTTTGCAATAGTCTGTTATAAATTCACAAGACAAAAAAAAAATTAGCGAGGGCTCTATTTGAGATTTTAAACGTCTTCGGATAAAGCTGTTTATGCCAAAATTTAACATATATGCTCTTTATTTTTGCACGAAAGTCATTTCTTAAAAGGCAAACAATTGAGATGATTTTCTTTAATTTTTATGTTAGAATTTCAAACTTTTTGGCAGTATATCAGAATTACAAATGATATATTTTTATATATAAACTTTTTTCCGTTAATTTTTCAAGTAGCTACTTGTAATTAAAAGGACTAATTAGGACATTATTCGAACTGACATAAATGCACTTGTAACTAATATATAATGGTATGATTTTTATTGCAAATAAAATATATTATGTTGATGCATGTTTCCGTACAAAACTGTGAATTTAGGTTCAACATTTATTTAATCTCATAAGTTTTCAAATAAAAATTTTGAAAAAATACATAGTTTTCACCAAAAAATTAAGATTAGAATATAAATAAAAAATGTATTTATTACAATATATTAGATTTTGTTTTATGGAAACATATTCACAACTATTGTCTACAAAACATAATTAGAATTTTGTAAATAGGACCATTTATAACGAAGTAATGAGCGTTGGTGTAAAGTCATATAGCATTAAAATGTCATTCTTCAGAAAACGCGTTTAAAGTTTACGACACTAATTGAAGTGATACAAAACAGGTTCACAAAACCCACTGTAATTTAAAAGTAATTTGAGTCTCAGAAAGAAAATAGTATCATTTTAAAGGTAATGAACTCGGGAATAATTTGAAAAAAAAAAAAGAAAAAAAAACCCGCATACTTTAGTCAAATTTCGCAATTCCTAATGTATATGTATAGAAACTTTAAGTAGTTTATTTATGAAAAATCTATTGAAACTTCAATATAAAACTCTTTCTTTTCAATTAATCAATGGAATGAAAAAACATTCCATGTTGTCTAAATAAAAAGTTGCATTACTATTATTATTTTACATAATCTAAAGATCATGTAATATGTTAATTATTTTGCTATTTACGCTTATAGGGGAAAGTACCCCAAAACGGGATAGCTTATCTATTCTTCGCTTTATTTCTTGTTGTGTACAAGGTACATTCTAAAGCTAGACGTCATTTAAAAGTATACCTTTTCAACTACTTAAAATAGGACCTTTGTCACATTTGTTCAATAATATTTATGTGAAAATACTGGTTTCACAAAGTCTTACACGATCCCGTTTTACCCTACCAAGGGTGGGTAAAAAGGGATAGGGATTTTTATGTTATTAGGTTTTTGCTGATTTTACTTTTGATTTAGTTTTTAGAACAAAAATAGGCTACGTTTTTATAGGAAGAAACTTTTTAATTGTAAATTTGAAAAATTACATAACACAGAAATCGCATAAAAATGTGTCGTCTTCTTCTTCTGCTCTGGAACAGGCTTCGTGGGCCCATCCCTGGCAGCTCGAGCATTGTATCCAGCCTTCTCCAGATTTCGATTCAAGATACAGAGCGTTGCAGAAAATACATGCTTCATCTTTTTCAGCTTCATCTTCTGAAGACGACGACGTCCAGCCTTGGCTAACTGATGATTTTTTTTTTTTAGGTTTTCTTATGTTAGGTCCATTTTCTTCGATTTTTGCAAATGATGATTGTGGTTTTTTTCAGGTTCAGAGTAACATTTTTTAACTTTATCTGCCCGTTTTGCATTTCCACTTGGTTTTCTTTTACGCCTCGTTTGTTTTCTCTTTGGAACATTCAAGAGACTTGTTTTGGCAGCCCTTTTTTTCAGCTTTTGAGTCCTTTCTCGTTCTTTTTTTTTCACGCTCTTCTTCTTCCAACTCAAGTTTATATGGGCTTCCTGTTATAATTGCTGTTTAGTTGTGATTAGCTTATGTTTTTATAATATTATAGTGCGCACAACGTGTGGTTTTCTGGTTTATCTTTGTATACGCCGCCCCCCTAAAAAATATTAAAAAAAAAAACTTAACTTTTTTGAATTTAAAACTTAAATTTTTGGTCAAAACATTTTTCTGACTTACAGTTTTAACCTATAACTAAATTTTGTACATAACTCAGGCCAATTATTTGTACCCCAAAAGTAAAGTAAATTATTTTATTTCGAAAATATAATTATTTAAAATTAAAATAAATTGTTGTAATTGATTATACATATTTTAATTCATTACTTATTTCCACTTAAATAACTTAAACACATTTCCAAAACATTAATGGAAATGGTCGGGTAAAACATGACACATCAAAATTGTATCCCGTTTTGGGCACCCCAAAAGTGTCCCGTTTTGCCCGACCGTGATGCTTTTGACAATATAAATGGCTGACCCCTGAACCGTCTCTCACTAGCAATATTTAAATACATGAAATTGTTGTTAAAAGAGCTATGAACAAAACACACTACTTACCGGAATTGTTCCGAAGGACGGAGTAGCACAAGGATAATTGTTCTGCAGTCGAAAAAAGTACAAAGTAAGTAACAATCTCACTTGAAAACTTTGAAAAAATATTTCTTTGCGAAACACGTGGCTAGCGTTGAGAGATCAACTGAGAATGCTGTCATGATGGTCGAGAACCAGTTTAGCCATTCTCCAGCGAGATTGCACCACCAGTCAAGATCCGAGGCTCAATATCCCGTTTTGCCCGCCTATCCCGTTTTGGGGAACTCTCCCCTACACATTTTTATGTTTCATTCATTGACAGTCATTTGCTATTTAGTTATCACCAAAATCATCAACCATTCTTTAAAAGTTTGTAAAACTTTTTATTTCAGAGGATTTTTAAATACTTTATATTTATTTAGATTTAGTTTAGGTGTGAGTTTGTTTCCAAATCTGCGGATTACAAAGTAACACACTTGCCATCATCCAATCGAGCTGAAATTCGACAGATGGATTCATTAACGTTACATATGCTTCTATCGACAATGCGGATGACTAGTTAACTCACATGCGGTCATTCAATCGAATTAAAACTTGAAAGATAGATTCGTTGTCGTTAGCAATGCATTATAGATTTTTTTTTTTTTATGAAAATATAGCATTCGATCAAAAAAAAAAAAAATTTGCATTTCTCCTCGTTTTGGAACACCCTGATTTCAAAAAAGTGATTGAGAAAAAATATCTGTCTTTGTGTATGTGGTCAGCATAACTCCCAAACAAATTGACTTAGTATGTTCAAATTTGGTGTGCGGGTTGGTGGTTGCCATGGGACCTACCATTAAGGTTTTCGTCAAAATTTCTCTTGCGCGTAAAATAGTTGCCATTGAAAAAATCATGTTTTTCAGTAATTGATAAAAAACGGCTCTAACGATTTTGTTCAAAATCGTAGCAGTAATGGCTCATACGGTGTTCTAAGCATCCCCACCTCCAAAATTTCTGTAAAAATGTTTTAATGGCGTAAAAGGTTGAAAAACGAATGCTTTCAACACAGAGTTCTCTTTCCTTGAGCATATCTCATGAACGATCTTTTTTATTTCTTCCTTCAGTTTTGCTGATAATAAAGGATAATATAAGGAAATATAAGGATTACAGAAAAGTTTTTTTTTTTTTTTTTTTTTTTTTTTTTTTTTTTTTTTTTTTAAGACCCATTCAAGAATTATGGTAAAAAATATCGTCAAACTGGCCATTTTTTTTTAAATGAAGGATGAAAATATAAAAACTGTAAATAACACAAATCCATGTCAGTATTATAGTGTAACTGAAAGTTGTGCGATGTTTCCCACCCCTAGTTTTTTATTGTTATTTTGTCAAAGAAATTTTCTTTTTTATTTCTGGTAATTAATGGTCTTGTAGAGTAACATTTATTTAAATCCCATTATATAATATGAAGTTTAAAAATATATCTTTTAAGAACTGTCTAGCAAATAGCATTTCCACAGTCTGGAAATGCTATTTGTCCCAGTAACAATTGACCGGAAACGCCATGACCAGGAATCCATTATTTTCTTCGTTGTGATAAAAAACTATAAAAAATTTATCTGAGCACAAAATCACTTTAAATATGTTTTAAAGGCGCATAAAAGTTGGTAATGCTTATGTGGTAAAGTGATGTTCGCCACAACTTCGATAATTTGGTAGGAAACCCTACAGTGCGTGAGCGTAGAAATGTCCTTCCAGGCAGAATGTCTAGAGATAATGCACCATAGAATGCATCTAATTTTTCGAATTTTCAAGGAACCGAACCATCGAAATATGGGCTATTTTCCCTAGAACTTTGTCTAATGGCTTACCCATTGGTACTATAGCCGGATAGTATAGTAAAACTATAACCAATAGTACAACTTTTGTAGATCAGACTTTTCAAATTTGCTGATATTGAAAGTTGAGGCCCGCAAAAATGAATATGTCTCTTAAAAGATGAAGACGACCCCTCGGTAGATGAAGATGATCGTTTAACACTCCCAAAAAAATTCTTTTTAAGTAATCTTCAAATAAACATTACATTTTGAGAAACTGTAACCATTTTGATGCGGTCTTATGCTCAGAAACAGGGCATGTCTTTGATCTCCACAAGTAACCTCATGGATATTTAATGGTAAAATTGAATTTTTCCTGCTGCAATCCTCTTCTTTATTTCTGGTCATTAATGATCTTCTAGAGTAAACATGAGTTAAAAACCCATTATACAATATGAAATTTTTGGATGTATATTTTTCGAATTCTCTATCAAGTGGGATTTCCACGTTCCATATAAAGGATGTGTATTAAAACTTTTTTATGGGTTATTTTTTCACTGTTGGATATTAAATCCAAATATATAGAATAATATTATGGAGTTTTTACTGAAAATTGCAAACTTCGATTCTGTTAATATTACCCGTTCTCTTATGACAAAAAATATATAAATTTATGAAAAAAATTTTCTACGAATTGGAATGGTATCTTCCTATCTTCTTTCATCGAACACTTTAAAAGATATATCTAATGTTTGGATTTTATTTTGCTTATCCCAGGGACATTTACTTTAAGAAATATAGTATTTTTAAAATGAATGCTCCAAAACTAAACGTACAACAAATTATTTTAGATTTGAACATATTTAATTTTTTAAACTTTATATAAAGCATCCCATCCAGAATTGGTAATATAAATTTCAGTTTATAAAAATGGATAAAGTAGGCCGATCTATTTCTAAAATATAAAAAGCTATAACCAGAATTAGAGTGTAAAGAAAATTCTTACCTTCTAATTTTAACTTATTTCCATTTGTGGGGTTCTTTTTTCATATTATCAAGATTATTTTCTTACTCTTACGTCACAATACAACCAGGCGAATTCGCAAATATTCCTTATTTTAAATTTCATTAATAATTATGAGAAGTACAATATTTTTAATCGCCTACTCGCAAACTTGATGACAGGTTGCCTTGAAAGTGCATAACATCCCAGCGATAAAAGCTGATGTAATCATTGTTAGATTAGATTGGAGTTAAAATTATAGCACATCCAATTTGTTACATAAAGGAAGATATTTACAGTGTGAATTATTTAACACTGACTTTAGCTCCTACACCACGTTAATGTTGTGAAAAGCTTCTGTATGTTTGAATGAGTTCAATTTAAAGACAAACATAATTATAAATGTTGTAGAAATGTGTCAATATACTAAATGTCTCGTTGTGACAATTTCTATATTTAAATGCATACTGAAATTATATGAATATAACACTGTGAGTTTCGAGATAAAACAAAGTATATTGTAAGAGTATTAAGTAATATTTAAATTCAACTGAAAGTGTTTTTATGTTCTACAAGAAAAGTGCATTTTGAAATAACTTTTCAGGAAGTTCTTACATGTTGTATCCAAATATAGATATCAGATTATAATTTGAATGTTCATTGGCAAATTTTCTCGCCAAGTGTTTCCCCAAACTCGACAAATCAGCGATCATTTACTTATAACGATACTAAATTAATAGGATTTTATTATCATAAGTTTTAAACTTTAAAAATAGAAGGATTAATTTTTGCCAAAATGTACATACTTTTTTAATCTGATGTATCGTGTTATAACACATGTAGAAGCAGATTTTTAGTGACAGTGAATACCACAACCTAACTTGCTTGTCTAATAACTTTTCATTTAACTTTATTTATTACACTGTAGAAAAGGCTAACAGCGTGAAATAATCCAACTTCTGAAAATGAACATTTTACGTATTTTCAAACTTCACATGCAATTAGTTAATTAAGACCTAGAACAAAATGACGTTTTATTCCAAAAGCTTAAGCAGTTTCGCTAAGAAAATACGAAAAAGAACGAAAACCCTCCCACTGCCAAAGAACAAAAATTTGCCCTCTGATCATATTTTCCCATCGTTTATGGTTACCGCACACACTCTGAATCAATACAAAGGGTGAATGTTGCAGTTTGTTTTGGGGGCATTACTTTCTTCTTCGGCTCCCATGAGAAAAAACGAAGAAAATTATTTCAATCGAAGGATGAGAAGATAGAAAAAAATGGCCAACCATGGAACAATGCTGAAAGATAAATGGCAAACGGTATTCGATGAATATTTGCAGACGATCCGTTACCTTTAACCGAGATTAGTTGAGTGGTGCATAGAATGGGATAAATGGTTCAAAAAACAGATTCACTTTGTGCAGTTTAGGGTGGATAGAAAATGAGATAATATTATATAATCGGTGAAGCTTAACGGAGTGCATTTGAACGGTTGATTAAATGTCTATTTTTATCGTGTTTTATGCATGGTTCGATCATATATTGACGAGCTGGGTTTTTAAGTTTCTTTTATTTCATATAAAATATCGAGTCATTTATTTTATAGTTTAACATGCATTTTTATTTATATGATGTTTATTTTATGAAACAGAACAAAATTGTTAAAATAATGTGAATCAGTATTCATAAACAGGGAATGTACAAACGTTTACAATATATGTTCTGTGTTCAGTATTATTTTCCCCCAACCTACTAGTACAGTATTTGTGACTTTGATTCGAGAATACCGAAATGATGTGTTAAAGATTGTTTAAACATTGACTTTGCGTAATAGTGTTCAATAGGCCTGGGCGATGTTAACATTTCTACATCGCGATATATCGGGAAGCAAACATCACGATGTTAACTATATTTTTTTTTTACAAAATACTATAAAACTTTTCATAACACGTTATGTAGCCGAAAGTTATGCTTACTTAACTTTGTAACATTTTATTGAATTCATGTATAGAAGTTTATTTTAAATAACATAAGCAGCGACCGAATTACTTTCAGGGGGATACATAAAGTACCCAAGGGGGTATAAGCCGGTAATTTTTTATTTTTTTGGTTTAATCCAGATTTTTCAATTTCTCTATCTTAATGAAATTTTACTTTGTTATTATCCAGGGAAGGAGGGGGATGGGGGGGGGAGGACAAGTGCTCTTCCTGGCGGTGCATTGTTACTTTAGTTATTGGATATTCTTAATTATTAAATCAAAAACATACTTTATAATGAATATTTTATTACTTAGTATATACAACATAACTATTAAACAATAAAAATAAAATTAATGCATAACATTTAAAATTCTAATTATCTTTATTTTGTGCCAAAAAAATCTGCATTTCAGCATTTTTAAGAAGCAATGTTGGATTGAGTAATTAATCTTATGGAAATAAACTTTATTCAAACTGTACAAAGTGAAAAAAAAATTATTATAAAACATTTATTTACTTACGAATCAGAAGAGAAAATCCTTCAACGTAAATGGGAAAAAAATCGTTTATAAGTATTTAAGCAATCAAACTAGAGAAACAACTGTGATCAGTCCATGCGCTAGTTCATATTGACTTTGGCAGATATAACAAACCATCAGAGTAATATATAACCTGATTATCTTAACTAAATAAGAACTAGACAGAAATTACCCCGTTCGAATACCGCAATCCCCTTGAGTTAATAAATAAAGCAAAGCTCTCAAAGGGTAAAAATGTTATATATAAAAAATCCTGAAGTAATCCTGATGTAAAAGATTTAAAACTACAAAAATGTTATATTTTATTTCTTCCAAGTTACAGAAAAAAATAAGAAAAAAATAAAAAACGAAACAAAAAGTTTAGGAAATACTCAATTGAATTCCAAAAATAGAATATCAAGGTCTTATATCTAATGACAAATTAAAAAAAATCAAAACGTTTTTCAAGAGTTGAGAGAACAACAACAAAAATATTCAAACAATAAAAAGAATACTTCTTTCATCGAATCTCCAATATTACTTGACTACTGGCTCCTGAAAACCACCTAACAATTTCAATAATCAGCTGTAAAAATGAAATAGGAAATAAACGCGGGACCTAAAATGGAAACATCGCACATACCGAAGGTGGATACGATTATCACGATATAGTCCGGGAGCAAATGTAATCCCGTGGGCCACTTCATGATGCAAACATGTGGGTGGTGTCATTCGCTTCGTATGAAAGCGTAGAAAATGAAATCCGATGGTGGATATCTGGCATCCCGGTACGAGAGGCGCTGCAGTCGCAAATCCAAAATGGCAGCCTCCTAACCACCTAACGTACGTTTTTGCCGAATATTGGCTTCCCAGATAATTTTATCAACTTGTTGACTAATAAAAAACTTGTAGGAAATAAAATTTCCTTTCCAATGATATATAACACATGTATGTTGGGTTAAATTACAAAATTCAAAATGGCCGCCGCATCGCGATCTTAAGTACGTTTTTCAGGTTAGTTGGTTGGTTTGCTTATGCACTCAGCGACCTATACTTAAGCACAATAACGGATAATCAGGATGATATCGGCATATTAACGTGGATTCCGAACCACAAAAAACATCCATGCCTAACCCGGGATTCGAACTCGGCACTCATAGCATGCGAAGTTAGAGCGCTAACCACACATCATCAACTGGACAGTACGTTTTTCAGAAGAATAGCTTCTCAGTGCGCTTTATACACTTTTTGGCTGTTGGGAAACTGTAGAAAATAAAATAACTTTTATAATGATATATCTACTTAAGTCAAAATACAAGATGGCCGCTGTATCACCATTGCCCGAACGTCTTTTTAGAATAATAGCTTTCCGGTGCACTATATGAACATGTTGGTAAATAGAAAACTTTTTGGAATTAAAAAAAGCTTTCTGGCCGTTATAGAGCCTTTACATTATTAGTTCAAGAATTAAAATTCAAAAGGATATTATTATTGAGCATCTCTTTGGGACTCAAATAATAGTTTCCACATTATATTGTAAGATAAATGAGCACCACAGATAGTTAATACTTACAGCTTGGACAATAAAATAAAGCCTTGACACTTTTCACAAGAAAATAAACAACAACAGATTCTTAATAAAGTACGCCTGTTTAAATTGATACGACAAAGCTTTTTAATATTTGGAATGTGAATGTTACAGAAGAGTGCAGCAGTGTAATAGTTTTTGTTATATGTAACAAATGGTGTAAACGATATTAAGATTTTTCACTATCATTAAGTTAAATCAACATCTTCATCAACAATTTCCTCATTATCATTTATCATCAGGTCCAAAAGTGCAATGTTGTCACATTAGTCATCATCTCCACCACATGAGTACATCTCTGTGTAAGGCAGATTGTTTAGAATAAATCTGCAGGGAAGGGCACACCGACGCTTCAGACAGGAACACTTAGTCAACTCTAAAAGTTCGTGCGAAGCACAAGTTTCTGTACACGTAATAGGCTCAAATTCCACATCCACAAGCGACCAGCCAAAATCAATAGGTTGAGTTATGCCAGGATGCTGTCGAAGTATCTTGTGCCCAAATCATTGCTTGGTAGTGTGCACGCAAAAGACCTGGATAGAGAAATGCTTTTGTAGGTGCAAGATGTTCCCCATTCCTTTGTTTTTTAGTGAAGAGCCACCATTTTGCCTCCCCAATGTCTGTCATTTTGATTCGCGGTACATACAACTGACAAACAAATGCCTCTAACGTTTGTAACATTTCTGTGGAAATGGTTTCAAAATGACCTATAAGTCCCAGTGCAGCTATAATGTCATCACAAGCTGCATAAAAAGTATTCCACGATATAATCTTTCCTTTTCCAGCAAATACTCCTGTGATATCAGCACCGGACAGGGCGTGGAGTCCTGGTAGTGCTGAAGCCTTATTGGGCTAGTATGGCATAGATTGGCTGAAGATGAATTAACCGTTTGCTTCTGCTAGTGCCCACTATAATGGTGGATTCTCTTGGAAGCATTGGATATCTACGAAGAGCAAAAAACTAAACTATAATAAAGGATTTTTAGTGGAGCCAGCCCGAAGGCACTGTTCCACTTATCGAAAAGGGCCATAGAGGCAAAAAGTAGCACTGGTGTTGGATCTAGTTGGCACAGGAGTAAAAAATCGAAAAGCCCAGCAACCGACTAAAAGAAGGAAGCTGGCTTCTCTCAACTTCCAATGGGAAGTGAGGAAATGTCAGGTGAGAGGAGCTAAGCAGGAGGAGACAGTTTCTGCTTGTATCTGTCAGATAAGTATTGTGAAAACTTTTTACAGAGTTCCACGATGGGTTCCATATAAGGAAGCAATCCAGCAACGAAAAGGAACTTGTCAATGCTACTGTAATGATCAACAATCATGTCGAAAGTGGTGAAAAGGACTTCAACAGCACGAACTTCGTCATCAGAGGAGAGAGTACTATTGCTAGTCATGGTTCCATTTGAACAAAAAGAGACTTTCTCTACAGGTTTCTCCAAGTGGATGGTTTGGGACGCAGCTTCTGCGTAAGTATGCTTCTTTAGCCTAGCAAGTTGCAGGGGTCTAGGCAAAAACTGGGGATTGTGCACCTGCTTGTGAGAGGAGGCAGAAGAAGGGATGGTCGCCTTCTTGACCAAAGGGCCTTCTCTACCTCTGGACATCAATTTTCTGCGAGCAGGACAGGTGTGAGAGCTACTGCAATGCGCCTGGTTGCAATTGCAGCAGCGTTTGGGACCAACTTTGGTCGGGCAGTCACTGGAGCGGTGTTCAGCTGCACAGTGGCGACATCTAGTGGGAAGCGAACATGAAGAGGCCAAGTGCGAGCCCCAGCTTTGACAAAGCATTGCCGGGGTCCGTGAGCTTGTTTCCCCTTCAGAGGTTCCATCAAAATCTGCAGGAAGAGCAGCATCTTCCAGGTTAGAATGCTCTCTTTGTTGTGGTGGCCGGGGAACTCCAGGATAAAGAGAGGCATACGAAGAGCAAGTACTAATACATCTGTATATGTCAATCTCGCTAAGGCCTCTGGAAGCAACATGTATACTGTGCAAAATTATTTTAGTATCTGCTTCCTCCTGCATGGTTTCAAGACACGACACGTCCGTATTGCTTGCATTTACATAACTTGCCCAACAGCACAAATTGTTTATTAGTATTGACTGCATAGTCCATAATCTTTGATGCCAGGTATTCTGTCAGTTCATCCTTAGTCATTTCGTGCAAAAGTAACTAATGCAAGGTTAATTTAAGAATGTTTGTTGATGGGTGCACTTTGTATTGGATAGGGACCGATTTACCCTGATGTTTCACCCCTGTGAATGTCTTCAGAGAATCCTGTTTGTAGGTGTCAAATATTATGTGAACCTCTTTGTACATACCAAACTTCTTTGACATTTGTCTGACAAAGTGATCTGCAAATTCTTCACTAGTCTTGCCAGTCATAAGTTTATCAAAGGAATGCAGCTCTGCCATTCCATCAACTACTGTAACAGTTTGAGACGCATCATTTACTGGAAATGAATTGAGTAAGAATTCGTTTTTCTCATTAGATGAAGGGTATCGATTTTGAGGAAGCTCCTCCAGGATACTCATAAGCTTGCTTTTTTATGATCAGTAATGAATACATAAATATAAGGGAAACAAAGCAAGTGGCAATAATGAGAATTCATAACGACAAAAAGTTGCCTTCAAATCTATATCACACCGACTTCTTGCTGCAATCACCAGTCTATACATAAATTGATAGAAAATATTGAAGAAAAAAAAACTTTTTCCTTCAATGTTACTTTAACATTAACATTTAACTGCAGGCTTAAGTTTCACCTTTTACATTGGTGCCCAAAATTGTGCTGAAAGCTTTAATGGTACTGATTCTTCTGTTGGCAGCTTGATCATTTTAATGAGTTCCTCAATGAATTAAGAAAGACTCTCACCAGTGTCAGCAACTGTACACATGTTCTTTTGAACGTCATCGGGAAGAACTTGCTTAGTCATCAGGTGTATAAGATGTTCTGTGTTGCATTTAAAAGGGTTGGTTGTCGATTAAAAACCCTCTATCAACTTTTCATTGTTTTGATCCTGACTCTTCTGAACCGATAGACAAAATGTTCATGGTGACACTTTGGATTGAGGGTGGCATTTTTAAACATTGCTATGGTTGCTGCAGCAATTATTGTGACCTCTCTCTGACAAAAGAAATCTTCTCCTAGCATTCTCGTTTAAAGTGATGCCTGTAAGTCCACCTTGGACTTTAAGTCTTCTGCTCTGATGCTCCAGAGTTTCATAGGCTCCTAAAGGGCAAAACGGTATTTTGGTTTTATTGATTGCCCACTTTCCTTGCAATATAGTTGTATGCTTGTTAATAAATCTTTACATATCCATGAAGTACAGTGGAATCATTCTTACATAGTTTAGTCGATCAAAGGCAAAGAAATACTTTATGAAATCATGTGTGGCTGCCAAGTGAAAATCCCAGTCTGCATTTCTAACTGACCTGATGGCTGTGTAGTTAGCTCTCGTGCTTCGCATGCTAAGGGTGCCGGGTTCGAATCTCGAGTTAGGCAGGGATGTTCGTTGTGGTTCAGAATCCACGTTAAGTTGCAGGTCCCGGCCTGATTAACCATTATTGTGCACAAGTATATGTCATTGAACGCACAAACCAATCAACCAAACTGAAAAACGTACTTAAGATCGCGATGTGGCGGCCATTTTGAATTTTATAATTTAACCTAACATACATGTGTTATATATCATTGGAAAGGAAACTTTATTTCCTATAAGTTTTATATTAGTCAACAAATTGATAAAATTAGCTGGGAAGCCAATATTCGGCAAAAACGTACGTTAGGTGGTTAGGAGGCGGCCATTTTGGATTAGCTACTGCAGCGCCGCTCATACCGGGACGGCAGATACCCACCATCGGATTTCATTTTCTACGCATTCATACGAAGCGAATGACACCACCCACATATTTGCATCATGAAGTGACCCACGGGACCACTTTTTTCGACATTAGCGCCCAGACTAATAAGGATGAAGTATCGGCCGAGTAAAAACAAATGAAAATCGTCTCAAACGGCGCAGTGTAGCTATTACACTACGTTTCTATACAGTCTTGGATACACCGCACACATGCAGGGAGGATTAACTGCGATGTGGTGAAGTATCATATCTCAAACGGCGCGGTGTCGACGGTTTCAATAGGTTTCTATAGTATTTTAGAAACACCACGCATGAATCGTGACATCAACGGTTCTTCGTCCTTGAAGTGCTAGGCAAGCATCGCTCTCTAGTCAAAAAAGATCGTGATGTATCGGTTTGGGGAATATAGTGAAACCGGTTTTGGAAGATGTATCGATACATTGCCCAAGCCTAGTGTTCAACAGTACATATAAAGTTTTTTAGCAATTCTGTGCACTTATTCAAATCACTGAAGCAGTTTAATTTAACTTACATACATGTTGAATGGAATATTTGTATGAAGAAATCGGAGTTATTTGAATAAATGATATTATATTTGGAATTTTATTCCATATTATGTAAGAAATGCCTTAAAATTAACACAAACTAGTATTTATTCTAAGCACCTTTTACATTTTCTATCAAATGGGAAAGTTTTATCGAAATTAGATATAGTTTGAAAATAAATCTGTATTTACTAAATAAGTTTTTCCATTTGTTCCATTAGTTTTCAAAAAAAGTTTTATTTTCCAATTATTTGGAAAAACTACACCCATCTATATTTTAAATTTAATTCCTCAAGTATTTCGTAATATAAAGTTGTGTGAAAGTATATATAAATTTCCAAAACTAATTTGAATCCGTGCATTTTCAGTAGCGATATAGAAGACTATTCCAGAAATAAATGATATAGCTGCATGTAAGATACTAGGAAAATTATGGTTTCATTTTAAAAGATGAAACATATATACTTGCAATCTCATTTTAAAAATTGCAGGTTTCATGAAAATATATACAAGGATGTTTACATAATCTGCAATCGCGTGAATTAATGGCAAAATATATATTATAAAAAAAGACAGTCGATTTTCACTATTACCTCTAAATGTAAGAAAAAAATGAAAATTCCATCAAATATTGAGACTGAGTGCCTTCCAAATCCATTTCATATCTAAACTATTTTTGAGTTTATAGTTCCCCAAGGGAGTCATAAAAGTAACGTTTATCTGTGCTTTAGCATATCTAGAAATAGTAACGAAAAGCGCCGTCTGGCGAGTTTTCTCGGCACTAGCAACCATCTCTTCGGAATGTGTTCTGTCTTTTTTTTTAACAGTATCACGTATTGCTTTTACGAGTTTCTGGAAATGGTTTCTTGTAAATGGAAGTAGGAGAAACGTTAATCTGAATAAAAGTTTAGGACAGCCATGTATAATTATTTTCCCCCTTTGTATTTCTAAAAGTTTTTCAATACAATATTTTTGTTGCGTTACCCAAATAAATTGCTTTATTGCGTGTTTAAAGTATTATTACATGCATATAAAATACAAGGGCTGGGGATTTTAAAATTCTGTACTAAAGTTTATCTTCTTCCTCTTTTCATGTTTAGTTTTCTCGAAGCTCTGTAAGAAACTTATTTCGATTACAAGTATGGTGAACTAATAAAAAAATATTTGTAAAAGTTCTTTAAATGTATATATCTTAAAAGTAATATTTATTATGCATTAAAGGGATTTAAAATAAATTATAGGTACTACAAAATGTGTATTTAATTGCTTTTTAAGTAGCTAAGATAAAGCCATGGTTTCATTTTAAATAACCAGTTATTTTTTATTTATTTTCTTTCGTTTAAAGTATTTATAAAAAAATAAATGCTTATTGGTATAAACTCGCTCAGTAAAGATATCAAGCTACTGACCAGAGATATTAGAGAGGACAGGTGGCAACAAAAAGTTGAATCACTAGCCACTGAGGATAAAAGTGTATGGACCATGGCAAAGGCACTCAGAAAAGACAAATCTATCAAAAGACCAATACAGGGTGAAAGAGGTCTAACATACACTGATACAAACACTCGCCGACTCTCTACAATTATAATTCCGCGAATAAAGAGCCATGCGATGAAGATTTTGTAGACATCATTAAAGATGAGAGTTTGTAAATTCAATCTCACTCATAACTTCTCCCAAACTCTAATTGACACCAACTTAGAAGAGATTATGTACATAATCAGAACACTCAAAGTCAAAAAGGCTCCGTGATGAGATGAAATCGCAAATAGAATGATAAAGAACCTCCCACCTGAAACCATAGAAAACATGTCTAATATATTCAATACTTGTCTAAAACAAGAATTCTTCCCAACCGTTTGGAAGCCTGCTACAATTATTTAAATACCAAAACCATGAAAAAAACCTATTATTCCTGCAAGTCACAGACCTAACAGTCTGCTGCCCTCAATGGGCAAAATGTTTGAGAGGATTATTTTTAATAGACTCAAACCCTACTTTGGTCAGAATCCTTACCGAACAATTTGGTTTTATGACAGGGAGATCTACCACTAAACAACTTGTTAAACTGCTTGAGTTCGCAGGATCTGTCTACTAAAATAAGCAAACCACTGCAATTGTTATGTTAGATGTGGCCAAGGCCTTTGACCGTGTTTATCACGATGGACTCATCAACACTGATCTCCTTGTCAATGCAATTAAAATTCTACAATCCTTTCTTGTAGATAGGACGTTAAAAAATTAGAGTGGGCAAACCCTTTCCAGCAACAGAGACATTATTGCCAGTGTTCCACAGGGAAGTGTACTGGGACCTATCCAGTATAATTTTTATACATCTAACTTTCATTTGAAAAGAGAGAACAGATTTGTATGCGGATGACACTGCAATAGTCACAAAATCTATGAATGCGAATAAGTCAATTGACGATCTGCAAAACATCATGCCAGAAATTGAAGACTGGTGCTCTCTCTGGAAAGTGGACATCAATGGGTCAAAATCTCAACTCCTAGTAATCAGACCTAACAACAAGAAAAAAGAGATGGTGTCTGAATTTCACTTGTTAGGTGAAAAAATCCCTACTGTTAGGAAGTCCAACTAATTAGGCCTTACCATTAACTCCAAACTTAATTGGAAAGACCATATAGCAAAAGTAGTTGGTAAAGCGTATGGTATCTCGAACAAATTACGACCAATTAATGGCAGACACTCAAAAATGGGATTACATCTGAAAAAGAAAATTTACATGAGCTGCACACGCCCCATCCTAACTTATGCTTCTCCAGGATGGACGATTGCAACCAAAGCTAACATTAGAAAACTCCAAATTACACAAAATCGCATTCTAAGGGAAATGGCTGGAGTAACGAGATACATACGTAATTCATTGATTAACAGAGATCTCAAAATTGAATTCATTAATGAACGGTTACAAGCTAACATAAACTGTGAACATAAACCTCCCAGAGGACAGTAAAATTAGACTTTTTGCGGCATTTGCTTTATCAGACGCAATCCTATCCACACAATAATAATAATAATAATAATAATAATACATAACTTTGAATAAATATCCCTCTTTCAATGCGCCTTTGCAGTCCCAATTTAACAGAAGTTAATGGGCTAAATCCTCTTCTTCACTACACTTTTATTATTTCAACCTTAGCTTGACCATTAATTATCTAAACTGAGTACCAATTATGCTGTCCATTTTTACTATTTAATTAAGAAAAGTGCCCACTGGCCAAATTTCTGTTTTGTTGTTGTGTACTGTCTTGTGTCTCTTCATTTTCTAATTGTTTTTCTGTGCCAAATTATGATTTTATGAACTTATATTTGTACATATTGATGATCAAAGAGTATACTGGCGATTTGCGCTGAACACCCTAACAAACCTATTTATTCAAGATTCAAAATTAGTATAAACAGTTCCCAATATCCAAAGAATTTTAAATGAATGTTTTCCTCTCGGAATATTTTTTTCAACTAAAAAAACCTCTGTAGTAATGTCAAATCTGTCTAGCATGTTAGTATATATTTCAATTAAATACAATGTTAAATAACACCATTGAAGCACCAAACGCAAACTGCTAAATATAATTTATTCCTCAAGAAATTACTATTAATCTATGTACCAACTTCTTAAAAACGTTAACTTAAAAAAAAATCTACTATTAACGATACCATTTCAAGAAAATATATGGAATTAAAATCGAACCCAAAAAAGCTTTCACACATTTCATTATAGATCCTTTTTCTTCAACTTCATCATTTTCCTAAGTACCTTTGTAGCATCCCCATTACGTAAAAAAAAAAATCCCCTACCACATTTAACTTAACAGACGATACAAGAAAATGAAATCGATACTTTAAAAAACAAAGTCCCTTCTCCACCTTTAATGTATTCCATTCCAAATTCACTTCTACTAGAAGTGTTCTTTAGACTTTCCATTATTCTCTTGTTTTATTCTCGATGTTTAGTCCAGGCCATTTCAAATGGGTTTTCGAAAACAATCTAGAATAGACCTATGTGTTTGACAGGTGTGCTTTTTCCCGTGCTAAGAAGGTGTTGCATAAAGTGAGGTGCAAGGTTGACAAATGGAATGGTAAGTGGAATTGTAATTATCTCGTGTATGCATAATAGGGTGGAACGAAAAAATCAACTTTTGATTTTTTATTTGTAATAGTGGGGAAAAGTTGATTTTTGATGTAGATAAGATAAATTAAAAATATGAAAAATATTGGAGTACGTCTTGAGGTGCCGCAAGGCCGTTAAAGTTTCAAAAAATTGAAATTTTTGCTATATTTTAAATTTTTTTTGACGATATAATCAACTTTTGATTATAATTTGTAATAGCACGGAAAAGTTGCCTTATGGTGTAGATAAGATAAATTAAAAATATGAAAAATATTAGAATATGTCTTGAGGTGCCGCAAGTACGTTAAAGTTTCATAAAAACACACTTTTTTGAACAGATTTTTTGCGTGTCTCGATTATGAAATAAAAAGCTTCATTTATGCGTTATAAAATAAATAGAAAGATAAAAACAGTTTTAGTATTACATTGGCATCCAGGACCCGTTAGTCATTGCCGGAGCGTATGTTGTGGGTGGGTGGGTAGGGGAAGGGGGGGGGCAAAGATTTGTGTGACAAGCTCAGATCAGGTGTCAGGTCAGTAGCGGTGCCGGAGTTCAGTTGAGTTGGCGCCTCCGCTCCGTCTAATGTGTTACAGATTAACATAATATTTTGTTAGTATGTGTTCTACTTTATTGCTGTGAGTAAAAATGGCTCAGTCTAAATTAGTGAAGACAAGACAAATGTCAGAATATCCTATTTTTGGGAAATGTAGTGATTTGCTTGATGTTGCACTGCCTACTTACGAATCTGTTATGAAGTGCTACTGTTATATCAGATAAAACCTCAAAAATGCTTCAGAGAAGGATCCTACTGTAAGTGAAATATGTGACACTTTAGTTCCCAAAATAGAGCAAATATGGTCAAGAGCTTCTATTCCAGTTGTTTCTGGCCAAAGAATTTTACTAATGATAAGAGCTGATCATGTTAAATACAGAAATTTATTAAGGTCTAAAAGCAGGAAAGGGTCAGAAAAGTTTGACTGCAACCTCTCGAAATTTAGAGGCGAAGCTGAATGTTTATTTCATATTGCTGCCTGTAAGTGGGTAAACTTTAATACTTGTACTTGTATAAAAGGAAGAAAAGTACCAGTTATGGAACAAAAGTTTCTAAACGATCAACATTCTGATAGGAAAATGGTGATAGGTAATGTTGATATAGCTACCACGAACGCTTTGAGGAAGAAAGAAGCAAGAAAAATTAAAGAACTTCAGAGAGTAATCAAGTTTAATAAAGAACGGACAAAAAATACTAGTGTATCAGAAGCGGTTACTGATGACAATGACAGCGCTGAAGAACAGCAGTGTTCGATACCAGAAGATGCAAACCAAACCAGGTCCTTCAAATATACAAGAAGATATACATCTACCAGGCCATTCAAAACTCAAATGCGAATTAAATTGCCATCTGTAGCTTCCATTGCTGACCGTATCGGAATATCAAATAGAGCTGCTGCAGCTATAGCTAGTGCTGCTTTACAGGACTTTGGTGTAATAACAGAAGAAGACAAAACCAACGTTATAGACAGGATGAAAATTAGACGAGCAAGATCAACCAATCGAAGAGATCTCATTAATGACAGTCGTTATAATCATATAACTGAAAATAGAGGATTGTTTTTTGATGGAAGAAAAGACAAAACAATTATTCAAGAAAAGAAAGGAAGTAAGTTATACAAAAAAGGGATTTCAGAAGAGCACGTTTCACTAATAGAGGAACCAAGCTCAAAGTTTTTAGGCCACGTAACACCTAAATTTGGCACCGGAAAAGACATAGCAGACAGTATACAGGAGTTTCTTGAAGATAGAGAACACAACAAACAACTTTTAAACTTTACTGCTATTGGGTGTGATGGAACCGTTGTAAACACTGGACATTATAATGGTGTGATTTCTTTGATGGAAAAGGAAATAGGAAGACCGTTACAATGGTTAATTTGTTTGTTACATGGTAAGGAGCTACCATTGCGACATATTTTTTGTCATTTAGATGGTAAAACAAAGGGACCCAATGAGTTTAAAGGTGAAATAGGTCAGCAGCTAGAAAACTGTGCTAATCTTCCTGTGGTTACTTTCTTGCTAATTAAAAATAACCTTCCTCTTTTGGAGGACAAAAATGATTTAAGTACAGATCAGAAATATTTATTGGATATGTGTATTGCCGTATCAAGTGGAAATTGCTCCCTAGATTTATCTTTACGAAACCCTGGAAAACTTGCTCACTCCAGGTGGTTGACACTAACCAACCGCGTGCTTAGATTGTATGTGGCAACTGAATATTAAGTCAAAACCTTCATGTACTTATGGTTCCAAACATCTGTTTAAGCTTATCTCATATTCACGCTATCTCTCTGATGATCTCAAGAACGTTATAGATCCGGTTATTCAAAGAAATGGGTATTTTGCGGCTCCAGAAAATTTTCTTTAGTCCATGCTATGTGATGAACGCAAAATTCAAAGAGAACTTGGTTTACGACGTGTTTTAAAAGCAAGAACAGAAAGTAGAGTCGGAGTCAGGAAGTTTAAAGTTCCAAAGATAAACTTCGATGCAAAGGATTACATCGACCATGATCTCATGGCCTGAAAATGACGTAACTGAACCTCCCTTGTTAAAACATGTTTCCAGTGAATCTCTCAAAGACTTTATACGGAAGGCATCTGAAGATGAACCAAATAGTAAAGTAAACCCGGTTATCGACTTTCCCCGGTTTCCTTGTCAAAAGCAAGCAGTGGAAAAAACTGTGAAACTGGTGACCGAATCGGCTCAAAATGTTTGTAGTTCAACCGCAAGAGAAGGATATATAAGAGCAAAAATTGACTCACGTAGGAATATGCCAAAATTTAATACAAAAAACCAGTTTAATGTAGCAATGAAGTAGAAACAAAAATTTTGCAGATGTAACATTTGTAATCATTAAGGATACAGAAGTAAGAAATACAAAATTTTACAAAATAATATATTTTTTTATTATTATTATATTTTGTAATTCATAATTTTTTCCAACTCTAATCCTAATAATGTATTTAAAACCAACTTTTGTAACATTATATATACGAGAAATTCATAAAAAATAATTTAACAAAGTTTATAATTTTTAATTTTTATATAAACTTTAAGCTCTTTGCGGCACCTCAAGATGTTGTAGTATTGCAACCAAATTTTTTCCCCCTCTTTTTGAACTTAAAAGACAACTTTTCCCCACTATTACTAAGCTAAAATTTAAAGGCCATTTTCGTTCCACCCTAATGCATAACATATACAAAAATCTGAGAATACATAATTAAAATTTTCTTGTTTGAAGCCGTCTTTCGGCTGCCATATTGAACAGATGTTCATAATATTTTGTATATGTACTAATATGTTAATGGGAAAAAGATATCTGAAGAAAAAATAGACAGTTCAAATATTACTACACCAGAAAGATAAGAGGTGTTTTAAAACCAAAATAAAACAGTCTAATAAAGTTTTGAATATAATTCTCTTTAACTGTTGTCTTTGAAGTATCAGATGGAAAAAAAAAACTATTTATAAAATGTAATTATTTAAAAAAATTTTTAAGTAAAACACTTAATTTTTAATTTATTTAAATAAATTAAATATTTGTTTTAATTTTAATTTCTTTAAAAATTTTGTTAAATAATACTTTTTTAATTTTAAATTATCTTTTTTATTTTTTACATTGTTGTTCGATAAAAAAAATTAAAAAATAATAGTAGTAATAAAATGAACTGTTTTAATTTTCCCATGATCTCAACAATACCTATACACGATTTTAAGAATATCTTTGGATCACTGCAGGTTCCTTGAGACTTTAAACAGAAAATATTTAATTATGAACACAGTGTACATGAATTAAATATACACTGTTTAACCCATTAAAGACGACTTTGAAATGGATAAACAGTCATTATTTTTAAGATTTTGTTTATTTAAATCATTTAGGGTATATTTTGAATTTTTCAGATTTTTTGGAAAATTATTTTTAGGATTTTTAAAAACACTAAGTAGAACAACTATTGCAATTTTTGAAATATCCATATTATTACAGTACAATTATAATTTTTTTAAAGTGTCATCCAGTCACAAACAATAGTAAATATTTGTAGCTCAAAGTTTGTATAATAACTTAAAAATATTGATTAAATACAAATCGAAAAACCTAATGCTAATTAATAGAAAATATCAGGTTGAAACGCAAACTCTTTCCCAAGAGTTTTATAACTATCTAAATTATAGACAATTGTTAACTCTTGCCGCTGTGTTTCAATCACAAGATGTCAAGTTTAATTACAAAAGCAATGTGCCTTTTCACCAGAATACTAAATTGGTACTATTAAATATTTCATCAATGGTAGAAATTTATGACTCACTTCTGTAATAACTCCAGCCAAATTTTCCAAACGAATAAATTGGTTTTAGAAACTCAGCTTCAGGTAATATTGATTAAACTCTATATAAATTATTATTAATGCATTTACAATAATGGTGAACACGTACGTAATTATACTGAAAGATTTCCCTATGATGAGCAGGATATCTGTATAATGTCCAATATGTCCGACATATTTGAAAAATGGGGGGAAAAAACTGGCATAAGATAGAAATGTGTTATTTGCAGCATTCTACTTGGGATACAATAGAATCTTAACCGATCAATTTTCAAAAACTTTTATAAAGTTCACCAGTAGATGGCACTACTGAATAAAAAAAACTTTAAAAACTTAGAAAACTACAAATAATGTTTTCAATATAGCTACTATTACTACTAACTACTACTCTTCTCATACCATTTACAGCAACAACATGGATCATGAAACATTCGTTCAGTAGTTTTTGCAACATATGTTCAGACATTTTCTTTTTGTAATTTTTGAAATTGATACGATTGTTTCTCTCGTTTCCAACAAACGGTTGTCTTCCGTTATTTTTTTTAATTCATTCTTCAAATGTGGTAGTTGCATTGAAAAGAAAAAGATACACAGGATGATACTTGTATCTTTCCTGGCATGTTGAACTTAAATATTCCACACTGCAACCATTTTGATCCGTTATTTTCAAACAGCTTTCCAATATCAACTGAATGGCAAACTTAGAATTATTTTGAAAATTAATAGTATTAGCTAATATCGTTAATTTTTAAAAAGGTTCTTAGTTTGTTATTCAGGGGATATCGGAAAGCTAGTTTACTAAGTTTTCGAGTGCCTAGAATATATTTCCAAAACGGGAACGGACTTTTAGGCTACTTAATAACGACGTAAAATGTTTTGGTCGAATGATTTCTATTAAAAAATTTCAAGTGGGCAGTATTTATTTTATATCTCTTGATTATCTTTAAACTCTGGTATATTTATCTTTGTGTGATATAAGTTTAAGCAAAACGCAGCTCTGCATTACAAATTTGTATATTCATTTATTCTTAACATACTGGGAAAAATTGTAACAGGTACAAAACCGTTTTTTTTTTTTTTTTTTTTTTTTTTGTCTTTTTTCTAAATTCACATATATTTTTTTTTATTTTTTTTTATTGCATCAAACAAAATTTGTACTCGTTCAGTTCCTTAATTCATTTATAGAATAGGAGGAAATGTAAAAAAAGTACTGTGTATGCAGAAAAAAATTGCATGCACTCACAAGATTGGAACTTTAAGGAAAAATAATAGTTCAAGTGAGTTTAGCATTTCTTAAATCCACTTGAATTGTCGAATATATTCGGCATTTGTGTTACTTACAAGTTTTACCGAAAATTGGCTAAAACATTTTGAAAAGAAAGCTATAAAAAGTCATAACCACACAACAGAGAAAGATTTATTGAATAATATATAGTTTGGATGAGGTTATTGGTGTTTTCTGGTCTTCAAATTTTTATTTTTATCTGGTAATTTACTTTTTGTTGTTAAGTTACTGAACGTTTAAATGCAATGGTATATCAGATAAAGCATTAGTAGCTTGTGATGATTTTGTAAAAATTATATTTGGTTCGTGAATGAACTATACGGTTTTTAAAACTCTTACTTCATAAAACATTTGCCAATTCATAAAAATTTTGCATTTATGGGTCTTAGTAAATAACATAAAACTTTTATTTGCACATATTATGAGTTTTGGTACGCTTTTATTGGGAATTTTAGGTAGTGTTTCAAAAATGATCATTTTTAAATTTCTTAAAACACACTTTAGATCACTCTTCAGTTCTCTAATAAAGTTTTTTCAGCAAATTTTTTTATGGACTATTTGTTAATCGTTCGAATATTCTCTATTATTAAATTCCAGGATGAAATATGCAATCGGAGCATGAAAATGGTGTCCTAAGTTTAATTTTAGTTGATCCACGAAATCAGTGGCTTTGCCCTTCAAAAACCTAATCATTGCAATATTAACGCCATTGGTGACTTGTTAGGTCTACGGATAATGATTCATGCATTATCTACATTAAATTCACAACAACCTAAATAATCTCACTCTGACGTGAAATAATGGGAACAGTTAAGTTCTTGCACTAGTGTACCATTACCATTCGAAATTACAAAGAGTTTCAAAAGGCGTTTCAGTCGGTGCAAAATAAACAAACAACATATTGTAATGTTGTCAAGAACTATTATTTTACCTCGCCTGGCACTTGTGGGCGCTACGAACTCAAACTATAGCTCGCCAAGATTGAAGAGTAAACCAGAGAGAACGTTGGGGATTCTTGGAAGAAGCTAAAACAATAATTTGTTTCTTAGAACTTAATAGGTTCTCTTTTTGTGAATTGTGCTTTTCATTTTAAGTTTTCCCTGGAAAATGATTTAATAATGTTGTAATATACCTTAATTTTGCATAGCTTTACTTAAGTTTTCAGAGATAAATACGTAGCTCGATTCCTTTCTTTAGCATTTCAGATATTGTGATCAAAAAAGAATGTGACGTCACCCCACTCCCTTGAAATCCATAAGAGTTACGAAACCTTCAGTTGTACTTTGTACTAACCTTGGATAAAAGGACAAAATTGGAGATACATAAACCGTGCCTCCAACCATAAAAAAGAAATTTAAATTCATTCCATATTTTCAGGCGTGAGATATTCTCTGTGTAACCTTTTAATTTCATTAAATGTTTACAGGGAATGATTTTCATTTAATCTTCTGTTTAATAAGAAAGAAGAAAAATCGTTTAATGTATTTCAGAAAAATTGTTTTCTCAATAAACTGCTGAATTGGAAATACTTCAAGGTATCAGAAAAAAAAGTTAAGATAGTCAGTTTATTCCTCTTTTCCTGCAGATATAATTATGCAAATCAATAACATTATTTCTTAAAAGAAAGTTGTATTTGGCTTCTTGCTCAACTTAAAATTTATTGTGGCTCTTGGGTAATTTACTACTAGAAGTATCATGGATTTTGATATTTATAAGTATTCTGTATATTTTTTTATATAATTTTTTTACATACTTTTTCTAATACTTTGATTAATGGTTGAATAAGTCTCATTTTAAATTGTATGTAGAGTTCCATAGATTGGTATTTTTCTATTGTCGTCATCTTAATTTGTGTTTCAAATTTAACTTTGTATTAAATGTGTTATTCTTAAGAATTACTCATTCTAGCCATTTGAAATTCAAACTTATTTCATGCTTTATGCAAACCTACTCATAATAAATATTTTATTTTTAGTAATTTTTCTTTTTCAAACTTAACAACTTTCCACCTCTCGATTCAAACTTCATTTATTTCAAATAGTTTATAACTAATTATACCATAGAATTAGCGTTGAACTTAATAATAAGAAAATAAAAATAACAATTAATGCATACATACATACATAACCAGTTTTCAAAAATAAAAAATTAAAAATTAACAATAATATTAAATTTTTTAAAACTTCTTTTAAAAACAACTTCAAAAACAAATCGTTTCTTGTCAAAACGCAGCAGCCTCACGCAAAAAGATTATTTTCCGAACGTTACGCCATATGAAAGTTCTTTGCGTTTAATAAAGAAAATGGTTCTCCACTTGCATGTTCTTTTACGCAAAAACAGTCATTAGAGAATATACAAAACACTCCTTTTTGCCCTTAATGTGCTTCGAAAGAGTGGTAAAGGATGATCATTTGTCTTTTTTTAAGTAGGGGAGATAAGATTTTTTATCTAGAGAACCTTGTCACGGTATTTTTTATTTCCAAGTAAAAAATATAACTGTGTTATTTTCTATGAAATTTCCTACATTCTTCTAAAATTTAGGGAAAAAAAATTAACACATCTGAATGCATATAAATAATATTCTAACTCTGAATTTTATTTTTTAAATACGATATTAATTCGGATTAATTGATTCGAGAAAAATCCCTATTTCATTAAAAAATAAATTATTAATATAAAATCATAAGTATTTATCTTTAATTTGGAAAGGTTCCCTTATTATGAGGAAAGTTATTTACTTAAAATATTATTTGTTTTAATTAATGAATGGATCTTTAACATATGATTATTGACAGATAAATTTACTAAGTCGATTCCTAATTTTGTTTTTCATATCATTAACTTCAGGTTTAACACAAAAATAGAAAAATCTATCTTTTTACAAAGATATACTTACAAGCATCTTTGTAAAAAAATTATTTTAGATTATTCAAGATTTTTCAATAATATATGGTTAAACCATAATCGTATCCAATGGTCTTTATTCCACAGCAATACTATCAAAACGTTGCCTCAAAATTAACTCGGAAAATAAGAGTGTACACTTCTTAAAATATTTAAACAGGGGTAGATGGAAAATAAATAATATTAAATTATTTAAATAGGGAAAATGTTCAATAAAGGAAACTTGGGACCGAATCTTATACAAATATTTTCACTGAGGGTATATAGTAGAGACAGTTTGTTTTATTCATAAACTATTAGCATGTATTACTTTTTGTTAGTATTTACTTTTTCTATTTATTTGTACCTTAAACACAAGCAATTAAATTTTTATTTTATTTTTATTAAATTTTTTTATGCCTTTAGATATGCTTTCTCTCATGATTTTATTAATAAGTTCACTCAATTTTATGACTATATGTTACAGAGGACTATAAATAAACAAATATCAAGTCAGAGAGATTGTGTAATAAAATTAAAAATTGTACCCATAAAACAATTTTATTAATATTTCGGAGGGTTTAAGAAACAAGCATAAAACTCTTTAATTTTTAAGGGATAATTCTTAAATTCTTTGTGTGTTGTATTTTTAATACTTTAATGCATAACTATTTTATATTAAAACAAAACTTTTATATATATATTTTTCTTCTATATTTTTTTTTCTAGATTTTTTGTATAATTGTGACTATTTTTATATTTGGTCTAAGTCCAAAACTTACTATTCAGTTTACAATATTTTCAAAAACTTAATTATAATGGTTAATAAAATAATTTTATTTCTTTATCTTCATTAGATTTTTTTTTCATTTAGATCTAAAATTTCAATTATGTTTCACCAAAAAAAATTATTATTATTTTTTTTTTTTTTTTTTTTAAATCTTCCTATGATAATTTTCAAGCATATAGTGTTATATCCGATACGAAGTTCAAATGTGAAAATATCGTCACCAAGAAAATAGGAATTCAAGTATTGGAATTGCAGGGTTGAGAAGCAATTGTCATAGTGTCAATTATAAAATATTGAAAGTTGCAAATTGGGAGAAATTTAATTTTTTAATTATTTTTTCCATTTCAAATCTATCAATATTATTTTTTAAAAGTAAAATAAATTGTGATAATTCAAAATTTGAGTATCGTATACCTCCTTAAAAAGTTTAAACTAGTAAGTGCATCCTTACCAAGCATTATAACTAGACATTTCAAAAATGCTATTCGACTTTACTACTAGGTGTTTATTTGACAACAACATTGGTATTCAAGAAAGGACTTTTGCATTTACTTCACAAACACAAAAATTTACAATCGAAAGAAAATCCGCTCCATACCATCTGAACCAAAAAATCCCCATCAAAACTCCATCCAACTGAATATAAAATTCCTTTATTCAAATAGAGCAGAAAATATTGGCAAATAAACCGTCGAAAGAAAGCAACTGAATCCATTAAATGGCCAAGCATCACTTCGTCTGACTTCCTCCTTACGAAAGCTTGATGTCTATTTTTCAGTTGGTAAGTAAAGCCCCTACCCACAAATTTGTCTGGCAAAAATCGAATATTACGATATACCTGAAAGTTTACTCACTTGGAAAACTTTTTTATGGATATAAATTCCAGTTTTTTTTTCCCTGTTTATTGTGTGAAAAGAGGGAACTGCCCTTTTCACTCCAGTATTTGGGATAACTTCCCGGTTCCAGAAGGATCAGATAGGGAAGCACTGTGTAGGCCATAGGACATTTGCATAATCCACTGGTTGCCACGGCAACTGGCCTTACTTCTCGTGTGATATCGTATTTTGACGGGATCTCACGAGAGTAGCGAGGTAGTGGGGGAAAAAAGGATGAATGGAAAAGAACTTCTGACAGAGTAGATATTGAACCCTGGAATAAATTGCTAGGGGGATTTGCTGAACAATGCTTTTGAAATCCTGCACCTTGGTACAATATATTTTTTGTTGTGGTATCGTTTGTCGGACAATGGGTGTAACAAATACGAAGGTATTAGGAGTTGCTGATTAAATTTTTGATTCGCGGCTTAGAAAGCAGATTTTTGGATACGATTGAATAATAAGAACTTATGTTTGATAAGGATATTCTATGGTGATACAAGACATAAATGTTATTAGTGTTTGCATTGAAAATCAGTATTTTTATTCGAATAGAATGAGAAAAACAATTAAGTATCCTCTTAAACAAAATATATATATTAACTTTGTTGTTGACTTTTTTTATATTTAAGTTCTTTTACAATTACGAACGCAAACTACTTTAATATTTTGTGATAGAATAGTAATTGTTTCAGAAAAGTTATCCACATTTTGCTTAGTTTAGGTTACATCACATAAATAAAAAAGCATTATTACCCATTTCTGAGAAGTTTTATCTTCGCAAAAAGTCGTCTTCTTTGTTACATTCGAAAATTTTTATCAAAGTCTAAAAAAGTAATTACAGTGACTAATCAATACTTCAGAGAGTAAAGTTATCGACCAATTTTTTTATTATTCAGACAAATTAGAAAGGAACTAATTATGGAACATTCCCTTAATATAAGATATATATGCATCTTTTAGGTAAGAGATTGCACAAAAGTGATTTGGAGCAATTTTTAACTTACGATATGTAAAATGATGACAGCAGTAAATTCATCTTCTGTCACCAAGCTGTTTTTTTATTGTCTCGGAAGAGAAAAAGCAAGTTTTTTTCTACCATTTTATTTGGTATTAGAAATGAATGAGAAAGTATTTTAAAGCAAATGTTTTTATTTTAATGTTTTTCCTTTTATTACTTAATAACCATAGCACAAGAAAACTATGTAATATATTATAAGATACGTACCAAGTAGGAGATACCTCCCGTAAGGGTAAAAACATTTACGATTAAGACTGAGGAATGACATGAACTATAACTTTCACATTTTAAAAATATCCTGTAGATTAAACCATGGTAGTACAGTGAAGGTAGTTCAGTTCAGTAAACTTTACAAGTAGAGTGTAGAGTGAAGTTGAGTGTAGTCATGATTAAACAAATACAACGTAAATAGTTTAAGATTTTTTTTTTTTTTTAATTTTTTTTTTTATTAAATTGTCATTGTAAAAATCGGCCAAGTACGACGAATCTAGTCTTAATCGGCCGTAAAAAGAAGTACGATCCGTAAGCAGAAATCTCAAATTTGTGGAAATAAAGTTTCTTATTTATATTAAATTCTATGAAAATTATTTCTTGTTCAAATCCTAACCTCTGGAATGAAGACATCACTAGTTGCTTTTACATATGCCTATTATGAATTTTAACAAAAAGTCTATTTCTAGTTTCAAATCTTTTTTCATTAAAAAAAATCATTTGAACTCCATTGCTTCTTATGCCCTCAATTTCCTTTTCTTTAAAACGATAATACACATTTTATATAAATGCAATTAAAATAGATAAAATAAAATGCGTTATGAACATATTTAAAAATATCATTCATATTTTACTTAGCTACTTTTTATTCTTTATGAAGTATTATAACACTCACAAAAGCTCACCAAATCGAATATAAATTATTTTTAAAAAATGTATAACTTTTGTATTCAATAAATTGTAATTATATGTCTAAGATGTATGTTTTTATTTTGAAGAAAATAAAATAAATAATTAGATTTTTTTCTTTCTTGAACTTGGCGTTTTATGGTTATCCCTCCTTTTTATGTATGATGATCAATGCAAGAAATATCGCACCTGGCCCCCTTTTAACAGAATTGTTTTAATGGGATCTCTGTACTTTATGTAAATATTTTCAATCTATAATTCCAAGTTTTACTACTTAAAGGGTGTAGCTTGAATGAACTTACAAATAAGTAAAATAAGAACACTTATACTTTGAGAGCTTCTTGCCCCAACTACTGGTTAGAGCTTTAACACTGAATCACTATTTTTTCTCACAATCATTGAAATCAAAACTTATTCATATAGTCCGTAGTCATTATTAATTTAAAACCATTATTCTTAACTTTCATAAATATTTTACGCTGATCTCATTTTTTGAAAGAGGAACATTAATATTATTAGATTTAATTCATCCACAGGTACAGCTAGGAAGGATAAACTTATTTCTTACACCTACCTGGGATTTGAAAATTAAAAATAAAAAAAAGAAAAGAGTTAAATTTCTTTAAAAAATAATATTGGTTTTAAATAATTCATTTGAACTGAAAAAAAAATTATGAATAATTATTAATTAATTATTCAGTAGGAAATATAGTTATTGCTTTTGGTTTGTACTCTCAACGACCTATTTTTTGCACAATAACGACTAATCAGGTCGAGACCTACAGCTTTACGTGGATCCGAACCAAAACGAACATCCATGTCTAACCCAGGATTCGAATCCAGAACCTTCTTTTAATCGATATGCAGTTGAGTTCTAACTTCAAAATATTCTTTATTTAACTTCAAAATAACCTTAGTTTATAAAACGTTATAATATTCATTGATCCAGATGTCAAATGATGTACAATGTTTCATTTCATCTTACCTGGAAGTATTCTTTTTGTATTGATAACTCTATATTTTGCTACTTTTTACTCTACTATATCGTTTATGCATTTTTTAATGATTTTAATTATTAATTCATTCATGATGGAAATTTAAAATTTGTTACAGTGATTATAAGTCTTACCATGATATTCATTCTTCATATTTTTATTATTGTTAGAAACAGGTTTATGAGGATGACAAAACTGTCAAAGTGGTTTCGTACAAATAGTGGTAGATTCATTTTCAATGTCTTGGCTGGGCGAACTTTTCTTAGCACATTGCCTTAAATCTAGATATGACAATACAGTATAATTTTTAAATACAAAAATAAAGAATTATAAATATAGATTAATTTGACCTCCCGGTCATTACTCTTAATATGTCTTTTCAATTTACAAAGAAAAAAATCTTACTTTTAGTGTTATAAAACCATTTTCACGAGTTTTCAATTTTACTTAAATTTCTATGTGTGTCCTAAATTTGACACATATTATCTTAAGCTGTGAAATCCGTGATGAAATAATAAAATACGTTATTTCTGTTAATTATCTTTATAATAGTTTCCGTTCAATTCATTGAAAAGATGTGGATAAATGTTTTGAAAGTAAATTAGTTGATGCATTTACTGCTGACAAATTAAAATTTAAATGAAATGAAATAGATATATTAATTAGTATGTGCTTCAATGAATTAAATATATTAATTAGCGAGTTGTCTCAAGTTATTAAATCAATAGAAATTAATTTCCGGCTGTTACCCATCGAAATCATTACTCAACTAAATATTTAAATGAAATTAACATTGTTTTGATATTGAAAGTAAATGTATACTTTTAAATTTTTACGACTGAGAAAAATATTAAACTTTGAACAATTTATTTATGAGAATTAGCTTTAAATATATTCACAAGGATAATTAACTGAATAAAAAACGCACTAATGCTTTAATTTTAATGACTCTTATCATGGGCAAAGGGTCGAAAACTAGCCTAAAGACTAAAGTTTTGCTGTAAAAATCAATTATCAAATCAGTCATTCTGTACGAATTCCTCTGTACGCCGCGTGGGGAACAGCAAAGAAAATTGGCTGGAAAATATATAAAAACTTAAAAACAAAGTAGCTAGAAGAATGATAAACGCATCCTGGTAGGTGCACAACTAGATCATCTAGAGAGACCTGGGTACAATTGACAGTTGTATTTTAACTATGTCGCACAATCATCATGTAAAAATTGTTAATAGTGTTCATCCCCATATTAGAGCTATCATTCATTATGATTCTATTATGGAGCAAAAGTTCAAGAGACCCAGGAAAATACATCATGGTGAATTGTCAAAAGCATTTAAAATTACTCATTAAACATTTCATGATTGTATTTTTGTTTTATTAATTTATATTTTCTTTAAGACATAGGCCGTACAAGTAATTTTTGTGTTGTTTTTTTTATAATTTTCACAGCCAGGACAAATTTTCCATATAATTTTATGTGCTCCCTTACACTCTAATTCGAGTATCTTCTTAGCCTCCCACCTTTACATATTCTTTGCTCTGTTAAGCTTTAAGAGCCTTATTCCCTTTTACTTATTTATTCCCCACTGGGAACTATCTGAGATGACGTAGTAATGGCCACCCTCTCAGGCAACCACTACAGAACTTATTTAGGATCTAAGATCTTTAGAATTTGATCTGTCGATGTAATTAAAATTCTACTATATTGTCTTATAAATAGAACGTTCAAAGTTAGAGTTTCCAAAGTCCATTTCGGCAGAAGAGACGTTCTTGTCAGTGTCCCACAAGTCTTGTTAGTGATTTGAAACCTATTGTATATAACTTTTATACATCTGACTTCCCTGTGTATAAACATAACCACAATCAATTACTAGCTTTTTATGCAAACGACACTGTAATAGTCACTAAATTTATAAATGACAACCAAAGCAAAAGATGATCTATAAAACATCATTTCAGGCGTTGAAGACTGGTACTCTTGCTGGAAAGTGACCATCATTGGATCATAGTCTCAACTCCTGATAATCAGACCTAACATCAATAGAAGGATGAGCGTGTCTAAACTTCACTTCTTCGGTGAAAAATCCCTATAGACAGGAAGACCAACTACTTAGGTCTTACCATTAGTTCCAAACTATATTGGAACGACCATTTAACTGAAGTAGTTGGAAAAGCGTATGGTATCTCGAATAAATTAAGGTCAATAATTGGCGGACACTCAAAAATGGGACTACATATGAAAAAGAAAATTTATATTTGCAGCATACGTCCCTTTCTAACTTATGCTTCTCTGCATAAGTAGTTTGTGACTGCAACTAAAGTTGTTATCAAAAACCTCCAAATGATACGAAATTGCATCCTAAGAGCAATGGTCGGAGCAATGAGAAACATACCTAATTCAATTCAAATATATATCTCAAAATTGAATCCATGTGGCACTCATTTTTTTTACAAAATATATTATTTTATTTACTAATTTCTGCTGAGAATTTGGAGATACAAATTTTACTGATATTCTAAAAAATTTCTGAGTTGTTTGAAGAAAAAAAAAAAAAAAAGCAGAGAATATAACAGTATCCATGAATAGAAACTTCATTTTCAAATTCAATTTTCTCAAAATATGTTGTTGATTTATTTTGTGCGCAGGATTCTTAATGAACGGTTTAGTATTTTTGATTAAAAAATTTAGAATCCATGTATTATTTGTATTACTTTTGGTTATATCTCAATTTAAATAAGTATTTTCCTTTTATGTTTTAATTTTTACTCATGATACTAGGAAATATTCCTCAAATTTGGTAAACAAATATAAATATTAAAAGAAAAAAAACATAAGTTTTATTCATATTTTTGAGCTATAGTATTTGGTTTATACCTTTTGAAGTAAAATTAAAGCAGAATGAATTTAATAAACTGGGTAATATTATGTTAAACTTGCGCGCAAGAGTGTTAATTTCAAATAATTAGTCTTTATCGCTATTTTAACAATGTCTTGATTAAAAATATATCTTATAATTATAATACTTGTGTTGATAAAATTAAAAAAAAAAAAAAAAAATTAAAAAAGAGTTCAATCTATCTTTTGATAAAAACTGAATATAAATATGCTAATTTGTCATTAAGGTAAAAGTTAACGCAATTGATAACGCGACGAGGTTATTTAGGTATTAGATAATAGGAATTTTGTTAGCATAGTTTATGCTGATTTCCAGAGGGCTTTCGATAAATTCTCGCATAAAGCATTATTACATAAGTAAAAAAGAATTGGAATTCATGTTTCTGCATTAAGTTGGATTGGAAATTATTGGAAAATTGGTAGAAAGCAAAGAGTGCTAATCAAACGTACATACTCAAAATGGAGAGAAGTTGAAAGTGGGATGCCACCGGAGCCCGTTTTAGGACCACTACCGTGTATAATTTTTATGGGTGATATTAGCGAGGATCTCTTGGGTAAGGTCTTTTTTTTTTTTTTTTTTTTTTTTTTTTTGCAGATAATTTAAAAATTGTGGGACTTTTTAATTCAGTGGAAATAATTCAGTTTTAATTCAGTGGAAATAATTCAGTTTTAATTCAGTTAAATTATATTTACATGGAATATCAGATTAGGCTATTAAATGGGGTATATCATTTATTACTAACCAATGTCAGGTACTACACATGAGAATAAAAATCATAATGAGTCTTTCAATTTACAAGAAGAAATTTTTTGAGATGTTGGTTAGTCGAGATTTTAAGACGTGACAACAATGATAGCTAGTGACATGGCAAATAGTATGTTAGGTTATATCAAGAAAAGAATTTCATCAAAATCTAGTTATATTATATTACCATTGTATAGAGGTTTGGTTAGGCCATGTCTTGAGTGTTCAATACTGTTTTGGTCACCTTTTTTAAAGAAGGACATTGATTTGTTGGAATAAGTTCAACTCAGAGCAACAAAAACCATTCAGGGTACTTAGGGCGTGGCATATGAGGATAGATTGAAAAATTAAACATGTATACATTGCAGGAAAGAAGAGCAAGTGGGAATTGATTCGGTTGTTTAAATTTATTATACAGGAAGAAATTATGGGTTTAGAATTTGTCTCTGAAATTAGGACACGAGGAAATGGGTATAAATTGTTCAAATCTCAATTTAATTGAGAAGGGCGAAAACACTGTTTTTACATTAGGTTAATCAATTATTGAAATGATTTAAATGCAAATATTGGTGATTCTTAGAGTGCAAAAAGAGTTTTAAGAAACATGTATTCAATGGGGATCATCAATAGGCAATGGTTGGATTATCCTAGCTAGATAAGTAACTTATATTTTGTGTTAAGAAATGTGTATGAATTGAAAAATGATGGAGGTAAGAATTTTTGGTATTTTCATAACTTTGGTTTATGAATAATAAGTTATATTTTTACTAAAATTTCTTGAGCACATATTCTTTTCTTTTTAAAATTTTTGTCATCTCACTTCAAATTTGCCGATTACAAACTAATACAGGCAATCAAGGCCAGAAATAAGCATTATAAATTACTCAACTCTATAGAGAAAAAAACAGCAATTTAAACACGTTGATGAAACCTAGGGAATTTTATATCACCCGGCAATATAACTCAATATCTAACTCTGACAAACTTCATAAAAAGTTATTCCTCCTGAACAGGCTGTGCCTGAGCCTTCTATTATAATAACAATTAAAGAAAAATTACTTAATTTCTTATAAATATATAAATTTTAAGTATATTAAGTAGTCATTAAGATACAATTTAAAACATATAATGCCACATAAAATATTTATTTCAAATATTGGATATGCATCAGGGTTATTATCATGGATATTTTAAAAATAACACATATGCTCTGAACATGAGAACATAAGTGGGAATAAAAAGGACTAAGCAAACGAATATTAACAGAGCTTTCTCATACATTTAACACATATCAGCATTAACAAGATGAATCGGTTATCTTTCCTTATCCCTAATTGCTTATTCTTCATTTTTGAGCTACAATATCTCCAGAAGCATTGCTTAAAATCATAAATATTTTTCAAGTATAGCCAAACCAATAAAAGATTAGATTTATTATTCAAAAAGTAATAATTAAATACAACAGTCATTTTATTTTGACTTTAAACTATATTAGTTTTGCTATATTCGACAAAAATAGTCACGTATTAAAAGCAAGACTTCATATATTTTGGCTACAAACATGAAAAAATACTGTGGGACAGGAAGAGGCTAATGATTCATCTTTACAATCACTTCATCTCTCGCTGAAAATTTAAAATTGTAGCACATAGAACTATAACATTTTCCATTTATTTCTAGTCAACGGTGCAGTTTTCAAGTAGCAAAAAGATCTAAATTTCTTACGAATTTGCATTTAAAAATATGTTTTTATAATTCAAAATAATCCCATGCAAAAAGATATTTAACAAAATCTCTATTTTATTCCATTCTTATTAGATTTTACAAGTAGGGTTTTTACTGGATCAAGTGGAAGAGCAGCAAGAATGTGAAAAAGGCTTTAAATCACAAAAGCTAAATTAGGTTTATTTTTTATGAATCCTGCACCGCTAACTAGATTAGGATCAAATTATAAGTTAAATAAACTAAGCATGTTTGGTAAGAAGCAGGAAAAGATATATAAAACATGCATTCACTTTAATATCATATTTGGATACATTCCGATGTTTTACGGGATTATAAATTACTTCATTTTAGTTTAATAGCGCTTTCAATTTATTCAAAAATTTTGTATTTTAGTGAACGGGATGTTCCCAAAGTTTAATTTTTTGAAAGATTCACCAAACTTTGCCTTCTGCACCATGTTTGAGTAATAAATTTACATTAAGTAAATTACTGGTTTACAACGATAAACCTTGCTTACATTAAAACTTTTGTGCTGATAAGTAATCTTATCAAATCTTGCATAATAACAATTTATAAACATTTATAGCAATTTGGCAAAAATGAATTTAAGGAACTCCTTCTAAGAAAACTGAAATATATACTATAAATTACATCATAAATAAAAATTCAATAAGTAACATCATTCAAAGTTCAATAAATAACATTGTTCAAAGTTCAATGATAACGCTCAATAATAGATCTTAATACGTAAGAATTCAACAAAACAATAATATCCCTCTTAGTCAAATAGTTATAGCTTAAATAAATAAGAAAGAAATGATTATATTAAAAAAAATCTTAATATCAAGTATTTTTTAAGCTCATCCCAAATGGACTACCAAAATTTTAGTTGCCCTTTTTCCAAAAACTTATAATAGCTTACTTCACCTCATAATTTATACAACTAAACACTATTACATTGAAAACAAACACTTTGCTTTAATAGCTGCCGTCATGTAATCTCTAAAGTTTCAAAATTATCAACAACTGGCTAGCCCACCATTCCTTCATATCAACCATATTTTTCTATTAACAGCATGGTTTACTTCAAGAAGCCGATGCTTTTCAATTGCTATGGATTTTTCTATCATTTTTATTTATGCAAACTGATTAATTCTTATTTAACAGTACGTACTCTGTTATGTGATTTTAAATTTGTCGTAGAATGACTTTAAATAGGGATTAGTTATATTTCACGTCCCCTCCCCCTTGGATATAAAATTTTGAGATTGCGACATAATCATACTGTTAACTAGCAACATACCGCCTTCATCTAACTTTACTGAATTTTAATTGGTCGTTTGAAAGTCCTTTTTTAGTGATATTTCATCAACTATTTTATCCATGCCTGAAGCCATCGAAGAATTCTGCCCAGTTTCTTCACATTCACTTTCTTTTATAGATGACTCAGAAGCAGAATGTCCAACTCCAAAGGAAGACTGATGCGTTGAGGAACATGAGTTGCCTTTAGGGGAAGCTTTGCCTTTCTTTCTAGAAGAAGAATTATGAGAAGTCTCCAGAAGTAGTCTGAGTGGAGGATTATACTTACTCGTTACTCTATCAAGCGAACAGTCTGTATCCATATCATAATTTCCGTTAGTTTTGGAACTGTTCTCTTGGTAACTGCAATCTTCCGGACAGTGGCCAGAACTACTACTGCTCATAAAATATTCGGGAAGTTGACGGACATCTTCCTCTTCGTCTTCAATGGAAGGCTGCTCTAGATTCTTATAATCCACTTGTGCTTTGTACTTCTTCATAAATTCAGCAAAAGGCCCCACGTCGGTCTCTGTTGTTTTCTCGGTCAAATCTCTTCTAACTCTACTGTTGAAATCATTGCTAGGTTTAAGCTCGTCCACTGCCTCTAAGCTCTCTATATCTTTAGTATTCTGTGGTGCGGAAGAATCAATGGAAGCACCAAGACTTCTTGAACTTAAATTGGCTTTGTTGTGTGTACTGGAGGTATTTTCGAGTGAAGTGCTTCTATCGAAATGTGCACCGCTTGGATCATGAGCTCTACTTCCTGATGGAATTCCAGTTGGTCTCTCTGCTGGAGCACTTGTTTGCCGTTTTAGCAAACTCTTGAAGAAAGATTGAAGAACTGTGTCACCTTCCCCACTTGCAAGCTTTGCTTCAAGTTGCTTCTTTTGTGGTGACCTTGATAGCCTACGTGGAGGATTTCTTGAGGTGATGGTTCCTGACAAAGAACTGTCCCTACCGTAGTCCCCAGCCTGTTGTTCTATTGGTTGTCTGAGAAGAGAAGTCTGCAGTGCGAGTAAGAAATCCTGGTCGTTTTGTGCTACTACCTCAACGAAAGCCTTGTTGACATCAGAAAGACGCCCTGGCTTGACTATGACGTCTTCGAAAGGAGCTGTGAACGCAATTGTTGCCAAAGATTCAGCAAGAGCCAAGATCTTATTTTCCGTATCCCACCCAGCTGGTACGAAAATAGAGTCCTTTTCCAAAAACATTGCAGGGATTCGGAATGGAAAAGAGTATATCTTGTGCAAAATGTATTTAAGGAGAATATCACAGTTTCTGTCTTCTTTCAGAGACACATAAAAAAGAGCTGCGCCGTATGTTAAACAAAACTTCCTTAGTGAGAACTGTATGAAATCGAAATGTTCGTCAATGTAACCAAACTCTGACTGCAGAGTTGTCATGTATTCTGTTTGCGTAATAACAACCATTATTTCTATACCTAAATTAATTTCTATTTCAGTGGAATTGCTTTGTTCGTCTAGGTTTCCATATATACTCATAGTAGGCTCTACATACTCTTGATAACGACGTAGTATTTTTGATTTCTGTTCGTCTAAGACATCCTTCGGAATATCTAAATTATTAATGTGCTCTTGTAAAATCTCAATCCAAGTACACATCGAGAGAAAAATCTCCCAAGGTTTCGTCATAGTTGCCATAAGAACTACTGTCGTATCTGACAGAGTATTTTCATTGACTACATACTTTAGAAGTCTCCGAAAAGAAGTGTCATCGTCCAAGACCCATACGTCCAGTTTGGTCTGGTTCTCACAATATTCGTCTCTGACAGTCAAGAAGTAGTACTCGAGACCATTTCCTCTACGTTGTTTCTCGCCAGTAGTGCCCTGAAGTTTAGCGATGAGTTGCGTCTTTTGAGCATCATTGTCGCCAAGTATCAGAAGGGATTTCGAGGAAGGAAGACGGTTCGGATAATTTGCCTCGCATTCTGCCATTATTTGTAGCCAGAAACTATCGCCGACATCTTGTCCGTCCCCTTCGTCATCCTGCTTAAACTCGCCAACCACACCACTCTGAAGAGCCATTTTCTATGTCCTGAAAGGTAAACAATGGTACTTAATATGAAGTTTTTAAAATATGTATAATTAAATACAACTTCAATTTTCCCATCCAGCTTGTTACATTACACTATGCAAAACTAGAAAACTTCCGTTAGATGGGTACAAACTAAAAATTGCCAAATTGCCTCGACATCTCATTCAAACTATTAACCTTCAATTCCTTTATGATTCCTATAAGAAACCTTAAATATTTAGGATTTACAATACATTTACGCATCGTTTAAGCATGTAAACATTTATGCTTTGGAGCAACTGTCCCAACAAGTACCCGTCTGACGGAAAAGTAAAAAAAATCACGTTTTGGCGAGTGATAGAAAAGCAGTTTGTTAAGTTGTGTTGTAAATAAGCCGTATTAACGAATTATATCAGTGATTCTCAACCTATTTTTTGTCGCGGCACACTTTTAACGATTTCAAATTTGGCGGCACACAAAGAAAAATATAAGTTTAAAAGTTGTTATTCATCTATAATACACTGTGTAAAATAGTTTATGATAATAATTTGGAATGCAAAATAAAATAATATAATATTTACTACAAAAACAACAGTACGTATATTAAGGGATTAATTACAAATTAATAATAAGAATACTTTTAATGAGAAATTTGAGCTTGATGTTTTTTGATAATTTCACTTATATTTGGTCGTAAAAATGACAATGCTACTCTCATATCGTCTTCTACATTCAACAGTCTCGATCTTTTTTTCTGAGAAACTGGGATTTTGCGTAGAAATCTAATCCGTAAGTGGCGAAGTGATGTTTGAAATCGCCCGCGGAATTCGTGGGAAACAAAGTCTCAACGGATATGCTTTCCAAACATCAGACAACAAGACGCACACTTACACTCCTGCAGGGGCTTGTATGTAAAAAAAACTAGAGTAAAAAATAGGTCAAAAACGAAACACAGAGAAATATGTAACGAAGCGGTGAGAGTGAAAAGTCTTCGTTACAATATTCATATATAAGTACTTTTCTTTAATTTAAACTTTACTCGCAATAAAAAAAAAGCATTATAATTTTTACTATATACATTTCTAAAATTTGGCGGCACACTTTAAGAATTTGGCGGCACACTTTAAGAATTTGGCGGTACACAATAATGCCGCGGCACAGTGGTTGAGAATCACTGAATTATATAAATTTCTTATCAAATTGAAGCAAATGAAAATTTGTGGAAATTCAATCCTGTAATGGATTCTGATACGACCCAATTGGTTTTGTTGTTTAAAGAAGCGGTCACGAAAGACATTTGACGACTTTTCTACTTAAAATTCTAGTTAAACATTTGCGATATTGTATCTCTTAACAAAGTAAGACAGTTCGATGCAACATAAAATTAATTTAAGTTTACTTATACTATACTTAACTTCAACTTAACTTGACATCACTAGATGGTAAATCGTCACTGTGCTCATAAGGCAATTTATCCATTTTGGCGGCGTGAAAGCATAATGCTCGCCAAACCATATAGCCTTTTGTTCGACAAATGGGATGGACAGGAATACTGTATCATCCCATTCCCTTTTCATTCTTCTCCCGTCCCACAAGAAAAAATCACGCTAGGAAACTCAGCCCAGCAACCCTGTAGAGAACAAAATGCTATAAGATTTGGCGAGAATTATGTATTCACTCGCTAAAATGGATTAATTGCCTATGAGCACGGTGAAGATCTATCGTCTTGTGATGTCAAGTTAAGTTGGAGTTTAGTATAATTCCTTGTATATGTGGCACTAAATGTTTGGCGACACGCGATTTTTTTTTTTTACTACTGTAAAGATTTATCTAAGCGAGTGGCAACAGCCGAAGTGTTACCCGGGGAACGAAACCAGAGAAGAACAAGATTTTTGGCATGAAAAATATGATAGTCTAAATAATATTAAATTCAAACAACTTCTTTTAAAAAATTAATAAAAGCGCTACCTTTGTAATTCGTCGTCGTTATTTCGAGAAATCGTCACAGTCTAATTTGGTGGCAAGCGTTGGAATCCGAACTGGTGAAGAAATTCAGTGCCGAAGAATATTCGAATTTAACAAGACTGACAGCCATTTTGAAGTAACGGAAGAAAAGTGATCTTGGGTTATGTATCCTTTCCTTGCCGTTGGTTCAGTGCTTAATTATTTTAGTTTATAAGGAATTATTAAAAAAAAAAAAAAAAAAGTCTTTTTTGCAAAAATATATTTTGTTTAAAGTTTAAGTTTTACTGTGACTTACTTATCAATATATAGAATTCTTTTATATCTGTACTAGAAATCACTGTAATGTTATTGAATGCTATGCTGGTTGTTTAAATTTGTTATGGAATTAATTTAGGAATATTATTTGAGAAGTTGTATAAATGAAACTTTAGCTTGGCGATATTTTGAGTTTGCTGGTATTTTCTTTTTGTGTATTGATAGAACTTTTGTTGGCGATAAATTGGGCTTATTAGTTTTTGATTTGTTTCACTTTATAGAATATGAGTGAAATAGGTTTTTTTTAATTTTGTCGAACACGAAGTAAAATTTGAAACGTTAGTTTGAAAAGTATGGTTTCTGTGGAAGTATTTTGAGAAGTTATGTGTATACTTCTGTAATCGCCTGAACAAAAGTTTTCATCATATTATTGGAATATTGTATTTGAGTGAATTCAAGAATATCGTTTGAAATTTAAAGTTCATATTATTGAAATATTAAGTTTGCAGTTTGGAATTAAATTTGAAGTTTAGAATTTTATTTTTAAGTGGCGTTGGTTTTCTTTAAAAAAAAAAAAAAAAGAAAAAAAAAAAGAGAATTAACGATTGGCATTTTGATTGATTTCCCTTGTGAAAGAAAATGAGTTATTTAGGGAAAGGTAAGAAGCAAGATTTGCTTCAAATATGTGAGGAATTGGGCGAAGAGGTGGATGCTAAAACTAAAATACCTGAGATTAAGCGAATAATTTTAGGAAGTGAATATTATAATGAGGAGGAGGTTAGGTTGATATTTGATCGTGTGATTGAAGAAAGACTGAGAAAAGAAGAAAGAGAAAGGGAAAGAGAGAGGGAAGAAAGAGAAATGGAAAGAGAAAGGGAAGAAAGAGAAATGGAAAGAGAAAGGGAAGAAAGAGAAATGGAAAGAGAAAGGGAAGAAAGAGAAATAGAAAGGGAAGATAATTTGGCGCGGGAAATGAGACAGCATGAGTTAGAATTAAAAAAGCTAGAAATTTCCCAAACCGAATCCCTACTTCGAACAAACCATGTATCTGAAAACGGAGTTCCCAAGATTCAATTGACGCATATAATGCCTAAATTTGAAGAAAAGAGGGATGAAATGGGGTTATATTTAATTAACTTCGAAAGAAAGGCAGAAATGGCCAAAGTTCCAAAAAGAGATTGGACTGCTTATCTGTTGGGTGTACTTCCTGCAGAAGTTTCAAACATGCTGGCTAGAGAATCGCCTGAAAACGCAAATGACTATGAACATGTGAAAACTCTTCTTCTGAAAAGGTATAAAATGAACAGCGAAAAATTGAAGCAGTGTTTCTACAGACACCAGAAAACGCCAGATAAAAATTGGAGAAACTATTACCACGAGCTGCGGAGTTATTTTACCGAATGGATTGAAGATATGAAAGTTGAAACTTTTGAGCAACTGAAAGATCTGATTATTGCTGAACAAGTAAAATTTCGTGTGCCCCCAGAAATCAGAGAACACTTTTTAGACAATTGGATTAATATTAAAGATCCAGAGTATTTAGCAGAGAAATTGGATGACTATGAAAGCGTCAGAGACAGTTTCAAAAGAAAAGAAAAGCCACCTAGAAATAATTCCAAACCTCAGGAAGGACAATACCCTAAGGACAAATTTAATTTCAAGAGAAATGCTCCATGGAAGGAAGATAAATGCGATGAAGGTGAAAGAGAGAAAAGATTTGAGAGGAGGAAGCAGCCTAGTTGTTACGAGTGTGGGTCATTTTCTCATTTGAAGGCTCAATGCGATAAACTACGAAGATGTTACGAGTGCGGATCTACCTCGCATTTAAGACCTAACTGTGATAAACTCAAGAAAAGCGTTGAAACAGTAGCTGCTAACTTGGTTCCGAAAGAAAATTTTAAAGATGTTCTTGAACCATATATCAGTCAAGGAAAAATAAATGGCATAGAAATGCCGATACTTCGTGATTCCGGAGCATCAATTGACCTGATCTGCAGAAAGTATGTAAAACCCTCAATGTTAACTACAGAAACGGTATGGATTAAAACCCCATTAGAAGAAAGCCCCATTTGTCTGCCTTTAGCTGAGGTTGAGATAGACTGCGCTTATGGGCACATTGTGACAATAGCAGCTGTCATCAGAGATTCTTTAGATCAAGGAAGGTACCTATTAGGAAACCGAACAATGGAATTATTTACTGAAGTTAACCAGAATAAAAATTTCGGAATGGATACAATTAATGTCATACAAACTCGATCTTCCAGTAAGAAGATGGTAGAATCAGAGATGCCAAATTCGGAACCAGAAGCAAGCGATTCAAGGGAAAATGAACAATTTGGAAAAGAAATTGGTAATGATAATATTTTACCTGTGGCAGATCTTTCAAGTGCAGAATTGGAACTTATGAAATTAACCCCAGAAGAATTTTTAGACGCTCAATTGCAAAGTGAGGATCTGAAGCCCCTATTCAAAGAAGCAAAACATGACACAGACCCTGAAAAGCATAGGTATCTGACAAAAAATCAAAAGCTGTTTTTCGTGAAGAAAGATAAAAAAGGAACAGAACGACTTTTGCTTGTGGTGCCGGAGAAGTACTGAAAACAGATTATGGAATTCTGCCATGAAAGAACGGCATCTCATCTGGGAATAGCGAAGACTAAAGATGCTTTATTTAAAACGTTCTACTGGCCAAACTGTTACAAAGAGGTCGAAACTTTTGTGAAATCATGTGATCTATGTCAAAGGGTAGGAAACCCACAAGATAAGAAGAAGGCACCACTCAAGATAGTTCCAGTTATTACTGAAATCGTTTCAAAAATAAATGTTGATGCTGTGGGACCTTTACCTCAAACCCCATCAGGAAATCAATACCTCATTACTGCATTGTGCATGTCTTCAAAATATCCCGATGCAGTCCCTGTGGAAAATCTGAAATCGACCACAGTAATTGACACCCTACTCCAGATTTTCAGCCGAATGGGCTTCCCAAAAGAACTACAGACTGATCAAGGAACGTCATTTATGAGTGCACTTACTTGCGAATTTTTAGAAAGATTTGGAATTAAGGTTGTTAGAAGCTCTGTACACCATCCGCAAAGTAACCCAGTCGAAAGAATGCACAGAACTCTGAAAAGAATTCTTCGTGTCCTCTGTCTAGAATCTAGTTCCGAATGGGAAAAGATTTTGCCTCAAGCTCTGTTCGCGTTAAGGACTGTGACTCATGATAGTACAGGCTTTACACCAGCTGAGTTAGTTCACGGAAGAAATCTGAAGACTCCGCTTATATTGCTCTATGACAAGTTAACAGAAGAACACCAAGAAGAGGATTGTGTTGTAAACTATGTGTTTAAATTAATAAATCGTATGGAAAATTGCCAAGAATTAGCAATACGGAATATGGTAAGCGCCAAGGAAAAACAAAAACTTTGGTATGATAAGAAAGCGGTAGAACGACAGTTCGAAGCGGGCGATCTCGTATTAGTTGTAGCTTCTTCAAAACCCAACAAGTTATCGGTGCAATGGATTGGACCTGGGGAAGTAGTTCGACGGTTATCGGATACCAACTATGTGATACGGTTTCCCGATAAGAACAAAGATCACGTTTACCATATTAATATGCTAAAGCCCTATGTTAAAAGAGTAGAACACTTAAATCTTTTAGGCCTAGAAGAAATTAAAGGCAAAAGGGAAGATGAAGAAGAGGAGATACCAGATCTTGGCCTTGCTGATAGATCTAACGAGTCAGCGTTGAATGAACTTTTAAAGGACATAAGATCAAAATCTAAACTTTCAGGTGCACAACAGAATCAACTTGAGGAACTTTTAAACAAGTACTCTGAACTCTTTTCAAATAAACCTGGTTGTACAGATCTGGCTGAACATGATATTGAGTTGGAAGTAGAAAAGCCAATTATCGCAAAGCCATATCGAATGTCTCCAAGACAAACAGAAACTCTGAAGGCCGAAGTCAATAAAATGTTAGAACTCAAAGTAATTGAACGAGGAGATTCGGATTTTACTTCTCCTTTAATACTTGTTGAGGTTCCTGGAAAAGATCCTAGACCTTGTATTGACTATCGTCGTTTGAACAAAGTGACCAGGACACAGTATTTCCCTATACCAAATATAGAACAACTTGTAGAGAAAGTGTCATCAGCGAAATATATCACTGTTCTTGATTTAACCCGTGGTTACTGGCAAATACCATTGAGTGAACGGGCCCAGCGATATGCTGCCTTTGTGACCAGCTTTGGTACCTTTAAGCCATTAAGGTTACCATTTGGGCTCAAGAATGCTCTTTATTATTTTAGTAGAATGATGGCTGGGTTGTTGCAAGACTGCGACGAATTTGCTGTACCTTACTTAGACGACGTTGCAATTTTTTCGAATACTTGGGAAGAGCATGTGAAACACTTAGAAGAAATTTTAATAAAGATGAAAACAGCTCATCTCCACATAAATCCTTCGAAGTGTCAGTTTGCTCGGGAACATGTCAAGTATTTGGGCCACATAGTTGGACAAGGTGAGCGAACACCTGGAGAACTTAAAGTACAAGCCGTTAAAGATTTCCCCAGACCCTTGAACAAAACCCAAATTAGATCATTTTTAGGTCTTGCTGGTTATTATCAACGATATATTCCCGATTTTTCTGTAATTGCGGCACCATTAACAGATCTACTAAAAGGGAAGAAAGTTAAATCGTCTGTGGATTGGAGCAGAGCTTGTGAAGATGCTTTCGAAGAATTAAAGAATCGAATTTCGGAAAAGCCCGTATTATTTAGCCCCGATTTCACCATTCCATTTGTCATTCAGTGTGATGCTTCGAACCTTGGACTAGGCGTGGTGTTGTCTCAGGTGAACCAAGATGGTGAAGAACATCCCATTATGTACTTGAGTCGGAAATTTTCTCCAGCAGAACAAAAATATAGTACCACCGAGAGGGAATGTGCTGCCATTGTTTATGCGATTCAGAAATTACGATGTTATCTTGATGGGCAGCTAAAGTTCATCATTCAAACAGATCATAATCCGCTGGTCTGGTTAGAGAAAAATACAGGGACTAATCCGCGTCTGTTGAGATGGGCCCTCACATTACAACCATTCAATTATGAAGTTGTCCATCGTAAAGGAAGTCTCCATCGAAATGCCGATACCCTGAGTAGAGTTCCTTAAACATTGATGTAAGACATTGACTTTGTACATATTTTTATTTATTCTTCTTCTTAGAACCTAAGTATTATGGGTAGGCTTATTTATTTAAACTTGTAATACTCTACTTAAATATTATAATTTGGCAGTAAAATACTAATTTAAATTTGTGCAGTGAATCCAACTGGCGGTATGAACTCTTAAGACTGAAAGACTTTAAATTCTAAGACTTTTTCTCTTCAATAAAAAGTCTTCTCTTGGAGGGGAGGAGTCTGTAAAGATTTATCTAAACGAGTGGCAACAGCCGGATGATTAAGATTTATCTAAGCGAGTGGCAACAGCCGAAGTGTTACCCGGGGAACGAAACCAGAGAAGAACAAGATTTTTGGCATGAAAAATATGATAGTCTCAATAATATTAAATTTAAACAACTTCTTTTAAAAAATTAATAAAAGCGCTACCTTTGTAATTCGTCGTCGTTATTTCGAGAAATCGTCACACTACCATCTGAATTAGCACCTTAATTGTTGACTCGTTCGACAAACGGAAAACACTTAATTTTAGGGTTTGGAGCCAACTTTAAGAAATTTCGCTAACGTGTCCCTTATACTTGGAATTTAACAAATATGCTGAATTTTAATTTCAAACATACAGAATTTAAACATTTTTATGGAATAGATAACACTATTTTGGGATTAACTAAAATACTCGTAAGGCATATAGATAAATATGTTAGCTCTTTATATTATTTTGAAATATCTCATAAAAATATATGTTAAAATGCTCTGTACGGTCCCCTCTTGGTGACTTTACAAAATGCCGCCAAGTTCAAATGAATCAAACTACGGGTGTGGAAAAATGGATGCCAAGTTGAAATATCGCTAGGCAAATGACGCGTTTTTTAAGGAGATAAAATAACAAAAATATGTACATAAATATAAAATGTGCTAAAAAAAATACTTTTTGCAAAATTTAACTATTTGCAAATTAACAATAAATATCAATATTTTAGAAGAGGGAAACAGATTTCAGCTTACCTTGAACTGCATTTTTCTATTCTTTTCCGCGACCCAAAATAGGTTGCCAGAATTGGGGATTGGGGCAGGGTTACCATATTTGGCACGAAATCGCCAAAAAAGGGGTGGGGGCGTATAGCTCATTTTAACCAGAATGTGTTCGTCAATATATAAGCGGAAATATACTTCATACATTAAAATAAAGATAGCACTTTCAACTACCTTCCGGATTCTGCGTCAAGAGTTGTTTACGTGAAAATGCGCCAAATTATAGTAATCTCACAGTTCACTTAATGGTAAAAAAACGGGGGCTGCCATCTGTTGGTGAAAAACACCGTGACGCAGAATCCGCAGAGTAGTTCCAAGACCAGCCAGATAAATTTGAAGGACAATTCTTGCATTTTTTTGTTTTTTTAATTTTTTATTCAATTATAAATCTTTCGAAAAGACCATAAACACAAAAATCTCTGCTCTCTCTCTCTCTCTCTCTTTTTTTTTTTATTTTTTTTTTTTTTTTATTTTTTTTTATTTTTTTTTTATTTATTTATATATATATTTGCAACCTAAGTTTGCTTGTTAGTTTTGGCGGGAAACCTATTAATTCGACTGGAATTGAATGCGACGTCACTTGATCTGAAACAACTTGGTATGAAACGCAACAGCGAAAACCAGTTTTGCAAGTTTCTCGTAAATCGCGCCAATCTGTACGAGATATGGCAACTATCTACCAAACCAACTCCAACTATTTGGTGGAAACCTCACGACAGCCTTAGAAACGAAAGGATGTATTGACGTCACAGCTATAGCTGATCGTTCTGATTGGACTGCAGTCGGACGGGATTTCGGCGCAATTTCTTTTCTTAATATTTAAATAACTAATTTTTTAATGAACTTTTGTTGAAATATTTGGAATCGTGAAGATATTCTTCATAAATATAAACTAATTTCAATCGTTTTTAAAAAATGCGGTACTTGTCCATTATCCAATATCCAGATTTATATATCTGTTTATTATTTCTACAGTAAAATCAAAACATTTGCATTCGACGTCATAGAATTAGATAAACTAGTTAAATCGTTCATCCTAGCGGCTAAAAAAGGCGACATTTTTCTTTTCAGTTTTATATTTTGGCTAACATTTGTATCCTCTGATATTTTTTAATTTAAATGAATAGTACATTTTTACTATTTTTCACTTGTCAACATTTTACTGTTTTCTCTCGTCAATATTTACAAATCATTAATCAGTTTCATAAAAAAAAAATATCTTCATTTTAAGAGCATTACTTCACTACTGAATACTTAAATGCAGTGAGCATAAGGACTGAAGTGCCTAAAAATAAGTATAAAAAGTCATTATTTTAAAAGATCAAAAATCAATAACGCCTCAAGAACTTAATGAGACGTGGCGACGTAATTTTCCCAATGTCAGTAGTTATAACGCCCTATGCATTGCATAACCTTCACTCAGTGATATCTACCAGGACATTAAATCTAACACTAAATCTCCATTTAAACAATCAAAACACAACTTCTTACCAAAATGAAACAACAGGCAGGTATTGCCAGTTTAATCAGTTTAATATGTTTTTACTTAATATTATGTTGTATTATGTAAAACTTCCCCTCTTATGCTTCAATAAAGTTATTGCCGTTATGTTTAACCCAGTGTTTTTAAGAATGAAGCCAGAAATTTCTGCTTAGTTTCATTCCTTAAGAAAAACCTCCTAACAGAAGTTGATCCCGATTTCAAGTTAAAATATTACATTATACTTTTTACAAATGAAAACACTTTACTAATTATCAAAAACAAAATTTTCATCCAATTCTATTTTATTTTTAAAAATCCTAAAAGTACACAGAATGTTTTGCGTTTCGGAACCAGAGCTAGTATTGGGGGTCGGTGTGTACTCAGACACAACATGGAACAATATTTGTGTCACATTTTAAAAGTCTGCTAGCAGCTACTGCAGTGTTTCCTCAGAGCTTGAGGATGCCACACAAAAGTATCTTTGACATGGCCCCAGAAGTGGTAATTGTTAGGTTTTTTTTTTTTTTTTTTTTTTTTTTAAATACAATTTGTGTATAATAGTATTTTTTCTTATACTTTTTACATTTATTTTAATTAGTAAGACGATTGTAATAATTAATTTCAATTAATTATATGATACAAGAACAAAATATGGTTATTATTTATTTTACATGTTTAAACATTTAATTAGAATTTCGAAATTAAATGAAATACAGAATAGTATTGTAAAATTCTATTTGACAGATCCCTAATATTTATAGTAATATGCCTGAAAGAACCATTATGGACAATAGACGATTAGTAGTAAGTTTCAAAAAATAAATCAAATAATCAATAAAGTTTTAAAAATCAGAAGTTTAGACATATTTATAAACACGTGTAGGGGATTAAGGAGTGTGATTGGTATAGAATACATGTAAGGAATGTGTGTTGACTATATTATGTTAATAGAATAGAGTTATCAATAGAATAGAGTTTGCATTATTAATGAAATACAAGTTTATGTGTTTAATAATAAGACTCACTCTTAAAGAAATGACTCAATTATATGTACCATCATTCTAAATTAATATATATTCAATTATTTTATATTAAAATAACTTATTGGTAAAAAAAATCAATGATTCGTAAATAATGAAAAAGAACAGAGTTTGTCATTCTAAATTTATATATATTCAATTATTTTATATTAAAATAACTTATTTGTAAAAAAAAAAAAACAATGATTCGTAAATAATGAAAAAGAACAGAGTTTGTCATTCTAAATTTATATATATTCAATTATTTTATATTAAAATAACTTATTGGTAAAAAACAATCAATGATTCGTAAATAATGAAAAAGAACAGAGTTTGTCATTCTAAATTAATATATATTCAATTATTTTATATTAAAATAACTTATTGGTAAAAAAAATCAATGATTCGTAAATAATGAAAAAGAACAGAGTTTGTCATTCTAAATTTATATATATTCAATTATTTTATATTAAAATAACTTATTGGTTAAAAACAATCAATGATTCGTAAATAATGAAAAAAAAAAGAGTTTGTTTCATATTTGTCCACAAACTGAATATACAAGTAAATAAATATAAACTTATTATTTCTAAAGCAATTTTAGAAAAATGCACAGTGATAAAACACAATAAAATTTAGTATCTGGGAATTTAAGACAAAAAGCAATTGCATGCAATTATGAATCATATATAATTTCATGTCCTTGCGTGCAAACTAAATCTGTTTTTTATACTTTAACTTCAACATTACAAATTAAAATATGTTCTTTTCTTTTTATATTATAACTTATTCAGTGTTGCTCAGATGGTTTATTAAGAAATAAATATCCGGAGTAAGTTTTGTAAAAATTACTGAAGCAGTGTTTTGATGCTTCTGTGTAATACAAAGTCATCTATTAAAGAGAAAAATGTAAACACAACAAAGAAATTCATAAAACTTACTTTTTCTTATAAAAATTTGCAACACATTCATTTTTGCAGTAAATAATTAAAAAATACAATAAAATAGTAATAATTCTGATCATTATTAAAGTATATAAAAAATTTAAGGCAATATTTTAGAAAAGTATAATATTTGTGTCATTTACTATAGTTATATAAAATACTTGAAAAATTGTTTTGTCTTTAACCATTAATGATATACAGAATTAATATTTTAGTGTGAATTCATAAATAATACTTGATTTTCATCAAACATATGCCATGTTTACTGATATATATATTTGTTTTGTATTTGTTAATGTGAGTATAAAAATAACATTTCGTTTGTCTCTCTTCACAGTTGGAAATGTTGTTTCTAAAACAAATACAACAAATAAATAGTAAAACAACTCTTATTCAATTTAATAAATACCGATTATTTAGAATAATTCCGCTCTATGGTAAATTACTATGAGTGCACTACACCACACCTATTTCTTGCGATCGATAATTTTACGTGAATTATATCTCAATGAGATAATCAAATGATCACAACGCAAACTTAATGATGGTAATTACAAATAATCGAAGATTTAATTGTTTTCACAACCAAATATTTGCTATGATCTATGTTTGAAATTAACATGTTGAAGAGATGAACATATTTTTGAATGAAAAATTCTATAAGATGACGCCATATTGGGCAGATTCAAACGAGAAACTAAATAGAATCTGAATCATGAAAGAGAATTGAATGTGGGGATTACTTACAAAGATAATCTTTCATCTGCATCTTCAAAAGAGAAGAGAAACACTTCCTAGAAATGTTTAAAAAAGACTTGAGTCATACATGACGTTAAATAATTTAGAAATGTAGGAAGTGACACTCATGTCCGATAGATGGCGTAACTTCTCAGAAAGAAACAGTATCTGTTTTATATTTTCTAGTTTCATTAAATGTATAGAGATGGCAGCACATATAGGCTGTAAGAATATGGCAAGAATCAATAGATAAGCAGCAGATATTGAGAAAATCATATAGTGAAATTTAATATTCCAATTTAAGGAAGATTTACTAGAGATCGATTGCAACATAAAATTAATAGGGTTGAAAAAACGTCCATCCTCGATAAATTTTTATAAAAGTATCTCAAATTCATTACGAAACTAAAAAAAAAAAATTAGAATTAAAAAATGTTCAAATGGTCATATTCCAGATAAAAAAAATTAACTATAATTTTTCGAAGACTTTTAAGATGAAAAATATAAATTTGTTTTCTAGAAGTAAATATTTTCGATCAAGCCAGAACTGTCGTTTAATCATTACTATAGATAAATGCGTACAAAAAAAATAAACATTTTTCACTAATCTAAATCCTTTATTGTCTTCTACTGATGACGCATGCTAATCATTCGGTTTTACCGACAGGTAAAATTTTTACATTGAAAAAATTGTTTTCAAAAGGCAAAAACTTAGTACTTAAAATAAGAAGTTTGAAAATTCCTTGAGACTAACACAATTTTTAAAGGTTTCTTTTATTCAAATTTTACTGATAGACAACAAAATTGTTCCAATTAGATTGTTCCATCCCCTAATATGATATTTACCTCCAAAGTACGTCTAGCGAAACTCCCACAATCGTTTTTTAGAACTAAAGAGTAAATGTAAGCAAACATTTTGCATAATTTAAGAATCAACAAATAAATATTTTTTAATGCACATGTGGTCACAATATATACGGCTTTCTTTTTAACACCTAATTTTACTAACACTTATTTAAAGACATTTTTATACAACTTAATAGATGATAAAAATTTATTCATAAAGCACGTATCCATCTAGTAGTGCTTTAGTTTTACCTACAGTGAAGTCTATGAACACTGAAACAACTTTTACAGAAACCAGCGGAAGAAACATTTGAGGTGTTGAGCGACAGAAAGGACCTTCCACAATTTCGTAATGGTCAAACACTATAAAAACTCAATCAGAACTTAAAATCGCTATTGCAATTTCACATAAATATTAGTAATGCATAAAATGTTTTTAAAATAAAGGATTCATAATAAAAACTTTATTTTATGTGTAATTTTTTTTTTTTATTTAAATATTCAATAAACAAAAATATGTTTCCGATTAAGAATTCTAAACATGAAAGGCAAAAAAATTACAGACATATAAATTGATATCGTTTCGATTCATCGCATGGTTGACCAGAGACCTTCATTTTGATAACTTGTCCCAGTTACTAAAAATAAGAAACTCTTTACTAAATAGCAATATAAACTTTCACTGAAAATTTCAAATTAATAGGAAAATTTAAATACACAATTTGTTATTTGATATGACAGCACTGAAAAATTCAAATTGATAGGAAAATTGAAATGCACAATTTGTTAAATTTGTTTTTGATACGTCAACAAATGGACATCATTATATTGTTTTAGTTTTGTTTTTAATTTAAGATTTGATATAACTGAACGAGTAAATTTTAATTAACTAATAAATCGATTGCTACAAAGAATTTTCCACTGTGATGTTTTTTTGTTTTTTTCCCCCTTAAAATTGTCGCCTTATATATAAATTCGTAAATAAACAATAAAAACCATAAATAGCACTTTCAAATCCGAAAAATTATATTAAATAAGGTGGAATTTTCAGTGTTTTTCTCCATTTGTATCAACTCTGGTAAGAAAATGCTTTAATTTTGTTTATTCTCAATTTGTTTTTAGCTTATGTAGTTTTATTGAAAAAATCATTTTGCCGAACTTGCGACAATTTTTTTAAATATATATAATTTAATAAGAATTAAAATTCTTTTTTATATGCAAAAAAAACTTAAAAAAAAACATAACGTGAGTCTTAAAAAAGACTTTTAAAAGTTAGGAAAATATTAATAAACACCAATTTATATAAAACTTGATTTACATAAAGTTGATAGCACAAATAAAAGTCACAATGAAAGTAAAGTGTTTTATTATTTGTAATTTGTATTTATTTTTCTTGCAGATTTCAAATTAGGATGAAACTCAATACAAATTCATTTCCAACTGAACTTTGTGGTTGAATCGTAAATACTTACTTAAATGACTTTTATGAATCGTTCTGACTTCATCCATCCTAGGTAGAAAAATATTTAGAAAATGAAATGTTTTATTCAATATAAAGAGAATGCTAACATATTAAGCTACATTCCAGCTTGACTGGAAATTAAATAATAAATATATTTTTCATTTATATATCCCAGTAGAAAGTTAACAGAAATTTCTGCATCACAACTGCACAAAATCTAAAATAAGTCACAAAGACTCGAGTTATATTATTGACAGATAGGTGGCAGCACAAAATTTAAAATATTCATTTGATATATAATGGTTAAGCAACAAAACACCTTATCCATTTTAAAACAAAAAAGTACAAAAGGAAATTCTTATACATTAGGTATTTAAAATCAAATTTTATTAACTTTAGGTATTTAAAATAAAAAATGGTCATTGAATATAGATACTTTAAATATGAGTTTTCAAAAGAATTTTGGTGAGATATAAATTCCCTTTTTAATTAGGGAGAATACTTTTTTTTAATAAATCTAAACTTTCTTTCTACTATTAATTAACTATTTACTAAGCCTTTGATAGTTCAAATGCAGACTTAAGAAAATGTTACATAGAAAGTTACATATTTCCCACAGATCCTAACTTTCTGAACTATTAACTGTTCTATTTTCTTTCTAAACATATGCAATATTTACTGAAAGAAATTCGCTTACTTTCCACAAAACACAAATAAAAAGATAAGAAATGAAACTTTTTTAATGTAAAAAAATAACTCAAATTTCTTGCTAAATTGTAGCAGTTTAATTTAACATACTTAAGATACTAACTTAACATACTGAAATGATAAGAACTGTAACTTTTTTCAATGTAAAAAATATCTTTCAAATAACTTACTAAATTGTGCCAAACTATTACTAAATAAATTACAAATTAGCAAAATATTACTAATTTTTCGAACATAATAGAGTCTTTCCCTTTCCACCCCCCCCCCCCCCCTTCTCCTTCTACCCCTATTACAAATCTAAATTATTTTTAGTAATTTATAATTTAGTTATTTAGACTTATAATATATATTTCAAAAGTTAAAACACCGTAGAAATTAATAACTAAAAACAAATTCTAAAACTTCCATCCCTTTGTCATAAGCACTAACTTTTCAAGTAAACATTTGATATGTACCCAAATGTTTATAAGAAAAAATACTGAAATTACAAATGATGCAGTAAATTTATTTATTCTCTTTATCTTCAAAAACCTTAAGATACAATATAATTTTCTCCATCTTTGTAGCAAATAACAAATAATTTTAAATCATCAATGACTATCTATATCATTATATTAAAGCATATTTTTATTCACTATAAACGTATAATTATGCTGAAATACGCTTTATGTGCAACATTTTATTTCAATTTTATGCAAAGATTTAAAAAAAAAAAAAATTACGTAGGGTTCGGTACAAAAACAATATACTAAAATCAAGACAATAACAAATATTACTTAAAAAGGGATTAAAATGTATCTGGATCTGAAATATAAAGTATTGAAATAAAATAGGCAGGAAGATATCTCATTTCTTAAAATATGACTTCTTCTTTCAAAATAAGTAGTATTCCTTAATCGTCTAGGTATAATATTTTATCTGAGAAAATAGGATAATTACAAATAAGAAGAACACAGTAAGTGACATTAATAGTGCTAATAAAATCACAATATATACGTAAAAATCAAAACATTTTTATAGATATCATAAAATAGATAAGACTAGTTCCTTGTTAGTTTCAGGAGATTTCTTAGATAAGATTAATTAGATATTGGATCCATATCTATCGTGCTATAAAGAAAATACCATATATTTAAATAAATTATAATACGTGAGAGCAAATAAATGTTCAATAAAAATGAGAAATAAGAAACTGTATGAATAATACCGAATCTAATGTTGTGTAATAGAATATTTTTCACACTATTCTTCATTTTAAAAATACTAGCCTAATCTATAAACTTTCTACTCATCACAAAAAAAAAAAAAAAAAAAAAAAAAAAAAAAAAAAACTATTTTATTACAATGCATGTAATTTTAAATATGCATTTTTCGAATGGTTTCATTTTGAGATAATTAGACACGATTTTATTTACAATAGCAGTTTTTATTAATATTAACGTTAGTAGTTTAATATTATAAAATAAATAATTCATGCAACGTTCTTGATATCAAAAACAAAATGTGAAGAAATTAAATTCACATAAAATATTTATAAAGACTAGAAGTAATTTTGTGTCGTCATATTTGCTTTCAATAACCACAGATACATTTATCTTCATATTATACAATCAAAACAAACGACATGGTATTAAAGAAACCTATGTTTTCACCTCCAATTTTTTTTTATTAGTGAGCTTTTCAGAAAACCAACATGAATACATATATTTAAAATGCAAATTAATAATTTTGACAACTGACACTTTATTCCAAAAAGCACAGGAATGTTTGAATATATTCCTTGTTCTATCTCTAAACAAAACTCTACAAATAATAGTTGGTTGAAAAATCTTTTCTTTCTCAGCTAATCAACTATCCCAATATTTGTAAGGTTAAGTAAAAAAAACATAGCCTACACAGTTGGTTAATAGATATAGATTAAAACCAAAAAAAAAAAAAAAAAAAAACACCTCTCTATTTTGTTGAATATGGGCAAATATTCGGTAAGCTAAGTAACAATCTTAGCAATAACATAATTTTCGATTTCTAGTTTTGGATAAGAATGCTGATTTCGTGTCTAAGATATATAAATAGTTTACATTAGCCTTTCAATAAACTAGTGTAGAATCCAAGAAAAAAAAATTAAAATTGAATAAGTATATTGAAAGTAAAACTACTCTTTGGCAGATAAAAATAAAATTAAATATAAAGATTCATAATTTAATTTAATTTTTTTATTCCTATAGAACACTATTATCAATTAGAAACTATTCTTAATAGAAATTAAAACTATTAAATATGCACATGCCATATTTTTTGTTTGGGCCAAAATTGGCCCTTTACAGCGTATATGGTTCTAGTTTCCTTCAAATCAAGTACATTTTTTGAAATACAAAAGTATTTTGTAATACAACATTATTTTGTAAGACAAAATTTATTACCAAATGGTAAAAGAAAATTAAATGGTGCTTGCATAATTTTTGTTTGGACCAAAATTGACACTTTACAGCATATATAGATCTAGTTTCATTCAAATAAATTTAATTTTTTGGGACAAATATAATATTTTTTTGTAACATTTTCTGCATCACATGATATGAGATACCTTCAAAACAAAAGTATTTATGAAAATGGTAATGAAAATTAAAACCATTAAATTATACGTGCCATAATGTTACGTAGTTTTTGCCATAATGTTACGTAGTTTTTGCCATAATGTTACGTAATTTTTGACATAATACAACATACACCGTTTTAGTTTCATTCAAATCAAGTAGTATTTTTGGGGACAAATATCATATTTTCAGTAACATTAGAGATAGCAAAAACTCCAGTTTTCTTTTTAAATACATAGTTATTCCAAAATATTAATTGGATTCCAAATATTCCACATTTCCGCCTCAGATACAGTACAAATCAATAATTTAAGTTTTTATTAGTTATCTTACAGTAAAAAAGGGGACACAATCTATAAACACTTAAGGTGTAAATATAAACAAGATATATATAATAAAGCGCATTATAATTTTAATCCAGTAACTTAATTCCGCAAACATAAATATTTTCATCATAAATAACACCAATTTTAAGATATGGTAACTTCTTTCAAGATTTTGAAACAATACTCTTAGTTATAAATAATTTTCGTTAAAACTAATTTTATTTTCGTTAAAACGCGTTCTTCACAATTAGGCCTAATATGCAATATCCGCGAGTTACGATATGAGATATCTTCAAAACAAAAGTATTTATCAAAATTATAGGTATTTTATTTAAATGATTACTCCAGAATAACAGACCATTTGCTTAAAATATATTTCTACAAATGCAAAGTTCTGAAGAAAGCACAAAAATATATCCTAAAAGTGTGATGAAACAAAAAAAAATATTCTGAAATGGCAGTTTTTTCTGATTCATCCCAACCTAGGGTAAAACTACCATTTTTAAATAAAACGCTCTGCAAGTTATTATGTGGAACTTTATGTATAAATGCATAAATAAATTCTGAATATGAGTAAACAATTTAATAACTGTGAAAAAAATATTCAACAACTACTACCTTAGGAAGAAGTATATGATAGATTTCATTAACGCACGTAGTCACCGAAGAGTACATCCATAAAATTCAAAATTAAATTAACACTATAGAATTTTATCATTTGTTTCCTTGATTCTTAGTTTATTAGACAGTTAAACTACTTTTTATATTTAATCATGTCACTATAAAGTCAATATATTTCTAATCAAATAAAACATGGGACAGTAAAATAGTTAAAGTTCATTGCTTTTTCTAGTATTTATAGAAGAAACAAAAAATATAAAATTGATGCATTTTAATTAAAACAAATTTCATACTTGGAAAAAACTAGATTATATATTTGGGACGACTGGTTAAAAGTATACAAATGTGCACTCTGATCTGTTAGGCCAGGTAATACAGTCAGCAAGAATATTTACCCAAAAAAAAAATTGGCTACTTTACCATTCTCACAACTCTGGTACTAACACCATATAGACATGAAAAATTATAATCATGGTAAGGCATACATTTCTAATTACTGTATCAAATCCGAAATTTCACTAATAAAATATTTAAAAAAAAAAGACTTACAACAATCATGAAAAATATTTTTACAAATGCTTTTGTCATCCGTTTAAAAAGGATACTTCCAGTTGATAATAAAACTTGAAAATTGGCTCATATGGAGTATTTGACCCGTAAACAAGGAAAAGTTGCAATATTTCAGTTAAGAGGAATAATTTGTAAATAGCTACATTAATTAACGAATATCCAATAATTGGATTAGTATATTTCTGTTTCTAACTTTCATAGAATTCAAAACTGTTATTACGATACATTGAGCTAAAGTTTATGATACTGTTGCATATTTTAGCATTACATCTGATCTGATACTGTTTATTAAATATCAGTTAAAAAATAAGAATATGGTTCATCAACACTATAACAATACATTTTAGGTCAAATAAAACATTGTATATTAGCATCGCTGTCGTATTTAATTTCTAAAATTAAATTTAAAACATTTAAGGTATCTAGTTCATTTTTAAAAAATAATAAATTTAGTATCAATTCAGCAAAACATTCAATCCGTGTAACTCTGCGTTTATTTTCATTGATACTTCAAAATTTAGTATCATGAAAAACCAGTTATTGTACGAGTATATCATTGTGCCAAATTTTAGACATTTATCTGAAAAGACCCAATAAATGCTGATGATAACAAAAGATTACTTAAAGAAAGGCTAACTGGTTAATTCACTTTTCTTTAACTTTTCAACAAGTACATATATTTTATCGCGATCGGGGTTAAGCATGAAAATTGTAGGATGCAATTTGGCATTCTGAGAGAAATTATTAAAATAATTGATAAATTAATTGAATCATACACACATGAATATATTCAACAAATGTGAGCGACACAGATTAATACTATTTTGTTTATTTATTTGTATTTTAATTTCTCCATTATTATCCTTAAACTCTGACTCGAAGAAATAATAAAAAAAAACTACAAATTAAATATCGTTCAAACACCGTAAAAACCACTTATCAAATCCGATTATGTTCCCTTGCTAAGTTTTAATAGATCACTTATTAATGAACTATTTAAATGCTATTATTACAATTTTACAACCAAGATAGACAGTGGAATAAAATACACATGGAGTATTAATATATTAGAAGAGGCTAACTTTAATACAAATGTCTGGTATTTAGTTTTAAAAACAAATATTTTATAAACTTTAGGTTAAATAAGATTAAAAAACAGTTATTTAAAAAAAAATCATAAAATTTGTAAAAATTTGCCAAGTTTGAAATTACTTTATAATATAAAATGAGGAAAGTTAAAAGAAGATGAAAAGATAAAAATCCGTAAACATTTTCCATGTATGAAATCATTATATAAAATTAAAGGAAAAAATATAAAAGAATATGATACAAAATTAGATATATCTTATGCAAAAAAAAAAAAAAAAAAAGCTATACACATTTAATAAGCTTCAAGTAAAACAATCACGTGATTTTTTAATTATAAAGTTCATGGAAAACAAAACACTGAAAGTTGCCACTTTCTTTGCGAGAAGAGCATTTGTTCAGTAAAAAGTACGAGACATAATTTCAAACTAAGGATTGTAAAAATATACTCTAAGTTTACGCAGGGAACTTCATATCCTAACAATATGCTTCTCTCATAACTTAACAATATACTAATAAACGAACTTAAGTAATTCTTGAAGTTTTGATTAGGTATTAAATTAAGAAATATTACTATTTTTTATAATTCAAGCAAATATATGTGTATAATTTACTTTAAGTTTATAGTTATAATTAAAGTAAATTAAGTAAATAATTATTCAATCGGTGAAATATGGAAAATTAAACGCTACTTTCAGAAGCACGTGATAATTGTTTTTCAAGTGCACAACTACAAATAAAAACTACTATTACTAAGAAAATGCTTAAGATTTATTGAAATTTTCAATTACAATACTTACTTCAAATGTAATACTATTCTCCTAGATAGACTTCTAGATAATATTTCTCTCATACAGTGTAATTCAAAAGTAACAGGTCATTTGAAAAATAGATAATAAACCACCATTTGAGAGCAGGACGATTTTCGCAGAAATGTTCGGAAATAGTTTATTTTTCAAACAAAAGTAGTTTGTTTTTTATTAGAAAATGGCTCTTTTAATCATAATTGTAATTATTAACAGCCCACAGCTTCCATAAACAACAACAAGGAATTTTCCATAGATACCAAGAGCTCCATTTTTGAAGGAGGGAAAAAAACAAAAAAAATGTCTAAGGAAACCGCATTTTCCTGCTATCAAATATTTGTGAAATCTTTTATTTTTGTAATGTTGTTTTGCTTCTGAATCATTATTTTACTTTTTATTACTACTATATGAGGTTTTATACCGATGTAGAGTGCTAAGCATTTTTGTAGTGGCGTCAAATAATACCTTTTTCATGATTTATTAGTGAATTTACAAAAAGTTTTTAACTGCTCTTCATTAATGCAATTTATTTATTTATTTATTTATTTATTTATTTATTTATTTATTTATTTATTTACTTACTTACTTACTTACTTACTTACTTGCTTGTTTGTTTGTTTGTTTGTTTGTTTGTTTGTTTGTTTGTTTGTTTGTTTGTTTGTTTGTTTGTTTGTTTGTTTGTTTGTTTGTTTGTCTGTTTGTCTGTTTGTCTGTTTGTCTGTTTGTTTGTTTGTTTGTTTGTTTGTTTGTTTGTTTGTTTGTTTGTTTGTTTGTTTGTTTGTTTGTTTGTTTGTTTGTTTGTTTGTTTGTTTGTTTGTTTGTTTGTTTGTTTGTTTATTTGTTTGTTTGTTTATTTATTTATTTATTTATTTATTTATTTATTTATTTATTTATTTATTTATTTATTTATTTATTTATTTATTTATTTATTTATTTATTTATTTATACATTTATTTACATCTCAATGCCATTTCATGCATTGCAACAAGATACTGTCTAACTGAATGCTTATTAGATTTAAAGCTTGATAAGGAAATAGCATCATACATCCAATTCATCTTATAGCGAACACAACCCTATTCAAACCATAATCGAATTTAAATAAACATGTTTTCCAACGCAAAAGATGCCTCGGATATTTAATAGTGATATATGAATTAAAGCATTTTCTAGATTAGGGTATACTTATGTCTATCCTTTTAAACGTATTAGTATTCGATCTTAAGCGTTTACCGAATTATGTCTGTTTGGAGAGAAAAGTTTGCAATTTCTCCACCATCTATCAATTTCGAAACAGGTAAAAGTTTTGATGGAAGTGATAAATTATGGTGTTATTTATTTACACAGCATATCCACCGACAAAATCCTCTCCATGGTCTCAAAATAATCTGTCCCATGGCATAGTATGATTGGATTGTCCGAGGTGAAAAGACTATTACTTATAAGATACTTACTTAATAGCAGATATGTAGGTGTGAATATTTATATAGAAAATATTACCTGCTATATAACATGCATTGAATAGATTATATATTATAATGAAAATGCTGCTGATTAAAAATTTACTATAAATAGGTCTAACAAGCTGCCAAGTAAATAACCTTTGCGTTAACTATTATATATTAAAATCGGTGGAGGGATTAATCTATTAGTGGTGGAATAAAACAGCTTTACTACACTATTTACTGCTATAAGTTAGTCAAATTAATTCTTAAAAGTTTAAAACAATAACTTACTTTCCTTTGGTATGGACACATGAAGTGAATATTATATAACTTGTTAAATGTATATAAGAAAAATGGCAGCTTTGAATGTGTATCAATATATTATTAGTTAAATAAAAATATTTCGATGCAGCGTTGATTGAAAAGATTAAATGAAATGAATAAATTATAATAAAAATGCAGTGGGAAACAAAAAAAAATTTAATTTTTATGAATGCGAAGAAAAACTAAAAATGAATCACCCTCCAAATATTCTAAACCAAAAGATTAACACAAAAAAAAAAAAATAATAACTTTTCACTTACGAAACTAGTATGTGTTTTACTTTATATGATAATACATTTTTTAATTTATAAATTTTATATTATTTTTTTTTTTTTTAAATATATTTTTACCGTATATTTTTTAACATTGTGAAATATTTTCATTTCTTATACTTTACTTTACACTTCATAATTCCACTGACGTCAGTTTGTTTGAAAATAAACTATTAAAACTTTTAATATTTTAAATAATATCTAAAATAAATATATAAAAATTAAAAATTGTTATAATGAAACAATAAGAAACCTTATTCCTGAAAGGAAATAAGCTCTTCGTGTATTTCTCAAAAACTTAGCAGGCAAAAAACATTCCATAAAAATATTTCTAAATATATACTGTGTAAGTTCATTTGTTTTTACTCTTGGGTTAAGCCCTTGGCAAATACATATAAAATCAAATTTTAAAGGAATGCTTTATTTCGATGTGTTTATAGAAGTGAATGCTTGGAATCTTGAGTATTTGAAAGTGGAAAGCAGGCCTAAAGGCTAAATTTTAGCTCGTTTCTTATTCAAAACATTGAAAATTTTGTCCTTTATGCAAACGTTTTATAGGTAGAATGAACGTCTGAAATGTGATTATATCAGTTTAATTTTAAAAGGCTAAAGTGGGCCGTCAGGAACAAAGAATGTACTTCCTACTACCATTGTTTATATTGTAAGTATTATTTTCAATATTCTTGTTTGGTTTTAAGGGGAGCTGTTACTCTAATATTTATAAAAAAATTATTTTAAGTTTATTATAGTTTATTAAAATTTAAATTCTTCTCTTTAAAATGATACCTCATTTGCAATAATACCTATGTTAGAAGTATTTTTAATAATTTTTGGAAGAGAAAATAATGAATTATTAGTGTAAGTAAGCTTTTCTTTAAAATGCATTTATCTCAAAACGACATTTTTCATTACTCATGTACCTTTTTCTAAGAAAATACTTGATATAGAAGCCGAATTCTTTTTTCATCTCATTCAGCAGACACTTGTTATTCTACTGAAGTTGGGTTTTAATTATAATGCATTTACTTTTTTTTTTAAATGAATTATCGTGTAAGTCGCTCAAATTTATTAAAAACCACAAATTTGTTTTTGACGAAATAAGCCAGAACATTTTTATTTTTTTTAATAATAACAAGACCTTACTTCAGTTAATACAGATACATAAAATGAATGTGTAATAAAAATTTTGGATCGATAGCTTGAGCAGTTTCTGAGAAAAAGATACATGAGTAATGAAAAATGTAGTTTTGAGAAAAACGCATTTTAAAGAAAACATCACTTACACTTATAGTTCAAAATTTATTCTTCCAAAAATTATTAAAAATACTTTTAAATGAAGTATTATTACAAATTAGGTGTCATTTTAAAGGTAAAAAGTCAAATTTTAATAAACAACAATAAACTCATAATTGATTTATTATAAATTTTTGGGTACCAACTCCCATTAAACTTGCTGATTTTGTCTACTCTGCTTATCTTTCTGGTAGTAAATTGTCTATGGTATAGAAATCCCAAGGGAAGTAATAAAATTTAACATTACTGTTGGATTTCATATTGTGAACATGACTTCATATTCAAATTTTTGTGATGAGGTTGTCATTAAGAATTAGTTTTAATTTAATACTCATAATATTTTCATGAGCAAAATTACCTGATTATGTATAGTTCTCCAAAGAGGATATTTAATTTATTTAATATTTTTTAATTCGAAATAATCTATAAAAAATAAGGCGAATATATAAATATATATAGATATAGATATAGTAATGCATCCCCAACCAAAAAAAATTACATTTTCAGATATAGAAGGCAAACGACGAAGGGGACTACCACCCACCAGAGGGATTGATAGTGTTGAAAAAGACCCAGAACTGATGGGAGTGAACCAATGAATGGCTATTGCACAGGATAGAGTCAGGTGGAGAAGGATTGGAGAGACAGTCTTGGCCTGTAACAGGCTATGAAGAAGAAGAATTCGAAATTTAAAAATAGTTATGAGTTAATAAAAAATTCAATTTTTTAAATCAATTTTTTTTTTTTTTAAATAGTTTTTTTTTAATTATTTCTTTTAATTTAGTAAAAATTTACTCAGTATCAAACTTTTTAAAATATGAGATATTCTTCCAGGTTAAATTTGACATCATAGACAAAGCTTTGAGATTATTGAAAAATATCCATTTAATTCGTGTATCACAATTTTTTAAAAACAGTTTTTATTATCTACTTGAGAAAATAAAGTAGACCCAAAGATCTAGTATTTATATCTACGTATAACAAATAATTGATCTTGGCTCTTATTTTATTTAGGTCTATAGATGACTTTGAAAGAAACGTCAAAAGCATTATCTTGATTTAAAAAGCTATTATCATGAATGTATACAATAAATAAGGAAAGGTCTTTCTAAATTAGACATCAAGAGAATTTGTCCAACAATATAACTTTTTGAGGGGAAACCAAAATTAAAAGTATACAATTTAAAAAATATATCTTCGGCTGTGAATAAAATTATTAGAACGACTACATAGGATTTTAAGTTTGGGGTGAACGTTTCCAAAGTTTAAAATTTATTGCCTTTTAAGTACATGGATTAATGCTAATTTGATATAATTTAACCTAAAAATAAAATATCAGTACAGTTTTACAATGTACAGCACTTATTTTTTTACTTCTTAATTTAATTTTATATTTTTATGTAATAAAATATATATTAATTGCAATTTCTCCTCATCACTGAAATCTACCCTAACTTGCATTTATGTAGTCTCAATTAAAACATTTCATATTCTGCAGCTCAACGTAAATTCATATTTTGGGACAACCCTAACGTAATTTAAGACTTTAACTCTCAATATATGCATGACAAAAATCCTCAGAAAATCCCATAACGTTTCTTTAATAATTCTATCCCTTGGTTTTATGTGACCATACATAAAAAATTACCAAAACTAAGACTATAAACATGTTTTTTCTGTAATACAAACAAATTACCCTTCGAAATAGTCTAATGTATTTATATCAATTTAAAAAAAAATATGTCGACCTAGATCTAATTTAAATAATTAACAACTTAGTAAGCATGTTCTTGGTAATTGGCAACCAGTTGGAGTTGTTATGTATTCGATAAATTAGCTGTAAAGCAATTACCTTTGAGCTCTATCTTCATCCTAAATACTCTAATAATAGAGTGAGATACCTCATTCAATTAGCCATCCAAAGAGTGGCGAGTATTAGTTTCATTAAGAAATAGCTCATTCATTCCCTGCCTCTCTTTGTTGTGGAAGCCGACATCGAAATATTGCCACTTAGTAATTAAAAACTGCAAGTGATCGTTTCAAGGTCAGACTTAATTATGATCACTGGCCCTAGAGCTAACTTTACTTTAGAGTGGAATAATATAGAAGTGTTGCATTTAGAAAATAATGTTGACACTTACATACATTACATAATCGTTAATTTACAGAATTTTTATTTCAAAAGATAATTTTAAATTAATGCTTATTTATTATAAATAATTATTTTTAATTATTACTAATTATTATTAAAAAAAAAAAATATTCTTTTTTAAATCCTTTCTATTAACTTCGATTTTTTTTGTTTGTTTGTTTGTTTGTTTGTTTGTTTGTTTGTTTGTTTGTTTGTTTTGAAGACTAATTAACCAACTTGCTGTCATCTGATCGGGTTGAAACTTGGCAGATAGATTCAATGTCGATGACAATACATTCCATCAAGTTTTGAGGGCTGTCACTGTCACTAAAAGGTTGCTTTTACTATAAACCGTTTTGGAATACTAATAAATCCCATTTGACCGACTATTGTTGAAACTCTTTCCTGTTGCCAAAATTGTTTTAATCAGAATAAATAAATTATATTTGAGCGTGAATGCATACAATCACATTCAGTTTTAATAAATAAATTTTGATATGTAGTTTGCTATATATTTCTCTGGTAGAAATGTGTTTAATATTTAAAATTAGATGCAGACACCAAGCACACGCTGACAACAGAATCGGCGTTGTATCAATGAATATAAAAATCAGAAATGCATATAAAGGAATTATACTAAAAACTTTCTTTTTATGGGTTATATTATTCCGCATTTTCATGTATTAATGTCAAGTTTAAAGTCCACAGAACGTTGAGAGACGGGTTGAAATGAAAATGCAGAAATCGACGCTATAACAACAATAGAGGATTTGTGTAAAAGCAGAAAGCGATAAAACTAGTCCCCATGTCAATAATAAGTTTACAATTTTATTGTCATCAACTATGTACAATCTAAAGCTTCGTTACCCACTTACTGACTCTAAATTATTACCTATATATATTATTTAAAAGAAGATCCGTGCACTCCTCCTCCAATATTAAAGACAACAACATAGGATCTAGATATTAAGGTCATAGATTACCTTATACTACACGAACTTTTATGACCTAGTACCTTAGAAGAAGGAGAAGAAATAAAATGCTTTATGTAACACAGCCAGAGGAAGGAAGATGCTTGTCGTTTCAAGTATTCTTTGATTTGTTAGCCGAGCGACAGAGCAAGTAACGCAAATTGCAACATCGCATAGTAAACACCCACGCATAAGAGATGGACAGATATTACCTTTCCGTCTTATCTCAAGAGATGAGTCTTCTTGCAATCTTAGAGAAGTGATTGGGATAAGGATTTATAAATGGCAAGTATCACCTCTGAATTGGAATGATTTTGTTTCATTCGTCAAACTTTTTTTTTTTAGATTTTTATTACGTTTACTCATTGAAAAATATTATAGTAGCCCTAAAACACTCGTTAAATTGAAAAATGAATGCTGATAGTTCTGATGTAATATGTTTTAAATTATATAAATGGATTGTGGTTCAGTATTTGAAAAAAAAAGTTTTAAAGCACACCATCAATCAAACTTTACATATTTTTCTAGGAAAATACTGAAATAGAAACAAATCATCGCACGTATAAACATAGAATACCTAAAAATAGATGAAAAATGGAGAAATGAGACAAATATAAGAAACTAAAAATTACAAAAAGAAAAGAAAGAAATATGGATGTATGGATGGTAAAACAGTGTATTCTTTCTTCTTTTAAAACAATGGTAACTACGAGTTGAAAAAAATTGTTTTCTATATATTTTTCGATCGTATTTTAGTACCTTTTCTAGACTTTTTTAAAGTTGAAATTTCTACATTAGAAATATGCTGAAAAAAAATTCAATTGTATAAAATATTTGCTGACATAAAACGCGATTCAAGATTTATACACATCTACGATATTATTTCACATAAAAATTCCCATTGCCTGAATTCTCCTTTTCAAAGTTTATATAAAATACATAAATTCGACTATTATAGAGTCAATTTTTATCTCAAAGAAAGCACGTTTTGCATTCTGTAACACATATAGTATTTTAGTCACCAAATTGCAATTCAAATGCAATGTTTTGCGTGTTAATTTGTCATACTTTTTAATTTTGCAAGTAAAGTAAGCATGTAATGAAAATAAAATATGGTTATTTTAACTTGAAAAAAAAATGTGTTCAAATATAAACCTTTGCAAAAGAATTTTGTATAAAAAGCGTTGATCCAAATGATGTCAAAGTTCAGATACTTTTAACTCTGAATATAATCTAATTTCTTTAACAAATTTTGGGCTTAGTATTAATTAGGTAATACGTACTTCAATAAATATTCATGGTTATTATGTAAATTATTGCCCTGTATTTTGAATCATAAATAATAATTCTATTAAAGTGCATCACAAAGTCTTAAATATTCTTTCTGATAAAATGTCTTCATTTGCTATCATCTTTCCGCTTGGACCCCTAATAAAAAATGTACGTTTGAAACAAAATTGCAAAAAATCATGATATTTCAAAATATATTTTGATAAGCAAATCTGTTTGAAGAGTATCTCCACCATGGCAATTATAATCTAGCGCACTGAAAAAAAATTACTTTTACGAACTCATACCGACAGGGATACCAACTATAAATCGATTGAACAATCACTCAGATGTCGTGATTTCCCTTATGAATAAGTTGTAAAAATTTCCACTTAGTTACCAAATGGTCATCTATGAATCAGTTTACATATCACTCTTCAACTAAGATATCACATAGACATTTACTGACGAATCTCTCAGATAAGCAACTAAAATGTCACCCATGAACCAGTTAATAAATGACTTACTTAGCAAAGGTAAAGGCACATATGAATTACTTATTTCAAACAAGATCAATCAACCAATCAGTTTAAAATGGTGACTTAACGCATGCATTTTAAAGGAGACTAACTGCTTGCTTCTTGAAAATCATAGTATCAAATATGAATCAATGTTCTTCAAGTAAATAAATCAAGCACTTATTAGCATCCAATCACGTTAGAAATGAATTAGTTGCCTCAAAGGTTATCAATCAACAACTCACTTAGCAACCATGGCGATGCATTTAAATTGTTTTTGAAATATCATCGAATTGCTCCTTAGCTGCCACAGAATCAAATATGAAAAAATGTTATTCAAGTAAATATATCAAGTACTTATTAGCATCCAATCACATCAAAAATAAATTAGTTTCCAGAAAAGTTATCACCCAACAACTCACTTAACAACCATGGCGTTGCATTTAAATAGTTTTTAAAACCTCATCCAATTTCTTCTTAATAGTCATGGAATGAAATATGGACAAATGATCTTCAAGAAATTAAACCATGCACTTAATTAGCATCTTCAATCACATCAGAAATAAATTCGTTACCTTAAAAGCTATCAACCAACAACTGACTTAGTAACCATGGCGTTCTATTGCAATCGACCAATTGTTTATAGACATAATCCTTTTAACTGAAAAAAGGGAAGGTAAAAGGTAACGAAACTTGATTCTTTTTCTAAATTTAACATTATTCTTTTGGAAACCAGAAGCCTTGTTAACCCGTTGTGAAATGTTTGCATCGATAAATTTTGTCTGATGACTCGCAAGTAAACAACATGTACACAACATTTTGAATCATAAAAAACCTCCTCCAAAAATGCTTTCGGAAAAGAAAATACACTCAACCATAATTTTTTAAACCCAAATATAAAAAATAAAAAACTGACTTAGTTAAGTGTATTTAAGTGTGAAAACCCGTTTTCGGTTTAAATATAAAATCAGGTATGCGTAACATACTTCAACAGCAAATTCCAAAAGCTAACTTATTTAAAAAGTAAAATGCTTCTTTACCCTCATTTTTTTTTCTTTGATTTCTTTGAATCAATTTATCAGAATAATATTTTAATATAGTGTGTCCTTACTGAAGCTCGAATATTTCAGTAATTAAAATACGAAAAAAAAAATAAACAAAATATTAATTAAGACAGCAACCAAAATATGTGACGGGAAAAGAAATCTCACCATGAATGCTTATTTATAGATCATATTTACAGATTTATGTCATGTACTTGCACTCCGCACACAAATGAGAGAGGCTGAATGCCCGACTAGCATGGAAAGGGGTCCCGCGATCGTTATTTCATACGCCGGTGCTCTTCTCTATTTCTTGAAAAAAAAGCGGTCATGTCGACAATTGTGAAAAATTGTCTCAGTCAATTCTTAGATTTTCTAGTGAGAATTTTCCGGGTTTTTCCCGTTACAGATGCAGTTTTCAGAAGTCACTTTTTACGAATGAGTGATATGATAAACTTCTCTTTTATAATACCACTTTTATTCATATTTATATTAGAAATCGAAAAATATGTGATGTTTCGTTTTCAGATAAAATAAGTAATTGAATCTAGAGTAAGATCTTCCTCAATTTTGATAGTAAAATGAGTTGGTGGATGTTTTCATTTTTAAGCAGCACGTTATTGACAGTAGTTTTATCCCGGGTTAGTGCTCCCTTTCTGGAATTTTCTATAATTTATTGATCCAAAATACTTTAGTCTGTACAAATAAAATGATTATTACCTGAATTAAGATTTGATCTGAACTGCATTAGGTTTATGTTTTATGTCGTGTTAAGCCCAACCATTTTGATTGAGTATTAAGAATAAAAGTTGTATCATGTAAGAGGTGCATGGAGGCTATGTTACCCCAAAACTATTGTTAGGTTATTGTATGTGTCAAAGAGGGAATGCCCTCCTGGGGATCTTTCAAGGTTGAACTTCCCTGCGTTCTGGTTTCGATCTCCCTCCAAGAAGTCATAACTCACCCAATATACTAATATTACTTCCATTAGTATCATTACTACTACTACTAAGGTTAATAATAATAATAAGAAGAATTATGATGATAATTTTAAAACAGACAATTGAAAATAAAATCTTAAAATGAAGCATCCCTATGTATCTCTTAATTAGACAATCATATTGCTAGCATAAGAATTGAAATTTCAATCCACTCCTGCAGTAAAATAGATAAAAACAACATATTCCTTCTGAACCCTCAATTTTGTCCTGTCTCAAACTGAAATTTAGAGTAGTAAATAATAGTATAAAATTCTTCCAAACATTTTAAAAGTAAGTCATAGTTAGTACAAGGGAATTATTAAAAATCCTCTATTTTTCATATATATATATATATATATATATATATATATATATATATATATATATATATATATATATATATATATATATATATATATATATATATATATATATATATATATATATATATATATATATATATATATATATATATATATATATATATATATATATATATATATATATATATATATATATATATATATATATATATATATATATATATATATATATATATATACTCCCATGTATTAGATAACTCACCAACTATACTTAAACTTAAAACAACTGAAACGGAATTTCTTTAATATAAAGTGGGAACGTTGATTTTTGTTTTTCACAGTATTCCGACTTAAAAATATTTGCTTGCCTCAAGCTGTTAACGAAAGTTTTTGTGTTTGCCAAGTTTTATTGAGCAAAATATTCCCTCCTCGAATCTAAGTGCTGCTAAAAATATATTTGCATCGTAAATTTAAGGAGAAGAAAATTTTCAACACCCCTCATTGCTATGAATTCTATTTTTAAGAATATTTCAAAATTATATAAATATTTACAGGATTATTATGGTCAATCTCATTTGCTTTTCTTTGGTTAAATTTAGATTTTCTTAATATACAAGTTTAATTACATTAGAGTTACTACAACAATGTTAATTAAGGCAATAAAAACTAACCTTTTCCTTTCTTATATTTTAAATATCACTTAATAGACATCGAGAATACTTGTTTAACCTCATTAGTAAAACTATCCTTTTAAATCTTATGTCTTATTAAATAAAAAAAAATTGCTACAATTTTTACCAGTTCTTATACCCAGAAATGGTTGTTATTGAGAAAACTTACATTTAAGAAATTTAGTATGGTTAAGGGCTTTTGATTTTACCCTTTACATAATAATCTAGATGAGTCATAAAATGGTTTTCTCCATAGTCATGAAATAAAAAATGCGGTATTAACCCAATACATTTGTTTTTATAGAAGAACATTATCCACTTGAAACAATACCTGAAAGTTAATGTCTTTGAAAGAAATATTGCCGCCGTTGAATTTTGAGATTAATAAACTTTTTAAAATGTTTTTTTTATCGTTATATTTATCAAGGTAACTAATTCATCCAGTGTTCACTTTTATGTTAAAGTGGACCAAAACAATTAAAAGTACTATTTTTAATTAACAACACTGAGAATTTTCATAACTAAGTAAAAAAAAAAATAGAAACAGAATAATGCAAACCTTTCAACTATACATCAAACTAAAAGAAAATTAAAACGTTAGTAAAACAAATATAATTTTACGATAAATTTGGCAACACGACAATTTGATAATTTCTCGTCTGCGAAAACTATCAATTTAACAAAAATTCAATTTCGAATTATTCAGCTATTATTGAAACTGTTTTCAAAATGGTATATAAGAAATCAGTATGCTATGTATAGTATGTAAGATAGAAATATATAGGTGTATAATATATAGAAAGAATAATCACAGTCCAAATACGTATGCTGTAATACTATCCAAGTACCATGTTAAAGAGTTATCTCGCTTACCAGATGAGATTCTTGGCGTAGGTTTCTTTTATAACTGAATACTGAACTGCATAGACATATATTCAATACTACAACTTAAATTGAGAACATAGTAAGCTAAGTCACACTTTTAACGATAGCTTGGCATCAAGAAATAATTGGTGTCTTTTAACCAGGTTCGTGCTGGATGAATTGAAAGGGCGATGGACAAAAGATGATAAGCAGGGAGGCTACTGGAAGACAAAATCGGCCAAGGTGATTTTAGGTTTATGCTGGCTCAAATTTCAATATAGTCATTCATAGAATTTTAATTATTATGGTAAATAGTAAAATAATTCGGATAATTAATTAAATAATTAAGTTTTAATAATTAAATACTTTTAATAATATATTTTATCATTTAAATATTTTTATTTAATAATTAATTTCAACAATTATATAGTGTTACTTATTAAACCTATAACGACGATAGGTAAGAAAATTTACCAATTTGCATTTCAATTTTTATATTTGCTAATAAATTGCAATTGTGGTTTTCATTAAGTGTTTTGTAAAAATCATAAAATTAAATTTCCAAAGAATCCGAAAAATTCAAAATATACTTTAAATGATCTAAATAAATAAGGTCTAGGGAAAAAATTCATTGATTTTAACTATTTCAAAGTTATCTTTGATGAGTTAATTAATTTTAATAACTGAATTGTTTTAATAATTAGTTAAACAAAAATTAAATGGTCTGCATCTACAATTTAATCATCTATTGGCTAAAATTGGTTTCCATAAACCATTAATAGTTTGTTGCAAAAACTAAAAGAAATCTAATTTACAAAATAATGTCCAGGTATATAACTAGTATGTTTTAGAAAATGAGGATATCCGAAACGATAATTTAAATGTAAGCTTTTAAATTATAAAATAAGTAAAAACCATATGTAAGTACCATAGATAGTAAGTTGCAAAAACTAAATAATGTCTAGGTATTTGTATGTTTATTATAAAATGGCTTTTGAAACTATAATTTAAATTTAACCTAAAAAGTCGTAGTACGATTATAGACCAATATTAGTGCACCTATTTCCTAAATAAAACCTAATCTATAAAGTTAAAATAATCTGAAATTTTATGTCACTCTTTACTGCAAATATAGCTCTCAAAATAAAGTAGTAGTTTAAGTTTTGTAATTACTATGGCTGCCAGTGGAAACAAACGTTACTTTAAACGTATAACTTAAAATGTTGAATTTAAGAATTGAAATGTATATGAAATTTCAACAAAATTAATCAGTCAGAATTACCGTCACTATAGCCCCTGTAATATTTCCTCATCCTATAGATTTTACTATCATTACAAAAATGCATTATATCACACATTATTATTGTTGCTAGCGAGAGTGGTTGAGATTTGAATCATTTTTAACCATGCTGAACACATGCCCTGTGAGGTCTCCCTACTTATCGCATTGCCGCCCATCTTTTGCTGCTTTAAGGGTCAATTACACGGGCAATTTTACGAGCTACTAGCCGGCTAGTTTACTAGTTGATAGACTTCCTGTCATCCAATCACTAGCAGGGCTAGTTGCTAACTGATTGGATGACGCAGAGCAAGTTTACTATAAACTATTAAACTAGCCGACTAGTATCTAGTAAACAAGCCCCGTGTAATTGACCCTTTAGAAATAAAGAAATGTTTGATACTTCCTCATTCAAGTGTTTTGGAATTCCTTAACCAATAAAAAATAAAAAATATTATGTTTCCAAATAAAATATTGCAAAATTCCAAAGTTTTTTTTTTTTTTTTTTCATTTTGCGCACGGCTAAAAAAACGTTCAGGAAGGCAACTACTGGTATTGAGGAAAAGGGGGTGGAGAGAGAGCTTCCGTACCGGAGCACGCGTTTCGGCCTATTTTTTACAGACACTGCCCGGTCTGGTGATCGCACCGGACAACCCTGTGGCCAGTACGCCCCTTTGGGCCCAGAGGGGGTCTATGACTTTTAATTAGGAGAAAATACTCACAGCTGACCTGTGTCAGTGGAATAGTGAATAAATTATATGGGAGACTGTACGCATAGACACCAACTTTTCAGTTTTACCAGGGGGGCGAGACTCGGGGGGGGGGGTGTAAACTCGAAGGGATAGAGGGAGGGGGGGGGGTATCCAAGATTTCCAAGACAACCTACTGATTATACATTAGACGCAATTAATTTTCCTCATATTGTTTATGACTTATGTAACAAATTGTTTATATAAAATTATTTCAAAATCATTCTATGGGAAAGGTAAGAGCACTTACTAGTTAATTCATCATTATAAATTAATTTATTTCAATATCATACATTATTTTAAAAGATAAACTATTATGATATTCCACTAAAAGAAAGAAAGCAAATTTAAATTTTTTTCTATAATATTTAAGGAAAAAAAGAGTCAATACCAGTAATCACAAAATTACTTATTCCAATATCATACAACACTTTAAAATTATTTATTTTTTTATGAAATTGCACTAGAATGATGACAGGGTAGTTTAATAATTCGAAGTGATTTTCCAATACTCCTGCAAATTTGTATTTTACTTATAATACACAAGAAAAAATAAACTAAAAATTCAAAAATAAAAACATTTAAAAACATCATAAAATGTATAAGTATATTGGAAAAACACAGTTTACAAATGTTTGGAAAGGAAACGAAAGGATACCTCTTACCCCGTTGTTGACGGTGCACGGGGACCCCCCTCCCCCTCCATGTAGTTTAGTAAGAAGAAATATGACAAGTTTCTTTCGTTGGCCTAATGGCACCATAGGCACATCAGACAGAGGAAGCAGGAAGACATGTTTCACTATCCCCCCGGGCCAGAACAGGCCTGCTTCTAACTATAATACCAAGTACTATTTGAAAAGGCTAAAATAATCTCCAGATATAACAACATATATTATCATCGTTTTAATTGCGTAAAATATCTAGATACCAAATATGAACAATTTGAAAGCATTAAGTGTCTGAAATCTTCCATCGTTAAAGTCGATGTCACATAAAAATAAAAACCTAGTCAATTTTTAAAACCTATGATATTTTGTTTAAAATAAAACATACTATCATAGGTTTGGAGAAAATCGACAAGAGCACTTATCTCAAAATATCCCAATTCTATTCTGATATCTTTATTTGAAGCCAAGACATGTATTTCCTTTTGATTTATTATAGAAGTTCTATTACAGTCAAAAGTTACATCACTTTGTGTTGAATATTATGAAACCCTACAAGTTTTATTGGAACCTTACAACTGATTCATGATATATGTCTGTAGTATTTATAGTTTAGACCACGAATCACAAATTAATTTTTTGTCACCGTTTCTAATATTTACGATGGCAATCTTCAAGAGAATTTTAGCATGGAAACACTCCTTCATGAGTCTATTTTTGACAAATCGACTCAGGTAGGAGTGTTTCCATGCTAAGATAATAATAGTTTCCATGCTAAATTTACTATAACTTTATTGTAATAGGGGTAAATTTAGAAGAAGATTAAACAGTATGAGTTAAAAATCTCATTATAATATGTATGTTTATGAATGTATCTTTCTTTTGAATTATCTATCAAATGACTTTACCATAGCTTTTAAATTGTGTCGATCACTGTCATACCCCCTTAATGTTAAGAATTACGTTGAATCAAACGTATCTTTAGTATTTGTATTATATTTGGAAATGTTTATCTTAAACAGACTGACGGACGGATACCGAGATTTTGTAGAAGCTTCTCACTTTACTACTGTTGTATGGAACCTAAAATTTGAGAATTAAATAATTTTAGGAGATTGAAGTTTAATGTAAACGTGACGGAGGTTCATCACACTGCAAAGTTAAAGGAGTAAAGATTCAAATAGTAATTTAATAACATTCCTCCTGCTCTGGTAGATTATGAGAGAGTTCGAATCAGTGTCTGGATGTAAAAAATAAATAAGTCGAAGGTCAATACATAATTTTGCCCAAGAAAAATCAATCGTGGTATCTAAGTCGAAAGTTTTCCTAGATAACCCAAAGAATTTGGATGCAAAAGAGCAAAAAATGTATGGCAGTTAAAAACTACTGCAGCAAAATATTGATACCAAATCGGATTTATAGGGACTTGGCCCATCCTCCTTTGACACAAATGCACACACTCCTGTTCTGCAGTAAATGACTTACAATCTACGAAGGCTTTAAAAAACGTGCACAAGATTTGAAAGAAAAAGAATTCATTAAGTTTTCATTCTGATACTTATTCTTATGCTAACCATGCACCCCTGGACTCTGATCTTTACTACTTCTACCTGATGACTGTGTGGTTAGCGCTCTGGCCTAGTATGCCAAAGGTGTCAATTTAAAATCCATGGATATTCGTTGTGGTTCGGAACCCAAGTTAAGCTCTATGTCTCGGACCGATTAGCCGTTATTGTGCATAAAAATAGGTAACTGAGCGTACAAACCAACCAACTGATATCTACTATCGGACTCTCCAGATGGCGAAGCTTGACTTAAATGACAAAACATGACTCAATTTTTAATTCCTTCCCACAGGTCAAGTAATTATCAATAAATGCCTAAATTGTGATAAGTCTATAATCCTGTAACACAGTATACTGGTAATTCAATGATTTTTTTTTTTTTTTTTTTTTTTTTTTTAATCTTTTAATCAGCTATTGTCATCTTTGAATTTACTTTAACTTTATTGTTATAGAGGGAAATTTAGGTTGATATTAAGTAGGATGATATTAAATCTCACTATAAGATGTATGTTTATGAATGTGTCCTTTTTTTAATTATCTGTCAAATGGCTTTACCATAGGCTTTTAAATTTTGTCGATCACTGTCACATCCCCTTAATGTTAAGAATTACGTAGGATGTGGGTTAAAATGTGTTAGGGAGTAAAATGTAGCGAAGTTGTAGAAAGGACAATAGATTTATAACTCATTCTTTTATATTAGTCTCAAAAAGAGGTAATTTTGCATATTTGCCATGTTTGCAAATTCAAAACGTCAGATTAGACGAAAATTTGTTGCGTGTGTTTTTTGTACACTCTTATTCTGAAAGAAACAAATTAATTATTTGTAAGTCTATAGTAGTATTTAATAATTTTTAAAAAAATATTTTATTAAATATATTTAGTATTTCAAATTTATTAATCCAAACTATGGATAGTTTTTTTGGGGTTTTTTTTTGCAAGAAACATTTAATAATATGTATTATTTATTTAACAGTTTATAATTTGAAAATCGATGCTTTGTTTTAACATTCTATAAAAGGTTATTTTTTCTGTCATTTTGACCAATCCTTATTGATGGAAATCGGTCAACAAGGCAATAAGATACAACATCTAAATTAAACTTTTCAGCTTATGGTAATTGTTATTAAAAATATCTCATTTGTATCCCTTTTAATTAAAGACTGCATATAACAGATTTTGTCTTAAAGGTGTGCATAAAAAAAAAATCTGAATGAATTGTTAATGTTTTTGCTTGACAAGACAACTTTGCAAATTTATCAATGTGTTAGTAATAAATTCCATTTATAAAAGATAAATAGAATTATTTAAAGTTTATAAACTAAATATGAGTTTCACTTCGTAATTCAATCTTTGTTCTTAAGTTGTAAACTATTATTTGTTATAAACTATTTGCTAAAAGTAATGACATTTGTCTACGCTACACAGTGGTCTGGGAGCGGCAAAAACCCGGTTTTTAAGTTTTGGGAAAAATGAAAATTGACATTATTTTTTATTTTAAGGATAGTTGACTACTAAGATTTCAGAATTTAGACATTAAATAGACATTTTTTTATTTATTTACACTCACCGAAAGTCATCACACAAAAAGTAGCTCGTTTTGACGTCAATATTTATTGATTTGCCTTTAATGATATAAACTATTAAAAATATATATTCGCACTCTAATGAATTCTTAGGACTGTTTTCTGTGATTTTTGTTGAAATCTTTTTTTAATATGTGGTAAAATACGTTTTTCATGATGATTCCTATAATATCATATTTTCGTATGAATAAAAGGCTATAACTAATGTGCGCCAACGTGCGCCAAGGCCTTATTGGTATAAAACTGTTCCTTAAACAATATTTTAACCAATAAACCAAGAATCAGCTGCTACAATCTGCTACTTTGGTAATTATCTGCATAAATCTGTGAAGCAAGCTGTCCAAACACCATAGAAAACACATAAACAAGGTTATGCCGCACTTGTAGTGACGTATAAAAATTATCGTTTGCTAAAATATTTTACAAATAATCGAGCTCTTGTAAGGAATTATAGATTAATAGCCCCGTTATCCAAACATGACTATTGTTTACTGTTTTAAGGCAATCTGCAAAATAATTTGAATACGATGTTTTCCCATCCTTACGACCAAGTTTTGAATCAGAAGAAATGTTGTTATCCAACTGAAATTGATATTTCTGCATTCATCCAGAGAAGGTGGTGTGATGGTTCCACGGGACATAGTATAAACAGACTTCTGAAAATGTGGGCGAGACTGATACAATTATGTTCCTTACTTCTCTCATACCTTTGTGTATAGTTGTTACTGGTTCGATTTTGATTTTTTTTAAATCTCAGACGCCATCGACCTGATTCTGCAAACCTATTCGGTTTATATTTTCTAAATAAACACCCGATGTCCTGAGAGAGGAAGTAGTAGCCCGACCTCCTTGAATGACAAACCCATTACAGAGACTCATTTTCTAGTGCTATCAATGATCGACGGGAAGGTCTAATTCACGCAGCGTTTATGTCAGTGTGTCCGATTTGTAAATCCAACGAAATCAACAGAAACGAACAACTTGGAACTCTTAAAAAGTAAACCCATTTATCCCACTTGGCCTCTCATCACTCCATGTTCGAATAAAATTCAGTACTCCACATTGCATATAACATGGATGCTTAAAAATGGAGGAGTAATAATCAAACAAAGGAAGTGAAAGAAATTTAAAAAAGGAAAAAGGTAATTCTAGAAAAATCTCAAAAGAATAGAGAATTTTGGGTTTGCAAATTAATGAGGTGAACAACCAACGACGAAGGAGATTTTTCAAAGGTCCTGCTATCACATCAGATATTAATGGACTGGATAATAGCCTAATTCACAGATTCAAAATCATTCTCAATACTATCAACAGAGAAGCCTCAATAGATCTCCAGAAATTTAAGCAATACTGCAAGGAAACTTTAGAGATGTATGTTGAGCTGCACAACTGGCACTACATGCCAAACGCAGGTCTTCATAACAATATATATATATATATATATATATATATATATATATATATATATATATATATATATATATATATATATATATATATATATATATATATATATATATATATATATATATATATATATATATATATATATATATATATATATATATATATATAATATATTGTTATGATATATATATATATATATATATATATATATATATATATATATATATATATATAATTTTATAACAAACCTCATAAAATATTATTAGTTACTATAATGTTTAAAAATTTAGAATTTTCTATGTGTAAAGGTAATCAAGAAAGTTTATCAACGTAAGTCAAAGCTGTATTTAAAAAAATGCTGAACCAATTTACTTTTTGTGTAATAGATAAATCGGGTTGGCAAATTAAAAACAAGTTTAAATGTAAAAAAAAAAAAAAAAAAAAAAAAAAAAATTACACAAAAACTTTATTTGTACCAACTTAATCAAATAAAGCTAAATACATTAAATATTTTTCTTTGATTTGAAAGAAAGACTGATATACACTTTCAGCTTATATTGAAAGCTAGTATAAAATATTATTTTTCTTAAATTCATGCTCCACCCGATTTACCGCACTTACCCTAATCTAAAAAGCTGACTCGTAACCACGGGGTTTGGGGGAATATTTAGGGTTAAACTTTACGTTAGGATGAATTTTCCTTCAATTTTTTTATTTATGTATTTTGATTTTTAAAGTGTATTTTTAAATCATTATAAATTAAAGAATTTTAATTAAATCTTTAATAATTTACCAAAATAATTTAGTGAATAACTAAGTAACAAATCAAAAAGAAATTTTTACTTAATTGTTATTCAATAATTATTTGACTATTCATTATCAGATCATGTATTAATGATTAGCAAATTAAATAATAATTTATTAAGTGTTCAAGTAAATTAAAATAATGAAATTATCGAAATTATTTAACCAATTTTATTCCCCCCCCCTCAGAAGTTTTCTGTTTACGCTCCTGCTAAAACGGTTGTTCGTACAAACTTGGCTATAGCATAAATGAACACGGAGGGGTCAAAATACTTAAGAAACAGAGGTTTTCAAAGTTTTCTTCTCAAAATAGAAGTTTTTCAGGGTTTTTGCCGTTTTTCGGCCTTTTCCGACCACTGTGCGCCACGTTTATGATATAAAATTTTTTACTCTTCTTTATACGCAAATACGAGACACTTTTTATGAGTTGGAGCAAATGTGACCTTTTGTACGCAAGTCATAAAATGCATACTAAGCTCATCGTGTGAAGTCATGGGTCCTGAAATTCTGTATTCAGTTTTAACATGATTTTAAAATTGCTTATGTATAAACTTTTTAAGAGATATATCGTGTTTCCTTTCATTACTTACATATAAGTATACTTTAGAAAGAAATAATAGATTTTACAAAGACTGATAAGTTTTTTTCACATTTTGTGGCCATATTCCGCAAAATACAATTCAAACCCAATAACTGAATCTTATGAGAATAGATTACCATTCTAATATGCTTCTCTGTCATTGGAATAAATTTGTTTGTGAGAGTTACTTTTTAAATCAAATTTGATTTGGAAACTTGCAGTATTTATGTTATATCTATTTGTTTCTGAAATATGCATTGTGAGCTAAATTTAAGATAATTTATTGCAAGTGTCTAATTAAAAATCTGTAAAAAATAGTTTTAATACAATTATAAATTAATTAATGGAGAATTAAAATCAATTTTTCACAATTTTCGAAATCCATTACTTTATTTCACCCGGCTAGATATTATATTTATAATATTAAGGACATTTCAGCAACTATAAACATATACATAAAAAATAATGATAATAATAAGTTTAAGTGAATGTATTTGTTACGATTACATTACGTTGGTGACTTTAACTCCAAATATTTTTGAATTTTAAATTTTAGAAATATTACTATTTGAATTTTGGCAATCATGTCCTTATGCTCTGTCATACTGTTGTGCTTGTAGTGCATGTTTATCTGCATGGAAACTTACTACAAGATAAAGAAAGTTTTACAGAAACACTTTGAGAAAATTGAATAAATTTGGTTTTCACTTTTTTGCTCGAGTTTAGTTTTTCTAAAAATACCCTAGAAATTATAGCGTGTCAAGAGTTTAAGAAGAATTTTCCGAATGTTTTTTTTTTTTTTTTTTTTTTTTTTTTTTAATTTTTCAAGAAATAATAATATAGGATTAAAGTAGTCAAAAATTACTTTCATTAAACATATTACAAAGTGAAGAATATTTTTACTGCTTTGTGTTTAATTTAATGTAATTTAATAACATTAACTAGCAAGAATAAAGGAGTTGGTCACAATACGATTTTAAGTCGTTTTATATAATCATACAAATTTTTACTTTTTGTCAGTGACAATGACAGTATATTTAAAAGAAATCGGAAATAAATAATATTGTTACGAATTTTTGTATATTTGTAAATATTTCGTAGAGTTAATTTTGTAAATAGGAAAATTTATGTACATTTTGCATAAGGCAGTGCAATAGTTCGTCATAAGTTTGTTTCCCTGCAATGAGCCTCTTGATGCTTGATAACGAGTTTTACTGAGGTAACTCTGGGAAGCAAGTTTTAAGGAGCAGGGCATTTAACTTTATGGTAATCTCGCCAAATTCGCGAGATAGAGCAAAGTTGGCGACGGTTTTGGCGATTAATTTGTGTCGCCAAATTTGGCGAGAAATCGCCAAATGTCGTCAAACTTGGCGACCAATTGGCGACATTTTTGGTACATGTATAGGTACATGTATCCCATGTACAGGACTTTTCGACTACGATCTGGAAAGTTCTCCAAATTTCTCTCTCTGGAAGGAGGTTAGTCAGTTAGTTGATTTTGAGTCACTAGAGTTAGTTGTTAGCTGAGTCCGTTAGTTGACTGGAACTACTGAATCTCAGTGAACATCTCAGTTCTAAAGCGAACGGTATTGCATTGTCTTTTGCAGCGATTTAGCAGTTGTTGTCAAGTTTTTAACTGCTGTTTTGTGCTCTATTGAGGTGAAAAGAACTGTATTGTGTCTACTAGAACGAGAAGTTCTGGAGCTGTAAGAGAACTGTGAAGAGTTATTTTGGAATAAATTTCTGCAAGTTTTGATCTGCTTTGGCTTCAAGTCTTTCGAACCCGTCCAACGCAACAATATTTTTAGTTGATTTGAAGCACATAAAATAAAAATTGCCATTGTGTAATCCAACGTTTTTGTATGTCTAAATCTTCTTTAGATTTCATGCAGAAAGGGATCAAAAATCTTTCAGAAAATAATCCTAATTTTGAAATTAAATAACTGCGTAACAATGAGAGACAGAAAGAAGACAGAAGGCTGGATAGAAAGGTATTTAAATTTAAATATAATTGATTAGAAAAAGGGACTTTTGTATGAACTAATGCGTAAGAGTCTCCCTCCCCCCCCCCCCCCCTTCTCCCCAGAAATAATTCCAGAAGTTTAGTATTTTAGTCCGGGTAATGACTGAGTAAAACGGGTCAAAGGATTTCGGAAAAACATCTTTTGATCAATTTCAAGAAGTAAAGATGAAATTTTAAGTTAAACTATTAAAATATTGTAATACGAAAAAAATAAAAGTTACTTATTCTTCAATTAAATTGCATGCTCATAAAAGCTCTGAAAACCTTTTTACTTACAAAACCACTTTCAGTTTAAAATGAAGTTCTTTGTGTGTCTGGTCGGATTTGAACCACGCACCTTATAACCACTGACCTAATATCTTAAAGTCTCCACCACTAAAGCTAGATGAATTCCTCTTAAAATAATAACAAGTCTTATATTTCATATTTTGTTTTACTTTCTTTGTATAATTACTTATTTTTTAGTATATAATTGCATATTTTAAGTTATAATATATACATATTTTTTATTATGAAAATTTGTTCTTGTTGTGGTAAAGAAAATTTCTTCTTAAGAGAAACCAAAAGGATTTGGATCCTAAATCTCTCCACGATATTTAATCATGATTTTTACTGTCACTCTCAATACAAAGAGTAGTATCTAAATCTAATGGTGTTGTCGCTTACGCCATTTTTTTTTTCTTTTTTTTTTTTCTTAGAGTGACGATATGATTATTCACACTAAAATTTCCATTGGTCGTATCTAATTCATTCAGAACATAACAAACACAACAAAAAGAATTGATATCTCTCAAAAAACAACTAGACATTTTAAAAAAAAAAAAAACTAGACATTTTTTTAAAAAAACACCAGGTAAAATAATCCGTCAGAAAAAGTTGTGAAATCTAACGTTTGCCGCCAAGCAGCCGCGTTTATTTTCTTTGGGGTACTTGTACACAATGAACTAAATTGGGATTATTAGGGGAATTCCATTAACAATCAGTACTTGGCAGGCTACAGTTTTTATAGAATTCATCTCAATTCAGTGCAATGGATGCAAAGGAACTAAAGCAAAGGAATTGAGATTAATCCGAAATAACTGTAGCCTGCCAAGTTCTGATTACCTATCGTTCTTCCCCCTAATAATCTCAAATTAGTTCATTGTGTACAAGTACCCTAAAGAAACTAAATGCAGCCGCTTTGCGGCAAACATTAGATTTCACTACTTTTTCTGACTGATTATCTTACTTGGCGGGCTTTTTTTTCCAACGTCTAGTTGTTTTTTGGGAGTACAGAAGAATAAGTTCTTCGTTCACCTTATGAAAAGGGCCGTATGATCCCTTCCTGCATAATTCAACCCAGAGGATAAAGAGGGGATAGGGAAGAGGGGATAGAAAGGGGTAGTAGAGTATTTCATTTTAGATAAACCGTTTTCTGATATTAGTTACAACATTGAAAGGTGACAAGAAATTGTAAAATCTGAATATAGCAGAATAAATTCACCGTTCACCTAATGAAAGAGGGCCGTATGATCCCTTCCTGGATAATTCAACCCAGCGGATAGAGAGGGGATAGGGAAGGGATAGTGAGGTATTTAATTTTAAATACGCCGGTTTCTGAAATTAGTTACAACATTGAAATGTGGCAAGAACTGTTAAATCTGAATATAACTGAATAAGAAGTTCGTTCATCTTACGAAAAAGGTCCGTATGATCCTTTCACTGGATAATTCAACCCAGACGGTTACTATTGCAGAATGCAGAAGTTTTTGAAAACGCAAACGGGTTTTCAATACCTCCTATTTACCAGTTTTGTGTATTGACAAACCCGTAAAAATAAAAATGAGTCTCATTGTTTAACCATATAAAGCCGTTATCAAATTTTATCCCGTCAATCCATATTTCCAACCAATGTATTTCAAATTCCATTCAACATACTACTTGACTATTATTGTTTCGCAGTTATGACATTTCAAAGTTAGAGATTTCTGTCTGCTAAGATGTAAAAGAGACTTCTTTCAATGTTAATGTAATAAAATGCGACTTTTCATTGCAGAATTTTAAATAAAAATTTTATATTTATTTTTTACTCTTTCAAAAAAAGCATTAAATAATTTTAAAAATTATAATACTCTAAAATATTGCTTCTGTTATATTTTAAATAACCACCCTAAGATCCGAATAGTAATACGATTGGTTCAGTTTTAAAACTAGAAATACGTCATATTGAGTTTCAAAACTAGCAAATTGTAAATTAATTGCAGAATATTGTATGCCCCGATTATTGTTTGATTAATTGATGGCTGAATAAAAAATATTAACAAAAACTTTTAGATACTACGTTAGCTTGCTTGTATGTAAGAGGGATGTTAAAGTTTTACATTTTATACAACAGCATAGTGAAATAGGTTTAGTGCATCTTTAGTGAGACTTCAGTTTAGTGCACATTACTGGTTTGTAAGTGTGCCACTCATTCATAGAAATAAGATTTTTTTTTTTTTTAAATTGTCTTCAACATTTCATTGCATCTGTATTGCATATTCTCAGTTAAGTGTACCTTTATAAATGCAAACTGAATTGAGAAGGAATAGACAAAGAAGAATGAATAGGATCATAGAAGAAGAAAAAAAGGCTCATAGAAACGATATGTTAAAAAATATTGTGGCTATTTTTATGTGAACGAATTTTTTTTCCTCAGAAAACGATTCTCTATAGTCAAAGTGTACTTCTTAGACAAAAAAATTACACCAAAAGTTAAATTTTATTAAAATAGGGCTAAAGGTTGATTTTTCTTTAGAATCTTCTTATGTTCTTGAACTTTAGATTAATATATCATTATTGACAAAAAATTGCAATAGAATAAGTATTCGTATTCAATTTACATTTAAAACTAAGACTAAAATTAGTTTGACACTGCCCGCATATTAACTGCACAGTATTTTTAATAAATGTAAAGACTGGCTAATTTTTATAACTAAATATAATAACCATCTATTTTATATGAATTATTATGTCCACAGAAAAAAAGAGTCTCGTAGAAACGATGTGTTAAAATATACTGTGGTTATTTTTATGTGAAAGAATTTTTTTTCCTCAGAAAACGATTCTCTATAGTCAAAGTGTACTTCTTAGACAACAAAATTACACCAAAAGTTAAATTTTATTAAAATGGGGCTAAAGGTTGATTTTTCTTTAGAATCTTCTAATGTTCTTGAACTTTAGATTAATATATCAATATTGACAAAAAATTGCAATAGAATAAGTATTCGTATTCAATTTACATTTAGCATTAAGACAAAATTAGTTTGACACTGTCCGCATATAACTGCACTGTATTAAAAACAATTTTAAAAACTGACTAATTTTTATGACTCAATATTATAACCACCTAGTTTATAACCCTACAATGCATTTCATGTTGACAAGGTATTACGAAGTATGTTAAGGGTTGTATGGTTTGATGTTACAAAAAAACAATTAAATATTACAGTTTAAAATTATGTTTTTTGATAAACCTATTATACATTTTTAATAATAATAATAATAATAATAATAATAATAATAATAATAATAATAATAATAATAATAATAATAATAATAATAATAATAACAACAACAACAACAACAACAACAACAACAACAACAACAACAACAATAATAATAATAATAATAATAATAATAATAATAATAATAATAATAATAATAATAATAATAATAATAATAATAATAATGTGGGATTTGACCACAATAACAGATGAATGAGAAGGCAATTCTTAGACGAAACTTATTTAATAAACACTTTAGGTAAAAACTAGAGAAAACATTTACGTGGGCGCCTACACATACTGACCCACGGATTATTTACGCACCAACAGGAACGTACTTTTAGAATCGAGTGTTGCCACAACAGTTTTTAACGTTTATATGTAATCAGTAGAATGTTCCATTACAAAATGGGGGTGAAGGGAAAATAGGCGTTGATTTACAACAATTCCCCTCTCAAGGGCTATTTTCTCAAACATGAAATATATAAACATAAAAAAACATTTCAAATTTGTAGCAATTAAATATCAGATAAACCAATTAAGTTGCAACAGTTTTTGTGTTTTGGTACACTTAATCCTTTGGTCAACACATCTGCTGGCATATCACCTGAACACAAGTATTTGACATCAATATCACCATGCTCAAAAACTTCTCGAACAAAATGGTATCTAATATCGATGTGCTTGGTCCGATTATGGAAAACCGGATTGTGCACAAGCTTCTGTGCTGATTGGTTATCAGACATAATAATGGTCGGAGAAGATACATAATTTGCAGACAGTTCAGAAAGAAATCTTCTAACGTACACAATCTCCTTTGAAATTTCGGAAAGTGCTATGTATTCCGATTCAGTTGTAGAAAGAGCAACCGATCGTTGTTTTCTGGATTCCCAGTTGATTGGTCCTCCGGATAATTGCAGTAGAAATCCGGTATATGACTTTCTATCGTTGTGATCAGATGCCCAGTCAGCATCGACGAACGCCTTGAGGGGTTCTCCAGTGCGTTTAAAAACTATTCCAAGGTTTTGGGTGCCTTTAAGATATCGGAGTACTCTTTTGGCAGCTATCCAATGAGCTTTTCCTGGATTTTCGTTAAACTGACTCAAGAAATTCACTGCGTGCGTTATATCAGGCCTAGATGCTACAGAGAGGTACATAAGGGAACCGAGAAGGGAGCGATAGGGGATATCATTCATCGCATGTTTATCCTCTTCATTTTGAGGACACAAGTCCTTCGTGAGCTTTTGACTACAGTCCATAGGGCATCCAACAGACTTAGCATCCTGCATGTTAAATTTACGAAGAGTATCCTGAATATATTTGCTCTGTGACATTTCGATGCTATCTTGACATTGCTTGAATTCAATTCCAAGACAATAGTGCAATGGGCCTAGGTCTTTCATTTTAAAAGATGCAGACAAATTATCTCTAATTTTCTCGTAGGAAGATATATTTGAAGATAACACAATGAGATCGTCAACGTAAACAATGATGATCACTTCTTCGGTGGAGGTTTTCAACTTGTAGATACATTGATCTGACACAAGAGGTTTGAAATCTAAAGATTTTAGCTTTTCATCTAGTTTGTTGTACCAACGACGACCCGATTCTTTTAAGCCGTATAGCGAACGTTTAAGTAAACAAACTTTGTCTCCTACAGAAGTATCTTTGAAACCTTCAGGTAGTTCCATGAAAACAGTTTTTGTCAAATTTCCATTTATGTAGGCCATTACAAAATCCAATTGATGAGCTATAAGATGATTCTCAACTGCATGAGCTAAGACGGTTCGGATTGAACTCAGTCTTGCAACAGGGGAAAAATTTTCATCGAAATCACCAATGGTCTGTGCACATCCTAATGCGACGAGTCTAGCTTTTAATTTTTGTACAGTTCCATCTTGATTAAATTTGGTCTTCAAAACAAATTTCGAGGGTATCACCTTCTTATTTATCGGACGATCAACAAGTTCCCAGGCATTTTCTTTTACTAACGAATAAAATTCTTCAATCATGGCGTCTATCCATCCATCAGCATTTTTGCTTTTTAGCGCTTCTGACACGCTAGGAGAAATATCAGAGTCATCAAAATCAGCTGTGGTATTCGCGTAGTGAAATAGCTTTCGAGGGCGACCTCTGTGACCTGATCGGAGAAAATATGGTCGGCCAGATTTGCGCTTTGGAATAGCATCACTGGTTGCGTAATCATTTTCTCCTTCGCTACTTGTTGCATCATATATATCGATGGTTACATCATCCTCTTCCAAAGGGCTCTCGTCTGCTATTGGCTGCCGTTGCAATGACGTATCCGACTGTGGATTTCTCGGAGGAGAAGACACCAGACCATTTGGTTCCATTTCTGTTGAAGATTCTTCGAAAGAAAAAAAATAATCTAGCTCTTTTTCCGAGTTATCACAAGGAGGTAGAGATGTGATATTTACGTTCTTTTTACTGAACAGGTGTTCTCTGCTCCCGTTCTTTTAAAATGAGCTACTCATTAACCCGTTCCTTTGAAGAACTAGTTCTTTTTTTCCAATTGCCGAAATCATAGCCCTTGGGAAGAAGTGCTATCTTCGGTAGGTCTCTGGGATAGGTCACTAGGGTCAAGGACGAATCTTTCCCCTCCACTTCACTGCTCTGTTAACGTGGCGTTTTAAAGAATGAGAGGAAAAGTTACTACGTTTTTGTGTGGTTTTCCAATGACCGCGTCAGAATAACACATACAAATTAGAAGAGACTTTTTTATATTTTCGAAAATATGATTGTGACAGTCGCACTCCTTAAATTATAAGCTTTACATATCATTTTAGTTTGAATATTTGCATTTATAATGTAGGAATTTTAAAGGAATGGAGTTTTTAATATCTAAAGTTTCCAAAACAATGGGACTCACAGAAAGTTCAAAACCTCAATGGAAAAATACAAATAAATATTGTTGCATTTTGGTATATAATTTATTAAAAGGAATGAATAAATGAATTAGAACTCTAAATTAGAAATTAATGGAGGTATACAAAATCATAAACGATGGTGAATTTTGTATAATTTTTTTCCGACACACAAGAAATTATTATTTTTATTTTTTTACTTTCATTTACCCCAAGGGCGTAGCCAAAAAAAAAAAAAATTCGGGAGAAGATATGAAATCATGTCAATAAATCATACAATCTTCTTTATCAATGCCGCATGTATTTAGTAATCAAGATAATATCTATTTTTTTGTATCCTTAGACATTAAAAAAAAAACTATAATAATAAAATAAGCTGTGTGTCTGTCTGTCTGTTTATATATAGAAACCTACTTAAAATAGGAGTATAGCTTTGAAATTTTCAGCATAAAAAGTTTTGGCCTTCTAATTGTACATATTTGTCAAAGAGAATGTTACAATTTTAATTAATTCTTTTTTAATTGATCTTTTTTTTTTTACAAAGTGATTTCAAATAGAGATACAGCTCTGATATTTTCAACATAAGTAGTTTTTTGTCTTCTAATTGGACTTTTGAAAAACAGAATTTTAAATTTTTATTTAGTTTCTTTTTAATTAATTAATTAATATTTTACAAAATGATTTCTAAAAGGGCTACAGCTCTAAAATTTTCAACAGAAGTAGTTTTGACCTTCTAATTGGATTTCAGAAAAACAGAATTTTAAATTTTTATTTAGTTCGTTATTAATTAATTTGTTTAATTAATTAATATATATATTACGAAATGATTTCAAATAGGACTACAGCTTTTAAATTTTCAATATAAATAGTTGTGGCCTTCTATTGGATTTTTGAAAAACAGAATTTTAAATTTTTATTCAGTTTCTTTTTAATTAATTTTTTTTAATTAATATATATTTTACAAAACGTTTTCAAACAGGGCTACATTTCTGAAATTTTCAACGCAAGTAGTTTTGGCTTTCTAATTGGACTGACAAAAAGAATATTAAAATTTTAATTTGTTTTTTAATCAATTTTTTCACAAAAAGCGACTTCGAATAGGCATAGAGCTCTGAAAGTTTCAACATAAGTAGTTTTGGCCTCTAATTTTGCTTTCCACAAACACATGTTAAAATAATCTTAAAGGGGTGTTGTTTTATTGTTTTAAAGGGGAATTTTTTTTCTCTACAAGGGAGAGAGGCTTCCAATATTAAGGTTTTACGTAGCAATTAGATTTTAGTGAGTGAAGTGAGCATATGCTTACGCATCAATGAATCTTTCAGCGAGAGAAGCGAGCCTATGCTTGCATAGCAATGAACCTTTCAACGAGTGAAGTAAGCCCGTGTTTATGCGTCAGTGAACTATTCAGCGAACGAAGCGAGCTCGATTTTGCGTAGCGATGAACCTTTCTACGAGTGAAGCGCCAAAAACTGTGTCCTATACACGAATGACAGATTTCCGCAAAGCGAGGCCTCACAGCTAGCTGAAATATTGCACATGTTAAAATTTCGTAGCGAAGCACGTGTATTCAGCTAGTTTTAAATAAATTTAATATTTTAAACAAAATATCAATTGATTTTTGTGTTTTAATGGCAAACCTAAAAATTTCGGGAAGGGATATATCCCGTATCCCCTCCCCTGGATAAACGTTTGAATTACCCATTTGTATACATAGGGTAATGAAAGTATAGCATTCGGTCATTAAAAATCGATTTTGTTTTTGCACTTCTCCGCGTTTTGAAACATCCAGCTTTCAAAAAAGTGGTATAGAAAAAATATCTGTCTGTGGTCAGTATAACTCCCGAAAAAGTTGACCTACGATGTTCAAATTGAGTATGCGGGTATGTGGTGACCATGGGTACCATTTAGGTTTTCGTCAAAATCACGCATGCGCACAAGGTAACTGCCATTGAAAAAAATCATGTTTTTCAATTATTGCTTAAAAAAACGGCTCTAACGATTTTCATTAAAATCACTGTGGAAATGCCTCTTAAGGTGTTCTAGATATACCCACCTTCGAAATTCCCATAAAAATATTAAAAGGCGTAAAAAGTTGAAAAACGAATGCCTTCAACAAAAGTTCTCTTTCCTTGAGTATACCTCATCAACGATCGTTTTTTCTTCTCCCCTCTGTTTCACTTATAATAAAGGATAATATATAAAAACTGTAAATGACACAATTCCACGTCAGTATGCAATCGAAAGTTGTGCGATGTTCCATACCCCTAGTTTTCATTTTAATGGTAAACTATGCTAAAAACAAGTATTTAATCGGCGCCATTTGAACAACGTTTTAGTTTTTTTTTTTTTTTTTTAATTTCTAGAAAGTTACAACTTTAAATAAGTAACTCAAAAATTTAAATTATTTTTGAGCATACACGTTTCTGAAAACAAAATTCTTATAGTATTACAACTATCTTTCTATAGAACACTTATTAAACTGAGGTAGAAAAAAAAAAACTTAAAAACTAGTGAGAGATAATTTGTTACTATCACTGTCGTGTCTACTCGTTTCTGGATAGTAGAAATTACATTGGCCCGGTGGGGCGATAGATGATGAGTAATTTGTGAAAGATTCCCACAGTGATAATGTAGTGTAGAAGAGATTAATTTGAAACAAAAATGTTAGAGATAGCCCAGTTCCTTTTACCAAAATAATATTTCACAATAGATTTACAATATATGGAACACACTAGTTTTATTTCACATTATATAAAAAATACAACCTTCATTACAGTGGATTTGGAAATGTCAACGAACAACTCAGCCTGCTAAGGATTCGAACCTAGCACCTTAAAAATATGACAAGCAACCTTTGGAATAGCATTAAACAAAAAACGACATTTCTCTTCTTTCTTAATTAATACAAATAGGAAGACCAAGAAGAGGCTTAAGATCCAGTAGGGTTATTCTAGACAAAATAAAATACTGAATTTATAAAATACACAATACAAAAAACCGCTAATGCATGAATTCATAATAGAAAATACCGAATTTGTAGAATTCGATATTTTCAATTATGTATTCCTATTATGCATTGTGTATATTGTGTAAGTAAAGAAAGTAAAACTGTTTACAATTCCTCACATGGCGAGAATTCTGTGAAAGAACATGTTCTTAACAAATTTATTATAAACCGCAAATTTATTTTTTTAATTCTTTCAAAACCAGCTTTTATTTGTTACACACAAATATAGTGAAAAAAATTATAATAATTTCAATTTAAAATCAAGGTAAAATTAAAAAAGAAAAAAAAACTAAATGTTTTTTTTTATTTGCTGGATGGGATTTACCGGACCAATGTAACATAGACCTAATACATTAAAAAAAAAATAATAATAAAAATAATAATTCCACAACGTTTTGTTACCATAAATTATGTTTCCTTTTTCCAAATTAAAAAAAAATTAAGTTTACTTAATTTAAAAACACACTTGTAACACATTATAATAAAAGAAAAACGCGGTTTCATTCCAATGCATTGATAGTTTGAATCAAGAAAGAGAAATAAAATAATTTCCTTATTATTATTTTTTTATACTCAAAATAATAATAATAATAATAATAATAAAACATATAAGCATTAATATCTGCTGAAATTAATTGAAAAGATCTCACCCCCCCCCCCCCTCTCCCCGCGAGCATTTCAACACAGTCCTAATAATGAAATCAACAGCATATCCGAGAAACACGGAACCAGTTCTGTAGAAGCTCCCGTTCCGACACAGAGCGGGAATGAGCAGAGAACAAGTGAACGGGAATAGTTCAAATGAACTAGCTCTTTACGGAGCAGTTCAAACTGAGCCGTTCGGAAAGAGCAACTCAGCTCAACTGTTCTGAACAGAGCTGGTTGAAAAGAACTGGCTCTTTGAAACAAACCTGCTCATCGATAGTACTCCATATCGATGCTGTTCATCTACTCTGCGCCTGCGCAACGCAGCCCTGCTGTTAGGAGAGAGATCATGGATAAGGAATGTGTGTGAGGTGGGAGAGGGGAAAACGAAACCTTCTTCCTCAAGTGTGACGTCAGAGGTGTGACGCATAGGATCGGAGCGGGAAGGATTTCGCCTAAGATAAGAATGTTAAGGAACAGGGTTTTGGTGTGATCAAAGAACAGGATGTTCCCGCTCTTTTTAAGGAACAGGCTCAAAATAGCAGACTGTTCTTTTATTTCCCATCCCTACAAGGAGGGTTGAATTCGTTTATAAATTTCACATCGCGACTGACGATTACCTTTCTTGTTTTTGGATCCCAGAAACGATAGGCTTTTACTCCGTCTGAATATCCAATAAATATAACCTCTTGTGACCTTGGATCGAATTTTGATTTTTGGCGTTTGTTTAAAACGAAGGCCTTTTGACCGAAGATTTTGAAGTATGCTGCAGTTGGCTTTCTGCCAAAAAATAACTCGAGTGGAGTTTTGTTTGCCATTATACTACGTGAAGGGCATCTGTTTCTTATATGGGCGCTCGTTCGGACTGCTTCTGCCCAGAAAGTAGAATCCAAGTTTGCTTGAAAAAGTAAACAACGTGCCATCTCAACGATTGATCTGTTCGCTCTTTCCGAGACACCATTTTGCTGTGGAGTGTATGGAGAGGAACGCTCTCTGCGTATTCCTTCTTGTATTAAAAATCTGTCGAATTCTTGACCTACATACTCCAAACCGTTATCCGTACGTAGAACTTTTATTTTCTTTCCAGTACGATTTTCGATGCAGGCTTTGTATTTAAGGAATGCGTCTTTTACTTCTTCCTTAGTTTTGAGGAAGAATATTTCTATGTAGCGACTTTTGTCGTCGATGAAAGTCACAAAATAGCGTGATCCTCCAAGTGATGGTATTTTCATCGGTCCACATAGATCAGAATGCACTAGATCGAGTAAATCTGTACTAACAAATTTGGACTTCTTCGGATAAGGTATAGCACTTTGTTTGCTTTGTAAACAGATTTTACAGTCCTTTAGAGAGTCACAGTTGTTGTTTTTGAAAGACAGTCCTCGTATCATTTCTTCTGATTTTAATTTCTTTAGGTCATTTTCATTTAAGTGGCCGAATTTTTTATGCCATATTTGAAATTCTGTTGCGACAGCTGCACTTTCTATGCTTGGTTCAATGTAGTATAAATCCCCAATTCGTTTTGCACGCATCATAACAGATCCATTTTCTTCAATTACTTTTGCTTCATGAGCATCAAAAATTACAGAACGGTTGTTTCGTGTGCATTTTGAAGTTGATAACAAGTTCATTTTTAGTTCAGGAACACAGAGTACATTTTCAAGTCGAATTGTTTTGGTACCTTGCTCGTCGGGAACTGTTATTCTAACGGAACCTTTTCCAGTAATTTCTGCAGTTTTATCAACAGCTAATTTAATGAACGAATTCGCTTGTTTCTGGAACTCAAAGAACATATTTTCATCATTTACCATATGGGAACTGGATCCACTGTCAAACACAAAAGTGGTGTTAGTTTGGCTTGCTTTCATAGAAATTTCTGTGCAGATTGCTGTTGTCGCACACTCGTTTCGTTGTGTCGAACATTTTCTTTCATCTTTTGAAGATGTTGTTTTGTTTTCTGCGATATTCTTGAAACAGCTTTCGGTTTAATGGCCCCTCTTGGTACAAAATCCGCAAACGATGTTTCGAAATGGTTTATTACTCATTCTTTTATTTTGATTAGCTGCAGTCCAGGAATTGTGCGGTTTCGCTTTTTGTTTATAGTTTCCTTTAGATGAATAATATGCGTTTGGTGTATCCTGGCTTCCTTTTCCTTGTCGGGACTCGAATTCTTCCAACAGCTTTATTTTTAGAACATCAGGTTTTGGCAGTTCGTCTCTTGATTCGATTGCACACCGAAAATTTTCGAAACTATCCGGGATACTATATAACAATAGAATTGATAATAGATCGTCCGCAATCTCGATTTCCATCTCGGTCAGTTTGTCAACTGTGTCGAAGAACGAGTTTAGATGCGTGGGCATATCCTCGTTAGTCATGCGTTTGAATAATAGCTGTTTTAGAAGCGTTGCTTTTTTAGCCGGACCTTTTGACTCGTAAACAGATTTTAACTTCATCCATACTTCGTTTGAAGTTTTGCAATGTTTGACATGGCAAAGCTCACTGGGAGACATAGCTAAAATTATATCTGCTTTCGCCTTTTGATCATTTACAGTCCATTTTGTCAAGTTGACTTCAGTATCCGTTGGTTTCGGTTCCGTGCCGGATGCATAAATCCAATGGTCATTTTTGACCAATATGGCTTCAATTTGAAGTTTCCAGGTATCATAATTCTCCTTACCGAGTCTTTCGATGCTCATGGCGTTTGAAGAAATTTTTTCGGTAGATATGAATGCTGAATTGGTATGCAGGAACGAAACTTTCAAAATGGCTGCCCGTTGGTTTATTAACGGTGATCGTTGTTAGGCTTAGCTTCGCCTAGTACTACCTTCAATCTTTGCGCAGTGGAAGCGTGCTGGGCCCATAACCATTGTGGGATTTGACCACAATAACAGATGAATGAGAAGGCAATTCTTAGACGAAACTTATTTAATAAACACTTTAGGTAAAAACTAGAGAAAACATTTACGTGGGCGCCTACACATACTGACCCACGGATTATTTACGCACCAACAGGAACGTACTTTTAGAATCGAGTGTTGCCACAACAGTTTTTAACGTTTATATGTAATCAGTAGAATGTTCCATTACAAAATGGGGGTGAAGGGAAAATAGGCGTTGATTTACAACAAATAATAATAATAATAATAATAATAATAATAATAATAATAATAATAATAATAATAATAATGCTTGCATTAAAGTTAAAAACTTTTCTACGTGCGTCGGGCTCACATTTTCAGGCCAAAATTCTTTGACACATGAGAACTAATTAAAAAAAAAATATTATATTCGATGATTCGAAAAAATTATTTAAAATGTTATAGATTAAAATCTAGGTTCTACGTTGAATTTTATACAACTTTAATAATAATTGATATACTAATGTAAAAAGTATGTTTAGTGTAGGGATCTTAAAATATTAATTATATAAAATATTTATTACATTTTTAACATTATATCTGATGCAGAAAATAATGTCTATGCATAACAAAACTAAACTAAATTATTTGCATTGAATAATAATAATAATAATAATAACAATAAGAGGATGATAATATAATATAACATAACATAACAATATAACATAGCATAACATAATATAATATAATATAACATAACATAACATAACAACATAACATAACATAACATAACATAATATAATATAATATAATAAAATATAATATAATAAAATATAATATAATAAAAAACGTAAAAACGTAGATCTAAATAATTCAAAGATTACAAGAACTTTCATAAATCTACAAATTGTCAAGCGTTTTTCATGACTCCAAACTCTGAAAATAATCCGCCAAATTAAATCTCTTAAACTGATTTTGCGAAAAAAATTTATGTCTTTACGTTACAGAACACGTAAAAGTATATACACTTTTTTTGAAACCATAAAAAACATTGTTAATTTTAATGTAGTACATGTAAATAAAAATCGTTCTGCCCTCGCTTTAAAAACAAATTATTTAATCGAATTTATTCGAGCACTTAAGATTAAGCTACTGAAACTTCACGAAACAAAACTTTTTTTTATCACCTATCCATACGCTTACAGAAACTAAAATGTATTTTTGTCAAACAGCATCCTAAGTAAGTTGAAGCCCACTTTAATCCCTCCATTAAGAAACTACTCTAACTCACTTTGAAAACCTTCCATAAACCCTTAAAAACATTTCTCTCGAAATATTATTCCAACTCTTTCTCCATTACCTCCTCTTTTTCTTTTTAAAAAATCAAAATATGAAACTTAATAAAGCTTGGATAGATAATGGTATTTCTCCAAACGAACTGAAGAACCGCAGTACACCTCCACAGTTATTCTTCTTACACAAAACAAAAGCAAAGAGCGTAATAAAAGAGTTCCCTAACTACGTTGACCACATTGACTTCGTTTGAAATAACGTCAGAGGCGTGGGAGTCTGCTTCTAACCAATGAGGAAGAAGGTGCTGTGCGCTCTTTTGCCGCGGAATGCATGAGTCGATAGAGAAAAGATCTCAGACAAACTTCGAAATTTTAAGAGAAGCTCTCAAAAGGCGCCATGTATTGTGAATTGTTTAATAACGACGTTTGATTGGGTATTGTTTTGTAACCAATTAAGAGTTGTAATTGAAGCTTCGAAAAATAATCGCCTGGTGCTTATAGAGAAATTTTAAAGGTATTGTGAGGTTAGTAAATATTTTAATATTGTTTTCTTTCAGAAAAAGTTTTGTATTCGTTTAAAATAAAAATTAAAAGCAACAATATTTGTGTATTCAGTTTTACTAATCATTTTTCTAAGTTATTCTAGATTAAAATGATCTTAAATGAAACTATCTCATAGAAACGTTTTAACTAGCAATTAGACTTTTTCAAAATGTTTTTAATAATCTGTTTATATGCAAAAAATTCTTTGAAAATTCTAAGTAATTTATATTAAAATTTCTTCTTAAAATTTCATTTTGACATATGATTTATAATAAAATTACAAACATAAAAAATTATACCAAGTTTTATCTATTAAAAATTTGAGGGATTAAAATAGTTTTCTCGGCCCTTCTTTCACGAAACCTTTATGATTCAAATAAATAATCTTTAAAACGTAGATAATACTAAAACTTCTAATGTCAATAATATTTATTAAAATATATATATATATACTATAAGACAACCTAATAGTTACTTCTTTGGAATATATTTTAATATATTTACAACTCTTTATTTTAAAGCTATTGTCTAAATAATTTTTTTTCAGTGAAGTGTTAGTTAAAAATCTTTTTTTATTTTAATATAAGGTAAACAATTTAGTAAAATAGTGATTACCGTAATAATCAACCCTCCACTTATTTATTAATGTTTTATACAACATTATAATTAGTTTTAATTTGATTTATGATTTAAAATTTAGCTTGATTTTTTTTAATTTTTCATAAAGAGTTATCAAATATTAATTTAGTCGTAAGATTATTTTATATTAAAATTTAAAGTTCCCAATTAAACATATTTTTTATTTAGTATTCACACAAATAGATGAAAATAAAAGGTATGTTAGCTTATGATGACATATGACACTTACATAAAAACTTTAAGGTTAATGGTGTATAAACGTTTAACAATGAACATTTTATTACATTTCGGAACACTGAAGATCAATTTTTTAAAAAGAATTATTAAATAGCAAGAAAAATTACTGAAGAGTAAGAAAATAGAATTTATGCATGCCAAAGTTTTCAAAAGAAAATGTTTTAGTTTACCTGAATGTCCTAATTTAAATATAAATTAAATGTTATATACCCTAAAGTTAAAATATTTTTAGCTTTTAATAGCAGAATAATAAGAATATTTGGTTGTATGAAACAGTATTTTTTTTTTTGCACTTAACTGACTTTATATACATTAATGTTAGTTTATCGTCCATCATATGTAAGAAGCATGGTAATTAATCCAAACAATTTATCTTGATTTCAGTACGTATATTGCCCTAACAGGGCACGCTCTTTCTTAAAATTTCAATGGTGTTAGTTTGTCAATCCATCCATCATGCTAGAAAGTGTATCTTCCTTAAGTCGGAAAATACTGAATTGATTTTAATGGAACTCACTTGTGTTCTAACAAAAACTCATATATGTGCAATGATATGGAATAATAAAAATCAAGAATTTCGTTCATTTAGCGCTTGCCATAGCAATGGTAGCCGAAAATGATTTACAACAATTGATGTAAAATGCTAAAAAATAAAGCCATATTTTTATTTTCCTGAAATTTATTTATTTAATTAAAAATAATTTCTTTTAATTTCGAAACTGCACCAATGTAGTGATAATCTTTTACAAATGTTATTTTCTTTTATTTGCCTCTAGTAAGCCAGTACTTTAAATTGACAACTATTTTTGTTAAAATTTTCAAGAAACTGACAATGCGACGAAAACAAATTTATTTAATATTGAAAAAACATATCCCCATATGAGGAGTTTTTTTTTATTCGTACTATATATATTATCCTATATATACATTGTCTATATATATTATCCAACTGTATGTATCATATTAAATGAAAAAGTTCAAAATCCTCCAGTAGCTAATTTTAAATTATAATAACAATGTAAATATTTCATAAATTTTGAAAAAAAAATTTATTCTGGAAGTAGTTGCCTTTCATAAACTGAAAGAGTTTTAATTAGTAGAAAGGATTATGTGCGTTGTTTAGAAGCATTAATCACGTATACTCAATTGCTTTATGGGTTTTTCTGTTTTGAATCGTAGATTTTTCTAGAAAATTGTGGAAACACCATTTCTAAATAATCTCTCGCTCTGTGATATATCACGTTACAGTTAGTCGTTGTTTTAGAACAATGTTCATGTGCACTGAGAAGAACTTATGGGTTTTTTCAACTAAAAAAACTTGTATTTATTCCGCTGTATAGTCTCAGTTGATAAAAGTTTTGTGTTGTAAGCTTGTTTGTGAATTAAATGTATCTTTTAGAAAATATTTTGATGCGGTAAATTAATACATTCATTTTAAGATATGTAACAAGTATTACTTATTCAAACAACATAGTGCTTGGGATGAAGCGGTAAAAGGATATACAATAACAAAAGATACATTGATTGATTTTTTTATTAGAATAGCTTGTATAGCCCATTATTCCTGTTTCCTGAGATTTTATCAAATACTTTTCTTTTCCTATTTATTTGATATAAAAAAAATCTATTTTTTCCCATGTCATTTCATTTTCCTTTCCAAAAACATATATTAATACATTTCAGTAAGATAGCATAAGTAAAGAGGAAAAAGTAAACAAAATAAAATTGCAATGAACACAATAAAACCTCTACATCTATTTTTATTGCGCTAACAATTCAGAATTAGAAGTATAAACTTTCTTCATTATCACTTTATTATAATTTGTATTCTTTTTTTTTTTTTTTTTTTTTTTTTTCTTTTCTTTTTTTTTTTTGCATTATTGTATAATTTTACAGAAGTACGTAAAATACAAATGAGTAAAATGGCTTTGTGTTTGCTTGAAGTGAGTTTTCTCATCCAAAACTAAAAAATAACAGTCAAATATATAATCAAGCACGCCAACTTAATTATATTCAGAAAAATATTTCCAAAAAAATCTCCAAACTCGCCAAGTTTGTGAGGTTTTTTCCTAATTTTAAATCATTTTTCTTAAAAGTTAGCTGTACAGTTAAGAAGTTTAATTATTTACTGAAAAGTATTTGCATACTTCAATAAAATAACCATCAATTTTTTATTTTTTTTACTTATATTATAAGCTAATGTCAATTGAAGTAACTATACAAATTTACCCATCCAGACTTGTATGATATTCAAATACACGAGTACATTCAAATAATTTTACTCTCCATATAAAATAGTGTAGAATATTTTAATATAAAAATACATTTTGTGATTTCAATTCACCTTCTATTAAAGGCATTTACATTTAATATTATATTTAAATTATTATATAACATCATTTACATTTATGGAGAAACTCAGAACATTTATGTTAATCTTATATAAATGGTAAACCTATATGGTCTTATATATGGCAATACTAAAAGTTTTTCTATTCAAAGACAGATTACCCTCCAAATTTCTTGTAATATTTAAAATTTTCGACTTTAAAATATTTACTTTAACTAAGATAGCATTAGAAATGTTGGGAATCTAATTCTATTATGAGAGTTCGATTTGGAGGGGGGGGGGGATGGTTTTGCAAACCTGGATCAGTTAAGTAATACCAGAGAATGGTGATGTGAAAATTTCACACAGAAATTATTTAACCTTAACCTTTGGATAACAAGTGTTTTTTTTTTTGTGTGTGTGTGTGTGTGTGTTTGCAATGTCAATATATTTCTGAGTAATAAAAGTAAGAATTTAAGTAATAAGAGTAAGAGTTTAAGTAATTTAAAAGAATTAGAGTTTAAGTAATAAAGAGTACATGAGAAAGATTAAGAAGAGTAAAAGTGTACATTATGTTTGACCAATACGAAGAAAACATCCATTCCATGCAATGGAATAACTTTTTTTTTCCCATCTATAATTGGATAGCATTAAAGTAATTGAAATTGTGTTGAAGAACTATTAGCGAAACACATATTGTTTTTTTATATGTATACTGTTTGATTTAAGTTTCAAAGAATACATGTAGTGAATCTAATTGAAGGGTACAGTTGACGCATTGGAATCTAAAAAAAAATATTCCAAACAATGTACCCATACAGAGAAAGTCTTTATCTAAGATTATTATTTTTAAAAACATTAACCCGAAAAAACAAAGTTTTTAATATAAATCCTTTATATACTTTGCCAAGTTTTATGCGCGATTCTAACTAATTTAAATGATTTTGAGCTCAAATCAAATTTTTATAGTATAAGATCAATACGAAAAAAATATTCATTCCTGGCAATAGAATAATTTTTTTTTTATTTTTTTTATTTTTTTACATAAAACTTGATAGAATATATTGTCATCGAGTCTATTTGCTTATTCCCAGCTCGATTGGATGACAACAAGGGGGTTAATTAGCCCTATAAAGATTTGATTTGACATAAACAAAACAAGCACTTATACAAAATCGTTAAAAAGAATTTCTTTCAGTCTGACAACTCTTCATTTCCGCAGCAAAACTTTGTGTTCTCTTTTTTATTTATTGTTACCGTATTTATTGTTAAATATATATAAGTTTCGAATACTTAATCAGAAATTATGCCGTATAAAACTTATATAAATGGAAGCAAGAATTCAAATTTTTACTTGTTTGTTTGTTTATTTGTTTATTTATTTATTTATTTATTTATTTATTTATTTATTTATTTATTTATTTATTTATTTATTTATTTATTTATTTATTTATTTATTTTTGTTTGTTTGTTTGTTTGTTTGTTTGTTTGTTTGTTTGTTTGTTTGTTTGTTTGTTTGTTTGTTTGTTTGTTTGTTTGTTTGTTTGTTTGTTTGTTTGTTTTAGATTCACTTGAATTAAATAATACAGTACAGTCAGTTCTTATAAATTTTATCAGGGAATTGTAATACAAACAATGATTTCGCTTTGAAAATCGGAGTGCCCGTTAGGGTTTAGAATTAAATTCTAACACAATATAATATTTTGGAGCTTGTTATATCAAGCAAGATTAATCACAGTTAGTTATTACTAACTTTATGAACAAGTGCATCAAACAATCACTACCATAGACAACAAGTATGCAAGTTTGATTTAATATGCGAGAGATAATCTAGGAAATTTTGACCCTATCTTAAAATTATTAACATTCTAACCACCAGTTTTATGCGCACAATTTAATTTAACAATGTTTATGGTTTATTGTTTCAAAATTTGCTGATTTGGACTTGGACAAAATAAATCAATATTATTGACTTTCCTGCGACTTGAAAATATTTTTTTTTTTAACTTAATCTGCTTATTGAAATTGCTTTTCAGGTTGAGAGTACTTTTTTTAATATTTATTTTTGTCAAAGAACAATTCTGTTTGTTAAAAACATATTTCACTACTATTTCTCTCATTAAGTGTATATAACTATTCAAAATGTGTTTTTAAATGTAATAGTTATTTTTTTTTTTTTTTTTTTTTTAAGTTTTATCAAAATATAACAGCAGTTAAAGTATATTTTTAAGCTGTAAAGTTTCCAAAGTATCTCATTTTAGCTCAAATGTAGTGCAACTTCATTAAATTTATAAATACTATCAGTTAAACCCTAAGTATAGAACATTACAATTATTTTTAAAAAAGAAAAACTATAAGATAAAATATATTAAAAATAAATTATTAATTGTTGAAAGCAAATTTCTAAAACTGCAAATTAGTAAAAAGTGAAAATTGCAACAATTTAAAAGTAAATTACTATGGAATAAATTAAACAGAAAATAACTGTTTTTGAAAAAATATGAAGAGAAAAAAATAATGAACCCAAATTGATATTAGCAGTGACCTAAAATTGAAAATAATACACAAGATGGAAAATTGACATATACTTAAGAGAAGGTAAGGTCCATTACTTAAAAGAAAAGTTTCTTAGAGAAAAACAGCGCAAAAGCACAAAAAAAAGTTACTTTTTACTTAATAAAACAATAAACTCAATAAAACACAGCCTGCCTAAATTGAGAAATATCAGTAACATAAACATCAAAAAGCTTAAAGGAAAGTGATAAATTGCTTTAAAGTCAAAAATAATAAGCTAAAAGAAAAAATGCAGTAATAATTTATAAGAATGTTGACGAAACGTGCTCCAACAGGCCACCAGGCTATATTTAGTTGCCAATCATATATTTTTACATTCTATAGGCTTCCCATTGCATCTCTAGTATTTTATACTTCGTATACATTTTTAGGTAATAGACAAAGAGAATTTTGATACCAAAAGGATTACGAAAGCTTTTTAGAAGAAATATTTTTATTTAAAGTAATATAAAAATTAACTTAAAATCATATGAGCTCTGTACTAGCTAATTTGGAATGTTAGCTCATACTGTATAATCCCTCTCTCAATCTGTGTGTGTGTGTGTGTGTGTGTGTGTGTGTGTGTGTGTGTGTGTGTGTGTGTGTGTGTGTGTGTGTGTGTGTGTGTGTGTGTGTGTGTGTGTGTGTGTGTGTGTGTGTGTGTGTGTGTGTGTGTGTGTGTGTGTGTGTGTGTGTGTGTGTGTGTGTGTGTGTGTGTGTGTGTGTGTGTCTGCCAAAAAAGGAAGATACAAAATTTATTTTATTTTTATACTTCTCATTGCGTGAATATGTATTTTAATAAGGTGAATACTACTTAGAACATTTAGGAAAATTTAACCCAGAGCTATACCCACACTCAACAACAACAAAAAATGCAATGAATTCTGGATATTCATTAATCGTGTGTTTTCATTTTTAGTATCGTTTGCTGTTTTTCTATTCGGTTTTGTAGCTGCACCAAAAGAAAACTATTCTTGCTATTAAAAATACAATATCCTGCAATGGTTGCTATAAATCTGAGTATAATATTCTGTAAATAAGTTTGAAAAATATAACCCTCCATTTTCAGAAAAAAACAGTTCATAAAACATTTTCATTTGTTTACAAAAAAGTAACTTCCATTTATCTATCATCAAATCCAAAGTCATTTATTTACTTCAATTAAGATTTCATTTGACATGAATCGAAAACAGATTCTTATTTTAATATAAAAGCTTGAAAATGTATTTCTATCACATTTATTCAATGAACAGTAAATTAACAGAACATACACATAAGATTCGATTTCTTGTATATTCACAAATTCCTATTTCATCGAAGTTTATGGATCGCTTCTAATTTCAAAATGGCCCTTTTCATTGGCCATAAATCTTTAAAGATGAAACTTGTGTTCACGAATTTTGTTTTATACAAAAAAGTTCATGAAAGATGACAAAATCAAGAGTGGGTCGATGTGCATTAGAACGATATTGCATCTACTTTTTTACCCTCTTTTTTACACCTGCATACTATTTTTTGTACTCATTTCTGTAACCTTTGATGGAGCCGCTGTTTCTTTCGCCTCTTCTTATTCTTTCGTTTTTATTCAGAAATAATCTTACACTATTAGTAAGTTTCTTATGCGGCGAGTTTTCATTTGCTAAACAGCACATCTTGTTTCAGTATCAGTATAGAAACAACTATGTTTTATGATAGTGGGTAGGATATTCTTTCGATAAATTTAGAAAAGATTATTAATAACCCTGAAACATTTATTTATTACAATATAAATATAGGCATATCTTTCTGAGATTTTTCACTCGAAATTTCATTAAATTAATTATTGTTCCATAAATGAATTCTTTCTATGGATGCTTCGAAAACAGCTTCAAACATAAAGCCAAAATTTTCAACCATGTTACTTGGTTGTTATCTGGCATGTTTTGGAGGTTTATTATCTTGGCATACTTTTTTATTAATTATTGAATTTATTTTTTATATTTTTGGTTTATTAATGCCGTGTAAATACTTCATAAAAATTTTACCTTCTACGCTACACTGTCAAATGAAATATCTCGTCGAGGTGACGAGAGTAATACTAACATTAAGTCGGAAGTACCAAATACGACTATCAGAAATCAATTTTCAATTCGTTAAGCGTAAACTGTAAATATTACAGACGTATGTCATTTATCAGTCTTAAAGTCCCAATTGCCTTTAAGTATAAAACAAATTCAACCGGAAGTTACATCGAAGTTTACAACTTGTTTACAAATATAAAGATACTGTATTAAATCTTAGATATTCGATTCCAAATTCATCAACTTGGCGGCGTTTAAGTTTTAAAATGCACTCCAAATTAACAGTATTTTTATTATATGCGTCAACTTTGATTGTGAGAATAGTTTTCATCATTAAATATCACCAAATTGTACGTACATAGTTTCAGTATTAATGTGCTGTAACTGAAATGTATGCAGAAACGGACATTTGGTTACGAACCAACTTAGGAGACATTTAACTTTTTTTTAAATTAGATATATATCAATAAATATTTCCATTTAAAACATTAATTATTCCTAAAGAAACTATATTTAAAAAATATTTCAACGTCTAATTTTTTCAAAAGAAAACTGCTAAGTTATTTTCATTTTCTAATAATAATAGAAAAGGGAATCATCTTAAATTTCTCACATAGAGTTATAGCACATAGATATTATTTAAAAAAAATTTGACGCATGGCTTTAACAACGCTTTTAGTCCAATATAAAATAATCTCAAACAGTACTGAACCAGTTTTAATGAAGTATTCACAGTTGTAATACGCATATGATCCCATAAATTACTATACCTAAAATCATGCTGACTTTGTGGTTTTGGCTTACGATATTTAGCAAACCGAAATACCATGGGAGATTTTACTTGATACTTTCATTGGTGAAAAAAAGCCACCTTTTCTAATTTGTTTTATGTAATATATTAAGACATTTAATTTCATGTATACCTATTGATCTGCAGTATCAATATTAAAAAAAGTCTCAACAATTCTAATTTAGTTTTCAACTACCTTTAATAACCATTCAGATATTAAAAGATAATAGCCATTTGAATGCCGTGTTTGAGAAAAAAATTTAGAAAAAGGTTGAGACAACAATAATTGACTCGATTCAGACACGGCCTATTCTTGAGTGGCTGAAAAAGCAGAGGATAATTTTAACTTTTACAGAAAAAGAGAGACTGATAATCGTTAATCTTACGATAGTGTAAGGTGTTATAAGTTGAAGAGAGGGTTAGTTGGCTTAAAAGGATTATTAAAAGTATAAATTACCTAATTAACCCATTAACCAACATGCATTTTCTACAAAATGTACATATATAATATTTATTCACTAAAGACAACACTCGAGTTACACAACAATGCTGGCTAATATTATTCGACATAGGAAATCCCAAGGTTAAACATCGCATACCGGCTGTTGTTACAGGCTCAATCCTAGATAAAATATACTAGAAGTTTTAAAATGTTGATATACAGTTTTAAAAGTGAAATATTTTATTTATATGAAAGGACGGAAGGTAAAAAGATACATGTGGTAACTTTTTTTTTTTTTTTTAATTATATATTTTGAAATGATGCTAGAGTTTCGGTCATAACTGATCAATCTTCCAGAATCCTGGTTCCAACTTTGGCCAATACTACTGTGCTACCTGGGATGTGGGCTTACAGTAGTAAAATTTCACAACAAAAAAATCCTTATTAAATCGTAAGTTTTAAGTAGAAAGACCAATTTTAGACATACCTTTAAATTTTTTTTTAGCAATACCATTAAAAGTTTTGTTCATTGAACCCAAATAAGTTTTCTTTTTTAAGTTTTTTTCTCTTCCGGGGCTGAAAAGTTTGTAAGATTTAATTCCTGCACTCACTCCGAAGACATTTTTCATGCTATCTCCTCTCTACTGATCGTTTATAAATGTCTTTCATTATATATCCCATTTCTTAGATCACGCAATAACTAAATAGGTTCTAAATGACATCAAAGTGAATCATTAAAAAAAATTGATTGATCCTTCGCGTGCCGGTTCCAAGACATACAATAAGATAGTATTTTTAGAACTAAAGCATTTTTGCATATTTATAAATAGAAAGCTTGATTGTAAGAAGGTAATTAGAAATGACCCGAGAGATTAACCTTCTATGTTAATGTTTAAATGAGTTTGATTAAAATAAGGCAATCCTATAGTTTCTTTGAAAGTCTAAGGAATGCAGTTATTCACATTTTACACTTTCAATGCGCATTTAAACGGATTTAATTATACAATTATTATACAATTTAAGCTTGAAACTTCGATCGTTGATATAACGTGGTGGGTTAGCTCATTTGCTAACATAATTTTTTGACTGAATTCAAAATTACGAGGCGTATTTGATAATGTTGAGCATGTAACTGATAAAAAAAACAGTTAGAAACTGATTCTTAATACATTCTATTCAAAATAATTCAAGCATATGGTGGAATTATCTCAATGAGTTTTTTATTTACGGAAATAGAGATAAAAGAAATCAATAGCTAGTGCAATGATATCGTATTTATTATAAGTTTTTAATCTATTTAAAATTTAAAAAAAAAAATTAAATAACCCAAAAAACATTTTCTTCCTTGAAACTTTTAAATACCACCGAATATTTTATGAAAACTTTTTTAATTATCTTTTTATGTTTAATAATTTTTATTTGTGTTTATATTAAAACTTTTTAAATTATCGATCCATACTTTGATGATGATTTTAATTTTTACAGTGAGCCGATGTTTTTTCTATCAAATATTTAATGAATTGTTATAACAAAAATCATGATTAATATTACACATATCAAAACATTTTACAACTCACCAATCAAATTTTATGATATGAAGTCTCAGTGCTAATAAGCAAATTAAATTTGTCAACTGTCTGAGCTACCAATTTAATCGTTTCGGTTTCGAAGAACAAGATTAATGATCGCTATAAAAGGATTCTTATTTTTTTGTTTAGTTTGTAAAAAAAAAGTTTGCAATAGCTTATTTTATCTAAGATGGATATAATAAAAACTGCATGGCCAATCGTTACCAGAGTCCAGTCTCTTCCTTGTCGTCATTCAGGTTTGTACAGTAATTATATCTGCAATTATATTTTAAATTATTTTTGTATAAGGGGTCCAAGGGGAAAAAAATTTGACATTATGGATATTTTTTTATGTATATATATTTCAGTTTTCCTACTTAGCTTAAAAGAAACACCTTTTTTTTAACCATGTACAAACCATGGATTAACAAGCACGAATCATTGAAAAATTATTCCTAAATTAAATGACAAAAGCTGTAAAAATATTCCATAATTTTAAAGAAAGAATATAGGATTTTTGAAATGAAATCGCTATAATTAAATGATTTGGAAAAATATATTTTTCAATAAGAAAGTTCTAAAGTTTACTTTAAGCACCTTACTGCGGTATAAAGTAAATATAACTATATTATACCTGCATTAAATACTTCAAAATTAAGAAAGGAAAATAAACTCACATTCTTGTTATGTTTATTTCCTTACAAATTATCAAATAAATATTAATTTAACATCTGTGCCTTATCTAACATTAACTTTTCTTTGATAGCTACATTATGCGTAATTCTTATTTATTTTTATTTTGCTTTATCTTTTTCTCATTTCCAGTAGAAATATCTTTCACGCTTAAGAGACTGAGAAATATACAATCCATAATTTTTATCGATTCTATTATTATTAAAGTACAATTAACCATGCATAAAATTATGTAATTACCAGGGTGTTTTAGAGTAATATAGAATAATTTGTGATGACACAAACATGCTTTTATGATGTGTAAGTTTGGATTCTAACTGCTATATGGTTTTACGTTTGAGAGAAGGAAAATGATTCAAATTCTATCACAAATAAATATTTGCATGTCATATGCTAATAAAGTTTAAAAGTTTAAAAACTTAAATGTTGTTGGATAATTACTATGTCCATATTTATTTTGGTATTTTTAAAACAAAAATAAAATCGAACTTTTTAAAAATCTGATCATATGTTTTTGACTTATAAACAACTTTAAGAGGGGTCGGAAAGCAAAATTTTTTTCTCAGAATCCATTTTGAGGTTTTTAGCGTATCACAATATTTGAAATATTATCAACAAAATGATTTAACTTGGCGGGCAATGCGCTCATTCGAAGTATTTTTTAAATATTTTTCGAAAAAATAAAATTACTGAAAAAAACCAGCTGTTTTGTACTTTAAACGCTGTTTTCTCAAAATTCTATTTTTTAAACAAATATACCTTTTTCTCAGGATCTACTCAATATATTTCTTTGAAATTTTTTTCCTGGCACATATTGTATTTTTACACAAACAGACATATGTTTTTTTTTTTTTAATTCCTATAACCTTGTTTTTTATGGAAAATTTTATTAAAAAAAAATTCAAAACATCATAAATCATAAACAAATTTTATTTTTACAAAAGCATATATCAGTCAATGTAGAAGTATTTTAATATTGACTGTACAAAATTTCTAAAACAATGCTATGAGTAGTTTCTGAGAAAAAGGTACATAAAAAAGGCCTTTTTAACATGGACTAGATAGAGCCTCCCGACCTCTTTTAATATCAATAGAAACTTGCACACTGGATCTGCCTGCGTGTCTTAAAATAACACTCCAAGGCGAAATGCAATTTCGTTTGTCTGTCTGTTTGTTTGTTTGTTTGAATTTTAGCACTATTAATCAGAATGGAATGTTGGCCACTTTTCAATTTTCAACAGCTCCTTCTCGTACTGAAAGGTTAAATATTGCAATTCAAGTAGATAGTTTATATGTCCATATTGTTTTGTTTTTTTTAATATTTAAAAATAAAATTCAACTTTTGAAAAGTTTGAGGATATGTTTTTAGCTTCTAAACAACATTAATGTGCACAAAACACGAATGTGCACGAAACTTGTGCACAGGATATATCAGTCGATCAGCGTTTCAAGGCAAAACTAAATTTTTTTACTGTTGCAGGCGATGTAACAAACGATAAATCTCACAGAGACAAAGTCGCAAACCAAACCTCAACTGAAAATACTGATGACGACTGGAAATAGATTTACAATTCATTAAGCCTAAACTCTAAGTATTATATATATGTACCATATACCATTTATTCAAATGTCTTTATAATATCAGTATAATTTCATAAAATTCTGCTGATTAGAGATACATTAAAACTTTATCAAAAAAAAAATTATATAGTAACTCTATTCAAATAGCAGTTTCAGATTAGAACTTGGATATATTCAGTGAAATTTTTCTCTCAGTTTTTCACTAAACTTATCAACCTAATGACATTATCTTTAAAATAATTCAAATTGTGAAGGTACTGCAGTTAGGGAAATTTTCTGCTGTAGGCACGGGATATTTTGGTTCTTTTTTCTACTCATCAGCCATTTATAATTTTAAAATTATGACGATCTAGTAGTTATGTTTTTTTATTTATATAATATTAGTTTTTTTGCAAAGTTACATGAAAAAATAATTATTTTAACTAGATAAAATATGCATCTTATAACACCAACGCACTGGACATGCCCGTGCCCAGTGCGTAGGGGACTTAAAAATGTGTATTTAACCTAGTTAAATTAATTATTTGTCCACCTAACTTTGCCACAAACTAATTTTATATAAAACAAAAACATAACTACTAGATTCATCATAATTTTACAATTCTAATCCTTTTACCAGAAGAAAGAAAAACGAAAATGTCCCGTGCGTCATCCAGAAAATTGCCCATTATATATTAACCATAATTGGTGGAGGTTTCAATCGTTATTAAATGTCGCCAAATTGTGCTCACTGCAGAATTGACTTTTTAGTGTTGGTAATCACACTGCTGAACTATTCGTTAAAATGGCAGCGTGGTAATTTAAGTTTTATCCATCGTTATTTCAAATAACTGAATGTTTAATAGTCACTTTCCTTAAGTAGATGCAGATCACAATTGAAATTAGTTACTTTTTAAAACCAAGCCCTTCTTATAAATACATCAGACATTTTTGATTTTATTTATGTGTAATTTGTGTTTATACATAACAACTATATAGTAGATCGAATATTATGTGTAATTATATATATATATATATATATATATATATATATATATATATATATATATATATATATATATATATATATATATATATATATATATATTTAAATTACATGGCACTAAAAGATAAACATAAACAATTTATGTGTAAATACACTTTAATTAAAATTTGACAATTTCTAGAACTAAATATAGTTTCCTGTTATTTTCTAATTTTTTCATGAAATAATTATGCTCCAAACTTATTATAATCTGTATTTTTGCATGAATACAGCCAATTATAATACTACACCTATCACAATTACTAATGTAGTTGGTTGGTCAATGGATGAGGATTTATGTCCTAATTTTTGAGGTTTTATAAATAGGACTGTCACTTATTAATAGTATTAACGATAATAAGTCATTCTAGTGGATTTTTTTTTTCTTTTTCTTTTTTTTCTTCTATGAAGTATGTACTATAATGTCTTATAAAAAAATATTCATTAAGAAATAATACTTTTTATGAAATGCAGATAATTTTTCATAAATATCAGACTTAGTTTATTTTATTTATTAAATAAATCCTCAGCTTTACTTCTAGAAATTTATTAATTTATTCAATGCATGCAAAACTCCATTACATTCCCGCATTTTTAAATAACTTTAAGTGTGAGTGGTAAATATTTTGTGAAAAACTATGTGTGCAATTCATCATTTATAAATACCAAAAGAAATATCAATGGAATATTTAGTCAAATAGAAATTTTTTATAAAACATTACAAATATTACAATGAAAATACTACACATTTAAAAAATAGAATTTCAAAAAATTAATTTTCACATTTGAAGTCTTAGAAAAGTTATATAATAATTTCTTTAATGTATAAGATGCAAATTATATATGCATTGCAATATTTTATTTATTTTTTAAACAATATATGCATAGGAGATTTTAATGCAAATGACAATCAGATAAGATAAAAACTAAAATAAAATGACACTCATAAAAATATTAAAGAAAGTGAACTAATTGAGCGTGGGATCCATTTAGATTTGGCAATTATAATGCATTAATAAACAAACAAAACAGTAAACAAAGTGAAATTCCCAAATCCTTTAATGAAACTGATGAAGCATGTTTGGTCTCAACTTCATGTTTTACTCTCTTTTGAAATAAAAAATATATTTATAATAACATAAATTGGATCAAGATTGTCCGGTTTACGAAGTGAATGAGTGTTAGCAAAGCTTTTAATTCCAACTTTCAAACTTTTTCTATAAATACGCGTATGTTCTGTATCGTCATCTTTTTATGCAAATCATGTAAGATTCCTTAAGTGGAAATTTTAACAAACGATTTAAGATTAATTTCGTATTGTACACCATTCAAAAATGGAAAATTATAGTTTTAAATCTAAATTAGTTTCAATTAAATGTATTTTTCAGTTCAAAAGTATAAATACTTCGAGGTTTAATTCAATAAATTACTTTTTTCCAAATTTCTAGATTCAAACGTAAACAAATTAAAAAAATATATAATTAAGCATTTTAGTTAAGTTTTTATTTTTAAATATCTCAAGAAATCTATTTCATTGCTATAGTAAGGTAAAAAAAAAATAAGTAATAAAATTAATGAATATTTTCAAAATTAAAAATATTTAAAATGATATTTATTTTTCATATACATTTTTAAGTATTATTAATTTTCAAAATTTAAATTAACTTTATTTAAAATAATATTTAAAGAAAAATATGCTTTTAATTTTTGAATAAAAAAAATTATAAAATATTTCCGAATTTTCAAGTAATGTTTTTAATGTATTAAAATATTAAACAAATCAATACTTAAATACAGTAAAATTTTAATTACAGTAAAACTCTAAATGCAGTAAAATTTTATAAATAGTAAATGTTTTAATAAGATATATTTTAAATGTAAAATCATAATGAATAGTTACATTGACTATATTTATTATCATTATATTAACTGCATTAATTTTAAATATTTTAATTTACAATTTTTTTTCTGGATAAGATTCGTCTCGATGGCATAAATATTAACTCCTTTTACGTTTATTTACAAGTCAATTCTTTCCCCACGTTCTCTCTTTCTCCCAACCAGATGTTGATCCGGTACTCAGAGTGGCTTGTGATTTCTGTGTTTCTTGTCGTGAGCTGTGTCGGGTTGGAGCTAGGAAGAAGGGAGGACGTAGAGGACACTTCCTTCAACCTGAAGAGTGTCCTCCTGTGCCTCAGGAGAGAGTACACATTGAAGGCCACCCGATCAGACAACTACGGAAGGAGATGCTGGGATGTGATCAGGGCGACCTCCTGCTGGGGAAGATGCGACTCCTACGAGGTAAGGAATCATTCACCTTTTGTTAGGAATCGCAAAATTACTCATAAGAATCAAAGAATTACTTATAAGATTAACACAGTTTCTTAGAATAATCATAGAATTAGTGTTGATAATCATAAAATTATTCATTAGTATCATACAGTTGCTAAAATCGTACAATTATTCATGGTAATTATAAAGTTATTAACACTAACGATAGAATTGATCAAAAGAATTATATTGTTACTCATAAGAATAGTACAATTTCTGGTTTGGTTTGGAAGTTCCGACTGTCTATTTCTGCCTCTTATAAAGTACTTAACACAGCCATACGTCTTGTAATTTTGAGCATCTAGACATTTGATGGTTAGTATTCTTCTTCAAACTTCAGTTAAGAATCATAATTAAACCTTAATTTACCTAAACTTTTACGTTTAGCTGTAGGTCCCGTCCTGATTAGCCGTCATTGTGCATAAAAATAGGTCGTCGAGCGTACAAACCAATCTAAACTTTTACAAATTCCACTTTTATCAGGTATTTCATTCTATAACATAATCCGTATAAAACGAAATAATTATAAACCTATCGACCGAAAACTTCTTATACTCATTAAGAATGGTATCGAGTATTTTATGAATTAACAATCCATGTTTTCCAAACTTCACATAATAAATATTTTCACTACACTTCTCAAATATATTCTGGTTTATGAAGAACAAGAAGAAAAAAATTGCCAAAAAAGTTTTTATGTTTCATTTTGAAATGTGCTTCTCAATAACACAGCACTATATAAATTCATCCTGAAATTCCAGCAAGTCGAAGTCTGTTCCATATAGATTTGGAACAGATTTCGAGTCCATATTTCATGAACAATATAAGACCCTGACCACATTTCTTTTCTATTAACTCCAGATTCCTGACTGGCGCTTCCCCTACAAGATCTCGATCCACCCTGTGTGCATGCACGACCAGCGGAAACTGAGAAAGGTTCGTCTCCGCCACTGCGACCCCCCTGACGTAGACGACTCTCTCAGGACGTACGAGTACTACGACGCTGAGACGTGCTCGTGCGGAGTTTGCAACTCGTCCGACACATTCTGTGACTGGAAGGGCCACATGAACCACCATCAGAAAGTGATGCTAAGCACGCCACCAACACCGTTGCAAGATGATTATTCGGATTGATCCACGCCGCTGAAAGGATTTGGAACAGACAATTTTGGTTGAAATTTGTTGTGTTAAGAAAGATGCGTTACATAGTACTTATTTAAAATACATTTGGATTGGGAGTAACAAACGATTTTAGTTTGGAAAAATACATTATTTAAAATACATTTGGATTGGGAGTAACAAACGATTTTAGTTTGGAAAAATACATTGTTATATTAAACGAGAATCATTACATATTGTATGATAGGTGGCTAGAAATTTTGGTACCCATCTAAAAGCTTTATAACATTTTTATGTTAACTAGTACTTTAAGAATCTCAAAATTCAGCCTGAGGTGTTATGTTTACAAACCATTGAATTTCAAACCGATAGCCGAATTTGTCACAACTCGTCAAATAACTAGCTAACGTTTTTTTGTGGTAAACTTTCCGATGTGGTTGCCGGTGGAGCCAAAATACCTAATTTTTCCGCCATTAACTGAGAAAATTCAGCCTGTAGAGTTAAGTTTACAAACCGTTGAATTACAAACCGATAGCCGAATCAGTCACAACTCGCCAAATTACGAGGTAATGTTTTTCTGTGGCAAACTTTCCAATGTGGTTGCCGGTGGATTCAAAATGCCTAATTTTTCCGCCATTAACTGAGAAAGCTCTTCTTTTGGTAAATGATTTCAACGACATCCTATATGACGTTATAATGTTATTAATTTATAAGTCAATTATTATTAGAAGAGAATATATTACTTGGCGAGAGAAAGAAACTCGTTCTAGGTTCAGATATTGGTAGACAAAAAAAATCTTGTTCACTATTTGGCGAATTACTGATTATACCGATTATTACGACAATTTCGGCTATTAGTCATTAGGATAATTAAGGCAATGATATTCTTAATATACTAATATTTACTTAAGGTTATGTAAAAGTTTCAGAATGATGCTCTATGGGTACCAAAACATGTTCACATCTCTCGAACAGGCAATGTATGTATTAAAAAAAAATAAGATTGATCGAACAATTTTTATTTTTTTTCACAAACATTTTTATATTAAGATGGTATATAATTTTAGAAGAAATTTTAATCAGTAAAAACTTTATTAAAATTTATATGTTGTAATTAGAAATATGAGTTGTGTATTGTTTCTTATTTTTAATTAGAATTACGGAGTATATGGGGCAAAAGACTAGGTTTTTTTATTAACTATTGTATTAAGAAAAACGCTTTTGAAAAAATGTGTAACAAAAGGAGTCAACAAGTTTAGTTGTAAGAAATTATTATTGCATGTAAATTAGCAAAAATAGTTCTGCACTAATTAATAACTTTGAATCAAATTTAAAGGAAGTGTTAGATCGAATCCAGTTTCATAAGAAGTATTTGGGCAAGGAAGAAAAAGGAGTTTGAACTTCGATGAGTGTGTAATATTTAAGAGTGTAATGAAATTAATAAAATTTAGTTATGAATTTTAATTATGATATAGAATTTAATATAATTATATACATAGCATTTAAAACTCGAGTTAAGGACCACATTCATCTTTATAATGTGGTGCAAGGTAATGTTTTGTATACGAGAAGTAGAGGGGGGCATGGATGTATTATTTATTTATTTATTTATTTATTTATTTATTTATTTATTTATTTATTTATTTATTTATTTATTTATTTATTTATTTATTTATTTATTTATTTATTTATTTATTTATTTATTTATTTATTTATTTATTTATTTATTTATTTATTATGGTATGGGATCACTATTAACTATTGAACATAATCATTGATATCTGAACTTTAATAAATTATTTATTAAATGAGCAATATTTGAATTTTTAAATCTTAGTAGTAGTAATATTTTTACCCAAACATTGTAGTATGTAATTAGTTGTCTAACATAAACATAAATATCTTTATTATTTCATTTTAAAAATAAAATAATTATACACTTTTTACTTCTTACACAAGAAAATGTTGGGACTATATTTATCTTATTTCATTACTAATTTATTTTGGCTTTGTTATTGAGTTTTATGTATTATTAGTGTTTCATATTTGTGTTGTCATGAAATACATTACATATTTATAAAGCTTTAACGATTCTTGTTTAAACAAACAATTAAAAATACTTTAAACAAAAGAATTCTAATTTTTAATGTAATATTTCTTAAATGTTTCTGGTTCTTCAAATTTGAGTCTATTCCAAAAATATATTCATTGTTCACGGTTAATTTAGACTTAAATGTGATCCTTCATTAGAACTGTAAAAATGTGGATACTCTACTTGAACCAATGACGTGTTAGTCCCAGTATAGTATCTTGTATGCCAGATGGTGTATTATAACAGGCATGTTAGTTAAGCTTGAACATTGTTTATGTTGTGTAAGTTGTAGGAGAATAAAAGTGTTAATTGCAAGCAATCTACTGAAATGTCCTATTTTTATTTATAAAGACAATCAGATCAATCTCCCGGTGACTACTCCAAGTGCAATTTCAGTTATATGTAATAGCAGAAAATTCTATTACAAATTGATATGCGAGTTAACTTTTATTGTCTTGTGTTGATTTGAATTTATGAATCACAATTGTACTTTATCTTATATTGTTGAATAAAAGACAAAAAAATGTAGTGAATGCTGTTATTTTAGGTTTATTTTAACTTCAGAAATGTTGCAAAAAGTAGGTAAATATAAGAAATGTTTATGTTCCTGGTTGAATAAATTATTCTATTTGATTTATAAACAGCTATACTACATAAAACCAGAGGAACAGTGAAAGGCATGCTAAATGTAGTTAAATTTCTGAGAACGGTGGTACTTTCGAGTTGATATTTATAAAGAAATTACACAGTATTTGCGTCTAGAGTGAGAGAAAACAAGGAAAATCACCTGGTTACCAAAAATCAATAACTCCTACAATTAACTAGTATATTGCTATTTACTCAGCCGTTATTTTTTAACATTTAGTAACTAAAAACGGTATATGTAATACGGTCCATATCATCAAACTATTTGGAGTGCTAAATAATCAAAATTATTTCAATATAAAACTTTAAATTGATCGTTGCATAATTTTTTTAGAAAATTACAAAATTTATATATATTATAACCAAGCTGTGAAGCTTAATCTTGCTAAATGTGCTGCCAGTTCCAAAACATGTAATTAGTGCTCAACTTTATGCACTCAATTTAGCTTAGTACGCAACTTTACCAATTAAATATTGAATGCACCAAAATATGTAGGAAAAAATACAATGTTAAATAATCCTAAATATTAGCCTAAATATATTCTTCTAAATTTCTAGGAAAATAACTTGTATTTCTAGCAATCTTTAATTAAGATGAGTAGCGTCTAAAACAGAAACAGAAACAAAATCACACTGAAAATTTTAAACTGTTGCTTTCATACAGTTTAACTGACAAGGAGTAATGAAGCTGCTTATTAATTAATATTCGAAGTTCTTGTATTAAAATAAAAGCCACAAAACTTTTAAAAGCAAAGTTGTGTATATTTTCTTTCTTGTATCCTCCATAAGTGTCATTCAAATTATTTAAACAGAAAAATTAACACAAATTTTATGTATTTGAATAAGGATTAGTTGCAAGGGAACGTTGATTAATTATTGCAATGGAAAAACCTTTATCTTTTCATTAATCTTTTATACGTCAATCCTTTCTATACTGAAATAAAATACAGGCAAATAAGTTCCTATATCTGTTTGTTATTCAATTCATAATTATTCCTTACATGCATATTAAGTTCACACTATGCATATATGCACACCTGTAAGGATTATAAAATAACATTTGTTTAAAAATTGGAATCGGATTATCCTGTCAACATCTGAAAGAAGAACTACAATAGAAAACATTTTCAAACGACATATTTTGCATTTTTGCTCCAGAAACGAAAAGTCTTTGCAAAATTTAGTACTATAATTATAAATTAAATTAGATCGCAGATTTTACATATAAAAGGTAAAGGATAAACTCTTTGCTCAAAAATGATATTCTTCCGCTATTTAATAGCTTTTAATATCATATAACTAATGAGAACTATTACTTTGCATATACGTTACTTTGTATACTACGTATGATCATACATGACTTCATTTTGCAACTCAGTATTTTGATTTGATGATTTTAAATTTCACTAAGTATTGATATTTTATACAGAATGAGCTACAAAAGTTACAATCCAAGTTCGTATGACCTCCATATTCTCCAGACTCTCATAAACGAAATAGGGTTAAGTGTACGAATGTTAGTCTGAATATATCTGATTTCAGGATGTGAAAGAATCGAAAATGATTTGTAGTTTTGTGAAATTCACTTGTTCGTATTTCGCAAAACGGACTTACGATTTCCAATTAGGACTCCAATTAGATAAATTGGGACTTAGCCAACATTTTCATTTTTAGGCTGATTTTTTATAAACACAAATGGTTTTCTAAGATGTTAGTGACTAATTTATACAACTTTAATTAATTTTTTATCTATGATTAATGTTCTTTTTACAAATTATTTTATTTCTATATTTATTGTTTAACAATAATAATAATACATTTAGTTTTTTAGTATTTTAGTATTATGTCAAACGGTTAATAGAAAATGAAAATTGCCAAACAAAACAAAATTTCTAAAGTAATGTTTCTTGTTAATTATACTAAATCGTCATATTATATATTTAATTTTAAAATGAAGCTACTTTATTTAAACTTAAGTTATTTTACTCTACTTACTTCTCATTTTTCTAAAGAGTTTTTATGTTACAGTATCGAATAAGTTTGCCTGAAAATTTCTCATGAATGAAATTTTTCGTTTGAATTTTACTAATTAAATACGATAAAAATTAATTAGAAAATTAAAATGAATTTGTAATGTTATCAATACAGATTGAAATGTCTTTGAATGCGCAAGTAGTATCTATTGGAATAAATTTTCCTAGAATATTTTTTATTTAAATAGTAAAATAGAGAACACTTTTGCATGCAAGCAAATGAATAATTCCGGCAAAAAGCAAAAATAAAATTAGTTAATAAAGCTTTTAACAAAGTATCTGAATTTTAATTTATAACCCATCCAAACCGATACCATAATTAATATTACAGTTACTAATCTCACAATTTATCCATCGTTTTAATATTTTCAGCACTTTGAATGTTAGCTGTAACGTTTATATTTTAGCTAACTGTACTTCCAATTCATAGTTGCATATTTTTATCAGCATTTTCTTGTCATGTCCTTGATTCACATTTTAAACATGTCTGTATAGTTTGCACTGGATAACATTAAAAACCGTTCAAGAAGTAAAAGTGAATTTTTAAAAATTAGTCAAACCTTTTCATTATAATTATACAATATATACTTTTCTTAAATTCAATAAATGGCACTATCGAGGCATCTTCCATTTTGCATAATTGCGGGGCGCAATCGACTAGCCAATTAATCCTCATTCCAATTTCATCTAAATAATCCAAAACAATCATTAATTTATGAAAGCCAACTTTGAAGTTGTTTTGTGATCTAATTCAACATTGTACAAATCAAATTGAAGTCGAAATATGTACCGGCTGTAAGGGATATGTTCCTATAAGTATCAAAAAGTTACGGCTCATTTTTACGGAACTACCTATTAGAATACAATAGACTGCTTCTCCGTGGATTGGAAAATCTTCCGAGATTTTATGGATACAGTTTGGACCCAAAAAATCTCGGAGGATTTTCCAATCCACGCAGGTACAGTCTATTATATTCTAAAGGGTAGTTCCGTAAAAAATAAGCCATAACTTGGAGATTCATTTAATCCATATATAAAAACAAAAAAATTGAAACTGGGGATGAGTTAAAGAAACGTCATTCAAGCGTCTTAATAACTCCTGATGTACTACGAAACACACACGTGTGTGTGTGTGTGTGTGTGTGTGTGTGTGTGTGTGTGTGTGTGTGTGTGTGTGTGTGTGTGTGTGTGTGTGTGTGTGTGTGTGTGTGTGTGTGTGTGTGTGTGTGTGTGTGTGTGTGTGTGTGTGTGTGTGTGTGTGTGTGTGTGTGTGTGTGTGTGTGTGTGTGTGTGTGTGTGTGTGTGTGTGTGTGTGTGTGTGTGTGTGTGTGTGTGTGTGTGTGTGTGTGTGTGTGTGTGTGTGTGTGTGTGTGTGTGTGTGTGTGTGTGTGTGTGTGTGTGTGTGTGTGTGTGTGTGTGTGTGTGTGTGTGTGTGTGTGTGTGTGTGTGTGTGTGTGTGGTTTATATTTTTCCTTTTCAATACTCAGAAGAGAACAAAAAGTTTTTGTTTTATCGTACTTCCATTTTTGTTTTTAAGTTCCATCTTTCCTTGTTTATTTAAAGTAAGTCGTGGGAATTTGGGAAACCTCTTCAACGTCGCCAATACGGAAATAGACGAGACCACTGCTAAAAATAGAACTAAGTGGAATCCGAATAAATGCCCGTCCTTTATTTTCAACTTTGACTTATCGTAATCAAGCTTGTCACTTCAATTTATCTATTAAGAACAAGGACAAAATCTGAACGTCTTTTTACGATAAACTATTTAAAATTGCAATTTTCTCAAATGTGTACGGATGTAACTCCTACTACTCTAAAAGTCATTCCAAGAATTGAAATACTGAAATTGTAATGCAAATTACATTCTTGAATTGTAAGTTTTATCCATTTTCAATCGCCCTCCCACGCACTAAAGCTGCTGAATTTCTCTTCACTAACATTCTTAGATATTTCTCATTTTAAAGTGGAAATCGTGTTACTAATCATCAAAGAAGATAGAGAGAGTAATATATATTTATAAAATACATGTGTGATAAAAAAAGCAACTAAAAACTCAAAAGTATGATTGATACATCCATTATATTACATATCTATATATAAAACCCAAAATACAGAACAAAAGAAATAAATATTTTACATGAGCTTAGAAGATAAAAGACAACAACTTTAGACAACATCGCCTGACATGAGCCAATCCCGATTTTGTAAATCGATCTTTGGATGCTGATATTTCTCCACCTCTTCTAATACTGGATAACATATACTGGAATTTTTTAAGCGCAGATTTAAAATTTAAATATTTTATTTATAAGAAAGGAAGTTTTTGACATGTCTATTTTTTTTTAAATATCGTGTATTTTGAAACAATGGTCGATTTACGACTAAAATTGGCCAATCTTCCAAAATCTTTGTTTCCAACAATGGCCAATACTGCTATGAAACTTGGGATTGCTCATCATCTTCAAAAGCAAATTTGGCCCAAATTTTTTAGAATCTCAAGAAGTTATGTTTGTTCTCTCTAAAGCCACTTTTAAGAGTTCACTCAAATTTTAAGGATTATGAATTCCATATGCCCTTCACAAATTTTGATATCTAACTTTATTTCTATTCCTAACAATTATCCACTCCGAATGGGTTTAATAGAAATAAAAACTTTAAAAAAATTATATAAGTTTTCATATCTTGGGTATAAGAAAGAATACTACAATTTAAAAATGTATTGTTAAAAAATTCTAAAAAAGTTAAGTAATCAGAATTGTCCTGAGATTGGTAAAACTAATAAAATTTTACCAGTTTTAATTTTTATTTTTTACCATATGACACACAAATGTAAAATTGCTGATTATACTTACAGCATTAAATTTGCCGAATTTTACACCAGAAGTTTAAACTGAGTAAAAAACTTTTTAAATATTTATTTTGTTTCTACAGATATAAGACTTAAAATAATAAGACTTAAAAATACAATAATAAATCTGAATACCAATGAGGAAAAATTATAATGGTATAGCTTCCTTTAGAATAAAATTGCCATTTGATGATTTCTGGCGTCATAATTATGTATACTTTTTCTGTATATTGATTTCAACCAAATTTAATCAGAAAACAAATATAACTCATATTACGTGGAACTCTTTTGAAAGGAGGACCAGGTTGCTACAACTTACTTTTGAGAAAATATGTTTCACATTTTAAAATTTTCATGGTAAATTACAAATATTTATCAAGAATTGCTTACATAGAAATGTATGAGTTGTTTTCTGCCATTTAAAGGAAATATTAAAGTTACAAAAAATTATTTCAAATTTTGATTTAAATTTTTCCATTTACCTTTTATCTGAAAATTGCAAAATCAACTTTCAAAACTAAGGATATAAACTTCAATAAATAAAATGAATTATTTAGCACTATAGTACTTTAAAATTTTAGAAGTATCTGTTATAGTATAACTGAAATAATAATAATTTTTGATTTTTATGTTATAATCCACTTTGTTTCTCAAAATATATCCAATGTTTTAATTTAGTACAGATTCAAAGCATGCTTTTATTCTTACTCTTACCAAGACAAAATAATGCAAATTACTTTACATATTTTTTGAAAATCCTTAATTATCTCTATACTATAAAACTCTTTGTTAGAATCCAGCATTTTACTTTCGCACCGATTCATCGCACACATTCATTCCCTAGCATTATTTAACACTGAAATATTCATATTGATATATATACAGTGCAATAATTTTATAAAATCTGTAATCATACATCTGCATTATAAAATATATTTTTCTAAATCTATCCAATAATTTATTTTCACACAGACTCACACGTTGATGGTATAATATATTAATATATTGTTGTTCTGGGACTTTTATGCTCATTAATGTACATCTAAAACACTTTGTGATAATATCTAATCATGCTTCTACAATATCCATATTTTCTATCTATCCAACATTTTACTTTCACACCGATTCACAATACGCATTCATTAATAGCATTTTTTACACTGAATATATAATATATATATATATATATATATATATATATATATATATATATATATATATATATATATATATATATATATATATATATATATATATATATATATATATATATGTACTAATCAATCAAAACCATTCCAGTTGGCAAATTCTAGATTTGGACTTTTTTTTATTTTTTTTTTTTTTATTTAAGCCTACTTCACTGTAGTATCTCATTGTTTAAGGTTATTTTAGGATTTTGATACAAAACATATGTAATTTTGTATTAAATATCACTGTTTCTTTGCTCTATATTGGCTCCTAAGGCCAATTGTCTACTGATTAGCATACTGAAAATATTCATAACACAGTTATGATTATGGATAATATGTTAAAATAATAGGTCACGATCGGCTTTTTAGAAAAGCCCCGACATTTGAAAGTTTGGGGTCTGACTTCATAAAACGTGTTGCATTTAAATAATTGTTTTATAAGAATAGTATGTTTCATTTATATTAAAATATAGACCCTGAAAAGATACTTAAAGTAATACGTTAAATATCTCCTTTAACCATTTCCTCAGCAAACTACTGCTTAAAAATAAGCGAAAACTATAAATGTCTTAAAATAAGCTTTAACTTTAAAGCATTATCAACAGTGTAATTTCCAATTTTATTTGATTTATCAGCTAATATCAAATAGGAACAATGTGTGCAGTAAAATTAAAAGAAAGATGGTTTTCTATTAATACTCTTAAAAATTTTAAGATTAATTTTATTTATTGAAAACTATAACACACTCAACTGAGTATCAAAATTTCATTTCCCACTTTGTCATGAGCTATAGTAAAATTATAGAAAAAAATGAGCGGAACTGGTGATTTAAATAAGTGTCCTTTTCTAAGAAGTTAGATTAACGAAGAATGGTTTTTTAAATTATATCAATTAATAACCGCAGTCGAACATTGATGGCTACAACAAACAACAAAATTTAAGTTTTGACAGCTTTTATATCTTTTCTTGGTTTTTTATTTAAATTGAATCATGGGCCTAAACATTGGTATTAACAACTCTGGAAACTCATTTTGTTTATTTTAGTAATAAATTCCATTGAAGTAAATATCAAGCAATCAACTTATAATGACTTTTTTTCTTTTTCCTCAAAAACTTTAATGTATGGGTGTGATAACGTGTTAGTTTTAAATAATATTTACCTTTTTATTTGTCAATCAGTTGCTTATATTTACTTTAAAAAGAATTTCTTTTTAACCAAATTTTAATTTTTTAATTAGTTCTTTTAACGCTAATTTTTTTTTTAACTGACTACTCAACCTTTCAAAAATATGGAATGTTTATTAAATGAGGTCAAAAGATGATGCCAAAGTTTGATTTATATTCAAAAAATTTTAATATTTTTTTATACTTAAATGATTTTTTAAATAAATAAATGCGACTGAAATATTAAGTGGAGTAATTATATTTCTGAAACAGTTTTCCAATACATTATCGTTTGAACTAATACTTTGAAAAAGATTAATTTGTGTATGTTCTTTGACAGTAATTCTTTGTGACCTTCTAATTGATCACTTACCAGGCTACCTTAAAAAGTCAGTTTGGAAGGGCAGGAAGCAGTTTTTCTTCTGGTCCGATGGAACAACTGGTCACAGTCCGGTACTCAGCAGACCTAATGGTTTAAAATGTTAGATTGCTAACAGTTCATTGTTCTTCTACAGTTAAAGCGCTTAACATGCATTAAGTTCTTAAATAAATAATATAACCCTTTAAAAAAGAGTTTTTAAAAAAAATCTTTTATATGCATTATGTATTTTTATAACCATTAACACAGCGCCGATGTCAAAAACATTTCTATCAGAATAGTGTGCGTCAAGCTACGTTTCAAAATTTATTTATTAAAAATGAAAGTGAATTTATGCTTCCACATTCAAATATCAATTATTTATTCTGATTCAAGTAATTTATTATTTATTTATTTATTAAAAAAAACTTTCGCAACAGAAAAGAGTTTCAACAATGGTAGTTGCAATGCTATTTTAAAGCGATTGGATGACGGCAAGATGGTTTCAATAAAAGCGACCTTTTAGTGACAGTAAAAGCTTCAAAATTTGATAGAATGCATTGTCATCGATATCGAATCTATCCGCCAAGTTTCAGCCCGATCCCATGACAACAAGGGGGTTAATTAGGCCTTCGCAGATTCCGCTCCCATCGACAAACATAATAGAAATTAATATAAATGATTTAAAAAAAAACTGAACTGTTCATGCCAATCTGACCTTTTACATTCATGCCCCTTCGGGGTTACTGTATTCAACAACGCAAATTCCAGTTATTTGGATGTGATAGAATGACTGAACATTCGATGCACAATCTTTTCTCCCACATATTTCTGAAGTTTTTGGATTCCATTTTAGAAATTGAATTTACATTTAAATAATTTTTGTTTAAGGTTATATACTTTAATATTGATGAAATTGGATTTACAGTAGAGTTATTCATTTTATGATAGTTTTCAAATATTCAATGATATTTAAAATAGTAAATATCATTGGAATAAATTTATAGAAACTACTTTAAAAAAAAAAAAATTTAGCGCAAAAATAACTTTTTTTTAATTTTGAAACGTTTTGGGAAATTAATAAAAAAAAAAAATTTAATTGCATTTTTTATTATTGTTATTATTATTATTATTATTATTATTATTATTATTATTATTATTTTTTTTTTTTTTATTATTATTATTATTATTATTATTATTTAAATGAAAATTCAAATTATTAACTTCAAAATCACGATAGACGGAGAAAGAAATTAAAGTTTTTAATCACCGTTTCATATACAAGTATTGAATGCGGATCAAATTCACTAACTTTTTTATTTCCTATCAAATAATTTTTAATTTTATATTTCAGATGTACTATAATGAAAAAAAAAATTAAACACAAATGAAAACATATTTAAATATCTTTTAATTGCTTTCAGATAAGGAAACAAGGGTTTTTTTATGAAAAATAAATTTAAATGACAAAAATATTAACCGCACTAGAAAAAAAATTGCACAAAACATAACAACAATCGATTACTAATTTTATTACAATTTCAACAATCTGTAAATAGGTGTTTCAAAAAAAGTAATTTAATTCCAGGTTATGCAAATATTAGGTTAACTAACCCAATAAAAAATAAATAAATGTAATTAATTCGTGAAAAAAATATCTTCAAAGATGAGTTGGATAATAAAGAATAATTTAAAAGTAAATATATACTTTATATCAGAAAAAAGCATGCTATTTCAACTCATCACATAAAATCGATTGTTCTTTATTCCAAATGGATAAAATAAGTTTTATTTTAAATATTTATATTTATAAATTAGACAGTTTGTATGTGGAGACTTATATAGTTTATTTCATTAATATGTATATTGGACCCATTAGTTGATTTAAAATTAAAAATTTAAACAAACAGTTGTTTTATGAAAAAGATTTTATCATGGAAATATTTCAGTTTGAAAGTTTTTACTGAATTTTAGCTTTAGCTTCATTGAACTTTTTCTTAATTAAATATCAATGCGTTAAAAATATAAGTAATTCAGCCTCTGTTTTCAATCCATCTTCAGAATAAAACGAACTTTTCTTCACAGAAAAAAAAATTATGAATAGTATGGCTACCCAGTTATAAAACTAAGTTCAACTTACTGTGGGAGGAAGTTGGGTTAGTGTAGTAATTCCTAAACTAAAATGTTAATAAACAATCCTGAATAAACATTCTAAAAAATAAATCTTTTTAAATGGACAAAAAAATATGTCACATTCCTGAGAATCCAATTTATTCGAAAAATTATGTGTTAAATAAATGAATTTTTTAATAAATTATTTTTAAAGATTCCTGCTTTGCTGTGTTCTTTTAGTTTTTCTTCAGGAAAAGTTAGAACTTTTTAATAATATTTAAAGAAAAAAAAATATTTCAAATTTGTCAGGATCTAAAAAGCAACAAATGTTATTCATATTTCAGAGTGTTTCTTTAAGCGTATTCTAATGCAAAGTTCCAAGCCCCAGCAACACAACCCCTTACACCTGGGGTTAGTGTAGTTACGCAATATGCTGTAAAAACCTTTAAAACATTATGTAAGTTATAAGTGTATCATACGACAGTCCCTTAAATAAGAGTAACGTAAAATTTTACTCTCCGACTTAGAATAACAGTTGTGAAAAATAAATTAAAAAAAACTATACCAAAACTAAATGCACCTACCCCACTTCCATCCAAATTAAAACTTCCTATAATTAGCTATTCACACAACATTATTAATGTCAATTAATATCCCTAAAAAGTTCAGTGCACTTTCCTACGAAAATCCCACGTGTACCATTTACGGCACAATCGCATGTTACATTGAGCTATGCATCAAATTTTGAGATAAAATTAAACCGGGAATTCTAAGTTGTTAAATATAGAGTCAAACAATGATGGTAATAGATTGCCATTCACCCGGGCTATTGGTTAGAGCCCATAAATCTGGAATTAATCTCTGATGATAAGTAATTATTGTCGGATTAGAAAAAGGGAAGTTCTATTCTTAAACTTAGCAATTTCGCTTTAATTAGTATGAATTCTTCCTATTCGGTACTGTTACATAATTTTCTCAAAACGCTGGTTAGTAGAGGAAGATATTTCCGCCATTTTGAATGTCTCTATAATGGAACTGTTATTTAATAGATGGAATATGTGCGTCCGACATTTTCAAAACATGTAACTACTCTCAGTTGGGTGTTTTCTATATGTTTCATCACAAGTGCTTTTCTATGCTATGAATTATGTGCTTTATGCTCTAAAGTAAAAACTCAATTTTTGCAAAGTGGCGAATGCTATCGAAAATTTCAACTATTTTTCCAAAGTAATGGTAGCACTTTAATAGAAACAAGTGGGAAAGATTTAAACAAATTTTAGGGGATGAATATCAATGTAGTTTTATTTTTTATATTTTTTATTGAGGTTGAATGGTTTTTTTACTTCAGGGTGCCGCAATGGAAAAAGTTCTACTCAACAAATATTTACTGTGCCCAACCTTAAATTTTTACCTCAGCTTATAAGTCACAAATAAAATTTAAATATTTATTTTAATTTATGAAAAATTGTTTTTGAAGACGAGTGACGTAATCAAAGTAAAAATATAAAAGTGATAACATAAACTCGTTCTTTCAGTTCTAAATTATTTTACGAAAGCATTTTTTATGAGGTTTATTTTCCAAATTTGAACTATTTCTTGAATGAATTTATGTAAGAAGTAACAAGTACAGCTGAAAAGAATTTTCATTTTAAATTCGAAAAATAAAATTTTGCACTATTTTGAGAAATCATTGAGCCTTTTCCTGATCGTCGAGTTAATAAGACGTCTTGTTGTGGATAGAAAGGTTGCAACGTACAGGTGTTTTGATACTTTCAAATTAACTTTAAAAAGTTATACATTGTATCTCGAAAATGAATAAAATGTGTACAGATACACGAGAAACATCAAGCTTACATAAAAAAAAAATTCGTACTTTCTATTAATTTTTCTGAACACTCATATTTATAGGGTAGTGAATCAATATGAACTTCTATCTACCACTTCATGAAATACATCTTAAACTTAAATTAAAACAGGCATATATCCTATACCCAACTTAAAATAGTTATTCCAGCTTGTAAATGGGTCTCGGCTGAAATATTAAATTTATAGCTCCAGTATTTATAGCTTTAGTAATTTATATATTTCCAGAAAGAATTAACATCGACTAAAATGGAAGATTTAGGAGGTATTGTTTAAATATCTTTATTATCAGTTTTTGTAGTCACATTGTAATATTGTCACTAAAGATTAACTTCTTGTATGACTTTGGTTGGTTGTTTTCAGATTATCTGTCGCCGTCAGCAACACGAGGTCTATAATGCGCCGAAACATTCGTTTTTAGACAAGCCAACATACATTTACAAACACCCATGCCTAGCACGGGACTCGAACCCGCAACACTAAACCGTTTGCTCGGCCTTGTATGACTTTGATTTACGATGTAAAGAAAATTATTTTTTAATTATTTGAAACAAGAATCAAATATCAATTGTTATTTTATTAGTATAAAAAAGTTAAATTATTATTTCAGTTTTCAAAATTATTTTATATTATTGAATCTTTAATAACTATCACATTTCTAACATTGTACATATGTAGTAAAGCAATATATTTATTGGCATATTCGGTATAAATATGCTGCCCGCGAAAAGTTAAAACATAAGTCATGCAGCCCGTCTCTAAAAGTTAGTGGCGAACGCTGCTATAGAGGGACAGACAAACACACTGACACGCTCTTTACTTAATTATTATAGGATTAAAAAAAGGGCAATTCACTGTTGTACTCACGGGACATTTCAGCTCTTTTTCTTCTCGTAAAGAATTATAAAACTATGATTAATATAGTAGTTATGATCTGGTTTTGTATAATATTAGTTGACGGAAAAGTTATATACAATAATAACTATTTTAACTTGGTCAAGTATACATATCTAACACCAGTGACCTTTATAACTTTAAGTTTTTCTGGTTGACCATTTTACATGAATTATTTTTATTAAATAACTACAACAAATTTGAACTACACGACCAAACGATCTTCGCAGGGTATAACTGTAATCGCATTTATAACTGTAAAAACATTTCATGTCGTCTAGATAACTTTAAAAGTACAGAAGACAACTAAGAAGTTATTTAAATATCCTGGATAATTGTTCCATTTATAAAATTAGCTGATAAGATTATATAACAGTTTCCCAATTAAAACATAAAAGGGTGCACAATTTATCTAAAAATAGAATTTAATTTCGATGTTGCAATGAAAATCAAACCTGTGTAAATTAAATACGAAATTAGAAATCATTTTAAACTAATTTTAGATAACCAATATTACAGTAGCAGACCACCAAAAGAACAGTAGCTATATCCGCAGAAAGTTTACATTATTTTCGCAATGCGTAAGATTTCTAACTTTAAGTATTTAAAGTATATATAGAGAGCTAAATTAAACTTCCGAAGTATTTGTGGACTTTCTTAAGCAATCCCATCCGGATTTCTATTTTTGGCTCTCAAGACGAGATCGTAAATTCAAAATACTATTTGATTATTGTTTAAAGGTACTTATTTAACGGCAAAACATAAGCAGAAAGTGAAAATTTATAAAAGAAAATCTACAATAACGTTGAGAAGATTAATTTCAGATACATTGATTGATATTTTCTTATAATGTAGTAAACAAATTATGATCTTTTCGACGAGTATGTCACGAGGCTACATGTGTAGGATCGACGCAAGTGCAATCAGAGCTCCTAAAGAAACACTAGAGCAAGCTCATTTTAACCATTAGTTTACAGATTTTAAGTGACAAAACACTTCAAAACTTCCAGTAGATTTTACCCAGCACTGTGCGATATTGGCCAAGATCCGTAGCAATGGCCACCGATTTAGGTCCACATCTGGATTGGTGAATGTCGAGCCGATATTTGCCATCGGATTTGCGCTACTGGATATATTTGTGGCATGTTACTCTCGTAATTATTATACATGATTGTGTTCAATTAAAAAAAAGAATTTATCTTGTTTTCATTTTTATCTAAAAAAAAGAATTCTTTGGCACTTAAAGCCTTTCGAATTACAAATTCACTTCTTGACAGTAGAAAAGTAAAAATGTTTATTCATATTATAGCTTGAACTTTCAGTTTTTGTAAAACAATGCACAGCCTTGCATTAACACTGGTTTCTTCTTCAAAATAAGCTGGCTTCATTTACTATTTCTGCATCACACTTTCATATAAATTTTTTAAAAAACTCACAAATTTGACAATATTTTAAGGCTATAATTAGTTTTTAAAAATCGCACCACTTTGGCTTGTTTGATTATTTTTTTTTTGGTGACAGAAAAGTTTTCTTTTGGTTGAGAAAATTGAAACAGAACGTATAGAAAATCAGATCATAGATTTGTATGAACTTATTAAAAAGGTAATGCAAAAATCTATAGTTAAAATGTGATGTATTTTTATTTAATTAAGTATAACAGTAAAATAAAGTATAACTGTTATAAAAGTTTAAAATTATGTATGATTAGATACGCGTGTGTCTGTCCATTTACTCCGATTGTAATGAATATCAGAGAAGTGCTGCCACAGCTGCAACTTTGTACAGGGCTGTGCAATAGCAAAATAAAGCAGATGGCGTATATATATGCATCAAAAGTGTCTATGAACATAAAAATCAATAGCCTTTAATATTAATGTTCTTGAATAAGAACGCTACAAAAATCATATAGACTTTGTCTTGGACTAAAGTACTGGTGAAGCTAATAAATGCAAAGAATAATTTTTAAAAACCTGTAGTTTTGTTTTATTGAAAAAAGCATTTATTAGTTACTTATATGCCATGGACCTGTAGTAATTGCACGATAACACCCCCCCCCCCCACACACACATTTTTGAAAAAGACAACTTTTAGTGGTAAAAGGTATTTTTAAAGGCTCTGAGTTAGGAAATAGAATTCAGATAATTTTTTATTTCTTGCGTTCAATAAATGTTTTCCATATTTTCTTTACGGATAGAGATAATTCATATAAAAAGAGATCAAGTATCCTCTTTCTTTCCTATAAGAAACATTCAAAATATCTCGGATACATTCTGGATCCTGAATTACAAAATAACAAACATATAGAACATATAGTTTTAAAGTCAAGAAAAACATATTTTAAGCATTCTCAAGTACATCGCAGGAAAAGACTAGGGTGCTGACTCGACTATCCTCAGAACGACTTTTCTGACACTTATCATGTGTAAGGCATGGGTGTTTGTAAATGTATGTTGGCTTGTCAAATGACGAATGTTTCGGCACATTATAGCCCTCGTGTTGCTGACGGCGCCAGATAATCTGAAAACAACCAACCAATCTGACACTTATCGGGCCCATACTGGAATTTGGCTTTCCAATTTTTTTTTTTTTTTTTTTTTTTTTTTGTGCTTTGGAATCCAACTTAAAAAACTAGAACAGATCCAATTAAGTGTGGCCCGTATCATTACTGAATTGAAGCGCAGCTGCCCTTCATAAATAGTTCTTTTCGAAGCTGACTTGCAACCTCTTCACCTTAGAAGACAGAATAATCTTGTAAAATATTACAACAAACTTTCCAGTTTTGGCCAATACAACAAGACCTCAACGTAAAATTCTTAAATGACAGGTCATTCTATCGAAGATTAAAGAAAAACAGTCCCTTTTGTCAAGTTATATCTCAACATCTACTTTCTGATAATGTAGAACCGCGTTCTCTTAACTGTTGTCTGAATCCGTCGGAGGATTTCTCTTGAGTTCACTTTCCCTACAACCTTCCCACTCATGTCAATAAGAAAGAACACGTGCCTGACCACCTCAGACAACTAGCATAGGAGGTCATAAATAAAATCCATAAAAATAACATCAAGATATTTACTGACGGTAGCAAAATCACAGATCTTGCTGGTAGTGGCATTAACATTGAAACTCCACAGGATAGAAACTATCTTTCTCAACGTAACCCGGACTTCTGCTCTATTTCCAGAAGAGAACTGTTAACAATCAATGTAGGTCTTGAGACTATTCTGAACAAAAATAACTATGGAGACCTATGGATTCTCATTGATATCCGTAGTTCACTACAACATCTCAATAACTGGACCCATGTCGGAGACAAAACTAGTATCTCTATATTAGACAATTTAAGGTTCATTTCCCTTCAACATGATATCCATCTCCAATGAATTCCTTCCCATGTGGATCTTTTCCAAAATGAATCGGCCGACCAAACGGTATAGTGGTTAGCGTGCTGGCTTCTAGACCGCGAGGTTGCGGGTTCGAGTCCCGTGTTAGGCATGGGTGTTTGTAAATGTATGTTGGCTTGTCTAATGACGAAAGTTTCGGCGCATTATAGCCCTCGTGTTGCTGACGGCGCCAGATAATCTGAATACAACCAACCAACCAAAATGAATCGGCAGACAAACTCGCACAGGAAGGTTGCAACCACCCTACCCTCTCTTCTTCAGAGCTCTATTACCTACAACTTTACTCTCGTATTAAATCCCAAAATACGAAGATTTGGCAACCCCCTCCTCCTGCCCCCATTCACTACTGGTATAGAGGTACTAAGCCGGGTCTTCTTTTAGCCCTCACATGTGACAGAAAATCATGTACCTGCCTCTCGCGTCTGGCCAGCGGCCATCGTAAATGTCTTACCTTCTCTAAAGACAGGAAAAATTACTCTTTGCCCAAAGTGCCGCCAACACCAGGCCTCAGCTGAACAGGTCCTGAACCATTTGGGTCTTCTTTGGGGAAAAAATTATTCTTCTTCCCTCTCGTCATAGACTTTTTGTATATCAACGGATTCCTTGACCAGGTCTGGCTCCATCAGACTGGGTTGGAGATTAGAAACAACAACATCAGAGGTCAAGTATGAGTTGACTACGTACGCTCCAAGTGTTTCGTACCCAATTAATATATGTAAAAGCAATCCTACAGGAATTTTTAGAAAAGAGACGAATTCCGAAGTAGTTCATGCACAATATATTTTTGTTGTTGACCCTTTTAGAGTAAAGGATATTAAAATGTGAACTACTTTGATAGAGACTAAAATTAGAACCGTAACCTCCTTTTGTTCTAATATTAATTCCATAACCTATTTAAATTCGTAAAAACGCTAGAACAAAAGATTAAAGAAAGTAAGGAAGTTTAGAAATTCGGAATCAAAGGGGACCGGTGTTTTTTTACTGTTAAGTAGGTTTCTTATTGGTCAAATGAATGTTAAGTAACACATGCTAAATATTTTTGGAATATTCTCAAAAGTAGGTTTTATTCAGCATCAAACATATAATTATTAAGGAAAAATAACTCGTATTTAATAAATAAATTAAAATGCAAAAATATAAGATTTTTTTTATTATTTGTATTTGTCTGGGTATTTCAGGACTAGCTGTAAGCTAAACATCAATTCAATTTTCCAACCAGTTCCACTGTTATGCAATAATTCAAACATCTAAGTTATTTTACTTCAGTTCTGTTTTCAAACGTGCGATGTAGAACACAAAAAGTACAGTGAACACAACTGTTTTCTAAAAACTCGACTTTAAAATTACAAAAAAAAAAATAAACCCCTACGAAGACAATCAACACGTAATACACATGAAAATTAATTTAAGGCATATTATAACTGGCTTTTGTCATTCCCCTTACATGATATATATGAATTGTTTTCACTTAACAAGACATTTAACTTTTAATTGCTCAGCAGTAAAATAAAATCCTCGACGTTTTCTGTCATAATATGAAGTCATTATAATAATAACAAGTGGTTTACCTTAATAAGAATGTAATTTCGTTTTTCAAATTACTATTGCATTTTCATGCCGTGTGATTTCTGTACGAAACGTTCCAAAAAAATTGCATAATATCCGTTAGCAATCCGAAGGAAAGCTGACAGTCTCAATTCACGAAACCCAGAATTGTGCAGTATGCTGTTTCCCCTTCTTTCAATAGCAAAATAAAATTTGAATTATTTTAATTCTCAGTTTAGAGTTTCATAAATGCCAATTCCAAGAATTTCTTTCGAGAAGTTTCCGAAATAAATTATAATACGCACCTTACTGAAGGTATATATATCTTTTAAAATTACGTGAGAATTCTAATATATTCTGCGTAAAAGAAAACTTTTACGAAAAGTTAGAATTCCATTAATACTGCATTCAAATTCAGATGATATTTCGGGATCAAAATAACCTTCTTCCAATTCGGGATAAAACAACCAAGAACATTTTTAACATTTATAAATCCTATTTAACTCAAACCACTCAGTAAAATTCCAGAAATAAATTTGTGTAAGCAAACAATTACACAAAAGAGTTTACACCCCTCAACTCTTTTCTGTCATTCTCCGATAAAAGCTACTTTGAATAAGTCAATACCTCAAATAAATATTTTCCGAAACGAAGTTACATTAAAGAGATAAGATTAGATCCTTAGAGACAGTCTTTTGTGGGTTGAAAATTTGCAGAATAATATTAAGCATCAATTGATCGATTTGTAAAGAAATTCAAATTATGGCGGCTTAACCAATAGAGCGGCTGTTCAAGATTATCACGTTCTTTTATCCACAATTTTTCCAGCAATACACAACATTTTTAAAATTATAAATAAAATTTAAAATAAAATATTTTTTTAATATTTTTATTAGGATGATAATTTAAATCTCATTTAAGACAAAATGAGTAAAAAGAAATAAATAAAATTAATTATATCCTTGAATCAGAAATATAATTTTAAAATTATTGAAGGAAAACAACTGTACGATTTCGGCCACTCCTTGAAGGCTCAAAAAAAATGGGGACTTGGTACCCTTCAAACTTTTTTTTTTTTTTTTTTTTTTTTTTTGCTGAAGCCTTTAAAATTATAATTTTTACATATTTCGAAGTATTACTGTGTAAAAACTAAATTTTATTTAAAAAAATTCACAAAGTGCTCTAAATTTTCAAAATTCAAAAAACATTTAAAAATTCATCAAATTTAAAATTCTATCTTCTTTTTCCTTTTTCAATATTTTTTTCTGATTTTTTTTTTTTTCTAAAGTTCCTAGTAATATACTCTATTTGTTTAGGCATCGGATTTAGAAGAAGTAAAATAGTTTTCAAGAAAAACGATAATTACTGTATCTATACGCAAAAAAAGCGTAAAAAAACGGGTATTTTTCAACATTTAAATTTGTAAACAAAAAAAATAATTTTATTCAAAAATCCATGCCTATTTTTGTCAAATACATATTAAGAATGACACAAAAAAACTTCAAGTAATTTCATTCAAAATTGCTGAAGTTTTAGCATTTTTAGTAAGATGGGAATTTCAAAAATCACGAACAAAGAAAATGCGTTCGAAACATCAAAAGAGCTATTGCAGCAATGCTAAATTCTCCATAAAAAATATAATTTTTCTGCAATTGCAGTTATCGGATCAGTTCAAAACTTGACAGAATAAGGAGAAGGTTTCAAAGATCACAAGCATACAAAGAATAGAAAATTTATATTTTTATAACAAGGGGTACTAAGTCCCCTTAAATTACGTGAATTGACACAATATAATAATGCAATAATCAAAACAATGTGTCGAAACGTAGTTAGTAAATTTAAAGGAAATTGGTACCTTTAAAACCATTTTCTTTAAATTTAAGCTTTCAAAATTATAATTTTTACATATTTGGGAGTATCACTAGGCAATAACCAATTTTTTTTTTTTTTTTTTTTTTTTTTTTTTTTTTTTTTTTTTTTTTTTTTTTTTTTTTTTTTTTAAATTCACACAGTCGTCTAAATTTTTAAAATTTAAAAAAAGAAAGGTAAAAACACAAATTTCTCAATTCTATCTTCTTACTCATTTTTCAATATATTTATATATATATTTTTTTATGTTCCTAGTAATATACCCTAAGCATTTAGGCATCGTATTTTGAATAAGTAAAATAGTTTTGAAAAAAAAATAATCAATACTATACTTATATGAAAACATATCGTAAAAAAGAATATTTTTCAACATTTAAATTTGTAAAAATAGTTTATATTTTATTCAAACATCCATGCCTATTTTCGTCAAATAGATCTTTAGAATGCTGCGAAAAAAGTAATTTCGTTTATATTTGCTGGAGCTTTAGCATTTTAAGTAAGGTGGGAATTCTAAAAAACTCCGAACTGACAAACATGCGTTCGAAACATCGAAAGTGCTATTGCAGCTGTGATAAATTCTCCTTAAAAATAGAATTGTTATGCTGTAGTTTCTGGATCTGCTCAAATACTTGACAAAATAAGGAGAAGGTTTCAAAGATTATAAATAAGCACAAAAAATAGAAAACCTATATTTTTATTATTTTTTGCGAAACAAAGGGTAGTAAGTCCATTTAACTTATTTTAAAATCCTTTATCTGATACTTCGATTGTGTGTTTAGAGATTTCGGAAGCTTAATTAACCCACTTGCCGTCATCTGATCGAGTGCAAAATGTGCAAATAGATTCGTTGTAGATGACAACGCGTTCTATAAAGTCTTGGGAACTCTCACTTTCTCTAAAAGGTCGCTTTTACACTCGTTTCTATAACCGTTATGGAATACTAATAAATCTCATTTAACCTATCATTGTTGAAACTCTTTCCTGTTGCCAAAATTATTTTAATAGAATAAATAAAAGATAATTGAGCCTGAATGCATAAATTTATTATGGAGTGAAGTCCAACTAATTCAAAGTTGCGTTGCGTAAAACGCTGTAAGTGAAAGAATTTTAGCCGATAATTGTTAAAAATCTTTTCTTTTGCCATAAAAGTTTTAAACAGAATAAATAAAAGGTATTTGGACGTGAATACATAAATTCAAATTCATTTTTTATAAATAAATTTTGAAATGTAGTTTGCCACACATATTTTGCTGATAAAGATGTTCTTTGTATATAAAATTAGATGCAAACACCAAGCACACGCTGATAATAGAATCACCGGCATGTTAATGAATATAAAAATTGACAATTCATATAAAGGATTACATTAAAAGCCTTATTTTTATGGGCTATATTATTCTGTTATAATTATGCCATATTTTTTATAACCTGTATGCTTTTCGTAGCGCACATGTTTCAATGACAGGTTACTTTAAGTGCTAATCAATTCCGCGATGCGAAATCTTTATTGTCACATATCACGACGTTACTGATTTATTTTTATGAAATAATGAACATTGCAACAGGTTTTATTCTGGAGTTACAAATTTTAGAGGCATTCAGAATATTAAAAAATGCTTCATATTTTGCCGTTTTGAGGATTTTACTAAATTTATCCTTAATTTTCTTTATTATTTTCAATTACCTATATGATAATATTGCGTGATACACACCTGAAGGGGTGTGTTTGGGTTATCTTTTTCAAAAGTTGTAAACAGCGCTAAAGAACATGGTCTCAAGGAAAATTTATATATAGCAGAATCCAAATTTAATTGCAGAACAAATTTAGAATCAAACCAGTGGTTTAACTAATCTATTCTTATAAATTTATTGTATCTAAAGTACAGATATAGACTAAAATTAAATTGAAATTTTCTTCAGTTTTATAAGTTTAATACGAGACATTGAGTGGCAAAACTTTGGGCATTAGACCCACATTTGGAATACTTTTAGGAAAACGAGATAAAAAAAAAATTAAATTGTGGGATGGTCCGTTTTGATGCTCAACGCCTCATAATATTTCTGATAAAATTTATTTCATGTTGAGTAACATATAATATATATATTAACGATTGCGAAATGCTTTTCAAAGAATAATTGGACACAACTGATTATGGTAAATGTACTATATCAAAAATCTTGATATTAGAAGGCTTGGATGCTTTTTTTTTTTTTTTTCTTTTTTTTTTTTTTTAACTATTCAGAATGAAAAATTAATAAAACCAATTGAAATAATTTTTATTCCACTATTGCGTTCTGAAGAAGGTATGGAAAGGAATAGGATCCTCATTATTCAAAATAAATATGTTTTTGAATTTTTTTTTATCAGCACGTGACATTATATTCAAACTTTTCCGTCAAATTTAGAAGTAAATAGTTTTCACAAATTTTGTAAACTGAAATTTCAATAGCAAATAACAGGCGCATCTGAAGTAAGTAAAAATACACCTAATAAATTATAATGATTAAATATATGTACGTTTAAGTTTTAAACATCATTATATGGCTGAAACCTAAATATGAATGCAAGTATTGGAAAACACACCCACTTATGTTCGAAGAATTTGTTTAGAAATAAATTTTATTATTGTTTATCAAATACTAAACCAGAGTTATATGCTATTGACCTTTTTGAATTAAATGTGCTTCTAAATATCCTGATATTTACTTTTAAGGAAACCTCATTCAACACAATTGAAATTATTACATACAAAATTATTGTTATTTCTTAAGTATTATACCACTAATATAGAATATTTAAGCATTAAAAACATATTATTATAACTTAGAATACGATATAAAATTAGGGCAATGGTTATTAAAACAGATTAAATATAAAACTTTGGCATTATTCAATGTATAATAACTAACAATGAAATACAAAATCGATTGCATATTGATGCATCCCACAATGGCAGAGAATATTTTAATACTTTTACGAAAGATAAATATTTAATCACACACCTGATATTTTCTTTAGAATATTACCTCTAGTTCATCGGGAAGACTATTTAATCGTGGTACTGTACAGTTCTAGAAACGTTTGTTTCCATAAACTTAAATTTGATAGGAATCTAGAAACCTCAAAAACAACATTTCATACACGTATTAATGAAAGAATAACATAAATGAGGCAATATCTTGACTGTAAGTCAGGTAGAACCGGACTTGACTAAAGATGAATTCTGTATTTTATCTTCAGCAGATATTCATACACTTCCATATGCTGTTTCAAAAATAAGAAACTTTGTATATTAATTCTGATTTTATTGATGTTGCTTGAATGTTGAAACGATTACTGTTTTCATGTAAATATAAAACACGGTATGTTTATATTTACAGTTCAACTTTCGAAATAGTGTTTAAGAAAACACTTATCAGAATGGCCTGAAATTTTACGCAAATATTCTCGAAGAAAAGGGAAATGGTATGACATAAATAAAATATTTTTTGTGCCATACCATTTCTTTTTGAAAGCCATGATTTAGCATAAGCAGAAATTCCATGCACTCGTCAGAACGATCTAAAATTTGACTTGAATACAATTGAAGAAATGGGAAATTGGAATGTCACAAGAAAAAAAGTAGTTCAGACTATTTATCAATTACTACATATATTTTTTTTTTTCTTCTTTGGCAAAATAACTTCCAAAAAACATAGGATTCTAAAAATTTGAACATAAATATTTTTGGTTTTCTAATTTAGCAAATTAAATTTTCAGTGAGAAAAGCCAGCCTGTGCTTGCGTAGCACTTAAACTATAAGTGAGAGAAGCGAGCTTGGTTCGGAAAGAATTTTTGAATACCTTGTTTTCTATTATTTAATTAAAATTTCATTAGCTTGTGCCAAAACAAATATGTAATTACACTATTGCCTTAATAGATTTAGACGATAATAAAATTAATTAATACCCAGCATGTTTTCAATAACAATTCTTTATAAATTAATTTCCTCTTTTAATACTGGTGTAATCTGTAATTCTCCTATTTGGTATAATTTATTTCAAAAAAGTACAAAAAATAGAAATGTATACAACTCTATTTTTTAATAAATACTATAGGTATATGTGGCTTTCTCATGAGACAGAGATGAGACAGTTTCCTTCGATTCTTTTCCTTTGTTCTTACCTCAGCCTCTTAAAATGAAATCCGTGTTCTTAAGATGTTTTCTTTCCTATAGGGTATCACTACTACACTTCTTTCACTATAAGTGTAGCGTTTCAATTCCTTTGTTATTCCAAGGAGCCTTAAATACATTATACATATCCAATGTGAATCGGAAAATGCTTTTGATCTTAAAAAGTGAGTCTTCACTTTTCTTAGCCATGCTTTTCTAAGAAATAAAAGTTTAGTTTCTCTTAGTTATCGAAATGAAATAAGCAAGCATTATTCTAAATACAAATAAAGTTTTAGCAGGTTTATTAAAATTTAAGTCAGTTTATTCTGGAAGCAAAAGGATTGGAAGTTTTTAAATTGCATTAATTTCATTAGAAATACGTTGATATTTTCTCTATTTAAAACGTAATAACTTGTATTATGTTGAATTAAACTACTTTACATATTTTTAATTAATATATTTGAACTTACATTTAATTTATTCAAATTACATTTAATAACAAAAATATAAAATAATCCATTTATTTACATGCTTAACACATGGCCCCTTCCACATGGCCAATCTTCCTAGAAGCCCTGTTTCCGATATTGGCCAATACCGCTGTGCTACCTGCGATATTGTAGCAAAAAATTGTGTTTGTTTGTTCGTTTGTTTGTTTGTTTGTTTGTTTGTTTGTTTGTTTGTTTGTTTGTTTGTTTGTTTGTTTGTTTGTTTGTTTGTTTGTTTGTTTGTTTGTTTGTTTGTTTGTTTGTTTGTTTGTTTGTTTGTTTGTTTGTTTGTTTGTTTGTTTGTTTGTTTGTTTGTTTGTTTGTTTGTTTGTTTGTTTGTTTGTTTGTTTGTTTGTTTGTTTGTTTGTTTGTTTGTTTGTTTGTTTGTTTGTTTGTTTGTTTGTTTGTTTGTTTGAGTAAAAATCTGGATCATTGCCGAGGGTGGTCAGCGTCTTCCAGACGTCATCCATGAAGAAAAAAATATTTTTGGCGATCAACATATACGAGAATACTACCTTAACATGAGGATTGAGATTCTGAGATGAAATTGCATGGAGCACGAATTTTTCTTTTCTTGCTGTTAGACCAGTTACAAAGCCATTGATAGCACAAAGGGACGCGGCCATAAGCGCAGCCCATGTTCCTTCGGAGAGAGTCACGCTGAGTTTCCTATTCCTTGCATTCGAGAAGAAAGTGGTCTGGGGTGTCGTTTGTCGCATAAACATCGCAGAAAGGAGAATTGGTGAGTTTAACTCGGTGAAGAGCTCTATTCAGAATGAGAATTTTAGTCTTTAGACGAGTCGGGTGGACGTCTATGTATCTGTTGGGTATGTAGAGCCAAGAATCGGATGCAGAGGTCTCGGAAGCCACCTGGAGAATGAAATGAGCCCAATCGTTAGATCTGTTTGCCAACTGGCGCAATATGAGGGTTCGAATCACATTTTCCGGAAAGACGAAGGGGAATATTTCCTCCTTGGATAATGCCTGGCGGGCAGTAAAGTCAGCTGATTCGTTCTCATTATGGGATGCGATACTCATTATTGTAACAGCCTATTTTGACAAGTATAATAACAGTCGGTGGATGAATGTAAATAGATATCGACTGTGAATGAATGTAAATAAATATCTTTTCAGAACAAAGTTTAAGAAATTAACTTGTAGGCAACCCTTAAACGTTTCCTTATAAAACTTGAAGCGTATTCCGAAGTAATGACAATGAGGTAGAGGGGTGGATTCATTTTATCAATTTCATAAACAAATAGATCAACAAAGCTGTTAACGATTTCAACTACCTAAGCCTCCCTCATGACATAAAATTTTAAAAAATAATTAATTACAACATTTATCTCCTTGGACTCCTTAACGAAATTGTTAACTTTACCCTGAATAAAAGGGTGAAGCCCTTTTATAAAATTATTCCTAAGTTAGAATGGTCGCCACTAATTCAATTGCAATTTGAAATTATGAGTGTCTGACAGCTCATCATTAGATTCCTTACAATATCAGGTGTAATTGTGTTCCGGTAAATCTTCTTTGTCCTCAGTGTGAACTGAGTAGGTATTAAAAGGGCGGTGGCTCTGATTTCAAATTAGAATAGAAGGCTCGTTAGAACAATAATTAATCTTAAATGATTCCGAGTGAGGGAAATATCTGCTTTAATCACAACTTGGAGAATAGATTTTGTATGGGTTTGAGAAGAGGGGGGGGGGGATTGTCGAATCAATTGTCTTGAACCAGGTAAGTTGTTCGAATGGAATTTGCTTATTTTTTCAGGTTTAAATATATATATTTATATAACTTAAATTGTATAATGTATCATAAAAATAATTTTATTAATGAAAGTTGTTAAACATTTTTGGAAATACGTGTTCTCTTTGGATGTGATCATGTTATAAACCAGATGGGGCTTTTTTAGTTTTTATGTTTTCAAAAATTGTAATTAATGTTGTCTGGGACTCAAAATTTAAAAAAATTCTCAATTTTTTTTTAATATTGTACAAAATAATAAAAGTATTTCGGAATAAAATGACTAAAAAATTTTGTTTCTATCATTAATAGAACTTGAAGTATTCAAGTTTCCGTTACATGAAAAATGTATCTTGGACATTGTATCTTGAAACTATAAAACTGTTTTTCGCGGTGCTAACTTTTGTATCTTTTCAAAATTTAAATTGATATAACTTAAAAACTACTTGATATATAAAACTTTCCACAATTATTTTTATATAAATATATTTTTAATTTGTCTTTAGTAATTGTGCATTTTTATTTAACTTTTTTTTTTTAAATTTGGTTAGCTTAGCATATTCTGGATTTTATACAGTTTTTTTTTTTTTTTTTTTTTTTTTTTTTTTTTTTTTTAAACATTTTTACTAAATATTTTATTGAAATATCATGAAGCCAATTTTGACATGAATTATAAAAAAATAAATTAATGCAAAAATTAAGCGATTTTTTAAAAAAGTTTTTTAAATATATCAAATTTAGGTAACGTCAAAATTTTAGTAATGTCAAAGTTTTTTAATTTAAAAAAAAAAATACTTTTAAATGTAAAAGTTTAAAATAGTTATTTTAGTTTCAAAGCATAATACAATACTGCTTTACAAATTTCAGAAAAATAATTATAAAAATGAAGATTTTAGAATTTTGTGTCCTGGACCCCCTTAATAAATGTTTACTACCTTTATTAAAATATGAGTTACTTCACGTTGATTTGGAAATTAAGGCGACGGGGGAAACAAATATCGATTTTTTTCCGAAGTCATAGCCTGAACTTTTGTCTTTAAATACATACAAAAGTCATAAAGTGTTTTTTATGGTGCTGAACTTTTTCCGTGAGGCTAATACCAAAAAAATTTCTCTTTGTTTATGATAATTATTATTTTTTTTTTATTATTATTATTTGCGATTTTCTTTTAAAGTATTTTCCATGATTTCAATAATTTTAAATTGTTCCTTGCGATTTAAAAATTTGTGTATTCTTTTAAAAATTTTGGAAATAGTTCCTATTACTATTTTGAATATAATTGGGCATGGATTTTAAAATCTGATTGTTTTTTATTACTTTACTTCAGTTTTAGTATTAAAATGTCATGAAAAAATCAAAAAATTCTCCAGGTAACAACAATTTTTACTTTTAATTGATGAAAGAATCTGCCAAGTCAAAAATCCATGCACCATTATTTTAATACATATTAAAATAACCTGTACCAAAAAAAATTGAACAATTTAAGGGAAAATTTAAACGCAAGGAGCATTTTTTAAAAATTTAAAATTTTAAAGTTTAAATGCTCTAAAATGAGAAATAATCGAAATGAATTTTGGAAAATTAAAATTTACAATTATTACCAAGTCATTAAGTTATCTACAAAATTTCAGGCATTTTGGTAGGTAACTTTTTAAAAAATTTGTTTCCCCCCCCCCCCCCCCCAGTCCCCAAGTGGCTGAAATTAATGTAAGTAAACTTTACATGTTTCCAGATATCTTTGTGCCAAAATAATATATTTCTCGAAACAACCTCCTCAGACATTAATGTATTTTTCGTACTATGCAACTTATTTTTAAATTCCTCCTTCAAAGTCCTCTGTTACTAGTCCCTTAAAATTAGCTTCATAAACAAAGTCTTTTAGTTATGCAAATTTAATTATATATTATATCGCCCAAAGTTAACGCATTCAACTTTCATTACAGTGACATGTCATCACGCTTCTGACTAATCAAAATTAACTTGGTTTTACACTCTTTAACGTACAAAATGTCCAGGGAAAAATAAACTTGAGTTCATGGAAATAACTAGGGATGGAACGGATGTGAGTTTTGCAGGATAAAGAAATTTGGATATCCGGGGTACCATGTCTACCGGATACGGATATCCGAAACGGATTTCACCGGATATCCGGCCGGATATTCGGTCTGTATACTAAAAACGATAGTTATACGATATGCTATACGAAAAAAATGGTCATGATATGAAGTATCAAGTAAATTACAATTAGTGGTTAGCGCACCGCACTGCATGCCACAGGTCCATGGTTTGATTCGCGGACTGGGCAAGGTTGACTTAGCTGTTTATACCTGAAAGAAATAAACTGAAGAGGACCATGCATGCTTGGGAACTAAACACTGGGGTTCGGCGTCAGAATGACCATCTGACCGGAACATCTGCTATGTGACACACAAATGTCACAGTCAAGAAAGCTGAGCTGGGCCCAGCAGGCCTTGGTCCACACGGGCTGTCGCGCCACTGAGTTAATTTTTTTTATTTAAACTTTAGTTGATGAAACGATGTTTTAGTGATGCCAATACCTACACTTGCTGAACAATTTTGAAACTTCGTCACCATTTTGTTTGTGTGTTACTTAAAATTGTACCAAACATTCTGCAATGTGATGAAAATATTTCAGAAATAAGTTTGTAAATTGTTACTCAACTTCTTCTTACCTTGTATCATGTAATGTAAACATAAGATAATCTTCCTCAAGTCTGCATAAATATCCTATATTGCTTTTACCCGAAAAACACACAGCAATTGTACTGAAGTCAAAATAATAAAACAATGGAATTCCATTAACTAATGATATTTATTTATAGTTTATTAAGACATATGTGTTAAAAAAATACTTAATAAAACTGACAACAAATTTAATAAGATTTTTTTTTTAATTTGATTAAAGTATATGCAATACTTTCAACAATATCAATCTGTTTTGGAACAGATGTAGTATAGAACGTTCTGCAATTTGTTTTTTATCAAGCAATCAGAAAAAATTTCAAAATTAATATTTAAGTAATGGCAAAATTAAGTTAAAGTATAAATATTAAAATATAACTTAAAATCAAACATGTTGCAAGAAAAAAAAATCTTCCAAAGAAAAGTTTTCCTAGGAAATGTCCTATTCAACATCTATACCTTTTTTTCTGCCCTTTTGGTGCAAATGCACTATAGAATCGCCTTTTTGGAATATTTGATTAATGCCAATAAATAAGAGCCAGTGGCTTGTTTGAATAAAATTTCATCACGAGGAGTCTCGTGTATAAGAAAATCACAACACTAAAAAGATAACAAAACCGATTTACAAATAAAAAAATTAAAAAATCTTAAAATAATTTGGGGAATTCCTAATTTGGCATTCATCGACAGCAACATAAATCTGTAACATTTTATAAAGACAAGTTGTTCTTAATAGTATTAAATTTACTAAGTAAAATATACCAAAATTCAAAAGGAACACCAATTAAAATGCAACGTGACGATTCAAAGTGAATAAAGGAATAGTATTTCTAGTGATATCCAATCAGCATACTTCACTTTCAAAGATTTTTAGATTCGAAATACAAATTATTTAATGAAACGGAAAATGTTAATGAAATGGAAAATAGACATCTGGATTTGCTTTTCAGAATTTGTTGAGCACGAAAATTCAAAAGAGGAAAATGACGGCAAAAATGATTTACAAGCTGCAATAAGAAAAGAACTGGAAAATTTCTTCAGTGTTCCTCTAATAGACAGGAATTCTAATCCAATTGAATGGTGGAAACACCATATACAAGACTATCCACGTTTAAAGAATATCGTATTGAAATATTTGAGCTCTCCACCAAGCTCAATCAATTCAGAGAGACTTTTCAGTGGAGCAAAGCGACTATACACTGATAACCGAAACCGATTAGCCCCTAAAAATGCTGAAAAGTTATTGTTTATATTGCAGAACATGAAAAACAGGGAATGAAAATATCACTTTTTCTCATTCCAAATAGATATGGCCGACAAAACGGTATAGTGGTTAGCGTGCTAGCTTCTAGACCGCGAGGTTGCGGGTTCGAGTCCCGTGTTAGGCATGGGTGTTTGTAAATGTATGTTGGCTTGTCTAATGACGAAAGTTTTGGCGCATTATAGCCCTCGTGTTGCTGACGGCGCCAGATAATCTGAAAACAACCAAATAGATATGCCCAGTGAAGAACTTTCATTTCATGTGTGAGTGATAATTTCCTAGACCATACCATTCACAGCATAAAGGGGTAGGGTATTATCGTCGATAGAACAAAACAAAAAAAAAAGCATTGAGGAGTGCGCATTGGCTATTTATTGCTTTTTACTCGCTAGCAAATGTCAGAAAAAAAGGAGGAAGTGAGAATAACTAAAACTCTTAACAAGTAACTTTTATGTTATGGAAAAAAAAGGTACTATTTATTAGTATTTCGGTTAGTGTTTTACGGAGAAGCATTCAAATATAACATCTGGAATTAATCATATCATAAACTTGGAATGAAAAAACATATTGCAAAACACGTATGAAGGATGTGTATGGAAAAAGATTGGAGGAATGGTTTATGCTTATCAACTCGGCGCCAATAATACGGCTCCTCTTTCTGTGTATTGAAACTAAATGCACCTGCATCTTCTAGCTCATCTCTGAAGTTAGGGATATGCGAAAGCATAGTTCTCACGAAGGAACTTTTTCGTTTTCTAACTTGACTGCAATTTATGTCCAAGAAAAGAAAATTAAAAAAAAAGTGTAGGATGCGGTGTCCCCTTTGTCCGAAAAGATCATTATTTTTTGCAAAAAAATTATTTCTTGTGGATACCTGGTGGCCGGATATATAGCCGGATATCCGAATGAAATTATCGGATATCCGGTATTTCAAATCGGATATCCGACGGTGTTTCGGATATTGAAAAATCAGCCGGATATGGCGGATATCGGATATTTGCCGGATATCCGTTCCATCCCTAGAAATAACTTTCAAGGAAACTCAATTGAAAATTTTTCCTCTCATAGAACGAGCATGCAAATGTTTTCTTGTGCTACAGTATTCCACTGTTCTGTTCAAAAAAAAGATAACACACTGTCAAGATTAATCTCATTAACGGTGATCTATCAATCCAATGAAAAAGAGGACTAAAATTAATTTTGGCAAATGGCAATTTAAAGAAACCGATGTGTGATCTTTAACATCGTATTAAAAATTATGTATTTAAAAACTATATTACATTATCAGTAGTCCAATTAAGTTGTTCTGAAATAAAGATGATTAATTTCAAAGTTAAAAATATCTTCTCATTACCTACAAAGATAACTAATAGATGCTTAAGTATATACATCTAAAATTAATAATTTTAGTCATATTAAAAGACTTATTCCCAGAAGACAGGTTTTTTTGTACAGAAGTTAATTAGTATAATTAATTGCTACTCATATAAAGTAGGTCCCAAAACACTTATTTGGGTAAACTGTACCCCTGGCAATACACTATAAAAAGAGAAGGGGAAAAAAGGAATCCTTTTATTGGATTTGTATCTTGAAAGCGTTTTCTTCACACTTAAGTTAAATCTAAATATAGTTGAAACAATGCAGTTTCTACTTGAAGGATTCAAAAGTAAAAACTTATCGCAGTTACGTTCATTTTAGTTTCATATTTCTAGTAATACGAAGGGACGGAAATTATACAGTTTTCATTCCCAAAAGTGAGTATTTAATTAAATCCTAGAGTTAGTAACGCACACTCCCACACAAAACAGAACACCAGTGATAAGCATTTCATAGTGGCAAAAATAGACAGTCATAACCGTGCAAACTGAAACTAAATAAAACATCCGTCTGATAAATAGTGTAGAAAAACCACTAAACATACAGGCATATCTCTGAGCAGGTTTTTTTTTTTTTTAGTGAAAACAACGTTTTATTTGGAATATTCCGAACACAATTCGAAGAATAGAACAGAAATGGGTAAATTCTAGGAATCGCGTATAATACTTCACAAAATTAAATAATTAGCGAGTCTGTGCGTCCATCCATATGTCCATCCATTCTACTGATAAGAATACAGACATTGAAATCTGTATTCTAGACGTGGGAATGAATGCCTAAATATAAACTACAATTGTAGTACGAAATCGTCTGCATCCAATAATTTTAATTGTTGTAAACATTCTTAGCATTATTTTGCATGAAATGTAGGTGACCAGACGTCGCGGTATCTCAAAGCAGTTTTAAGGCTACTGTCTCAACATTCTAATAGCTTTGTCGTTATTGACAATTAGTCCAATTTTGAAATGTATGTCATTCTTTCGAAATGTAGACTTCTGTAATATTCTAATATAGTTTATCCTATTCATATGTATCGTAAATTGGTTAGCATCTACCATAATTCAACCAATATGTCACAGAAGCATTCATATTTTGTATTGAATGACGTTTATTTTACAATCTTAAATCACTTTGCCTTATTTTTTTTTATTTTTTTTTTTTTTTAACAAAGCATTTGATGCAGTTTTCATAACTTTAAACTCGTCCCTCATGTGTTAACATAGGAAAATAACTTTTTCAGTATACTAAAAATATTTGATGGTAGTTTTTTTTTTTTTTTTTTTTTTTTTTTCCTTTCCCCTCAACATTTTGGAACATCCTGTTTTTAAAATATTTAGGTGTGTGGAACATCGCACAACTTTCAATTGCTTTATAGCATTGGTCATAGCATTAAAATTTGATATGATGTTATTCGCCGTTTTCATATTTTCACTCATTTAAATAAAAATGGCCAGTCAGGCGATATTTTTGGTAATGATTTGTACATGGATTTGAAAAAGAAACACTGTTAAAATGCCGAATTTGGCGATGGTATTCAATAAACATTACATTGCCCTTTATTACACGTGAAACAAAACAAAAAAAAGCAATCGTTGATCAACTTCATAGTCAGAAAACTTAAAAAGACTTAAATTCAGAATTCAGGCAATCTATAGTCGAAATGGATAGTATCATATTTTGGAATGGAATATTCTTTCGAGGGCATGGAACGACAAAAGAATACACGTCCCCGAGATGGCTATTTTGAAGCTCAAATTACTGACGTTTGGATTTCAGGTAGTTTACATATTAAAAAAATGTCCAAATGTATTTGTACCTAAGAAGTGCCAAAAACAAGAAAATTTTGCTATTTTAAAACCAGAAGACATACAAAATTGGAATTTGTCATTCATGCTGCCGACATGTCGTAAGAGTGCATGGAAATATTTTAAGCGCCTCAAGAACTCATTGAAATGTAAACTAGGGGTGAGCAACACCGCACAACTTTCAACACTATAATAATGGTCATTGAATTCAAATTTGATATGGAATAGTGCTATTTACTTTTCATACTTTCATTCCAATAATTTACATGGGCCAAAAAAAAAAAAACTGTCAAAATAGCACAAATGGCGATGTTTCGAATAAACATTGTCCTTTCTTGTGCATGAAATAGAGGAAAATCAGTCGTTGAAGGGTGATGCTCAAGGGCAGAGAGCTCTGTGTTAAAGGTCCTCGCTTATATTTATTGCCTCGCTTATATACTTTATTTTTATTGCATTTTTACGAGAATTTCGGAGATGGGGATGATTAGAGCACTTTAAGAGGCAGTAGCACATCATTAGACCCGTTTCTTAGCAATTGCTGAAAAACATGAGTTGTTATGATTTCAACCTTATGCTCATGCGCGATTTTGACGAAAACCTTAGTGGTAGTTCCCATGGCCACAACTAACTCGTACAGAAAATCTGAACATCGTAAGTCATTTTATTTTAGGAGTTTATCTGAACACGTACACACACAGACAGACATTTTTTCTATACCACTTTTTATTAAATCAGGATGTTCCAAAACGTGGAGAAACATTTAACTGAAAACAATACTTTTATTATCCTACTAGCTAAATACCCGTGCTTCGCTACGAAATTTTACCATGTGCCATATTTTAGCTAGCTATGAGGCCTCACGTTGCGGAAATCTGTCATTCGTGTATAAGACCCAGTTTTTGGCGCTTCGCTCGCAGGAAGGTTCATCGCTAGGCAAAATCGAGCTCGCTTCGTTCGGTGAAAAGTTCATGAACACATAAACACAGGCTTATTTCACTCGTTAAAAGGTTCATTGCTATGAAAGCACAGGCTCGCTTCGCTCGTTAAAAGGTACATTGCTGCGTAAGCATAAGCTTGTTTCACTCACTAAAATCTAATTGCTACGTAAAGCCTTAATATTGGACGCCTCTCCCAAGTCAAGAAAAAAAAATGCCCCGTTAATACAATAATACAACACCCATTTAAAATTATTTTAACACGTGTTTGTGGAAAGCAAAATTAGAGGCTAAAACTACTTATTCACTTACTTTCAGAGATCTTGGTCTGAGTCGCTTTTTGTGAAAAAATTAATTGAAAAACAAATTAAAATTTTAACATTCTTTTTGTCAGTCCAATTAGAAGGCCAAAACTACTTGTGTCGAAAATTAACAGAAATGTAGCCCAATTACAAATCTTTTTTTAAATATTTTTTAATTACAACTATTTATGGTGAAAATTTCAAAGCTGTAGCCCTATTTGAAATCATTTTGTAATATATATATTAATTAATTAAAAAAATTAACTGATAACGAACTAAACAAAACTTTAAAATTCTGTTTTTCTTAAGTCCAATTAGAAGGCCAAAACTACTTATGTTGAAAATTTTAGAGCTGTAGCCCTATTAGAAATCGTTTTGTAAAATATTAATTAATTAAAAAAATTAATTAAAAAGAAACTAAATAAAAATTTGAAATTCTGTTTTTTGAAAGTCCAATTAGAAGGTCATAACTACTAATGTTAAAAATTTCAGAGCTGTAGCCCTATCAGTAGTCGTTTTGTAAAATGTTTATTAATTAATTTAAAAAAATTAATTTAAAAAAAAAAAATTAAAATTCTTTTTTTTAAGTCCAATTAAAAGACCAAAACTACTTATGTTTAAAATTTCAGAGCTGTAGCCCTATTAGATATCGTTTAGTAACATATTTATTAATTAAAAAAGAACTAATAAAAATTTTAACATTCTGTTTGTGATGTATACAATTAGAAGGCCAAAACTACTTATGTTGAAAATGTCAGAAAATGTAGCCCTATTAGTAGTCGTTTTGTAAAACGTTTATCAATTAATTAAAAAAATAAATTAAAAAAGAACAAAATAAAAATTTTAAATTCTGTTTTTAAAAAGTCCAATTAAAAGGCCAAAACTACTTATGTTGCAAATTTCAGAGCTGTAGCCCGATTAATAATCGTTTTGTAAAATGTTTATTAATTAAAAAAGAACAAAATACAAATTTAAAAATCTGTTTTTCAAAAGTACGATTAAAAGGCCAAAACTACTTATGTTGAAAATTTCAGAGCTGTAGACCTATTAGATATCGTTTTATAACATATTTATTAATTAATTAAAAAAATTAATTAAAAAAGAACTAATTAAAATTTTAACATTCTGTTTGTGATATATACAATTAGAAGGCCAAAACTACTTATGCTGAAAATTTCAGAGCTCTGCTCCAATCTTAAGTAGCTTTCTATAGATCCACAGAGCCACAGACAGACAGACACACAGCTTGTTTTATTATTATAGATGTAAACATATCGGCAATTGATTTCGATAACATATTGGGATTATCATTGGGTAGCCCATCCGCGTACGACTCATCAAGTGGATAGAAAGTTCTTAATTATTGTAAAAAATATGCTTGGATTTTTCACGATAGAGAAAGTTATCATTTGAAGTTTTTATGCAAATAGTCCTACAAATAATATTACAAATATCACACAAATTCAATAATTTGCGTATGAGGAAATTGTGCTGATTGGAATAAATTAAATTAAATCACAAAGTGAAGAAAAAACATGTTTTCGTTCGTTCGTTTGTCTCTTTCGGACAAATCGGAGGGCTGACAAACCTAGTTGTCGTCATTCTATCGAACTAAAGCTTGGTACAGACTCGATGTCGATGAAAATGCATTCTATTGTTTTTGGGTCGGACACGAAAAAAGACTGTTTTTACAAATGCTTCTATTACCAGTTCTGAGGACTAATTAATCCACACGCCTTCATCCAAGCGATCTGAAACTTGTCGAATAGATTCGTTTTCGATGAGAATACATTTTATTAATTTTTGAGGGCTGACACTAAATGGTCGCTCCTATCAACACTTACGAGGACTTATTAACGGCAAGTGGGTTACACTTACCGTCATCCTATCAATCTGAAACATGACAGATAAACTTGTTAGCAATGACAATGCTCTGTATCAATAGTTAAGGGCTATCCCTAAAAGGATGCTTTTACTCATGTTTCTATTAACGTTTCGGTAGACTAAATTATCCATTTTTCGTCGTCATCCAATTTAGCTTGAACTTTCCAGATAGATTCGTTGTCGATGGCAATTCATTCCATCAAGTTTATGGGGCAATAAAGAGAGTCCATGGCACAGAATCGATTGCATTCTTCGTAGTGGTTCAAAAACTACGAAAAGTCAAATTGAGCTCAAAATCACTTAAATAAGTTGCAATTGCACTTAAAAAATTGCCAATGCAAATAAAGAATTTATATTAAAAACTTTGATTCCATTTTTTAATTTAATTTTTTTTTTTAATCTTATTTCTTCTTCAGCCATTTTGTTCAGGAACTTCGTTAGAGGTCACTTGAAAACATCTAAAAGAATCCAACTAGAATAATTTTGATCTTAATCGTTAGATATTCCTTAAAAAAACTAAATTTTTCAACGGCCTTTCTCCACTTGCGTTGTTTTAACAAAAGTCTTACTGCTAAGTCTTGTCTTATCAGACGTCTTGTAGGTCTGACTTGCTCTACAAATTTGAATATCGTTACATTATCGTTATGTAACTACCCACATATATTCACAGACAAAACATACTAAGTCAAACCCCATTAATGCGAAATCGCTTAACATGAAATCCCGTTTAACGCGAAGTATAAGCAGCTCCCTGTACTTAAAACGTAATGTTAATTTATTCGTTTAACAGGAAATTCGGTTAACGCGAAGTATAAGCAGCTCCCTGTACTTAAAACGTAATGTTAATTTATTCGTTTAATAGGAAATTCGGTTAACGCGAACATCGACTTCGATGTTCGCGTTAACGGGGTTTGACTACTTAGTACCTTTCAAAACATGGCGGTAATTAGATGTACAATAGATAAACAGTCTGAACGACAGCTAAATCTCTTTGGTTCTAAAAGCCGTACGATAAGGCATTTTGCAAAAGTTTGTCTCGTATATAGTTTGATATAAAAATGAGAATCTTAAAGGGGAGGGGGGTATCTTCTAATTAAATATTGCAAAATATCTGAAAACTACATTTCAAACCCCCGATATTTTACAACGCTATAGAATTAGAATACATTATATACCTTAATTCTACAGTTTCGCGCGAGAATGGATGAAACACACATTGTGATTGTGAAAATTCGAATTCGTTGTTAAAGGTGTGTTGTGATTGAACACAAGCATATCATAAATGTTGCCATTCAATGCAAACACACTCATATTATTCTCCCACACTTCAGGTTTATTCCACACTTCAGGTTTATTCCACACTTCAGGTTTATTACCGTCTTTTTACGTTGTTCCTAGCAGTTTGGAAACCAAAAGTAATATTAGAATGGGGAACAAATTGTGAATCTAATGGAGGCAAATAATTATATTTATGAAGTTCTGAACAAATGAATTTGATAATTCAATGAATTATCAAATTTAAAAAAACAAAAACAGTTTTAAAAAATCTGCATGTTATCTATGTTTGAGCAAGAATTAAAACAATAATTAATAAAATAGATTGACCATTTAATCATTTTTGCCTAGAAATTCGATATTTTGACGATCATAATTCAATCACAACTCATTAAAATATCAAAAAATATTCCGACTTTTTTTTTTTTAGGCTCGAACCAAATGTGAGCAATATTATTAACCTATTTAACATTGAGAAATATTCAATTTTCTTCCTAGTACATATTTAATTAATAATTTATGAGTTTTGCTTTGAGTTTTTGATAATGAAAATTAAACTATTTTTACTAAGAATTTATTTATAAATAAGTATTATATTTAAATATTTTATTTAGGTGCAATAATTTAATTTTAACGATCATAATTCAATCACAACTCATTAAAATATCACAAAATATTCCGACTTTTTTTTTAGGCTCGAGCCAAATGTGAGCAATATTATTAACCTATTTAACATTGAGAAATATTCAATTTTCTTCCAAGTACATATTTAATTAATAATTTATGAGTTTTGCTTTGAGTTTTTGATAATGAAAATTAAATTATTTTTATTAATGAATTTATTTATAAATAAGTATTACATTTAAATATTTTATTTAAGTGCAATAATTTAATTTTAGACAAAAAATTTGCCGTATTAACCACAACTATATTTTTATGTATAGTTTTTTGAACTGATATTAGGAATAAGTGTTCCAGGTTATTTTAAGTTGCAATTTTACGTTACGATATGCCTATACAGGGTGTCTCTAAACTCATGGTACAAACACTAGGGGGTGATAGAACACATCAAGACGAGTAATAGTAAATAGGAAACCAAGGGTCCCAGACGTATTCCAAAGGAGATAGGCGCCATCAAAGTTTAGGGTCCCAAATTGCAAATGATCATAAAAAAAAGGAAAAATAAGTCGATTTATTTGTGGTTTTCGCTGATATCATTCTTTAAATTCGAATTTTCTTTAAAAAAAAATTTTTAAAGACAAAGTTCTAAAAATGTCGGTAGAGGAAGCTCTAGACTTTGGAGTACCGAAAAAATACTTTTTTACCTGTTTTTTTTTTTAACTGTTTTAAATGTTTGCTAAAGCTCAGACCGTAACTTAAATTTTTAGCTCATAATTGGAATCATCGGCAGCGGTTACTGGACGAAAAACATAAAAATGTGATATGGGGAAGAAGAGGAACACGTATGCAAATTTTCGCTAACATAAAAGCCACTGATTCGAGTGCGCAACTAGTGTTGTATAAAACTGGAAACTGTTCACAGCAGCGGTCTTCATTTGCTCTACGAATAGCCTATGAGATGGATGCGTCCTCTAATCAGGAGAAGGTCGAGATGCATTACATGTACGGAGCTGCACACGGCAATGCAAGGGAATCTCAAATATTATACCGAGAGCATTTTCCAACCAGAAGAGTCCCTGATGTGAGGACATTTCAAAGACTGCATCAACAACTGTGCGAAAGGGGTTCCTTTGCAAGTTGCATGCAGGATACCGGACGTTCCAGGAGTGTAAAAACGCCATCCTTTACGGAGGAAATTTTGATCGTATCAGCGAGATGCCAGAATCTAGCACTTGGGAACTATCCAGAGCCGTTAACGTTTCCCATCATACAGTGTGGCGAGTTCTGAGAGATGAAGAAATGCATCCGTACCATGCGCAGAGAGTTCAAGGCCTGGAACCAGCGGATTACCAGACACGTGTCAATTTTGCTACTTGGTTTCTCCAACAGACGGCTGTGGACCCTGATTTTTGTGCACATGTGTTGTTCACGGACGAATGCACATTCTCACGCTAAGGTATTTTGAATATCCACAATTATCATGTGTGGGCAAATGAAAACCCACACACAATACGTCTACGTTCGTTTCAGCGACGTTTCGCGGTCAATACTTGGGCCGGAATCGTTCAAGATCATTTAAATGAGCCATACCTACTGCCAACAAGACTGGATGGAGATTCATATCTTGTGTTTCTACAAGAGGTGTTGCCAGAACTATAAAATCATGTTCCAACACTCATCAAACAAAGCATGTGGTTCCAACACGACAGGGCACCAGCCCATTACAGAGTGGGTGTCCGTAACGCCCTGAATATTACGTATCCGGGGCGATGGATAGGTCGTGGAGGTCCAATCAACTGGCCGGCTCGTTCACCCGATTTGTCATGTCTTGACTTTTTCTTGTGGGGTCATCTGAAGAGCCTAATCTACGAAGATGGTCACGTAGATTCAGCTGAAGACCTTATTGCTCAGATATCAGTAGCTGCGGCTACCATAAGAAAGATGTCTTGTGTTTTCGCCTATGTACGGAGGTTGATCCATCGACGGCTTGAAGCCTGCGTTCTTGTTGGAGGCCGCAATTTTGAACAATTACTGTGATGGAGTACCTCTTGTTGTTTATTTTCATTTTGTTGAAACAAGTATTTTTCTTCCTTTTGTTGGTTTCTTTTCATTTCATCTCTGTCTGTCTTGTTTTCCATTATTTTGTTATTATTTTACTCATTACACACAGTCGTTTAAAATTAATAAATGAATGCATTAATTAATGAATGTTGTTTGTTTTGATGTGTACTATCACCCCTTAAAGTTTGCTTCATCACTTATTATTTTGCTCATTACATACGATCGTTTAAAATTCAACCCCCTCAACACAGTTAAATTTGCTCCACTTAACCGCTGCCGATGATTCCAATTATGAGCTCAAAATTTAAGTTAAAGTCTGAGCTTTAGCAAACATTCAAAACAGTTTAAAAAAACGGCAAAAAAAGTAGTTTTTCGGTACTCCAAAGTCTAGAGCGCCCTCTACCGACATTTTTAGAACTTTGTCTTTAAAAAAATTTTTAAAGAAAATACTAATTTAAAGAATGATTTCAGCGAAAACTGCAAATAAATCGACTTATTTTTCCCTTTTTTATGATCATTTGCAATTGGGGACTCTAAACTTTGATGGCGCCTATCTCCTTTGGAATACGTCTGGGACCCTTGGTTTCCTATTTACTATTACTCGTCTTGATGTGTTCTATCACCCCCTAGCGTTTGTACCATGAGTTTAGAGATATATTTCAGTAGCGTGAGATACGAGTTATTCCTTCATCTGCTTTCAGGTGTGGCGACATCAAATAACAGATAAAACTTCTGTGCACTGGAGGCACAGAGGTAACGCATCTGTCTCGAGACGCAATGGTCCCTGGTTCGAGCCTCGTCGCCCTTGAAAGCTTGCTAACGCTTTATTGGTGACTGGACTAAAAACGAATCATGCTGCCATCTATCGGCGCTTCTGAAAATGAGACACTTCATCGTAACAAGCGCTCTGTCAAAAATTTCTACCATTAACAGCCCTGTAACGATAAATTACGAGCGAATGGCACAAGAACAAGCAGCTGATGGCGAATTGAAGGAATACATTCAGCAACCTGAGAAGACCAGCTTGAAGTTTCAACCGATGCACTTTGAAGGAGCGACACTACAATGTGATGTCTCAACAGGAGTATTGCGACCTTTCGTTCCGAAAAACTTCCGAAGAATGGTTTTCAACGAATTTCACAATATATCTCACCCTGGGATTCAAGCGACACACAAACTGTTAAAAACAAGATTTGTCTGGCCTTCGATGAGGAAAGACACAACATCATGGGCTCGATCCTGTCTAAAATACCAAAAGAACAAAGTTGCAAGGCATATTACTACCCCCCTTGCATCATATCAACTACCATCTGCAAGGTTCGAGTATATTCATTTAGATATAGTAGGAAGACTCCCACAAGTAAGAGGATTTTCATACTGTCTGACTTGTATTGACCGTTTCTCAAGGTGGCCAGAAGCGTGCCCTTTGGTAGACATTACCTCAGAAATTGTAGCACGTACACTGTACGAAAACTGGGTTAGCCGTTTCGGAACACCCTTGACGATAACAACGGACCAAAGCAGACAATTCGAATCTACACTCTTTAAATCCCTAGCTACCTTGATGGGATCCGAGAAGACCAGATCCTCTCCCTACAGACCATCCTCTAATGGAATAATTGAAAGAATCCACCGCAACCTAAAAGCTTCAATAAAGTGCTCTGAAAAAGGTTGGGTTGATGCTCTACCTACTATTCTATTATGATGGAGGGTTACCATAAAAAAAGATTTGGACGCTACCCCAGCGAAAATGTTATATGGCACAAACATTCGCTTACCAGGAGAATTCTTCTCGCCCAGTACAGAAAAGCTAGACCCAATAACGTTTGTTGGAAAATTACAGAGTGTCATGGCCAGCATACGACCTGTCCCAACTTCATCACACTCACGTAAGAAAATTTTTATTCATAAGGAGTTGAAGAACTGTAATTATGTTTTCGTTCGCCACGATGGAGTTCAACCCCATTATCAAGGGCCGTTTAAAGTATTGTCCAAGTCAGACAAGCTATTTAAGTTGTTAATCCACAACAAACCCACGTTAATAAGTACGGATAGAATCAAACCAGCATTTGTGCCCCTGGATAAACAAGCCGATTCCGCGACCAGCGAAATACCAATGCTTGTTACCAGGGCTGGAAGGCAAGTCAAGTTCCGTGTTAACCCAACAAATCTACGTTAACACTGGAGGAGGAGTAATGTAGAGGCCACATCACTTACCAGTTTCATCACAGCCTGACGCAGGTTAATGTGGTTCACTGCACGCGATGAAATCAGCTGATATACAAATGGCCTTCATGCATATATTCGGAGCTAACCAAACAACTTAAGAAGACGAATTCGAGGATCACGAGGAATGAACTCGAGACTTGCTGTTTTCCATGAATACTTTCTCGGTTCTTAAAAAAATGATAGCTGCGTATAATCGTTTCTAATAAAAATATTTTAAACAACGAATTCTTTTTCATTTAAGCTTTTTTTATTGATTTAAAACTGAGCCGCCAACTAGGTGGCCAGACAGGCATTAATGGGGAAAGTGTGTTGAAACAAAATTGTTTGATTTAATTTTAAAGACAAGGGAAAGTTTTGCTTTTCTAAGTTGCGTTTAGAGGGAAAGTTATTTCACCTTCATCATTAAAAAATTTTTAAACATCAAAATATCCAATAAACGTAATTGCAATTCCCTTCACCACTCTTTGGTTGGTTGTTTTCAGATTATCTGGCGCCGTCAGCAACACGAGGGCTATAATGCGCCGAAACATTCGTCATTAGACAAGCCAACATACATTTACAAACACCCATGCCAACACGGGACTCGAACCCGCAACCTCGCGGTCTAGAAGTTAGCACGCTAACCACTATACCGTTTGGTCGGCTTCACCACTCTTTGAATCCTAGAACAGGGTTTCTACAGATTTTTTGAAAACAAATTCAAGGACTTTTTAAGGACTTTTCAAGAACCTTCCAAACAAAAAATAAGGACCTTAAAATTAAATTTAAAAAAATCTTTAAAAAAATTATAATGATCGACGACAGAAATATAGCATATAATTTGTGAAAAATATTGCATTTTAATTCTTACTTAACATACTTGACAAAAAGTTCATTATAACTTTAAACTTTTAAGAAAATAGAAAAAATTTGATTGGAGCATTCAGTATCATTTAGATTCGAAGACGTCATTTTCATTAAAATTTAATCATTTTGTCAGTTACATCAAATACCAACAACTTTAGTTACTGTACATTATACAACGACAATTTTACTGAATTGTGTTTCACAGGACGATTTCAGTTTCTGAACTTTTTTAATTACGCAAAACGGGTTAAATCTTAGATGGGTAAATCACATCTAAATAATTTGTTAATCACTGATTAACTGAAATGCATCCAGTAACCACGGAGCTGATCGGGTTAAAAGTGCAAATTTGGTCACAATAGTCTTTATAACGATAAGTATTATTAGTTTCTAACCTTGCTTGACAATAAGGGTTCGAGAGTGGAACTTATGTTCCATGGTGTGTTTGAAAATCAATAATCCCAATATATATTACCTTTCTAACATTCTCAATGCTAAGTTATTTTTGAATTTAGAAATCTAAACTAGTAGGATATACTACCCTTATTACTACAAAAACTTTTCAATAAATGCAATTGCTTAGATTGAATAGTTAACCTCTCATCATGTGATGTACAGCTTACCAATGTAAAAAAAAAATCTTCCCTAAAGCCAACCTCATCTGATCTAGACGGTATAAAGTTGGAATCCTCACATTTTACCTTCCGTTACTCACGCGCACCTCACAGGGGCATCTCTATAGTTTTTTCCTCCTCTGCCTTTATTTTTATAGAATTACTTGTGATACGATTTTTTAATAAATTTTAATATTTAAATAGATTGTTTAATACTTTATATCTACAATGAATCTTAAATCGGTAACAATCAACTATTTAAACTAGAATAAATTTCATTTGGCTTTCAAAAAACCGGAAACACCTCATAGGTGCAACGCGACTAACCATGTCGGAAAGCGGAACGCAACTAACGGAAGGTTAAAATCATGCATTCATAAGTCTGAAGTATCACATCATTGCTAAATAAGAAAACATCCTGAAATGATTGGTTGGTTATTTTCAGATTACCTGGCGCTGTCAGCAACACGAGGGCTATAATGCGCCGAAACATTCGTCATTAGACAAGCCAACATACATTTACAAACACCCATGCCTAACATGGGACTCGGAACCCGCAACCTCGCGGTCTAGAAGCTTGCACGCTAACCACTGTACCGTTTAGTCGGCCATCCTGAAATGAAAATACTTCTAGTATATCGTAAAAATAATTGTATTTGAATGTAGTTTCCACATTTCTTTTTAATCGTTCTGTACCTTGAAGCAAAAATTACCAATGTTTAAAAAAATAAACTTATTAAAATGTTAAGTATATAAGTAGGGATATCTTTCTTTACATTATTAATGGTTAGAAAACAGCAAAGTTAAGTGTATTTTAAATAGATGCATCACTTTACGATATTATGCGAACTATTAAGCAATAAAGCTGAAGTGGCTGGGCTAAGAAGGAATTGAATGGTTGAGCGTACAAACAAACCAACCTTAAAGGCAAAGAAAGGGGCAGTATATAAGAGATAATAAAAATATCCAAATCACAATTGCAAGTGATTCAAAATTTAATTCCATGTCAAGTAATTTGAGGCGATCCTTTATACAGAAGGTCTGTAAAAGCTGCGACAAAATCACATTGTCGAGGGTTTTCTGCTACGAGGAACCATTAAGCATTGAAAACAATCACAAACAAATTACTAAATAAAAATATATTTCCCAACTTTGCAGAAAGATAATGCGTTGCAAGTAAAAACAAATATATCATGAACTTTTACAATATTTAACTTGAACAACTTCGTTACTTTACTAAACGACAATCTTAGCACAATAACGCCAACCAGGGGGGTTCCGTGGAAAGGGGGGGGGGGATAAACCCTAACACTTTTAGCATGCGAAACCATCACAGCGCAAACCTAACAACCATCAAATAGGCAGCTTATCCACAAATTTCAAAAAATTGCAGTAGTGTATGGTTTGCTTGTACGCTTGAAATTAATACCCTACATAACCACTGGATTAAACAAGATCGTAATGAATCTCATTTTGTAATTGAAATATGGGAAACATGGTTAGTTAGTTTGTGCGCTGAACGACATCTTTATGCACAATAACGGTTTATCAGGGCGGATATACAACTTAGGTGGATTCCGAACCACAACGAACATACGCGCCCAACCCAGGATTCGAATCCGGCATCTTTGTCATGCGAGGTTAGACAGCTAACCAAACAGCCATCAGAAGGGTTGGTTGGTTGGTTGGTTGTTTTCAGATTATCTGGCGCCGTCAGCAACACGGGGGCTATAATGCGCCGAAACATTCGTCATTAGATAAGCCAACATACATTTACAAACACCCATGCCTTACACGGGACTCGAACCCGCAACCTCGCGGTCTAGAAGCTAGCACGCCATCAGAAGGGATAAATACGATTTGGATAAGCTATATAAATCGGTTGACTATGGTATGGTGTATTCTCGTCACCTGAAATGTTAAAAAAATATCGTTACTATTAAAAATTGTAGAACCCAGTTGCATTAAGCATTGTAATTGTGAGACAACTTTCCATTTAAAAGACAGTCTCTATCTCGCTATCAAGGTAGAAACTTCGGGTCAAATCCTTAATTTTCAATCATTCCCCTGAGCATTTGAATTGACTCTCCGTGAAACTCATCCGATCATACAATTTAGCGCAGTATGGCCCTCGTGTTGCCCTTGCGCCGTTAAACTTAAACCAACCAACCCAATCATACAATCTTCCCCGCCCATATAAACTCTTTAAGTGCCATGAATATTTGAATGCAGGTTAATTTTTCAACTATTATTTCACACAAAAAAAAAAAAAAAAAAAAATCATTAAATAACACCTCGATTAAAAAAAAAAAAAAAGATTTTACTGACAACTAACCCTAATACTAAGTTTCATCAACGATAAAAGAATACTAAACCAACAACTGTAGAATTTAGTGTAATTTTACGTCAAAAGCAGAAATACCAATACGATCAAATGACTTCTGTTCACATTAGTTAAGACAGGAACAAACACCTTATTTTCTCCAATTCAGTTTTCAAACCATATTTGAAGTTTAAAATAAGATGGCAATAAAATAACTTATGAAAACAAAGTTTGCATTATAAATCCTTTATATGCATTGTCAATTTTTATATTCGTTAACACAGGCGCCGATTCTCTAAGCAGCGTGTGCTTGGTATTTCCATCGAATTTTAAATATCAAAAGCTCTTCTATCAGCAAAATGTGCAGCAAACTAAGTTAAAATTTATTTATTAAAAATGAACGTACATTTATGCTTGCATATCCAAATATCACTTATTTATTCTTATTAAAGTAATTTTTTATTTATTAAAAAAAAAAAAAAAAAAACGGCCACAGGAAAGAGTTTCAACAATGGTCGGTTCAATGCTTTTTTTTTTTTTAATACGATTGGGTAATGACAAGTTGGTTTATTTTTATTCCGTAAAAGCAACCTTTTAATGACAGTTACAACCGCAAAATTTAATAGAATGCATCGTCATTGACATCATCTGCTAAGTTTCTGCCCGATTGGATGACAGCAATCGGGTTAATTAGGCATCCGCAGATTTGACCTCCATTGACAAACCCACAAAATCGAAGTTAAAATGAAGGACTTAAAAATAAAAATTAAAAGTCGGAAACTTGGATGCATAGCAGCAAGAATCCCGATATGGTTAGTGGTGCAAAAAATTATAAATAAAGTAAAAAATACGAAATCAGTGAGTACTTACAAAAAAGATCCTAATGCAATTGTTTTAACGCTTCACCTTTTATAATTCGTATTGTCCGAACAACCGCATTGGAACGATGTTACTGTTTCATGTTGCAGAAATATTTTGAATTATTAGTTTTTTGTTTTAATTTTGGCAGATCTATATTTTTGTACGCTGAACGCGGCTGCAACAAGAAAAAAAGTTTCAACAAATCGAAATTTAAGTAGACAATGGTGACTTTCACTTACCAGCATGCAAAACCCCTTAGAGTTTATGAAATAAATGTCATATACATTATGACATCACTCCCCTCCTTTCAATTTTTAAAAATTACCAGAAGGAGCGGTTGAACAAAATCAGAGATTTAAAAAAAATTTAAAACTTCACCAATAATACCCTCGGCCTGTAAATAAAAGATAGTTAAATAAAATAATGCAGTTCAAATCATATAAGAATTCAATAACATGTTATAATTCCTGAAAAAGAAAAAGTTTATAATTGCAGTGGCAAATGAGTGAACTGTCCATGTTATAGTCTCCAATAATGTAGATATCAAAGTAAAGCTTTTCAGTCTTTGAGAATGAAAGTTCTGTAACGTAAGCATAGTCTCTTGCGTTAACACTTAATTGACAGTTTTTGTTTTTAATTACAAAATTCTTATCTTGTAAAAAGTTAATTAATACTCAAGAAGTTCAGTATGGATTTTCGATATGATAGATGGGATAAGCCCTCTTTGAAAATCAGTGTTCCGGTTGAAACCACACCAGTTAACTTACGGCTGTGAATGTCACGTGTGTTTGTTGACAAACGCAGCATCACGTTCAATGTTTGGTCAGTGTGAAGCCAGGGTCCTCCCATCTGCTCAGCATATGAATGTTACAGTGTTCCATTCTTGTTTGGCATTAGCACTGCATTCTACATGCAGAAGAACAACTTTCCTCGTCTTGCTTCCGAAAATAGGCTCCTCCTTTTCAATTCGGCGAAATGTAATAGTGGCTTGTTGGTTTGGCTCTACAAGAAAAGACTCCTCCCTTTGTCGACAGTGAAGTGTAGTGGTGACTTGTTGTACCGGAATTTGAGTAGGCTCCTCCTTTACATAAACTTTCCATACGGTTGAATCGGGTTACCATGGAAACTAAGTTGCGGCTCTCCTCCCTCTCAGCGGACACCAAGAAATCAGCGTGATGAAATATCGTTACGGGCGTGACTTCGTTTTGATATACCAGTCGGATTCATGTTGATGATAATCGTTGACAACTTGCTTCTCACAATCTTTGTCGTCTTAACCATCGTCTGCTGAAACATCTCTCCTAGAAATCTCCCTTCGTTGCTCCAAGGGCCCGTCCTGCAATTGTATTTTCTTTCTGGATTTCTGCCAAGACTCCCGCTCGTCCCACACTTGTAAAACTCCAAATTGCGGCTTGATTCCGTCCAGCAGACCTTAGTCGCCATCTGAAGCTTTGTTTTGGAATCCAAAAAATTGCGCACTTTTCTTTCATCCATTGGTGTTTTGGCGAACTGGAGACAGTCAGGTTTTTTTGCCCCTGCAAGAAATTCACACAATCCCAAGCCAAACCCAAAATCGACCAGATACCAAAAAAATTAATAGAATTTAACTCAACTTAAAATATCAACTACCAAAGTGAAAAATTCAATTTTAATGCAAAAATTCACGTGTTTCAGTTTTCTCAAATCTCTTATACCATATAAAATGTGGGTATAAGCAAAACCGTCCCTGTCAAATAAGCTTCCAATCTGCAAGTCCCTTAACTTCAAAAAATAATTCAACTCCCATTAAATAAAATAAAACCTTTAAGCCATGTCAAACTTCCAATCTTAGAGCCCTTACTAACCCGAATGCAACAAATCACTGTGAAATTTCCTATCAACTTTTCCTTTATAAAACAAACCCATTACTTCGTTACAAAAGTCGAACATTGATTAAACCTCAAATGCCCCTTTAATTAAAATATCACCATCCCTAATTGTATTCTCAATAGATCTCAATACATGAATGTCAACATCATTCCACAGTCCCAAACAACACTCTGCTTTGCATCAACCGAAAAAATAAACTCCAGTACACTCTTTCTGTACCGAAATATTTTCGTTTCCAGAACCAACCAACAGAATAAGAAAGAAAAAAAAACACCCGCGACCTTTCTCTTCAATTTAGCAAGCCACTGAGCTTGAAATCACGTGACACCACACAGCACATCGTTCCGGTTTTGTAAGGGGAGAAAAGAGTGGGGCTTGCTTTCATTGTGAAAGACCCCTTTCTTAAACTGGTTTGAACAAGCTTCCCTCCATGAGAATCGCCTACCCCCAAAATTTATGACCGCCACCTGTAAACTTGGACGCCTGTGAGCTTATCTTGACCGTGTCATTGTCCAACAAAAGAGAAACTCTCAGTTTGACTTTAATGTTCTTTTCCCATCAGAGCCCCCTCTCGCTTCCATGGCCCTGCCCTATTCCTTCTATTGTATCGTGCATTTTTATTGCCTTTTATGAAAGTCATATCGTGGCAAATTCACACGGTCCGTTTCCAAAAACTTTTCCAATCTGTCGTCAGCGAGTTTAAGTAAACTAATGTGCCTTTTTTTGACAACGGTGGGATCTTCAATTAATTGAATAACCATTAGATTGTTAGATAGTTTGTCTTTTATTCGGTATGGTCCTTCAAAACCCTTAGAAAAAATACCTTGCTTCTTGGCATAAACAGTGTGCCCAATACTTAAATTTCTTTGGACGGATTTTTTTAAAGCCAAATCAGATTGTCTTATCTGTGCTTTCCTCATATTTTGAGTTGCCTGAGACTTAATTTCCCTCATTCTCTGCAAAGATTTATGAACAAAATTATCGTAACCTAATTTATATATGGGATCCGTATCATTTTCCGTTAGATTTTCACAAATCGGAGCTAATTTTCTACCAAAAAACAACAAACTTGGAGTATAAGAAGTGGAAGAATGAATACTATTGTTATAAAAACTCTTATGAATGTTGAGTGCAAATTATAAATCCCTACTAACATCTGAAAGAGCATAAATATAATTTTTTTTTTTTTTTTTTTTCGTTTTTTGTGCTTCGCTGGTTTTTTTTTACTCGCCTGGTACTGCAGAGCCTTGCCTGCCTGCTTCGTGTATTGACACCGCTTGTATTGATCTTTTTCTTCCCTCTATACATTAGCAAAAAAAAAATTCTTTCCCTTAGATATTCCTACTCGAAAAAAAATAGATGGATCTGTCATCAATCAAACACATCCTGTTTTCAAAGATCGAAATCCTGGTCACGGCACCAAATATGCCGTAAGGCCCAAGGGCCTATTAGATCGTATAGTGAAGCACAATGGAAATGCATGCAAATAGCAAAGAACCACAGAGATGTGCTCGATAGATAACGCAACCATTTATTAATACAATGCAAAACATTAAGAAATAAGCAAGCAATTTAAGCATACAATTAAATAGTTATTTAACTTCCTCAAAACCTAGCACAAAGCCGGTTGAAATCCTAATAAAAGTAAATATCTGGCCGAGGGTAAGTAAGGAAAGTGTAAAAGACTCACAGTTTGCTGTCTGGGCTAGGGATACCTCTGTCAGAGGCGCACATCGTCAGGGGCGTATATCGGCTTGTCAGCGGACTGTATCAGCGTTACCTCCGGTCCTTTCTCCGGTCTCCTTCGTCTTTTTGGTTTGTCACCGTTAGTCCACCTTAACATCCAGCCACCATCCTGCTCACTTTCATCATCCCTTCTCTCTCCCCCGTGACCCGTGCTTTGCACCCCCCCCCCTAACAGGGACCGCTCCCCCCTACCAAGGCCCTCTTATTTGCTGTGAGTCCAGCGACGTGCGAGTCCTACATTGGTGCATTTCCCCAACAAACAGATATTGGTTAACTTGAAGCGTGAGAAAAATCCGCCTCCTTGATTTAGAAAAATGTGTAACATACACAAATAATTGAAGGGGATGTGTAGAGTTTGCCTAATGCAAAACCCCTTAGAGTTTATGAAATAAATGTCATATACATTATGACACCATGAAATCATTTACAAGGGCAGAAGGCTCATACATTGTAATGTTCAAAATAGACATGCCCAGGAAAAACAGTTTAATAGATGCTTCCTTTCATCATGAATAATTTATTACTATGATGATCCTCATAATTCAGAATTACATTATTTATTATAAATACGTTTCAACTACGGAAAGAGAAAATAAAGGGAAATAAATTAGGAATTTTTTTTTATTTTTTTTTATTTTTTATTTAGGAGATCATGATTTTTTTTCTATGGAAGTTTCTGAAATACACAAGCAAAGAAAGAAAAAAGGAAAAACAAGTGTTCTTTCAAGAACTTTTCAAGAGCCCTCAAAAATTAAAAAACTTTCAAGAACCTTCAGGTTAAAAATAAGGAGTTTTCAAGAACTTTTCAAAGGCCCTTGGAGACATAAAGTAAAAATAAGGAGTTCTTAAGGACTTTCAAGAACTGTACGAACCCTGTAGAATTAAAAGAACGCATATATTTATATAGTTTTGTTTGACTAAATAACCTTAATCTATTTTGCGTTGAAATGCTACTTCATACTTATCAGATCGCTTATTTTGCACCAAAAAGTAAAAAATAATAATAATTTAGTACAATTGCGAAAGAATAAAAGATTCAAAACAAATATTTTTTTCTGTCCAAATAATATCTCAAAAATATGTAAAAGCAATATCAGGGTTTACACTCAAATCACAGAATGAAAATCAATGTCTTTTAAGGACCTAAATAATGTTTTTAATGACCTTTGAAAATTTGTTTTCAGGCATCAAGTCTGTATATAAATTATTAATAAAGTGTATTCTACCAAAAAAGTTACAAGTTGGTACATGCATAATACACATATGTCAGAGAATTCCGTTACGGTGCGGATAAGTGGCGGTCACGCGGGGATAGCAAGTCTGAGTTGAATTTTAAAAAATGTGCTGTTGGGTACACAACATCTGCAAAAATTAAGGACTTTTAAAGACCTCTAAGCATTTTCAAGGACTTTTAAACACCTCTAAGCATTTCCAAGTACTTTCAAGGCCTTGAAAACAAGTTCAAAAATATTAAGCACTTTTAATGACTTTCAATGACCGTGGGAACCCTGAATACGAGGACATTCTTCATAACTTTCATGATGATGAAGTGGTACACAAAATAAAAACGTTTCGTTTTGGAACTTAAATATTTACTTTTCAAGACAAGGAGAAATCTCACATAACTAAGCAATTCATGATACTTTGGAGTAAATAATTGAATCTCACTAACGTCATCCAATTAGTAATGTAACTTGAATTACTTATGGCATGCTACAATTACACAGTATACAAGTAACTTATTTATTTTATTTGGCACAAGAAAAACAAAACAAAAACAAATATGATGTTAAATACAATGTTTAGTAATAAAGACATGTCCTTATAATTCTTTAAACATTTAGTAGTATCATCTCAGAGGAAGGTGAGATATTTCAGACGTTAAAATTAATTTTCAATCATTCTTTCTTGCAGTGATAGCAGGAGCACGTTTTAGCAGACTTGAAAAGAAGATCTTTCATACCACCCAAACACATGACTTCGACGAAGACCTAGAACAAAATGAAAAGGAATGATGAACTCGAACATATTTTCTAAAAATTATTAAAATTGTAAAATTATCCGCATTTTTCATAAGGTTAGCAGCTTGATTCTGCGTTATCACTATGCCAAACCACCTAAAATGTTCAAAATATAGATGTTTTAATTCAAATAGCCACTCAAAATTAATGTCAATTAAAAATTTGAAAATATTAATTAAAAATGTAAAAGGTCAAAATTAAAATTTTGAGGGTCTCAAGTCAGCACTTGAAAGTCTTAATTCACAATTTAAAGATTGTATTCAAAAGGTAAATCGATATTAATGACTTATTTAAAAAATTAAAGTTCTTAATTTAAAATCTAAATCGAAGTAATTTCTCATAACAAATCAAAAATGAAGCTATTCAATTCAGAATAATATTGATGAAGATTAAATGTGGAATAACCTTGTTACAATTAAACCAATTTGGTGAATAAATCCTTCTTAAAAACATTATTGAATGTTTTCCAGAATGATTCTTTTTACTGCAACGCTTTTACTTAGCTTTTTTATTTTCTTGCTTTATAACAATTTTGTACTTTAGACAGTTTTTTAAAAGTAATCACCCTAAAAATTAAAAATTCAAGCATTTTTTTTTTTTTTTTTTAATTTTTTTTTTAACACAAAATAAGTTGTTTTTTCAACAAATCGAGTTAATCTTCACTCTTACTCTTTTAATAAAGAACAATTCACAAAATCAAAAGATTTACCACGTGTTCTTCTACTCCTTTACGCACTGAAAATCCTGAATATTAGTTTTTATAATTAACATTAGTGATAAACATATTTTATTTGCAAATAAAACAGACATTGTCAAACAAAATCGACATAAGAATTTGGCAACAAGGGTAAATATTTAACACATAATTTACAAGTAAAAACGACTGTCCTACTTTTTTTCAGCCGTGCATGCTTTGAGAAAAGAATTAGAAAGGGTAGATGTTCTCTGAACAATTATCTAACCTCTGTCTATATCTGTCATGTCCTAATTTTACTATTTCAGAATAAAAATGCTTTTGTTGTTTCATCAGGAAGTTTCATCATATCGTTCATAACATATGTGTTATTTGAAAACCTTAACCCTTCAAAATCGTTATTTAAAGTAATAAAATTGAATGGAAATTTATCTTTAAAAAAAATATCAAACGTCTGTTAGATTTAATGAAAAAATCAAGTTTTGATGTTGTTTTTTTAAATAATAAATATAGAGAGAAAATTTGGACTTAAAACATCGCAAATAGTTTAGTAGTTCGAAAAGAATACTAAACTATTTGTGAAACTTAGCGTCGCGAACGAACTAAACCTATTTTATATTCTACGACTTAATAGCATGTTTCTTAACTGAAGTGGGTAAGTCCAAAAGTGTTTGTTGACTATTTTTAAACAACTTTTTCGTTTCCTCGCTAACTGCATACTAATGAGTACGTCCATAACGCTATAAAGCGTTTTGAAATTTGTTTAAAATTTCAACTAAAATAACTATTTTAGTTTGTGACTAAATTAAATGGAATTTCGTTTCAAAACTTTGCTAACATAGCGCACTTAAATTTGTTTCAAAACAAAGTTGTGTTAAATGTTGTAGATTTTAGATATTTACTAAATAGAAAGGTAGAATAACGAGCTTTTATCCCAGGGCGTATTTATATGGAAAATAATTCCAACACAATAAATCAATCTTAGAGGAATAAATCATACAAAGTATAATTTTGGAAACCAATATATCATTCATTATAATCTGCATAGTAGTTAACTGGGACCTTAAAATGATATGCAAATTTTTATATTAGGAACCTTCTTTTGTCTGATATATGGAAAGATTAAAGATTATTTCCAAGATAAGACACGTTCTGAAACAAGAAATAATACAACGCTGAAATTTAGTTCTATAAATACACATGGGTGTGCAAAATTAAAGGAAAGTCAGTTTTTTCCTAATAACTCAACTTCCTAATAACTAGCGATACTCAAGTAACTCAGTGGAGCAATATACACACGAGAAATTCGAAGCAAAGAAATATTATGTAATATAAGTATAACTAAAACAAAGTCTCAAAACAAAATGCAAAGTGTACAGTGGGAGTATATGTACAAAAATGGAGTACCATTAGTGTGAAATTGTACTGATGCATCCACATCAAAAATCACGCTACTGAAAGAATTGAATTTAAGCGATACTCAAGTAATGTTGAAAACAGGGCTTCTGGGAATATTAACCACTCCGAGCCGAAAGCAGGGCTTCTGAGCCTGATTCCTGGCCGAAACTCGAGCATTGTTCCAAAATGCACGATTTTTTAAAAAATAAACATATTGAAGTCATCGTAAAACATATTTTTCAGCCCTTCGTGCTTTCTTATAAAAAATATATTTCAGTTTAAAACTATGCATCAATACTTCAAAATTTCCAATGTGTTCCTTCTAGTGTGTTTTTTCCAGCATTGGACGAGATTGATCAAGATCCATAACAACAGCCAGTCAATAACGGTCAGCATTGGGATTGGCCATTGTCGAGTGATATTGACTAGCGCATTTGTGCTCATGAGGTATGATCTTCGCTATCATCAGCGTTTACTATGCACTGTTTTCTTACACATAACATGTGATTTTTATGACTTCTAGTAACTAATTGTCTCTCTTCCTGCCTTTAGAACTGTTTTCAAGTAATAAAAAGTACACCGAATCTTTCCGAAACAAAGCGTCTGACACATGTTAGATGAAATTTGGATAAGTGGAACATATAGGAACTATGTTCGTATTTTAAATTGTTTATCCAAAGCAACAATGAGATAAAATATGCCATGAGTATCAATAAACAAGATTTTAAAACTCCCACTCTTTGCTTGTCCCACATTTGAACTATTTGCAAGAGATAGAAAGCTCTTTCCACAATTCATATTTGTAAAAGTGTCCCACACATGTCTGATGAAATGTGAATTCTATGAGTGATCTGGCTTAAGTCGGGACCGCCGCGAAATTAAGTAACTTATTAATGGTTATTTCGGGCCAGGTACAACCAGATGGCGTCTGGCCTCAAGCGATAGATGAAAATGTAAACAAACTATTCTACGAACTCAATTGTATACGCAGAATTCAAATTTGTCAATAGCTAAAATGTTTTCCTTTTTATCCTTTTTTTATTTAATTAACAAGCTGAAATGTGGAAAGGATAATTCTATAAAGGAGTGACTTTCAAATTTGTAAACTTTACAGGTAAGTTGTATCATGTTATAAATGTATTGCTTTCAAACTTTTATAGTGTTCTAAGTTAGCCTTAATTCTGTCATAACTCGAACAATCTCTCATAGAAATTAAAAAAAGTTTTATTTCCTAATTCTATTTTAAATATTCTTTTGAAAATATAATTTTGTAAAATTGAAAAAATGAAATTTTAAGATGTTTGTTTCCTACTGATACAGCTATCATATAAACATTTGGTGATTTTTTAACATCATTAAGAATAATTAGAAAGTAATCTTGCTATTTATCAAGTTGAAATTATCTTTTTTATGGCTATACTCGTAAACAAAACCTGATAATGTTTCATTTCTTAGAACCAAGGAAAGCTACAAGAATATATGATACCGATGGAAGAATTGACCAGTTAAAAGAATATATGATAAAATCTAAAAGAAATGTAAACAAAACAAAAACACACACAAAAAAAAAGACTGGTTGCTGTGTTTTCAAAAATACCCCAATATTTTTTATTACCAGAACATTAAAAAAGTGCCAATAAGTGTTCGACAGAGTATTTCTATAGAGAGAAACCTGTCTCTTTTTTTTTTTTTGGAGAAGGAAAAAAAATTCCCGAATTAAAATGGCTCTTTAAATGCAATGCTAATAAAGATGGTTCATAGTTCAAAAAGAAAATATAATGTTCTCAAGTCGAGCTCATCTGAAAAATAAAAGATGTAGTTCACTACTTTTTATTTCAGTAGTTAGTTGCATTTATTAATGCTGTTTATTTTTTAATTATCAATTTTATGAATACTAAAAAGTTATTTATATAATTTTTTTACCAACATTTATTTGTAAATATATATCAAATATATTCTTAGGGTATACTTTTTAAGATTTCATTTTAACACTTATTTTCATATCAAGGAAGTCTTATTTGTTTGTCCATCTTATGACTGTGTAGTTAGTTCTCTGGCCACGCATGCCAAAGGTGCCGGGTTCGAATCACGGATAAGGCATGAATGTTCATTGTGGTTCGGAATCCGCTTTAAGCTGAAGGTCCCGATCTGATTAGACGTCATTGTACATAAAAAGAGGTCGTTGTGCACATAAACCAACCAACTTATTTGTTTAAAAATGAAAATATGTATTTGAAATAATTTGTCATCTTGAGGAAATACATTTGCTTAAAAATGAAATTTTAGTCAGAATATTAGGTACCAGTGCCTTACAATTTTTAAATTCCTATTATTCAAAGTTGAAATAAAGTTTTTATATTATAATTTAGTATATGAATTTTTGTAATGTTTGTTCTTAAATACATACTGTTTTAATGTATTGCTTGTTATGGCATTGAAATTATTTCATATATGTTAGTATATGAATATATTTCAGAGAATTTTCAATCTGAATAATCTATTATAAAAGGTTTGAATATTATTAATATTCAAAAAAAAAAAATCCATTTATAATTTCAAGAATATGCCGCCATTTTAATTTAAATCCCACTCTCGGTACTTTAACTTTATGAAATTAAATGTTGTACCTAAATATTCTACAATTAAACAACTTAACATATTAAAACAGTTTATAACTCACTACATAATATTTTATTGAAATTACCAGAGATGTTTCATTACATCTGAGGATTACGGACTATGGTAAACAGCCTTCGTGTTTTCATTCATCGCTTAGCGTGACGTCATCAAACTTAGGACCGGGCCCTATACAGAGTAGAGAGTCTGTTGGATTCGCGACGGTCCCGCTTAAGTGTAAGGGCGATGTTCATATTTTTTAACCATTTAACCAAAGCAAAAAGTGGGATAAAATATGCCATAATTATCAATAAACACGATTTAGAAACCAACATTTCACCATTATAGACTTGGATAGATTTAGGTAGCGTAATTGCAGTAAACTAGGGGGGTGGAACATCGCACAACTTTCAATTATACTATATTGCTGATGTAGATTTGTGTAATTTATAATTTTTGTGTTTTCATGAGTCGCTTAGAAAAAATTGCAGTTTGGCGATATTTTTTGTAATAATTCTTATATGGGTCCGGTTTTCACAAAAAAAAAAAAAAAAAAAAAAAAAAATTAAAATTAAAAATCGAAAAAATGGGAATTTTGGCGATATTCTTATCGATAATTCTTATATTATCCATTCTTAATAGTGAAACTGAGCAGAGATAAAAAAAAAGAAAAAAAAAAAAAAAAAAAAAAAAAATGATCTTTTATGAGGTATGCTCAAGGAAAGAGAACTCTGTGTAAAAGGCATTCGTTTTTCATTTTTTACGCCATTAAAGCATTTTTACGGGAATTTCGGTGGTGGGGATGTTTAGAAGACCTTAAGAGGCATTACCACAGCGATTTTGAACAAAATCGTTAGAGCCGTTTTTTTGCAATTACTGAAAAACATGATTTTTTCAATAGCAGCCACTTTACGCGCATGCGCGATTTTGACGAAAACCTTAATGGTAGTTCCTATGGCTACCACCAACCCGCATACCAAATTTGAACATCGTAAATCAATTTCTTCGGGAGTTATGCTGACCACATACACAGAGACAGGCATTTTTTCTAGATCACTTTTTTGAAATCAGAATGTTTCAAAAAATATCAACAACAACAAAATTTTGACCGAATGCTATACTTCCATAACCCCATGTATACATATGGGTAATTGAAAGTAAAAAAGTCTAATTTAATTATCTTCCGTGCTCCTTGGATACTTAATAAAGCAATCCAACATATCGCATCCCAAAACCTAAACTCTTTTCCTCTCAGATCATTATTAGGAGTTACCACATAATATACTGTTTCCACTTTATTGTAGATCCACTCATGAGATTGAAATATTCCTTTCAATAAAAAATATCCGATGCTAAAGAAAGAAGTTTTTGGCGTAATATGTTAGATTGCTATATTGAGTTCCCCATAGACCCAAAGGTTAATGAAAATAATTAAACTATATATTTTTTTTTACTGCAATTACGATTCATAGCCCCAGACAAGCTTATAATGTTAAAATATTGGTTTCTAAAATGTGTTTATTCACATTTATGGCATATTTTATCACACTGTTTATTTGGACAAAAGGTTAAAAAATGTGAGCATCACTCATATACATACGCCAGACCATTCTAATACAAATTTTATCAAGTAAGTATAGACCGCTTCAAGGAGATGAATATTGAAAAAATTCAAACATTTAGAAACTTTTCATCACTTGAAAACAGTTGCTTGAAAACAACTTATGTATTAAAGTGGGAAGATCAATTCAGCCAATAGAGCTTATATTGAACTTTATGTTAATTATGTTATATAAAAATACCGTGTAAAATAAACACTGATGACGGGAGATCATATCTCTAACTAAAGGTCAATTCTTTGAGTTGCGTGATTTTTAATATGAATGCATGTGTACAACTGCCCACTAATGGTTTTCCATTCTTTTGCATATAACCACACTGTGTACTTTGCCTTTCATTTTGTGACTGTGTTGTTTTCCTTATCGATATGTTTGCATAAAGACATCTCTTTCATGCTAATTCCATGTGTCTATGCTGCTCCACTGAGAAGTTATTAGAGGGGAAGTGATATTCTTTTAAAGTTGCACAATATAGTGTATTTAAAAGACATCACATAAAAATCTTCCTAATTTTAACCCATACAATTTATATTCTGGGAAAGCCAAATTAAAAGAAATACTATAAGTTAAGATTCTGTATAATTGCTTCATTTATAGTTAATGCATTTTATTTCATTCAGTTCAAAAACACAGAAATCATTCGTTTAGTGATTACATGTTTGTGTTAATTAAACTTAAAAATTTGCGTAAGAATCCCCTACGCATTCACAGTTTCCTCTGCTTGATCTAACTGTTAAAAACTTTCAGCATTTTTAATCAGTCTTTCTATGTCCTGTCCCTCTTTAAGCTTTTTGTACCATCTTCTCACAAGTAAAATTCTTTTTTTGGTCAAAAAACCTTTCGGTCTGCTTAAATACCATTTATATATTCACTGTTTGTACTTCTCACTAATTTTTATGTTACGTTACTTAATCTCTGATTGCAGATCAAACAGCCAACTATGATGTCAAACACACACATGCATTTTTGTGTTTATCTACAACGATCTGCTTAGGAACTCACAATACCTTCACTGCTTATCTTGCTCTTCCATATCAAGTGAAGCACGATGTATTTAAGGTTTCTGTATTATTCCTTCTCTATCTTAAGTCTCTTTGAACCATTAGGTTAAAAACAAACAAAAATTTTAACTATAGCATTTGACAAATTGATTGCATATTTTGTGATCAAAAAGATGTTTTGCTAATCTTCTACAGCGTACGTAAAAGAACTTTCAATGAATACTTGTGCACATAACAGGGCATTTAAGGAATACATAAATAAATTTTTATATTAAAATAATTTATGTGAGGAAATGTATTAGAATATGTGCCTATGTTTTTTTTAACAATCTATGTTTTTCAGAATCATTCTTCTTTCTACCATTACGGATGTGGACAAAATTAAAATTCCAAAAAGTAATGGAATGCGTAAGTGACAATTACACTCATGAAAATTCAGGAGAATGTGACGAAACTCATTTAGGAAGTCATAATTATTAGCGTATTGCTTCAGGACTCACTTATCGAGAATTTTCCACCTTGTGGTCAATTCAACTATGGTCTCTCACTTTTTGAGGGTCAACAATTTGTTGGATCTTGTCTGACTTCGTCAGACAGGTGGAGGATAAGAAACAACAACAACAGTTTCGAATGTTTAAAAAGCACTTGGAATTTGAATTTCTCAAAACGGTTAACAAATAATATCTTAGCCTCGCATCCAGTGTAATTAGAAGGTAGATAATAGGGATGTAAAAAATGCTTCTGACTGGATCGGTCATGAAATGTGGAAAATCCAATTATCTCTTGCTATAATTTCTGGAAAGCTTGTAAGCGGTTTCCTCTCTGCAAGCAGATGAAGCCAACTTGAATACTACCACCCATCTATGCTACCTAATAAGCTGCCATTTTTACAAACACATTCTATCTAGTTTGAGGGGAAGTTGCTGATATATAGATGCTCAATGGTGAGTATTAAGAGCGAGTCCTAGTAAAGGATCATTCCCTATACTCGCTATGTTACAATCTTCTAGCCCAGTGCATTTAAAAACTACTCTCTATAAAACCTTGAAATTTAGTGACTAGACACGAAAAAGGTCACTTATTGAAATGACGTAAATTATTTTCATTTAATGTCTATCTATTATATAATATGAAAGTTAAAATAGCAAAAGGCAAAAACAGGTGGAGCCACTGCATGTGCATTGACGTAAGGATTACAAAAATAAACTAAAATATAGTAGACGCTATTTTTGAGTTTTTAATTTATATCATTTCATTAAGTGATCCTTTTCGTAACTACTCGCCTAATTTCAAGCGTTAATTCAAAGTAGTTTCTATGCACTGAGTTAGAAGAATGCAACACAGTGAGTGTAGGGAATGATACTTACCTAGGATTTCCTCCTAAAAGTCTCCTTCGGCTTCAACATGCACCATCCAGAAGTTGCAGTAAGAGATCAGAGGGAAAATTGAACTATGAATTAAATGTACATCTGGGAATCACGCGATAGATGTTTATCACGTGACTGAAATGTCATAAGTGACAATGATCATCACTGTAATCACATAAAGTAAAAATTTTAATCAATTGATTTAGTAATTAATACTAGTGATCTTTTCCTGCAAAATTACTACTATAGTCCAGTTCAAAATCCTTCTGCAGAGGACGGACTTAAATAATTCACATTACAATAGCCCAATCCAAAAGACAGAAAACCTAATTGCTTTGTTTCTAATGGAATTTTACGTTAACTTAGTATCTGTGATTTAAAAATCAATTTCATACATAAAATTTCACTACATTTAATAACCTTAATAAAGCTTGACGAATTTACAATATTTCTATTTTTAAAACAGCATATTATAAATGAATACTTCCATATACTAAACTGTTTCAAATCCATATATATTAAATTGTTCCTTCCCCTTTCTTTTAACTCTATCCATAGTGGTCAGTGACCTCTTTTTCTTTAAACTCAACACTTTTTTTTAAAACTCGAATACATAAATCATCATTACATTCCCTTCGACATTCCAAATGAGTATTTTTCATTTTATCCTCAAGAAACCTTTATGATATTCCCTACACCTCTAATTTATACAACGGAACTATTTAGAGAAAATATCAATCATATTCAAATTCCACACCTACGCACCATATCGAAACTGAAAGTAGTCTTAGAACTTCAGTCTGTGAAATAATCAAACTTTTTACATCGGCCATCTTTGATTCGCCGACAAAAATCGAAAGAAAAAGAACGTAAACCTATTTTTTATGGCGATCTATTTCACTATTGCATAGCGTGTCTCCGTTGAACTTTAAGTGAATTACTTTTTTTCCCCTGGAAGATTATTTATTTAACTTCTGAAGGATTCTCCAAGATGCAGATTTATCCGTTTTTATCCCGAATTGTATTTATAGCTTCGAACTTTTGAAAATCTATTCGAGAGCAGTTTTAGTACCCATTCACAGGGTTGTGATTTTTTACAATAGGAGAGATTTTTTTCCGTCAATTTTTTTACTTTTGCATTTTTTTTTTTTTTTTTCCATATAGATCATTTTTAGAATATGCATACAAAAAATTCCAAATGCGTCCCGAAAAAAATCCGAATCAATATCAGAAGCGGGACATACTGTCAAAAATGTTAAATATTAAGCAAAATGTGTCAATAATAATTTTTATTTCGTAGAATTATTAATAAATTCCTTTAGTCATTTTTTGTAACTTTAATGGAATTGCATTTCATTCCATTAATTTTTTAAGTGAAGGAAATATTAAATACGCTTTGATCTTTATATAAATGTCTATATCATGCCAGTTAACTTCTTTATAATAAAAAATAAGTTTGGGATAATTTACTCCATGGAAATATAATGTAGATTTCTTTTAGTGTCAAATTGTTAACAAAGAGAGAAAATTTGAAATTATTAATTGTACATTATAAAGAAGGCCATGAGATTAAAGATGTATTTGAGCTGGTTATCACCTATTTTTACATTTTAGCCCATCTAGTTAAATGTTTTTACATGTGCCATTTCAGTTTAAGTCGAGGTTGCTATAGGCTTTCGTAATTGACTCCTTTGGTAAGCTTCATAGTTTTTAGGTCGAGTCAATAAGTTCCATAAAGCACTGCAAAAGTGTTTTTATTCCCACTGGTGACATTCAAGATAAAAAACGAATAATTACTGCTTTTTCAAAAGTGTTCAACTTTGCAATGCTTTCGGGATCTCAGTTACAAATATCTCATCCACTCTATATGTGCTCCATTCAAGAATCTGGTTTGAAATGTCGTAAATGACTGTGTTTTCAAAGAATATTGTTAGAAATATTACTAACTGAAAGTATTGCTTACAGTTACTGGAGTGAAAATTAAAATGCTTAAAATTTCGCTGTTTCTCTGCATTACGCTCGAGACGTTTTGGGTCTTTTTTTTTTATTCATAAATAGATTAGAAATTTAAAATAATTATGAATATAGTAGTTATGTTTTTGTTTTATATATTATAAGTTTGTTGCAAATTACATTGAAAGAATATTATTTATCTAGGTCAAATATGCATCTTATAACAAAGACGCGTTTGTCGATGGCTTACAAATGTGTATTAGACCTAGTTAAATTAATTATTTTTTCATGTAACTTTGCCACAAACTAATTTTATATAAAACATAACTAATAGATTCCATCATAATTTTGCTATTCTAATCCATTTACGAGAAGAAAGAAGAGCGAAAACATTTAAACATTTCATGCATCATCCAAAGAATTGCCCAACTGCTCTTATATTGAACGTAGAAAACAGTAAATTCTATCTTTATACGTCATTATTTAGGAATTTTTTTTTTTTTTTGCAAATTTAATAAAACTTCTCGGCAAATCCTAGTGACAGCCTTCAAAGAATTCACTATTAGTGGTTCATTTTAGATTGATGTCACATGTTGACACCACACATGTTGATGACCTATGCTATTAAACCATGGCAGGTTGTTCGGTATGATGGTCTTTCTTAGATTGTAGACTTAAACTTCGAAGTCTGTCTTAAGTCTACTCATATCCAATATAGATTAAGGAAATGTGGATGGCAGAGCCGTAGACAGGAAACCGAAATGGTGAGAAATCTTGTTTTACCACTTCCCCTTTTTTTGGATAACTTCTTATATGTATTTAATCAAATCTTCAACCATAACCCCCCACCCACCCCCCTCCCCAGAAAAAAAAATTCTGGCTACCGGCTTGGTAGATGGCTCTGAAGTACTACTTACGTCTTCTGTCTCCATGATATTACAGCACTGTCCAACCGACCACACTGACTGCCTTGAGTTGGATCGGACGATCCATTCGGGGGAAGGGGTGGAGAAGGAGGAGCAGAAACCCCGGCATGCATTGGTGGTAATGTCGAACATCACGCATCCAGGGATCTTGATCTTACGAGTGTGACCTGCAATCAGCACAAAAACACACATTTTGCATATAATCACTACTGAAACCAACACTCATTTCAAAAGTAAACAGGGTAGGTGGCGATAACTACCCCCTAAAGCTATTTCGAGCCATGTAGAGCATGTTTATTTTGAAAAATACGGTGTATGTACTTTGAGATTCTGAAAAAAAAGTACTTCAAATTTTCTCCACCAGATGATAATATGGCTCTTTAAAGGATTACATGGGGGGTTTTAAATGTTTGAGGTGCAAAACACATTTTGAACAATTCTGAATTCAGTCTAGGAATGCAATCTAGAATGAAGGAGTTTGTTACATTATTACTGAATTAAAGATCCTTCAAAGATTCTAGGGAGTGAAAAGTTATGTACAAAAAATTCCCAGCAACTGCACTACATGTTTCTGAACGCGTACTGCTGTAAAATAATGAGAATGAAACAAAACTTGATAAAATATTTTAACCCAACTCAAAATGACCCCAAAACAAATATTAAGATATTTTTCTTGATTGGTTTTATTTACCAGTCAAAATATTAGTGAAAAGTAAATTTAACGCTTCCCAACATTGATTGATTCTTAGTTATAAATCCACTCTGCGTTACTACACTTTAAACAGTATGGTAAAAGTATCAAACCAATAATTTTAATTTCAATAAAGAATGTAATAGCTGTTACAAAAGATAGTACAACAGTAATTTTAAGATAAATTTTTTAAAAAATATTTCAACGAATTTATTACATTATTTTATTGATGTTAAAACAATACTTTTGAATATGTGGGGTGAATAGAAACCTACATTAAAGTAGTTTACCTTTTTAACTAAGCAACTTTTGTTTTTCTTTTAAACTATGTTTGGACTATTTTAAAAGAAATGCATGAAATAATTGAAAATTATAATTATTAATAAATTTCTAACTATTCTTAAAAGATTGTTAAAATTTTAGTCCCATTTAATTCATTTTTTTACTTAATTTTAAATTATTTTTATTTACAAAGCGACTTCTAATAAGGATACAGCTCGGAAACGTAGCTCTTTAGCATAGCAATCTTTTTGCGAGTGATACGAGCCTGTTATCAAAGCGCTAAAAGGTGGGACCTATAATAAGGCAGTATCACACGAATGAGATACCCTCAACTCAATCACAGACCCGATCCATGTCATGACTACAGAGATGCGGGTTGCAGGAATAGAAAGAGAAGTTTTCACTAATTCTTTTTGCAAGTTTATCGGCGTTGGCGCTTCTCTATTATCGGAAAAAAAATTTCCCCTCAATTTGGTAAAAAAAAAAAAAAATCGCATTGACATTAATAAGTAATATATTCCAGCAGAAAATATATTATTAAAATGCACTGGTTTCGATCAACCACTGATATAAAAAAAAATTCTTACTTAGTATTTAGAGATGTTCCGCACTTAAATTTTTTTTTAATTTTAATAACTATCGTACAGTAAAATGTAAAATTATACAGTTAAATGTCTAATCTTAAAAAATTATTCTAAATCAATAGGTAAAGATTTTCATTTTTATAGGATTTGTATTATGACTTTTTTAGCCACAAACAAATATGTAATAATTATTTCGTACTTAAAAAACATCAAAGCAATTTATATTTAAACAATCTTTTCGTGTAGTGATTCTGTGTTAATTAATAATGCAATTCCCATTTCACATTCAATTACCCATATGTATACATAAGGTAATGCAAGTATAGCATTCGGTCAAAAAAAAATCAATTTTTTTTTTTTTTTTTTTTTTTTCCCATTTCTTCACGTTTTGGAATATCCTGATTTCAAAAAAGTGAGCTAGAAAAAATGTTTGTGTGTATGTATGTGTGTCTATGGTCAGCATAACTCTCGAACTAATTGACTTACTATGTTCAAATTTAGGATAAGGGTTAGTGGTGGCCATGAGACTTACCATTAAGGTTTTCGCCAAAATCGCGCATGCGCATAAGGTAGCTGCCATTGAAAAAATTATGTTTTTCAATTATTGCAAAAAAACGGCTCCAACGATTTTGATAAAAATCGCTGTGGTAATGCCTTTTAACTCTTGCCTTGAGAATAAATCATCATGGATCGTTTTTCTTCTCACCTCAGTTTCGCTTATAATAAAAGATAATATAAGGATTCAGCGTCAGCCACTAGGCGGCCCGCGACAGCTTTTCCTCCGGCCCGCCGGCAGTACAGAAGAGAAAAAAATCTAATTTTGCGGAAATAATTTTAATTTGTCTACAATAGTATGTGTTTACTACCAAAAATCGCGTATTCCATTAAGTGGCCCGAGTCAGTAAGTCTGAAAAATCCTTTTTTTTTTCCTGAGATTGCCATAAAAAATAAAAAAAAGCAATAGTTTAAATTATTACCAATGAAGCATTCTTTCGCATTGCTTAGTTTTGTACTTATGATACCCTACCCCCTCGACTCGTGAATGGCACATATTCAATTTCTGCTTTTCTGAATGTGATGTGCAGGATTTGGGGGTTTTAATGCATACTGGCCTCTTTTGTTTTGATGTGAAAAGAAGTATCGCGATCTCTATGACTCCAGTGCAATAATGGCTTCGAAGACTAGTTTTAAAAGCAAAGTAGATAGTAAAAAGAGGAGCGGCCGTCATCGTCTCACAATTAACAACGATTAAAATGGAATATTTAGGAATATGGTTTAAATACCTTTATTGATTATGAGTTTATGTCAAGTCACATTGTAATATTGTCACTAAAGATTAACTTCTTTTATGACTTTGATTTACGATGTAAGGAAAATTATTTTTTTTTAATTATTTGAAACAAGAATCAAATATCAATTGTTATTTTATTAATATAAAAAAAGTTAAATTATTGTTTCTTTTTTCAAAATTGTTTTATATAGTTGAATCTGTAGTAATTATCACATTTATATCATTGAACATATGTAATAAAGCAATATATTCAATGGCGTATTCGGCATACATCTGCGGCCAGCAGAAAGTTCCAACATAAGTCATGCGGCCCGTCTCTATAAGTTAGTGGCGAACGCTGATCTAAAAGTATATCGCCAAAATCATCATTTAGGAGGCGTTTTTTTTTTTTGTTTTTTTTTTTAATCCTTAGAACCATAAAAGGATTATTGCAAAAAATATCGCCAAACTGAACATTTCCTCTAGATGAATGATGAAACTATATAAACACAGTAAATGACACAAAACCACGTCTGTACTATAGTGTAATTGAAAGTTGTGCAATGTTCCACACCCCTAGTTTTAATAGTTTTTTTTTTATTAACTTTTCTATTTTTCTACTAATAATATCGTTTTACTTCAAATAGACATTTCGATCATCTACATTAGACGATTATTTACATGGAAAAGGCTAATATTCTTGAGTACGAAAGATATTTTTTTTTAGATATATTGATTATTTGTAACAAAAAATATGTTAATAAAATAACGATAATCAAATGAAATAATAAATTCCAGTATCCTCAGTAAAAAATATTAATAAAATAGCGATAATCAAGTAAAATAATAAATAATAGCACTAGATTCAATTTCCTATGCCTTGTGGGGAATCGAACCCGAGACTCATACGTGGCAAAAAACCTCTTACCACTATACAGCAACGTCTTGCCACAAGTATTGAAAACGAGTTTCTTAAACAACTTCACGCAACTTTTTCGTAATATTTCTTGATCACTTTTTTTTTTTTTTTTTTTTTTTTTTTTTTTCAAATTTTGAAAGCACCTGAACAAAAAACAGATATTTCTATTCGTTTGATAAGGCGAAATTTTTATATCTTTCTAGAATAGCACTGAATACGAAATATAATTTTGGTATAATGCATCTTAACTAAATGAACATTTTGGCAGTTAGATTTCAAATGTCCAAAAAAATATAAAGAAAATCTTGTAATAATAGTTTAACATTATTGCGTACGAAATAATTTTGACGAATCACAAATTAAGATGATTTTATGCTAATGCAGCAGTGATTCTGTGCAGTCTACTCATAATTGTTCACCAGACACTGTAATGTCTTCCCCACAACAATATTAATTTTTTCTTATTACTTAGGTATTTCACTAATCATATGCATACTTTCGTTGAAGTTCTTTTAACTTTTAATTTTCCTATCTATTTTTCGCTAAAATTTCCATTAACTTGCTTGATATGGTGAGCAAAATTAAAACCAACGATTGGCTAAAACGGAAGGCATCTGATTAGTACCCTACTTCGTTGGATTAAACAGTCATGGTGGAGCAAAAACAGGTTTTGTTTTCATGAATGCTTAGTTAGGTAAAAATAAAAATGCAATAAAGACGAATGGATACTAAAGCTTTTAATTTATACTTCGTAAAATGCAGTTCACTTCCACAACAAGTTAAATAATTTTATTAGGCAAGTTACTGATTTCATGATTCAACCTGACGTATTGTAATAGGGTCCCCGGTTTAAAAGCTCGCTTCCCTTCCCTCGAAGTCTTGAAAAGGCTCTGTTGCTATTTAAAAAGTACTAAATCTATTTAGTATCTATTTAGTAGGAAAAGACACCTCATGTAAATATATGTTTTGGATAGGACGCACTCGGTACAGAAATTACTTACGAATTATTAAGACTAAGAACAAAATAGTTTGTAGATTTTCAGTGAAAGAAATGTTTTTAACAAACACAAAACGAGTATTAAGAAGGAGGAAACGAGAATTCTTCCACAGTTTTATATAAATCTAGTTGTATGTTAGTTTTATATAAATCTAGTTGTATGTTAGTTTAATAGTGTTTAGCCTGTAGTGATAAAATTTTCATGATATGAGTAGCATTAGTAGGATTCGTAGAATTCGGGATCAAAACTTTAATTACTTAGTAGACTAAAAGTGTCTTAGTGGATTTCCGAACAGTAGAAGACTAAAAGAATCAACAGTTTCGTTCTCTAATTTATTTATCAATTTATTTCGAATGCAGAGGTCTTTCGAAAACTCCCCTTCAACTCTCAAAGGGAAAATTGTCAACAACCCATATTTGCCAATTTGAAATAATATCCACCAGAATACGTCCCGAAAAACACCTATAGAACACTTTTGTCATCCCTTAAGTATCTTTAATAAATGTAATTTTACAATACACAAATTATTGTGACGCTAGTCTTTTAATTGTATTGTATTTCTAATGAATTCTTTTCGTTTAAAATAAAGAGTGAGTAACATAAACAAATTTAGAATCCACTTCTTTGATTATGCATTAAAATATAAAGCGTAGTAGCTCTTTTTGAAGTCGCTGGGAATCGATCGAGAAGTCTTTGATTTCTCAGCCAGATACTCTATCCACTATACAAAAGATATCTCTATTGTCTAGGAGTTGTATCTGATATTTGTACACGAGACCAAATATTCTAACAAGGAACTATCACTTTCGAAAGTCAAACTTGGATTCTAAGAACCATAGCCTTACACTTTTCAAAAAACAACTAAATGTTGTACAAAAAACAGTGAGGTAAAATGGTCGGCGAGACAAAATTATGAAACGTAGTGGTTGACGCCAAGCGGTCGCGTTTCATTTCTTTGGTGTGTTTATACCCAATAAACTAAGTTGTGGTTAGGGGAAAGAACCTCGACAGGCAACTAACACTTGGTCGGTTACATTTTTAATAATGCTAACACACAATGTCTTTCATAAAGGACTCTATAACTTTGAAACGACATAGTTGCGAAACTGAGAGAGACAGAAAGAAGAGACAAGTGGTATCATGAATAGACAGGTATGGAGTTTGAAAAACTGACTAAAGGGAGTAAATTTGACAACAGCTGCATATGGTTTACTAATGACACCCATTTTCATTTAGACGGATTTGTCGATAAACAAAACTGGTAGATAAGGGGTACTAAAAACCCACCTGTGTGTCTTGCAAAACCACTACATTTTAAAAATATGACCGTTTAGGCTGCACTATTCTGTAAAGGTATCACAGGTCCATTTTTCGCATGAAGGAAAACCGATTAACTCATTCCTCTATATTCAGATTTTACAACCCTTTATTGACGCATTTTCAATATTGAAACTAATTTTTTTAACCATTGTTTTCAAAACTCCGTACCTATTGATCCAACACCCCTAGTTTTTCTTCCGCGTGTGCTATACTAAAACAATTAAAAAGACAAATCACGTAATATTGAATGATTGTATTTTAGACTTATTTGGTGCAATTGCAACAAAAGGAACAACTGCATCAATAAATCATACAAAAGAGAGTAGTTTTAGTTTTATTCTATAGCGAGGAAAAACTATGACTTCAAATAATATATTTTGACGGGATATATTAACAAAAAAGTAAATGTTATAGTATAATCTACACCAGTAAAGTCTAACCTCAAGTAAAAAAAGGTGACTTAAAGCATTGTTCTGTGTAATGCAAATACGTGGGAAAATAATTGTGCAGCGTATGCTTTTCTAAAACAATTACATTTAGAAACCTATTGGATGCATTCAATATTGCCTTTTAATCAAATTTTGGAAATGTTTTGGGGTAAAATCTTATGAGAATTCTTATGCACTTTTACCTTAGGTAATCGCTTTTTTATAAGAAGTGCTTAAAATAATTTAATTTCATGTCTTGAAAATATTCAATCAGCAACAAAATATTTCTAGGTACTTTATTTATTTCTATGTATTTTAAAATAGTTTAATACATTTCTGCATGCCTCATTAAATGAAAAAAATTTTATTCATTCTGATCCATGCTAACACTTTGGTTCAACATAATATTAAATAATTTTTACATTGCATTTTAATGAACACAGATTCAAACGCACCCTGAATTATCTAAATTTTATTTTTATCTGTTATTTGTTGAAGGTATTTGTAAGTCCCGTCAGTTTTCTGATATTACTGTATTACTAATTTAAAAGCATATAGGGGCTTTGAAAATCCACTTCTATGAAATTCGTTTTTCAATTGTTGGATAGCAGCACAAGCTTATTTATCTTTATATGCGAACACATGGACGATTTCCAGTCTTCTAGACATCCATCTTTTCCTTGCATCGTCTTATATGATAGTCTCTATCAAGCTTCCAAAGAGAAATAAGCTTGTGCTGCCATCCAACAATTAAAGAACAAACTTCATACAAGTGGACTTCACAAAGTCCAAATAAGTTACAAAACATTTAAATTAATACAGTAACATGAGAAAACTGACCGGACTTCTAGTCAGTTTTCTCATTGAAATATCGTAAATAAAATGCAAGTCCCGTCAGTAAATGAAGGATTAAGCAATCCTATAGAAGTTAACTTTTCAGACTGCAACTTATCAGGAAAGTTGTGGATGAAGCTTTAGATCATAAAGAAAGCTATTATCTTTGACACAGCTTTTACGGATATCTGAATTATATTTTGCTTATACATTTTGTTTGTTTGTTTGTTTGTTTGTTTGTTATTTTTAGAGATCATTGTATAGGTATACATTGGATACGTATACGAAGCATTTCCTTTTTCAAAACAAAACTTGAAAGAAACAGGACATTATATAATTTTAAAGGGTCTCTTTTAAAATATTAGTCATTCCATTACTACTCTTTCATTCTTATAAAATTAACAATTACATTTGAAATGAAGGTTTATGGTATGAAGAAGCGATATCAATCTTTTATTAAAATTCAGATTTTTACGTCCTTTATCGATATCCAAAGGGAAGTAATAGTCTGTAGCTTCATTTTGGAAGCGAAATCAAAGGAATCAAATTAGATCAAAGGAACTCTTTCAGGAAAGTTTTTTTTTTTTTTCTTACTATGGCTGAAGATGCTTAGGCAATGCGGTGTGTAAATTTCTTTTATAAAAAAAACTACAAAGCACCTTTATCACCAGTACCCTTGAAATATAATTCAGTTTATTCTTTATACATTATTTTGAAAAATATTTTTTCTTTACGATAACTGGCTATAATCTTTTCAAACAATTTAAATTTCTCCAATTTTCCAAATAACAATAAACTCTACTTCATGGCAGATACTCAAATTACTCCCTCATGTTATACAACACATCTTCAACAACCATAAACTCGCCCACTACAAAACAGTCACACTGAATCCCCTCAAAGATAAAAGTGTGTAGTCTTCCTTAACTTGTATTCCAAGAAGGCATTTATTCCCTTAGGTCTTATAGCATTCAAGAAAGTAAATGTCCAAGTAACCAGTTGTCCATTCGCATGTTTAACGGGGAAAAGTCTTAACGTCTCTTTCCCTAACCGTTCCCTAGGCAGCAGATAAGGAATAATAGGGAAAACAGTTGTTATTAAAAACATTTCTGCCCTTGTTTGTTTGGTATTCAGTTCGTCCGCACGACGCGGACAAAATCCGCTTGGAATATTTAAGGGCACACACTTTCCTGGTGAGTGCCGATAGACAATTGGTTTCCGGAGGGCTTTGGGATTAATTGAGATTTTCTCTGCTATTGGTCATTGGCAGACATGTTTTGGTGCTGTAGATGAAATTTTTATGGATAATTTTATTTAAAATACTGATTTTGCTCAACCGTATGAAAAGTGATACAACTCAAAAGTAAGAACGGATACAAGTCATTTGCATTGTTCTTATAGCTTCCCACGCAGTCTGTGTGCCTCTTTTCACACACTTTAACTCAAAAAGGAAGTATTTTGAGCTATGCCACTTTTCTTTTATTTGTGCGATGTGTATTTTTCTAATATAGGTAATTAATTATGTAATTGTGTTTTTTAAACAAGCCATTTAACCATTTTTGTGTGCTCGCAGATATTAAACACTCACAAGATTAGATATATCACATTATGTGAAATGTATTAAGGATTCAATGGCTTGGTTAAAAAACATAATTAATTACCTATATTAGAAAAATACACATCACACAAATAAAAGAAAAGGGACATAACTCAAAGTTGAGTTAGAGTGTGTGAAAAGAGTCGCAGATTGCATGGATACATAACCTATAAATACATAACAAAAAATTGTTTGTTTTATAAAAAAGTATAATGAAACTTTTGGAATAACTCTAAGATCGGGGGCGACATTATTTATTTATTTATTTTTTAATTTAGAAATATCACTCTTTGGCATCGAATCCAATTCAAACTAAATAGTTAAGCGTGTTTTATAAATTATAAATATAACTGATCTGAAAAAACGCAAACCAAATCTCTCCATGCCTAAACGTCACTTTGAGTTGTAAGGTCATTGCATCGAGTTAAATTCAACAAATAATGTTATCCTTTGCTAACGCTCTAATTTGGCAGGATTTATACGACCTTTCACGACGTACTTGTGTGCTTACTCATGCCGAATTCACTACTTGGAACTTAATAAGCTGTTTTTGCCATTCAAGTTGGTGACCTGTTGTTATTCAAGTGCTTCGTAATGACAGACAGACATCGAAATGATTTTTTTAGGTTTCCGGTTGTGACCTTGGGTTACGGAATATTAAAAATTACTTGTTAAACACAAGTGCCCAAAAAATCGGAGAAACACTTTAATCAAAATTTTGACAGTAAAGATGTGGTAATGAAAATAATATCAGTCATTTAAGAGTCAGTCTTTAACGTGTAGATAATACAGCAAAACCTCAATATTAATTGAATTAAAAATAACTCTTTTAAAACACATATTTCTAGATAACTAAATAATATCAATTAAAGGATACATGCTATACAATGTAGATCCATTTTATTGAAAGTGATAAAGGAGTTAATTGCGAATAGTTTATTTAAAAAAATTTGAGATAATTATCCATTTCTTTTGCAGTAAAAATTTATCAGAATAGAAAGATTTTTAAAAAAATAACTTTCCATTAAACCTTAAATAAACATCAAACGGAAATTTTAATAAATTAAAAAAAAGTTAAAATATTCCTATGTTTTACTAAATACATACTTAAAACTCTCTGTGGGCCGTGCCAAAATACACCAAAGCTATTTTAAGATGAAAAATGTGCATTTATTTTTTAAATTATGAAAATTCTTCAGAAAATGTCTGAGACATGCTCCACCTTCAATTCGTGAAGGGATTAACAGAGAGTCTGAACAAACAATTGGGCCATATATTAATATTGATTCAACCCGAAAGGTTGCCGAATTCCCATTGCTAATTTAATTTTCAAATTAAAATTAATCTAAATTAAAATGTCTCCAAATAAATATGAAGACTAAAAAAATATAAGTGCGCCACGAATATATGGAAATTAAAATGTTGAAAGGAAATATTATACATTTTTTAGCTTTCTAGATTTTTAAATGGACACTTGTTATGCTCTAATGCCGTGAAAGTAAAATATTCGATAGAGTGGGTGAATTTAATTAAAATATTTATGCTAAAATATACTTAAAATCATTTAAATACCACATGGTTCGTACACTTGAAGGAGAAAAAAATTCAAGGACTTTTAAGCACTTTTCAAGGATGGCGTTATCAACACAAATACATTTTTTAAAAAAATCATTTTTTTTTTATTGGTAAACGGTGTTTAATCAAATAGAGTATATAGGGGGGAAAATGTTTTTTAGGTTTCACCTAAAAGAAAATTTTAAGGTTACAATAGAAAAAAAAACTTCCAATTTATCAGAAGCAGTACTATGTCCCATAAAAACAGAAATAAAGTAGCTTGTATTCACTTGATAATTAAGACAATATCGTATGCGAACATCCATTTAATTGTCTTGTTTCATCATATTGAGACTTTCGTCAAATAATAATACAAAAGTCTTATTGATTAAACTGTCTTCCAATCTACTCTGAAGGCTTGATTACAAATATTGTATAATATGCAGTTTTTTTCTCCACATAAAAATTTAGAATTTAAATGCAATCACGCTATCGGCTAACTTGCAATTACATAATTTATCAGTGTTTTCACTGAATTTATAAGAGTCGTGATTTTTTTATGATTTTCAATGTCCATAGTATTTCAGTATCTAAAACTTTCGTTTTTAATTACATGCCCCTCCAGGGCGTTGACGACGTTGATTGTTGCGAAATATATCCGCTTCTGGGATATTTTTTATCATTAAAAATAGCTCGAATAATTCTCATCAAACTTCTTGTAGAAACTAAATCCAAATTTTACTCCTTGAATAGTTTTTAAAGCACTTTCTCCCATCATGACACTTTTGACACAAAAAGTACATAGTGCAAAGTGCGAATCGAACACATAGGCTTTAATATCATATTCTTGCTTTTCGAATCAGCTTGAATTAAAAATGTATTTCCCTACCATTTTTAAATAATGCGCCAAAAATTAGCACACACGATACAAAAACGAAACAAGAGATCTCGTGACTTGATCGGATCTTGGGCATGCGCAGTGCTGTGTACTCATCGAAGGGGGATTGACGAAATTTGTGTAAATTCAACAGCGATGTTTTCCTAGCTGCTAATTGGCTTAACTTAATTCGAAATATTAAGCTCACTTTGTTGACCAAAAGATGCTATATTTTAGGAAAATAAAATGAAATTCAAGCACTTTAAGCGTATTTTTACAGAATTCAAGGTTTTCAAGCACTTGAAAATGAAAAAAAAAAATTTCAAGCACTTCTCAAGGTTTTTTAAAAGCGTACGAACCATGTACCAGTATTAACTACTACAATTTTGTTTTTTAAAAACTTGTCGAAACAAAGCGATAAATAGTGGAAACACTAAATGATATATTGAAAGGGTAAAAATCCCAAAGTAAAACATCTGTTGAATAGCATTGGAAAAAAAAGAAATTATTTAGATGATTGGTACCTCTAAATCCTTTACATTAAATTAGATTTTGTGTGTGTGTGTGGGGAAGGGGGTTGATGGCAATCAAACCATCTGAGAGCTAATTAACCTACTTGACGTCATCCAATCGATATGAAACTTGGCAAATAGATTCGTTGTCAATGGCAATTAACTCTATCCAAATCTGGAGGCTGTCACTAAATGACCGCTTTTTCACACATTTCTATTATCGCTTCGGAGGACTAATTTAATTTTTAGGACTATGAATCCATTTCCTGCCATTCGATTGAGCTTTCTATTAAGTTTTAGGGGCAAAAAAGAAGTTAGTTTAGGGCAAGGAATCGATGGGTTTTCTATGTAGGAATCAAACACTATGAAATGAAAACTCAATCCGAGATCAATACTACTTAAAAAAGTTATAATTGCACATAAAAGTTGGCAATGTATACAAATATCAGTAGTAAAAAAAATTTATAATGGGTTAATTTTTAAACCTCACTAGCAGCCGCTTTTAAAAGTCTTACAAATTTACGTGTCACTCACCAACGCGATTGATCCGTCATTTGGCTTAAGAAATCCATTTTGATGTATTGCTGAATGTAAAACACTTTTCCATTCATGGAATTATTAATTGTATACAACCAGTGGTAGAAGTGGGGGAAAAGAAGTGAAGGGATGCCGGGATACCCAAAAGTTGGTGACAAGTGCACCCCCCCCCCCCTCTTTCTCCCCAACGAATATTAAAAATACAAGCTAGTAAGGAAATAATTTATACTTCCTAACACTAACATTGAACAAGGAACCTAAATGTATAGTTATTTTGATGAATCTACGGTTTAGCTTCTTACTTGGAAGTAAGAGATGAAATGAAGTAATAATTCAACATTATTTACAAAACTGTTTATTTAGATTTAAGTAGTGCTTTTAAATGTGCTTACTTTCATGAAATTAAATTAATAAAGAGGGTTTTTTTTTTTTTTTTTTTTTTTTTTAATAGTTTGTCTTTAAATGAAAAAGAATAGAAATTTAATTTAGAAGAAAATTCCTCCAAAGCTAAAAGTTGACCAACCATAACAGTATTTGTTAATAAAAATACGTATACCTTTAAACCAAAGTACTATAATAAATTTGTATAATAATGCTAGCTAAATACCCGTGCTTCGCCACGAAATTTTACCATGAGCATTATTTTAACCAGCTGTGAGGCCCCGCGTTGCGAAAATTCGCAATTGGTGTATAGTAGTTTAATATAAAAGCCCCTCCCTTGTCGAGAAACAATAAAAAAATTCCCCGATAAGAATATTTTAACACGTGATGTTTGTAAAAAGCAAAATTAGAAGGTCAAAACTACTTATGTTGAACTTTTAGCACTCTAGGCCTATTAGAAGTCGCTTTTTGTGGAATATTAATTAAAAATTCATTAAAAACAAATTAAAATTTTAACGTTCTTTTTATCAAAAGTCCAATTAGAAGGCACTATTTTTGTTGAAAATTTCAGAAATGGAGCCCTATAAGAAATCGTTTTACAAAATATTTATTTATTAATTAATTAATTAAAAAAAAAAATGTTTTTCAAAAGTCCTATTAGAAGATCAAAACTTCTTATGTTGAAAATTTCAGAACTGTAGCCCTATTAGAAATCGTTTTGTAAAATATTTATTAATTAATTAAAAAAGTTAATTAAAAAAGAACTAAATAAAATTTTAAAATTCGGTTTTTCAAAATAGTCCAGGCAAACTAAATTAAAAATACAGTGAACATGAAAAAAATTGCAACGGAAGCTTTTTTGATTGATTTTTAATCAGTTATCATTGCTGAACAACATATCCAAAATCGGACAAAATTCATCCATGGGAACACCCCGAAAAACGAATTTCAAAATGACGGATTCCATGCCACATGATAGGGATGCCTAAGCGTAGTTTTTCCCGCTCAGCACCTCCTCAACCATGATATTTTAATCCCGGATGTTAGCTTTAACACGACAAAATGGTAGGTTATTGTGCTTAAAATGGCATGGAGCTTCTTTAAGAAAAGAGGACATAACATTTAATAGGTAAGAAGGTATACAGGTGCAGGTATGTGTACAGGAATGTGTTTTCTGTCTGCTTACGTTTTTCGGTGTTTAAAGACAAATTAACATTAGTAAAGCATCGATTACACTTGAAAATGAGCTAAACATACATGCTAACTCAATAAAGGACCACAAATAATATTAAGTCATAGTTTTTAGTTATGTTCTTGAAGTTACTCTCCTGTATGGCTCAATGTTATCTGAGGTACTTCAAGAAATCTACGGATCAAATGCTGTGTTACACATGGTGACTGGAAAAACAGTTTGCAGGGTGATACGAGGACACATGATTGTAGATTCAGCGCTTAGTACCCTGCTGATTTAAGAGTTTCTTCCTCATGATGAAAATTAATCTTTTCATGGTCATGCTAAGGAAACTTGTGATCTGTTCTATGATATTACGACCGGCCAAAAACAAAAAAAGAAAGACGTAGAATTGTGTGATGCCTTGGCCCATATTGAGATTGCATAGGGAAAAAATAAGAATCACTCGCTCTCTTCCTCGAGAACAAGTAAACTCTAGTTGAAATACCAGAGAATGATTTTTGTTGTACGAGCCTTGATAACAACTGACAGGATAGGATCTTGGGAATTGCACTTATATGCTATGCTTGAGATTCTCCCCAAAATAACAGCTGCTGGTCATGTAAATTATCTCAAGTCACTCTACCTATATTTGCAGAAAATTTTTCAACTACTATCTGAAAATACAAAGGTTCATAAAATAATTGTGGAAGGTAAATTAGTGATAAGAAGAAATGACAAATTATGGGGTGAACTTGGATCAGATCTTATAATAGAGCAAGTGCTTATGCGTTCCCTGAAAAGCAGAGAAAAATGAACGAGAGGAAGTGGACTTACCGAAAATCAGAGGGCTACATTTCTGTCCTGGAAGATATCGATCTGCTGATTCTACTTCTGTACCAAGCCAAAGATAAGAGATTCAAGCTATATTATCAAAGTGATATAAGACATGGATCAACTCCAAAGCCAGCATATGATATCCACATCATACAATCTATATTAGGTCATGAAAGTTACAATTTGTTGTTGTTTATGCATGCTTTTACGGGCTGCGATACCACATGCAGAATTTTTTCAACTAGGAAATCCTCAACATTTGTCAAAACGATAAAGGAGACAGAGCTCCGCTCTGTTGCAAAAATATTTTGTTCTGATTCAAGTCAACATTCATACATCACTGTCACTGGTAGAAAAGCAGTGCTTCTTTTGTACGATTGCCGGTTTTTAGAATGCACAGACCAACTGTGCCTTCAAATGTTAGTAGTGAAAGTAACTACAGCAAAATCATTTGTTGAGGCTGGAACGTCTGCCCCCGACCGATTCTTCAACAATATATCATAGCTATTGAACATACTTATAAATAAATATATAGAAAGATAATAAAGAAAGAAACCTAAAAGAATGGGGTTGGTATGTAAAAAATTACGTGTACTACCTTGTAAAAAATTACTCGTACCCAATACTTGGCGACTTACCATCAGCTCCAGATTATTTACTCAATATGAAACAATATTCCTGCACAAAAAACTCTCTACATTACGAGGTCGATGCAAGAGTAATGACCTGCCCGGTTCAACAGCAAGTGAAACGTGTCAAATCAATGGATGTAATAATCACAACATTTATCAATATAATGAAAGTGATGAAAACGATTAAAGGGGTTTTTTTTTTTTTTTTTTTTTTCTGAAACATTTTCTGACATTAAACAAACTTTTAAGCAACAAATTAAGATATGTACTGTTTAAGATATGTTTATTGTTTAAAATACATTATGTATATCTGTACATGTATACCTTCTTACCTATGAAATGTATTGTTCTCCTTTTTTAAGAAACTCCATAGAATTCTAAGCACAATTACCTACCATTTTGTTGTGTTAAAGCTAACATCCGTGATTAAAAAATCAGGGTTGAGGAGGTACTGAGAGTGAAAAACTGCACTTAGGCATCCCCATCATGTGGCATGGAATCCGTCATTTTGAAATCCGTTTTTCGTGGTGTTCCCATCGATCAATTTTGTCCGATTTTGGATATGTTGTTCAGCAATGATAACTGATTAAAAATCAGTCAAAAAAGCTTCTGTTGCAATTTTTTTCATGTTCAATCACAAATTGTCTGGACTAAAAGACCAATTATTTATTTTGAAAATTTCAGAACTGTAGCCCTATTAAAAGTCATTTTGTAATTTTTTTAAATTAAGAAAATTAATTAAAAAATAATTAATTAAAATTTTAACTTTCTGTTTTTCAAAAGTAAAATTAGAAGGCTAAAACTTCTTATGATGAAAATTTCAGAGCTGTATCTCTATTTGAAATCACTTTGCAAAAAATAGTTAATTAAAAAAATTAATTGAAAAAGAACCAATTAAATTTTTAACATTCTGTTTGACATATATAAAATTAGATAGCCAAAACTTCCTATGTTGAAAATTTCAGAGCTGTACTCCAATTTTAAGTAGGTTTCTATAGATCCACAGAGCCACAGACAGATAGACACACAGCTTGTTTTATTATTCTAGATGATACATACCATAAAAAGTTTTTTTTTTCTTTCCTCCTTCATTTTAAAACTTTAAGCCACTTTTTATCAGTGTCACTACATTTAAAGATTAATGGTATTTTACTTTAGTAATTTTTAGGTGGATTAAGTGTTTTTAAAAATAGGGGAATGAATTTCGATAGTTTTAGAAGTGGAGGAACGCATGGGTGTTTTCTTGAAAAGTGAGGGGACGCGTCACCCCGCTTCTATCCACAATTCTATCACTGTATACAACTAAAAACAATTGTTGTTTCGTATACTATGCTGTTGTAAACTCTCACTTCCCAAAGGAATATCTTACACAAATGTCTTAAAATTTGCTTTACTTTACTAAGCGTTGTTATATAGAAATTTGTTAATAGTTTTAGTCTCCTACTGAGCTAAAAATGCTTTACACCTTCGGCTAAATCGTACTATATGAATTCTAAAAAGAAAAATGTATTTAAAACCGTTGTCTTTATACACAAAACTGAATCGAACTCGAAGTAGCTTAAGGGCAAAGGAGAAGAATTAGTGGCCTGATATTTAAGTTCACGAGATCGTTAAATACATCGAAATACAATGTGCAATCGTTGGTGACTAGAAGCTTAAGTTTCGACCTCTCCATCAGAGTGAGTTTGAAATTAAGACATATTTAACTGTACAAAGTATTAAATTGGCAGAAATAGGCATTCCTAAAGAAATCAATAAAATAATTGTCCCCATAAAAACAAAGTTCTTAATGTAAGTCCTTTATATGCATTGGTAATTTTAATGTGTAATTGCAACTCATTTAATCGATTTTGAACTCGGATCGACTTTTCATAGTGTTTGACCACTACGAATGAAAACCATAGATTTCGCTCCATGTACGAACACGTTTTTGTCCTTAAAACTTGATAGAATACATTGTCATGGACAACCGAGTTTGAATCTATTACATGACAGTGGAATAATTACTCTTTCGAAGTGGTAATAGTAGCGTGTATAAACATGGCCTTTTAGTGACAGCCCCAAAAACTTTATAGAATGCTTTGTCAATTTTCCTGCAACGAACACACTATGAAACAAAATCGAAGTTAAAATTAAGGATTTAAAAGACAGAATAAAATAAGCATTCTTACCAACTTTATGACATCCAGAGTGTTCCCATGACGTTGTCAAACTTTCAGAGCAAAAAAAGATAGCAATTAGGACTGCCCACCAACATTTTCTTTCAAGTGACCACATTTTTCTTTATTTCTTCGAATTCAGGCAGGTTGCTTCAGATACTTGGAAAAACTCAAAATAATCTCAAATAACTTCTGATACAAACGTCATGGAATTGCCTGCAAAACAAGATAAAAACGTCATGTCTCTCAGACCTCCTTAAAAGAACATTTTGGTTATCTAATAAATTGTAAGCTGAACAGAAATGAGGGTTCAGTTATAATGGGCAGACTTGTGTACTATTTATAAATAAATACGTAGGCTTTTTTCTTAAAAATAGATATGAAATTCAGGTACAATATCTATTTTTAAAGATGTTCTTCATCATTATTAGATTTGCTAGTTGTAAAAGTAGAAATACCGGAAAGTGAGACTGCGGGGCATGACATTGAGCAGATTCTTAATTTCTTTTTTAGACATGCTTGTGGTACTAACTATAAATTTCTATTCCTAAAAGAAACTCACATTGACATCACAAACAAACATTTTTGAAACAAAATAAACCTTTGGGAATTTAAACTCTAGACCAATCAAAACCGTTTGTGCTTCAAAATTACACCATTTTTTTAATTCATTTTTCAAAGTCATTTTTAGAATGACTTTTAGTAATATTTGACATAATGGCTGAGGTATACTAAATATTTCAGCAAATACTTACTACTTCTGTAAGTTCGCAAAAAATATAGCATCAACTCAATATACTGTACAACAAACTTATACTCGAAATAATAAACAATTAAATTATTGCTTTTATCATAGTAAATTTTTCTGGAATATTTAAAGAAAAACCGTTTTTCACACTGAAAAAAAAAGAATATGTTCTGTATAGACCAAATTAATAAATGAATCGGTTGATTTTATAAAAGGGACTTTTGCCCCCCCCCCCCCCCCCCACTTGTCTTGAAATTCTTTTTTTTTTCCCATAAATACTAAGGCAGTTGCATCGATAGAATTTCATATGACCCAAATAGAGCAGAGGCACTGACTAATGTTGGAACAGGGGTTCTGGGAATATTGGCCAGTCCACCTCGAGTATCGATCCAAAATAAACGTTTTTTTTTTTTTTTTTTTTTTTTTTTCTTTTAAATAAACATGTTAAAACCATTACAAAACATATCTTTTTATCCTTTCTAATAACATTATATTTCAATTTTAAAATTCTCTACTTCAAAACTTCCAGTATATTTTACCCAGCACTGGGCGAAATTGGTCCACATAGACCAGTCTTCAACGGTCCTCGGTCCTCATCGATATTGGCCAATGTCGAGTCAATATTGACCAGCCGATTTGTGCTACTGGAGAGGGGGGGGAGGATATTTCTGTAACCATTATTAGGGGAGTGGTATCCTTGTGAAATCTCCACTTCATGTTGATCTCCATTAGAAGCTGATAAGTGTTTCCTTTTCCTGTGAAGTCTCGAATCTGTTAGAAGTCTCCTTTTAAAATCAACCGATTCAAATGCATTCAACCCAAAATTTATACCCTTCCACCTGATTGGTTATAACGTCCCCAGTCATGGTCGCCCCCAGAAGGGTGCAAAGAGGTGCACTTGCAACCCTCTGGTTCTTGAAAATTATTTTTAAAAAATGAGGGAAACGATATAAACTACAAGACAAAAAAAAAGCACATATGCCGTTTATACTTTTATGTTACAATGAGCATTTTTTTCCCTATTAATTTAGTATTTTGTTTCTTTCCTATATCGTTTTTCATAGCTACTTGAGTGACGATTTTTTGGCGCTTGTTGTCTATGATTACTAGAGGCTGATGAGTAGAAATGTTTATTCCTTTTATTGTATAATCATTTCCTGTGTAGTTCTCTCAATTCTAGGAAAATTATTTGTATTTTAAGTCATCGGATATAGTATCTTGAAATCTGTTTTTAGAATTCAATTGAATATATCCACAACCTTCGTGTTTCATTTTGATTTTTTTTTTTCATTATATCCGAAACTTGGAAGAAATAAAAAAAAAATTACTCTTCTGGTATTTTTGCATCTTCGAGTTCCTCTATTCTAAACACTGTCTCTTGAATGCCGTCAGATCTAGTTTGATAGTAAAAAAATCATTAAAAATATATATTTTTAGTATTTTGTATTTTTTTTTCTCTATAACAGGGTTGCGCTTTCAGAAATATATACCATGAATTTTAACTATTCTCAAAGAGTATAATTTGTAATACATAATTATTGAATAACATTTCTAAAAAAATTAATGATTTTGATAAAAATCTAGTCTTGCACCCCCTTGCAAATATTCCTGGGGTCCATGTCCCCATGTCCCCAGTAGCACAAATACGCTGGCCAATATCAGCTCGACACTGACCAAACCCGATGTGAATTATTGTAGACTGGCCGTTGCTACGGATCTTGGCCCAATCTCACCCAGTGATGGGATAAATGTACTGAAAGTTTTGAAACGTTGATGCAGTTTTAAAATTGAAATATAAGTGTTGTAAAAAAAAGGTGTAAAAAATATGTTTTGTGATGGTTTTGGCACATTTATTTTTTTAAAAAACAAATCGTGTATTTTGGAACGATGCTAGAGATTCGGCAAGGCCTGACCAGTCTTGCCAGAACCCTGGTTTCTGACATTGTCCATCTAAGGTACTATAAGGCTCCTTTCACATTATCCGACTTTTGTCGATCGACAAAAAGTAGGAAGACGACATTCTTTTAGTGGGGTGAAGAAGAGAATTGCTCCTTTCACATTATCCGACAGAGTCAAAAAGTCGGAAAAAAGCGTTTTTGCAGCCGTCGGGTGCCACTGAAACATCCGGCGTCAGGTCGACTGCGGATGATTCAGTAATCCACGTAACCAAATGGGTGCATTTGCTGTATTGGTAGTAGAAAAAGAGTAAGTTTTGAAAAACACAGATGTTTGCCAATTAATTTTTATCTCAAAATTGTGTTTTAGTATGCAAGTTCAACATGGGTCGGTCATTTAATGGACACCTTGAACGAATACAGCATATTATATGTATATTATATTTATATTATGCTATAACTCTACTACCATTTATATTTACTTTAATGTAATAGCCAGCATCTCAATTGGTTGTATACAATTCCTAAATTGTGTGTTTTGGCACTGAAGGACATTCTTGAGTTTTTAATGTAGTTCAAAGAAGGCAATGGACATTCGAAAAAAATTAAAAAAATTATTTTCATTTTTACTACATAAATCCTCAAACAAAGTATAAAATAACCCCACTTCCTCTCTTCTTTTACTGATAGGATGTACCCAAACATGTTGTGTACGTTGTTAATGCCTCTTTCGGCGGCGATTATGTGACCTTAATGCAATTAATTTTTGGTAAGCTCTATAATAACCAAACACAAACTGAACTTGTAATTGAAAAAACGTGCATGTAGAGTGAACGCGTTGCTTCACCAACTTTTTTTTCGTCCGACGAAAATCGGATGGTGTGAAAGGAGCTTAACAGTGATCTAGATAGTACGAGTAGAACAAAAGAGCTTTCTACAGGCAACCCGCCTCATATGCTGAGGTAGCAGGCAAAGAAGTTAGAACTGGTTGAATGCCGAGAAATCAAGTCATTATTTCTACAAACACGAAATGGGCTTTGATCTAAACAATACTTTTCTTATAATTTACTTACAATACATTACTTTCATAAGGGCCATTTTATACGTATTCCAAGAATTACATATTACATTACAGTTTGCAGCAATCATATTCTTAAGTGGTTAGTGATGATTTGCAGTTTGTTACCACAGAATACCCTGCCAAGAAAACATCAAGTTCAGCTAAAACAGTGAAGTCTGACCTTTCTATTAAATGTGATGCAGTGCCCTTTTATAGTAAATGCAAATGAATAAATTTTAAAAGTATTTGTCATTAAGGAACTCGTAAATATTAAGATACTTTTTTAAGGGTCGTTAACCTACAGAGAGATATTTAACTCGTCCAATTAAAATGTTCGAACTACTAAAAGTTTAAAGTGTCCAATATCGCATACTACGAAGTTTAAATATAATGAATTTGTTTAACAGATACTCTTCATTTATTGTTTTAAAACCTTCATACCATACTTTCCAACATTAATTTTCTAATAAAAACAGCCATTTTTTATTTTTTTTTAATGTGATTTCTGGTAGTCTCAACCAACAAATGGACCGACAACATCATAATAATAAATCATCGAAACAAATTCTAAGTAATTAATAAGTCGAAATTGACGAAAAATTGACTTTGCGTTAGTGTACTTCAAGGAATCAATATATCTGTACCTCAAAATTGAACAAAACTTCGAAGTCCCAAATGGGCAGCTTCACAGGAAATTGAAAAGATTGAATCCTATTCCTATAGGACTCTCTATATAACACTCTATCATAACTCTTGCTAAATGCTTTAAAACTTTTGGACATAGTTACAATGATATGATAGAGAAACGGACTTGAAATACATAATCTTAAATAAATAATAAAATATATTGCAGAATTTATAACTAGGATAGATTGGGTTTGAGATACACATATAAGAAAAAGCAAAACAGCGAATGTAGGATAAATAATTATTATCAGTATTAAAAAGAAAAGGTTTATAAATGTAATATTTAAATAATGTAATGTCATCGTGATTACATACATAGACTTTTAATACTGTCTAGACCGCATGTTTAGAGTAACTTCGTGTAACGAAAATGAAAACCACGTGACTGATAGACGAAGGAAAACGAAGAAGAAAAATCCCCACTCATTCCCGTGGAAAACGCCGAAATGCGTCTGACGGAAAGTACATGAATCCAAAAAAAATTGTTAAATATTGTTCTGCATTTGGTTGCAAAGAGTTGGTTGTAAAAGTTTCAGAAAGGAGGCTCAATAACCTTTAAAAAATAAGTGCTATTTCTGAAATTTTCTATATAGTTAAGGTTTTACAGTACACTCATAAATATGTTTTTGTTTCGCATTCTCAAAAAGCTAGCTTTAATTGGTTTATTACGGATTTTATTTTGCAATTAACTTCTGAAAATTGCAGTTAATATTGAAATAGAAAAACAGACCAAGGTTATAGCTGCTTTTTGAAGAAATTAGTGGCTATTTAAGGATTTTAATTTCACTTTTAAGTATGAACAGTAAATTCCACCCAGTGGCCAGATTGGCGAAGTTTGGCGCGAATCAAAAAGAAATACATTTTGACGTTTATCAAGGTCATGATCACTATGCTTAATCTTTCTTTTTTTTTTATCCATTAATAAATAATCTTAATCTTCAAAACTGTTGATTAAGAACGTTTTTAATACTGTTTTGATACTTTCATATCGGTTTACCTCGTGATTTTTTTAAAATGAAACTTACCGGTTTTTTGGCTTTAACATAACAAGAATATTGGATGGATATAGAATATTTGGTGTAATAAAACATTACTATATAAGTTTCTTTCTCTGTTTGAGTTATAATTACGATTTTTCCTTTAAAATTATCAGAAAACTCAATTTTTTTTTACATCGTACACGTGAAGTACAAGTTATTTATATAGGTTAAAATAGATTTTTTTATTAACTTCAATTTTTTTGTGTATGTTTGTTTGTAGCGAGCAAATCAACGGAAGGCTAATTAACCTATTTGCCGTCATAAAATAGAACTGAAACTTGGCAGATAGACTTTGTCGAAGACAAGACATTCTATCAAATTTTGGGGGAAGTCACTAAAAGTCTTCTTTTACACAGGCTACTATATTACCGCTTGGAAAGAATAATTATCCCACTTGCCTTCATCCAATCGAGCCGAAAATTGGAAAATAGACTCGTTGTAAGACTGCTAGAATTAGAATTTATAGAAGTTTAAAGTTATTTCTTAGACAATAATTAAATTTGTTTCACAATAATTAAAAAACACACAGCACTAAATTCCCAGTAATGTAGCTGCCATACTCTCTCTCCCCCACCCCCCCCAAAAAAAAAACACTCAGTTTTATTTTACGAGTGTCTTTTATTTATTTTTTACTAATGTGTTTCAATTTAAAATTTTAAAATTTGTTTGCCATCTGGGATTCTGATGTGCTAAGAATCTAATTAAAGGGTATGGTACCCATAAAATTATTTTCAGAAATTGCACCACTACAATTTAAACTATAGTGATTTTACATTGTGTGATGTTAAGTACACATAATTTAACCTACAAAAATATTTTGAATGCATAATGTTTGATTAATTCAATTCGTAAAAGTTGAATAATTTTAATTTCGAAACACCCCTAATAAAGGGAAAATATCAATCACAAAAGTGCTCCTGGAACATAATCATATTGAGGAAAAAAAGTTAACACTATATCTAAAAAATTTACAAAACTAAAATGTATTCAAAAACATATAACTTTTTAAGAATTGGCTTGTCGTCCAAAATTTTTCTCATCACATTGCTCATTTCTAATGGGAAAAAAAGTCAAGTTTCTAAATGCATTTTATTTCAGTTAATTTTAAATACAGTGTGTCAATGGTTTTACATCGATGTTATTTTATTTCAGAAACACAATGAACACTATCATTAAAATTGACAGAAATAAAACACATTCAAAAACATTATTATTATTATTATTATTTTCTTTTAAATTTCCTTATAGATAGTTTCCCCCCACCACATAGATCTAATCGAATATGAATAAGAATTTTAAATGCGTTCTGTTCCAATTAATTTTTAAAAAATCGATTTTGAATTACTTTGCATCAATGTAAAATGACATCAAGAAGACATTTCTTCCTTACTATGGCTTACATAAAAACTAAAATTCAACGACTTTTAAAATGATTTACCCATAAAAATAACAATCTTTAATAAATTATTCCTTATTTTAAGAAATTTTGCAATTTACTCTGATACTCCATTCTTAACACATAAAAGAAACGGCCCACGTATTTGTTTTATTTAAGAGATCCTTGTATTTATATAACTTACTAGCTGAATACCCGTGTTAACATGTGAAATATTTTAACTATATGTAAGGCCTCGCGTTGCGGAAATCCGTCATTGGTGTATAGGTCCCAGTTTTTGGCGCTTCGCTCGCAGGAAGATTCATTGCTAAGCAAAATCGAGCTAGCTTCATTCGCTGAAAAGTTCATTGACACATAAGTACAGACTTACTTCACTCGTTGAAAGGTTCATTACTATGAAAGAATAGGCTCTCTTCTATCGTATGAAAGGTTCATTTTTGTGTAAGCATAAGTTCGCTTCACTCACTAAAATCTAATTGCTACGTAAAGCCTTAATATTAGAAGCCTCTCATCTGTCGAGACACACAAAAAATCTCCCTTAATATAATAATACAACACCCCTTTAACATTATTTTAATACGTGTTTGTAGAAAGCAAAATTAGAAGACCAAAACTACTTACGTTGAAAATTTCAGAGCTCTAGGCCTATTGAAAGTCGCTTTTTGTGAAAACATTAATTAAAAAACAAATTAAAATTTTAAACTTCTTTTTGTCAAAAGTCCAATTGAAAAGGTGAAACTACTTATTTTGAAAATTTCAGAGCTGTAGCCCTATTAGAAATCATTTTGTAAAATATACATTAATTAAAAAAATTAATTAAAAAAAACTAAATAAAAATTAAAAATTCTGTTTTCTAAAAGACCAATTACAAGGCCAAAACTGCTTACGTTGAAAATTTCAGAGCTGCAGCCCTATTAGAAGTCGTTTTGTAAAAATTTGTTATTTAAGAAAATTAATTAAAAAATAATTAATTAAAATTTTAACATTCTGTTTAACAAAAGTCCAATTAGAAGGCTAAAATTACTTACGTGGAAAATTTCAGAGCTGTATCTCTATTTGAAGCCACTTTGTACAAAATAAGCTAATTAAAAAAATTATTTAAAAAAGAACTAATTAAAATTTTAACATTCTGTTTAACATACATAAAATTAGAAAGCCAAAACTTCTTTTGTTGAAAATTTCAGAGCTCTACTCCAATTTTAAGTAGGTTTATAGATCCACAGACAGACACACAGCTTGTTTTATTATTATAGATATAACAACTCTTTCATGCTGAAAAATATCAAAACAAAACTGCGAGTAACTCTTAACTGATCGACAAAGAAAATCTCTAAAATTGACAAATAAATAGCTAAAGTAGAAAAGAATTCTTTAAATACTACCCACATATATCAACAGCTGACCCTTCAAATACAATGAAAGTGGAGTAAATATAGAAATACTATGTGCCTGCAGATGTGTTCTCATCTAATGAAGTTAACTGTTCCAAAAGGGCAGAACTTTGACAAGTACGTGTTGAAACTTAATGATGGCTTATAACTCACAGCAGGTGAAAGATGTGACATTTCTTTTTACTTTATATCGCACGTAACATACAAAACTAGGGGTGAGGAACATCGCACAACTTTCAATTACACTATAATACTGACGTGGATTTGCGTCGTTTACCATTATTATATTTTCCTCATTTATTTAGAAAAAATAGCCAGTATGGCGATAATTTTTGTATGGATATTCAAAAAGAAAAAATCGCCAAAATTGTGATTATGGCGATGTGCTTTTCGATAATCCCTATACTATCATTTATTATAAGTAAAACTGACGGGAGAAGAAAAACCGATCGTTGATGAAGTATGATGCTCAAGGAAAGAGAACTCTATGTTGAAGGCATTCGTTTTTCAACTTTTTACGCCATTAAAGCATTTTTACGGGAATTTCCGAGGTGGGGATGTTTAGAACATCTTCACAGGCATTAGCACAGCGATTTTTATCAAAATCGTTGGAACCGTTTTTTAGCAACCATTGAAAAACATGAATTTTTCAATGGCATCTACCTTATGCGCATGCGTGATTTTTACGAAAACCTTAATGGCCACCAGCAACAGGCATACCTAATTTGAACATCGTAGGTCAATTTGCTCGGGAGTTATGCTGACCACAGACACACATACATACACACAGACAAACATTTTTTCTATATCACTTTTTTGAAACCAGGGTGTTCAAAACATGGAGAAATGCAAAAAAAATCGAAAAAATTTTTGGGACTGAATGCGATACTTTCATTACCCTATGTATAATACATATGGGTAATTGAAAGTAATAAATAAAAACAAAATAATAGCAAAGAATTTCAAATGGGATACAACGTAATTTGGCAGTACTTTTGTGACTGCCTAAGATAGGAGTATAAATAGAGAAATTTTTCCTTTCATTTTTAAACTAGAATCACAATTTTTTCACACTTAACAAGTGTTGGAAAACTTGCATGTCTGCAAGTAAAATTTCTTCATTTGAAGATATAAAATCGAATAATAAAAAACATAATTAGAGTCCAATTGCTTCAGTTATAACTCAATTTGTTATTTATTTAGAATTTTTTTAAGTATAATTGCAAATTATGCACAATAATTTGATACAGTGAACCCACTAGATTTGTAAATATATCTTGAGTGGTTTTTCATAGAATTTTGTTTTAAAAGTTTTTAAAATTACCCACTTTTTTAGAAAAACACCAGGATTTAAAATTAAATTTAAAATTATTACATGAATGTATTAAATCGCAGTAGGTTCCTTGTACTGTATTACACACTTTCTATTAAATTTTTAAAAAAATTAATTAGTTAATTCAGTCTTACACTAACAAAAACAAGTTCCTTATAAATCAAGTTAAAAGTTTGACGTAGAGATTACTTAAAACACTGCACACCTTCATAAAAAAAAAAAAAAAAAAAAAAAAAATGACGTCGTTTAAAAATTATTTTGAATATCATAAAGAATATAATACCATTTTAAAATTATCAAGTTTGAGATTATTCTAGAGTAAACAGCCAAAAGCGTTTATTTTCACCAAATTTCCCAATTTACAATGTAAACTGGCACTTTAAGAAAATATGCGTCTAAAATAAACTGTTATTTGAAATCTTAACGAATCTTTTCGCTTTTTGAAAATAAAGAACTTAGTAGTTCAAGAGCGAAAGTAACCATATATACTCCTACGTCAAGAGATTAACAGTAGTCTACAAAATTCCTGTTAATTGAAATGTGACAGTAAGACTACAGTACTAAATGTTGGATGATTAATTTTTAAAGCTAGAATAATAAATAATAAAATGACTTGTAAAAGTCTAGAAGATACATTAAAAAAATCATGAGCAGTTTTTTAAAACTAAGAGAGATAGATGAATAATATATGGTTTTTTAATATAGTTTAAGTACGGTAATTTACATTTTCCTGAATCTGTATATGTCTGCTGATTAGTTTTGAAAATTAAGTTTGAGCTGTGTATATTTTTTGTGTTCATTTTTTGCTTGGAATTTTTGTATTTCAGAAAATTTTATAACAAGAACTGTTAAGTAGTATTTCACCGGGGAGCCCTCTCATTCCTATTGAGTTCCAGTTTATCTCCTTGGGGTCCAGCACCACTTACATTTTTTTAAGGGGTGGGAGAGCAAATGCTACAGAAATAGTTGTTCATATTGGCGGGTACAGTGGTCATTTTGTTAGTCCGACGATACTAACCGCTACGCGAGATAGTTGTTTTTGACGGCAACCGCGGTCATTTTCGACTGCCTGTTAGGTTCCAATGTTTTATCTTTCGCTGTGCAAGGCGCAAGAGCATACACTGTTATATTCTGAAATATCAAATTATTTCGCTTTATTTACTCTACTTAACAAAAATGAATTTGTAGTGAACGCCGGAAGAAAATGCTATCAGTATTGATGTTGCATAAGCATTATGTCCGAGATTTGTGCCGATGCCGATGTGGTAAATGATTTCGCCGTGTAGGTCAATCGATGCAGAATGATTAGAATTTCAATGTTGTAGCTAAATTTATAAATAATAAAAAAATTGAAATTTTAAGGCAATTTAATTACTTTGAATGTAGTTGAAACAGAGTGGGGAAGGAACTGGGAATTCAGGTAAATGTATTTCGTAAAATTACTCTTTAGTAGGGGAATTTTGAAATTTTTGAGTTTCCCTTCTCGCATTCCCCGTGCGGATGCGGACAAGTGGGACATCTATCCCGGCTCGCTTCGCAAGAAGTGAATGCCGTGACGTCGGTGCGTTGAATAATACAGGATTTTTTCATGAGCTTTTTCGTAAAAGTCTCTCAATATCTGGCTAGTTGGCCCATTTGAAGTATGAAGTTTCCGACCTTTTTCTACTCTCAAAAGCTGAGCCAAACTGGACAATCCCCTCTCCTAGGCCCACAACCGCACGTTCATGTTCCGCTTTTTTTTTTTTTTTTTCTTTTTTTTTTTTTTTTTTTTGTCCTCTCATTTACATTTTACTAAACACAATTTACTTATATATGTATTTTAGATTTATATATTTAATACAAATCAAATAAAGAATTAAAACATCCTCCTCAAAAAAAAAAAAATCTGAATGCGCTACGGCATATATTCAGGTAAAAGGTAAAACCCTCAACCTTCCCTTCTCTTCCCTGGCTGCACCACTGGTAGAAGAAAAAAAAAAGTCTGCGGTGAAGTGGCTACTAAACTAAAAGTGCCTACCGGCCACTGGCTACTACTTGAAAATTAAACTTAAGCTATGGACATTAAAAAAAAACTTATAATCGCAAAGGGTTGCAAAAGTTGTGTATCCGGTTAATAGGCTCTGATGTGAAATTTAATTAAAATCAGTTAAATGTGAAACAATGCCTCAAACCCTCTTAAAAAAATTTCAAAAAGTTATTTTTGAAAAACCTTTAACACAAAAAAAAATCTAACAAAACTATTTGTGCGCTGCTTCAAGTTTCGTGATGTCCAAAAGCTCACGCAAATTTGATTTTAACGAAAATGCCATCTTATGCTCTGAAAACATGTGACCATAAGTAAAACTTGAACTTTTCTGAAATTGTGTAATACGTTTTTCAGTGTTTACACTGTAATTCTCAAAATTAGTTTTACTCTATTTGTTGTAGCTTGTTTATACTCCTGATACAAATTGCTATTATCTAAGTCACGTATAAAATATAACCTATACCTTACATTCTGACATCGTGTCATCTTTAATATATTTTTAACTCTATATCCTTATTTTCACTATGAAACCATGTATTAGGGCCTTTTTGCATACAATTTTCTACATTTGAACACCATATACTCATTGCTTAAGTATGACATTCATACTATACCTATCATGACACCATATACTCATTTTCACCTTATACTCAGTCATGACGTACCATATACTCATTTGTATGACAATGCCTTCGCAGAGCATTTTTAAGTTCTTGTTACAATCAGCAAGTTTCGTATTTCAAATTATTAGATTCATATTAATTTCTGTACTTCAGAAATAAACTATCGTACGTGCAATTTTTTTTAACATTGTTCTTATCACAGATTACCTTCAAGGTACCTAATTATTTTTCATTATTTCTTTTGTAAATTCACAATACTAACTTTCAATTATTATCAACACGACTCATAATAACGATAAGTGAGACCGACACTAGTACTTAATTGCACTCAACAACCACCAGCGATTTTAAAAGTGGGTTGTAACATTGAAGTTTAAGCTGGGGAAAGATTCGCTAGTTACAGTACATTTCGAAAGGAATTCAAACTACATTCCAAAAGAAATTATAGTTTGTGGAGATTTGATGGAATTGGAGAGTAGTTGTCTCTTTTGGTAAGAGGAAGTGAGGCTCGATTCCAACGGGGCATGTGGACTAGGAGGAGATCTAGGTCCGGTAAAAGAGGAGGAGTTTCATCACCAACTAGATTTCATCCGAATATTCTGTATGAATTTCACGATGCCGGAGGTCGAAGTACGGGAAAGTATAGTGAGCACTTCCTACAAACAGACACAACCACTATTTGCTTTATAGTTTGACTTATAATTTAAATTATTCTATATTTAATGGCTTACTCAGTTATTTTCACATTAATATAAATCTCTCTGTATTTAAAAAAAAAAAAAAAAAAAAAAATATTAAGAAGAGTCGCTGCTGTTTCATAATTTTTCAGCCGCACGCATTTATCCATCTCACAGTATCATCTTAAAAGTATGAAATTTTGTGCATTTGTAGAGAAATGTTTGAGAAATCTGCTTAATAGAAAAATTTAGCGTTGCAAACTTTACCTCTTGAGTTATTATACGTCAAAGTAAAAGAAAGGTTTTTCTTCATGTGTTGTTCTATACCAAGAAAACTAACCACTGTAGATATTAAAATTTCGCAGTCACGGAAGTATATGTCTTTCTGAAACACTAATATCACCTTTTTTTATTATTATTATTAAGTTTTGGATTTAAAAGGTTAACAAAATTTTTAAAGTGTCATTTTAAGAAAGCTCGATTGATGCCTATTTCTGTATAAATAACGGGAAAGTGTCGAAGATTCGTTTCTTTTAATAAATTATATCGTGACATAGACCAGATTATCAGGATTCAATTAGAAAATCAAATCTCAAATTGTTAAATTGTGAATTAACAATAGTTAATTTTGAATACTACGGTAATATAAGGCTTATGCATGGTTAACATTACGTCATTGATAACTCCCAAGCACTTGTGATCAATCACAAAGTTCCAAGATTTTTTTAAAGGTATTCTTTGATTGGTCAAAATGCCTCAGAACTTGTCAGTGATGTAAGCATGTAAAATCCTTTTCACGTAAATCTTAGTGAGCAGTATCTTATAGTTTTGAAAAATGGGATATATGTATGGTATTTTTTATTAATCAAAAATTTCACAAGATATTTTTTTAATGCATAAAATTGTTTTTGTGTCAGATAGTAGTAAGAAGTACTGTGGCTGAAAATCCCTGCACCTTGGTTTTGAGAGATGAGTTAGATTCCATGTCGATTTAAATGCTATTGTTTGTAAAGACCATGTACTCAATATCTTAAAGACAGTGATTAGTAATTTGTTGATTTCCAGGATCACGTCACAAAACTTTCACTGACGGATGGTTTTTAGTTGTTAAGTATTTTAAAAGCAACCCGTAAGCGTATCGAGAACGAGGTTTGACGAGCGTTAGCGGGAAAGAAGAGCCCTCTTAGTTTTCGAAAATAAAAAGTTGATTTAATTTTTTTATTAAAAAAGAAAATTTCGTTTCTGTTTCACAAAATAGCTTTTATATACGAAAAAAAAAAAATTCAAAACCAAACATATCTCCTACTACAAATAAATAACTTTGGCTGGTATTATACCAATGTCGTTTGTTTTCTATACAAATAGAATAATAAATAAGCATTGGTGGTTCCTTGGGACCATGCCAAATCTCTTACCAACCGAAAGGAATCCGAATCAGGAACACCGCCTGAAGAGTAACATCGTGTTTGCAACCTTTTATCTCTTACCCTGAAGTACCTACGACCAATAAACCAGTTGGCATTAAACCTAAGAACGAATGTCACCAGACTCTAAACATCTATTTCTTCTACCTACTGTCAGTGGTAGTAGTTTATGGATGTGCATCGGAAAGCTTTCCTATCCCTGGAAGATATATCAAGAGTGGTTACAAATCCTCATACTTATTGCGTTCTTCCTAGAATGGAATACACTGCCCTTTATAAGCAGTTGGTCATGGACCAGGGAACGGAGTTAATGTAACAGAAGTCAAGAGGGGATTATGCGAGTAAAATTATTGTTACCATGGAGGGACTGAATCAACAGGTTAGGAGATCGTTTTACTTAGGCTAGGACATCGGATCTCGTTGAATGGTTTTGATACGATGGAAGTATGTTTAACTGAATCAGCATATCTAACCCAAGACGTTATTTATGTATCAGTTTTAATCAATGATTCTTTTTATGCTGTCTGTAAACAACTATATTTTTCTAAAAGAAAATTTTGAGGTTGTAACATAAAAATACGATTGCTGTCAAATCGTGGTTTTTAGACCACATTTAATAAGCCTGATACGATAGATGGAATGATATTTAACTGAACAGGTATTTTTTGTTTCAGATGTTACTTAGGTATCGGTTTTAATTGATGATTCTTTTTATGCTGCCTGTAATCAACTATATTTTTCTAAAAGAAAATTTTGAGGTTGTAATACAAAAATATGATTGCTGTCAAATCGTGGTTTTTAGACCACATTTAATAAGGTTGATACGATAGATGGAATGATATTTAACTGAGCAGGCATTTCTTACATAAAATAATATTTATGATTTGGATTGTTGATTCTTTTTATGTTGTCCCAAATAAACTATTTTTCTAAAAGAAAAGTTTGAGGTGGTATTGTAAAAATACGATTGCTACTAACTCATTGTTTTTAGACCAAATTTAACGGTTCACCTAAACTTTAATTATGTAAGTGCCCTCCACCGTACATTCTAAATGGTTGAACTGAATTAATTGTTGCTGTTGATTCGTTGTAATAAATTATTAGGAATATTCTTGTTGGTGATTTACGAATTCCTTTAACCTATATGTCACTGAAGATTGCTGGTCAAGCAGGTTACAAAGGAAAGAAAGTAAAATAATTGGGTATGAGTTCCATTTAAAATGGATCATTCAGAATAACATCCTTGACTCCAGCAGAATTATTTGCAGATTGATTTTAGAATTATTTGCAGGGGTACAGGTGCAAAGTGGCTAAAGTTATTGTTCGAAGCTTGATTTCTCAAAAATGAAATTTGGATTTTGTGCTGGAATATTAAATAATACGTGCGCATTAATTTTATTCTAAATGTAATAATTTAAAAAATAAATTTATAACTCAATTATATTATTTTTATCTATAACTTACTTTTTTAAAATATTAACTAGAACTCATAATTTATCCATTATATTATAGATGTATAAGTCGTATTAAAATTCTTTTTATCATGCGATTTTTAACATATTTCATCGCTATTCTTAATTTTCAAACGCCCGACGTTGTAAATCTTTCATTCGTAGTATAAAGCGAAAGAAATGCTATCGATTCTATCGAGAATGCAGAGAAAATTATTTTAAATCGTATATTTCTAGCAGTGATGCTTAATTTGCGATGTCTTTGTATGTATGTCATGTGACAATTGGATTTTCGCAAAACATTTTTATTAATAATTTTTCGTTTCCTCACTTCCTTCCCCCAAAATTCAATATAAAATCCCATGCTCAATAAAATTTACTAATAAGAAAAATGTATTCGAAAGTAAATTTTGTATCAATTGTGGATTACTTCTACTCCATATTAAAATGCATCACTGAAATGCGACAACTTAAAATTAAAAGTTATTTCTGTTCACTCGAGTAATAAATAGTTTTTTATTGCATATTCATTTTAAAGATGAGAAATAAATCAATACGTGCAATATATTTCGAAAAAGATTAAAACCTAACTTTGTTTCTTAAGGTACGGAAAATAAGTAAACCATAAAATTATTTTAAAAAAATTAAATGAGGTTGAAAATTAGTTTCTGATATGTACAAAGTTTAAATATAAATTGTGAAATAAAATTCAACATGTTGCTTTTTTTTTTTTTTTTTTTTTTTTCATACGATCCTTCAATTATTAAGGTAGACACGGTATACGAAAGGGCATAATTTTTTATTATTCCACTTACACAATTCAAATTTGGTACTCAGCTGAAAGCCACCAATATAATATCCGTGCTGATTTTTTTTAATAAAATATTAATATTTATTTCTTGAGATGAAAAAGCGGCAATTTTTACCATTTTTTCAAACTTTTTTAAAGTCTAATGCTATTTCAATTTTTTTAATTCATGTCTTATTTTTTTCTAACATCATTATTGAACTATTTTTAAAAGAAGTATGTTAAGATATTTGTAAAAATATGAAAAGATATTTGTAAATAATTTGTGTGTTTTAGAAATGTTTTGTCAAATGTACTAAAATATCAGTCAAAAAATCCATTTCCTAAATTAAGCATATTTTTAAAAAATAGATGTACAATTTCAGCACACTTTGTTTAATAATTTAAGGAGAATAAATTAAAAAAATAAATCAACAATCTAGAATTATTTGCAACAACACCTTAGCAATTTAAAGAAGACCACAAATTTCTAAAAAAAAAATTCTGAGAAAATGCTTTTAAAGACTATAATTATATTGAAAAATTATACTAGTGATATATTGAAAAATTATACTAGTGATATATTGAAATATGATACCAGTGAATAGAACAAAATAATCACGGTCAACTACGATCACCAAATTTGGACCACATGTTTTTCAATGTCCATAGAATCACTTTTGCAAATATGTATAGATATATTTTTTGCAAAAGTATATATATATTGTTGCGTGGATGGGTTCGAAAGATTTGAAGCCAAAGCAGATCAACACTTGCAGAAATTTATTCCAATATAACTCTTCACAGATTCTCTTACAACTCCAGAACATCTCGTTCTAGTAGACTCAATATAGCTCTTTTCACAACAATAGAGCACAAAACGGCAGTTAAAAACTTGACAATACAACTGCTAAATCACCGCAAAAGACAGTGCAATACAGTTCGCTTTAGAACTACTCGGAATGTTCACTGAGACTCAGTAATTCCAGTCAACTAACTGACTAACCTAACTCGGCTTAAATAGGGGAGGCGAACATTCTTGAGACTTCTAGAGGTAGATATTTGGAGAACTTTCCAGTTCGTAGTCGAAAAGTCCTATACATGTACATGGGGACCGAAAATGTCGCCAAATGTAGCGACAAAAATTAGTCGCCAAAACTGTTGCCAACTTGGCTCTATCTCACCAATTTGGCGAGATTGTCATTACCATAATGTTAAATGCCCTGCTCCTTGTAAAACTCGTTATTAAGCATTAATAGACACACTGCAGGGAAGCCAAGTTAAGACGAACTATTGCACTGCCTTATGCGAAATGTACATAAATGTTCCTATTTACAAAATTAACACTACGAAATATTTACAAATATACAAAAATTCGTAACAATATATACTTGCTAAATACCCGTGCTTCGCCACGAAATTTTACCTTGTGCATTATTTTAGCCAGCTGTGAGGCCCCGCGTTGGGGAAATAAGTCATTGGTGTATAGATCCCAATTTTTGGCGCATCGCTCGCAGGAAGGTTCATCGCAACGCAAAATCGAGCTCGATTCGCTCGCTGAAAAAGTCATTGACACATAAGCAAAGGCTTACTTAACTCGTTGAAAGGTTAATTTCTATGCAAACATGAACTCGCTATGCTCGATGAAAGGTTCATTGCTGCTTAAGTGTAAGGTCGCCTCACACACTAAAGACTAATTACTACGTAAGGCCTTAATATTAAAAGTCCCTGCCAAGTCGAGAAACAATAAAAAAAAATTCCCCATTAAAAACTACAATACAACACCCCTTTAAGAATATTTTAACACGTGATGTTTGTAAAAAGCAAAATTAGAAGGTCAAAACTATTTATGTTGAAACTTTCAGCTCTCTAGGCCTATTAAAAGTCACTTTGTGAAAATATTCATTAAAAATTCATTAAAAAAAATTAAAATGTTAACGTTCTTTTTGTAAAAAGTCCAATTAGAAGGCCAAAACTATTTGTGTTAAAAATTTCAGAAATGCAGCCCTATTAGATATCGTTTTGTAAAATATTTATTAATTAAAAAATTAATAAAAATGAACTAAATAAAAATTTAAAATTCTGTTTTTCAAAATTCCAATTTGAAGGCTAAAACTACTTATGTAGAAAATTTTAGATCTGTAACCTTATTAGAAATCATTTTGTAAACTATTAATTAATTTTAAAAAATTAATTAAAAAAGAACTAAATAAAAATTTAAAATTCTGTTTTTCAAAAGTCCAATTAGAAGACTAAAACTACTTATGTTGAATATTCAATGCAGTATATTTTACTAGTGAGAAAACCGAAAAAAATAATCCTTGATTGGATTAATTCATCAAGAGGGAACTGACTTTCCATGTTTTCTGAGGGAAAAGACAAAACTAATTCATATCCTCGTCAATATGGGGTTTATACGTAAGAATTTTATGTAACTTTTTTTGCTAGAAATGGGGTTTCTTTCTGTTTCCTTGTTTTTTTTTATTTTGTCCCCCTTGTAAACAAATTCGTCTCATGATCAAATAAATTACTTCCAAACACATTCATCACAAGGATTCTCAGCGGTCTTCAATCGTCTCTTTCAGGACTAACATCTGTTTTTGATGATCCATTTTCCTTATCTAGAAAAATAATAGAATAATCCCAAAAGTACGAATGACAATTTTCTATGTACCTTTTCTAAATAACAAAAGAATACTCTTGAAATTTTTGCCGAGTGTTGTTTCAAACTTTTCTTTCTAATCTGAGGTTAACATTAAGAGTTACTTGTTTGTTTGTTTTTTTTGTTTTGTTTTTTTAAAAAACAATCTCAAATGATAAAACACCAAAAATCTCGGAGAATTGCATTTTTTTTTTTTTTTTTTTTTAAGATAAAATAATTTTTTTTTAAATAAATAATCAACGTTTTTTTAAAACGTTAACTTCAGATTAATACTTGATACATGGCAAATATAAGGGAACACTTTCATAAGGAAGCTAGTACAGGGCTGCCACTGACTATAAGCTTTGAAAATAGTTGCTTTAGTAGCCCCATATGTTAAAAATAGTAGCCAAAATAGTAGTCTCAGACGCTGAAAATAGTAGTCTCAGAAGTTTAAAACAGTAGTCCCTTTTTTGAAGTCGAAAATTGTCTTGTTCTTGCTTTGAAGGTTTAAGTGTTCAACAAGATCGGAATAAAACTATTGATTAACATAAAACATGAAAACCCAGAGACACTCCCCGTTATATATATGGTCTTCCGATTCAAAATAGTGTCTTAATACCAAGTAAAGACGACATTCGATACGATAAAGACAATGAGTCGTAACACTCTTAACGATACTTTATCCGGTAAAACGTTCAAAAGAATCGAATATCCAGATTCTTTTTCATGCCTTTTTTTTATTAAAAGCAACAAAAAAAAAAATTTTTAAACCTTCAAAGCAAAAAAAGTTGAACTTCACCCAATCAAAGAGACGGTAAAAATTGACGGGCAAAAAAAACATGTATATATTTTTAAATTTCCCAAAGTCAAACAATTTTTTGGCAAAAAAAAGGTTTATGTTTAAATAATTATGCTGTATTGACAATAAAAGGCGGATTTTTAATTTTTCAAGCGACATTCAAAGTAATTAAATAAATTGCTTCGAAATTAAAATTATATTTTATAAACTTAGCTACAATATTAAAATTTTAGTCATTCTTCATCGATTCACTGGCGAAATCGATCCTCACACCGACACACATCACGGACATAACATCTATAACATCAATGGAAGCCTTGATAAAAGCCCCCATTACAACAACGCAAATCTCGGCAGTTATATCATCAGCACCAAAACGGCTGCGCAAATATCGGGAAAAGCAGCTGTTAAATCCTTAAATCAGCGTAACCTTTGGCAAAAATGACTATCACTTCAATGAAAATATAAACGATTGTGCCTTCCATACCGATGCAAATCTCACAATGGGTATTTTACATCAACATAATACGGGGCAAAAATGGCGTCACAACAACGTAAATCTCGGCGATCATCCGGCATATAAGAGTAAATATCGGCAACAGCGGCCATTATAGCGGCGTAACAGTCAATGAAATTAACAATCACACACAAACAAATATTGATGATACAGACAAACATTAAAGAAAGCAGCGACAAAAGTGGTCATTTTACCGGAGGTTTTGAGAATTCTGAATGCAGGCAAGGATCCATGGCGATCAGACTTGTAAGCAAGCGCATGAAACACATACATCCTCTAGAAATTTTAATGTGGATTTTCATCGATCTCTGGAAATTTTGGTCAAAAACGCTAAAATCGGCATATCCGCAAAACTATATCATGTGTGATTTTTAGTGTGGATTTCATTCCCTAAAAGTTAAGTGAACGAAACAAAAGCTTGCTTTTCACAACCGTCTTGTTTCACACACAACAAGTAACTTCCACTTCGAAGCTTTGCTTACATTATAGTGACAAGTGATGTGTGGATGCAAAATGTCATACAATTCGCTTCTCCTATTTCGTGATTTTCAGTACCTGGTGATTGACTTGGGAAAATAACAAGGATTTCTTATACTTAAATACTACAACTAACTTGGCAAAGTTAGGTGACTTTTTTAACAAGATAAGAAAACGATTTACGATGACGTTATCAGGCCATTTAAACTGAGCAAAAGTAGATACCCCATTGGCTAAGTGGCAACTCTCAATCGCTAAATGTATAATTTAATCGGTACTTTAACGCAAACATAAATTTTGAATTGAAAAAGAACAAGTTACGAAAACTGTCCATACTGATGAAAACTGTCTATACTGATGGCATTTTCTTCCGGCGTTCACGGCAAATTCCATAAATTCATTTTTGTCTACTAAAGTAAGTAAAGGCAAATATTTGAGAATATATAGTGTATATTGTTGAGCCTTGCACGACGAAAGATAAAACATAGAAACCAAACAAGTAGGCGAAAACAACCACGTTTGACATCGAAAATAACAACCGCCCGTGCACGGTTACCAAGGAGATATCATCATTGGACTATAAAAGTGACAACTCGATCCATGAATATAAACTACAATCAACCCCTATTTCGATAACGTTTGCTCTTCCCACCTGCTTAAAAATATCATTTTGACAAAACTACATTAGTACTCAATAGGCGATTTTTTTTAGTTCGTCCTACTATCGGACTGTAATTTCTTAAAAAATAGTCGCCTTAACCCAAAAATAGTTGAAGCTTTTGCTTAAAATAGTCGTTCTGGGCCCTTTTTTCATTGAAATAGTAGCCATAGTCACCTGGCCACTAATATAGTAGCTTTAGTAGCCTTTTTAGTCGCCTGTGGCCGTCCTGCTAGTAGCCATTTTTTCAAAAAGTTCGAAAATTGACATTTTGAGATAAATGCATTTGTATGCGAAATTGTAGCATGGAAAATATGGGTTTATGCATTTTAAAACTAACTTTTCTTCGGAACTAGAAAGAATACAGGCCAAAACTATATCTTAAAAAGAAGCAGAATAGTTTAAAATTTAAAGATATGCAAAAATCACGAAATCGAAAATTTTGAAATTTCATGCCTACTGAACCCCTTAATATTTTTTTCATTGCACGACCATCAGTAATGTTTAGATTGCAAGCCTAAGTCGACCTTCCAGAACTTGACAGCCCATTAGACTTTTTAGTATCTAACTTTACTAAACCCAAGTTTATTTTGTATCCCGTACCGTTACAGTCATAAACAAGCACTGTAAAATTACTACCTAATGCCCATCCAAACATTGGCTTCCATTGTGAATCAAATACTGAATTTATTCACTAAAGTGGGGAGACTGATATATATTGACAATATTACCGTCAAAAACAGTTAAAAGTGTAAAAAGTGATAGAAAACAAACCCCTTCCTACTTACCATCACTACGTTCAAAACTATAAAAATTGAGTTCTACAAGAATTGGCTGGTGACAAGACGATATAAATTAAATTTTATTCGCCAGTAGACCACAAATTCCCTAACACAGATAAACTAAACTTTTCAAATCACTAAATGAGGACTAGAAATGGAAAATGACACAAGTCTAAAAAAGAAAAAATTTCAGGAGAGCCGAAAAATAAAAAACACTCGCATCTGGTACTTATGGATATGACAATGTATCAGATTGAATTTGAACTATTGCTACTGGAGTTCGCACTTTGGGCGTTCTCCACTATGTTTAAGCTTGGTCTTAAGAACATTTTATCGTAAAAAAATATTTTCGATTTTTTAGGTACTTAGGTCGTTTTCCATTTCTAGTCCTCAAATGTTTCAAGTTTTTTTTACCTTTACAGTAGAGAGTTTTCTGATTATAATGTGTAAGGTATCAAACTAAAAAAAACCCATCAAAGTGTGTATTTTAAAAAACATAATACAATTGATGAAAAAACATATGTTTAATAAACACATCTAAATAAACACTTAAAAATGCTTTTTTTCCTCGTTCACAATTTTGGGGATTCTTATATCTTAGTTTTTGCATTTAATTAAGAGATAAAAAATTTCGAAGCAAAATTAAAAATGCATAGTTGTCAAAAATTAAGAATGGATGTTGCTTCAACAAAGAATTTATTTAAATGTACTTAATATTCAAGCTTTCATAAATAGACATTTGATGGGTGATATTGTTAAAATTGCAGTTATTTATTAACTACATTTTTAAAGAAACTGTCTAGGGATTAATTTTAATTGTGCAAACTATGTTAACCCCGTTTGGGAGAAGACTAGATCCCAGCCATGATATCAGATTGAACTTTATATATCAACTAGATATTCATAACTTTTAAATTTAATCAATCAATGTAATTCTTAAAAACAAATAAATTGTACAAAATGACAAAATAATAATTTTAAAATTGTTATTATGACAATTTAACCTTAATTAATTGAATAAGTCAAAGTGCTATGTTTCCCCCATATCCAACATTTATCGACACTAATAGGAATAAAAAGGGTTAGTAGCTTCTTATTAGCTATATGCTTTTAAGGTATCAAGATTCACATATTTGTATTTTATCTTATACAACTCAAATTACATTGAAATAATTGAACATACCTTAAAAAAAATTTCAATTTTTACATTAGCTCTTCTCTTAAAAAAGCCCGGTAATTGATTTTTATGATTGAATGAGTAAAATAAATACACTGTCTCACACCTATGCATTGATTTCCATGAAAAAAGCAGTTATTAGTTGTTTTGAAGTTTAATAAATGAACAGTAACGCAAAAAGGATTTACTTGTTGTCCCCTCGTAAACTAGGTAAGTGAATATTCATAAAAAGAACTAAATCTAAAAATAGCAGGCCATGCCAGGGGACTCGATAATTATTAGTTGTAAAATACTTCCATCTCGTAAGCCTTCGAATACAGCTTTCACTGTCAGTTTCGCAGATTCCAGGAGTAATAAAAACACCTACGCATCGAATCTAGTCATTGAGTAAATTGTGTCTTCGTGTTTGACTTTAAAGAAGTAATTCTTTAATACCTTTCCACTTCTATCGATTGGTTTTGCAGGAAGAAAATTACTATAAAACTTTCGCCTTACTGTTAATGCATTTTCGATAATTTAATAATAATCCATTTATATCATCATAGCTTACCATCTCAACGTATTTTTATAGAACTGAATGCATATACGTTTCTTTTAAATAGAAAGTGTAGTTGACAAGGTTTGACACAATTTTAAGATTTGGTCGCTAAGTGCAATTAGAAAATCAACTTTCTTTTATAATACCTGGATCATCCAAATGACAAGTTGAACAATAATTTTGATAATTGGGGACCATATCGTAAACTATGATTTAATATTTTTATTAAGTCTATGTTAGACATACACGGGCCTCAAAATTAAAATGTGTGCATAATAACGATAGTACATGGTTGTCTTGGATTCGACTCCATATTACATTAATCTTGTGGGTGTACCATGTGTAATTCTTGAGTGCGCGTGTATCAAAATCTTATTGATCAAGCCACCTAACTTTGCCTCACATTCTATTATTTGCTACATTCTATAACTCATCACCCAATAGATAAAATAAACCGTGAAAAAACTATATCCCTCTTGTCTATCAAATTTTGCCAAAAAACTAATGGAAAGTTTTGACATTTACAAACCATTCATCACTTTATCATTTATATATCTATCAAATTTATGATATATTCCTGCTGTGACTCTAAAATTGAGATGGGTTGTTGGTATATCATATCCATTAGCCTCTTACTTCAAGTTTATAACAATATTATAATTAATTTATTATTAATTACTATTTTAAATTACGAATACAGATCGATGAAACGCATTAGCATTTTAGATTGTTGTAAATAAAATGTTAACTCCGGTTTCAAAACTTCTCTTAATAATCAATACTATGAGAAGAAACCGGATCTAGTAACTACTAACTTCCAAAACTCTCCTGTGTCAGTCGTCTCAGCTTCCCAATAAAATTAACTTGACACATGGAAATTGAAGCTATGCTGATTGGGGTTTGATATATCCATAACGACTGATATAGATAGACTTCAGAGTATTCCACTTTTTTCGATAACAAATTATAACTGACAAGCTCCAAATAATATTCAATAACCGATTAAAAAGAAAAATTATAAATGGACTTCAAATCCAATCCGCACTTCTGGAATATTTACAGGGCATGATGTTTCGTGATTGAGATTATGGAACAATTAAAGTGTGAACCATCATTTGAGATTACTTTGCTCCTTGAAAGTTTATTTAGCATTAAAATGCAAGAACATTTAAGAAAATACTTGGAGTTAGTTTTGTTTTTATGAAACAAGTATTTGGTTCGAATGGTTCCCAATAAAAACCTTTAAATTGAGTCAATGTCCATAAATTTTCATTCACCAAATCTTATAAAAATACTATATTTAATACACGCGTTTTTAATAAATCTGTATCTCAGCCGTATGTTCATAAATTTTCCTTTACCAAGTCTTATAAAAAATACAATTTAATTAACACGTTTTTAATAAAAAATCTGTATCTCAGCCGTTTGTCCATAAATTTTCATTCACCAAGTCTTATTAAAAAAAAATACTATTTAATTCACACGTTTTTAACACTAGAAAGACTTGAAACTTAGTCTATACCTATATTGTCCAAAAGCAGACTGCATTGTGAAAGAATAACTAATATGTAAAGAACTTTGTATAACACATATTTATATATATACCGGAAATGAAGGAGGAGGAAGGTAACTACAATTATTAATAAGCGCATTTAAATGTTGTACAAAAAGTCTCAAAATTCTAAGAAATTGTGTCATTATATACATAATTGTTTTTCTAATTGAAATTAAAAAGCAGTCAAAATGACTTCCTTAGGCAATCTAGTGTTAATAAATCTGTATACCAGAGGTTAAGTCCAGGTAGCGCCATTCCAGACCAATATCGGAAAAGGTGCTTCTGGAAGATTGGCCAATTCTGGCTGAAACTCGAGAATGGTTCCAAAGCACTCGATTTTTAAAGAATAAACATATCCAAAACATCACAAAACATATTTTTTTGCCCTCTATATTTTCTCATAAATAAAATATTTCAATTTTAAAACTGTACATCAACGTTTTAAAACTTCCCGTATATTTTATCAAGCAGTGGGAGAGATTGGTCAACATCTTTTGAAACGGCCGGTTTACAATGTTCCACTTTTTCATTATTGACTAATGTCGAGCGATGTTGTCCAGCGTTGTTGAACTACTGAGGAATACACTGTCTTATAGTATTTTATAAAGGAAAGTGGGTTTTATAACGATTCTCATATTTAAAAAATAGTAGTTTCTTTGTTTTTACTTTCTTCCTATAAATCCATATTTATATCCTTACTTCCTATTCGTTTTCTTGAAATGTTAACTTTTCTTGAAAAAGTGTTCATTTTTAATCCCACACACTTTTTCTGAGTGGGAAGAATACTCATTTCCTTGGCCAGAGCTAAATCCTCTCACCTAAGCATTAAGTAATTATATGTTACACTGAAGCGTAATAATATATTGTATATTGGCGTAATAATTACTTTTTAACACGAAACTTCCAAATTTTAGCATTGAATAAAGAAATCAAAAATTAGAAGAGAATATAACAGGATAGCATCCTTTAATATAAATACAAGAAAGTTCCTGATAATAAAGAACAATTCATTTGTTGCATATCACTGTTCAAACTACATTATTCCAAAATATTTTGCGCATTATGTGAACTTAAATTTGTCTAAATATCTTGAAACAAGCCAGCAGCTAGTTTTGCAAGAGACAAATTCATCATACATCTCATATCTTGAAGACTGTTCATTCGAAGTTCAAGTATAATTTCTGCGTAACTATGGCTAAACTATGTATATTTCGGCTAAACTATGATAGATAATATCTAGTTTAAAAGACTGAACTCCATTAAAGACAAAAATTCAAACACATGCAATTTTTCAGTCCTGTCTGATGCAGATCGGATATCGCCAAATCCTTGTAGAATATCGATCCATATTTCCATTTCTATTCGAGCGAGTTCAAAAGAGTAAATTTACTTTCTACTTTCATTTCTTGAAGAAAAGTTTACATATAATATAACCCATAACAACAGAGTTTTTAAAAAAATCCGTTATATACATTGTCAATTTTTATATTCATTAACACAGCAAAGATATCAAAAACATTTCTATCGGAAAACTAAGTTTCAAAATCTATTTATTAAAAATTAACGCGAATTTATGGTCTCACAACCAAATATCATGTATTTATTCTGATTAAAGTAATTTTATTTATTTATTTATTTATTTATTTATTTATTTATTTATTTATTTATTTATTTATTTATTTATTTATTTATTTATTTATTTATTTATTTATTTATTTATTTATTTATTTATTTATTTATTTATTTATTTATTTATTTATTTATTTATTTATTTATTTATTTATTTATTTATTTATTTTAAAAAAGTTGGCAACAGGAAAGAGTTTCAACAATGATCGGTTCAATGCTACTTTAACGAGATTGTACGACGGCAAGTTGGTTTATTAGTATTCCGTAAAAGAGACCTATTAGTGAAACTAACAGCCCCAAAATTTTGTAGAATGCATTGACATCGAACTTATCTGCCAAGTTGCAGCCCGATTGGATGACAGCAAGGGGGTCAATTAATCCTCCCATCTACAAACAAATACACAAAATCGAAGTTAAAATAAAGGATTTAAAAATAAATGACAATTTATAAAGCAATTTTTTGTTAATTTTTATAATACTTACTGTAATTTTTAGTGAGCAAATAAAAACAAAAACCTAGGCAAAATTTGCAAAATCTACACTCAAAGAGAATACATACATATGTTACTATATAGTTCGGATGGGTATAATAAAATCCGGGTATTACATTGTGTTTCCAAAAATAGCTTATCGTAAGAGCGAAAAAAGTCTAGTAACTATTAAGAGATGTTACTCTAAATGTGTATTTTCAGCAATTCAAATATTGGTAGGAAAGCGCAGAAAGCATTGAAGCCTATCTCAACTGAAACTATTATTTTGTTAATTCAAGTAGGTTTCCTATACTTGAATTAACAAAAGAACAGTTTCAGTTTTTTATACCTAAAACATATCATAATTTCAAGTATATAAATTAATTTATAATTAATTTAAATATTAAATAATTTTTTATATGGCGTACACCCACTTCAGTTTATATGATAAACGTATAATGATTTCCAAAAAGTCAGTAATTCATAAAAATTACTATGCAAAAGCAAGTTACGAATAAAAATGCGAAGGGAAAGAATGTATAGGGTATTTTTTCAAATAGGTAATACAAAATTTATTTTAAAAAATTAAACGAAAAAGTTTTTATTTCCAAATAACAATGAGTATTAAAAAAACATTTGCTATCAAGTCGTATTTTCTGGCATTTCACAAGAAAATTACCATTAAGAATTAAAATAAATTTTATACTTAAAAAAGAAATAATTCAGACTTTGGAAACACTAATGAATCCTACGTCGTTTCCATTTAAGTTTAAAACATTGCGACGTGCTATGAATATTTATATACAAAGAAGAAACGGAAAGATAAAAAATTAAATATCTGTCATTTTCAGTTATATTATAAATATGGGGTAAATATTTTTGGCAATATTTTACATAGATCACTTTTTAATATGATCCAGTTAGAAAATCTAGGCTTAGAGGATAAAATTGGGGAGGGGGGATCTGCGTTTACAATATTTTGTTGGCTTAATAATAAAAGCCAATCATAGTGACTACATGCGAACCAGGTTTCCTAGTATAATACAATTGCAAGAAGCATCCAGTTCGCATACAATAGTCATTAATTTGACTAATCAACATTAAATAGTTATTATGATGCAAAAGCGAAAGTATTTTCGACAATAGGAATTTCTTAAATTAAAACTAACGGCATTCAGTTTCATCATTCACGAAAAAATTACATTTTTTTATTTTGATGAGCATTCTAAACTACTGCATTTTTAATGCTAAATTTAATTACTAAAAAAAAACGAGCTTTTTACTGATATTCTACCCATTTCAATGCAAATTGTGATAAATCGGTGCATACCAAACAATGCATTCCGTCAACAACTGAAAACATGAAACAATATTGCTTCTATAAGCATTTCTCGAATTCACCTAAAACATACAGCAACCATAACAGATGCACCATCTGCTTCTGAATTCGAAACACATTTCATATCACAGAACGACAGTAATAATAGACATCGTATCATCAATATGTGTTGCCAGATCCGATATAGGTGGACGATAATGTCCGAGATGTCGAGGGTTTTTCAGAACTTCAATTGATGTGAAAAGAATGCACCTTGTAAAACACGAGTTGTTGAAGAACTTTTACCCACGCAAACAGTAACTCGGTTTTATGACGTCAATTTTTAGTCGTGAAGAAAAATGTCTTTTCAGATGCCAAATTTTCTCTCCTCTTGATTCACTCTAAAAGATTTTTTCTTCTTTCGTAATAATATTAGGGCTATTGCAGGCTAACTTTTAAAGGTGTTTTTAAAGGTAATGCAGAGGAATTTTTTGATGTTTTAGAGAATAAAAACTGGTTGTTTAAAAGCTTGTCTATCTCCTTTAAGGTAGTTCATAATTTACTAAGCCTTATATATAGATATTTTTTTTACTTAACTTTTCTCTGAATAATTTTTCTGACTGCCATTTGATATATAATATAATTCAGCCTGTGAAATATTGATAAAAAGACTTCGAATGAAAATAAAATAAATAATATTCCATTTATAGTCTTTAACTCTAAGTGTTTTAATTTAAAAAAAAAAAAAAATTGTGAAATATTTTGGTTCAAATATTATCTTTTTTCGTCGTTTCAAAGTTTGATTTCTTTAGACTATTCTATTGAACTAAACAGAAATAATTAAGCAGAAATTAGTCTAATATAGGGCATCTCATAAGTTCATGGATAGCCTTTTCTTTACTTAAAAGAGAAAATATAGTATAAAAAGAAAAAGATAGTAAAAAGCACAAAATAAATTACATACTCAAATAACCACTAAATAATAATAATCTAAATACTTAAATAATATTTAATACTCTATGTGAAAAAAAATTAAAATGATACTTAACCAAACTTACATATGGATTACTCATATTTTTGCTTTTTGAAGCCATTTTCTATACTAATTTTCAAAACTTAATTACGCATCTAAAAATTAGATTGTGAAAAACTAATGTATTCTCCATCAGATTTAGGTCAAGACTGATGACTAGACTGATGACTGTAATTCTAACACTGTCTACTTGCCATGTCCAAGTTTCCTGTCTTCGCAACTTTCGAAATGGAAGTAAATGGCATTCAAAGACATTCTGATTATCCTCATGAGTGTTAAATATTATTTGAGTATTATATTATTATCATGTGGTTATTGTATTATATATATATATATATATATATATATATATATATATATATATATATATATATATATATATATATATATATATATATATATATATATATATATATATATATATATATATATATATATATATATATATATATATATATAACTATATATAATATATATATATATATAATATAGTAACTATAGCTCAAATTAAATGTTTACCGGCAACTACGGCAATTTATTAAAAAAAAATCAAACTAGAAAGAATGATAATTCATGCATTACTCTTACATCAGCTCTTCTGGAAGTTCCAACCAGATCAGATGTATGATAACAAGGGCATTAGGGAAAAGTATTTGCCAGATTATTTAATGCTGGATTTAAAGACATTTTTGAGGTCATGAATATTAATTTTCTTTTAAAGGTTATGAATTATTTTAACAAGGATCTAAATGATTGTTTGAAAGTAAATAGAACATCTCAAACTTAGTCCTTACAATGTAGCTTTTTAAAGTTATTACAAATTAAAAGTAAACAAACTTTTTATTTCTAGTAATTAAGTTCTATTTAGTGCATTCAAACCTTTAGGTCCTTAGAAATACATTAATCAGTATTCCAGTTGACGATTACATTAAATGGTATTCCTAATGAGGAATACATTAATATTCCTGATTCAATATACATTAGGGTGGATCGTTCTTCTATGGAGAAAAAAAAATATTATTAATCAAAACCTACCTATGGGGAAAAGATGTTCTATGATATAGAGATTAGGGGGAAAATAATAAAAACAATTAATTTTAAAATTTTGCATTGCCACAAAGAGGTTGAATTTTCGAAAAAAATGCAAAAAGTCCTAATTTTTGTTAAATGATTTTACACTAAAAATAATTGTTTTTTACAATATAAATCCTAAAAAAGTGATGATTATTGAATAATTAGTAGTACAATGTACATTTCAACCTTTTTTGACCCAACTCCCTTCCCCCCCCCCCCCCCATATCAACGTTGAATCAGCCCTACAACCCTATAGTGCAGTTGTCAGCGGCTTACGGAATTCGACTCCTAATCCGTGAGCGCTGTTCTTGTAAATTAAATTACAATTTTACTATGTGACATTTGTTTATTTGTGTATTTGGACTAATACTGTACTGTGGCGTTGATAAGAAAAGACATGATTTGTCCTATATTTGGGTCAGGCTGTAATATGCCCACGATTATGCTTCCTACGTACGAAAAACGTAATAAGGTGCCTATATTGGCATTCAAAAAGAGAAGCAAAGTACAGTGTATTTAAATACACTTTTCTCCGCGTGTCAATAAGTTGCAAGTAAGTTAGGAGAGACCTGGGAACGATCTTTAATACCAATAAATGACCACTACAGCATTTTGAGAAAAATAAGTTCATACTACGACAAATATCACGCTTTCAAAGCTAGAAAATTAACTGAAAGCTATCTCAGGGTAAGCACATCGTAAGTTTTGTTCATGCGTCGACTTGGTTGTTTTCAGATTATCTGGTGCCGTCAGCAACACGAGGGCTATAATGCGCCGAAACATTCGGCATTTGACAAGCCAACATACATTTACAAACACCCATGCCTTACACGGGACTCGTACCCGCAACTTCGTGGTCTAGAAGCTAGCACACTAACCACTATACCGTTTGGTCGGCTAGGTCATGCGTCGACAATGACATAGATACAACAATGTTGGTTGCGATAATAGGTAGTCTGTCAACACAGGTATCAAAGAAGGTGTTATACGAAATATGGGACTGATTTTGAAGCGTCCACTACAATGGTTTGTGTGCCAGTTACAAACCAAAGAGTGACCGTATGCGAGACACTACCTGTAGTATCATTCACGTAAGCCCAACCTAAGGGAACTGACTAACAAGAAAGACTTAAGTACAGATCAACTGTGCTTAATGGAAATTTGTGAAGCCATCACTGAGGACAAAGCAGCAAAGGGTTGTTGAAGAGAAACTCTGGAAAGATTTGCCACTCAAGGTGGTTTACAACCCCCAACAGAATTCTCATGTTCTATTTGGCTTAGAAGAAGTCCAACCAAAGCTTTATTGACATTAATTACGTTCATCGTAAAAGTCTAGGCACCTATGTGATTCAAGATCAAAACCAAACAATCGGTAATCTATGGTGCAGAGCATTTGCATTAATCAATCTTTCAATCGCATTATTTCTCAATTGATTTGAATAAAGTCATTGATCCAGTAATTTTTGAAATGGGGGTTTGGGCTTTCCTGAAAATATCATGATATCAGAATTGATGACGACAGAAATAACACAAAGGAATCGGTACTCCAAAGAATTTTGAATTTGCGCTAAGTCATAAGGTCTGCTGCAACCCAAACCCTTTTAGCGATTAATATCCGTATCTTAAACATACCAAATTTTGACTCTTGTGTGACAGATCATGTGAACTTGATTAAGTGGGAGAATGTGACAGAACGATTTAGTGATGACATGATTTCAGGAGCAATAGTAAACCCAGCAATCATTTCTACGGCAATACTATAGTATTACCTACTATCAAGGGGTATCCCTGTCGTACTCAAGCTACAGAACGAATAGTCACAGAAGCATTTTCTACTGTAAGCGGATCATATAGAAGAGATTGGTTAAAAAGAAATATCCTGGGAATCATGAAACCTCAAGCCAGTTTTCAACACCAAACGTGATTACCGACGGATTAGACGTGATTACCGTTCACTGTAATTCCGAAGATTTTTTTATTTTTCTTGATTTAATTCTTAAGAAGCTGTAATATGTTCCTAAAGTTTTTTTTTTCTGTAACCATTTAGTATATGTCTTCTCATTTCAATAAACATTTAAAAGTACTAAAGGCCTGTTTCACTTAAAAAAAATCACTTTGACATTTTACCATTAAAAAGCTTGAGTAACAAAACTTCATCCCCCTTGCAAAGAGTTTAACATAAAATTTATTATTTTTATTTTACTTTTCCCTTAATTAATGTACCTCAGAACATCTTTCCCGTACAGGTAGGCTTTGAAATTCTTCAGAAAAAAAAATTTAATTGACTTTGACTTTTTACTATAAAAAAGCTCAAATACCTAAACTTCATCCTTCTTGTGGCAGTACTGAACTTAAAATTTAATTTTTTTAATTATTTTTCCATGTATCTATATACCATAGAACATCTTTTCCTCATAGGTCGGATTTGAAATTCTGAATTTTTTTTTTTCGATCCACCCTAATATACACGAACATTGATTTCTGATCAAGAATACGTCATGTATTCTTGATGACGAATACATTAGTATATATTCCTGATTAGGGTATACTACATAAACATTCATTCCTGATCAGGAATATATTAATATGTATTATTGATATGGAATACGTTAATACGAATTTCTGATATGGAATACATTAATATGCGAATTTCTCATAAGGGATATGAGAAATTTCTGATGGTATCCAGCAATAAAAAAAGTTTCCTTAATTTCTATAATAGCTGACGTACAAAAAAATTCGATGGAAAAATTACGTCTCGTTCGCAAAAATATCATACTAAATGTCCACTTCTCCACTTTATTTATTTATTTTTTTCCCCCAATGCTGAAAAGCATAAATACAAAAACTTTAGATAATTTCATTTGGCAAGAGTAAGAAGTATTTTACATCAGAGTCTCCAGTCTTTGTCTTAGAGTAATTTTTCTTTGTTTACTGTAAGTCCTATTTCTTCTATTTCAAAGATTAAGGGAACGCTTTAAACATTTATAGCTAGCGATTATTTAGAAACTTAGTTGAAGACTTAAACGTCCTAAGCCTGTTAGAGTAGAAGCTATAAAATGGCAATGTATTCTATTGTATGTGAAGATGTAGTAAGAGGTATAAAAAAAGTTCTTAATAAAACGAGATCACTGTATAGATAGGCATTTGTTTAAAGAACAAAATTTAATCTATATAATCACCTACTTTGATATGTTACTTTTTAACGGATAATTTGAAGCCGAATATCGTAAGAGAACTCATATTCTTGACACCGGAAAGAAAACTTTATAAAATTGACCGAAAAATGCAACAATGTGGTTGGATTATATAAAGGAAGTTACACTATGCCAAAAACATAGGAAATAGTGCATTCATTTCACTTAAATAAACCCTCCAGTGAATAAAACTCACACTACTTAAGAAAGCACAAGTTCCAATAGCAGGGTTCCCACTCAAATTACAGAATGAAAATCAATGACTTTTCAATGACTTTCAAGGACCAAACTAATGTTTTTAAGGACCTTTGAAAATTTGTTTTTAGGCATCATGTCTATACATAAATTTTTAATAAAGTATATTCTAGCAAAAAAGTTACAAGTTGGTGGATTTGTTGATAGTACAAATATGTCAGCGAATTCCAATACAATGCAGGCAGATAAGTAGTGGTCACGCGGGGATAGCAAGTCCGAGTTGTATTTTTATAACTTTTGCAGTTGGGCACACAACATTCACAAAAATTGAGGACTTTTAAGGATCTCTAAGCATTTTCAAAGACGCACCTCTAAGCATTTTCAAAACCAGCCTTGAAAACAAGTTCAAAAATATTAAGCACTTTTAATGACTTTCAATGACCGTGGGAACCCTAAATAGGCAGGCTCGGATATAAAGTATGCCGATGAGATTGTACGCCTCTCCAACAGAAATTGTAACAAAAGTGGAAGCAGGGCTCCAGAAAAATATTTTCTTCCTGCGTACACAAATACCATTACCAAAAATTTCCTGCGAGTCTGTGTGATTTTAATTATACCGCAGAAAAAAATTAATTTTTACGTACTATTGAGGATTTAAAGTTGTTTAATTCAAAACCATCTTGGCATTGATTTTGGAAGCATCAGACTCTGCAGGATAAACATCGGTTTCCAATTGCAAATTTTCAGTTTCAATATTAAGGTCATTAGTACTGGGTTAGCTTCAAGGTTGAGCTTGTGAAACGAAAGCAAACATTGACGCTCGTCCAGTATGCCTCCTTTCCTAACTGTTTTCATTTTTATGCTTTCGATTTAAATGATGGGAATAGTTTTGCTCCAACAATTCTTCATTGCTAATACAGCATTTTATTTTCCTTGTCTTGCTTGGATAGCTCCTTTTCATTTTAAAGAAAAATGTGGTTTCTTTTAAATTACGATGAAATATCCCAAGAATTCTTTCAAATTAAAAAGAAGATTGAAGGAAATAAACTCTCAAGTATCAAAAACTCAAGATGCAAATGGAATGAAAAAGTTACAGCAAATGAAAAACTTGTAATTGCATGTTTCAATAGGTTCAGATTCCAAAATTAGGAAATGAAGTCCCCCCCCCCCCCCCCTCTTCCTACGGGTGTCAACACTTCCCTCTTCCCTGTCCAACCTAACTGGAATTTCTCCTTCTTCCTAGAAGTAACTGGTAAGGAACTATAGAGTTCTTCCTAAAAATGACAAAGGGCAGGGCGCTATTTTCCAAAAAAAGGGCAATTCCTGTTTACAAGAGCACTTTTATGGCAAATTGCAGAAATTTCCATACGCGTTTTCTGCCACAATTTCAATATTGTTATACTTTTCTACCACAATAAATAATTTTCAATATTCTGAAGGAAAAAAAATAATGCAAAAATCCATGAATCAAAAACTCGCTCAGATACTTAAAAGACATCAAAATACTAATAAAATGCTTCAGTCATAATTTGAGAAAATTATTAAAATTAAAGTGCAATATACACAGTAAAATTTTCATCAAATAGTAATTGTTATAAAATTATCAATTTATAATACAATAAAATTAAGATAAGAATGTTTTAGTATAATAAAAATGTTTTAAGATAAAAACTTTTCACTCTAAAATTTTTTTAAAGTTTGAATGAATCAACCTTAAACTTCATCTCTTAGGTTTGCCATTGTTAGATAGAGAATAGAGTTTCTTCAAATTTAGCATTATTCATTGTGAGATATCCCAAGGAGTATTCCGACTAAAGAACTTGGACTATGTCCTGAAATTTGTGCATTTTTTTAATTTCCAAAGCGGATCAAATTTAGCGTCAAAACGGCAATTTTTTTGCCGTGCATGCCGCTATTATGTAAGCTGTATTAAAGGTTTTATTTTTTTAAAAATCAGAAATAATCTGGGATTTTGATTGCATTCCTGTTATGTTCAATTTTAAATATGAAACGGATGTTTTGAAATTAATTGGTAACATGTAAACTATCAAAAACACCCCCTAAATTTAACAGGAGGACATCGCGATTACGCGTGTCCAAACGGAAATATTCTTTTTAAATTCTTAGTGTAAACATTTGATGGTTATACACCTTTAACTAAGTTAATCCAGTCTTTCAAATTCCTTTCTTCTCTATTTTGAAGGAGGCATAGTAAAAATCCATCGAAATACACTTAATCAAAACACGTACGAAATGGCCATCGGAGTTTACTAATGTGCACTTGGAAAATGTAAGACGGCTCCCTAGAATCCACCTACTAATGAAGCACGTTATATGGACATCTACTCAATGGTTTCAGTCCCTGATATATAGGTTGCGCGTTTGAACATGAATGCGCATGGGCGACAGGCGATTTCAGTAGGGGTGATCCACATATTGCGTACTGTTGGGAGGGAAAAAACGAAAGTTTTTCAAATTCTTTCAGGATGAAATTTTTTTCTGAAAAAGGACGGGAAGGGCGCTATTTTTATAGAAAAAGGGCAGGCAGGGCGCGCCGCCCCTCGAAAAATGCCTAGGATGAACTCTGGGAACTATATGGGGAATAGCATCTCCCCCCAAACCTCTCTCCTCCCGAAGTTAAGGGAGTCAACACCTCTCCCTTCCCGGAGTTACGGGAGTCAACACCTCTCCCTTCCCCACCTTACTTAACTGAAATTTCTCCTTCTTCCTAGAAGTAACTGGTGGGGAAATATACGGGGAATAGCAACCATGCGGAACGATGTCGCTTTTGCCGGAATGCGGATCGCTCGATCTGTTGGCGCATTTAAAAAAAAAAAAAAAAAAAAAAAATTTGATTTTAATTTCCTGCGGGATATGCCGATTTCCTGCGTACATCGTACGCGCGTACGTCCATTTTATCTGACTCTGAGTGGAAGATTGTATTAAAAGAGGAAGAAAAATGGAAAAAGCAACTGAACAGAAAGTAGAGTAAGAGAAAATTTTTAATTGTGGACTCCCTCTTACACTTAGAGCGCCCAACATCCAAAAACTTTATTTTCAATGAGTAAAAAATATCGAGTTATGTCAAATTATTTTTCAACTTAATTTTCATTAATTTTAATTCTAATTTATAATTTTTAAATTAATTTTCAACTCTAATACATCTTGTTTTATATTTTGGACGAATTATGAAACTAATTTGCAGATTAAATTTCGTTTTGATAAATACTACAAAAATAGTTTCTCTAGTACCACTCCACCTCTAAGGATCCTTTTTTTATATAACTAATACAGGGTGGCCAAAAAATTAAGGAATAAAGTTCCCTGATTTCCCTGACAGATTTCTAAAAAATCCTTAATTTTAGAGCAAACCTTTTTTCAAATTTTCCCAATTTTCTTAGGATTTCCAGATGTCTAGACACCCTGATCAAATAGAACATGTATTCTAAAGAAATAATATGCAAATTTTTAAAAAATAGTTTTGCTGGTAATGAAAAGCTTAAATTATTCCGTAACATTAAACTCCCAATGGCTTACCACTACAAATCTCTACGTAAGTAGCGCCAAAATATGGATGAACGTGCTTTAAACCATACAAAATTTCCCTGATTTTCCTGAAATTTTAAAAATTTCCCTGACATTTCCCTGATTTCCAGGTTTTTCCGGTTCTGTGGCCACTCTGTAATACTTATTTTATGTCAAGACTTCAAGAGGCTTTATTAAAATGTGATTTCTCAATAAGAAGTGGAGGCAAAGAAATATTGACATTTATGCATCTCAAAGAGAAGACATGATACAATTCGAAGAGCAAGCCATCAAGGAAAAAATAATTGTATCATAATTGTCAATTGCATATTTATCATAATAATTCATTATATCACGTGAGCATTGAGAAACGGCTGCCGGATGAAGCGCGATTTATCTTTGAAAATTGGCAATAAAATGAACTTCACTTATTCACTTTAAAAAAAGGACAGGACACACATTGAATGGCAAGTCGTCAAGGAAAGAGTAAGTTTGAACAATAATTATGTACTTGTTATCTCCTTCGAATAGCATACGTAGTTAGATATAATAAATCTTTCTCTCGTTTAAACAGGATGCCCACTCAAATCACAGAATAAAAATCACTGACTTTTCAATGACTTTTAAGGACCTAAGTAATGTTTTTAAGGACCTTTGAAAATGTGTTTTCAGGCATCATGTCTATATATATAAATTTTTAATAAAATATAATATACCAGAAAATTTACAAGTTGGCGCATGCGTAATAAAATATGTCACAGAATTCGGATACAGAGCGGATATGTGGTGGTCGCGCGGGAATATCAAGTATGAGTAGTATTTTTATAAAATTTGCGGTTAGCAGAACAGCCGCAAAAATTAAAGACTTTTAAGGACCTCTAAGCATTTTCAAGGACTTTTAAGCACCTCTAAGCATTTTCAAGTACTTTCAAGGCCTTGAAAACAAGTTCAAAACTATTAAGCACTTTTAATGACTTTCAATGACCGTGGGAACCCTGGTAAAGATAAAGAAGGGACTGCTGGGTTGCCTTGAAGAAATGCAATTATTCTTTAGCAAGTTGTGGCTATAAGAATTACATTTCTTCACCTGAAAGAAAAGACACAAAGCAAAAATAAAAATAATAAAAATAATAAAAATTTTAAAAATTCCTAAAAATGAGTGGAACTATATTTTTGGATCGCACCATTGTAAAGTACATTTTCAGATTATCATTTCCAATGTTTCCGTGTGACGAACAATTATCAAATTTTCCGCGATTTTTACTTTATTCACGATCTTCGGATAACCATGAAACCCCATAAAAAAATCTTAAGAAAATTAGAGAAAAACCTCTAGAGCAACAAGAACAGGACACAAATTTTCAGACAGTCAGAAGACCATTCCTGGTCATCTCATGTAGGCATGGGAAAACTACTTCTAGGAACGAGATGATCTCATTGCACCTAGTATTAGGTAGCAATTACTCTTATATAAATACAGTGTGACCCCAAAAGGACTGACACATGTTATTTCAGAAAAAACTTCAAACATAAAAAATAGTTATAATGAACATAAAGTTTTAATGTTTTGAACTGACAGAAAAACAACAAAAAAGAGTTTTATTATTATTATTATTAATAATTTTTGACCATGGAATAAAGAATACTAAAAACAGCATAGCTGATGGTGTAAATTGACAATTAGCTATACCTACATAGTTTAGCTCATTTCAGGTAAGAAAAAATACGTAAAGCTAAATGAGATAGATATGGGATTAAATACTAACTAGGGCATTCTTTTTAAAAGACTTCTGTAGGTTTATTTAGGTATAAATATTGGGATTTTTTTTTTTTTTTTTTTTTTTTTTTATTAAAAAAAATTTCATTACCTATGGTATGCAAGAAATTTATGTGAAATTTCAGACATCAGTTATGAAATCCCATAAAAAATACTAATGAAACCAAAAAAAGTCATTGATATATATCTTCATTACCATTATCACCAAATATTAAAATATACTAATATAATAAAATTAAAAATATATACCCAATTAAATTACTTTACAAATTCTGATTAATTTATATGTTAGTTTATTCAAGCTTTACAATTTTATAATGAATATTAGAAAAGCTAACTAAAATTTTTTATCAATAAAGTAAGACTATAATTTTTAAATTTATACCGATTAATCTCAATACAAATCCTTTTATAGAAATTATGACTTTTTCCTTAAATAAATTTGATCAATTTTCTTAAAAAAATTCAAATCATTTAAAAAATAACTGAACCGAGCATTTTCCCTCATATGCACTTACAATTAATCAAATGCTCATTAAAAAAAAATAGCTGTACAATATAAAGAGTCCCTCGGTCCATCTAATACATTTAAAGTCAAAACTACAAATGGCTGCGTGAAATATATAAATTGTAAATAAACACAATATAAATTTGTATTTTCACAGCACGACAAAATTTTACTAGAAATTATGTATATTTGAGTTTAACCGTAAGTCTAAATGCAAATCATAAAAGCCTTGAACATATTATATAACTATAGAAGATACACAATTTTAACCGGAAATTCGGAAAGGAAGATAAAAAGCACTTTTTGCATCTCATATTCTCGGTGGCCATCATGTAACTCTGATAAAGGCTATATATTAGACAAACTATCTTTAACTTTTTGTCAAATAATAATAAAATTTTCTTTACCCTACATATTAAATTACCAAGTATTTGATAAACATAAAATAGGAATAACGAATTTATGACTCATTAAAAAATTTCCGACTTAAAAATTAAATTTCTTCTTTTTTAAAAACACTGTTTAAACTTTATTCATTTAAATTCCTTTAAATCCATTATTAAAGATCAATAGAATTAATAGGTCAATTAAATTCCAGAACAAAATGGAACTTACCTTATAACTTTTTCAACGTTTGGATAAAAAGAAAATATGTTTTTTGATTTTGCAACCCCAACTCTGAGTAAACCAGCCTTCCTTGATCCACCGCTAGCGATAAGTTTCTCAAAGCAACAGGCGCTCAAGCTGGTGATTAATAACAGGTGGTTATAGTTCTCTTAAAATCCAAGAGAGGGCGCCATGAAGTAATTTTCTCCGCAAGCTTCAAAATCAAGATTACTCCGTTGATCATATTTATATCATACAGTGTAATTCTCATTGACTTTATTCTATAACTTTGTTCCGTTTATTATAAAAAGAATTTTAATAATGATTACCTCTCACCAATGTTAATTTATTTATTATGTTTAGCTTAACTTGGAAAACTTTTTAAATGATATCACTGCCATCTGGGAGTAATACAGCAAACTACTCTAATATTAAAGTTATATTAAAATCGATTTTTGTGGCCGTTGAAACTAGAAAAAGTACTCAAACTAATAGTTTCTCACATGAAGAAATTTACATTAAGGTTGGTACTTTTAATAAAAAAAATTATTTAATTTAATTTTTTTTTTATATATATATATATATATATATATATATATATATTATCCAAGTTTAGTGTTTTCTATTCAATGTCTTAACAGTACCAACTAGATTTCGTTTTGGAAAGTGATCATAGCAATAGTAAAATAGTTTTGTATTAAAATAAATGTAGCCTTAACCGATTAAATTATTTATTAATCATAACACTTTGGAGGGGGGGGTCAAGCTATTATAAGTTATTCTAAAGGTATAAAGATCTACATTTAAAAACAAATTAATGATTTAATTGCTTTCAATTCGAATAATTTTGAAATTGTTAAAAAAAATCGAGCAGGTTTTCCCTTTATTTTTGGACGCATTAATGATGATAATCAACGTACTAGTTTTTAAAATTTAAAACTCCAGAAGGAAGAGTAAAAATTTACTTTGATGATAAAAGAATAGATTACAAATATTTAAAGTTCTTAACTCTTGCTAATTTACGCGGTAATCTTAATTTATCGAGATTTTTTTTTAACTTTTTCCAAATAAAAAAATATATGCAACAATAAAATTGATTCCTTAGACACAAATAGCGATTTTAAAGACAATTGAAGTAAAAAAAAAATTCTAAGAATATTTAAAATTTCAATGATTTAAAAAATTGTTAAGGGGAGAGAATTTAGCATTGTTGCAATTGCTCATTCGATGTTTTAAACGCATTTTTCTCAGTTCGTGATTTTTGAAATTTCCACCTCACTCAAAATGCTAAAACTTCAACAAATAATAAAGAAAGAAATATATATATATATATATATATATATATATATATATATATATATATATATATATATATATGTCGTACACACAGTGGAGATGAGTCAGTATCGACTGCAGCGCCTATCGACTGCAGCGCCACTGGGTATAAAACAGCAAGACTTGAGAGGAGCGAGAGGATTCTGCCCTAGGCCGCCATCACGATCTTCTAGTGAAGGCTTAACAGTCTTCTTTTGTAATTTAACGAATATGAAATGATGAAATTAAATAACTTTAAGCAACAAAACTGCATCGTTCCTATTTTCCCCTAGACTACCGACCACAACATGGGGTCTCAGCCGGTTCTGAATCCTGAATTTTCGCTACATTCACTAGTTGAGTTCAAATAAAACACTCAACCTATGAAACTTATATTCGATGCAAATCATCACAGTACGGGCAAACAATACCCTGTAGGCCCATAACAGCGCCTCTCAAACTCTTCATTTACAAAAAAAAAAATCGGGCAAACAACACCCGGAAGGCCCATACCAGCGCCTCTCAAACTTCTCCCCTACAAGAAAAATTGGGCAAACAAAACCCAGCAGGCTCATCACAGCGCCTCTCCCACCACGGGCAAAACAAACCCGAACGGCCCATAACAGTGCCTCTTACGCCATTCCTACCAGAGGAGAAAATTGACTTTCCACTGCCTAACGCAACGAGCCAATACTTACCGCTCCACAGACACCGCTCCAGAAAATCATCCCTACAGCGCCCCGAAAGAAAGCCGTCCAGCGAAGAGTTCACCTCACAGGAAAGCCATCCGGAGTTTTCTCGTCCCCTTCGATCTTCAACCCTTCTGAAATACCGGAGTTTGTTCCCACTTCATCCTCTTCAACTGCAAACCAGTTCCAGCCTTTCCTGTCACACACTGGGAGATTCAACGGGGACCAACACAACGTCCCCTTCCCAACAAGCAACGCAGCAAAACCAACATCACAAGTGTTTCATCACATTTGTGCCATCGATTGTGCTCTAAAAAGTGTCATCGCGTGTGTGCAAAATAATGAAATAATCTACAAGTCTACGAGCACGTAAGTGTCTTTCTACTACAATGTGCGCGATTTTGTGCCAGTGTTTCAAAGTTCTTTAAGCGTCATCAAAGTCAGAGAAAAAAAATTAAAGGAAAATAAGTCCTTGTTCAACGTGTAGCAGATATCCAGGTAGAATTTAAAATTACCTTTGTTTACAAAAATGTATAAAAATTCTCGGAAGGACGATTTAATCAAAATTTCTAAGGAAATAGGTATCACTATCCCAGAAAACGCTACGTTATTAGTGATTAAACAAAATATCGAGTCATGTCCTGTATTTAAAAATGATCCACAGTTCATTGTAGATTTAATTTCGGATACAATCGCAGAACGCAAGGCGAAAGAGCAAGCAAATTTAGCGAAAGAACAAGTAAATTTAGCACAAGAGCAACTTGCTCAAGAATTACAGCTGGAAAAATTAAAATTATCACGCGCCGAGAAAGAATTAGAAGTTGCGGCTCTTAGAAGAAATATTTCGGAAAACCCGACAAACACAATTACAAATAATGTCGCCCCCGACACTTCAACATCCAGCCTCGAAAATCTTTTACGAAGCGTTAAAACTTTATCTATGCCAGTTCCTTCACGAGCAGAAAGTTTAAATTTGTTTTTTCATTCTTTAGAGCGTGCATTTGCTACCAAACAGGTACCACAAGAATTTAAGGCAGAAATTTTGATAAATATTCTTGGAGAGCGTGCAAATAGTGTATTATTGTACATTTCGGAGACTGACCTAACTAATTATGAAAGGGTTAAAAATATCGTTTTGCAACAATTCCAACCTACAGCCCCGGAAACTCTTATTAATTTTCGAAGAGCTCAAAGGTTCCCGAACGAAACTCACGTTCAATTTTCAAGCTGTTTAATTGTAACTTTCAAGTACTATTTAGAATTAAAAAATTCTAGCACGGTAGAGGAAATATGTCAATTAATGGTTAGTGATAAATTATTTAGCACCCTTGACCGAGACACCCAATCTCACATTGCTGTCCGTCAAGCGGATACGTGGTTTAAACCGTCTCAACTAGCATTGGAATGCGACAACTATTTTAATTCCAAGCGAAAGTCACTATCTGAAGTACATTCGCGACCCCCTTATGATAACAATAAAACTGGGTATCAAAATCGTCAACCAACCCAGGAAAATTTCCGAAAACTATTCCCTAAAAATGAAAATACTATTTGTACAATTGAAGCTCAAACGCCTCTTATTTCTAATAAATTTACTAATGAACTCCAATATGAAACTCTTTTGGTAAATGATGAAATGGTAGATGCCTTGATAGATTCGGGTAGCTCTATTATCTGTATTAACAGTGCATATGTAAACCCAAATATTATTTGTGATAAAGAAATTCTGTTACAAGGCGCATTTTCTGAAGAAACTGCTAAATTAGCACATATTAAAATATCCCTTCCCAAATCGCTGCAAAATTCCTTAATTTTTCCTGCAGCTGTGTGCAATAAAATTAATCGACCATTAATTATCCCACCAAGTACTCTTTTGAAACTGTACACTTGCCATGGGCATAACTTCGATTCAACATTCTTCACCCCACATACACTTGAGAACGAAGCACTTGAGAATCCTTCCCAACTCGAAACAAAATTCCTTTCCCACACTGATGAAATTCAGACTGGCCCTGAGAACTCGAGATCAATTTATAATGATGTATTTTTCCACGCATGTAGCCCCCCTCACCCACTTAGAGATGAATCTGAGGACTTCGCGAAAATTAATGGCGACTCGGATTTAAGCCAAACTTTATTTAGGGAATTCATTGAAATTGCGGATAGTAATGAAATGAAAGATTTTATTTACACTTGTAACACTATACAAATAACTGAACTGGATTTGTTACACATAACAAACTTATCTCAGCCAAAAGAAATTGAAACTTTAATTAATTCTAATCGGCCACATAAAATTAAAGAAACAAATTTAACTATGCAAATTTTTTTATCAGACGAAACGCCTATTTATCAATCGCCCAGAAGATTCACTTTTTCGAAAAATTACAAACATTTTTCGTATCGTCTGTGCCTTTTCTAAATTTCTATGGCTGTATCCCGTTCGTTCCACAACGGCAAAAGACGCTATTGATAAACTGATGCAACACCAAACAACATTCAGAAACCCCGTTCGAATTATTAGCGACAGAGCCAGTGCGTTCACTTCCATCGAATTTCAAAACTACTGTCGTGATGAAAAAATAGAACACATTACCATCACAACAGGTGTTTCACGAGGTAACGGACAAGCTGAAAAATTCTATTCAACCCTCATCCCTGTATTAACAAAATTACCTCTAGAAGAACCCACTAAATGGTTTAAATACGTTCCTTCTGTGCAAAGAATAATTAACAGCACCGTATCACTCGCTACAAAATATACCCCATTCCAACTCGTCACCGGTGTTAAAATGCGGAATACAGATGACATTCGTATTAAGGAAATTTTAGAAGACGCCCAAATTCAGGCGACAGTTACCGATCGGGAAAACATTCGAACAACCGCTAAAGAAAATATCCTTCAATATCAACAGCGCAGCAAAGTTCAGTACGATAAACATCGAAAACCAGCTGCTGTGTATCAAATTGGTGACAAAATTGCGATCAAACGAACCCAGTTTGGGCCAGGTTTAAAATTACGTGTTAAATTTTTTGGCCCGTACGAAGTTATTAAGATTCGACCAAATGATCGTTATGATGTGCGAAAATTGGGAAGTCACGAAGGCCCAAATTTGACATCTACAGCCGCCGATTTTATGAAAAAATGGAAAGACAATTGAACCATAAACTGTGTTTTTTTTTTTTCTTAACGAACACTCATAAACTTACAGTGAACTTATTATATAAGTGATTTTTTTTCTTTCAGCATTTTCATGAGTTGAACATTTTCTTATAACTATATGTTTCTTATATTATTATATGTTACTATATTACTTATTTACATTTTAGTATTCCTTTAACTTTTGTGATTCACATTTTTCTGTATTTTTAAACGTTTTCTTATCAATAACATTTATTTTGAAAACTTGTTTTGTTAAATTGATATGTACTGTTTATCAGTTCTATTTGTATGTTTATTTTTCTATCAATTTATCCTCCAAATTTTTGAATAGTGAAAATTTTCTTGTGAATTAGGAGGTTTAGAATATACATTTGTTTTCTTTCGTGTACTCAGGTATTCTACTTTAATCGCATTTTACGCTTTATTATTTACAAAGTTTTTCCATTCAATTTGGAGAGAAAGAATTGTAGTTTTCGAATTTTATTTCTTTTACTTTTGTAGTTTGTTTCTTTCTCTTGTAAGTGTCTTTTTAGAAATATAGTTACATTCAGAGGACTGAATGGATATCAGAATGCCCGAGTGTCGTATACACAGTGGAGATGAGTCAGTATCGACTGCAGCGCCACTGGGTATAAAACAACAAGACTTGAGAGGAGCGAGAGGATTCTGCCCTAGGCCGCCATCACGATCTTCTAGTGAAGGCTTAACAGTCTTCTTTTGTAATTTAACGAATATGAAATGATGAAATTAAATAACTTTAAGCAACAAAACTGCATCGTTCCTATTTTCCCCTAGACTACCGACCACAACATATATATATATATATATATATATATATATCTTTTTTTTTTCTTCTTTTTTTTTTTGCCATTCTTAATATCTTGAAATGTTGAAAAATACCCGTTTTTTACTCTTTTTTTACATATAGGTACAGTAATTACCCTTTTTCTTAAAAACTATTTTACTCATTCTAAATCCGATGGATAAAAAGTTAAGAGCATATAACTAAGAACGTTTAAGAAAAAAAAATCGAAAAAAAATATTGAAAAACTTAAAGAAGATAGAATTTGATATTTAATGGTTTTTTTTTTTTTTTTTTTTTTTTTTTTTTTTTAAATTTAGAGCACTATATGAACTTTTTTTTAATAGAATTTAGTTTTTACTTAGTAACCCTTCCAAATATGTAAAAAATATAATTTTAAAGGCTTAAATGAAATTAAAAACGTTTGAAGGGTGCCAAGTCCCCTTAAATCGGATGATAGGGGAAATAAAAATTGGGAAATGTTCAAATGAATAAGATTTCTTTCTTTACATATTGCCCGTCGACGTTGCCAGTTAAGTTCACCAGTCATTAGATGTCAACAACTTGCAAGATATAAATGTTTCACTCCAGTCACTGAAGAATCCAGTAAGTCACGTACTCGCCTGTAGCTGGTACTTCCAGTAGATCAATCATTTTTATATTTACTGGCGCATCAACAATCCAGACAGCTGTGCTCTCTCGTAATCACCGACACGAGCGTAACGTTCACTCAATGCATTAAAGTTCAAGCTACTGCCGTTTCAGCCCCTGCAAATTGAAATTCAGCCTTTAAACTGATAAATAGATTCATTTATATTGTTGCGTGGACGGGTTCGAAAGATTTCACGCCAAAGCAGATCAAAACCTGCAGAAATTTATTCCAAAATAACTCTTCACAGTTCTCTTACAGCTCCAGAACTTCTCGTTCTAGTAGACACAATACAGCTCTTTTCACCTCAATAGAGCACAAAACAGCAGTTAAAAACTTGACAACAACTGCTAAATTGCCGCAAAAGACAATGCGATACAGTTCGCTCAGTATCTCCAGTCAACTAATTCAGTGACTCAAAATCCAAGAACTAACTTCAGTCAACTATCGGACTCAGCTAACAACTAGCTCCGTGACTCAAAATCAGTCATCTACTTCAAGTCAGGAATACAGCTCTCACAATGAACGTTCATAGGCAACTAACTTCAGTCAACTATCGGACTCAGCTAACAACTAGCTCCGTGACTCAAAATCAGTCAACAACAAGTCAGGAATACAGCTCTCACAATGAACGTTGAGAGACAATTAACTAACTAACCCCACTCACGGCCGGGCTTATATAAGGGAGGCTGCGAACCTTCTTGAAACTTCTAGAGGTAGATATTTGGAGAACTTTCCAGATAGTAGTCGAAAAGTCCTATATACATGTACATGGGATACATGTACCGAAAATGTCGCTAAATGGTCGCCAAGTTTGGCGACATTTGGCGATTTCTCGCCAAAACCGTCGCCAACTTGGCTCTATCTCGCCAATTTGGCGAGATTCCCATTACCATAATGTTAAATGCCCTGCCCCTTGAAACTCGCTTCCCAGAGTTATCTCTGTAAAATTCGTTATGAAGCGATAATACCCATATTATCGGGAAAACAATTTAAAGGCGAACTATTGCACTGCCTTATGCGATATGTACATAAATTACTATTTACAAAATTAACACTACGAAATATTTACAAATATACAAAAATTCGTAACAGTACTTATGAACTAGAAGTAACAACGAAAACTTTTCTCGAAACAGCAGTTATCCATCTTCTTTTAAGTTCATGATCTGTGGGAAATATATATACCAGAACTCTTGACCCATTTTTTAAATTTCCTTTGCAGTTTACCACAGAGCATTGAAATGGCATCTATAATAATAAAACAAGCTGTGTGTCTGTCTGTCTGTGGCTCTATAAAAACCTACTTAAAATTGAAGTAGAGCTCCGAAATTTTCAACATAGGAAGTTTTGGCTTTCAAATTTTATGTATGTTAAAGAGAATATCAAAATTTTAATTAGTTCGTTTTTATTTAATTTTTTCAATTAATTTATTTTTTACAAAGTGACTTCAAATAGAGATACAGCTCTGAAATTTTCAACATAAGTAGTTTAGCCTTCCAATTGGACTTTTGAAAAACAGAATGTTAAGTTTTAATTATTTATTTGTTAATTAATTTCCTAAATAATTAAAGAAAAATTTACAAAACGACTTTAAATAGGGCTACAGCTCTGCAATTTTCGTATTGGCCTTCTAATTGGTCTTTTGAAAAACAGAATTTTAAATTTTTATTTAGTTCTTTTTTAATTAATTAATAAATATTTTACAAAACGATTTCTAATAGGGCTACAGCTCTGAAATTTTAAACATAAGTAGTATTAGCCTTCTAATTGGACTTTTGAAAAACAGAATTTAAAATTTTAATTTAGTTCTTTTTCAATTATTTTTTTTAATTAATTAATAAACATTTTACAAAACGATTTCTAATAGGGTTACAACTCTGAAATTTTCAACATAAGCAGTTTTGGCCTTCTAATTGGACTTTTGAGAAACAGAATTTAAAATTTTTAATTAATTAATATTTTACAAAACGATTTCTAATAGGGCTACTGCTCTGAAATTTTCAACATAAGAAGTTTTGACCTTCTAATAGGACTTTCGAAACACAGAATTTCAAAATTTTATTTGTTTTATAATTAATTAATTAACAAATATTTTACAAAACGATTTCTAATAGGGCTACATTTCAGAAATTTTCAACACAAATAGTTTGGGCCTTCTAATTGGACTTTTGACAAAAAGAACGTTAAAATTTTAATTTTTTTTTAATGAATTTTTTAATAATATTTCCACAAAAAGCGACTTCTAATAGGCCTAGAGCGCCGAAAGTTTCAACATAAGTAATTTTGACCTTCTAATTTTGCTTTTTACAAACATCACGAGTTAAAATATTCTTAAGGGGTGTTATATTACAGTTATTAACGGGGAATTTTTTTTATTGTTTCTCGACAAGGGAGGGGCTTCTACTATTAAGGCTTTACGTAGTAATTAGTTTTTAGTGTGTGAGGCGACCTTACGCTTACGCAGCAATGAACCTTTCATTGAGCAAAGCAAGCTCATGTTTGCATAGCAATGAACCTTTCAATGAGTTAAGCAATCCTGTGTTTAGGTGTCAATGACTTTTTCAGCGAGCGTTCCGAGCTCGATTTTGCGTTGCTATGAATCTTCCGGCGAGCGAAGCGCCAAAAATTGGGGTCTACACACCAATGATGGATTTCCGCAACGTGGGACCTCACAGCTGACTAAACTATTGCACATGGTAAAATTTCGTGGCGAAGTACGGGTATTTAGCTAATTATTAATAAAACTAGCACATTAAAATTTATCAAAATAAATACTACATTTCGTGGCGAAGTACGGGTCTTCAGATAATTATTAATAAAACTAGCACATTAAAATTTATCAAAATAAATACTATAGCTTTAAACTTTATGTTTAAGCTTTTTTAAACGTTTTATTCTAACTGGAAAAATTGCAAGAAAAGCACATATATATTTATTTATTTATTTATTTACTCTTGTTTTTTCTTCCAAGAATCTTTCATTAATTATATGATTATTAATAAATTTCAACTTTTTGCAAGAAATAAAACTGTTCCTTTATATAAAAATTATTCATTGTTTTTCTCTCCAAGTTTTAGTATAAGAAAATGTTTAACTAAATTTATAATCCATGCACAGCTTTGATATTTTGCCAATAAATATAAAATTTGTTTGTAAACACTTCTACCAAAAAGAATCGAACACGAGTGCGAATGGGTTACTTCTTACTTTTTACCCTTTTATTGATGATGGAGATATTACTAAAATTTGAAGTCCTTTTCCAACAACCATTTAACCTTCCGATCTCTGCAACTGGCCTAAACTGATAAAGTATCAAGCCAAATATACACGGACAAGTTTAAATTTCTGCGTTCTATTGTTTTGTGCTGGAAAACAAGCAGCACAGCACACTTATTGTGTCGTGTAAATCTTGTTCCTTCTTTCTTTTAAATAGTAATTTTTCAAAAAGAAAATCAACCTGTACTGGAAAGATAACACAACACTTAAATCGGACGATTTTTAATTTAATAAATTTCTGGTGGTAGTATTTTTAAGATTTTAGATCAACGGTCGGCCAACCGCGGGCCACATGCGGTCTTTTATGGTCGTTCTTTTGCCCTACTGAAAAGGTGATCATTTAAAAAAATATTTTAAACTAATAAAATAACTTTATAAATCCCTTTTTTTTTTTTTTTTTTTTTTTCCTGTCATATTTTAAATATTCGTCTATATAGTCACAATCAATGATTTTTATGATCTCACATCCAATCAATTCATCATTATATGGTGCTTCATTTTTGTGATCCTTCTGATAATCTGGAGTCAGTTTAGAGAATTCCTGTCTCAATTTGATTCTTGTAAGCACGTCGTCCCAAAAAGTGAAAAATTAAAGACGAACACATAGGTTTTTAAGCTGAATGGACTGGCATATGATAGTCTACGGCAAAGAACGATCAGAGTTTGTTTTTCTCAATTCTCCAGAAAAGCCGATTTAAAGTTTCAAGTCTCGGGGCTTGTATCAGGGTTGAGGTAAATGGTTGCTCAAAATATCATGTATCAAGATATTTATTTGCCAGAGGACTTTACGTGATTAAACTAACTGCAGATTCGTGATTAACTTAACCTTGCAGATGGCGGGAAAACATCCGATTTTGAAAAAATTGGACTCGGAACGTATTTTGCCGTGGCCCTTCATATTTGTATGTGTACCACATAAAAATTATTGTCCAGTTCACTTTCTCAACTAAAAAAATTGAAAATGTGATATCCCAACTGAGGGTTAAGAAAGGCACCTACAAAGAAAGGCAAGATTACACCTACTCAAGGAGATCCATATATTTAAATTTTTTTTCCCCTTCTTTTTCTTCATTGAAAATACTATTTTTGTTATAAATTTGTAATTAATCAGCAGTCTCCCCTTAAGAGTAAGACGATATTTATCGGAATCGCCACAAAAAAAAAAAAACATTCGATTGAATGATAGATTTTATGAACTACCAAGACGGATAGTCACATTTAAAAAAAAATAGGCTTTAATTGAATCAAACAATAGAAAACAGTTACAACAGCGCACGACGGACTTTTTTACAACCTCCACCGTCGGCGATCCAACATAGTTCTCTCTTATTTCCTTCCGCGCTCGTCGCGCTACAGGCGGCCAATTCCCAGCGCCCTACACGCCGCCGCCAAGAGGAAAACAAGTCTCTCGAAAAGACCAGCATTTTCTCTGACCTGAAAACTTAATGATAAAATGAAAGTTCAGACAGTTCATAATAATAGTCCACATTCCTAAAGTAATGTTCAACAGTTCTGAGTGGCTGCCCATTACACCATTGGGATCCAATAAAATTAAAACTCATACTAATATAAGAACAATATTATATAAAAACACATTTATTTTTCTTACATTCTATTTACATCTTTCGCTCTTCGTATCGAACCGTGAAAGGGCGTCTGCACCCTGATGACTCGCCCCTGGTCTGCGAGTTAACTTATAACTCCACCGTTGTAGGACTAAAGCCCATCGGGTTAATTTTGGGCTTTTCGGTGTCGTCTCGGCTAAGTACCATAACGGGTTATGATCCGTCACGATCTCAACTGAAGTGCCGTGCAACCACTTGTCAAACTTTTTCAGCCCGAACAACACTGCATATACCTCTTTTTCAATTGTTGCCCAGTTTTTCTGACTGTCGTTCAACTTCTGACTGGCAAAAGCAATCGGCTTATAGTTGCCCTTATTGTCCAACTGAGTTAAACAACAACCCACGGCGTAGTCGGACGCGTCAGTGTGTACCTGGAATGGCTGTTCACAGTCAGGCGTTGATAGAGAAATTGCACTACTTAACAAGTCTTTCAATTTTCGAAAGGATTCCTCCTCTCGTTTGCCCCAGAGAACATCCCCTGATTTTTTACCTTTGGTCAGTTCTGTCAAAAGCAAGCCTACCTCAGCATAATTTGGGATATAAGACCTATAAAATCCCATCAACCACAGGACGAATCTAACTTCCTTCTTATTGGTCGGTCTCTTCAACTACCTTATAGCGAGTATCTTATCACTCTGAGGTGAATGTTTCCCGCCTCCTATTTGATGACCAAGATACTTTATCTCATCAGATGCAAAAGTGCACTTCTTAAGTTTTATTGAAAACCCAAACGCCTCAAAATCAGTTAGGACAACTCTTATGTGGCTTAGATGATCAGACCAATTTTCAGAAAATATTATGATATCAATATAAGAATGAGCATATTTACAATGTTTATACAACACCTGGTTCATAATCTTTTGAAAAGTACCAGAAGCTCTAGACAAACCAAAGGGCATTACTTTCCATTGATAGGTACCACTGTGTGTGGAAAACGCGGTCAACACCTTACTTTCTTCATTAATTTTTATTTGATAATATCCTCTTAACAGGTCCAAACAAGTTAACAATTTCGCAGACCCTGCCGTAAATATCAGTTCTTGCATGTCCTTCATGGGATAGGACGGCACTTTAATAACTGTATTTAGGGCTCTATAGTCTACACACATTTTAACTGATGCATCCTTCTTTGCTACACAAACCACCGGATAAGTCACTTCGGCCTCGGAAAGCTCCAGTAGACCCAACTCGAGTAACTCTTGAACTTGCCTGTCGACTTCCTGTCGGAAGGTCATAGGCACACAGTAGCTGTGGAGTCTTCGTCGAGTAGAATCTAGTAGTAACTCGATTTTATGCTCCCTTATTTTCACAGGTTGCAAAGTTCTGGTAAAGAGATTCTCGAATTCTCTCAACAGTTCTTTGAGCTCTACACTTTGCGTGGCGTTCAACCTCGGAGTAGGTCTAGCTTTGACCTCTTGCTCAAAACTATCCTTCGTTTCTTCTTCGAATTCTTCTTCTCTTTCGAAAATGACGTTCACCGCCCTAGAATTCACCACGAATTCTCTTATTTTGTTCTGGTGAACATGCTTTCAGGGGTGGGAAGTGTTAGAGCCCAGTTTGGAGCAATTTTGGAGCAGCAAAATTTAACATTTGGAGCAGATTCGTAAAAAATTGGAGCAGCAAAATTTAACTTTTGGAGCAGATTCGCAAAAAATTGGAGCAGCAAAATTTAACTTTTGGAGCAGAATAAGAGAAAATGTAGCAGCAAAATTTGAAGATTAATAGCAGAAATATAAAAAATTGTAGCTGATTTAACAACAATTACCATAATTAAAATTTGAACTTTTATAATTTTATTTTTATACATAAAACACATATTAAAATACAAAATTATAAGATATACATAAAATTGCAACATAAAATATAATTTGTAAATTCAAAATATATAATTTGTAAATTCAAAATATATAATTTGTAAATTCAAAATATATAATTTGTAAATTCAAAATATATAATTTGTAAATTCAAAATATATAATTTGTAAATTCAAAATATATATTTTGTGAATTAAAAAACATTTATACTTATTAGCTTTTGACACTTCGCGAACGGGTTTGCTATGCAAAACCAAGCTCTCTTTGCTCGCTAAAAGTTTCATTGTAACACAAACACAGCTCGCTTAACTCCCTGAAAAGTTTAATTGCTACACAAGTACAAGCTCGCGGAAAATGTATTGCTATGCAAAGACAGGCTCGATTCACTCTCTAGAAGGTTCATTGCAGTGCAAATTCAAGTTCGCTTGACTCGTTAAAAATTAATTGCAACGTAAACCCTTAATATTAGAACCCCCTCCCTATCGAGAACCAAAAAATGTTCCCTTTAATACAATAACACAACCCTCCTCACCCCTCTGAATTATTTTAACAAGTGTTTATGAAAAGCAAAATTAGAAGGCAAAAACTACTTATGTTGAAAATTTCAGAACTCTAGATCTATTAGAAGTCGCTTTGTAAAAATATTAATTAAAAAACAAATTAAAATTTTTAAATTCTGTGTTTCAGAGATGTAGCCTTATTAGAAATCGTTTTGTATTTTTTTTCTTTAATTAAAAAAATTAGTTAAAAAAAATTTAAATGTAACATTCTGTCTTTAAAAAGTCTAATTAAAAAAAAAGGCCAAAACCACTTATGCTGAAAATTTCAAAGCTATACTTCTCTTTAAAGTCGGTTTGTAAAAAAAAAAAAAAAAAAAAAGTAATTTAAATTTTAACATTTCGTTTGTCAAAGGTACAATCAGGAGGCCAAACTACTTATATAAAAAATTGTATATAAGGTTCTACACCTTTCTTATAGCAAAAATAGCAATGCAGTAAAATTAAAATAAGAATGTTTCTAAATTTTTGTGAATGTTCTAAAATATTGTGAATTTTTTTTTATTTTCCAAATCGGGTCGAATTCTGCGTCAAAACGGCGATTTTACCCTACTTGCCGTTCTATAAACTTATAAAAAAGTATTACTTTTATTCTTTTAAATCGGAAACATTCCGGGATTTTGATTACATTTCTGTGATACTTATTTTCAAATGTAAAACGGATGTTTTAAAGTTATTTACCAACAGCCAACAAGTAAATTACAAACACTAAATTTAATAGAAGGCATTGTCATTACGCGTGTCCGAGCCGAAATATTCTTTTTAAACTCTTAGTAAAAACATTTGATGGTTATAATCCTTTAACTTTTTACCAATTCCTTTCTTCTTTATTTAGAACAAGAGGGCGTGGTAAAAATCCGACGAAACACAATAAATCAAAGTACGTACGTACGAAATGGCCATCCGTGCTTACTAGAAATCAGAAATTTTGAGGCTGCTCCTTAAATTCTATCTAGCAAAGACACACGTGATATCAGTTATCAGCACTCGGCGATTTGAATTTGTCCCGGTGCAAGGCGCGTTTGAACATGAATGCGCATGCGTGAATGTCGATTTCAAAGGGATAATCCACACATTGCATTCTGTTGGGGGGGAAATCGAATGCTTTGCAAATTCGTGCGAAAACGGCGCTCGAGGTTGCCATAATTTCGTCTTCACATAGATTTGGCGTGCGCGAGTTGGTTTGGAGCTTTAGCGTGCGCGTTTAAAAGAAGATTTAAAACAAAATTGGCGCAGAATTGTACTTAAATGTGGTTTTGTAGCAAGTTGGCGCAGGATACCGCTTTTGGCGCGCGCTGGCGCAATTGGCGCAGAATTCCCACCCCTGTGCTTTACAGCACCGTCTGGCATTTTGACCAAGAAGGAATGTTCATTTTTTAGGGATTTTATCACTCCGGGCCCTTGCCATCTCGCGATTAGCTTGTTGGATGAATCCGGCAGTAGGACGATGACTCTGTCCCCCGGCTTGAAAACTTTCCGCCTCGATCTCAGATTGTAGTGATGGGCCATTTTTTCTTGCTGCACCAACGCCGTCACTCCTGCTCTTTCAGCTGCGTCTTCCAGCTGTGTCTTTAGCTTCTGTAAATAGACGGATGTTGGCATGGTATTCAGCTGTAGTCCCTTTGTTTCTCCAGTCCACGAGTCCTTCAGTATTGACAGAGGACCTTCTGGTCAACGTTCACACAGTAACTGAAAAGGCGCGATTCCTGTAGTCCGGTTTGGGACTTCTCTATACGCCCACAGTATGAACGGGACCTTGGTGTGCCAATTCCTTGGCTCTTCTTTGATAGCATGATGCAACATATTCTTTAATGTTTTGTTGAACCTTTCCACTAGACCGTTGGACTGAGAGTAAAGTGGAGTAGAGAATCTTGCACTAGAACCCATTCGCTTCTCAAACTCTTGGGTTAACTGCGCGTTGAAGTTCGTCCCATTGTCGGAAGCGATGACGTTGGGAATTCTAGTTCTCATGAAAATTGTAAGTAGTGCTTCACATGTGGTTTTCGCTGTAAGACTAGTTATCGGAATGGGTTCCGCCCACCTCGTGTGTTGGTCGACCATACACAAGATATATTTGTGTCCCTTAGAACTAGGAGGATCTATTGGCCCGATGAGAATCTTTCAAATGTACATTTCCGTACCAAGTGACAATCTTCACAGGCTAAACAGAAACGCTTGACGTCCTTCGAAAGCCCATTCCAGAAGAAAGAGCATCTGATCCTCTCTGTGGTCTTCTTAGCTCCCATATGGCCACCAAACACCGAGGAGTGTGCTAACCTCAACACTTCTTCCCTACGACACTTGGGTAGCACCAACTGGCTGATCCTCTCCCCGAGGATCTTATCCCTGTGAAATAGCAGATGATCCTTGAAATAGAATCCCCCTTTCCCTTCTCTTACATGTCTTCGAGCTGCCTCCAGATCGGCACTTTCTTCTTGATTCTTACGGAAGACCTTCATCTCGGACGCCTCAACCTCATCTTCCCCTTGGACATCGACATTGGCCAGATCAGTTAGCTCTTCCTGTTCCGACGCATCCGTCTCAGATTTACTATCTTCAGTATTTTGTTTCGACTCGTTTTCTTCTGCGGTTGTTCCACCCTGTTGACTTCAACCGGTTTATCGAGAGTTAATCCTTGTCGTACTCTCAGCATATCTCTGATATCAGGTGGCAACAGGATATCTTCGCCCAGTGAAGGTACGACGGCGCAAAACACCTCCTGATGGGTTACCTCACCCTATCCTCCTAAAATCAAGCTTAGAGGAATATTGAACACCGCGCATTTTATGGCTGGACCGAATATCCCTTGTAAAAGGATGGAAGACCTTTCTCCGTCTGGTAAGGATCCTGCTACGTCTACCCGAACCACTGTGATTTCCGTACCTGAGTCGATAAGTGCTTTGGCCTGTTTTCCGTTAACGCTGACTGAGACCCTTTCCAACTTCCCTAAGTTGGGTCTCCAACTTCCTTCATGCAACGATGTAACTGGCTACGATTGCCGCTCCACTCGTTCTCCGGGTAGCTCCGTCTTCGTGGACTTCATCTTCTTCGGTCGCCGCTATGTTTACTTTTGCCCTTCATAGGGTATATTGATCCGGTTTGGGTTTTTTCAGTTTTGGGCAGTTTCTTTTTACGTGCCCCTCAGATTTGCAAAAATAGCAAATGACTTTGGAGTTAACCCTGAGAGATTCGTTTTCTCTTGGATGATTTCGCCTACTGTTCTGCCCTTGATGCTGATATACGTGGACCTTAGAGTTTGCCCCTGGATATTCAGTACCCTGTTGATTCCTGCCTCCCAAAGGAGCCTTCTTAGATGCGTTGTCGTCTTGCCTCACGTTCTCTTTCCTGAAGCCTCTGGCACTTTCATACTTGTCTAACAGCTCAGCCATAACTATAGGTGATGTTAAAGTGCTCCACTCATCTACGAAGTGCTCCTTTACTTCTAATGGTACTTTCCTCATGAGCTGATCCGCTACCATAAGATCCTTCAGTCCCTCCAATTTAGTAACCTTGAGCCCATTAATCCATTCATCGAAGTAATTTTTCAATTCCAATGAAAATTCCTTCCAAGTCTTCTCCACGATTCGCTTATGCTGAACAAATTTCAAACGAAACGCTTCGGGGCTCGGCTTAATTCGTTTAAGCAATAACTCCTTAATATGAATGTAATTGTACGCTACTGTCGCATCCTCTCTAGCTATCAGCTGTGTTATATCATACGGCAGCAAACCTAGTAAATGGGATACCCAGTCTTCCCTCTTGATGTGAGCATGCTCAGCTTGCTTGGCGTTCGAAAAGTACCAACCACAAAGATATGTCACCCTCCTTCGGATCAAATTTTTTAATTAACTTCTGAAGGTCCTGAAAGCCTCTATGGTTCTTCGGGTCCTCTACATTGGTAGTGACAGTCAGTCTTCTTCAGCTACCCGTTGAGCCGCATCTACTGCACATTGAGGTGCCTCTTCTGCACGCTTCTTTGCCTCTTCTTGCTCAAGCCTTTCGGCGATGATATTGTCCAGAAACCCTTCTGTAAACTCGGGATCATACCCCTCACTTTTCAAAATCAGATTCCTCAAATCTACTACTTTGTGTCCTGACAGCACCTTTAAATTAAGTTCCTCGCAGAGAACTTGGAGATCTACTTTACGACCCTTATTGAGATAAGCCATTTCGGGACAAACTAAAAGCTGAGTCCAACCACCAAAACAATAAAATAATTTTGACAAAAAAAAAAACTCCACAAAAAACTTTCCTTGGTTTTTTTTACTGACCCAAAAAATTTACTTCTTCCTCAAATTGAACAAAAAATTTTATTTCCATTCGTTGGTTTTCATTAGTGTAGACCCAATATATATATATACTTAAATGTGCACACATGTATCCATCATAACAATTATACTTTTCAAATAAAACAACAAATTACCAAATTTATAATGAAATGCACTCAAATATAGAAACTAAAGACTGGTTTAGCAGCACTGTAAAAACAATATTTATAAATGAAAATACAACTTATTGATATAACACTATGACCACAAAAAAAAAAAAAAAAAAAAAAAAAGTATGTTCTTATAAAAAAAAAAAATATCACTGATTTCCAAATTTCACTATTTCAGATTTTACTTCAAAACTATCAGTATGTTGATATAACGTACCATTCTCATACATATAAAAATGTTCACAACTTGAGAACCCCCCCTTTCCCCCAAAAAAATTATTCGGTTTATACTTTCTAAGACTATGCAAACCGATATGACATATCAGCTATAAATAAAAAACCATATTACAAGAGGAAAAAATAAAATTAAAAAATCCTTGCACTCTTCGTAAATCACTGGATACTACTTTCCCATTCAATAAAATAGAGCAGGCAAAAGTAATAACACAAATTACCAATTGCAGCAAAGGAATAGAAAAAAAAGAAGAAAAACGCTTCTCTCACACCCTTTTTCCCTCTATACCAGACCATATGGCGACACCGTTTCCTTTCGGAAACCGATACTTTCAGCCATGCCAATTCTACTCTATTTTGAGGAGCTAACCAACGTATATATAACAAGATTTGATAATATTTTTAAACTAATAAAATAATGTAAAAATATTCACACTATTGTATAATAAATTAATCATAAATTTTACAATAGAAAGAAAAAAAAAACAATTTTTCCTCATAACTTGACATAATATAAATTTCCGTACAAATTACACAAGGTATGTTACCTTAAGTCTCATTTCCAAACTGGCAAATAAAACTATCATTGACCAATTTAATACAATGAACAAGAAACAGCCGATCCCAATTTACTGGATAATACAGGCAACCACTCACCAGAATACTTTTCAATGGACACTTCCATTCAGATTTCCCGATTCCTTCTAAGGTGTGAACACAGGGTGTGACCCACAGCTCTCCCGGCACGCTTGTTCCAACGATCACAGGGTGTGATCCACAGCTCCTGGTATAGGATATATATACCACACTGCTTTCTATTTAAGTACGGGGTGTACCAACTCCAGCCGATTCACGACTTCCACTTTTTTTTTTTTTTTTTGCTTAATCAAAGTCATTTTATCAAGCACGGATTCTTAACATCCCACCGCTGCCACCATTAATGTCGGAATCGCCACAAAAAAAACATTCGATTGAATGGTACATTTTATGAACTACCAAGACGGATAGTCACATTTAAAAAAAAATAAGACTTTAATTGAATCAAACAATAGAAAACAGTTACAACAGCGTATGACGGACTTTTTACAACCCACCGTCGGCGATCCAACATAGTTCTCTCTTCTTGCCTTCCACGCTCGTCGCGCCACAGGCGGCCAATTCGCAGCGCCCTACAATAATTATTAATTGCTATATATCTTACAGTATTTACTTTTAAACCTCAAACAAGGTGGAGTTTATCAATGACCAACCACTCAAATCTACAAGGTGAGACCGAAAAGTAAGGTGACTGATGTTATAATAATCGCTGTATTATATATTTGCAGATAAATACATCACTGTCCTTCAAAAAAGTTCCCGCCGTCTACAATACACTTCTGACAACGTTCATACAAGTTCTTGAAACTTCTGAAAATATCCTCCTTTGAGACTGTCTTAAGTTCCTTGGTAACAGCAGCTTGAATGTCTGAGATGCTTGAAAATCGGTTTCCCTTCGCTGCCAATTTCAGTTGTGGAAAGAGGGTGAATAAGGAGGGTGTAAAACTGTAATTCTAGTATTACACCCTCCTTATTCCCCATATCTAGCACCAGCAGATTTTTTCCTCTTTCCGCGACTAAAATTGACGCTGAAGGGAAACCGATTTTCAAGCATCTCAGACATTCAAGCTGCTGTTACCAAGGAACTTAAGACAGTCTCAAAGGAGAATTTTTTCAGAAGTTTTAAGAACTTAATTTTAATCACTTAACGTATGACATCCAGAACAAGTATTATTCATTTAAAAAAAAATAGATGCGATCGCACAAAATTTCCCCTTACCAGAATAGAATCAGCCGACCAAACTCCAAAGCTTGTCTGAAAAGAAGTAACGCAGCTTGTAATTTGTATTTTCAACTCAAATTTTGTTCTAACTCAAGCTATGTTGTTTCAGTTATATCAACGAAACATTATTCAAACATCATCACCAGATAGAAAATACTTAAAATTAATTTCTAATTAGAAATGCTCAAAATTTTAAAATAAAATTTTTCTACGAACGAAAATTTTATGAACATTTTAGAAAACATTCCTTTTAAAGTCTTTTGTTGAACTTTCGAAACTCCATTAATTATACACCCAGATTCCTAGGTACAATTTAAAAAAATATTTTAAATTTAGCAAAAGAAAAATAATCTATTTTTGTATAAAAGTTTTTGAACGAAGTAAAAATGAAACTAGACACTTCCGTTCCACATGCAAACATTGAATGGGAAGAACAATACTCTAAGAGAAGATAATTCTGATCTATATTTTTATAATCAGGGACTGCGCGAACGCTGTCCCCACTACCAAAAATTATGCACCCCAAGCAACCGCAATTTGCGGATGTGGCGAGCGTCAACCTCCCGAAGTGCAATGGAAGGCCTCTGCTCGGGGGATCCTCCTTCTTGATCAAGGACTTCCCCAGTGCCAGGTAAGTATGATAATTCAGAAAATGTCGAAGTATATAAATTTTACTTTGAAAATAAAAAAAGTGGTAGAATTCAATATTTTAAAAAAGAGGTTTAAGAAACTTTGAGTATTTAATTTTTTAATCATATTGAACGGCTTTATTTGAATTTAATTATATGCATTTCGGTATTATTTCTAGAAAATGGAAGGTAATTGCATTTTTTCAACATTTTAAGGGCCAGACACATAACAAGATTTCCTGTGATCACTAACAACTTCCCAGTTTCGGAGACATTACCAGACTATAGACATATTAAACAGTTTTAAATGACATCATCTGTACTACGAGATTGTTCAGAAAAGCTCTATAAGTTTACCAACTTAATAGGTTTTGTGCCAGTAGTTAATCATAATATTTTTATTTGTATAAATTGCCATTACGGGTAAAGAAGTACGGCCATCAGCGCCGCTGTGTTAAAAATCGAAAACTTCATTTATAGCGTGCAATCAGATAAGGCTATGGAGTAAAATATTTTTCCAAAGGAATGGTGTTGAAATTTATGATTGAAAAGGTGTATTTTGGTAAACAATAGTAAATTACTTTACTAATTTATTACTTTTTAAATATTTACCCTAATAAAATCGTTGTTTTGTATGACTTGTAATATTTTAATACTTGGACTTAAACTATCATTTCGTTGAACTTGAAGATGAAACAATTGAGACAGAAATGATTTACTTTAGTTTAGTGACTATTTAAGGGGGTATTCTGGTTTAGAAGCCCGAATTTTAGGTATTTTTTCGGACGCGATAAAAAAATATATATATATATATTTTTACTATACATTTTTTATAAGCTTTTTATTGATATTTTTAGAATACAAAACATTAATAATATAAGAAAAAAAATTAAATTTCAAAAAACTGCAGGTCGGCGAAGTGGGGACTGATGGAAAAATGGCTTGTCCTGGTGTGCAGGATATAAATCCTTCCCATGACCTGAAATGGAAATCCATGAATAATTCGTAAAGAGGAAGGGTGTAGTTATAGCACTACGAAACGTTTTTGAAAAAGAAAAATTTTTTTCACAAAATGGCGGTGGTTTGAAAAAAAAGTTTCGTATTTTCCCTGTTTTTTTGTCGTTCGGAAGTTTTTAAAAATACAAAAAAAAAAATTTAAACTCTTCGTAGTGCAATACTATAATGTATAAAGAAGCTCTGTGTAAAATTTCAAGTGAATCGGTTGAGTAGAATTAAAGGTATCATGCACACCGTTTCCAGAAAAGTAGTTACGAGAAAAACGATTTTAAAGTTTGAGAACTAATCGCGCGCAGTCGGAGTCGTTTACTGACGTTTTATACTCACTTTTTATTAATCAGCTATCCCTGCTCCGTACAAAGTACCTTCTTCGACTTCAAATGTCATGTTTAGTGAAGCTCTTTCAGATGATTTAGCAGTTCTAGCTTCCTTGGAAGCCTCCAGTAGCTCGTACCTCGGACCTCGTTTGCTCGCGCGACCCGGCTGCGAAACGGTTTTGTCAGCGCTTCACAAAATGAGCTGTAACTCCGAAAATAATTCGAATTTCGAAAAATCCTTTTAGGGACATTTTCTTGAAGGGTTATACTATGAAAATATGCACACACAAAAAATCGATTTTTTTTTTCGAATTTCTAAACCAGAATACCCCTCTTAAAGGTTATATACAACAAAAACTTTAGTATTCTGCGATTACTTTATTTGTACAACTATACAAACGTTGCATGTTTGTGGATGAGAAAATATGGAGTTGTGAAATGAAAAATGAAGCTTCAGAAACTTCAAAGGATAAAGTATGTGTAATTTAAAATCACTTTTAAGTTGGTATAATGTTTAAATTTTAGAAAATTGTTAGTTTCTTATATACATATATTTGTATAAATAAAAATCCTACATGGTTAATTTCGGTGTTCAAGTACATAAGTTATAAAATTTTGTAATTATTTATAAAATGTTGTACATATTATTCAATAAGTTTTTAAAAATAACTAAATGTTAAATTTTAAATAACAAAATATAAAAAATAAAAAAATAATAATTAACAAAATGTTAAAGAAACGAAATCAGTCTTTATAAAATATAAAATTCATATTTCTCTTTGTAAAATTATTTTTAATACAATATTAAAGGAGTATAAAAAATACGCATATTTCAATTGTGTACTTAAAGTTTCATACTTTTAAATGGAAAAGAAGAAAAAAATCAAAATTTAACAGCGGTTTCAACTTGTTCAAATTTTAATTTGTCTTTTTATTCGCATATTTTTTTTAACAAAAATTTATTTAGTATGCAAATATAATGCATTTCTTTTCCCAGGGTTTACTACACTATTAGGTACTTGATATTAATATTTAATTCTTTTTATTTATCAAACAATGATGAATTATTGCCCGGATCAAGCTTGTTAGACGAGGAAAAAAACACACATAAATCTGTTTGGCTCAGTTGTTGACAGTAGAAAAGGTCAACTAACCATAGACGACCAGTATTGAAACAAAGATGGTTTATTGATTTAAAATTTACTATGTTAATAATTACCTAATTACGAATAACTATTAAATTATTTCATAAATTTAAAAGGAAAAAAAAAGAGAAATTTTTTTTTTTGATGAATGAAATTAATTTTAATTTTTTTAATGGCACGTTTTCCTAAATATATCTCGTGTATATATACTAAATAAATTACAAAAGCATTTAAATTTTTTGAAAATAAATACCATAATCAAAAAACTCTTAATGGTAAAACAGTCACGCCGAATTATCAACTTAAAAGGGGGAGTAGAATCAGAATGAGCACCGTCGAATTATATCTCAACCAACACCATTTACATTTTGCTTTCAATACTTCTATCTAGTTGGTAGTCAACGTGCTACTTTAGGTGAAGATGTATCTTTGGATGTCCAATTTATCTTAGCAGGAAAGCGATTTTTGAGAACTGACGTTTTCAAAAATTGTCAATTCGGTTTTCTGAAAATAAGTAGTAATAAATTTGAAAGAGCAAAAAATGTGGAACGCTTCACGATTTTGCGTGTCATCCTTGCGCAGGGGCCATGCTAATCTTCTCTGTATCGTTCCAATTTTAGTATATGTACTGCCGAAGCGAGTACAATTTAACTCGAATCTATTTTATTTATATACTATAATATTTATTTGTAACTAAAATAGTGGTGGTTATGAATATTAAAAAAATTTTAGCCAATAACAATAATAAGGCAAAAATTAGTCATGGAGTAGTTAAAATATGACCAATTGAAGTCTTTAATTTTACCACTTAATTCTCTAAGTAATTTAAGCATAACTTCTTAACACTCAGATATCAATAAGGGAGAAAAAATTATAATTACAAATAAGCTAACATAACTATCAAACTGCAATTTTTTGGTAAAAACCTTGATTTCAACCATCGAGCCATCCTTTCTTCTGTTCACTACGATAATACGAATCACGACTACACGCGATCACGTTCTCACAAGTTCACTTATACTTATACGGCTACGACAATCGCTTAAAAACTCGAAATCGGAGGTGGCGCTGAATGCCACTTTTTGAAAGTGGCCGATTGATATAAAAAAAATATAATTTTAGAAGGCTCAAGAATAAAATAGATTTTTTAGAAATGAAAATGTTTTGGCTTGTTTTAACATATAAGCTAGGCAATTGAAAAAAAATGATTTTTAATTAAATAAAGTATTATCTAACAAATTGGCACATTACTTCACTGAAAAAAAATTAAAACACAAAATACTACACGTGGAGATTCGCCTCTGCACTGATCAGCCGTTAAGCGGCGCACAATGCCCATTATATAGACGATTCCGTTCACTCGGTGTTAATAAATTTGATTGACGTTACTATAGTGTCTAGAAGAGGTAGTAGGTAGTGTGCCGTTCCTTACGGAAGCGGGGAGAAAAATACGTCGCGAATCAGGCGAATTCCCCTAGAGGCGCTGCGATCGCTTCCGCTGTATTGTTTATAAACAACTATTGCATCTGTCGGATTCTGTCTCTTGAAATTAACTACATTTTCGGAGGTTTTTTATATTTTAAATACTTTAAAATCATTTTTTTATTTCAAGGAATATTTCTTAAAGGCTATGGAGGCCGATGAATCGGTTGAAAGAGACTCAAATTCTAAGAAACGAAAATCTAATAGAACTTGTTTCGTTCCGAAGTGTACAACTGGTTACAAGAGCAATACCGTAAAAAAAAATTTAAAAAAAATTAAAAAAAAACGCTTTTTAATGTTCCAAAAGATGTTGAACTACTTCAAAAATAGATAAATATTATTCCAAGGAAGGATAAAGAGCTTAGGGTGTATGATGTGGTGGGGGAGAAGCATTTTAAAGAATAATGTATAGAACGCTTTTACAGGCATGTAATAAATGGAGCGGAAGTTTTAATTCCCAGTGGAAAGCCAAAATTGATAGACTGTGCCATTCCTGCAGAATATCCTCAACTTCCCAGCTACTACACAAAGAAATTGCCAGAAAAACGAAATCCAAAATGCCGGGAGCCTGACACCAAGAAGACCAAAATCGATGAAAGCAATGTTATTACTGAGCACAACTAGCCTACACAGGGACATGACATTTGATGTAATCGAATCTCTTCACAAAATAAATTTGTCATTTGTAGGATATAAAGAACATAAATATGAACTAACGAAAAGAATTGTTAAATTCTATTTTCTTAAAAGGATGCAATTTTATTTGAAGTGTAACAATAAATTTAAAGAACAAACAAGGAAACATATGAAACTACTCAAGTTGAGGAGAACCGTATAAATTAATTTTTATTGTACTATACAATTATTTAATGAATATTTACTTCAATGTGTATCTTTCAAAATTTGTCGATGAAAGTCTCATAAATTTTCCCTTTCTAATTCCTTCAATTGATGTGTGTGAGTGAAAAATTCACAATAAATAAACGAGCTTATTTTCTAATTAAAATCTGGTGGGGAAAGTTTCATATGAAATTTTAATACCTTTATTTACCATTATTTAGTTTTAATTAGATAGTATGCTACTTTTTTTTATATATATAAAAAGAAGTTTGGTTAGATTAACTATTAAACTGCAAAATGGAGTATTGAATTCATGTGCGAGTGTGAAAAATTCACAATAAAGAAAAAAGATTCTTCCTTTCTAATTAAACTCAGGTGAGAAAGTTCCATGTCAAATTTCAATACTTTTATTTACTTTTAATAAGATGGTATGTAATTTTTTTTAATTGAATTCATGTGTGTGTGTGTGAAAAATTCACAATAAAGATGATTAGATTCTTCTGTTCTAATTAAAATCAATTGAGAAAATACCATATGAAATTTCAATACTTTCTTGTATTTTATTTCTTTTATTTTATTTTAATTAGATGGTATGCTATTTTTTTATGTAAAAAATCAATATAGAGAGAGAAAAGTTCGGTTAGATTAACTGCACAGTGGAGTATTTGAATTTATGGGTATGTGTGAAAAATTCTCAATAAATAAAGAAGATTCTTCTAATTATAAATCATCTGGGAAGGATAAGTTTGGTTAGATTGAACTGCAAAATGGAGTATTGAATTCATGTGTGTGTGTGTGTGTGTGTGTGTGTGTGTGTGTGTGTGTGTGTGTGTGTGTGTGTGTGTGTGTGTGTGTGTGTGTGTGTGTGTGTGTGTGTGTGTGTGTGTGTATGTGTGTGTGTGTGTGTGTGAAAAATTCACAATAAAGAAAGAAGATTCGTCCTTTCTTATTAAAATCAGGTGAGAAAGTTCCATATGAATTTTCAATACTTTTATTTACTTTTAATTAGATGGTATGCAATTTTTTTTAATTGAATTCATGTGTGTGTGTGTGATAAATTTACAATAAAGAAGATTAGATTTTTCCTTTCTAATTAAAATCAGATGAGAATATTCCTCATGAAATTTCAAAACTTTCTTGTATTTTATTTCTCTTTTATTTAGTTTTTATTAGATGGTATGCTACTTTTTTTATATAAAAATTTAATATAGAGAGAGTATTTGAGTGGATGGAGTATTTGAATTTATTGGTATGTGTGAAAAATTCACAATAAATAAAGAAGATTCGTTCTTTCTAATTAAAATCATCTGGGAGAATAAGTTTGATTAGATTAACTATAGAACTGCACAATGCAATTCTTTCGCGAAAGAAATCGGGACTGCGCAATTGTGTACCGCATAGACAAATTTTAAATGATCCTTGCGCATCTTATTGCATAAATTTATCATCTTTTGCCTTTGATAACTGCTTCAATTTAATTAAGAAAAGAAAAGCCTAAAAAAGGGGTGGTAAGTGTGTCTGTAAGTAATTCAGTGCTTGAATTTAATTCTGATGGCTGATTTCTCCCTTCAATGATTTCTTCTGCTTTCGCAATAGTTTCGCTCTTCCATACATCGGAAGCGATTACAGCGCCACGGTGAGGATTTCGTCCGCTCCTTCTAGTACTACCTGTGAGAGCGTGCTCGAGTATAACCATGTACGAATACACCCTCCGATTTGAAGAATCTCGCATAGGAACAAAGGCATCAAATATGTTTCCCCAAACCGCCAAAGGTGTCGCTGCCTGACGGTTTAACAAGTAAAAATAAAGATAAACAATTTGATTAGCTGATAGATGCAGCAAACTGCTCATGTCCTTACTTTCAGCTAATCCGCTTCCAGCAAGAGCATATGGAACAAAAACATATCGAACGAAAAAAAAAATTAAATTTACATTTCTTATAGAGCGGATAAAATAATTAAAAAAGTATGTGAATTTATATTACTTTTACAATAATACGCATTTCTTACTTTAAAATGTAATTACACTAGGTTCTTTTTTTTTTTTTTTTTTTTCAGAAACAAGAAATTTTTATTGCAGATTAAATTTCTGTAAACTTTACACATACATATATAGCAATTTTATTATTTCAATAATACCTTTTCTGCTTTAAGTTTTGTTATCATACTAATGAGGATGGTAAACGAAAAGTTTATAATTTCATTTAAAATTTTTTCTTCCTAAACAGTTATTTCTTTCAATTTCAATACCATAAGAACGCCTTTTAGAGATTGTAACTAATAATATTAAAATTACTTTCTGGCTTAGTTGGTCGATGTGGAATAACTGTACTGACTTCGTTGAACTTCTGCTTGACGGCTGAAGTGGGACTTGTTCGGCGAAGCGAGTGTATTGTAGTTGCAGATTTGATTTGACTCAATATGCTGGATTCTTGCTGGCTATGTGAAACAACGGTGCTAGCTTCGTTGAACTTCTGCTTGACGGCTGAAGTGGGACTTGTTCGGCGAAGCGAGTGTTGTGCTGTTGTAGAATGACGACGCTAGTTGATGAGTTTGCCTTTTATTTGTAGATTCCACTAGTGGTCGATGATTGCTGCGGTAATTCGTGAAGAGGATTTTGGTTTGACCTCTGGATGCGTGAAAGTGCAGATTTTGTTTCGTTTAGAGGATTTTGGTTTGACCTCTGGATGCGTGAAAGTGCAGTTTAGGTTTCCTGTTGTAAATCGTGAAGAGGATTTTGGTTTGAAATCTGGATGCGTGAAAGTTCAGTTCTTAAATTTCGAAGTTTCGTTTCGTTTTTAAAATAATTTTTCCGTCGTATTCTTGCGGGTAAAAAGCACGGCGAGCGCCCATGTTGTATGATGAAGGGGTAAAAGTGAAGAGGCTCTTTAAACAAACAGCAGATTTATTCGTTCCATAAGTTATAACTAGGTTCTTAAACCTAAACCAGGAGAAAGAGTCCTGGAGGTTCTCTTGGCCTCACCTGTGACCGAAAGGATCAGACGGCTTTGTCCAGATTCACCAGCGGACATCTAAAGACCCTTACTTTTCATGGAAAACTCAAGATTTTTCCAATTGGCGGAAAGTGTGCTACAGAAATGACCTCCCCAGACCACATTTTGGACTGCCTTCAGCTTTCTTGGGAAGATCTGGCCAAGGAGACCTTGAGAGTTTTGGACTTTTTGCTTGTTTTTAACCTCATGGAATTTGTCTGGCTATCGCCAGCTTGGAGATTTGTAAAAAAAAAAATTAAAAAAAAAGAGGTTACTTTCACGTCCATTCACCTTCACTCCCTCAATCATACTCTTCCGTCGGCGATGAAGTCGCCGCTAGGGGATCACATTGAAAGCGCCCTCTATATCATTTAGAATGATACATTTATTAACACAAGATCGGGCTTTTATGGCTCTGTAATTTCTGTTTAGTTTGTACAAGTTTAGATATATCTGGTTATTTATTACTCTGAGCTACATTATAATACTTCTGTCAAAGTCAATAGGAACTAGCGCATGAACTGTTAACATTCGTTTCAGTATTTATTGCTTATAAATGATTGGGTTTCTTTTCCATTTTCGCTGAATGATTTTCTCAGCTGACTGCTAAGTAAATAAAATGTATAATTGTGTTTAGTTATTTAGTACAATTTGAATAAAGTTTATTTTCCCCCTAAGTTGCATTGCCAAATTCAACTTTTGATTTCCTATTTTTTAGTATTCCTTGGGCGCTAAGCATAAAAGTACTTTTTTTCTTATTTTGACGAAAAAGTTGAGTAGGTAGAGTGCTCGAAAAATAATTAGTGTGAGGACCTCGGCCGCATTTTAGCATAGTTCACATTATTTCAAACCATTACAGAGAATAAGGGCGCACCATTGGTCAATTTTCCTGTCAGTCGGAGAATAGCGTTGACAGAGAAGAGAGTGGAAAAAAAAAAAAATTTCATCGCATTGAAAAAGTTTTCAAATCATTGTCCAAATCTACGATATAAGAAAAATTTCTTAAAAATTCTATTTAAAAAAAAAAAAAAAAAAAAAAAAAAAAAAAAAAAAAAAAAAAGGAGCGGAAAAATGATTTTAAACACATGGAAATTGAAAAGGTCTGATATAATTGTAAAATATATGAATGCAATATGTTTAGGGAAATTTTTCGGGCGTAACAATTCATTAGGAATTTCAATTCATATTTCTGAAAAATTAACGATTTAAACAAAACTCTACAATCTTGCGCCTCCCTGTCCCTGCTAATAATCCTGCGGGCGCCCATGGTGAAATAGCACGAGTCAAATAATTTACCGAGTTAAATGTGTTAAATAACCTTTATAACTAATTAATTGCCATGAGTTGCATACAATATGTTTTATAATAACGCGCAAAAGATATTTTTAATACATATATTTATTAATGTTGACAACTCCAGTCAATGAATTTCTTCTCAAAATATGTCATTTCAGTGCCAAGACTGTATAATATTTGAGGACGAGGTGTGCGAGAAAGTACTTTTTATAACGAAGTGAAAAAAATTAAACTTTTTTTGATCATTTTGAATCAAAAATCGTGGCGAAAATAGTTCTTTTTCGCGAGGAGTGCGGGAAAGATATTAAAAATATTTTTTACACTTGATTATTAAAAATATTATATGCAACACGTGGGAAAATACTTTTTCGAACTCGGTAAGTTATTTGGACTTGTGCTAAATGCTTTATCTCGTTTCAAAAAAATATTACTTTTTAGTTGCATAACTAACTATTTTCCCACACGCGATAAAGTGCTACTTTCATTCCCCCCCCCCCCCCCACTCACACACTTTTCAAGGAAATACCTATGCGCCTGTGGTATCGTGGTCGAGTAAAAATTTCATTTTGAACGAAAACAAAACACATTTATTTTAAGAACTTCACAAGGAGCAGGTGTTAGTATTCCATTTCTGCATCGTCTCGTCTCTCCTAGGAGACTAATCAAAAAACAACATAAAAAATACAATCTTCAAATAACTGTTTTGTGGCGCCCTCTATATTTTACAACAGCAATTAACAGTTACAATACGTTACAGCTATTAATTCCTCCCCTCACAGAAAACTTTTCTCTAAGAGAAAAGGGAGAAAAGTTTGAAATATATTTACAACAAAGGAACATAATCATAATAACATAAAGAATATGTAAAAATATAAACATGATCAATAAACTAAACATACAAAAAATACTAATAAGGAATACGTTTAATTTAAAACTATTCTGCTTAGCCCATCAGCATTTTTGTTTAGCTTGCCTGCACGGTGATGGACATCAAATTTAAATGGTTGAAGTGCTAAGGCCCAACGCATTAAACGTGAATTTGAACTAGCATTTGTTCGTAACCATGTTAATGGGTTATGGTCAGTTTGCACCACAAATTTCTGTCCATCCAAATAATAATGCAATTTTTTTACCGCAAATACTATACTAGCGCACTCCTTTTCGGTGGTACCATAGCGTTTCTCTACGTCTGAAAATTTCTTACTCATGTACAGAATAGGGTGTTCCTCACCTTCATCATTCAGTTGGGACAACACTATACCCATACCGGTATCGGAGGCATCTGTTTGTAGAATAAACTCTCGATCGAATTTTGGAGCATATAAAACTGGTTGGCAAGTAAGTTTTTGTTTTAGAGTCTCGAAGGCTTTGTTACATTCAGGAGTCCAGATGATCTCCCCTTTTCTTACTTTTCCCTTTAGTGCATCAGTCAAAGGTGCAGCTATAACTGAAAACATAGGAATATAGCGGCTATAGTAACCAGCAAGTCCCAGGAAGGCTCTGACAGCTGTTTTCGTTTTAGGTACAGGGAAATTCGTAACTGCTTCGATTTTAATATCCGAGGGCTTTCTGCATCCTTGTCCCACAATATGACCTAAATACAGGACTTGATGTTGAGCAAATTTACATTTTGATGGTTTGATAGTCAAGTGTGCTTCTTTTATTTTCTGAAGAACTGCACTAAGATGTTTAAGATGTTCAGGAAAAGTATTTGAAAAAATAGCGATATCATCTAAATAGGGTACAGAAAAATCTTCACATCCTTCCAATAAACGTGTGGCCATATTACTAAATTCATAAGGAGCATTTTTCAATCCAAAAGGCATCCTGAGAGGTAGGTAGGTCCCGAAGTTAGTAACAAAGGCTGCTAGTCGTTGAGCTTCTAAACTTAAAGGTATTTGCCAGTATCCTTTGGAAAGATCCAAAACCGTGATGAAGTTGGCTGATGATACCTTTTCAATTCGCTCTTCTATATTTGGCAACGGAAAATATTTTGTCTTGGTTATTTCATTTAATCGCCTGTAATCTATACAGGGTCTTGGATCTCTCCCTGGAGATTCTACTAATATCATTGGAGATGTATAATCCGAATATCCGACTTCAATGATCTTCATAGATAACATCTTCTGTATTTCAGATTTTAAAATATCATTTTGCCTAGGAGAATTTCTATAAGGTTTTGATAAAACAGGGTTGTTATTAATCAGTTCGATGTCATGAATGACAAGGTCAGTTTTTCCAGGTATATAGGAAAAGCAGATATGGTATTGACATATTAAATTCCTCAGCTGACTTATCTGTTCTGTATTCAATCTATTTTCCAATTTGTTTTCTTGTATCATTTCATCGACATCTAAGACATTCGGATTTGCGCCTACGTAAGGAATTTCTAGCTCATCTTCATTTCGTGTTGATTCATCTCCTTCATTCATCAAAAAGTTGATTTGTTCCGGTCGCTTGTAGTAGGGCTTTAACATGTTTACATGATAAATTTGAGTTTTATCTTTCTTTCCAGGTAATTCTACAAGGTAGTTTGTTTCAGAAATTTTTCCTGAAATAGTTCCTGGACCAAGCCAAAGAGGAGCCATCTTGCTAGCCTTGGAAGTGGCCATTACGAGAACCAAATCCCCTTCTTGAAATTCCCTCTTGATTGCTCTTTTATCATACCATGTCTTGTTCTTGAGCTGTGCAGCTTCCATGTTTTCTACTGCTACTTCTTGACATCGTTTCAATCTGTTGATTAAAGAAAATACATATTCAGTCACAGGGCTCTCTTCCTCGTCAGGATCCATCCAGTGTTCGAACAGTAAGGTTAACGGTGTTCGTAAGTTTTTCCCATGAACGAGTTCAGCAGGAGTAAATCCTGTAGCTGCATGTGTTACAGTTCGAAGAGCAAAGAGTGCAGGACAGATCACCTTTTCCCAATCTGCTTCGGCTTCAAGGCACAAAACTCTTAGAATTCGTTTGATTGTTCTATGGAATCTTTCGACAGGATTGCTCTGTGGGTGATACACTGAACTGTGTACCACTTTAATCCCAGTGTTTTCTAGAAAGGTTGTGGTAAGTTCACTCATAAATGAAGTCCCTTGATCACATTGAAGTTGTTTAGGAAACCCCATTCTACTGAAAATTTGCATCAAAGCATCAATTACTGATGTAGAAGTGATATCGGCCACAGGAATGGCATCAGGGTACTTTGATGATAGGCACATAGCAGTGATTAGGTAACGTTTTCCTCCTGTGGATACTGGAAGGGGTCCAACCGCATCAACATTAATTTTGGAGAAAACTTCTTGTATAACTGGAACTAATTTCATAGGAGCCTTCTTTCTGTCATTTGGCTTCCCCACACGCTGGCACTTATCACAGTTGCGAACGTAGTCTTCAATTTCTTTATAACAGTTAGGCCAAAAAAAATATCTGGAAAGAATATCTTTGGTCTTTGTAACTCCTAAATGACCTGATGTACCCTCATGGCATAGAGCCTTTAAACGTTCTTTAAATTTTTCTGGAACAAGCAGCAAAAACCTCTCATTACCTGTTTTATCAATCCTCCTTTTTATCAAAAGATTATTCTTACTGATGAGTATTTCACTTGACGATCCTTCTTTATTGGTTTTAGAAGCTTCTTCCCAAAATGGCTGTAACTCGGGGCTTTCTCTTTGAGCCATAGCAAAATCAGAAGGTTTCACTTCCAGGAGTGAAAGTGCAGGTTCCTGTTGAACTTGAACTGGGGGTAACATGATCTCGTTATCCTTACTAAGATTTAGCACTGAACTTTCCGGTGTAGAAACTTCATTTGCTTCGGCGTCTTCTCCTTTTCCTAGATCAGCTTCAGCTTCTTTCTCTCTGTTGGCGATTTCCTTCAACCTTCGCTGAGCTCTGGTTTGGATGGCGTTAACTTCTTCAGGATTAATTCCAATTTCTTTCCTTCTACCTTCAAGCAATGCAGCAGTTCGATTTCCTAACAGATATCTGCCTTGATCCAATGGGTTCTGAATCACAGCTGCTTTTGTGACAATATTCCCCAACTCACATTCTATCTCTACTTCAGCAATTGGTAGGCAGGACATACTTTCATCCAGAAGATGCCGCACCCAAACTTGTTCTCCAGTCATCATATCTGAAGTAACATACTTCTGGCAGATCACATCAATAGTTGAACCAGTGTCTCTGAGAATAGACATGTCTGTCCCATTCACCTTTCCAGACAGGATAAAAGGATCCAATAACTTGTCCTCTGAACTGAAAGTTATTCTATTTATAGAAGCAGTTGTGGTTGATTTCTTCTTTAATTCAGGACAATTTGGTCTCAAATGCTGAGTTGAGTCGCATTCATAACAACGTAATTGCCTTCGTGTTTCCATATTTTGTTCATTCCTGGAATTTCTTTTAATCTCTGGTCTACCTTGAGCTTGATTTCTGAAGGGAGTAGAGTTTTCTATTCTGGCTTTGGAATCAACTGGAAGTTTTGTTCGCCACTTAGGAATATTCTTTTCCCCATTTCTCTCGGGAATTTTTCTCTTAAAGTTCCCATGAACGTTGTCATAAGCATCAAGTTTTGAAGCTAATTCTATAGGAGAAGTTATGTTTCCCCATTCTTCCACGAAATGATCCTTCACTTTGTTAGGCACACGACGCTTCAACTGGTCCACCACCATAAGACCCAAAAGTTGTTCGTAAGTAGTTATTTCTAAGCCAGTCACCCATTCTTGACAGTAATTGTGGAGTTCATATGCAAAGTCACTCCATGTATATTCTACATTTTTTTGGTGTCGAACAAACATCTGCCTAAATCTCTCTGGACTTAACTTAAATCTCTTAAGAAGCAGCTTTTTAACATAGTCATAGTCTTTTGCCAATTCAGATGGCTCACGGGCAATCAATTGGGTTATGTCAGATGGTAACAGTCCTATCAGGTGAGATACCCAATCCGTCGATGGGATCCCAGCCCATTCTGCTTGCCTTTCGAAGAGTAACAAATACAGACTGATGTCGGTTTGTTTATCATCAAACTTTTGCATGAGGTGTCGAAGCTCAACTCTTGATCTTTGCGGATCATTTTGCATAACTATAGGTCCTCTATCCGATTCCAACTGGAGTTTTTGCAGCTCGTATTCTTGTTGTAGTTTTAATCTTTCCTGTTCTTGTTCAAACTTTTCTCTTTCAAGTTCACGTTGCAATTTCAGTCTTTCTTTTTGTAGTTCTGCTTCCTCACGTTCTTTCCTACTCTCCATTATTACAATTATCTGTTCCTTAACGTAATCTTCGTCATAGTTAACACTTGTAGTGATTAATTTCTTAAGATCTACCAGTTTAAGACCAGGTGTTACTCTTTCACCTAACTCTTCTGCTAACACCCTCAAATCTTCCTTCTTAGCACGACCCAAAAAAGACATTTTTAAATGTAATAATTTACTGGAGAGTTTATATATTCTTCACCCAACACAGAACACCCTCAAATTTATAATTATTCTTGTAAATTATAATATAAATTTTATACTACTTAACCACTACAAAATATTCAAGTATGAAATTTTATCATAGAATAGGAACATAAATGCTTTCAAAAAGAATTCAAAATTTTTAGCACTTAATTTCAGCAATTGCAATTTTTAAAACTCAAATCAAATTAATTGCATCTAATTTAAGTATATAGCAATCACATTTTTTTTGTTTTAAAAAGAGAACATGAAATAGAATATTCAGAAATAAACTTCAGATCAAGAACACAAAATATCTAGAACTAGACTTCACTTAAAACTAACTCTTTTACAACTTTAACTAAAATTAAATTCAAATTACTTTTGTTTTAGTAATTTCCAATTCTTTGAAACGTTAGCACAAACCCAAAGCCTTTGTTATAACTGGTACCTAAATAAGTGTTCTTGTTACAAGAATCTTACCAGATATTATATTATGGTATATATATAATTATATTAGCACAAACAATCAAATATAGCATTAAATTCATACCATGTTAAAAGAAGACCTTCAAAAGATATAAATTCAAATACTATCATTATTTAAATGCATGTACCAGATACTAAACAAAACTAGTTTTAAAAAAATTTCAAAGAACTTAAAATCAACTATGAAGCTGAAAATCATAAAATACAATTATTTTCACTTTAATTGTAATTATATCCGAGGGCCGGATAATTCCTTTTATTTTCTTCACCAGAAAATGGACTTGCTCCACCACCAGTTTTAAAATCACTCTTGATCTACGACGAGTAAATAATTATAACTCACGTCAGATGAGGCAAATTAATCACTTGAATACTGCACACAAATGATATATGTACACACTCCACAAGTAATCATTACATTATTTTCATTTGAAATATTGCACACAAATGAAACTAGAACCTTGCTCGGAATCGAAACTAAACACCTCTTGAATAACTCAAGCACTAAATACCAACCACAAATTAGCACTTTCGATAAATTACACTTGAATTACAAACATTGAAACTCGTCTACACGACGAGTGTCCATACTCGGACATTTATAGGTTTCAGCAAACACAAGAAATATATAAGCAAGGCTTGCTTAATATTCCACACGATGGATGTCCATCAGGTACTCTTCGCGCCAAAATAACGGTCGTTATTCATTTCGTCGTTAAAATAAAACTTACAGTTCTTTTTCAAAACAACGGTTGTTTCAGGTTCAAAAATCGCACCGCTGGAACCAATCTTAGCTGTGGTATCGTGGTCGAGTAAAAATTTCATTTTGAACGAAAACAAAACACATTTATTTTAAGAACTTCACAAGGAGCAGGTGTTAGTATTCCATTTCTGCATCGTCTCGTCTCTCCTAGGAGACTAATCAAAAAACAACATAAAAAATACAATCTTCAAATAACTGTTTTGTGGCGCCCTCTATATTTTACAACAGCAATTAACAGTTACAATACGTTACACGCCCCTCCACTTCTAAAGCCATCATTGAAATCCATCCCCCCACTTTTAAAAATATTCTAAAAACTACTAAAGCGTCTAAAAACTACGAAAGAAAAATAACATTAATCCTGTAGTATCACTGAGAAAAGATGATTTAAAATTTAAAAATGTTAAAAAAAAAATATTTATGGTATAAATATCAGACTATTATAAAACTGTATAATACTACTTTGTAAAAAGATATAAATATTTTTTTTTTAGAAATACTGTTACACTTAGTCGACTTTCAACTTTGAAGGAACTTTCTTTTAAGTTAAAAATTTTCTTCTTGTTTCATACAAAGGACAAGCTACTTAAAAAAAACTAGGGGTTTGGAACATCGCATAACTTTCAATTACACTATTACTGATGTTGTTTTGTGTATTTACCGTTTTTATATTTCCACCATTTGTTTAGAAAAAATGGCCAGTTTGGCGATATACTTTTCGATAATTCTTATAATATCCTTTCTTATAAGTGAAAATGAGAGGAGCAGGAAAAACGATCGTTGATAACTATATTGTTCAAACAAAGAGAACTCCTATGTTGAAGGCATGTGTGATAAAAGGTTTTATTAGAAAAGTAAATGTTAAAGGTCTACCAGTGGGCAGTGGCGGCTGGTGCAGGGGGCCAGGGGGGGCCTGGGCCCCCTCACTTTTTTGGACCCTGGCCCTACTCACATATATGCTTGTTGTTAATATTGTTTTGTTGTGGGATTTTTTTAATATTTAAAAAAAAAAAGCTTAGAACTTATTTATTCTGTCATTAGACATTAACTATTGTGAAGGGAGCAGGGAGCTCTTGCAACAAACTCGAAAAAATGTTAATCAATCACAATCATTACTACAAAAAAGCGACCTTTCTCTTAAAGATGATAGTTTTTCTGGGGTCAAAATGACACCTTCTTCGGACGACCTTGAATTTGAAACCGATAGGGCATATAAGGTTGCGACTTTCACGTGACATCCTGTTTTACCAAAGCATAAATACAAAATTTCTAAAACATCCCTGATTGCTCTGCTCTGGGGTGGACTTTTCTGTAAGGGAATGGCCATTTTTTGTAAAGACGGCGATTGCACGTTGGTCCTCTAGTATGACGGTGCGAAAAAAGTGGCTACAATAAATATCCATTGCATTCATTTTCGCTCTTTGTTTTTCAAAATGTAAGAGTAAGATTTTCTCTGCAAATTGTTTTTATTTAGATATTTACTTTTTTCCCGAAAAATGTTTGAGTATTTAAATGTCGTCCATATGATCGGAAGAAGTGATTTGTCTCACATTAATATTTGATATCCTATTAAATTATTAACGTAACTTACAATCCGATATGCCATCAATGGAAGAATTTCTATACAGAGAATAAAAAATTTTCTTCTCTAAATAAGTGGCTCCACGAGAACTAAGCCATCGTATAATGCTGTGTTAAAGTTAAAAGATAAACGTCACAGTTACAAAATTTTCAACCCCTCCCCCCCCCCACCCCCCTCCCTCTCTCCCAAATAATATGTAAAATGTAGATAAAGCAAACCTAGTTACTGTTACCAGAAAAAAAATTTCATGAGCATTTAGTAAGGAATCTGAGTCATGAACCAACACCCTTTAAAAAGCAAAATCATACAAGCAATTTGAAATTGTCAAATAAAATTTGTGCATTCATAAAATTGAAGAAACGATGTTTATTCTCAACTCAGGTAGGATCAAATTCTCAAAATAAATTCTGAATTAAATAAAATATTAAAATTTGAAGCGAATTCCATGTTTGCTCAACTTCTTTTCAAAATATCAAGAATCATGGTAAAACACCTATTTTTAACTATCGCTACGTCAAAACTCATTGACCAGAGGCAATATATTCAATTCACATGTGAAACTTCGTTGAATCGAGCCCCATCGGATGTTTTGCAGATTGGTTTCAATGTAAGTAGCCATCCAAAATTTGAGATGCATATGCAATGCATTTTTTCAAGTAATCATTCATCCTCAAATCAAGTAATTATTCATTTTTTCATGAATTTCAATTAAAACTGTTGAACTGGTCAATAATACCTTTGACTTTGGTTGCAAATTTATAAATATTGCACGTTCTAAGTTAATGGCAATTTTCATTAGTTCTACTGTTAAGCCAAAATTATTTTTCATGAATTGATTCATGAAATATGATTGACTTGAATATTAGGAGCAATACCGATGTCTTTAAAATGATTTATTTAAATTTTTTTAAAACATTATAAAATTATTTATTTAAGTATTTACTCTAAAGTTACCAAAAGTGAAATTGTTGCTGTGGGCATTTTTTTTTTTTTTTTTTCTTTTTTTTTTTTCTATGATTCATGTAATATTTGATGAAAAATTCTCCTCCGTGATTTCTACAGAATTTTTAACCAAGGTTTTGACTTTATTTATTTTATAACTCATCCCTAATTCTTTGTTTTCTTTTTCTTAAATACAGAATAGAAATAGAGAGACATCGGTTTTCATACTTTCACTTATTTTTTTTGTGACAGTGGCAAGGGGGTGCAGATCGCATACAAAAGGGTGCAAAGCGGCTAAAGCTTCAAACCGGGAATGAGTATCGGATTTCTTACGGAACAATTTATAAATAGATATGTCGTAATTTTACGTTCAATTGAATAATTTGAAGCCTGAACTTTACTTTTTTGCCTAGGAATTCTTCGCTTCCTTTTTAATTTTCAAAAGCAAAAGATGCAAGTGCATTCATTTTACCCTTCCTGACGTCGTCCATTCTCAAACGAAACGTCGTGTCGTTTTTGTAATAATAATTCCTTTTATTGAAATATTTACTTTATCAGATATCAGTATGCTTAGATAATTTAACTGTTTAATAATCTTGTAGTTTTGTTTTCCCATATATATTTAAGCAACATTTACAAAATTACATGAAATTCATGTGTCTTGATATTTGCATGTTTCCCCCCCCCCCCCCATAACATGCAATTGTTAATTTGGGCTCCCTCACTTTTAATACCCACGAGCCGCCACTGCCAGTGGGAGACAACGATTGCTCAACGCCTGGGATGATAAAAGGACCGATGGGGCCTGAGGGCCACCTATAAATCCATTACCATTATTTCCAGCCAAGATTGTTAGCGGCAGAGCATCTTGTTTGAACATCTTAAAAAAAAAAAAAAATTGAAAGAGCCTTAGATTTTCTCAGGGGGTCGTATCATGACTGTTTACTTGAAACACTAAATAAAAAGGGGTCATGTCACATAATCTTAAGTCTTCAGGAGAGAGGAAAAACAAATATCTTCTTCAATTGTACTTTTTCAGTAAAAACTGTATTTGTAGTGTCTGTAAAATATAGGTTAATGAAGCCACGAGGAAGATTTATAATTTTACGTTGATTTAAGCTTTGTATATATTATACAAACTATCTTTATACTTCCTTTATATAAACTGTAGACAAAGATAAAACAAGGGGGGAGGGGGAAGTAATCATCTTTCGGGTGCCTTAATAATAAACTATAATGGTTGGTGTTCTGAAATTCCAATCGTCCATTTTTTCTTTGGTTCCTGTGAATTCTGTCGATAAGTAAACCTTGCTTTGGGTGATTATTAGTGGTACACTAGGTTTTCTTAGTGGAAAGATATTTGTATGCCGTTTCTGTACTTTTTTTAACCTATAACATTCACTTTTCTCAGAGTCTTTTGAGGCGAAACTTAATTGCTTTTAACTTAAAACAGTATATGTTGGAGTCTCATTATATAACATTTAATAATGTAACCCATGAAAACAAAGTTTTTAATATAAATCCTTTATATGCATTTTAAATATCAAAAACATTTCTATCAGCAAAATGTGCGGCAAACTACTTTTCAAAATTTATTTATTAAAAATGTACGTCACACTCACATCCACATCCAAATATCTTTAATTTATTCTGATTAAAACAATTTTATTATTTATTTATTAAACAAAATTTAGCAACAGGAAAGAGTTTTAACAATGGTTGGTTCAATGCTATTTTAACGCTATTGAATGAAGGCAAGTTGGTTTATTAGTATTCCATAAAAGCGACCTTTTATTTACAGTTAAAGCCTCAAAATTTGATAGAATGCATTGTCATCGACATCGAAACTATCTGCCAAGTTTCAGTCCGATTGGATGACGCAAGGTGTTGTTAATTAGGCGTCCGCAGATTTGCCCACCATCGACACACACAAATCGAATAAAGGATTTAAAAAAATGCAAAATGTGAAATGATTCCATTTTGCATTTAAGTAATTAACTTTTTCTCTAACTTTTAATCCTAATAATTTTATTTTTTTCAACAAAATATCGAATGGTTTATGGAAATCAAGTTCACTCAAAGGAGGTATAAATAGTAGATATGGAAAGTTTGATTTAATTGGACTAATTGTAAAACCAATTCAGGTTCTAAAATTAATAAATAAAACTTTATAATTAATAAATATAAATATTTAAATAATACATATTAATCAATAAAACTTATTAATTAATTAATTGATTGACATTATTTTACAATAATTATTAAAATTTTATTGAAACTGTATTTAAAAGTCGGTTAAAATTATATTTAAAATTTGGACTGGCAAAATTCTAAAATCACAGGGCCCATTTTCAGCACGTCTCGCCTGTACTGATGGGTAAGTCATATTTTGCAAAATCAGAACCAAAACCGCAGCGTACTTCAAAAAACGAGTGACAAATGACTTCCAATTTGTTAACACTAGAAAAATCAATTGTGGATACCTAAATGCTTAACACAACTTCACTTTTTGCCATTTCTTTATTCATACGCCCCCGCATACCGAAACTGAAATGAAAAATTGGGGTTCCCCTTGAGTCATGTCTGTTTTCTGCTCATCCCGAAATCCCCTACGTCCGGTCTTCAGTCGAGTGTGCAATCAAAATTGAGGACTTTTTCCCCACCTCTCCCCATCAATTTCCCTTAAGAGGGTTGTGCTAATAAGGACAACAGAGAAGAGAGGAGGGGGAGGATGGAGTGGATGGAACTCATTAAATTCTGATAATTAAGCTGTAATTTTCCCTAGCTGTAGGGGAAAAGATTTGAATTTTCCCTACTGTTTTCAGCTTCATGTTTTGAAGCCTCAAATGAACATCAGCAATGCAGTTGAAAAACAGCGGAATTTTTTTTTTCTGTGAAGCTTCTGAATTAGAGCTTTGCGCTTTTAACCAGTGCTTTGAACTCAAGAGCTGTAATGAAGCTCTTGCTTGATGACGTTTTAGTCAACTATTGTGTTTCAAAAAATAAAGTTCACATTATGATTGGTTAAATAAATAATTTCCTGTATATAATAAATTTTTTAATATATTACAATTGGCTTAAAGGGTAGGAAAGAAGTTGCCAAATCTGAAAAAATTCTCAGTTTAGGGAATTTTCTGGCGATAGGGATTTTCAATCACTTTTGTATCATCATTCATGATTTCAGTCACCTCATTCGAATTGAGGTAAATGTGTGTAAGTTGTGTTGTGGAAACGAAGAATAAGTATTTTACCTTTGTTTTGTTAATCTCGCACAACTGCCTTCAATAATACTCATTGCAATTGTTTTTATAACCTTGTAAGCAAGAAGGGATTTCATAAACTATGTTGTAGTTTATAATTGTTGATAACTCACTATTGAAACATGATTTTGTGTTCGGCTCTCTCCCTCTGGAAATCTCTCTTCAAATGGAATCCCAATGAAGGATCACCAGCTATTTTTACAAGTAAATACATTTAATTTGTAATTACCTTGCTGAAGTTAGCATGGCATAGGTGCTAAGATATCTTTTATTAATATGTCCTAGGAAAGTTGTGAAATATTGTCAGGTCCAAAAACTTTTATATCGTACGTTTTTCTATACTCAAAAAAATTCTACGAAAGTATATGATTTTATTTCATATTAGTATAGTAGATATGTTCTGCCATCTTATTATTTTATTGAAGAAATTCCACTGAAAGTTTTGCTAGAATCAGTATTTGACACTTGAATAACATTTTGGTGTGTGATGTCATTAATGCTCAGTGTTTCTCTTGCATTTCTTAAGTAATTTTATTCTTCAGGCGTCAATCTTTGAAGATGTGGCTGTCGGAGGAAGATGCAAACTTCACAGATGACTGTGCCAAGGAGCTAGGAAATGAAAAACTACGCTTTCGGTCAGATTCCCCACCTTTTGAAGGTGGGGAATCCCTTTGCGAATTTTATTTAGAGCAGTAAGTATGCTAATATAAATTTTATTTAATGGTATAATCTGCCTAAATTTCCATTAATTAAAAAAAAATTCAAGATGCCATTACAAGGCATGTCCTTGAAAAACTTGTGTCAGGCATAACGCCCTTCACATAGGTGTTGTACTTGCTCCAATACATGAATGTAACTCAAAACACCTATATTTAGCAAAATCCCTTCCCAAACTCGTCCATTTTAACATTTATGATGGAAATTGTCACATTTTGGGAAAATATCTAATTAGCTCAAAATAAAAAGTAAGCAACAATTATTATATTTTACATTATGACTTTACTTTTAATGTTTTGGTACTTGCATATTATCTCATCGACTGATTATGACAAAACCTAAACTGTCACTGCTTTAGTGCCAATAATAGATAACAATGACATCCCAACAAATTGTTCATACTTACCTACTGAAGCCCTTCATTTTTTTGCTTTGGTAAAAACACGATAAAGCTGCCTTCTAGTGACTTTTTCGGAATGAAATGTTCAGAATGAAAATTTCAAACGCAAATGGTTGGTGGAACAATACCCAAATTATAAATGATGAATATAATAAGTTGTTTAAAAAAAATAGCACATCATATTGTGTAAATTTACAATTTTTTTTTATCTAAATTGCTGATCATTGCTTTGATTGTATTGTTTTTGTTTTGCTCCAAACTCCTTTTTTCTACTCTAAAATAATTTTATATTACTCTAATTTTCAATGCTTTGAAATAGACAACAACCCTACATTGAACTAAATATGTTCCTGCGCCAAAATTTCTCAATTAACCAAATGTTTAACCCTAGAGTAAGCGCAATCAAAAAATCTCTTTGGAACACACAAACGACCTGAGAGGTCTTTCATGTATTTTACAACGGAAATATAATATTTTCTTATTTTGGTTAAGGAATTCCAAAACACTTGAATTGAGGATGTATCAAACATTTCTTTATTTCTGAGGTAGGCAAAGATGACCTCCCCCCCACTCACCTGCTGCTAGCATCTTACCAGAAAGAGAAGATAAGCGGTAAGCAGGGAGGCCTCTCGGGAAACGTTTTTTTGGACTGCAAATAACCCTGTATCAGCAATATTTGACAAATCTACCAAAATATTTTGGAAAATAACATTTGTTTTAGATATTACTAGTTTCTGCTAAGTGTTGGGAAAATGATTTTTGAGTATTGCTGCCAGTGCAAATATATATTTTTTGTCCAGAAAACTTCAGAGCAATAATTCTCAAAATGTGATTTTAGTTAAACTCCACAGTTTTTGCTTTAACTTTAATATTTAGTTTCTTTTCAATATATTCAATTGATTTTTATTTTTGCAGTTCTGAAAAAAGTGAAAAAAGTAAGTCTCTGCAGTATCTTCGCACATCTTTCGATAATCGCGATGGCTTCCAAAGTATTAATATTGCAGCCCAGGTGAGGCTTAAATAATCTTAAACTAACTTTTATTTTCTATAGTTTAATGAAAAGGCAATTCTCTGGCTGACGCACATGACATTTTGGCTCTTTTTTTTCTACTTGTTTGTAAACAGATAAGATTTATAAAATTAATGTGAATATAATACTTATGTTTTTATTTTATACAGTCAAACCCCATAAACGTGAAACCGCTTAACATGTAATCCTGTTTAACGCAAAGTAAAAACAGTTCTCCTTACTTAAAACTTCGCCGTTAATTTTTTTGTTTTACCTGAACAATTTCAGCTGCCCCATCAACTTCAGGTTAACAGGGTCGGACTGTAATATTACTTGGCGACAAAGTTATATTGAAAAATAATTATTTTAATTAGGTCAAATATATATTAATATATGTTGACGATAGGGATACGAACGTGTCCCGTACCTCAGTGGCTTATAAATGTATATTTGACATAGTTTAAATAATTATTTTTCTATATATTTTTGTCACCAACTAGAGCTATATAAAACAAAAACATAATTGCTAGAATTCTAATTTTAGAATTCTAATTTGTTTACGAGTAGAAAAAAAAGCTAAAATTTTCCAGTCTTACAGCAGATAATTGCCCTAAAAAATTTGTATCTAATTATCTGCATTATTATTTTCTAGAGTGAAGTCTTCCAAAATGTGGGTGAAGGCAAACTTCCATGCAGAAATTTTGTATCCTTACTCAATCAAGATTTACTTCCTGCAAGCACATTTACCCAAACATTTTTACAAAGTATTGTATCAAGCGTTGATAGTTCTGATCCAGGTTTGAAATTTTTTATTACTGTATAATGATTTTAAACAATTCTAAATTTATTTATAGACAAAAATGATATAAACACCCCTTTAAATTAGCTTATCAGAATTTGGCACTCTTCTGTTAGATGGTTGTGTCCTAGCATAAATGTTTGCAGGTGATGTGTAAATGTATCGCCAAGCCTAAATTTTCACGGTTAGTTATAGGGCTGCTATAGCAACTCTGTTACGGTTTCTTATAAGAATTATAAATGGTTGGAATGTTGTTAGTTTGAATGAGTCATTGTTGCAATTTGGTGTCTAACGGAAGAGTACCCAGAATTTTAATTTAAAAAAAAAATCATAAATTAAAATAGTTAAATAAAAACTAAGTCTAAAAATATGTGCAGTAACCCCTCATTAAATAGCACCTCCATAAATCACTCTTTTGCTGTGTCTCCCATTTTTTTTTCTAATTTCCTATTTTTACATTTATCATATCGCTCGATACATCACCCATTTTTCTTGTCTCCCGACGAGCGTGATATATCGAGGGGCTACTGTATTTAAAATCCCAATGCAAACGATGTTTGTTATCATCAACATCCAATCAAGCACTTTATACTTTCAATAACCCATATGCATACATACATTTAATAAAAGTTTAGTTTTCAGCAAAAAAAAAGTTGTTTTTTTTGCATTTTTCCACGTTTTGGAACATTTCAATTTCAAAAACGTGATCAAGAAAAAATTTCTGTCTGTATGCATGGTCAGCATAACTCCCGAACAAATTGACCTACGATGTTCAAATTTGTGAGCAGGTTGGTGATGACACAGAGACCTACCGTTAAGGTTTTCGTCAAAATCATGCATGCACATAAGGTAGCTGCCATTGAAAAAATCATGTTTTTCAGTAATTGCTAAAAAAAAGGCCCCTACAATTTTGTTCAAAATCTCTGTGGTAATTCCTTTTCAGGTGTTCTAAACATCCCCACCTCCGAAATTCCCGTAAAAATACTTTAATGACGTAAAAAGTTAAAAGTAAGATTAATACCTTTAACACAGTGTTCTCTTTCCTTGAGCATACTTCTTCTCTTCCCAGTTTCACTTATAAGAAAGGATAACATAAGAATTATTGAAAAGTGTATCACCAAAATCATTATCTTGGGAGGGGGGGGGGGGGGTTGAAGAGAAAAAAAAAGACTATACAAGAATTATCGCAAAAAATATCACCAAACTGGCCATTTTTGTTGCTAAATGAATAATGAAAATATAAAAACGATAAATGACACAAATCCTTGTCAGTATTATAGTGTAATTGAAAGCTGTGTGATGTTCCATATCCCTAGTTTAATATGGCATTCATTTTATTCTAGTTGTTGCCAATGCTTGGATGGAAACCCTATTGGATGTGATTGATTTACTTCCCAAAGAAATTGTCAAAGGAGAAGTTAGTATTTACAATATTTTTTTTTAATCTGTGTATGAAATTCTATTTGTTATAATGTCAATAATTTTTTATTTTATTGTAAAACATTTAAAATTCTTATTAGTTATTTTGAAGTACATTAAAGTTGGAAAACAAATTATCAGCTAATGTATTATTCATACCTGGGGATTTTCGGTTCCTTGGTTTTTAATTAAAAAAAAAATCTAGCACAAAGCATAGCTTTGGCTACTTTAAAGCTTGGATATCTCACCAATCTATGTTGGGCTTTTTTTTGCTGTACACATACGAAATTTCGGCTCTTCTTTTTCTATTCGTAAACAGATTATAATTGTAATATTATGATTAATCTAGTAGTTATGTTTTTGTTTTATATAATAATAGTTTGTTGCAAAGTAACATGAAAAAATAATTACTTTTAACTAGATCAAATATGCATCTAATAACAGCGAAGCACCAGACATGTCTGTGTCCAGTGCGTCGTTGGTTTATAAATGTGTATTTGACCTAGTTAAATTAATTAATTTTCCATATAACTTAGTCACAAACTAATTTTATATAAAACAATCATAATATTCATCATAATTTTACAATTCTAATCTATTTATAAGAAGAAAAAAAAAAGAGTGAAAATGCCCTGTGCATCATTCAGAGAATTGTCCTGTTGAATTTGCAGAGGAATTTAATTGAATTTGGGTTTATTGCTGTTTTGGTATATTCTTTAAAGTTTTAAGACTACTTGTAACAAAAAAAAAAGTTGTTTTTGTTTTATATAATTCAGCCAAAAAATTAACACATGCTCTTTCAACAATGAAGGATTCAATTACTCAAGTACACCTTAAATTACATTTTCAATAACTTGGAAACCTTTTTTCTGTGATGCATCTGAAATTGAATTTGTCTTAATTTTCTCTTTGTAATCTTCTCACTGTATTGTTTATGCTATTTTTATTTCTAAACAGATATTAACTCTTGCGGTGAATAAAGGCCAAATGTCTCAACCTGTTTCTTCACGTTTATTATGTTGTAAAATGTTAGGGAAGATATGCTTGAAATTTGATCCTTATGTGTAAGTTGCATTTTGTATTCACATCATATCTTGTAATGTGTTTGGAATATGCTTATTTGCATGTCAATTTAATGTGTATTATGCCTTTAGAAAAAATGTACTATTTAATTTTCAAATTGGTATACCATGTTTGAAATGCCACAATAATACTCTTCTCCCTACTTGAAACAATACTTCATACTAGGTAAGAACTTGTTTGTATTTATAGTTCTAATTATTGAACTACTGTTCAATGGTAAAGTATTTCTTAAGCACTGGTAGCAATCAGGAGAAGGTGATTGTAGAAGTATTACAATTAAATTCAATCCACTTATCGCAAATAAAATTACAATACATTAAAATATTCAGAAGAATAAGAAGAATATACTGATATGACATTTATTTTCTTTGTACTGTGTGATAAGCATGTTTCAACAGTGTTTTAAAATTTTATTGAATTTAATACAAGCTTAGGTAATATTTAAAAAAAAAAAAAATTCAATTTTAAAGCAGTTTTTTACTATACAAATTTACTATTAGTGCAATAGCTGAACAATTATAGTAAATAAATATTCATTGCATGCAATTTTTTTTCTAGAATTAAGAAAGAAGTCTTACCAGTTGTCCTGTCTTTGTGTCAAGATGTTGATTATGAAGTACGGGGTTTTATGTGTAGGCAGTTAGATGTTGTAGCTAAAGGCATTGGGTATTTATGCAATATTTTATTTGTATTATCTTATCCTGAAACTTTTATAGTTAGGTATTTTATGTGATTAAGTTTGTTTTGTGCTTTCATACTCTTTTGGATCTTAAAAATTTTTTGTAATCAAATGACAATGACATACATAGTGTTTTTAGAAAATTTACAGGTATCCATATTTTCAAATAAGTGCTATAGATTTGAGGTACTACCAATATATCTACAAAATATTGTTAAAATTAATGATTTTTTTTTACCATGTATAACAGTAATGCATTTTATTAAGAAAAAAAAAATTTAAATTTGAAAATAAAATTAAAATACATGTTTTAATTTTATTTTCAAATTCAAACGTTTTATAGTTATGTATTTAATCTGTTTTCTTGTAGACAACACATATTGTGCTAATAGTTTGTCTTTGTAATTAAGGAAAACTAAGGATTTTAAATTCATCAAAAATATAAGAAGAAAAATCCCGAGTACGAAATGTTTTGTAACGGAAAAATTTATGGAAAAAATCTTATGATATTGCAACGAAAGACAAATAAAAACTGTTTTACTAATAATAATACAATATAACAAAAGCTATTTGTTAATGAAAATAGAAAATGTGGTTGTTTAAAATGTATTTTGTTTCTGGTGGCTGCAAAAATCTATTTTGAGGGGGAAACATTAAATTTGTGAAATTTAACATGTTCGTTACCAGTTATGAAAGTATGCAGTTGTCAAACTGAGCTTTTTACTTACTAGCTACATGATAACTCGCAACACAATAATTTTGATGTACTAAATGCATAATTTACTTCTCAAACTTCCTTTTGACTTAGTAGTCTTTTGATCATTTTTTGGGTTTATTCACTTAGGATATGTTATAAAAGGACTTCTCAAATTCTTGTTCAGTGACTCATATAAAACATGGAAAATTTCGCATTTCATATGCAAGTATTTAGCAAGCACTGAGTTTTGCCATTCTAGTTACGAGTTAACTTTTTGTTTGCACAAGGAACAAAAATATTATTTCATTCGTCAACTGCAAGTATACTGGTGCAAATTCATTTATATTTCTAAAAAGAATCTGTTGTGTGTATATTTGCATTGTGGAAGAATTTAATTTCATTGATCTGTTTAGAATTTGTTGTTTCTACCAGATACTTGGTCGGATATCCAATTGGAAGCTCAAAATTTTGGAATTCTATCTGCATCGGATATCCAACAATGTCTTGAAGGTTTAAAAATCAGCCTGATACCGAATACATCAATCGTATGGATTTATAATCTCCATCCCTAGCAAATACTAAAGACTGATTTTGTTTTTCCTTCAAATTTTGTAAATTTGTTTTTATTACTGTTATATCTGGTTAACGTTTTCATGAATTCAAGTATTATTTCGATAGAAATTAAAAATATATTGCTCAAATACAGTATAAGGCAGGAGGAAGACTGGTGATTCTTAATATCTTTAATACTTTTCTTAGGCTTGAGGCTACCAAAAGTGCAATTTTACCTGAGCTTGTAGAGTTAGCTAATGATGAGGAAACTTTCGTTCGTCTAGCTGGTATAGAGACGATTGTTCAAATGCTACCTTTATTAGATGATGGTAATATGTTGATAAATTTTTTTGTTCTTTAAAATGTCAAGTATATTTTAATTTTTTATAGAATTAAGTATAAATAATATCATTTTAATCTTACACAGATTTTTTGCATAGGTACTGATTAAAGTTTAATGTTGAGTAATACTATTATAATCACAAACGTTCTAATTGAATTATTTATTATATGATTTGACATTTTTCTTTGCCTTATGCTGTATATTATATTAGAAAAGCAAATTAAACTTATTTCTAATTATATTTAAATGCTATTTATGTATATTTAATGTGTGGTAAATTTTATCAATAGGCTCTTTCAGTTTAATTATCAGTGCAATTTATGTCAAATTATTATTTTTTTATATGTATCATTGAGAAAGAAATTTATTAATTAAAATTCTTAAGTATTATAATTTTATTGGTTTTGTATTTTTTTTTTTTTTTTTTTTTTTTTTTTTTAATTATTATATTTAAAGAAATTTTGTCTATATTAGATATGCACCTTTCACTTTGCCAAATCAGTCTTCACTAAAAACTGTTACTATGCCAAAGTTTTTAACTAGGGTGTTTTTAATTACCATTTTTTTTTTCCTTGAGTATATTTTAAAAATTTTTAATTTGCAACTGCAATTAAATTAGAAATATATTTTAATATGAATTATTTATTATGTAAATTGCTTTCATTTTAAAATTTCAGCTTTATCATTAGCAAATTGCACGTTCTTCATTTTATGCTGCTTTTTCTATTATTTTTCTTTCTTTATGCTACTAATTTGGATTTCTTGTGGTAAGTATGCTTTGCTTTTGCTATTTTTCTTTCACAAAAGCTCTGCTAACAAACCTATATGTGTTCTGAAGCAGCAATACTCAAATCCTTAGCCAATTATCTCCTAAAAAGAATTACAATATATTAAATTTAATATAAAATTTGTGAAAATCATTATTTTTTTAATTAACATTTTCTCTAGATACTTGCACTCAAGCTATCATCCCCTTGGTTAAGAAGCTGTGTGAGAATTCATTTAACTCAAAAGACTCAACTCTTCCAATTGTAGCAAAACAGTTAGGAAGGCTATGTTGTGGATTAACAGGTGTGTTCTTTCTCTAATAAAATTAATTAAACCATTCTAGCAAGAGTCTACAATCTCTGAATGGGATAGTTTTTCTGTGTTTCAATAAGATGAAAAATAATTCATAGGATAGAAAGAAGGGAGATTATGTCTCTACTTTTCTATAAAATCAGCATTTTGATTAAAGTATAGATTACAATGCAGTACGTTTCTCTCTTTTTTTTTTTACTTTCAATTACCCATATGTATACTTAGGGTAATGAATGTATTGCATTAGGATTTTTGTGCATTTCTCCGCATTTTGGAACTTCCTGATTTCAAAAAAGCTGTCTAGAAAATATGTATGTGTGTAAGTGGTCAACATAATTCCCGAACAAATTGACCTGGGATGATAAAATTTGATGTGCTGGTTAGTGTTGACAATGAGACCTACCATTAAGGTTTTTGGCAAAATCGTGCAAGCACATAAGGTTGAAAAAATCGTGTTTTTCATAGGTTGCTAAAAAACGGCTCTAACGATTTTGATAAAAATCGCTGTGGTAATGCCTCTTAAGGTGTTCTAAACATCCCCACTTCCGAAATTCCAGTAAAAATGCTTTAATGGCGTAAAAAGTTGAAAAATGAATACCTTTAAAATAGAGTTGCTGAATATTTTTTAACTTATTTTCAAGACCTTGAAAATGCTTAGATATCCTTAAAAGTTCTTAATTTTTGCAGATGTGTATGCTACTGCAAAATTTATAAAAATGCAACTCAGACTTGCTGTCCTAAGACTGGATTGACGGTGACTCATACACACCTTAGATATTATACGATCCACTTCATAAGTTTCCATTTATTGTGTTAAAAGCAGTTTATTAATTATCGTTTGCTTTTGTCACCGTGAACTGAACGATATGAAAATATGACCTTATTTTTTAGACAATTGGCAATTGTAAAAATCGTTTGATGTTTAAAATGTAGAATTCTCTTTTTTTTTTTTTTTTTTTTTTTTTAACTTGATTGTCATAGTTATAGAAAGCAATCTTCAAAGTTATCCTTTGCGAATCGACCGTCATTAGAAGTTAAGTTTATAAAGTGATGAATGAAAGTGATTTGACTGTAGATAGTTAGGTGATTGATTTTTCATGGAAAACTTTTATTGGTATACAGAAATTATAATACAATTATTATACACACAAATAAATAATTGTTATAGTTAACGATTGTTTAGGGTGTGCTATTGTTATAACTCTCAAATTGTTATAACTCTCAAATCGTGGCTGTATGGTTAGTGCTCTGGATTTACATACTAAAGGTGTCGGGTTTGAATCCTGGGTTAGGCATGGATGTTCGTTGTAGTTCGGAATCCACGTTGAGCTGTTGGTGTCATGATGTATTTCCGATATTAAAGATGACCTATTTATCTAAAGTGTCTTCAATCCCAAAACAAAGTAAACCTGTAAACACTTTACTACAATAAAATCTCCCTAAGAAAAAAGTACCTCTGAAGGAATTCACCGCAATGAGGAACTTGCACAAGTGAGGAAAATGAATATTTTTTGTATTTTCTAGTGTTATCCAACGAATATATTTGAGCAGTGCAATTATTTTTTATTTTTATGCTTTCAATTAATCAAAAATCGAGTTTGAAATTAGTCGAAATCAAAGCAAAAGTCACGTGACCAAAAACGCATGAAAAAACCGTGACGTGGTTGCACAGAGATAAAGTCCCAAAATGAAGGAGAAACCACACTCATTCCTTTTCTAAAACAGGTTTTAGACTGGTTCATTATCTGCGCATTGACGTTTCACGCAAAGTGGCTTTTTCCCGCCAAATCGCAAAGTGAAAAAATAAATATTTTTTTAACTATCTATCCGAGCTCAAATTTTTGAAAAAATGGTATTGTTTTTCATGATTTTTTCTCTACTTTTATTTAAAAATAAAACCAAAAAACGTGAAAGTTCCTCATTACCAAAAACGAATTTACTTTATTAAAAAAAAACACCTCTCAAAGAGTATAATACAAAATAATTAGGATTTAAAAGTAATCCCAAAAATTGTCAAAGTGGGTGATACAGTTAACTTTGGTTCCCAGTGAGGTTCCTTTCAAAACAATTAATAAAAAAATATATAAACCCGCAATTAATTCTAACTGTAAGAGAGATCTGGCGGATAAATAATAAAAAAGAATAATTTATCAAACGAAAGAAATAATAAAAAAAATAAGCACACAACTCTGTAGGGGAGATACAGAGCTACCTGCTGGAACTCCAGTTCCTGAGGAATCAAGACAACGCTGACATCTTGAGACTTATATATGAGGGAATGGCTTGGCTTGGAAGTTATTCAAGAAAAAAAGAGTTCCATCACACTTTAAAGGTTGGGTGCTGACCACAGGACTCGGCTTGAGGGATGCTCTTGAGTTCAAAAGAATGCTGGGGATGACTAGAAGAATTCATCTTAAGGGCCTTCGAGGAAGAGGCCAATCCGAAATGGCGCAGCTTGACAGCATTAGAAATATCGAGGTAGTGACTCCGGTCTTCCTGGGAGTGGGACGCTGAAAAACACGGAAGGTGGCAGCAATGGTGAGTCTGGGACCTGGACCCTGTCATTGAAAAGGTTGTCAAAAAATGGCGCGGCTTGGCAGCATCAGAGATATCGAAGTAGTGACACTGGTCTTCCTGGGAGTGGTACGTTTAAAAACACTGAAGGTGGCAGCAATGGGGAGTTCGGGACCTGGACCCTGTCATGCTCATCGTCCTCTTCCTCAGTAAATCGAATAGTTAGGGGGCTGGGTGGTCGAAATGGCTGCCGAAAAATGGCCGTTTCTGCAGTTCTCCATCCTCGTGCCTCTTCTCTGGATTTTTTTAGAAATCAGTTCCGCACAAGCGAACAAGAGAGAGTGATGTCGAACAGCGTTACTTTTCTCTAAGCTCAGCGATAGTTTGCCCAATTAGAGGTGAGGAAAGTGACGTAAGGGTGACGTCGGTGGAAGCGTCATGGATCGGATTCAAAACTGAGGTGATTCGGCCCTAGACCTGCCGAATGTGGCGGAGTAATACATAGCGTCTCTTTCCAAACCGAGCCATAAGGCATAAGTATGCTTGGCTTTGCTACTCTCTTCCAAATCTACACAGTTCAAATTGATTAAATTAATTGCAACTTATATGAGATGCCAACTATCTTTGATTTCCCCATCTTGCCTACAAAACATTGGAATGAAATTGTGTTTCCGATAATCTAGATTTATCAAAGTATCTATAGGAAAAAATCGGATTAAAATTAGTTTAGTAGACCTTAAGTTGTTATCATATTTCTTAATGAGTTTGAAGGGGGGAGGATTTTTTTGAAATTTCAAGGTTGCCAAAAATCTTCCCATTGATTCAAAGATCTAGTGCAAAATTTTATTAAGACCAGAATAAAACTGTAGCTTCTTATAAAAAACATACATACATAACGACACTCTTCTTTATATATAGATAGATTTTGGTGATTGAGAAATTTACTAATTAATTTAACTCTGATTGATTCAGATGAAATCCAAAACCCAATTGGTTGAATTATGCATTCATGTTAAAAGAGTGAATTCTCTTTAGTATTATTAATGTGTGCTATGCAATTGATTCATAGTTTTAATTTTTCATTCACTTCAATTCCAGAAAATTTTTCCCTGGAGGAAAAGCAGTGGTTTCTAAAATATTTTCAAGATTTATCCAAATTAGGTTTACCTAGTCAAGATAACAACCGATCTTCTCTGTGTGATCCTGTATGTATTTATATTTATTGACTACTTCATGTATAATATCAAAATCAAAGTGCAATTACAGTAAACTAATAACATTTTAACATTAATAAGGTCATTTTAATTTTCATGCTTAAGAAAACCTTCATTCTTTATGAATAAATTATTTTTATGATAGACTTTCTTTCACTTTATTCACAGTTGCCGGATTTGCTTCCTGAATTTGATCATAAAATTAAATATAGAGAGTGCCGCTGTGCGTGTGCCTACAATTTTCCTGTATGTATATATTTTTTTAGTTTGAAGTATAATTTTGTTTTACTTAACTTCTTATTGGTTACTTATTTTTATGTTTATTTTCTCTTAATATATTAGGCAATGGTTCTCTTTGGTGGCCCAGAAAATTTTGAAAAAGAATTGTATACCACATTTAGGAACTTGTGTGCAGATCCTTATCTAAAAGTGAGACAACGAATGGCCTGTGGATTTTATGAGGTAAATGAGACTGTAAATTAGTAGACTGCCCATTCATCTATCAGAATATCCTGTTTTTAAAGACTATATTTTCTCGGAAATTTTATTGTGATTACAAAATTTCTTCATAAGGATCTTCCAATACCCTTTACTTCAATCAGCTATATATTTTACAGTCTAAACCTAGTTAAACCAACTATATAGTTTACAGTCTAGAAGAGTTCTAGGCCTATATCAAGTATTTAATTGTTTCCAAGTTATGTGATGATAACTATTTTAGTAGTGGTTCTTGAGAAATCCTTTAATACAAATCAACTATATAGATTACAGCTCTATTTTAGAAGTTTTTATACTTGCATGGAGTTGTAAGTTTATTTTTTTAAAGTTATGGGCCAGTAACAATTTGGTCGGTGGTTCTACAAAACTCCTTTACTACATATAAACTATTATTTTTACTTCTTTTCATAAAAATTAGAACATTTTTACTGTTAAATAGAATACATGCACCATGGTAGTTGTAAAACTATAATTCTCAGACAAAAGTCTGGTATCCTAAAATAAGTATTACAGTCAAAACTCATTTTAAGGTAGCTTATAATACATATTTAAGGGGAAATGTAATTATGTTTGCATACATTGATTGACAGTTTCTTACGGATTTATTGACAGATATTTTGTTTATTTTTCTCTTTTATGAAAAGATTAGAACGTTGCTTCATGTAGGAACTATTTAAAAATTTGGAAAGCTATTTAAAAATTAAGGATATTTTCTTAACAATCTGTGAAGTAAAAAACAAACAGTACAAGTATGGCACAAACCAATTAAATTAAACAAATATGTTTTTAAGAAGTTAATTTGTTTTCTTTTAGATTGCTAGACTTTTAAATTCAAATGCTTCCTTACTTCAACATGAACTCGTCACTTTATTGCAAGATGATTGCATTGAGGTAATGATGAATATCAACGTTGCTAATTAATAATTTTTACGGTTAAATAGAATTGATATATAGTAATTATAATGTATTTTCAGGTGCTCAAAGGTTTAATTCCTTATCTCCCCGAGTGTCTCAAAGCAATTTGTTGCTCTACTACCTCACAAGTAAGTTTGAAAGTGTCTTAAATTTATTTTATAATTTTGGTTATCATAACAATCGAGGTTTATTGTAATGCTTAAAGAAGAAACAATACAAGTTTTATCTCTAAACTAGAACATTCCAGTGGGAAGAACTTCTACTTTTGGCAGTCATCAGCAATAGTTTTTTTTTTTTTTTTCTAGGATACATATTCCATTATTATTACAAATATGCCATTATTTTATTGTAATAGTAAATATGCCAAAACAGTCAAGTAATTTTATAAGTGAAAATGCATGGAAAATAAAAAATTTGAGAGATAAACATGCAAAAATTCAACAGATAGCCTGTTCTGCATTTAAAAGGTAGTTGTGGTTTGGGATCTGTTAGACAAGGCCATGTTTCTTAACCTGTGGTTATGTAATCGGAACTGGCAAACTCTGGAGTTATAAAATAGTGGCTAGCATTTTTTAACCAGGGGGGTCGTTCAAATATTACGTAAGCATGTTTTTGGTAATTTTTTACCCCTCCCCTTGTCAGCAAAAATAAGCAAATCGCATACCCCCTCTATAATTACGTAAGCATACGGTTACCCCCCCCCCCCCCCTGCTCCTGATTTTTTTTTTTTTGTAACGTTAATAATCTTTAAAAAAGTTAGGATTCAATGCAAATAATGAACTTTAATTCGTCTTAAAAGGGAAAAAAAAATATATTTTTATTTTTTTTTAAATCTTAAGTTCATCACAATTTTAATGGCACATAAATGTAATTTTCATAATCAATTAAGTCTATCTAGTCAGATGTTATCCAGGGTTGCTCTAGCCAGTTTTTAATGTCTGAAATTATAGGGTTTCTGGCATCTGATGTTATTGCGACGATTTTGTCAGATACTAGGTTATTAAAACTGGTCAGCTGTATTAGCGAATGATTCATATTTAATGATGTACTTTGATCTTATTAATGCTCTTTAATATTTAATAAAAAACTAGTTCATTTCTTGAATTATATTACTTAATTGACGAAAGTTGAATAATACTTCCAAAAAGAATGCACAAGTAAAGATAAATTATCTGTATAATTAAAGAAAGAAGATGTCAATTTTAACACAATTACGTATTACCAAATCTAGTATACTATACTTATTTTAGTTTTCGCTACATTTTTCAAAATATGTAAATAGCCAAAACCAAGGTGAATATAAAAAATATAAAAAGTTCTGATAAAATATACTTAACATAAATTTATCTTAACATATTATGAATAAATTGTTTATAATTACCTTTATAAAATAATCAAGGAGAAGGAATTTTTTTCTAGTTGCCTTTCGTAACTCTTCTTCGACTCTTTTTAACACCAACACTTCTAGTTCTTCGTCATTTTTAGAGGCATTTTTAAAATGACGCCATACCTCATTATATCCTGAATATCTTTCAAGGGTTTGTTTGATGTAGACTTTTTAAAAGCTTCAATCAGCTTTTTATATAAAATTTCACGAAATGAAGACATATGTTTGTTTGTTTTAAAAAAGCAAACAGAAAGCAGAGCAACTATATTTGCTTAATCTTCAAAAAGTTCTAGAAGGATTGCAGTGGAAAAAGAAACTTGTTCAAAACACAACTCAATTCGGAATCTTGAACCTTAAGCCAACTACTGTTCCACCTTAGGCGCCCGCCAGTCGCCAAGCGAAACCAAAACAAAAATTGTCTGTCACATAAGTTAGATTTAATGTAGGATTCACGTCTCCAAACACCCAAAAGAGGGGAATCTCCTTTATTCATTTTGAAACTGCAGTATTTTACATCATCAATGTTTGATTGTAATTGGCTGAAGGCAGAGTATGTCACTCTTATGTGACGTAAGTTTAAATCCCTTAGATCGATTTGAAGGGAAAGTCGCCTATCCTAGAACTCGGTGTACAAAAGTGAAATTTTTTGTAAGTTTCAATTTTTTTTTAGAAATAAAGGGATTATTAAATGCTTACGTAAGCATCACTCATACCCCCTCCCCCCCTTGTCAGCAAAAATAAACAAATCGCTACCCCCCCCCCCCCCCAGGTGCTTACGTAATATTTGAATGGCCCCCAGGAGTTGTTGCTTGTCTTGAAAATTTTCTGGTGCAAGACCTTTAGACTGGCTATGCTATGTCAGTGCATTCTTGGATCATTATCAAAAATGCCTTCCATTAGGTCTTTCAGCAGGAACTGTTTTGCATTTGCATCTTAAATGGGTGAAAATCCAGGTACCTTACCAGGTACTCGATCACAAGAATTTTTGCATGGCTAGCCAACATCTTGGTCTTATCTTCTTGAGTAGGGCCCAGGAGGTTGTTGGAGGTCAGGTATATTGATTTGAGGGTTATGGTGAATACAGTTGTAAACATTGAAAGCATTTTATTTTTGTCTCAAAAGGTTACAATTACTTTCTTCTTCCATAATATAATTACAAATTGAAAATAAATAAATCCATCATCAACTGTATTCTGCTAATCATATAAAACATGTATTTCTTATAATTCCTACACTAGGCTTGTATTTCCTATAATTTAAATGATTATATTCTAGGATTGTGATAAAAAGGATTTAGTAAAAGCATTAATAGCTTGTGAAGAAGTGACATCTGTTACCAGTAGTTGGCGCCTTCATGCTGACTTTTTATCCTGCCTCTCTTGCTTGCCTTTGTGTGTTTCACCTGAAACTATTTTTACAACTTTTGTGCCTTTGCTCTTCGTAAAACTTCATTCTGCTGTAAGTTACATTATATTGAATATGGTTGTTCTAAATCAAAAGATAAATTTATCAGTAACTCGTTATATAAATGCTGAGGATTATGCATAGCTATATTACAATCACAAGCTATTTGATTTGAAATTAAAATTTTATCATCAAAATATTGCATAGTTTGACATTTGAATCTTCTGTGTTAAAATCTTCTAGCAAACTCTTGGTCGCTATTGTCTCGTGATGATGTAATTCTAATTTAAAACCTACTATGTAAAAATTATGTAGTTCTTTTACTTATGTATTTGCATTGTTCTCCAGTATTTATTTCATTTTTTAAATAATTTTACCAATATAATTAAGTGCAGTAAGAACAAAATAATCAACTAAGTTTTCAAAAAATGTTTTAGTTAAAAACTTTCTTAAGCAACAATTTATTAAAATTCTTTAGTAATGAAAGTGTGCTGTCGATTATCTGATATCAATGAAAAAAAAATTTAATAATTCCAAAAAAAAATCTTGAGTCCATCCACTTTGCCCCTATAGTCAAACTTTTATTGTTCCAAAGAATATACATGTGAAATTTGTTACTAATGCCTTGATTAATAAAATAGTCTTTGTGGAACATATACTTACAAGGTTTAATTTTTATAGTTATATTGATTATTTTTTTAAAGTCTAATTAATTTTTTTGGTAAACCAAATTTGTGTATTGCCTCGAGTAATTTTCCTCTTTCAGTACTATCAAATGCTTGTTTAAAATCAATAAAAAGCATGTATAAATCAGTGTCAAATTCATAAAATGTTTCCATTATTTGTCGAACAACAAAAAACTTATCAACTGTTCCTTTATTAGATGGAAACCCACATTGATACTCTCCAAGAAAGTCTTCAGCAATTTGTTTTATTTTGTTTGTCAATAAACTTGATAAAATTTTATATGTTGTATTCAGTAATGTGATTCCTCGATAATTTTTACAGTCAAATTTATCACATTTTTTTAATATAGGACAAATAATTAAAATATTCCAATACTCTGGCATAATTTCAGTGGTCCAAATTTTCTTAATCAGTTCATAAAGTGATTTAGCTATTATATTCCCTGCTTATTTTATTAGTTCAATTATAATATCTTTCCCAAGTACCTCGCAGTTTTTCATTCTTTTGTTACAACTTTCAACTTCATCTAATGTTGGTGTGTAATTTTCATCTGTATTTTTCAGATCTGGTTCACATTCAGTACCATTTTCTTTTTTATTTAGCATTTCTCAAAAATATGCATTCCATTTTTCAATTACTAATTTATCCTGTCCAATTAGTTTTCCATCTTTTGTCTTGCATCCATTAATTTTGGATCGAAACGCCTCTGTTTGAAGTTTCATGGCCTTGTACAATTTTCTTCTTTCATTTTGATCATAAAAAAAGAAGATTGAAGATAGTGTGTATATTTTTTTTCATATAATTTGTTAACTACTATTTATTTTTAGTTTATGATTTTTAAAATTTAAAATTAAAAAAAAAAATTAAAATTATGAAAAAAATATATATTTAGCTGTGAATTATGCATTAAAAACATTGTTCTTATTCCATTTGAGCTACATGCCTAGTTAGTTTTAAATTTCACTTAACTCAGGCTCTATTGCACTTATTTTTTAAGTTACACTCGTATCCAAGTTAATAACCAGTTGGGGCTCTTTTAAAGATGAACATAAGATCTGAATTTTGTACTACCAAATCTACCTTAGTTATTATGTTTAATGAAAAAAATGTTTTTAGTAATGTAGATTATTTAATAAATAAAACCGGAAACTCAATTGATTTCTGTAATTCATACTTTTCATTGGTTTTTTTTATTATCATTTCACTATACTTGACACTTTTATGCTGTATATGCTCGACACTTTTTTATTCTTTTTTAGCGTCCAATACCATGTAGAACTGCAGCTGCTTATAGCTTGTTAATATTTTTGCGAAATACGCCAAGTCTTGAAAGAAGAAAGGGCATCATAAATGAATTAATCAGAGGTCAGTATTTATTTTGTTCGAAATAAAGTATTTCTGCTTTTTATACAGTAAGTTCCCGTTACAACGAACCTCACGGGACCGTAATTTTTTTTCGTTGTAACGAAATTTCGCTAATTCAAATAAAAAATTATATAAGCAATTCCGGCATTTGTTTTAAAGGAAGACTACATATAGTACATATAATAAAATTGTATTATCTGTTGCGATTAGAAAGTGGATTGCAATTCATTGAAATCGGCTAGATAATTTTTTTTTCAAACTACGTGAATTCATTATATCATTTTGGAAAACCTGAAAGAAAATTGACTTACCTCATTTGGAAATCATTAATCATAAATTAACAAAATTCGGGCAAACAAAACTTTATTTCAGAAAATCTACAATTTTCTTCTGAACAAGGTTTGCTGTTGTACGTGAAAGTAGAAAATTTTGCAGCTGGTGAATGTTTGTAAAGATGAAATCCGGCACATTACTACGTGACGAAATAAATGCCCACAGTGTCTCCAAACTTGCTAAGGCTTCTGATGCAGTGACATTACGCACACCATCTCCCCCCACAGCCTCTTCATCTTCACTATACTTTCATAGGCCTCATCTTTAATGGATTGGATGATGTCTGCTTCTGTCAGTTCATAACATATTGAAACGTTGTCATCTGCGCTGAGATAATCTTCCAAATTTACGTCGTCAAGAACCGAAGTCTTTTTTGTAGCATTCCAAATTTGCTCCAGCTCAGATTGATGAATGTCGTTGGCTTCTTCGGAAATTGAATTGGCGTCTTTGGTTGTGGTAGCATGTTCCCAACAGTTAATTATTGTTGATTGACTGATGTCATCCCAAGATCCGCATATCCATTCAATAGCTTCCTTCACGTTGCATTTCCTTTGGATATTTTTCTCCAAATCGCATAGAATTTGACGTAACAAAAAGGTTTTGTAGCGTGATTTTACAGCTCTGATGATGCCTTGGTCAAGAGGCTGAAGTTTTGCTGTGCAATTTGGTGGGAAACACTCCACACTGATGTTATCCAATTTCGGTGGTTCATTATATGGAGTACAGTTGTCGATGAGAAGGAGAATTTTCCTCCTCTTCTTTTTCATTTCTTTGTCGAAATCTATCAACCAATCATTAAAGATTACTTGAGTCATCCATGATTTCTTGTTGGATTTATAGATGCATGGCAAGGATTTACAGTTTTTAAAACCACGAGGTTTTGCGGATTTGTCGATGATGAGAACTTTTCGCTTCTCTGTTCCCGATTTGTGGCAACAGAACAGAGCTGTTATGCGTTGTTTGGAAACTTTACCCCCAACACATTTGTCTCCTTTCAGGGGTAAGATCTTTCTTGGTTCTAGCTGAAAAAACACTCTAGCTTCATCGGCATTAAACACATCATTCGAGCTATACTTCTTGATAAGTATTGCCACTTCTCCATTTTGCCATTCGTTAACTGATTCCATTGGCATTTCACTCGCCTCTCCAGAAATGCATTTCGCCACCACAGCATAGCGCTCTCGGAAACGATTCAACCATCCGACACTCGCTTGGAAATTCTCAACTTCAAGCATCTCAGCAAATTCTAAAGCTTTTTCTCGAATTAAAGGACCGATCAGAGGAACGTTTCTGGAACAAACATCTTGAAACCATTTGAAAACCGCCCTATCAACTTCTTCAAATTGCACCTTGAGCATTATTTTCCTGCTTGGTCCAAGAACAGAAGTCTGCAGTTGTTTCAAAATGCTTTCTCGATCCTTCAAAAAGGTTGACAATGTGGATGGAGATATGCCATACTTTTTTGCCACCTCGCCTCTTTTCAATCCTTTATCTACTTCAGAAATTATGTTTTTCTTCTCTTCTAACGAAAATTGCTTTCTCTTAACTGGAGGACCCATCACGTACAAAGATAAAGAGCGTAAAATTTGAAACGTTTCTAAAAATTTCTAATGCATTTGTAAGTTTGAAGGTCACACGTGCCTAACCCCAACTTTGAACACGAACAGCTACGAGCGTCTAACGTACCGGTTTGCGGACAATCAGCGCAATGGATTGTGCCGAGTGTGCTGGTTGGCCGAAAACCGGTATGCTCGACCTTGAAAACCAGTCTTTATATTGGCAGCTGAGTTTCATCCCGAATACTACGGAATGCATGGAATCTAAAGAAATTGCTTTCTTGTTATCAGTTGAGTGAGTGAATAGTGAAAGGAAAACATATTTTTTGCCTGTACAAATAGTTCGTTGTATCGGGATTTTAAAAAATCGATTATTTCTTTATATTGAGATTCATTTAACATTGTTTTAATTGTTTTTCGGATGGGAACTTCTATAACTTTCGTAATAACGGGATTTTTCATTGTATCGGTATTCGTTGTAACGGGAACTTACTGTATTATGTTTCATGAAACTGAAGTCTTATGTATGTATGGGATTTTTATTCAAAATGTTCAAAAATTCAAAACTTTGTAACTATTTTTTAAGTATAAATGCAAATAAAAGTACCTTTATCCACTAATGTCTTATTTATCTAATCAAATACTTGTTTTTATTTAAATTTTAAAAATTAGGTGTGCGATTGAAATCGATTGAAACTTCTTTGAATTTTCTATATTTAGTGAAGATGAGAGAGCTAGAAATAGTCCTATGGCTCTAAGCTAGTGGTGGTAGTTTAAAATACATTTTATAGACAATGTGCAAAAAGATTTTTTAAAATTCAAAATGAATCATTCAATCTTATTCATATTTGGTTAAGTGGTACTTTAACCAATTTCTTATTATAGTTAATTTCATAGTTTCAAGACAGTGATTTTCCTAATAAGTGTCCCATATACCAAAAATATAAAAGATAACATAGAGTCACTTTGATATCTTTTTCTTTAATAACAAAAATAATCTGTTAATTTATATGATATTTTTCTTGTATTACATTGTGTTTGATAGCTATAAAATATTTTCAAGAATATGTCTCAGCTATGGTTGGCTGTATATTTTATCAAACCAGACTGTGTTAAAAAATACTGTTGTTGCTATGTTTTGGTTTGACAGAATCTATTTTGTTCAGTGAAATAAATTTGAACTGGCTTTACAAGCAATTTGATGGTGAGTAATGGCTTCATTTTAAAAAATGGGATGGTGGTATTTAAACTTTTGACTTGGTGTCTTAACAGCTTAGTTGTTATAATGCTTGATCACTTGTGATAATAATTTAAGCAAGTTTGGTTCAAATCCCAACTGTAGAATTTAGTGCTGAAAATCACTCATTTGTGGAAAATAAAATCCAATAATAATAATAATTGTGTACATGTAATTTCCCACCCTTGTGTACAAAACATTCAGTATATGACTATTTGCATTTGACCTTAGTGTATTTTGTGTTAGTGAAGAGGGAGGAAATTATCTCAATCTCCCTTTATTTGACTTTGCTTTCTAAATTGAATTAAAAATTGTAATAGTGGTATGTGTTGTTTTACTTTTGTTATGTAATTCCACATAAAAGTGTCTTATTAATAAAATTATTTACATTTTTTAGAACTTTGCTATGGCAGAAGCTGCCATAAAAGAATGCTTTTTATAAGAGTATGCGAATTAGTAATAGAGCTATTCTCAAAAGTGTTTTTTAAGCTACATTTCTTCAAACCATTGCTCACTTTATCAAGTAAGTTGCTGAAAATCATTTTTAGAAATCTCATTTTTTAATTATTATTTTTTTAATAATTTATCAAAGAAAAATAATTTTAATTGTCCAATTGCAAAACAAACTATCAAGTGATTTTGCAGAAAAACAAAAATACTTTTCTTCCCGATTAAAAATCTTAATACATCATCAGTTGACTTTTGAACTTTTGAAAAATTTGTTATGTACAGGGGTGAGTTTCTTCCGCCATGTGGCAGAATTCCGCTTTTTTAATTTTTTAGAAAAAAAAGAATTCCGCTTTTTCAAAAAAAGTTCCGCTTTTCTAATTCCTGAAAAAATCTGTGTTTTCCCGCTTTTTCTAAGGTTGCGGGTTCGAGTCCCGTGTTAGGCATGGGTGTTTGTAAATGTATGTTGGCTTGTCTAATGACGAATGTTTCGGCGCATTATAGCCCTCGTGTTGCTGACGGCGCCAGATAATCTGAAAACAACCAACCCGCTTTTACTATCTCACAGAAAAATAACTTTTTTTCTAAGGCTGAACCCCGAAGCAGCTTCATTTCCGAAAGATCGGGAAACCTATTGCTCAGGGGTCGCATGATATTCCTGCCTTATTCCTGCTCCAAGTACAAAAATCCACTGAAATGCATTTTTTAAGTCAGATTGGCGCTCAAACTCGCATTTTGTATACTTCCAACTGCGCCGAAATTTGAGCCTTTTGTGTCATTTTTTTCTCTGCTCAAAATCTAAATTCCTTCTTACGATTTCACACGATTAACGTATACTAATAATGCGCTTGCTTCGAAGTCTGACATCCACAGAACTATCGTTTATTTACGTTAGTATGTGTTGCTTGTTTTCGTTAAGCGTTACGCTGATGTAATGTCCGCTACTGCCGAGATTTGTTTGGCTAGGACGTGCGTTATCGCTGTGATTTAGGTTGCTGTGGTGACCATTTCCCCGGAGTATTATGCCAATATAACAGCGTTATTGCTGAGAATTGTTCCGGTATCTTCGGCGCAAACGCTGATATTTACGTTTATGTGATAGGCATTTTCTTTGAGTGTGCTATTCTGTTGTAAAATCTGAGATTTGCACCGATGTTACCGAAGGAATGTTGATATTACCGTGAGGAATTGCGCTATTGCCGAGATTTTATGATAGTAATTTTCGTCGAGTGTTACACCCTTACAATAGTGTTATTGTTGAGAGTTGTTCCTGTATATTAGGTTCTAACTTTGATATTTCAGTTGGCGTGAGAGTTGTTTTTTCATGGAATGCTGTACTTTGATAACATCCGATATTACCGAAATTTGCACTAGTATTACCAAGAAAATGTCGATATTACCGAAATTTTTGCAGATATCGTGGACGCTATCGCTGATACGCACGTTGCGATTTTCATTTCGGCTGATATTTATATTTTCGCCGGTATTGCAAGCGCTATTGCTTTCGTTATAGTGATGGTCATTTTCGCCGAGGTTTACTCTGATACAGTACCGGATATTACCGAGATTTTCAACACCGTTTTGTAGCCATTCGCCTAGACTACCTTAAATGCCATAGCCACTATATCCGTGATTAGTGCCTGTTTAAGGGTCGATTTCGCCGTTTCGTGTGAATTTATACTAAAAATTTTATATCATTTTTATACAAAATGATATAAAAATATTCTGAAAATTAGTCCCAATTGAAAATTTTCTAAAGAAGCTGTGTTTAAAGTTGTTATTTTAACTGCAATTGTATGTAAAATTGTTTGTTTGTTGCTTTTTATTTTATTGAACAAGCTGAACGGTAGGAATAAAAATTTAAATGTAAAGATTTTAGTACTTAAAATGTAGCTTAAAAATTTAGAAAACTAAGTTTAATTATATTTGGCCTGTTTGTCAATATGGTATCTGCTTAAAGTTGTTTGACTTATTGAAAATTTGAAGTTTTTGCCGGATTCCATTGCTTTTAAAGGATTTTTTTTTTTTTTTTTTTTTTTTGAAGCTATACCATGCCCAGGGGTCGCAGACGTCCTATAAATCCTATATTTTTTAAAAAATCGGCAAAAACGTCCTATATTGTCCTATATTTTACAATTGTCCTATATATCCTATATTTATATTGATTCGATCTATATTTTCTTCGCATTCGTAATAACTGCGCCATTCGTTGCCATTTTATATTTAGGGTTCTTTGGCGCGATCGAAAGCGATGTTTGTAACGACGGCGTTTTATCTCTTGTGATGTCACCTGCTGCAATAACCTACAACTCAACTCTACTGGACCGGTGGACGCGGGAGTTGTAAACATGTAAACTTTTCCATTGCACTCGGTCTTGAATTTCAGATTTGTTTTCTCTTCCAACATAGTAAATTAATTGGTCATAATACAGAGAGAGATGCAGCAACAAAACTCTGCCTTGAGGAAAACGAATAAAAACAACTTGTGATTAACTTGCAGGACTACTAAAGAACATTTTGAGTGCTCAGTCAATAATTGATGAAGGAAACAAAAGGGTTAAGATTTATTGTAAGATGTCGAATGGCGATTTTTTTATTCCAATACCGATATGGATTCTGCACCACGTATTGTTTGCATCTAACCGTTCCTAATTATGGCAACCATAGGCAGTTCTCTTACTCTTAAAAAAAATGGCAGGACTGCCATCTTGGCGCCAACCTTGGCGCAGAATCCGTACCGGATTCGGAATATTAGCCACGATTTTTTTATTACAGTCTCCAAAATTGAAAATGACGTCAATACGCTGTGTTGTCAAATCCAAACGGTCACTAGGGTTACCGGAAAACCAAGTCCCCGGTTCACCACATTCGGCGCTAAATCCCGTTTTTCGCCGCCTATCCAACCGACACTGAATAGTAAATCTGAACCAACAAAAGACTGCAAAACAGGGATAAAACGAAAATACTTAAGGAAATTGGAGTAGTTCAAGCAGTTATTGATGCTGGAAGCAAGACTCTAGATTACAAATAATGTAATTAATAAAACTTGATTTAGGGATAGAATATTGAGGCAATAACGGATGACATATTCAGGATCAGGCGACTTCTTTTTTTTAAAGGTGTGTTTTCTATTCTCTTAAATACAGTATAACGAGTTAATTTTTAAGTTCAGTAGCAACTGTGTGCAGTTATTTTATGTTTTAAATTGTCCTATATTTTTTTTAAAAAAATCCTATATATTCTTATTTTGTCACTTTGACCCCTGCATGCCTCATGACTGCACAAAGTGTATCTCTACATCTAGATGCCTCTATTTTGAACCATTTTTCTCACGGAAAGACATAGAAGGTGCAGTGTTATAAACGCACATGAAAAACCACAATTTTTTTAAGTATAGCTTAAAATGTGTTTTATGCATAAAACGTTTGGAGTTTTGTTTTCAGCTTTTTGATTTTTTACCAAACTCATCCCTGTCCCATGACAATATTTTAAAAAATTGTGGTCTCATCTTGATTTGGAAATCTTACCCAAGCTATTTTTCAAGTGATTTTCTCTGACAAAATTACAGAAAATATTGTCAAATTTCTAAAACTTTAACTATTTAGGCATACTACAATTCCTCAGTAAAACATACGACCTTTTTTTTTACATGAATTTTGGTCGTTATTTTGATTGATTGATTACTCAAAATTAACTCATTCTGTGCTCAGCTATTATAATTAGCAAGCTGTATTAGGTTTCACTATTGCTAATAACTAAGAATTTTAATTCAGAAAAGCACTAAAAATATATTTTATAACAAGTTTTTAATTCATAGTATATCCAAATATTTCTTTCCTACTTTTAGTACAACTATCCAGTAAACTTTTTCATTTGTATAATTATAATTTAACATGCATACATATTATTATTGTAATGTTTTTAAATATTTGGTATTTAAAATTTTTAGCTGATCAGGTCCCCAATATTCGCTTACGGTTATGCGCAATTTTGCCTCGCTTAAAAGGCTTAATAAAGTTGCCCAAAGATAGTCACTTGCTGCAAGAACTAGAATCATCAGTGAAAACATTAATATCCAATGAAAAAGACAGGGATGTTTCGTATGCAGTGAGTAGGGTAAGATTATTTTTTATCAGTATATTTCAACATTAAAATAATCGGTTTTCTTTGTGCTTATTGAGTTAACAAAATTATATATTCCTTTCACTACATTAGTAAATAATTCGTATTGAAGCAAATTTATACTCCATGAGAGATAAAATAGCATAATTTAAATCTTTTAAGATATTGAAGCATTCTTTCTGTCAAACAGTCTTCAAACAACTTATGAATACTATTGAACCTGATTAAGACAAATTCATCAGGCAAGGGACTTTTAAAATTAATTCCTATTCTCCATAGTTTGATTTATTGAAAAAATTATCTAAGTTTGTAATACATATTTAAGCGCATGCCATACATTTTGAATTTCTCATAGTAAAAATACAATTTCTAGATCTCTAATGAAAAGTTTTAAAAGTAAAAATTTAAATGTTATAAATATTTGTTAATTGAAATTGCATTGCGTAAGAAATTCATTGAAAATTACATTAAGTTAACAGGATAAGGTACATATTATTTCTTCAAGTACTTAGTAATGGCACATTGTTTCTAAACAAATACTCCAGAAGTTTTCAATTACATTAAAAAAATTGTTCAGGCATTCTGATTATCTTTTTCTAAGAGAAACCAGCACCATGTTTAACAGCGCAATAGATGCGTTTAATAAAGATGGCAGCAGCACTTAAGCATGCTCATTGTTGATATCATCCAATTCACTTTTTTGTTCCCCTACTATTCTATTAGCCCTGCATCTACGATTTGGATTTCAGTCAAACTTCTCAATGTAAAAATCCATTGAAATATAATTTTTGAAACTTACAACCTACTACATTTACTGCTGGTACATTTCTCCTTTTATACAAAGAATGCAATCTAGAAGAGCTTTTAAAAAAAAGTCTGGTTTTGTCAGTGTCAAGAATTCACTGGGATCACAAATATGGTTCATCTTGACAGTAATTTGTTTTGAGTATGTTTGAACTAATGATTTTCGATTGTATTAACAATCAAATTGAAATTGTGTACTAAACTTGTATTTTGTGACATAGATATCTAAACCCCTCAAAATAAATTTTTGTGTTTTTGAAGTAAAAAATTTTCAATTAGTAAATTTATATGCAACTTTTAAACATTAAATCATATAAAAAAAACTATCATTAACTTATAAATTATACTTTCTTTTAAAGAAATTATTATTTTAAAAATAATGTTTGATGTTAGCTTAAAAAGGAAGAATATATGTAACTTTAACACTTTCCCCTTGTAAATGAGAATGGTTGCATGGTGCATCCTAATTTCTAGTACATGTCCTAAATTTATATTAAAATATCTACTAATTTAAAATAGTTGTTTGTAACCTGTAGCTACTTTTCTTTTGTCTTTGAACAGGCTATAGAAGAACTTGATAAGATTGAGGTTACAACTGAACCAGTAAGTACCATCATAGCTGCTATTCAATTTAAGATATTTTTGCAATTTAGTGAAAACAAATTCATTCATAATTGTAAATTACAGATATCTCGACGGTCATCTTGTATCGAATTTGCTTTGGATATGAATGATCGTCTAAAAGAAGATGAGGAACGACATCAATTAGAAATGGTACAGTTTTTAAATGTTCCAATTATAAGTGTTTTAATCACACTTTAATAGCATTTTGACATTTCAGTTGTACAGCTTAAAAAACTTAATGTTTAATGAATATCAAGTCCTTTTCTGGTAAAAGTAATATTAACTTCTTATCATAATTTTTATTCGTCTCCAATAACACAACTCTTAAAACCGAGTTTAAAATATACTGTTGTGGAGTATAAGGATTTTTTCTATCATTTCGGTAGGAATCAAATTCATAAATAAATTAAACAATTATTACATTCCGCATTGACATATATTAATTTTTTTTTTCTTAAAATTGATGCACCTATTTTACTCTGACTTGAGTCTTTCTAGGCCCTCAACAGATTGCTAAGTAACTGTTGATATAATTACAATAAGATATAGTTATTTAAAGAAAATATAGTTTTTCCATCTTTTTCTCTATTAACTGGCCTCTATAAATTATTGACATATTTTATTTAATTTATGTATGTTTTTCTTGTTTCATGAAAAACTTATCAGTTTATTGAATTACTTTATAGGAATTTAATTTAAAATTATTGCAAGACAATAAGCATTTACAGTCATTTGCATCAGGAAGTCCAGCAAAAAGTGGAAAAATACCAGTGAGAAAAAGTAAGAAATTGTTCGAAATCTTATTGTTAATTAGGATGCAATCCATTTCATTATAAAACAGTTTTTAAAAAATATGTATCCATGTTATTTAACTGCTCTACATTTTTATTATTATTATTTTTAATTATTTTTCTATTTAGGTGGAACTCTTCCTAAGCAATCCAAAGTAAAAGACTCGCACCTTAATCCCATTGAAAAAGTATCATCTAGTCAAACCAAATCCCTCAGGAGTAAGCATTTGAACTTATAAATGTTATAAAGTAATCAAATCTCGGTTTAAAGTATTAGTGCTTTGTTGATGTTTTATTTAGCAAAACTTGGCAATAAACATGTACCTAGGTCATACTCATCTCGTTTTTGATTATCAGCTGTGGTTGGCTACAGATATTCTTTCCAGAAATGGGACATTGCGATTAACTGTTTGTTTGCTTTTTGAGAGAGTAGTGAGAATTGTCATCTTTTCCATATGATACATAATTACAGAGAAATTACTCTTTAAGTCTTCCCAGAAATCATATTTACTTTATATTGGCAAAAGTTGCACTTTCTAACACAATTGGGGGTATGCACATTATTTCTTAAATTGATGCCAGTTAGAGGTTATGACTGTATTAAACCATCAATGAAGGTTCAACAAAAGTTGTATCTTAAGAGTTCTGAATAAATTTAGAAATAAGTGTAAAATTAGTTAAATGAACATGATCATTTATTGTATTCAAGCTAATTTTCCTTTACATCACAAAAAGTTTGTCTTGGAGTACAATTCTTTATGTATTAGATAGTAGAAATTTATAAAGTGCTTGTTTTTTACAGTTTTAAAGAAAGAGCGTAGGATATCTAGTCCTGCATTGAATGTGGATGTTCTGAAGAATCCACCTCAATCTTCACAAACTTTAAAAGATGGAACAACAGTGCAAAATCAAAATATTCTGAAAGTTAACTCTCCAAAATGCAACATTCCAACATCTGGGTATGTTTTTAAAATTGTCATAAAATAATTACTTTTTATGCTTTAAAAAAAATTTGGAATTAGCTAAGCTCTAATCTGATATCTCTATTTGGATCCAAGCGGCAAACTCACTATGGAAGTTACCCATGTTACTATGGAAACACTCTTTTGGCCTTTTTATAACCTTAACTGTGTCTACCTGAGAGACCTGTGAGAACCTATTAACTGTGTCACCTGTTTTGTTATAAATACGGTTTTGCTATGAACCAACACTTAAGAATGAACATGCAACTACCATCTTAAGGCAGATTAATGTGAGATGAACACCAAAAAACTCATGTGAATACATATTCATATAATCAATTGAAATGTGTTTGTGAAAATAGTACTGAGTGGCAACAGAACCTGAAACCATAGAATTCATCAATTCTGCAATCAGTTATCTCGAATCTCCAAATCAGAATCTGTACGATATTTCAACATTGTTGCAATAAATAAAAAACAAGTTACAATAAAAAATCAGCTCTTTTATTTTCTTGCAGTGGTAATGGAAATTTTTTTATGGAAGGGGGGGAGAAGATACAACAAAAACACCATGTGTACTAAAAAAATGTATTGTATTTCAGTAGATTATATTTTCATTTTACCTAAGCATATTTCATTACATACACTCAAATGATTTAACATAATTGTATGAAATTTTCAGCATGTATTTATGACATTCCAATGGTGTTCAAAAACTGAAAACTATATTGCATTTCAGCAGAGGTTGCTTGGAAATGTTGAATATTGTTCGATTTTAATTTAGTTTTACTTCCTCTATTGCAACGTTTTTCAAACTGTGAATCGCGAATCCTCATGCAGCAGAATTATTTTTGGTTAAATTATATTTAATAAAAAAAAAATCCTTTTTAACCCATAAAACATCATTGAAAAGAATGCCTGCTGTTTGTCTCTAAAAAAATTCAATGTCCAAAGGATGAAGTGTGTTGTTATAGATTGGGTTTTTAAATAGTATAAATCAGGGTTCCCACGCTCATCAAAAGTGCTTAATATTTTTTAACTTTTTTTCAAGGCCTTGAAAATGCTTAGAGGTGCTCAAAAAGTCATTGAAAATGCTTAGAGGTCCTTAATTTTTGTGGTGGTTGTGCGCAAAACTGTAAAATTTATTTTAAAAAATACAACTCAGACTTGCTATATCTGCGTGTCCGCCACTTATCCGCACCATATCGGAATTCTCCGACTTATTTGCATTACGCATGCACCACTTGTAACTTTTTTATAGAATATACTTTATTAATAATTTATATATAGACAAGATGCCAGAAAACAAATTTTCAAAAGTTAGCTGTGCTCTATGTAGTTTCTAATGTTCTAAATACTTTTACTACTACTAAATGCTTCCAATATTGTGTCTGATTGATTTGCTATGTGAAATTAGTTTTCGGTGAAAGATGTTTGGCTACAATTGCTATTGTATAGCAAAATTTTAATTTTACATTTTCTTTAATATTTGAACTGTATAGTAAAAATTCTTCCTTGCGATTAACCTTATTTATTAAATAATACTTTTGATATCACGTGAACTAGAAAGAACTGTCATTGACGGAAAAAAATGTCTAATGACTGGTCAATTAATTAGTTACAGATGATTTTTATTTTGCTCCTGCCATATAAATCATCTCTCAAGATTTGAAACATTATAACCATAACTTTATCTAATAGTTATGAAACTATATACATGGTGAAAGTTAATAATAAAGCATTGTTATTCATCTAGTATTATATTATTTAATAATATAATACCCCATAAATATGCTAAATATATAAACAAAATACTGAAGACTATTTCTCTTTCCAGTAGAGCCCATAGCCCCAACCAGCGCACATGGCCCCGCCAGAAACGCTCTTCGCTCATTCCCAAGCAATTCACTGACCGATGCCCTTCCCCAATGCCTCCTCCTAGACGCTTCTCAGAACACAGCAATAAGGACACCTTGGCATTAGATCTCTCAAAAAAACTTATACTAGGCCAGGAGAAGAAAGCGGGAAATAACAATAAGGTATCAGAAACCAAAGAGAATGTGTCCAAGACAAAGCTTTTACAAAAAGATCGTTCAACTAGAATAGCTATGGAGTCTAGAAGAAAAACAACTGGAACTATTTTACCATCACCAGGTAATCTTTTTTAACACTAGAAAGAAGGGAGCTTAGTATATACCTATATTGACTGAAAGCAGTCAAAATGACTGCATTGTGAAAAAATAACTAATGCGCAAAGAAATTTGTTTAACAGTAATTTTTAATATATTTTATATCACTTACAGTCATATAACAAGTTATTAATAAGTATTAACAATAAAAAAATGTATTTCAGTTCGGAAAAAAATAATTTATACATTATCTGCACATTTTAAGCAAATGAAAGTGCAAATCTTTTTGGATGTACATCTTCCGCAAACATACTTTTTACATTTTTGACAAATATTATTTGTTTTGTTATTGTGGCAAAGTCGTATTTGACAAATTTTTCGTTTGGTAGAATCTGTTGTATTTGAAGATGTTGCAGTTGATACTTGTGGGTCTTCCTGTTGTGATGAATGTTTCTCTCTTTCAGTTGTGTAATCGGCGAAAAGCTGTTCTGCTAATTGAAACAGGAACTGCTTTCGTTCTATTTGTATTCCAGTCACTTCTTTATAAAGGATCCAAGCATTTATTGCAGCCAAATCTAAAATGTTAAAAAATATTTGGAGGGGCCATCTACGAGAACTAGATTTCACCGTATATTTTCTGGCCATTTGATCTGTCATATCAACTCCAAATTTTGTTTTATTATAAAACTGAATAGAATCTGGTAACATTTTTCTATTACTTTTATCAATTTTAACAAATTTATGCCTGGAACTTAGAACAGCCACTCTTTTGTTCGGTTTGCTTTTATATATTGTAAGGACACAATTTTCTGATCTATATAGGAGGGTGGAAAAACGAGGCATGTTATCCTTCGATTGTTTGGCTGCTTTGGGTAATTCTCTTTTATTTCCTCTAATAGTTCCAACTAATGTAGTTTTTTTTGGCCAATAATTTCGTCGCTAGTGACATGCTCGTAAAAAAGTTGTCGGTCGCGACACTTCTTCCACAGCCTGTATATGGTTCGACAAGTTTCAGAACAACGTATTCGCTTAGAAGCATTGACGATGGTCGTTGTTCATCTTTCCCCAAGTAAGCAAAACCATTCAACATGTACTTGCTAGTAACGTCTGATACAAGCCAGAATTTGATGCCAAATTTATTCGGTTTCTTAGGCATATATTGTATAAACTTGCACCTAGCTTTTGTTGGAAATAATTGTTCTTCAACTGTTATGTTTTGCCCTGGTTGATAGCAAGCTTGACTGTTTTCAATAAACTTGTCCCATATTTCCGAAACCAAGGTAAATTTATTTGTTCGGATGCGTGTACTTCTTTCAGTCCGTTTGTCAAAACGAATAAATCGTAGAATTTGCTTGAACTTATCTCGGGACATAGTTCTTCTGAAAAATTCGGGACCCCACTTGACTGACCATAAATAACTTAGTTTTAAATTTTTTGCCTCGTAGGCTCCACGAGCATATAAAATGCCAATAAATGCACGTATTTCCGGCAGTGTAGTTGTCCAATCGTAATCCAAAATTCGGCGTTCTTCTTCTTCTGTGTACTTTTTTATATGTTTGATAATATAATCATTTATTATCAACGAGAATGCACTGACAAGATTATTTGCCATAACGTTTCTTCTTGCGTAGCCTGTTGGCCCTGTCACACCCTTGAAAATATACGTAGATGGTAGCCTTCCGGGAATACCGCCTTCGTCAAATTTCGACCAGCCAAATAAACTAAGCCATCATTAGCACACCACTGTTTAATTTTTCATGTGATAATCCTGCTACAAGATTGTGGCGTTTAATATTTTGTTGTAGTAAGCTTTAAAAAATTCTGCAAACAAACTTTTGGGCAAATTTTTGGATTACTTAGGCGTGTGACATTTTCCACCTTTTTTTCTACTCAAACAAATTAGAATTGGAAAAACTATCATGAATCTAGTGGTTGTGTTTTTGCTCTCTATAAAAATAGTTGGTGGCAAAGTTTCATGGAAAAATAATAGTTTTAACTAAGTCAAATATACATTTATAAGCCACTGACACACAAGACGTTTCCCTTGCATCAGTCCTTAGATGTATATTTGAACTATTTTTCCATATAACTTTGTCCCAAACTAATCTAGTAGTTTTCGTTTTATATAATAACAAAAACATAGCTACTAGATTCATCATTCTCTAATCTGCTAACCGAGTAAAAAAGGATATCCTGTGCATCAGAGAATTGCCTTTTTAATTTGACCAAAAAAAGTATCCTAATGTTGAAGTATTTATCATAATTTACACTAGGATGTTTTCAAACAAGACTAGGATGTTTCTTAATTACTATTTAAAGTTTAAAAACATAGTTACTAGCTACTTATAAAATAAAATAGAATTGTTCAAATGTTTTAATTGTACACGAGACAATGAAAAGTTAATCCTGTAGTGCTGGAGAGTTGAATATGGGACACTTGTTTCATGATGTATTTATGCCTGGTGCAAGCATAGAGATTGTATAGCATCGGTGACACCTCAATACTATTGATATATATTGAATATTAACGAACACAAAGCCGTCATTGAGCATATAATAATTGCCATTGAGTAACATTTGGAATGTAATATACTATATAATAGGCTATAACACCATGATGTGAGATACCCCGCTAAGATGGGGTTTTGTTGAAACAAAGAAAGTCATGATGATTGCCATTCTAATGTAACATACAAACTTAGTTGGTGCAAGTGAATTTCTAAAGCTGAATGTAGATTTAAATGTTTCTTCAATTTGAAATAGAAATGAAAATTAGCCTTACACATATCACATATGTAAGCTCAATTGGCTTCTCTTTTTTTTTCAAAACCACATGGTTGCAGCTATTTTCTCATAGATTAGAAAATCTCAAATGGAGCAACATATATACTTACATATATTTCTAATTAGAAATATATGTATTATAACAAAACAAGAATATAGCAAAACTAACCACATGCCTTCAGCCCATCTGATAGTTGCGTGGTTAGTTCTCTGGCCATGCATGTCGTAAGTACCAGGTTCGAATCCCGGATTATAATTTAATTTCTTCTCATTTAGAAATCCTGAGAAGATCAGCTACATTCACTAATTTGAATAACGAGAGTAAGATTCCCACTTCTAAATCTAAGTAAGTATCAATACTTTTAAAAACTATTTTATCTTTATCGTAATTTTTTATTTCTGAGCAAAATATTCTAAATATCACACAAAATTGGTATAAAATTTGCTTTTATTCATAGGAAACCTCCTACAAAAGAAAATTAGAGCATCATTAAAACAATATAACTAGTGTGCCAAAGATGGATCTGATCATAAAATGTTATATATTCATACAAGATATTTTTACTGCTACAAATTAAATTAATTTATTTTTAAAAAATTTCAACAAGATAAAACAAGTGTGCATTTCTAATAGTAAGTTTCTTTTTGTAAAATAATATGACTTGTATATTTTTGGAATTTTTATCTTGCTATATTTAAAATGCGCCTTATTTAGGCAAGATCAATGATTTTTGTTATAAATCATAGATGAAATGATGTAGACAGTGCAATAAGCCATTCAATTTGTCATTGATAAAGAGGTTAATGTATTAAAAGTTTTTCTTATCATATGTTGTATATAAGGCACATCTTGGATTGTTATATTTGTACTTACTTTTTGTAAATATATTCTTGAAACCTGTAACATGCAAGAAATATTTTTGTAAATGTGACTTTACACTTTTATTTTACTGTATTATCCTTTTTATTTATTTTTTCCCAAGTATTTATATATAAGGAGTAAAAGAAAACAAAAAACTATTCATTATGCAAAGTAAACTTTATAATATTAGATTAAAAATACTAAGGATATGCTAAGATTCCTATATAGAATCTATTTAAATCAACATTAATATTTTAAGGCTCATTCAAATTAATATTTAGTCAATTTTACAATATCAAGTTGATTATTTCTTGTTTTGTTAATTAACATTGCTAGAAAATGTTTCTCAGAAACAATGCAAAAACTGCCTTAAATTGTGCAATCATCAGTATTTTGTAAAATGTGTTCAGAAATAGATAAAAGAAATTACATTTATATAGTAATAGTATTTATTTACCAGAAAACATACACTGATCATTCTTTTAATCTTATGCTAATGAAATGTAGTTAAGTTTTCTATTATTTTCATAACTTACATTATAAATTTTAATTATTGCAAAAATCACCAGTTAAAAAAATATTTGGATTTCTGTTAAGAATATCTAAAATTAAGAAAAACAAATATTGGATTTTTTTTTTTTTTTTTTGATCTTATGAAAATAAACTCATTTGTAGTTAATTGCTTTACATGAAACAATCCATTTTAGAATTTAATAATTAGGAAAATATGTTTAAACTTTTTTGCTAATATTTAAAATAATATAACTATTACATTACTATATTATAAAGTATATTATACTAGCTACGTAGCCCCACCCGGGGAAGGACATCTATCGGTTCTGTGTTACACTGACTCGGAATTTCTTCTGATTAAATGTTATTGGCCATCAGTTTCCAATCTACTACAACAGATGCATGGTTTTGCTCTTTCGAATAGTACGTTCAGTCACTCTCCAGTCAATACCGTCTTTGTGATTTCCCAGCTCTCTTAGCGGCGGATGCACTATACGTAGCACACTTGTATTCGTTCTTTCTTAGGTGGCATTTCAATAAAATCTTTGCTGATGCTATGATTGATGCAAGTGATGAAGTAATATTGAGTTTAAATAAATCTGTTGCTATGCTAAATGTTATGTATATTTTGACTCACTGATCAAATGATTCATAATTTAGATCTTGTAACCATTATTACTTTTTATGCTTAAAAGAATTTTGTACATTTTTTAACAAGTACAAAACACCAGTAAACACTCAAAAATATGCCTGGTGTCTATAGTGCAGCTCTAGCATCTTTTAAAAATAACCATGAAAATATATTATACCAAGTTCTTAATTTTTGTTTATAAAAAAAAACAATCTGAACCAAGAGAAAAATTAGCAGGTAATAAAACATAAGCGTTATCTACCAAATAGTTTTCGCCGATTGAAAAATTACCAGCAAGTGGCATGGATATAAAGTATTAGTACCAATATTGGTCTACGCCAGCGTTAACCACTACGCAGCCCACGACAGATTTGTCTGCGACCTGCAGGCAGCACCGATGATTAAAAAAAAATTACGGTATGGACTTTTTCTTGCATAACTGTAATTTATCCGAAATAGTATGTTAACTATGTAAAACACAGTTCTCCACTACATGCCCGAAAAAACTATACAAAGAAGCTCTCAGCAAAGTGGTTTGCACCAAGAATAAACATAGGAATAACTTAACTGGATCTCAATTAAACAATTTATTAAGATTGGCTGCAACAAATACTGCGACGGACATCAACTCTATCGTAAAACAAACTGAACAATTTCGACCGCCATCGTCTCATAATTGATATTGACTAAAACATAGTAATCTGGAAGTGCAGTTTAATTACTTTTATTAAAAGTTAGCGTCAAGTAGCATTGTCCCGTTGAAACAAAAGATGCACTTATTTTTTTGACTTAACACAAAATGCAAACAAAAACAGAAGGAATTTAAAACATAGAAAAACAAAAAAATGCATAAAAAAAAAATTAAATGCATACACGGCAAAGCATTTCATTTATTACACTTTAAAACTGTGCAGAGCTTGTTGTAAGGTATCGATTTATAGTAAAAATTCGAACCACTTATCGGTAGGCCTGGGCGACGTTAACATTTCTGCATCGCGATATATCGGGACGCAAACATCACGATGTTAACTATATTTTTTTACAAAATACTATAAAACAACGTTTTCATAACACGCTATGTAGCCGAAAGTTATGCTTACTTAGCTTTGTAACATTTTATTGAATTCATGTATAGAAGTTTATTTTAAACAACATGAGCAGCGACAGAATTACTTTCAAAGGGGAATACATAAAGCACCGAAGGGGGTATAAGCCGGTTATTTTTTGGTTTAATCTGGATTTTTCAATTTCTCTATTGTTATTATCCAGGGAAGGAGGTGGATGGGGGGAGTACAAGTGCACTTCCTGGCGGTGCACATTACTTTAGTTATTGGATATTTAATTTTAAATTAAATTTAATTATTAAATTTTAATATTAATTTTTATTATTAAATTTTAATATTAATTTTTATTATTAAATTTTAAAACATACTTTATAATGAATATTTTATTACTTACTATATACAATATAACTATTAAACAATAAAAGTAAAATTAATGCATAACATTTAAAATTCTAATTATCTTTATTTTGTGCCAAAAAAATCTGCATTTCAGTATTTTCAAGAAGCAATGTTGGAATGAGTAATTAATCTTATGGAAATAAACTTTGTACAATTTGAATAAACTGAAAAAAAAAAATTATTAAACATTCATTTAAGAAGAGAATCAGAAGAGAAAATCCTTCAACGTAAATGGGGGAAAAAATCGTTTATAAGTATTTAAGCAATCAAACTAGAGAAACAACTGTGATCAGTCCATGCACTAGTTCATATTGACTTAGGCAGATATAACAAACCATCATAGTAATAAATAACCTGATTACTAGACAGAAATTACCCTGCTAGAATACCGCAATCCCCTTGAGTTAGTAAATAAAGCAAAGCTCTCAAAGGGTAAAAATGTTAGATATAAAATATCCTGATGTAAAAGATTTAAAAATACAAAAACTTTATATTTTATTTCTTCCAAGTTACAGAAAAAAGTAAAAATTAAACACAAAAAGTTTAGAAAATACTGAATTGAATTCCAAAAATAGAATATCAAGGTCTTATATCTGATGACAAATTAAATAAAAATAAAAACATTTTTCAAGAGTCGAGAGAACAACAAAAAAAATTTCAAACAATAAAAGGAATACTTCTTTCATCGAATCTCCAATATTACTAGACTAGTGGCGCCTGAAAACCACCAAGCAATTTCAATACTCAGCTGTAAAAACGAAATAAGAAATAAACGCGAGACCTAAAATGAAAACATCGCACATACCGAAGGCGGATACGCCGACCAAATAGAGGTTAGCATACTAGCTTCTGGACCGCGAGGTTGCGGGTTCAAGTCCTGTGTAAGGCATGGATGTTTGTAAATGTATGTTGGCTTGTCAAATGACGAATGCTTCGGAGCATTACACCCCTCGTGTTGCTGACTGAGCCAGATAATTTGAAAACAACCAACCGAAGGTGGATACGATTATCACTATGCGGATGAAGTATCGCCCCAGCAAAAGCAAATGGAAATCGTCTCAAACTTCGCGGTGTAGCTATTACACTACGTTTCTATACAGTCTTGGGATACACCGCGCATATGCAGGGAGGATTAACTGTGATGTGGTGAAGTATCGTATCTCAAACGGCGCGGTGTTGACGGTTTCAATACGTTTCTATAGTATTTTAGAAACACCGCACATGGATCCTGGCATCAACAGTTCTTCATCCTTAAAGTGCTAGGCAAGTTCTCGTAAAAAAAAAATCGTGATGCATCAGTTTAGGGAATATAGTGAAACCGGTTTGACGATGTTGATTTCACACCGGTTTTGAACGATGTATCGATACATCGCCCAAGCCTACTTATCGGACAAACGAATACAATACATAAACAATAATCAGATAAAACAACAAAATATTGTTGCCATTTCAAGAATTTTTTAAAAATACTTGGTATTACTGTTAAGAGAAAAATATATATATATATTTTACTAACCTTTAAAACCACACCATCCATTTTCATCAATACAGAAACTAACTACTGTAATTCCCGAGTATTCCAACTGTAGAAAACTAATTTATTAAGTCAAATTATATTATACGAATAATTAAAAGATTATTTTCATTAAATTAGAAATTATATGAATATAAATTTTTATGCTACACTAAAAAGTGAACCTTACTGAAGTGATCTTTTAAAATTGGACCACCCCTAGCAAAGAACACCATTTGTTTCAATAATAACCACTTTTATACATTACCACCAACATTTCTTCGTGGCAAATGCTCCATATAACTAGTAATCACACCAAGATCCAATGTCTTCCTTAAAAATTTCAACAAAAATTAACATTCTAGAAGTAAATTTTGATCTTTACAAAAATACAATTTCTTATTCAGGGATGAAAACAGGCAAAATAAAAAATATATGCAGCGTTATTTTGAATTACAAAAATAGCTTGATAAGAATATAATTGTGTACTAATGTGCGTAAAGAACAGTGGTGCAGTCAGAAATATTTTCTGACGAGGGTTTTAGGCAAATTTAGTCTGATAAAGCCTTATTAAAAGTCCACTAAAAATAATAAAATTGAAGAAAAGGAGGAACTTGGAGAGAGAAAAAATGTGGAAGATTTCTATCCCTGTTAATTAAATTGAAAACGTTTAGTATTTCATTTTTTAAATAAATTTAGGCGATTTAATTTTAAAAAACTAAACTAGATGATTTGGGATAAGGGGTGCAGACTAGATTTAATTTTGCAATTGGAAGGAAGCACTTTTCTTAACCACTCACTGAATAAATGATTTGCTGATGAAAGTTAGTGTTAAAAACTTAGCCTTCAAATTTATGTTGATTACAGAAGTTTTATATTGTAGAAATGAGCCCTTTTAACAAATTTCTCTCTAAAAAAAATTATTTTTCTGAACATTTTTAATGAGAATTTACAAAAAGCAGATGTTAAAGAAGGGTGCTCTGAAGATGTGCTACTACTTCAAGTACAAAAGAAATGGTGTTAGAAGTTACAATTTGTGCTTGCTGGACATATTTCAGTTACCTTTTTCTGGTACTAAAAAGAGTGACCCTCAATAAACCGTAATCACACCCATTGAAAAGTACGAGGTTTATCTTAAATTTATATGAATACTTCAAGAACTAATACTATCTCAAGTTACTTTTTTATACACATTTTTCCATAATCCTTCAATTGTAATACTTCATAAATTGCAAAATACACTCATGTCCATAAATTAAGGATAATTCAGTTTTTCCCTAATAACTTCTCAGTGGAGTAGCATAGACACTTGAAATTTACTTCAAAGACACATATTTATACAACAAAACGATAATTAAAACAACTCAGTCGCAGAATGAAATGCAAAGTGTACAGCGGGGCATATGCAAAAGAATGGAGTACCATTAGTGTGCAGTTGTACATGCATTTACATTAAAAATCACTCAACACATGGAGTTGACTTTTAGCGTGAGATATGATCTTCCCTGTCATCAATATTTACTTAGCACAGTATTCTCATACTTAACATGAGTTACTTGATGAATTCTAGCGTCCCTCCTTTTGAAATGTTTGCAAGTGAGGGAAAGTTCCCAATGCATTAAATCTTTACACAATGAATATCATAGAAGCGTCCCACACATGTTTAATGAAATTTGGAGTAGAGGAGTGATCTGGCTTACTTATAGGGGCGATACTCATATTTTTAATCCTTTATCCAAAGCAAAAGTGGAATAAAATAAACCATAACTATCAATAAACACGATTTTGAAACTGATATTTCACAATGAAAGACGTGTCTAAATCAAGTTAATGTAATTACAGTAAAAAATTGGAATTTAATTATTTTTTGCACTCTTGGGGAGCTTATTAAACAAATTCAACAGATTGAATATAAAGACCAAAACTCTTTTCCCACCAAATCATTATCTTGAACTGGCATTTACCATGAAATATCAAGTTCCCACCTTTCTACAGATCCTCTGATGTCCAATATTACTCATGAGACTGACAAAATTATTTTCAGTAAATAGTATCTGATGTTAAAAAGATTTGGTGTTTGGGGGCAGTATGTTGACTTGATTACATAAGCTCCCCAAGAGACCAAAAGATAATTAAGTTCCACTTTTTCCCTGTAATTATGTTAACTTGATCTAGAAAGTTTTTAATGGTGATATATCGGTTTCTAAATCGTATTTATTGATACTTATGGCAAATTTTATTCTACTTTTGCCTTGGATAAGCGATTAAAAAATATGAGATATATATTACCCCTATAGTATATACCCCTATAGTATAAGTAAGCCAGGTCACTCCTCTAATCCAAATTTCTTCAAGCATGTGTGGGATGCTTCTACGATATGAATTGTGTTAAGACTTGATGAATTAGGAACTTTCCATCACTTACAAACAGTTGAAAAGGTGGGGCAAGCAATTTAGCCACTACAATTCATCAAGTAACTCATGTTAAGTATGAGAATACAGTGCTAAGTAAACACTGATGACAGGGGAGATCATATCTCACAGTAGAAGTCCACTCCACGAGTTGAGCGATTTTTAATGTAAATGTATCTGTACAACTGCACACTAATGGTACTCCATTCTTTTGCATATGTCCCGGCTGTACACTTTGCGACTGAGTTATTTAAATTATCATTATATTGCATAAAGATGTCTCTTTGAAGTGAATTTCAAGTGTCTATGCTGCTCCACTGAGAAGTTATTAGGGAAAAACTGAATTATCCTTAATTTATGGACATGAGTGTATATTTTGATCACAAGAAGGTCACAACTACTTTAATCCTGGTGTTAAAATATGCTTTACAAGAACACCAGGTTTTTATCAATATTATATTATTTAATTTTTCAGAACATTACACAAGCATTTCAACAGGGTGGCAACAAAATTCAAGAAAAAAAGTTCCTAGATTTCCAAAAAATTACCTGATTTTAGGGCAAACTTTTTTCAAATTTCCCCAATTTTCTTAGGTTTTCCAGACCCCTGATCAAATACAACATGTATGCTAAAGAGATATGCATTTTTAAAAAAATAAGTTTTGCTGGTAATGAAAAGTTTAAATTATTCCGTAACATTAAACTTCTAATGGCTTAACACTACAAATCTCCATGTGAATAGCGCCAAAAAATGGATGAACATGCCTTAAACAATACAAAATTTCCCTGATTTTCATGAAATTTTAAAAAGTTCCCTGACATAAACTTGATTTTTTCCAGAATCAGAAATCTCCCTGACATTTTCCTGATTTCCAGGTTTTCACGGTTCTGTGGCCACTGTTCAAAGTATTGATTTTTCTTCAAATTTGTTTTATATATCCAAAGCAATTCAAATGTTTTTGGTCAACATGGAAGTAATTTTACCAGAGAATATTCAAAATTAGAAGCAAGTGGTTGATAAAATATAGCTTAATATTCGAGAATACCTTTTCCAAAACATCATAAAAATTCTTATAGACAACTCATTACCAGGTGAAAAACAAATCACTGATTTAAATTAAGGCATTTTCACCCAAAGATAAGAACAATGAAGAAACTTTAACTCAAAATGTTTTCAACAAACTGCCAAACGTTGCCTATTTTGCATGTTGTAGTTTATTGGAAGTAGCGACTTCAGCTTAGTATTCAGTGGTGAACCTAGGTTCCAAAGAAAATATTGTTTATCTTGGTACCATAAACCCTTTCACTTTGTCAAAACAGTTTTTGAACACTTTCTAGTCCATCAATGTTCAATTTTTATTATCCTGATTATGATTTGATTTTCAAAAAAGTCACTGGTTTAATTAGCATTTAAAATGTCTTTTAAATACCCTTTAGAGAAAGCGACCTTTTTTAACTTGGAACCAAGGACACATTTTAATCTTCCCAACTTCAGTTTCCATGGAAACATGATTTGTGAAAAAAAGTTATTCGATTTCAAAATAAAGAGTGAATTACTCCAAATCAATTTTTAAATGGCAAGTATTTCTTGAATATGTAATTGAAAAATCATTTGCATTTTAGTCAAGTCTTGCAAACTATGCCCCTTACCTTAGATTGAGTTCTAGTTGAATTTAGTTTGAATCTAGTTGAATTGAGTTCCCAAAATTTAAACATTGCACACACATTTTGTCCCAAAAAAGTATGAAGGAAATAAAACTAAGCAAGGTAATTTAGAAACATTTTTCAATTAAGTTAAAAATTAAAACTATATACTGCTAATATTACAAAATTCTGTAAAGTCTTATCAAAACATTGAACTATTTAGAATCCCACAAATTATTTAAAAGACGCCAACTCCAAACTGTACATTTCCCCCCCCCCCCAAACTGAATATATAGATATTTTGTATCCTTACTTTAAGGTATGGATGTTGTTTGAATAATTGTTAAGTTTCTTCAATTTTAAAATGTCACACCCCAAAATTTTGAAGATAAAATAATCAATTTGGAAACATTTCAAATGCCACCACACCTGCGAAATTAACTTGCAATTTGGGTCTGATGACACCCAAGAGCTAGCACCCCACCATTGCAAGGGTGAAAACAGTCACAATGCAAAAAAGAGGAAGCTATATGCAACGTTATTTTGAGCTACAAAAATAGCTGAATAAGAATATAATTGTGTACAGAACTTGGGTGAAGCCAAAAAAAAATTATAATGGAGATAGGGAGGGGGGTAGGCAAGTTTAGTCTGGTAAGGTCCACGAAAAATAAAATTATACAAAAAGTGGATATTCTCAGGAGAAGGGGGGGGGGGGGAAGAGAGAGAGAGCAGAAATCCACATCAACGTGTGCTTGCCACAACAATGAGATAATTTCAGATGGGGACTTAGTTTACTTAAAGGATTGTCTATTATATTTAATTTATTTCATCAAAATTTTTCTATCACCTATCCATTTTGTTGATTTTTATAATTATTTTTTTTTTTTTTTTTTTTTGAAGAAACTAAGAATTAGTTTCAAATGCATTTTGTTCCTAAGCATAGCTTTTAGTTATACTTACTTAGTGTGCTAGATATAATGCAAAATATAAGTTAACAGTTGTGATTTGATATTTTTTTAATTGATAATCTAATGGAAAAGTTCAAAAGACTTAAAAATTACCATCGTATGATTTTTGTAAATGATCCTACTATAAACAGTTTTATGATCTTTTGTTATTTAAATTAACAAAATCCAAATTGACTCATCCAAAAATGATTTTTTTTTTTTTCCGTTTCACTTTTTCTTCATCTTTTGAAATAAACTCATGCAAATTGTATAAACTTTTTTTATTTTATTTTTTAAATACAAAATTTTTTAGCAAAGCAGAATTTACCAAAATATATTTTGCCTTTTTTTGTTTAAAAAAAAATCAATTTTATCGGAAAAAAATGCGATTAAAAAAAACTGAATGCTACACCTTTTTGACAGATGTTGATTCCTTTAAAAATTCGGATATTTTACCCAAATGGTGCGTTTTGACGATTTTTACAAAAAAAAATCAATTATTCAAATACTTTTTTCTGGAAAATTGTGAATTTTACCTTTCATGCTAAAGATTGGGAGAAGCTTAAGGTTGGTCACATTTATCAATCACTTGATAACTGATAAATTTGTGTCCAACACTTAAGTATTGAAGGATTTGTACGGATCCTAATTGAGAAGTCACAACTATGTTGTTTTTTTACTGAATAATTACAAAGGAAAAGTTTCGGCAAGTATATTCAAGTTGACCGGTTGTTTTGGAAATTTTCTATACTATTTTAGTGGTACCCAAAGAACAATCCACTCATTATAATAGCTTTATGGTCCGAACTGATATGATAAGAAAAGTTAACTAAACTAATCTTCGACAAAAGTTACCTTGGTAACTAAGAGTGGAAAACGACCTCGAGTCCCTTCACTGAGGGACTACGCTAAATTGGTGGCAAGTCTATGGGATTGAATAACATTAAGTCACCTTATTATTATAACAGATTATAAGCAGTGCTAGAAGTGTGGGTAGACGCGTCCCCCTACTTTTCAAGAAAATACCCATACGTTCCCCACTTCTAAAACTACCGAGATCCATCCCCCCCACTTCTAAAAACACTCAATCCATCTAAAAACTAAGAAAAAAATAACATTAACCAAATGTAGTGACACTGGGAAAAGTTACTTAAATTTCTCAAATATGTTTATAAAAAACCTATTTAAGGTATATAAATACATACACTAATATAAAAAAATGTTTTGAACTGCCTTGTATAAAGATATAAGTATTTTAATTAACAAATACTGTTATGCCTGGTCAACTTTTAACATTGGAGGAACTTTCAAGTTAAATTTCTATTCTTGTTTCATATTAAGACAAGCTATATCTCTTTAAAAAACCATTTTTGAGTTCTCTATAATTTTATTTCATGAAAGTATGCAACATTTAGAAGCACTATTTAAAATAAAATACAAAATTATAAAATTTATCGTTGGGGGAATGCATTTGCTACTAACTTTTAGGCATCCCCCCCCCCCACTTTTTTTTACCCACTTCTACCACTGATTATAAGCCAAGATAACCCAAGCAGGAAATTAATATTTTGTACTTATTTATAAAACCATTACTATTTACGATACTCAAATATTAATTTATTTCTTCAAATTAAAGATATTTTAAAATCCCAAAATAACTTCCTTGAAGATGCCATTCCCTTGTCTATGGGACCCAAATTATTTTCTCCTGAAATTTCTGGTACAATTTCGAGATGTAAATAAGTTAATTTAAAATTGTGTATCGACTTCCTTCAGTGTTTAATGTCCCAATGGATGCCAAAGGAAAAACTATATTTTTCACATGGAATAATGTTACTTACCGTTTTCATACATTCACTGGAATAATTTTTACATAGGCCATAACAAAAACGTCCAAACAGCGATGTCATTCGATGTCTTGTGCATGAAGCAGAAGAAAATCAATCGTTGATGGACGATGACCAAGAACTCTTGGAGGCATTCGTTTTTCAACATTTTACACTTTTATCGCATTTCTACGGGAATTTCGGAGGGAGGATTGCTTTGAACACCTTAAGGGCATTGCCATACATATTTTGATCAAAATCGTAAGAGTTGATTTTCAACAATTGCTGAATAACATGATTTTTTCCCAATTTCAACCTTATGCGTAATTTTGACGAAAATTTAATGGTAGATTCTATGACTAAAAACTCTAAAGCCGTACACCAAATTTGAAAATCGTAGGTCAATTCGTTTGGAAGTTATGCTAACCATGTTCACACTTTGGTTTGATACTTACGTCAGCAATCTGATTTCAAGAAAATAGCCACAATAAATATAACGGAAATCTTGTCTTTTGTCGGGCTACATGACAATGGGCATTGATCCTTTCGGACAATTCCGGCACAAATAACCGTTAACCGGGTTTTCGATTTTGTTATTCAGTTAAAAATCAAATACTAGCATGTTAAGTTTTAGAGCACCTCTCACCTACTCAAAAATAGTCCTGGGTATTCCACGACCTAGTCCAATTAGAGGGCAACTTCAAGAGGCAAGACGAAAACTCGAATGAAAACTTCAAAATAGGTTACAAGACAAGACATTTGTTTTGCATACCTGCCAACATTGGCATTTTCAAATTAGTACAATTTTTACGAAACAAATATTTGCATTCCTATGACTCATGGAAAGTCAAAATAGCGACAATATTTATGAATGTAATATAGAAATAATATAAATTCTATTACAAATGCAAAAAAAAAAAAAAATTAAAAATTGCATAGTATTAAATTGCTCTCAAACATAACAAATTGTTACATTTTAGCACAAAATGGAAATTATAAAATAAAAAACTTGGATTTAAAAATAAATCAAATTTAAACTTTACGATGAAATCTCTGATGAGGTTTAAGATTTAGTCTACATTACACCTAAATAAAACATGCTTTATGACACAAAAACTCTAGTGAAACATACAATGAGTTGGTGGTATTCAAAGTGTTTAATCACACGCACAAATATCAATTATGCAGGCTTTCGAATTCGTATTATTACATTTGATGTTGTCACTGTCCTTTTTAGAATTGATATGAACTTCGACATCAGTAAATCCTCCATGAGAAACAGATGCATAGATAGAGCAGAATGCAAAATTTGTTTCTTTGTTTGAATTTCTGACGATTAGAAGTAAACCGCTTGGTTTGAAGTAAACTCCAAAAAAACTTGATATTTTCTGGAATTTTACACCAGGATTGTTTAACTTGGATATTTTAAAATAAATAATTAAGACTAACAAAGAAGCTGAAAACCGAAAGTGCTTTAATCTCTAAAGTCCGAGAAAACGAAACAGTCGTTCGGTGAGTGCCGCCAAAACAATTGAAAACGGCGGCGTCGCGATTTAGTGCGCAGTGTTGGAGTACGGTCCAAAAGAAGAATAAAAAAAAACTAAAGCACTTTCAGTTTTCTACTTTATTAATCTCTTAAAGTTCGAGACAACGAAACAGTTGCTTGGTTCGCCAAATCCCGTCGGCAACACAGATGAAAACAATGAATTTCCGGCGCCGCGCTTAAGTGCTTTTATTATATACGCGCAACGTTATTGTACTTTCCAAACAGAAGGAAGAACCAAAATCTAAAGCATTTTTGGTTTTCAGATTCTTTGTTAATCTCTTAAGTCTGAGGCAAAGCAATAGTTGTTTGGTTCGCCAGGTCCCGTTGGCAACACAAATGAAAACAGTGCATCCCCGGCGCCGTGTTTAGTGCTATTATTTACGCGCAAGTCCAGTACTATTATTTACGTTTTGGAGTCCAGTCCAAAAGAAAGTAGAATTAAAAAACTAAAGCACTTTCGGTTTTCTGCTTCTTTATTAACCTGTAAAGCCAGAAAAATCGAAGCAGTGGTTTGGTTTGCCATATCTAGTCGGCAACAGAAAAGAAAACAATGCATCCTCGCCAACGCGCTTTAGTGCTGAACATATGCGCAATCTTGGAGTGTGAATAAATATTTTGACGGACGCGGCAGCTTTGAAAAATCGTTTCGGTTTCGTTGGCGACTTGAAAAAATTTATTAAAAAAAAAAAAAACGAAAAGTACCGTGAAATCCGTACGATTTTTTTAGCTGTTCGTACACCCGTACAAAATAGTAAAAATCCGTACATTGTACGGATGATTCGTACAAGTTGGCAGGTATGGTTTTGTCTCATTCCTGACAAGGTCTTTGATTTGGCATATCCTCTTCTCAACAAGCTTCTCACTATATCATAAAAGTGTAGGAACCAAGTTTTTTCTGCCTACAAAATTTTAAAATTACTTGGACAGAACAATTTTAACGTTCATTTCCAAAAAATTATTATTGTATTTCAAAACAACGAGTAAGAATATTTTATTCATTAATCCTTCTAAAAGTCGAAATTTTAACTGGATAAGGACTAGCATAAATTTTCCCACTCTACCATTTCGAAATAATCGCCGGTTGCAATAAATGCATAGCTCAAAAATTTTAATCAATACTCTTAAAAGAAACGATAATTTAATTGGCTTTTCCACACCTACCTCTAGCGCATGCTCCATGGGTATCTTAATACTGAATTGCGTCAGATCCAATAGAAATGTAGCGTTTTCCATTGTTAACAAAAAGACAATTCGATCAAGATTTCTTAACAAAAAATATAGGTTACCATCAAATCTGCAGCTATTAATCGCACTATACAAACGGGAGCAATTCGCTAACAACGTAGACACGATTGGATTTGCTGACTCACTTGCTCATTCGGCATTTGCGCAGGGATCGATTTACAAGATGAGGAGACTGAAAAGAACTTCAAAAAGCTTAAAAAAAATCTTTCATGAATCAGAGTTCGAAATTCCCCCAAGTAATCATTAGGGGATAGAAATCGCGTCACGCGACATTTATTTAGTAACACATACAGGGTCTTCCAAAAGGGAATTTGCCACCCCCTTAAGCCTACCAATTTGACCTCAAAAGTCGTACCTACGACCTTCTGGTCACTATGGCTCTAATGTTTGATATTCTAAATTAAGCTTTTATTTCTCTAGCAAATTAATAAATCGAGTGGCTTGAACTTTAGTTCATCGTCGAAGATCAGTCGCGACTTTTCAATTCCTTAATGAATATTACTAATTGATCATGATAATTCCTTTATTATCACGCATTCTCCATTTATCGCAAATGGTGCCATCTGTCAATTAATAGCGTGATCAATAACCAAAATAATGGGCGTTAACATTTTTCAAACAGTTTGGAAAAGCCAATATTTGCGATCAAGGAAACATATGATCTGGTTTCTCCTATAGATTCCTTTAATGGTACTTTTTTCACTTTTCTATAAAAAAAAATTTTAAGAATAAAGTTTGATGTTGCACTAAAACTCTCAAGAGCCCTCCAAATCGACCATTTTCACTGGAATGTATAAAACACTAGTTTCTTTATTACAGTAAAAAATTTCTATTTGGATTGCCTAAATCGGCATCTATGGTTTCAAATTATTGGCATCTCAAACAAGAACCAACTAGTTTTCCTTAGTCAATAACAAAAATATTACTTCAGATTATCTTTCTGTTAACTTTCATTCTACCAAGTTCAACACACGTGAAGTACAAAAACCAATGGTATCACAAATAGTGAACAGCAACCTTCATTTCTTTGTTAATTTGTCAGGCAAGTAAAATGTATTATCTTGTTTCTTTTACTATCCAATAAAATTTAGCATAGCAGAAAATACTTTTACAGTTTTCAAAATAAATTTTATATTTAATAGCAACAGTTAAATTTCTTTTTATTTTAACTACCAATATTTAATGCACCTAAATGACTACTTGGATGAACTTTAACAACTTGTAAAATACAAGTGTATGATTACTAGTTAAAGGAGGGCCGAAATATTTTTGGTACATTGTTGAATTCTTTTAGATAAGATTCTTTATATTGCAGAGAATTCAGTATATGTAGTCAGTTCTCTCAAAAGGCTTCACTTTATTTAACTACAGTTTATCAAACTGGTAAAAATTCCACAAGTACCTCACACGCCTAAAATTTGCTTAAAAAAAGATTTAACAAGATCTATTAATTTAAGCAACTAATTTTTACTAGTGTCAAAAGACTCATTGAAAAATATTTAGCCAATTGCTGAAACCTTGACCATTAAAATTCCATTTCATAGAAATTCATTCCATTTAACTTGCAGGCTATTAAAAAAAATTACCAGAAATCATTAAGTTCATTTTCTATAAATGTAATTTATTAAGGACTTTTAGGATGATTAATAAAAGACTTAAATACTTCAATATTTAAACCTTAATGAATAAGGCAAGAATTAAGATAAAACTAAAAAATACTTTTCAGGTTTGGGATAAGCTTTAAAGATGAAATAAATTTACAAGAACATTTAAGAATTCAACAGCTTTCCTTTTGCATAAATTTGAAAGTTATTACACTAAACTTTTTAAGTAACTAGTCTTCATCAATTGAAAAATTTTAATTGTCACAAAAAATTTACCTTCACACTTCCAATGCAGTACTTGCTTAAATCTTCAACAAAAAGGTATGAATAGCCTTAATGTTTGAGGGTCAATTTAAAATTTTCAAAGGATTACAATTAGCAATTTGTAGTAATATGTTTTACTTTTTCCTAACACAAGCAATTGAAAAATAGTACACCTTATTGAAGAAACGTGCAGAGGTTTAAGTTTTTTTTATTGTGAGTACAAATCAGTCGAACAGAATGAGGTATGAATGTTATAATACAATGAAAAGAATTGTTAATGAACAAACAGTACTATAAGTGCATTCACGGATGATGAAAAATTCTGGAAAACCGACTGCAATATTATTTCAGCACAATTGAAGGAAATTCTGTGGAATGTAGCAGCTATACTCAGATTTACCAGCTTTCGTTTCTGATGGAATAAAAAGTCTTTGTTATGTGAAAAAATCTTGTTATACAGCCAGATATTAATAAGGTATATAATTGTACGAAACAGAAGAGAATAATTAATGATTTTTAACGTAACATTTCAGCATACTCAGTGTATTTAGTAAATAAGGGAAACGATGAAATGATTCACGTTAACATGCAAGAAGATAATACACAAACACGGACACTATTCCAACTAAGATACGGTATAAAAAAGATAAATTCTAATTGTTAGTTCAAGGTGCACTATCAAGCAGCAATCTTAGAATTTATAAAACAAATAATATTAACTGAAGCATTCAAGTAAAAACTCAAATAACTTGGTATATCATATATTAATTGGTAGTAAATCAACTTGAAAGATTCAGAGTGATGCTAGGCAAAAATACCTGTGGTTTTAGAATGGCTATATATTAACAATTATTTGAAGTCATAGCTTTATTAACTAGAACATTTTAACAGACTGAGGAGTTATTTTACACAAATGATTATGTACAGAGAGCACATTTTTTTTTTTTTTTTTTTAAATTTAAGTAGGAATTTTAGGAATAATTCCTCAAAATTTTAAGGGCAGTTTTTAAATATTTAGGGATATTTCTATTAAAATTGACACTCCAAACATACATTCTTTTCAAAGCATATTCCAAAACAGTACAAAATACTGCCAATTTTCAAAAATTAAATAATAACTAAAATAATATAAAAATTATCTATTGGAAGATTATCTGGGTATTTACTTGAATTTCGAAGGAAAAACTGAAATTTCGAATTTTTTAAATTTCTTTTTGGAATTATCGAAAAATTTCAGAACAATTTTAGGGCGGGACAAAATTTAAATGAATATTAGGGTGAATGCGACCCGTGTTTACGTCTGACAATAAAGACAAGATATAGGGCTGTTCTGAAGTGGTTAACCATAGATACTAAAAAGTTGGTTACTTGCTCAATTCTTTGGATCCAAGCTATAGTTGCAGATAATTTGTGAGGTAGATCTTTTCGTGTAACGGTATTATTTAGGGCAACTAACTTTTACAGTAACATTAACCAGTGCAAATAGTTTTATATTAAACTTAAATATATATATATATATATATTGATAAAAAGAAAATGAATGCTTATAAGTTTATAATTTAATTAATATTTTACTTTTCTGACCACAGATATTATTAGAGTTTTAACAAATCCTATGGGTTTGACCATGCTATTTCTTTGTGTCACTAAATTAACAAATAGCAATTATCATTCAAAACACACCTAAAATGTAAATGAACAGATTGGAATATTTTCAATAGGGGTATTTTTACATAAAATGTTGCATGGTTTCAGAATCCTAATCTCTTGAAAATATTTTTTAGATACTTGAAAATGTCAAGACATTTGATTTGAGCAGAAAAAATAAAATATTCTAGTTATAATTTCAACCACACAATTTGTAAATTTAGAAACAAAATAAAGCTCAGGATTTTGCTGAAACTGCCATAATTCATCCTCTTCCACCTAAAGTTTATTATCTTATTGTGCTTTTAATTTTATGCAATAATTCCCCCAAATATTTCAAAAAGGTTCAATCTCGTCTCTCGATTCAATGACTCCGGTAATGGATTAATCTGCAGCAAACCGGGACATACTAAAACCGATTCGCATCTCTTAGGCGTATTCTGTAGGCCCAGGTTAGCTATTGTGGCTAGCATAGACGAAGCCTATGCTAGCCCAAATATAACCAACAATTCAAACAAATCGAGTTTGCATCGGATAACAAGGCATGTTGGTCCCAAATATATTGAAGATATTTTTTATTCTTGATCTCACTTGCAACATTCATATCGACATAATAGGAATTCCCTTTTTAATACCAGTTGATCTTTCATTAAAAGTATTAAAACATGCAATTAGATCATGAAAATTAATTAAAATGTTATCAATTAAAAATTACCAAGATTTAATTTGGACACATGCAGGTGATAACACAAAAACAAATCAGATGCTGTTCAGCTCTAGCCAATTGGCTTCCGTAGGCATTGGCTATATATTTTTTTTCAAACCCTGCAATTTCTTTAAGTTATAAAAATGACAAAACCTAATTGGATACAGTTAAACACCTACTAAATTACACCTTGTTAGTATGTACAACTGTTGCCTTCTTACAACCAAATAGCTAGAGCCAGACATCAAATTAGTGCACTAAACGTGCTTCACAAATGAAGGTGTGAAGTGTTATTTTCATAAATTTTCAACTACCTGTGCATATAAGGTCAGTTCAACCTACCATTAAGTCATCAACTCTAAACAAAGTGGCAAGACAAAAATATACAAGATAAAGGTTGAAACCAGCACTTGACCCATACTGGCAAACACTTCGCACCTTCATGCAAATATCTTTCAAGTATAAAACATTAGCCAAACAACTTACCTTCCCATGGGCGACCTGCTTCGGTACCCACCCGAACTGTACCCATCACCACCATATCTTGGTCCACCACCACCACCTCGTCCACCACGGGAGTATCCACCACCACCCCCTCCTCCTCTCCTGAATCCACCATCATATCCTCCACCTCCCCGGCTGCCTCGGAATCCACCATCCCGTCCACCACGGAATCCTCCTCTTCCGCCTCCACCTCCCCGACGACCACCACTTCGAGATACATCAACCCTGATCTCGGCACCATTAATGGTGGCTCCATTCATCTCTTTTATTGCCTCATTGGCATCATCATCGTTTTCAAAGTCAATGAAGGCAAATCCAGGGGGGTTACGGGCAACCCAGACCTTTGTAAGGGCTCCAAACTTGCTGAATTCCCTCTCAAGATCCTCCTTTTGGGTATCTTCACCCAAACCACCAACAAAAATTGACATAGGTGCCATTATCTTTCCTAAATTAAAGAAATCATAACTATTAAATTCCACAGAATCCAGCTAACATACAATCCAATACTTCTAAACCTATCTTTCAAGCTACATGTATATTGAATTAAAAAGTGACAAATTGCCACGCAAGTTCTTGTCATGTTGAAACATCTGAATAAATAGTATATTTTCCAGAAGAAATACCCCCGGGAAGTTAAGAACTTCCCTGCATTTTGTAATAGAGAAACTCTTGCTTTGGTTTTCAATTTAACAGGGTTCCCACTCAAATCACAGAATGAAAATCACCGACTTTTCAATGACTTTTAAGGACCTAAATAATGTTTTTAAGGACCTTTGAAAATGGGTTTTCAGGCATCATGTCTATATATAAATTTTTAATAAAATATATTATACCAGAAAATTTGCAAGTTGGTGCATGCGTTATAAAATATGTCACAGAATTCGGATACAGTGAGGATAAGTGGTGGTCAAGAGGGAATAGCAAGTCTGAGTAGTATTTTTATAAAATTTGCGGTTGGCAGAACAGCAGCAAAAATTAAGGATTTTTAAAGACCTTTAAGCATTTTCAAGGACTTTTAAGCACCTCTAATTTCCAAGTACTTTCAAGGCCTTGAAAACAAGTTCAAAAATATTAAGCACTTTTAATGACCGTGGGAACCCTGTTTAATAAAATGTCACAATCTATGCAGTTTACTAATTTTGAAAAAGTTTTCAGTACATGGTTAAATATTTTTAGCTACTTCTCAAATCAGAAGTAAAATAACCTTATCACAGTTAAAATATCTTGTGTATAATTAATTGTCCGGTCTATTCCTAGTTGACGTTAAAATATCGCCAAGCCGATTTGGCGCTGTTTTGTAGGCGACACAGTTCTAAATTTGGCAGAATGTCGCCAATTCGGAATTCCAATATGAAAAAGTGAGAAATGAACCAGCTCCATGATTTGTGGTATAGAAAGGTTGAAACTAAAGCACGTCAATAAAAAAAAATGGGGTTGCCAAATTTAGAACTTTATCGCCTACAAAACAGCGCCAAATCGGCTTGGCGATATTTTAACGTCAACTAGGAATAGACCCTTCTGGTATTTAGAAAATGACAATTTAGGCATTCGGGATTGGTTGGTTGTTTTCAGATTATCTGGCGCCGTCAGCAACACGAGGGCTATAATGCGCCGAAACATTCGTCATTAGACAAGCCAACATACATTTACAAACACCCATGCCAACACGGGATAGGCATTCAGGGACCTACTTATTTGCAGTCACGGGCAATAGTAAATTTGGTTAGTTTGTACGCTCAACAGCCTTCTTTTATGCACAATAACAGCTAATCAGGCTGAGATCAACAGCTTTCCATTGATTTCATAACACAAGGAACACTTATGCTTAACCCAGCACCTTTGACATGCAGGGCCAAAGAGATCAACACACAGCTATCAGGTAGACCTGTCAAATCAGGTTGGTTGGTTTGTACACTCAAAGGCCTATATTTATGCACAATGACAGCTAATCAGACCGCGATATACAGTTTAACAATTGCTGGCAAGTTTCCTATGTAACAAAAGCTTGCAGGCTATGATTGGTTAAGTTTGGTGATAATCGGTTTATCATTTAGATTAATCACCAAAGGCCAAACATTTAAGATTGATGCTATGCTATGTTATACTTAAAAATTGCAGCAGTAAAATTCGAAAAATAGTATAACTAGATGAAGATTAGAGCTAAATACTTGGACATAAACCATATTCAATAGCTGTAGGTGCTTTATAAGCAAAATGCTTGACATCGTTCATAAATGCTAATATTTGATTTAGCTGTTTTGTTAACATGCACTATCTTTAATATTCGAAGAATAATTCTCCTAGACGCACACACAAGTAGAGTATTCGTCGATATTTGATATAAAATAGTTTTATATTTACCGTTCTTAATGATTTTATGGCAAAATATTATGTCATTATTTTAAATGAAATATCAAGAGCGATGGAACATAACTATCAACTATTGTAATGTTTCAATTAGGTACATCAAGCCTAACAACCACGAGGGTAGACCAACACTTGCATTCCACAAGAAAAATAATTAATCGCACAAAAGAAATTTGAAAACCAACAAATAACTGCAAAGGAAAAAATTAATCAGTTTGTTTAAGGAGCCAACTCTTTATTAAATCAATAATCCGATTATTAGCTAACTCACAATTATGGTTTAATTCAGCGGCTAAAATGAAATTTTCTTTTTCAAAATACATAGATTTAACCTCAGAATAAATAACTGCCGATACAAATTTAAATAGATTTCGCTACAAATGAATTTGTCTACTCGATATGAAGGGAGCATGTTCAAAAAAAAAAATGCCAGTGAAAATGGCGACATGAAGGAACTCAATATTTAATCTTTTCAAATTATCTACAAATCGAAAATATAAATTATACTACAAATAACACATAATTATGACTAAATAAAGTACGCAAAACTACGTAGAAATCATACTTACAATAAGTTCAGAAAGAAATCTGAAGAGCTACTACAGACAGAAGTTCAAGATCGTGGGAAAAGTAGCGAAATGGCAAAACCCGGCAAAAATTTCTTGAGAATATGTAACCGTGAATACTTATTGCCAGGTTTATGAGTCAACATCAAAGCTATGATAAAATTAAGGTATGGTTTGCAGCAACCATATAAAAGATGAGGTCATAAAAGAATGAATAACCAACAATCTGATGAACCAGTGCGTGATTGTTTTAAATTCAATTTTATTTTTAAAAATGCTTTGTCATCGTTGATTCATTTTGGTTGATTTTGAGAATGACAAAAATTAGATTATGCATGACATGTCTCGGCGAAAGCGACCCTGCTGGTTTGTTAGGGAGTTTTATGCAATGCAACAATGAGGAACTTTCACGTTTTTTGGTTTTATTTTTAAATAAAAGTAAAGAAAAAAATCATGAAAAACAATACCATTCTTTCAAAAATTTGAGCTCGGATAGATAGTTAAAAAAATATTTAGTTTTTCACTTTGCAATTTGGCGGGAAGAAGCCACTTTTGCGTGAAACGTCAATGCGCAGATAATGAACCAGTCTAAAACCTGTTTTAGACGAGGAATGTTTGGTTGGTTGTTTTCAGATTATCTGGCGCCGTCAGCAACACGAGGGCTATAATACTCCGAAACATTCGTCATTAGACAAGCCAACATACATTTACAAACACCCTTGCCTAACACGGGATTCGAACCCGCAACCTCGCGGTCTAGAAGCTAACACGCTAACCACTATACCGTTTGGTCGGCCTTAGACGAGGAATGAGTGTGGTTTCTCCTTCGTTTTGCGACTTTATCTCTGTGGAACCACGTCACGGTTTTTTCATGCATTTTTGGTCACGTGACTTTTTCTGTGATTTCGGCTAATTTCAAACTCGATTTTTGATTAATTGAAAGCATAAAGATAAAAAATAATTGCACTGCTCAAATATATTCGTTGGATAACACGAGAAAATACAAAAAATATTAATTTTCCTCACTTGTGCAAGTTCCTCATTATAAAAATTTCACCAGGAAGAGCGGCAAACTTGTTAAAGTGTTTTACAGCGTATAATTTGAAATAATTGTAAGAATTAGAAAGCTGGTTATTTCGAATACGTTTTTTTTTTTTTTTTTCAATAAAAATGTTGGTGAAGACATAAACTGCAACCTTGAAAATTTCTTTAATTTTTTGGGTGGGAAACAATCTAATAATTTTAAAATATTTTCTACTTCTTTTCCATATGGTAACTCCAATAAATTCTTCTATAAATATTTCTAGATTTTTCTTTAACTCGGATCTAGGAATTTCTGGAAATTTATGTACAGAAACAATACAAAAAAAAAAAAAAAAAAAAAAAAAAATAGCACCGACATTGCTTCGAAGACAATTTTCAAAATTTAAACAAAAACGATTTAGAACAACGACAATTTCTAATATTTCGAAATTTTCAAAATACGATTTTATGAAAGTTACTAGCTCAAGTAGTAAATGATATCATGAATGTCACCTCCTAAAATCAAGGATTATTTTTTTCCAAAAGGTGCTAATTTTTTCAAGCCATTAATATAGGTTAAAAAAAATTAAAAAGAGTGGGAGAAGATTTCCGTACTTTTTTTTTTTTTTTTTTTTTTTTTTTAATATCTACCTACTGAATATATTGAACTTACCTCCATACAACGCCATAACTTATTCTCAAACTCTTTAATAGTTATGCAATAGAATTATTTATATAAAATTAGTTCCAGAAACATTTTATTGAAAATAAAACCAGTAACTAGAAATTCATCACATTATGAAATAATTTATTTCAGTATCATACATTATTTTAAAAGATATACTTTTATGATATTACACTCAAAGAAAGCAAATTTTAGTAGTTATGGATAGTAAGTAAGGAAAAAAGAGCCTATACCAGTAATCTCCTCTTTACAAAATTACTTATTTCAATATCATAAAATAAATTAAAATATATTTTATGAAATTGAACAAAAATGTGACAGCACAATTTAATATTGCTAAGGAATTTTCCAATATTTATTTTCGAATTTGAATTTTGTGTACAATGCACAAGAAAGAAATAAGCAAAAAATTCAAATATAAAAAAGCATTTAAAAACTCATTTACTTGAGATTTAATTATATTGGAAAAACACATTTTTACTGATTTTTAGAGAAAGGCAAAATCATATGGCAAAATGATACCTATGCTCTCACTGTGTGTGCTTTGTCGCACTTTTCTGCCTCCCTGCACAAAAACTCTTGGATTTAAAAATATTAAATTTTGCACTTATAGTATAGATGTTTGACAAAACTGCTAATAAGAAAAATTTAGAGATACAAACTTTAGTTTTTGAGTTATTTTATGTCAAAGTAAAAGATTATTATGATTTTTTTTTTTTTTTTTTTTTTTTTTTTCAATACACAATATATAAAAATGTGAAAAAATTTATAAATTTTGAAAATTCAGTTTTAACTTCCACGATTGATGTTTGTTTTTTTATAAAAAGAGGGGGGAAAAGATAATTTCTGTAGGATCTCACTTGGATCCTTTTTCAGGTTCAAATTATGGAAGGTAACAAACGCCAGCACACTTAAGAAACGAGAGCAAAATCCTTCACGTCTTTCTTTAATTACAAAAAGTTTAGAACTAGAACAAGAACATATATAAAATAACCGTTTTTACATTCTAAAAAAAGATTATCGTCTGCACTTTTTCAGTTCGTAACAGAATTCAGAACAAGCCGAATAGTACAAAAGTCAATTCTTATAAGCAACTCCATGATGACGTAACATACTCCCACCTTTTTTGAGTATTTATTTACTCAAAAAACAAAGTCACATTGAGCAAGTCCAGTCTCTTCGGGGGTTTCACCTTTCTCCCATATCTTGAAATCCCGTGGATATCGTCAGCCGAAGCATCAGGAATTGACTCGGCATTCACAGGACCTTGAACTGGATCATCAGTAACGTCTGGTACATCAGAAGGGGTAGTGACCGCCACAGGAATATCTTCAGACTGTACCTCTAAGGGAAATACTCGTTGGATAGGACGAATTATTATTGAGTTACCACATTTGAGTCGTAAAGAACGAATTTTCCCATCTCTACCTGGGATCAATTCCAATACCTTGGCTAGAGGCCAATATAAACGCTTCTTGTTAGGATTCTCAATGAGCACAACTTCTCCAACAGTAAAGAAACGAGATGATGGTTTTTGACTTTTTTCTACTAACAAACCTAAATACTCTTTTCGGAACCTGCTCCTTAAATCCTTAAGAAGTTTAGACCGAAACTTCACTCGTTTTTGAAACTTGGCAAAATCACTTAAATCTAAGTCAGTGACATCAAGAGAAGAATTACTCATCAAAAACATTGCTGGCGTAATTGCCACAAGATCCTCGGAATCCTCTGAAATGTAAGTTAATGGGCGAGAGTTTATGATAGACTCACAGTCACATAAAACAGTTAGAAGCTCTTCATACGACAAAATCGCGTTTCCTAAAGTACGCTTTAAGAGATCTTTAACCACTCTTATAAGTCTCTCCCACCATCCCCCCACCATGCAGCGGTGGGTGGGATGAACTTCCACTTTATTTGTTGAATTTCTGTCTCCCGCTCTATACTCTCCCAATCAAGATTTTTGAATTCAGCTACAGCACCCCTAAAGTTAGTACCATTGTCTGAATACACTATCTTAGGTCTTCCTCTGCGTGCGATAAAGCGTCGAAATGAAAGCAGAAAGTTCTCTGTTGACAACGAAGTTATGAGCTCCAAGTGCACTGCTCTGAAGACTGCACAGGTATAGAGAACAATCCAGACTTTTTCACCATTCTGGAGGAAGAGAGGGCCGGCCAGATCAACACCTAACACCTCAAAAACATTAGTATCCCTAACTCGGTCAGGAGGCAGAGCTACTGGTTCAGTAACAGCTGGTTTTGCACTGTACCTTCGACACCTCACACACTTCCTAACGATATTTCGGACAGTTTTTCTAGCTTTTAGAATCCAATATTTCTCTCTGATAATTGAGAGAAGTATTTGAGTACCAGCATGACAATTTGTATGGTGTAAGTATTGGATCAACCTCACAGTCAAGGTACAGTTTTCTGGAAGGAGGATAGGTGACAAAAAACAATGGTCATCTTTACGCTCAGTTATTCTGGTCTTAACACGCAGCAATCCCTCATCATCCTTAAATACGTTAATTATTGGTACACAATTTGGATCAGGGAAGAATTTTGATTGTTCCGAGCGAATAAGAACCTTTTCGGCTCTTTCAATTTCAGTACACGAGAGTTTTCCCGTCGCTCTATTTTCAGGAGTTTTACGACAGTTATCAAGAAATCTCTTGATCCATGCAGTCAACCTGATAATAGAGTGGTAATTCGAAAACTTATTTGAATACCATTCCTCATTGTTTACATTAATGTGACACAATTTAACTTTCCTCCTTTCAGAATCGACCTCTTTCACTGCACAATTGATCTCAGTTGTAGGCCAATTTTTAGAATCCTCAATTAGCCATGCTGGGCCTTCACACCATTTTGAATCCAACAGATATCTGGGTGAACAGCCACGAGAAATAACATCTGCTGGATTCAAGTGACCTGGAACGTGTCTCCAGTTTTCAGAAGGAGTAATTTCTCCTATTTCTCTTACTCTATTTGCCACAAAAATTGACCATTCCCCATAATGTTTTATCCAGTATAAAGCTACCATAGAATCCGTCCAAAAGGTAGTGGTCAAATCAGGCAGGTCCAATGCCTTCTGAATGGATTTGGCCAACCTGGCACCCACGCAACAAGCCAAGAGTTCTAACCTAGGTATTGATACAGTTTTGGATGGAGCAACCCTAGCCTTTGCTCTAATTAGATGTAATTTAATTCCGAAAGGTGTTTTTGATCTTAAGAAAACGCAAGCCGCGAAAGCAGTTTTGGAAGCATCTACGAAAACGTGCATGTCTGATGAGGAATTAGCCTCACAATATCTGGGGATTTCTAAGCCCTCTAACAAGGAAATATCAGTGAACCATTTATTAAATTTGTTATATAAATCTGGAGGTAAGGGATCATCCCATGATAATTTTAGTTTCCATGTTTCTTGCAACCAAACTTTAGGCTGCAATGTAGCTGCTGTTAATATGCCAATAGGATCAAAGATTCTCTGAATGGCAGATAACATCGACCGTTTAGTCAATTGTTCAGTTTTTCCTAACTGTTCCTTATCGATGAAACACCTAAGAGTATCCCTGTCTAAATTCCATACAACTCCTAATACATTTGTATCACCTTCAGATTTAGTTACGCCCTGCCCTTTAACATTGCTTTCCCATGCTCTGAGGTTAAAACACCCCATTTTCATAATTTCCTCAGACTTGGAAATAAATGGATGTATTTCCTGGGCGTGGAATACACCGGTAACACAATTGTCTACGTAGAAGGAATGACGCAGTTTATTAACCAAATCTCGATATTGTGGGGGACTATGCTCTAACAAATGCTTTATTGAGGCTGCTAATAGAAATGGGCTTGAGCAGACACCGAACACCACGCGACAATGACGATAAATTATTTCTTCACTTTCATGGGGATAGAAAAACCTTAAAAAGTCCTTATGTTTGGGGGTTATACTTAATTGCAGAAAAGCTTTCTCAATATCTCCTGATATGCCAATAGGGTACACACGAAATCTATCTAAGATATCCGGTATCAGTTCAATTAAATTTGGACCTCTATGAAGGCAATCATTAAGCGAAGGTTTACTTCTTTCCCTGGCAGATGCATCAAATACGGGGCGGATCTTAGTAGTTTTAGAAGGTGTATACACTGGTCTATGGGGCATATAATAACCATCATTTTTAATTTCATTATCTGGGACCTTTTCAATGATTTTTAACCTCTCCCATTCTTTAAATACAGCAACATAGGATTCAAGACAGTCCTTATCAATTATACCTTGACACATTCGTTTGTGTCTTTTCAATGTTAAACTTTTATTACTTGGTAATTTGCTTTCAGTTTTAAATGGCAAGGACAATTCATATCTACCATCTGGAAGCACATTTAAATTATTCTCAAATTGCTCAATTGCTTTTGCATAACGCATGTTTCCTTTTAAATTCTCCACTGGATCTCGAATACCTATTGTTTCCAGATCCCACAATTCTTTGATATTAAAAGTGGACAATTGTGTGGATAACATACTTACCACTGGTTTTGACAATTGTCTTTCACTTATAGCAGGCACTGACATTCCAACATGTTCCCTAAAATTTTCTTTAATTTTACCCATTAAAGTATATCCTAACTTGGTTTCAACAGCCGTTAAACCACATTCGAGTGTAATGCTCATACCCGTTAAGATTAACCCAATAGAATCGGCTCCCATTAGTAAATCGATTTCATAATGTGACGAATAAATATCAGGTACATCAATATATTTTTCTTTTAGTTCTGATAGTACCAATATATTCCTAACCTTAGGTAGACACCCACAAATTTTATTCTCTGAAAGAACTGGAATTTTACAAGAAAAGTCACCCTTTAAACTACTTATTTCAACATTATAGAGGGAATGTTGCTTGGGACCCGTCTGCTTCCCCCCAAACAAACCGTGTAACATGATTTGTTTTGCTACAGGTGTCAAGTTCAATTTTTCGATTGCCCGTTGAGTAATGTAGGAATTTTCACTACCGCTGTCCAGAAGGCAGCGCAAAACCAGCTCTTTATTTTTATGACTAATTTTAATCATAATTGTTTGTAAATATATATTGGATACTTCTGACTGATTAGAAAGCGTATTGCCTATAACTGTGATACTAGGATCAGATTCTACTTTAATGTCTTCAACTTTAATGTCCTCTTTTTTGGGACACATTAAACTTTGATGGGATTTGTCATCGCAAAAACCGCATTTAATGAATTTATTTCGACAAAATCGTGCCGAATGGTTTAATTTAAAACATTTAAAACAAGCTTTATTTTTTATAAGAATACTCTTCTTATCCTTTAAAGACATTTTCTGCGCCAAAAAACAGTCAGAACTAAAGTGATTTTGTTTTGAACAAAATATACATTTAAATTTGGCTGGCCCCTCTTCCTTACCTGCATTAATCAAGACTGCATTTGTGGGCAAAGATGGCTCCTCATCCCTGCGGTTTGGTAAATTCTTCTGTGGCACTCCAAGTCCCGAGCGAGCAAGTATGATCATCTCCTCACTTTGCACCTCCGAGCGAAGGAAGGACATTAATCTTTCCAAAGAACGCACGCTTGCGTCAGCTGTTCCACTGGATGCCTCATCAATGGATCGACTCCTTTCCCAGGCACGCAGCACCTGTTCCGGAAGGCAGGACTCCACCAGGGGTTCCAGAAAATCGGCAAACTTTTCTTTCGTGCGCCCCAAACTTTCCAAAGCAAGTAGCTTACTCTCAAGTAAGTCATACAGTTCAGATAGGTCGACTTTTCCTTTGCCGGATGCGTTTTTCATAACCAGGCTTAGAAGGTCCCGTACATAAATTTGAACGAGTAATTCATCACGACCGAATCTATCCTTCAGTTGAACGATAACTTTTGAATAGTTTTCTCTCGTGGGCGGGTAGCTTTCTACCAGCCTCGCCGCTTTAGATTTTGGCACTACACTTTGTAACAAATACTGGAATTTATCTTCATCCGGAATATTGTCATCGCTATGAATTTTGCTAAATTGCGACCAAAAGGCTAGAAAATCCTTCGGCTCACCTGTAAATCTTTTCAACTCCAAACGGGGTAACTTAAATTTACGTTTTTCTTCCATCGCGTTAGCACTTTTCGATGCGTCAATATTCATGTTAATTTTTAATTCCAGCTGTGTCGAGACCGCACAAAATCTGTCCCTGTAGGTTTCCGCTTTTGCAAAATCTTCATCGTAATTCGTCGCCAAATCTTCATCATCCAAGAGAGCTTGTGCAATGTTCTCCTGTACGGCTTCCAGGCGAGAAAATTTATCCAATAATTGTTTTTGCAAAAGACATAGTTGGTTTACCGTAGTTCCATCATTTCGTAAAACCTCTTCAACATTATTGGCACACACCGTGAATGATTGTCTCAAAGCTTTGCGTTTCGTGTTTTCTCCTTCCATAGTCAATCTTTAAATCGTTTTAAAGTCAAAAGTCGCGGACGCCACAAAAATATGTGTAGGATCTCACTTGGATCCTTTTTCAGGTTCAAATTATGGAAGGTAACAAACGCCAGCACACTTAAGAAACGAGAGCAAAATCCTTCACGTCTTTCTTTAATTACAAAAAGTTTAGAACTAGAACAAGAACATATATAAAATAACCGTTTTTACATTCTAAAAAAAGATTATCGTCTGCACTTTTTCAGTTCGTAACAGAATTCAGAACAAGCCGAATAGTACAAAAGTCAATTCTTATAAGCAACTCCATGATGACGTAACAATTTCTTTTCTTTTTTCTTTTTATTAATCATACCACGACATATGCCAGAGTATCAGGATTCAATTAAAAATATCCGAATTCATAATGTTGAAATGGTGACACTGATGTATCTAATTTAAGTTAGTTGAAAATTAAGTTAGCTAATTAAGTTAGTTTTTATTTCGCCTTCTTCTCAAGTGAAAAAAAGAAAAATAATGTACAACCATCAGTTGTAGTATTTTAAATACCACGATTGTACACTTGGCTAAATCACTGGCAACTCATGAGAACTTGCAACAGTAGATCATAAAATTCCAAGATATTTTTAAAGGTATGCTTTGAATGGTCCTAATTCCTCACAGTGTCGGACCGTGGTTAAAAGTGTTAGAGCAGCCGGAACACCCTTTCCTACTTCCGTGCCCCCCCCCCCCCCTTCTTCTAGAAGGTCTCTCTACATTCCCACAATCATTCCCGAATGGAAATTCTATAATCTTAATTAATCAAACTCAAAGTTTTTCTTCCAATATTTACAAAACGATATGCGAAAGAAAATAATAATAATAATTACTAAAGAAAAAAAAAACTTATTTTGATTTACTTATATCCAGGCTCCATGTTTCAAAATGGTTCAATTATAAGTTTTAGCATTAACTTAGGAAGTAACAAGAAAACATGTGTAAATTTATCACGAAAACTATTTCTGTTTGACAATCGGGACTAAATATGACAATTGGGACTAATTTTCAAAAACAAAATTGCATAAAAAATTTGGTAATTCTGCATCGATTCTAATCAAATGACGAAATCGATCCTTAAACAGGCATTAATCACGGATATAGCGGCTATCACATTAACGGAAGCTTAGGCGAATGGCTACAAAACGTTGCTGCAGATCTCGGTAATAGCTGGTATTACATCAGCGTAAACCTCGGCGAAAATAATCATCACTCTAACGAAAGTATAAGCAAATAGCGCCTACAATACCGGTAAAAATTTAGGTATCAGCAAAAATGACCATTACAACAACGTACATGTCGGGGATAGCATCCACTATATCAGCACAAATCTCGGCAATATCGATATTTTCTTCGCAATTTTGATGCACATTTGGTGAACTTTTCAGTAATATCGGATGTTAGCACAGTGTGGCATTCGGCGAAAATGACTATCACACCAACACAAAGTTAGAACCAAACATATTGGAGCTGTTATCAACAATAGCGATATTGTATCTGCGTAACACTCGGTGAAAATTACCATCACAACAACGTAAATTTCGATGATAGCGCACGCATAACGGCATAATGCATCACGGTAATGGAATTTTTTTCGGTAATATCGGTGCAAATCTCAGATTTTACAACAACGTAGCACTAGATAAAAATGACCACAACACAAACGTAAATATCAGCGCTAGCACCGAATATACAGGAACAATTCTCTCAGCAATAGCGCTATTATATCCGAAAACATTTCGCGAAAATGACCATCACAACAACCTAAATTCCAGCAATAATGCCCGTCATAGCTACGCAAATCTCGGCATTAGCGGACATTGCTCAGTGTAACGCTTAGCAATAAGCGATAGTTCCGTTGATATCAGACTTGAAAGCAAACGCATAATTAAAGTACGCTAATCGCGTGAATTCGTATGAAGGAAATTACATTTCGGGAAGAGAAAAAATAGAATAAAAGATCGAATTTCGGCACAATTGAAAAGGTACAAAATGCTCGTTTGGGCGCAAACCTGGCTAAAATAATGCATTTGTAGCATTTTTTTTATTTGGCGCCGGATTGCGACCCATGAACTAACTGCCTGAATGGCATGTTTTACCCTTTCGTCCAATCGGGAGTAAGGGTAGCTGCTTCGTGATTCAGCATTAGACTTTTAAGGTCCTAAATAATATTTTAATGACCTTCGAATATTTGTTTTCATGCATCAGGTCTTTAATGTGTGACTTTATGAATGCTTCGCCCAGAGCGTTAATATCAAAATCTTTCATGCACAATTTGCATTTTGTCTTATAAACAGACTTTGATGATGGTCTTTGATGTTTTGGCTCGTAAAATGTAAACACTAATCTCACATGTTCGTTTCGCAAAGTACAGTGTGTAAATAAAACCAATTGATTTTTACTACACCAATCAGAAAATACGAACCAAATGATGAACGAGTTGATGTATGTTTTATACAAATATACAAAAACAAATTTTGGTACGGTGCGGATAAGTGACAAAAATTGAGGATTTTTAAGGACCTATAAACTTTGTCAAGTACTTTCAAGGCCTTGAAAACCAGTTAAACAATATTAAGCACTTTTAATGACCGTGGGAACCTTTGAAAATGCGGAATATTTTCTTTTCAAAAAAATTAAAAAAAGCAAAAAAAAAAACCCTCATCTCTGTGCATAGCTATTAATTAACAATTTAATACTAAATCCAATGATCACTTTTGAAAAATTAAGGTTTAACCCTTGTATCCTTTTCTATATGATCTGTACGTACTAGAGGTCGGCGATATATCGATACGACGATATTTTTTTTTAAAATATCGATACAAGTCATCGATATATCGATATTTTCAAACATTTTTAGTTTTTTGATGATCGTTTTGTAGTTTCATGCGTTTTTTCGATTTTCTTTGTTTGCTTTTCAAAAACTTCAAAACTAAAGTTTGGACTTAGCTGAGAAACAGTTAAAATAGCACTCTAACCAAAAAGAAAACATAATCATAATGTAACGGAAAGACAAGATCATTTATTAGTAGTCATTAACATAGCACCGTTTCTGTTGCCAACGTGAGCCTGGAATGTGCATATAATTTTATATATTAAAGACATCTCTATCAGCAAAATATGCGGTAAACTACTTTTCCGAATTTCTTCTTTAAAAATAAATGTAAATTTATGCATTGACATCCAAATGTATTTTATTTATTCTGATTGATAATATAATTTACTTACTAAAACAATTTTTATAATTTACTTACTAAAACAATTTTTATAATTTACTTACTAAAACAATTTTTATAATTTACTTACTAAAACAATTTTTATAATTTATTTATTAAAACAATTTTGGCATTAATTCATGAAAAGTAGAAATTTGCCCCGAAAATCTTCGCTTCTGATAAAATTGAAAATCAAACAAAAATAAATCATGTATCGATATATCGATATTTTTTTCTATGCAACGATATAGTATCGATATTTATTTTGATCGATATTTCCGAGGTGCCACCAAAATTATTTTCAATGAGGGTGCAGATGTCCCCCAAGGAGGTCCAAGGTGGTACCATCTTCTGGTTTCAACCTTGATTGTTCAAATATATATCTTTTAAGTAGTAGTTCAGTATTTAATTTCTTTTAAATTGAATATTTTAAAGCAAAAAACATACATCTATTTCCTATTACTTGACCACTTTTCTCTAATTTATTTTTTATTTTAAAAATACAGGAGGGTGCAAGACACCAAGTACCCCCCCCCCCCATCCCCTTGCACCTTCATGGTGGCACCCATGTTGCCAGATGAGGAGAAACGACATGGAAGAAAGAGATGCCCGATATCCAGAGAGAACAAATGCAATAGACATTTTCTGCGTTTGTATAATTAGTTTTCCGTATCCCAAGGTCTAAGGCAAAACACATAGAATCACTTTGATTTTTGTTTGTTCCCCTGGAACCCCTACACTTGAATAACAAGGAAACTAGTTGGACGATTGAAATTAAAATTTTCCCCACAGCAGTGCATATATATGAAACAAACTAGAAAATCTGAATAATTAGGAATTTTTAAATAACAATTCAAGAACTAAAATAAACATATTCAAGTATAAACGTTGTGTATGGGGTCATATGATAGGATACAGTTAAGATGATTTCAACAATGCATATGACGAGCTTTTTTTTTTATAATTTATCACCGAAAATACACGGTCACCCCCCCCCCCATCTCCAACTTAATTTTGAAATTTAAAAACAGGAAATATTTTATAAAAATCAAGTGCCTATGATGAATATTTAGTACCATCTTCAAGTTCTTTTCTTTTACTGTCTTTTTAATGTATTTTATTTCGATTTTAATTTCTAAAACATTTAATATGCGTAGGACTCAGGTGTAAACTGTAGTAATCTTACAATCCAACTAATGCACCTTCGTTTCCATTGTCTTAAATCCAAATAAGTTTTTGGTTACCTAAAACGAAGGAGAAATCGGCAAAAGTACTCTTTCTACCTAATTTTTAACTTGTGAAGCTTGATCATTAATATTTACCTTAATGCAACAGAATTCTAAATTTTTGTGAGATCTAAGGCTATTGCATTGTGACAAAATTAATTGCAGTCCCAATTCTATCAGTTCAACTGAGTCAACAGTCTTAGTTGGTGAAATCTTTCAAGTTCCAAGTTTTTCGCAATACTATTCATAAGATATTTATATTTAAGTTGTATAAAATTGTCAAGAATGAAAAACACATTATAAGAAAGACCAGAAGAGTAAAAAGTTGCAATTTATTAGTAAAGAAATTACTGCAAGTTACGTAACATGTGAAGCACAATTATATGTAACACAAAAAAAAGCACCATATATATAATATATCACAGGAATTATTTCTGAAAAACAGTAAAAAACAAGCATATTATTTAAGACACAAAATCTACTATTAATATACAACATTACCTACTGGAACATCTAAGAGTATTTTGTAAACAAGGCATCTCCCATCGCAAATAATTTGAGTTATTGCTCCCTTCATTCAAAGAAAAACCAACTAGTACTATTCTTTTAAATGACAATCTAAGTCCTAATACAGAACGATAGTTTTAACACCATGATAAACATATACTTTTAAAGTTTCAAGAATATTGTTATTGCAATAATATTGGTTAAACAGACACAGTACTACAATGCAGCACATTCACACAACTTGCAGAATGATTGTTTCAACATAAAAATAATTCAAGACTGCCCAAAGAATTTTTTTTTACAAACATCTATGTATTATGATTACCAAACTTATAAAATCTAGAGTTTGAGAAGCAGAGAAATATAACATTTCTTTTAAAAAAAAGTTCAGAATTTTTTTAATTTAAATGATAGGTTACACAGAGTGGCTGTAAAAAAATTGCATCTGCTTAAAGCATGTTATAATGAAGATATCTTCATAAAGTTTTATGCATACAACTTAGCCCATGAAATAATTATATCCGGAAAAAAAAAAAGTATCAATTTAAATTCTAATCACCAGATAGACTTTTATTGAAGTTAACTTTACAGATGAGTAGGGAATTAAGTTTTTTTAAGATCAAAAAGAAAACAATGTAATAAAGTTTTGAATATCCACCACATAACTCTAATTTTCATTGCGTCGTTTGTAACAAATTGAACTATTTATATTTTATTGTTCACATATTAATTTCCTTATGGTTTCAGTAGTGCATATACAAAATTCTATGAAAATCTGTTAATTTCTACAGGTTCCATAGTGCTCTAAAGAGCATCAGTTTAATAATGGCACATCCTCTACATTCAATTTTGAGCTATTAATAAGTGCTTTATAAACCAATTTGCTAAATATTTAAAATTCATTTACACGCATGCATACATAATACATGACATGAATATCTCCTAACAATGACATTAAAAAACTTATTTAATAATAAGACTATTTAACTCACAGTATAGTTTAACACAAAGAAATTTTTATATTAATGTAAAGCTAAGAATGAAGTGAAGTATTGGTAACTTGGAATAACTTTCAAAATTTAACACTAAATATGTGTAGAAAAGCTTTTAAGAAAAATATAAATACACATTAAACTTTATGAATGTGAAAATATGAGTTATTGAATTAGTTATAATATATATAATGGTTTTCTTTAACAAACAGTTGTAGATATACTTTTGAGAACAAGTAAAAATTATTTTATAAGGTGTAAGATTACACAAACATCTATCAACAGTTATAATATTTGAAATATACTACAATAAAATTAAGTCTAAATATTCATTTATTCATATTTAAAATGGAAATTTTGCTCTCAAAAGAACACAGGAGTTTGTAGATTTAAGTACAAACAATGGTAGCAGAGATGCAATATTAATATTTGCATTTTAGGTATACAAAGTGAACATAATCGACATTTCATAGAGGTCATATAAATTTTTAAATGTAATAATCACAGTGTAGCTTTAAAAATTGATATATAACATCTATACTATATTCGTCCCTAAAAACCTGTTTTATTAAACGCTTGTTAGTATTTTCTTACCAAGAAGTGTTGCTTGAACTTACTATAAGAACTACATATACACATGAAGACAAATATTATAAACTATCACAATGCATAAAAATAGTGAAACATCAATATACATAATAAACGAGTCAAGTGGTAAATATATAAATGAAACATTAGAAAATAAAAATGATACTTTACAGAAATGCTTCTAAAGAGGATCTTTAAGACACAAATTGTAATGTAGAAAAAAAAAAAAAAAAAACTTTTTCCAAAAAAATGTATAACTACACATACACAAAAAAAAGTAATTTTTAAATTATAATTTTTCTTAATGTCTTGAGTAATATATAAAAGAAAATAGTAATTATATTTACAAAAGGAAAATGAAGCATTGTCTTTGGTATTTAATTGTCTGTGTATTAACTTGGAAATATAATATTGAAATTTTTTAATATCTATAAGTTTATTTGTAAAACTTTTTTTTATACAAATCTAATATTCATAATTTTACAATGGAATAAATCAATTCTAAGTTAAAATAAGAAAAGGTTAATGAACAAATTGATTTGTTTTTTATTTAGCATTTAAGAATATTTCAATAATTATATTTAAATCTAAAGGGGACTACTATAGTTTATGGTGTATAGTAATTAGTTTTGAAATGGTTTGCTCTATTAATAATTATTTAAAAATATATTATTTGAAAGACTAATATTGCTTGGTAAATTTCATAAAAGTAAAAAGAAATTAATTTAATATACATATTTTGTATGTATCAACCATTTTAATTACAATATATCCAACCAAACCACCAAAAACACAGTAACATTTTTACTTTTATCTAGCAGCACTATACCTAGCAGTATTCTATTAGCAGCTCTATATTTAGTTTAGAAAACTAGGTATAGAGCTGCTAAGTCATATAAAATAGTTGGCTATGGTCAATTCAATGTTACTGTGCAGATGAGAGAAAGAGGAAAAAATCCTAATATCAAAGAATTTTTAACGTCCTTGTAAAAATTAAGTACAATGGATATATATATTATATTTAACAACTATCTCAGGCACTTCTCAAAATTTACTTTAGTGGGAAACAAAATTTAAAAGAGTAAAGAAATGTATTTTGTTCACATCTCAGCTTGTGTTACCTTTAAACTCTCCATTTAGTTAAATTCTGTTAGTTGAAAGTGTTACAAGTTGAAAAAAAATCTTTTACCTAAACTAAATAATTAAAAACTCAAAAACAGAGTTTTAGTCAAATCAAGGGGGAAAATCTCTGATATTTAATGATACAGTTATGGATTTTTTTACAGTTCATACTTACAAAAATTAAAATAATTTAGCTTAAAAAAGGCCATGTAACTATTCTGTAACTCATCAATTACAAATAAGAAATATTTTTACAATCAAAGCAATATTTTTACTATATTTATAAATTAGACAAGAATATCTCCTTGAATCGGCAAATACTTTGAGGTTCAGATTTTTTTACTCTTAAATAAAGCTTGCCAGAGTATAAAAATTAAGCTCATTCTTCAAAGAAAAAGTTTTTTAGTACAGGGATTAAACTTATAGGAAATTATGAGCTAGTTTACTATTCTTTTTATTAACTTTTAAACCTTTTCTTTATTACAGCCAAACACGAATTTATACAAATTAACATTTAAACTTATCTAGTAGGTTTGAAACAGGTATTTAATAACTAATGTTTCTAAGTTTAAATTAAAAAAAATTCAGTTACTTTAATGCTAATATTTAAGTCATTCCACTTATAAGATTTATGTAGTTATTCTGAGATGTTATTTATTATAAAATAAGAGTTGATATGTTACATACAGTATGGCCAATAAATAAAATATATTAATTGTGGAAATGAAGCAAACATGAAAACTGTGATTTTTAGGTTAAAATTAATAACATATAACTTTTATTTACAACACATTAAGTTTCACAGTTGGCAATAACTGTTAAAGCTTTCAACTGGGTAGTTTAAAAATATGGGGGGGGGGGGGGATAAAGTATTTCTTCTTTAATCATAGAGTAGTAATAGTTAATTTTTTTTATCAGTACTTTGAACATTAAACATAAAATAAGACAGAAATGGAGGAATAAAACAGAAAAAATATGAATTAGAAAATTCTAAAAAGCAAAAAGTGATAACTTACTTATGTATGTATTAGTTTAAGTATATAAAATAATTAAAAAAAAAACTTAAATATTTTATAAAAATGAAAATTTCAATAAACTATACACATATAAATATACTTTGATAATAAGTACAAGTCAATATAAACACATAATTGACTAGATGAGATGACTCTCTGAATAGTATTTTGAATGTTTTATTATATTGATAAATCCACTGGCAGACTATTTTTTTACAGATACAAATAGAATCAGTAAGCATATAATAATATGCAAATTCCTGAAATGTATAACTTATGATAAAATGGGTATACAATGTGCCGAGGTAATACAACTTGCACACATCATAAGCCATTCTAGCATTAATGAAAGAATAAAAATAAAATATTGAAAAATGAACTTTATAAATAAATATTTTTCTAGCATAATAACAGTCATTCCTCATGTTGAAACAAAAAGGTATTTAAAATGTAAAAGAATATAATGTGCTATTATTTAAATACATAGCAATCTGTGTATGTGGGGAAAAAAACTTAATACACTGTACTGGGTCACGTAGAATGATTAATCAATTTGGAAAAGACAAAACAAGAGATGAAATTGTGCAAATTTTGGATTTATTTTATAAAATATGTTGTGTGGGATGATTTAAGAATAAATAACAAGCCATAGTAAATTTATTCAACTTTGGTGAAACTAGTGGAATAACTGTTTCACATGTAGTAGTTAGATGACATTTACTCATCCATCAAACATACAAAACAAATACATTTATTCAAACCATGCCAAAACCTTCAGAGCCTTCATTTATTGCTAACCTTAAAGCTTTTTCAAATTGTTCATAAGAATCGTAATCAGGTAAGCATAGTTGGTTGAAACTGAAATAAGAGCAAATTCTATAATAAGCCTTAGTTAAATAAGCAAAACTAGCACAACTATTCTATATTTGGATTATAACTCGAGTTCTCAAATATTATTAGTATAATCGAATCATTTTAATACTTTAAGATAATTGAAGGGCTAAGTGAATGAAGGGAATATTTGAAATTTGTTTAAAATCTGAGATTTTGCAATACATGAAGTTTGTCAGTATCTGGTTAGAATTTAACACATACTCCTGATCCCTGAAATGCTTATTGACAAATACTTTAATTGATGTGGCGGTATGCTACATACAAAAGTAAAAACTTAAAAGCAAATATCTCAATTTTTTAAACATATCCCCTTTATCCATTTAGCCCTTCAATTGCCCCAAATTCATTTCAATGCTGATGAGGATATATAATAGATTTTCAAACTCAGTGGCTGATAAAAAAAACTTTGTTAAAATGTAAAAAATTACTTTAAGGTATCATAATAATTTAATCAATTAATTAGGGCTAGCTTTCAGTGTAATAAAAGCATTACAAAGACTTTAATTGATAAAGACTACTTTTTATAAACAACACATGCTGAAATGCTTTGCAGCAGAAAATACTCTTATTTTTTTAGAGATTATTTTAAGTACAGTTCAAGTACAGTTAATAATATTTAAATATGACTTAACTCATAATTATCTTAATTTTGCACAGTAGGCACATGAAAAAGCATTTTTACATGTCCATTTTAATTTCTAATAAATATATTTCCACAAAACAACAAAATTAGTATCAATGAAAACATTTTTAACTGTTTTGAACTACAAAATAAATTATATAAGTTCATTACAAATCTACTAAATTTAGTCATTGTCAAAAAGCAAAAATCGTTTCTGAGAAAGAAATAAAATAAAATTAACATGAAGATGAAATTACTCTTATATAAACAAAGTCATCAAAATCTATTCTTACCAAGTGTGTGCAGTTGGCAGATTGCCATATGTTTGTGCAGCAGAAATATGAAATTTTGGATTTAATTCTGCAAAACCACCCGGAGGAATTTGGGAACATCCTGTGGTAAATTGTAGAAGTCTTGCCATCTCCTCTTCAGTAAAGTTGGAAACTGCAATCCAAAACCATTCTAAAACCTAAAAAACATGAAAGAGTTAAGCCAGATTACTAAGATTTACAAATCAAACATCAGTTAGCTGGAGATAAAAAATAAAAAGATTAAGCAAGAATTAAAATTTAACCTATTAATACCCCACACAATACCTTTCTAAATTCGTATGTTGCACCACTCAATGCATGATTGGCTTTGAAATCGGCTATGCAGTATGATCCGGTTCCACACATAAGTAACTGGGAAAAAAAAGAAGAAGAAAAAAAAAGCATTGTATTAAGTTAACCAGAAGAAAATTAAAAGAAAATTATAAAACATTAAAAGTTTAAAATAATATGAAGTTGTAATGATTTCTATTTTTGAAATATGGTTAGTAAAGAACTGAAAATGACAGATAGGTATTGTAAGAAAACTGGGAATTCTTTTTTTTTTTTTATGGTTAAAGAATTATGTTTTGTCATGAAAAAGGAAACTAATAACTGAAATAATAAAACTAATAACAAACAGTGCAATTGTTTCTAAACCTTCAAATATGCTAGCAATTTAGTTTCTACAATGTACTGTAGTGATCACCTTATAAAAAGTCTGCAGCCTAAAGTATCATTTGATAAATCAACCAGAAGTTCTGACCAAGAATACCCAAAAACATCATAAAATATTATGCTAAGTTCGTATCTTTTCTTTAAATTGGAATATCACATTGGAATTTGAATGAGTAACAAAATTAATCGAAAAATTCTTGTTATAAATTTAAAAAAATTCCTGGGACTTATGTGATAAAATATAGCTGATCCTTATATCAGATGTGTTTTAATTAAAGTGCAGATGGTTATTAAGTGACAGAGAATGTCAAAATCTAACTTGTTTATCCATAACACAAAAAGAGAAATTAAAGCCTACTGACCTCCAATTCATTTTCATCAAAAATACACAAGAGATTATCTGGAACTAATTCCATTAATCCTTTGAGGAAGTAATCGATTTCAAGTTTGACGCTAGTAGTGAGTCTGTATTGAGCCAGCGCATTCAGATATTGGATTTTGTTGAGATTGGTGACAGGGGTGTTAGATCCATTAGGAATGAGATCAACTTCCTAAAATCAAAAACCACCAAATAAAATATTTTACAAATAAGGTTAAACAAGTTTAGTTCAGGCTACTTTATAAGAAAATGATGAAGATCTAACAATTATTTTTTTAATACAAGATAATCTTGCATTTAATAGGAAATTCATTGATATATTAGAATACAATAAAACATAAACAAAAATACTACACAAAATTAGAATCAGAGGTGTATAGTAAAATAAGGAAAAAGTGCAAATTTTTGCGTTTGGAAAAAGTGCAAGCATATATATATTTTTAAATTTAATACTGTTTTGATAAATATGGAAAACTCTAGAAATTTAATATTTTAAAAAGTTAATACACACATATCTGAAGTCACGTAAGAACTGAATATCTTCAAGGTTTCAAAATTGTAAAAGGCCAATAAAAGTCAAAATATATGTACTGCATGTATTTTCACAAATGTAACCTATCTACATTTGCTATGGAACTTAGCACTATCTAAATTAACTCGCTTTTAAAGTTGACTGCTGATAGGCTTCACATCGATGTACAACACTTTTAAGTTTCGGCACTCAACTGGTATAATTTTAATTTAAAATCAAAAATTGAGATGAGGATTTGAAAATTGAAATGTATAAAAAAAAAAAAAAAAAGTAAGTTAAACAGTTAAATTAAAAAAAAAAAAAAAAAAAAAAAAAAAAAAAACTGAAATCTATTCACTTAATGTTTTATTGGGGTTTAGATGGCCAGCATTTACGTTTTCTATGGAAGAAAATCAGGGAAATCATCTATCAAGAAAGGTCAGAAAACGTGTATTGTGTCCAGTGATTTCTGAAAGTAATATTAGCAAAGCAGACACAAGTAACCCATATTATTTGATCTCATCATATAACATACTACTGGGCTATTAGCTATTATCATTTAAGTAGGATGTTACATGTTATTAGAATTTCCATGGGTATATATTTATATTAACAACAAATAAAAACAACTTCACCATACCTCAAGTAACTGGCCCTTTCCGTCATAGATTTCTTCAATAAAAAACAATCCCATGCTATCTATGTCATTATCCAAAATATATTTGATCTTGCTCACATAAAGTTCTGGATCATCGTGTTCAAAATACTAAAAAGAACAACAAATAAAAATATCCTAAGCATAAACTTCTTGCAATCTTTGAAATACGCCAATCCTTTTAATACCTAAGGAATTTAAGAATAGTTTTGTGGAAACAATACAATTAAAAAGCACTGCTACTAACTTAAAATGAATATATTTACATAGATAAATAAAAAATGTATTTCTATCAAAGTAAAAACTCTCACTCCCTCATTAATAATTATAAAATTTTCCACAAAGTTAGGAGGCAGAAATTTACCACATGTGTTCTTTATGATCTTAATTAGAAAAACTACAGCAATAATAACCCTTCTAGAACCACTTAAATCATATTACAGACTACATCAGTTAAATCAAAAGTTTTTCAACTACATTTAAAGTTATAACAATGCATTTGAAATGACACCTGTTTGCGAACTGCAAATTCCAAATCACCTATACCTTCAACCATCCTTACTTGGTACTAAGAACTCATGATAAAACATGCTCACTAAATGCTTTGATTAGATGCAAAGTTTCCCTCTAATCAAACCATTTAATGAACAAGTTTAAACATGGATTCTTACTAATAAATAAGAGTGGTAGTAAATTCCCAAGAACTATAAAGAAGATTAGAATCAAGTACGTATATCATATCTCAACATATTTATCCACTATGGGGCACCATGCAAGGTTGGGTAATGTTACTAGTAAATATATTTACATTTAAATTCTGGATTAAAACTCAAAACTATAATGCTAACAAATTGCAACAATATTGAATACTACTACTGAACTGATGAAATATTTCAATAACGAATTCAAATGTCACAAAATTATTTGAATTACTTTTTAAACTTAACTTTATTTCAAAGTAGAAAGTATATAAATGATAACATTCTGTTACATGATTAATTAAAAAAAAAAATTCAAATTACTAAAAAAATTAATTTTTAGTAAAAGTTTATAATAAGGAATAATAAATTAAACTTTTATTTCAACATGTTTCTTTAAAAAAAGAAAGAAAAAGGAACACACAGATATGAAGCCTAGATAAATTAAATTGATTCCAAGAGACACACAAATTATCTCGATTCTTAGCATAGATAATAATAAATATTTAATAATTTTGGAAATTAAATTAGCTCAACATATTGTTGCGTTGTACGGGTTCGAAAGATTTGACGCCAAAGCAGATCAAAACTTGCAGAAATTTATTCCAAAATAACTCTTCACAGTTCTCTTACAGCTCCAGAACTTCTTGTTCTAGTAGACACAAAACAGCTCTTTTCACCTCAATAGAGCACAACACAGCAGTGAAAAAAAACTTGATAACAACTGCTAAATCGCCGCAAAAGACAATGCAATACAGTTCGCTTAGTATCTCCAGTCAACTAATTCAGTGACTCAAAATCCAAGAACTCACTTCAGTCAACTATCGGACTCAGCTAACAACTAGCTCTGTGACTCAAAGTCAGTCAACAACTGACTCCATCACCCGCTCTCCTGAGCTTTTATAGGGTGACCTGAGAACATACGCGAACCTTCCAGATATAGACATTTGGAGAACTTTCCAGAATGTAGTTGAAAAGTCCCTATATACATGTACAAGGGATACATGTACACAAGGGATACATGTACCATACATGTACCGAAAATGTCGCCAAATAGTCGCCAAATTTGGCGACAAAAATTAGTCGCCAAAACCATCGTCAACTTGGCTCTATCTCGCCAATTTGGCGAGATTCCCATTACCATAATGTTAAATGCCCTGCCCCTTGAAACTCGCTTCCCAGAGTTACCTCTGTAAAACCCGTTATCAAGCGATGGGAGGCTCATTGCTGGGAAACAAACCATTGCATTGTCTTATGAGAAATGTACAGAAATTTATCTACGAGTATTAACAAAATTAACACTACGAAATATTTACAAATATACAAAATTCGTAACATTGCCCCCCTCCCAAGGACTGCACGTCCCGGGCAGTACAGTTAACGGAAAGGAAGGCTCAAGCTCTCTAATAGCAAACACTCTGTGTTCATAACTAAACTATAAAACTTACTAATTTAAAGACAGAAACATTACTGAATAAATAAATAAATAATTAAATAAACAATTAAACAAACAATAAACGTAAAAATTTATATACACATGTGACCATGGTCTTAATAACAATATACACTTTGTACATTAGGGGGATTACAAACTATGGCCATAGTAAGGGGCTAACCTATCGTAATGAACGACTCTAGGTTTAGAATTTGGTGACTTACGTATTCGGACCACGACATCATTCAGCCGGTTGAGGACTGAGTAAGGACCATCCCAATGAGACTGAAGTTTGGGAGAAAGTCCTTTTTGTCGTTTCGGGTTCCAGAACCAAACCTTGTCACCTTCCTGGAATTGATGTCCTGTAGCCTTCGTGTCGTATCTGGTCTTCATCTTGTCCGTCGCCAAGTTGATTCGCTCTCGGGCAAAATTGTGCACATCTTCAAACCGTGCCTGAAGATCCTCGACGTACTCCTCTGGCGATGAAGGTGCATCTGGAGGGCGGCCAAACTACAGATCACACGGCAGACGAAGGTTGAAACCGAAGAGCATCTGAGATGGAGAATAGCCGGTAGTTTTGTGGATAGCGCTGCGATAGGCCAGAAGAAACAAAGGTAACTTCTGATCCCAGTCCTGTTGGTTTCTTGAAACCATCAGTGAGAGGTTATTGAGGATGGTTCTGTTAAACCTCTCCACCATGCCATCCGATTGTGGGTGTAAAGGCGTCGTCTGTGTTTTGTCAATGCTAAGTAGATCACAAAGTCCTTTCATTACAGCAGAGGTAAAATTCCTTCCTTGATCAGAGTGTAACTGAAGAGGCAATCCAAATCTGGAAATCCAGCTCTGAACCATTACCTCTGCTACAGTGGTAGCCTCCTGATCAGGGATAGGATACGCTTCGGGCCACTTCGTAAAATAATCCATGACAACAAGGATGTATCTGTTACCGTCAGCAGATCGTGGTAGTGGTCCCAAGATGTCAAAAGCAATCCGTTCAAAAGGAGATCCCACGTTGTAACATTGCAGTTTTCCTCGACTGCGTTTCTTCGGTCCTTTCCGGGCTGCACAGGCATCACATGATCGGCACCATTTCTCCACATCAGCCCTTGCCTTACTGCAGTAGAACCGCTCTCGAACTCTTTGCAACGTCTTCATTACTCCGAAGTGGCCTCCAGTTGGACTACTATGAAGTTCTTTAAGAACGTCTGGGACTCGGGATCTTGGAAGCAATAGCTGCCATCAGAATGTCTTTCCATCATCAGATTCGAACTTCCGGTACAGCACGCCGTCTCGAATATGGAGGGAGTCCCAGAGGGCCCAATATTGCTTTGTCGTAGGACTAAAGATGGAAATGTCCTGCCAAGTAGGTGTCGCATTCGAAGACTCCTTTAAATCGATTAAAGGCTTGATGTCAGGATCTCCCAATTGGTCTTTTCTGACCTCTCCGTCACTCCACGGGTCTGGATCCGATGAAGTTGAAGATGTAACTTGGCGTATTACCGGATTGATCTGTCTGTAACTCGCCTCAACCCTGGAACAATATCGGCAGCTCTCTGAGCAGGGTCTCCTAGACAGGGCGTCTGCATTTCCATGTGATGATCCTTTCCGATGACGGATATCGATGTCATACTCTTGGAGTCTCTCTATCCATCTGGCTATCTGACCTTCAGGATTCTTGAAATTTAGAAGCCAGGTCAACGATGCATGATCCGTACGGAGCAGGAATTTCCTGCCGTAGACGTAATGATGGAAATGCTCTACGGCTTTAATTATGGCGAGCAACTCTTTCCTGGTGACACAGTAATTCCTCTCCGGTTTAGATAGGCACTTACTCCAATATGCTACGACTCATTCTTGGCCGTCTATTTCTTGGGACAAAACAGCACCGACACTCTCGTTGCTCGCATCCGTGTCAAGAATGAATTGTTTATCGGGCTGAGGATACGTCAGGATAGGTGTAGATGTTAAAGCCTCCTTCAGTTGGTCAAATGCATCCTCACAGTCCACAGCGATGTGAGACTGTGACATCGTCGTCTCAAGACGTCCGCAAGAATTTCTGCTTGCTTTCTGTCAGTCTGTGAAGGGGTCTTGCGATGTAAGAAAAGTCCTTCACGAATCGTCTATAGTAGGTGCAAAGCCCCAGGAAACTCTTCAACTGATGTACATCTTTGGGGCATCTCCATTCTCTAACTGCCGACACTTTTTCTGGATCTGTGCGTACACCTTCGGCAGAGATCACATGTCCGAGGTAGGTCACTTCATGTCGGAATAACTTACATTTGGCCGGACTTAACTTCAAGTTGGCGTCTTTTAATTTCCCCAGCACCTTCCTAAAATTTTCAAGATGTTCCTCGAAACTTCGCCCCACGATAATGATGTCATCGAGATAAACGAGACAGGCTTCGTAGGAAAGACCTCTTAGCACTGTTTCCATGAGGCGTTCGAATGTTGCTGGAGCATTGCATAATCCAAATGGCATCACCTTGAACTACCAAAGTCCTTGTCCGGTCGTGAATGCTGTCTTCTCTTTGTCATCAGGGTGTATCTCAACCTGCCAATATCCACTTTTTAAGTCTAGTGTTGAAAACCACTTGTTTCCAGAAAGAATGTCCAGAGTGTCATCAATTCTGGGAAGAGGGTAGCTGTCCTTCTTCGTGACATCGTTCAACCTCCGATAATCGACGCAAAATCTAGTTGAACCATCCGTCTTCCGAACCAGGACGATGGGAGAGGCCCAAGGGCTGGCTGAAGGTTCAATCACGTCGCTATCTTGCATTTCTTTTAGAAGACTTCCTATCTCTTCCTGTTTAGCAAACGGTAGTCGTCTTGGGTGTTGCTTGATAGGTGGGTGGTCTCCTGTATCAATTCTATGTTGCGTCAAACTTGTTCGTCCGACATCCGAAGATGTGCGGGAAAAGACATCTTGGAATTCTTGGATGACCAATTGTGCAGCACTTCTTTCTACGTTGTTTAACGGTGCATTCTGCAGTAGCTCTGATGTTAAGTTTTCTGAAGACACAGTGGCTGGAAGATTGGTAGTTCGATTTATGCAAGTTACGGGAGTACAGGTGGCTAACACTTCACCTTTCTTAATGACTTTCACTTTATCATTCACATTGGTGACCCTCACAGATATGGCAGTCCTTGAAAGGTCGAAGAGAGTTGAAGCTACCAATACTCCTTTGGGGCTGTTGTGGTTTTCAGGGTATTCCATTATGCCATATCGGAAACTTTTATCTTTAGCTATGTATCCAGGAAGTAATAATTCTGTTCTTGCGGGTAATGTGATGTCATTTAGAGCTATTATTTGATGTACGGATTTAACTTCACTATCTTTGATTCCAAATAACGCTATGTCTTCAGAAACTGAATGCAGCTCATTATTTTTAAAGTCTAAGGAAAAATTATATTTCCTTAAAAAGTCCAGTCCGAGTATACAAGTGTCCATAATGTCCGCCACATATGCCGTGTGATGATAAGAAGCACTCCCGAACGTGATGTTAATGTTCATTTTTCCATGAATGTTGATTTTATCGCCGGACACAGTTTGGAGGGTAACGCAGGGCGGGGTCCAAATTAGTCTTCCATCCAGTTGTTGAGCCAAATCTTTCCGGATGATGGTCACATTGGCTCCAGTATCGATGATCATATTGCAGGGAACTCCATTTACGTGTCCCATGATGAAGAGTCCATTACTGCCGCCACTCATTGCAGAAATTTGTAGAGCTCTAAGATGGGACTTCTCAACAACTGGCAACCTCCGCCCCGCGAGATGGCCAGAATTTAGTTTTCCTCCTCCCTTCTGGGAGCGGTCTTAGCTCCAGTGTCTTGGCGGGATCGGCAGTTTCTCCGTATGTGGCCCTCGCCTCCACAGTTCCAGCACTTCAGGCTCTGCTTCTTTTCCGGAGTATTTCGTCTCAAGTTACTGACTTGTCTTTGCAATTCATCCAGACGAGCAGCAATTTGTTCTGGCTCCTGTATAGTAGCAGTCCTGATAGGATGGCGTTCTCTACGAGTTGCTTGCTGGGCTGCCTCGTACTTCATGGCATATACTAAAGCACTTTTTAAATCCTTGACAGGGTGCATACACTTTTTTGGAAGTGAAATTCAAGGACTTTCAAGGCCCTTTTCAAGGATATTTCAACAAAAATCAAGGCCCTATTTTATCGTTGCAGAGTCGATACCAAAATTGAATTTTTATATATTTTTTTTAATTAACGAAGTTGCAAAAAAAATTAAAATACTTATTACTTAACAACTAAGATGCAACCACATATATTTATTGATAATTATACCTCTTACCAGGATAAGGAAAAAACTAGGTTAAAAAAAAAAAAAAATTGTAGTGGTTTGTTTTCTAACACTCTCCATTGTCTAAATGGATTATAGAGGGTTCCCATGTGAAATCTCAAGGTCAATGGAAAAAAAATGATCTTAAGTCTGTGGTTATTTGGTTAGTTTTTTTTTTAAATATATGCAAAAAAAAATAATCATGCACTCTTAAAGTACTAAGAAAAATATTTATTATTTTTACTTACAAACAGGCAAGAAAAAAATATCCAAATTGGATGCATAAAGATTGATTTCATGCCTTCTACAGTTTGAATTTAAAGCGCGAATCCCTGGTTGGTTGGTTGAAGTTTAACGGCGCAAGGGGCATACTGCCGCGAATCCCTGATCTTTCCTATCGCTAATATAAAGGAACAAAAATTTGTAAATACAAGAAATCCTTACTTTTTTTAAAAATAGAGACATAGCTAAAATATCCTGCATATCAAATTACACCCTCTTTCCACCGGATACTCATCGTGCAACTTTTTGTCCCGTTCGGGGGGAGGTCAAAGGTCATAGTGACCGTGCCGTTCCAGGGCCGCTCGGGAGGAACCGATTCAAGTGTGATTGACAGATCCGCCAAAAGTGAACCGGGTAGAAAGTGTGACGTCAGAATAATGGTAATACGGGAACGAGAATTTTATGGTTTTACAATTGAAAAGGGGAAATTCAAGGACTTTCCAGGCTTTTTTAGAAATAATCCTATTTTTCCAGGCTATTCAAGGCCTTGAAAAAAAATAATGAAATTCAAGGACTTTCCAGGTTTTCCAGGCCGCGTACGCACCCTGCTTGACATCTGCCATTCGTAGGGCCTTCTGAATCTCTACGTCCCTGATGCCATCGACGAAGTACTGTAGAGACAGGATTTCTCTCGTTTCAGCCGGGCAGTCTGAAAAGGCGAGGTGGGAGAGCCTTACAACATCCGAGCTCCTGGAGTGTTTCGGTAGGCTTCTGTTGGCGAGATTTCAACTGCAGCCTGCTGTAGTCTTTCACACATTTTTCGCCAAACCGCAGTTCTAATGCACTTGAGAGTGCGTTGAAGTCCAAGCGTTGCTCTTCGGAAAGCGTTTGCAGTATATCTGCAGCTTCAGCTCGCAGAGATGCAGCTAACTGGCAGGCTTTTGTCACGGAATCCCATCCGTTGGCGTTGGCGACAATTGTGAATTGAGTTTTATACACTTGCCAGGAAGATTTTCCATCGTAAGTCGAAAGCTTGATTGAAGGTCGGGTGGTAATTGGTACACATTTCAAATCTTCAGAAATAGTTCTGCTCACCAGTCTCTTCTCTAAAATTTGGTCTATCTTTTCTTCTATCTCTCCCAAATTCTTCTTTTCCAGAATCTCTACCTTCTTCTCCAAATCATTAAACTTGAATTCGAATTTCCCTTCTAAACTATTACACCTCTTTTCGACATTCTCGAATTTCTCTTCTATTTGTTTCACACTTTCTTCCATAGTTGCTAAAAGATGACCCTTTAATTCCTTCTGTCCGGCAGAGATCGCAGAAATATTCTTTTGCATTTCCTCTTGGGCCGCTTTCATTTCTTCTTGACTCCCTTTCATTTCTTCTTGCCCTTCGGATATTTCCTTCTTCATCTCTTCTTTGCCAGAGAACATCTCTTTCTTCATCTCTTCCTGCCCTTTGGACATTTTCTTCTCCATTTCGTCTTGGCCTTTCTTCATTTCTTGCATGAGAGCAAAAAGCTGTTGAAATTTGTCCTCTTGTTCTGCCATTGCTCTGGTAATCGGCATCAAACCCCACTTCTGACACCAGTTGTTGCGTTGTACGGGTTCGAAAGATTTGACGCCAAAGCAGATCAAAACTTGCAGAAATTTATTCCAAAATAACTCTTCACAGTTCTCTTACAGCTCCAGAACTTCTTGTTCTAGTAGACACAAAACAGTTCTTTTCACCTCAATAGAGCACAACACAGCAGTGAAAAAAAACTTGATAACAACTGCTAAATCGCCGCAAAAGACAATGCAATACAGTTTGCTTAGTATCTCCAGTCAACTAATTCAGTGACTCAAAATCCAAGAACTCACTTCAGTCAACTATCGGACTCAGCTAACAACTAGCTCCGTGACTCAAAATCAGTCAACAACTGACTCCATCACCCGCTCTCCTGAGCTTTTATAGGGTGACCTGAGAACATACGTGAACCTTCCAGATATAGACATTTGGAGAACTTTCCAGAATGTAGTTGAAAAGTCCCTATATACATGTACAAGGGATACATGTACACAAGGGATACATGTACCGAAAATGTCGCCAACTTGGCTCTATCTCGCCAATTTGGCGAGATTCCCATTACCATAATGTTAAATGCCCTGCCCCTTGAAACTCGCTTCCCAGAGTTACCTCTGTAAAACCCGTTATCAAGCGATGGGAGGCTCATTGCTGGGAAACAAACCATTGCATTGTCTTAATCAAAATGTACAGAAATTTATCTATTTACAAAATTAACACTACGAAATATTTACAAATATACAAAATTCGTAACAATATAAAGCACTTAAAAAAAGGATTAGCCGTAAATTATTATTATTATATACACAATTTTAAAAAAAAATAATAAAAAATTGTATCTGTATTTACGTTAATAAAAAAGCCAATTTCCTGATCTTAGTGGAATAATTTAACCTGTTTTATAGCAACAAATAGCACAGCCCAAAATCATATATGAAGCAGTATATATTTGTATCATAAAATATTTATAGAAAATATCATTAGAAGTAATTTTAATAGCTTTAATAAATTTTTTACAAATTTTAAATTCAGGTTTCTTTAACTCTATGATTATCAAAGATTTGTAAGAAAAAGAGAGAATAAAACATATTGCTTTATCATACACAAAATATATTTTTAAAACTAGTATAGGTATAATTATATTTAAAATATATAATTAAAACAATTACTTCTGGTAAGATTTATTGAAGCAGAAACCTTAAACAAAATATTATCTTACACTTAAATTTACTAATCACAGAACATTATAAATATAACAGAATAAATAGAACAGAAAAATAAACTATATCTCACCTTATAATGAACACTCAACCCAATCAGTTGAGCAAGGAATGATCTTGAAAATTTAGCTTTCACTAACTGGCGATATGAGCTTCCTAAGGCAGATTCATATAAACATTTTCCAACTACCTTGCCAGCAAATTCGTAATATTTTGGCTTCAAATTCGGTGGTCTTTTATAAGCAGGGCAGGGATGTACCTACGAAATTAAGAAAAGGAACGAAATAAGTATGCTAGTGAAGGAATCCATTTCCTTCCCATTAATTACAATACTTGTGCTGTCAGTTTTGTTTGATTGTCGAATAAAATCGAGCACTTTTAATTTGCACAAAAGAGTAAAAAACTAGGGGTACATTACTTTCAATTACTATTCAAAGTTTTGAAATAGACATGCATAATTTACCATCATACTTTCATGAAAATTTATTAAACAAAATTGACGATAGCTATTTCAACAAATTTGCAGAGCTAAAAACTAGTTATCAACTTTTAGTTTTGAGTCAGAAAGTTAATCCTGAACAGAGAAACAGAAGCTGATAGGTTTTGTACAAGCATATCAATATAGTGTAGTGTAGAAGTTTAAAAAAAAATTATACGTTTTTAATTTGACAGTGCAAATTAAATTTAATTAGATGTGTGTGTGTGCCTTTTCATACTTTTTAGCACAAGCACTTTAAAATTTGTATTGAATAAAAATGTGGTTATATATATATATATATATATATATATATATATATATATATATATATATATATATATATATATATATATATATATATATATATATATATATATATATATATATATATATATATATATATATATATATATATATATATATATATATATATATATATATATATATATATATATATATATATTTGTTAATGATTTGGGCGATTTCTAAACTTAAGAAATTTTTTATTCAAATTGGGGGGGAAAAAGTTGAACACATCTAAAAAGGCATTACCAGAACAATTTTGATCCAACAACTAAGTATAATTTATTTGAAAAACATAATTTTTCAATGGCAGGTACTTTCTGTGTGTGCATGATTTTGGCGAAATCTTTGTTGCTACCTTTCTAGGACACAACTGACAAGCATACCAAATTTGGACATAGTCGTTTATTCCAGTACTACCAACCCCTCCCCCCCCCTTCTATTCAAGACCGAACATTAAGCAAAAAACAACACTGATTCTTTTACTTCAATGCAATACTTCATTATACTGTATTACATGTCAGTTAATTGAAAGTAGTAAAACATTATTTCTAAACAATTACGAGAAAATTTTCTAATGAGCTACTTACCAGTCCTTGTTTGTCAGATTTGAAAGAGTGGAAGAGAAAATTTTCAGGATCAAACAAAGATGAACACACTAATTCAAACCACTCTCTCCTTAGGCCACCCCAATCAATACCTAAAATATTGAATTGGATTTTAATGATTGACATAATATAAAAATAAATTAAAACATTGTTGAATTTTTAGATCGAAATGTACTTTTGTTGAATTAATAAAATACAGAATGCTTATTTTTGCTTTTCCACAAGACTATTATTAGATATACATTTCCTCCTCACTCTTTAATAATTAGTTCTAAAATAAATAAGTTATGAAAAAAAAACTATCTATTAAGCACAACATATTTAAGCATTTTACATGAATGCTTAATAGATAACTATCTATTAAGCACTATCTATTTAGGCATTTTACATGAATTTTGATAAGGAATATGCAAGTTTTAGGGTACATGGTATGGAATACCTAAGATATGATATTCTTTAATTGAGTTACTAATGAATCATTCTTTAGAATTAAAAAAATTTAATTAAACTAATTTCAACTTGTTAGTAATTGTAGGCTTTAAATATTTTTACATAAAAAATGTTTATAAACATGATGGGTTGAAATAAATCATCTGATTTTGTTAAATTAGATATAAAAGAAAACTTTAAAATGTTTATTTTTTGTATATTGAATGCAATATTGCTCTTATTCATTCTTTTTACTTCAAAATTTAATGAAAAGAGTGGTTTGATATATGCTAGTAAGGATGCCTATTACCTAATGATTTTGGATATATCACACAGAAATTTCAAGTCAGGCAGGAAAAAAGAGATTTTATAAAAAATCTTTCTCTAAGTAAATGTTATGCAACAAATGCACAATTAAACCTTTTAAGTAAAGGAACAGTTTAAATGTTAAAACAAAGTTAAGCACAAAAGCTTTATTGACTTAAAAATTTGTCTGAATTTAAATAATATTTTATTTTTAATATAGATTTACCTTCTTCTCCAACAAAAGTCAATTCAAAATTTTTACACCAGTCACTGACGCTAAAACTCTTTGTTTCTTTGATAGACTAAAAATATAAAAGAAATTGAATACCATAATAGAATATGAATTATTCAACAAAAATTCCATTTATGTAAATAAAAATTACCGATTCCAAAAGAGCCTCACGTGAAACCTTCAGAAATATCTTGTCATGGAAATGTTTCTGATGAAATTTTCTGACTTCATGATAGAAAAAGTCTTGTTTATCTTTGAATGTTTCAGAACCACCTTAAAATAAAACACAGCTATGAATTTCATGAAATGTGATGCATGCACTTGCAGGTTATTACATGGTGAATTACACAACATTAACTTACTTAGCTGTTTGCAAAAGCAACAGTAAATAGCATTTCTAAATTTCAAATTATACTGATATGCTCATAAAAGTGGTTTAAATTTAGTAATGCACTTAGTAATACATTTCAATGTAATGCAATTAATAATGCATGAATGTAATGATTATCATTTAAATTTATTTTAACAGTAATTTATGATCCACACATTTATACTTTTTCTAAATCTTAATTCTGATAGTTCAATTACTATTATAATGAATAAAACATACATTTACGAGCTTTTTGCCGTCTATAGCAGTTTTACCTGGAATTTTTCAAAGTAGATCTTTTTGTAATTAATTTTTCTTATATTTTCCTTGTGACACGAGATGGCCGATCGAACAAAGCTACAGATAGTCGATAGGTGAAGTGTAAAAGGCATATTGCATCTTAAGAGAAATTAGATTGAACACGGTTATATTGAGCCTAGGTTACAAACACACAACCTTGTACTGATTTCTTGTGGTTCTTAGCGAATATTTTCCAAGAAAAGTTTACTTGAAGATATACAAAAAAAAAGCAACGTTTTTATATGTGTTTCTTTGTTAGATTCAATAAACACCTGAGGAAATGTATTGCATCAAGAATTTATTACTTTTCACAGTAGTTACATACAAAAAAAAATTATATACAGTTTTGAAAATTAACGTCTGTATTTATTTGCAATTTAGGAACATTTAACTTTCAGTCAGTAACATGTTTTTTAATTTCTCTCCGTTTATGATGCACACATTATATTAGAAGCTGTAAACTTATTATATCAATATTATGTAACATTTTACAAGTTTCATAAGATTAAATTGAAAAAAAAAAAAAATGACAAAGCTAAACAAAACACATATTTCTAAGTATGTGTGAACAAAGCCACAAAGTTGATATTAAACATATATAACCACTCTAACTGATAAAATTAAAAAACATAAACAATGTTAGCTTGTATCAAAGTATAACAAAAAAACCTACAATCAGATGTGTTTCATTAGTTAAGTTTCACTTTTTAAATCAATATAGTGTTTTACCTCACAATTATTAAAGTTGGGCAAAGTTTCTATGATTTTTATACAGATTGAATAATTTATGTGTGTCATCATATCCAAATAGGGTTTTACTTCATTCGGTAAATTACAAAACAAGTTTTATATTAGAGTAATTTTTAATAGAATAGAACTACAAAATGTACCAATATTCTTAAGGAGGAATTGTGTGAAGGTTGCAGCAATGATGTTTCTATCATTAGAAATAAGCTCAACTTCTTGTTGACAACCATCATCAATCACAAGAGTGGGATCCCCATGAAAGCAATTTTTGGTACTTTGAAATCTAAACTGAAATGCAAAATATATAAATATTTGCATAAAAAGGAAAATATTTTACATAATTGCAGAATAATTAGAACAGATTTTAAAATAATTTTTCAAAAATGTAATAATATAAAAATGTCACTAAAAGATTATTTAAAACAAAATACAATATATGCAATTCTTTTTTTGTTATTTCAAAACTTAATCATAAAATAGATTAATTACTTTTGTAGAAGGACACAGGCGGAATGTGCATAAGTGCCTCGGAAAAAATTTCCACACATATTCTTTGAGAGTTAATTGCTAAAAAAGAAAGCAAATGTCAGTATAATCAATAGTCTATTAAGATTGTTAATGTAAATTACATATGGCACTCAAACTCCAATGAAAGCAAAGAAAATACTTTATTGTAATCATAAAGTACTTTTAATATGTATGTCCTAATAAAAATTCGTCAATAATAATTCAAATGAAAAAAATCTTAACAATAAATAAATATAACTAAAATGGAGTTACAAAGTCATAAAAACCACTAAAAATAAGGAAAAACTTTAATAATCACCTTCGGTGATATGTAGCAGTACACTTTTTTAGGTTTCGGATATCGTTCCCCATTTAGAGAGAATAATTTAACTTCATAACATTTGTTCTTTTTTGCAACATTTTTCTGTACAAGGAAAGACTCCTCCTCTAAAACATAGAAATGTATGGATAGTATATTTTATCTAGTAATAAAGTAAGTAACACTACATAGAGACATTTTGTTGTATAGTAAACTGATATTTTCGTAATTTAATTTTCATTTAAGAGTAAGTACATTTAAATTAAAATTAAAACAGACGCTAACTGTAATTATCAAATCAGTATTAAGGGTATTCTCATTTTGTTAACATATTATGAAAAATAATAATAAAAAAACCCTTTGAAATAATTTTCCCATTCAAAAGGTACATTAATCAGTAATATTTTATATTCAAGCTTAATTTAAACATTGTAAGCATTTAAGTGTGCTAAAGAATATGTTTAACAATAATAATTATTTGATAAAAATGAAGTAATTTATGAGGCCACCCAAATTGATAATAGTAAATTTAATAGCATTTAGTTTTTTAAACAGATTCTAAATTGAAATATAATTAAAAACCAGATTGATAATTAATCCATTACTAATAAAAGAGTTTTTATAAATATTTTTTAAGACAACTTAAAGGAAAACACTTTCAAGTAGTTTTTTTTATTTATAAATGGACTACAAAACAAGAATGTTATTTTGAACTATAGCATACTTAAACGTCTCAGATTCTAATATACAATTTAATGAATATTCATTATATGAATAAAAATCTGATAATGTTTAATATTTGGCACTTACGATTTAATATAATTACATGAAAGTCTCCATTTTGTATATTCTGCCCCTTGTAGGATACTGTTGCTCGATAACAACCTTCTTTGGGAAATTTCAATACCAAAACTAGTCGGGATATTAGTGAATAACACTCCCAACGGAATGAATCTGGTATAGGTCTGCCTGAGTTAACCTGAAGGGGAAAAAAACACCCATTATATCATATCCTAATAAAAAGTGATGTACTGAAATGCAAAACTTATGTGCAAATTCTGACTTTTTTTAAGGTTTTATATTTCAAGCGATTTTGCAGGAAGAATCAGTAATGATTTAAATTTTTTTTCTTAAGTTCTCTTATTGAAATATTAATAATAATAAAAAAAAAAAAATCTGATACCTTCAGAATAAGTGCTAGGTAAATTTGTAAAACCAGTAAAAAGTAAAAATATTTTTCTAAACATAACCTAAACAAAAAGCTAGAGGAGTCAACTTTTCTTTAATTTTTGATTAACCACATCTAAATAGTTAAAGATACAACATATCCTGGTCATGTTGGCACCCATGTTGTACCAGAGGTGATAATTTTTTTAAGTCTATAATAAGATACCTTAAATTCAATATTTGAGAACAAATTTTTTTTTATAGAATACAATAAGTTTGTTAGATTCACAAAGATTAAAAGCAGAAAATTCAAACAGGAAAAAAATTGTTAAAGATACATCATATTCCCCTATATTGAACAAATTGACCAATGTATGTAGTAGAAACTCAAATTTGCTTGTGCTTGATTTCAACAGAATAAATTGCAATAGTTAGACAGTTGGAATGTATTGTAAAAAAAAAAAAAAAAAAAAAATCATTTTCCTATTTTACAATAGAAAACAAGAAGTGCAATTTATGAAATTAAGCACATTACCTCATAAGGTAGATTTAAAAAAAAAAAAAAAATTATGATAAAAGCATTAGAAATCAAACAATAAATTTTCATAATTTGCTAGCAATATCTACATCAGAGAAATGCGGTAAAGCAACGTTAAACTAAAACAAAGCAATGTTAAATTAAACAAAGCAATTAAAAGAATATATACTACTTTACTTTTATTTATTTGTTCCAATAGAAGAAGAAAAAAAAAATGTGAGAGCGGCTAATATTATCACATTCCTCTTTTGATTAAATACAACCCCAAATAATGAGTATAAAAGTGCAATAAATACTTACTTCTATGAGGTCAACACTATATTCATTAGCTGGATCACAGTCTTTATCAACAATGCACATGTTACCATATCTATCCCTAGGCTCAATAAATAGCTGTGTTGGTATATCTTCACTGCCAACAACAGTGGAAGAATGGTGGACGAAACAGGTTTTCATTGGATCTGGTGGGCCTGTTGAAAGGAAAAAAAAAGAAAAAAAAAAAAAATCCTACTATATAAAAAAATTACACAGAAAGAAAAAAAAAGCAGAATATTATTCCAAGTAAAGTACACATAAAATTAAAATTAGTAGTGTGAGGTTGATCATTGTTATTGATTCTTCAATGAATAGGTGACAATAACACATTAAAGATGATTGAATTTAATATTCAGTACATATGAATTGATATGCTACAAAAGATAAAAAATAAACGTTATTTGATGAATACTTTGTTAATGGACACTCGAATAAGTTTGATTTCTTTTCATAACTGAGTAATTTAAGTGTGTGAAAATAATTTTATTGGAAACGGTCAGTTTAGTATTTTGAAGTAAATGAGGTGGTCAAAGTCAGATTTGAATAGAAACACAAGTGACCATTTATTTGTTTCCCTTTAAGAAGTATCAAATAAAAAGCTAGTGTGGAGAAATTCACAATGTTAAAGTGTAACTTACCGGGTACAAATGTTTTTAAGAATGGACTGCCTTGAATATGGGTCATACCCACCAACACACAAATGCGATACTCTCCTGCCCTTCGAACAGTAAACTGAACTCTGGCTTTGTTAGCATCAGAAATCTCTGGACCGCCAAGTTCTACACTACACGCAATTTTACAAGTTCCTTGAGTGATCTCAATCAAAACGTTGTCTTCATTGCAAACTGGATATGTTTGGCCATTTCTTTGGAAAAACTGAAATAGGGAAGAATAGACATTTGATAATTTTAAATTTGGTACATTTTATTTTCAATCAAATAAATAAGGTATTGAATTTAGACCACTTTCAGAAAACAAAGTAATCAAAATTTATCTTTGTAAATAATAAAGAACCATTGCAATAAGATAATTCTTACACACAAAACTAGGTATAGATATTTAAAACCAATATTACCAATATAAAATATAAATCATAGTATCTTCACTATTGTCATATCTGAGAAAGATAATTGAATTAAAGGAATGCAACAGCATTCAGTCAGTAATAACTCTCAATAATATTATCAAATATTTTGATACTTAGAACAAGGTTTAAGATTATTTTTTTCCCGCTTTTATTTTTAACAAAAATTTTAGCAAAACATTTTGAAGGTAAAAAATTAAACAAAACACCATTTAGAAAGTAAAATCATAAACAAAAGCCATTCAGAAGGTAAGAACACATCTGCTACCATTGTGGGCTCTTAAGTGCATGCACACTGAATTGTATTCTTGGTATACCTAGAATTTTATCTTGTGTGTTCAAAATAAAATTCGGTTATAACTAGAATTTATTTTGGAACACAAGAAGATGCACTTGCATAGCCCTGGCTTTTGAAATTCTTTTATAATATGAGAAAAAGGGGTTGAAATTTACAAAAGGAGCTGTGTAGTCTCTATAGACTTCATATCATTGTGACCATCCATATTTTGAAAAATGCATTTCTTCACAGAAATATCAAAGAGTTGCACTGAATATTTAATACCTCACTAATCACAATACCTTAACATTTGCTATGAATAAAAGCAAATTACATAAACCAAAAAAATTACATCACTCTTGATATTATCGTGGAAAGGATTTTAGGAATAAAAAGTACAAACTAACTAAAATTGCAATTTATATCAAATGCAATAAATCAAAATATTTATAACTTTGCTGCCAACCCCTTCATGTATCATTCAGCATCTCTCCACTTTTCTCTTTCTACTACTCAATCTTATCAAAATGTCTTCTTTACAGGAGGAGCAACTAATATTTCAGAAGATATTTCACATGGCATTAAAACATTGTCCGCTTTTTAAAGCCATGGACTGTAAAGATGTGCTGCGGTCACGGGGAGTTGATCCCGGGATTCTTTGATCAGAAGAGGGATGCTCTAACCACTATACAAAAGAGATCTCCAGTGTATAGGAGTTGTATCTGTTATTTGTACACCATAGTACCCCATAGCCCCATCTCAGTGAGTCGGGAAGGGACAAACGATTGGAGTTGTCTGTGTTGAACGCGTGGGACTGGGACAGTGAATCACAAGTATTGCCTATTTGCGAGCCGAGCGTGTGCGACAGTGAGTTAACTCACGATTGTTGCCTGCGGCAGTTCGCTGAGGTGGTAGTGTACATTGCGGGCAGTAGATGGTGCAACTGAATGTGTTCGTTTTATGGATTACCAGATAAAGATGTAATGCGGTCACGGGAAGTTGATCCTGGGGCTTGATCAGAAGAGTGACGCTCTAACCACTATACAAAAGAGATCACCATTGTATAGGAGTTGTATCTGTAATTTGTACACGATACCACCCCAATTGGAATATAAGATGGAGTGAAATACTCTAATTCCAATCTATCTATTTAATGAAAGTTTCTGAGGAAAAATCAGCTGATAAAACAAACAGCAGACAAAATTGAAGTATTTTTTATTAACCTTGAAAACTAATATTGCTGAATTTAATCAAAACTCACCTTTACACTGAAGCTCATTGTACTCCCCACCACTTGTGGTTCTGTCCAGTCAAAGACAACCTTACATTTCAGGGGTGAAAGGTATCTTCCAGTGACAAAGGAAAGGAAGCCAAGTTTCTGGTTTCCATAGGTGGACTCTAGTCTAGGCTGGGACATGGTCAGCGCCATGCCCGTGAACAGAGCTACACAGAGTGACAAGATAAATATGCCAACTAGAAAGAAAAAAAAAACTCTATGAAATCAAATATTCTCTCGTTTGTGTACAAAGTTAAATCATTCTGAATAATGACTTTAAAATGCTTCATAAAAAATGCATCTCCTTTCTGAAATGGTATTTTTGAACAGTGTCACCAACTATTGATTTGACTGAAAAGTATTTAAGTAAAAGTAAAATATGATTCTAAGAAAGTAAAACATCCTAAACGATTACATCCTTTGTTAATGAAAATAAAAAAGTAAGATGACTCGGCACCCAATATACCTGCAATCTTAAAATGTGTATTTTCAATGTATCTTTTCATGGAAAGTTCTTAACAAATGAGCTTGAAATTTTTAGTTGGGTCAAATAGATCTTATACAAAATATTAAGATTAAAGTTTGGTAAAAAAATATTAGAATTAAAAAAACATATTAAAAAATGATATTTTTTTAACCAAACTAAATATAATAGTTTTTTAAAAACTAAATATAATATACTTCTAATTTGAGTAGAAACTAAAGTAATACATTAATGGAATGGCAAAAAACATAAAATAAAAATCTCAAAATCTTTTTATTTTTTGTAGTTATAGAAACTAGCAGGATATTTAGCCCTTACTGAATAATAAAATTGTATCAGTAAAAATTTTAATTCAAACCAGTTGCAGAAAATATCTTATTTGGCTTTGACACAATATTTGGATAGGTAACATATGACTGTAAATATTTTATACACAGATAACAGAAAAGAATTTTTACAAGAAAAAGCCAATAACTCCTTGATGAACAGTGGCTGCAATTACTAGGCTTCCATTATTGGACATTTTAGTGACCTTGACAGCAAAATCGACTTAAATTAGTAGATTTTAGCACTTAATCACAGCTATTGTTAGAGAAGAAAAAATACTTAAAAATTCCTGCGATAAATTATGCATGCCACTATTTTTCTGGCACAGGACTATCAACTACAAGATAATTTGAACCATATTTTGGAGCAGTCTATTCTAAAGATTACATTATAAATACATTCATAAATTAACTGATGGGAGAAAAAAACAGTTTTCAAAGAAGATTCAGAGAAAAAAATGCATTAGTTTCTTTCATAATGGTAAATTTACTTTTTTCTATTTAATTTGAATGCAATGTAAATATAGTTTGATATTGTATACCATATTTAATTCCCCCCACCTAATCTACTATACTAAACTTCAACTTAACTAGACATCACTTAGACGATAGATCGTCACAGTGCTCATAGGTATTTAATCCATTTTGGCGGAGTGAAGATATAATTTTCGCCAAACCTTATAGCCTTTTGTTCTCTATAGAGTTGTGGTTTGGCGAACATTATGCTTTCACGCCGCCAAAATGGATTAAATACCTATGAGTACTGTGACGATCTACCGTCTAAGTGATGTCTAGTTAAGTTGAAGTTTAGTATAGCCATTTCTTTTCATTCAGATAGCTTACCACTTTAAGTTAATCAGCATTAATGAGTTTCAACTGTTTTTTAACTACTGAAACATATTGCACAATAAAATAATATAAATTTTACAATACTTTTGTTTCTAATGATTGAAAACAGTTAACACCTTCAAGTGTAATTTAGTAAATAGACAACATATTTAAAAAAAAAAAAAAAAAAAATCCCATAAAAATGTATCCGAATCTTATCAACAGAAGCTTTCAAATACACCAGATTTTCAAAGTCAGAATTATTAGAGCCAAATGTGAAATAAATAAAAAATAATTCACTACAAAAAAATAAAAATTATTCTCTGGTAGCGCCAATTTGATATTACAATTAATATACCAAAGGTAGTCTACTAATTTCTATATTAACTAAATATAAAAATTGAATTTGTGCTGCTTTTTTTTAATAAGTTCAACCTAAAGGATTTTTTAATTTTGTACCCTAAAGTTGTATTACTGCAATATGTAATAACAATCCAATAATTTTTAACTCAATTGAAAACTTAGTAGTAATGGAATAAAAAAAATTAAGAAATTCTTTTTCCTTTTTCACAGTTTAATTTTACATAGAAGTTGTTATGAAAGAATTATTTTTTTAAGGGTATATATATTTAAGCAACTAGCCTGTAGTCCATGGCTGTTTTGCTTGCTCTTCAACTTCTAACCACAGACTTCCAGCAAGCTCAGAGAAGGCCACATCTGACACTGGAAGTGATCCACTAGCTTTGATCAATGTGTTCAGCTGTTTGTTGGTTAAATCTTTTTTGAGTAGTGAAACATCAACTATAGGTAGTTTCTTAATGTTGTTAATACCTAAGGAAGAAAACCTGCAAAGCAATAAGATTATTAAAGACCTTGCAAAGTTATTAATATATATCTACAAATAAATAATTATTTACCTACCAAAAAAATGTAAATCGCGAAAAAATTGAGTTTTATGGAAATATTAGCAATTTACCTATAAATGGTTATTTTCCATTAAATTTAATGTTATTTTTGATAATTGTTTTTTTAGAGGATTTTTATTCTTAATTCAGTGCTTTAGACGCATCTAACAAATTACATTCCCGGACAATAAAAGATTATTACCATTTCAAACGTCATAAATCAAGCAACGAAAGCATGCTTTAATTAATGCATTCCAGCCTGGTAATTTGCCCGGAGTGGTTGGATCTTTTGCTAGCATTACTTCCTAGAGACAGAACTTTTTTTTGACGGAAAAGTGACACTATACGAGGGAACAAAAAATATTTCAGACCTTTAAAATCTAGAAGCAAAAAGGGAAAACGACTAAAAGGAATCTATGGGAGCGCGCAAGGTACGTTCCCGCAATGTTTACATGAGGTCAAACTATGCAGCTGCAATGAGAATTTGTCTTCTCGATCGATACGAACTCAAGTTCGATGGCGCGGTTTCAACGCTTGGCTGCTAATCATCGTGTTTGGCGCAAAAGAACACGCAAACATATTGGACGGCTTTTGGAATCATTTCAAGAATTATGACAATTCTTCCACCCTACCCAAGCACTAGTAAGCACTTCCTTAAAAACAACAAAATGAATGAGGTGTGATCGAATAATTACGGTGCCCGTATTAATCAGACAAAGTCTCAAGATTTTATAACATGACGGCATGATTTTTAAATAAAATTTTATAATGATACTAGCTAAATACCCGTGCTTCGCTACGAAATTTTAACATGTGCAATATTTTAGCTAGCTGTGAGGCCTCGCATTGCGGAAATCTGTCATTCGTGTATAAAACCCAGTTTTTGGAGCCAGGTTCATCGCTACGCAAAATCGAGCTCGCTGAAAAGTTCATGGACACATAAACACAGGCTTATTTCACTCGTTAAAAGGTTCATTGCTATGCAAGCATAGGCTCGCTTCGCTCGCTGAAAGGTTCATTGCTGCGTAAGCATAAGCTCGCTTCACTCACTAAAATCTAATTGATACGTAAAGACTTCATATTGGAAGCCTCTTTCTTGTCAAGAAAAAAAAAAATTCCCCTTTAATACAATAATGCAACACCCCTTTAAGATTATTTTAACACGTGTTTGTGGAACGCAAAATTAGAGGCTAAAACTACTTATGTTGAAACTTTCAGAGATCTATCTTATTCGAAGTCGCTTTTTGTGAAAAAAATTCATTGAAAAACAAATTAAAATTTTAACATTCCTTTTGTCAGTCCAATTAGAAGGCCAAAACTACTTGTGTTGAAAATTTCAGAAATATAGCCCTATTACAAATCATTTTGTAAAATATTTGTTAATTAATTAAAAAAAATATGTTTTTCAAAAATCCAATTAGAAGGCCATAACTATTTATGTTGACAATTTCAAAGCCGTAGCCCTATTTGAAATCATTTTGTAATATATAAATTAATTAATTAAAAAAATTAATTAAAAAAGAACAAAATAAAAATTTAAAATTCTGTTTTTTAAAAGTCCAATTAAAAGGTCAAAACTACTTATGTTGAACATTTCAGACCTGTAGCCCTATTAGATATCGTTTTGTAACATATTTATTATTTAATTAAAAAAATTAATTAAAAAAGAAGTAATTAAAATTTTAACGTTATGTTTGTGATATATACAATTGGAAGGCCAAAACTACTTATGTTGAAAATTTCAGAGCTGTAGCCCTATTAGTAGTCGTTTTGTAAAATGTTTATTAATAAAAAAAATTAATTAAAAAAGAACAAAATAAAAATTTTAAATTCTGTTTTTTAAAAGTGCAATTAAAAGGCCAAAACTACTTATGTTGAACATTTCAGAGCTGTAGCCCTATTAGTAATCGTTTTGTAAAATGTTTATTAATTAATTAAAAAAATTAATTAAAAAAGAACAAAATAAAAATTTAAAGTTCTGTTTTTTAAAAGTCCGATTAAAGAGCCAAAACTACTTATGTTGTAAATTTCAGAGCTGTAGCCATATTAGATATCGTTTTGTAACATATTTATTAATTAATTAAAAAAATTAATTAAAAAAGAAATAATTAAAATTTTAACATTCTGTTTGTGATGCATAAAATTAGAAGGCCAAAACTACTTATACTGAAAATTTCAGAGCTCTACTCCAATTTTAAGTAGGTTTCTATAGATCCACAGACAGACACACAGCTTGTTTTATTATTATAGATTACGTGACGATGTCATGAAACGTTGTCTTTTATGGGTTTTTTTCGTACATAGAGCTGAGCTGAACGAAAATTTAAATTGTACTTTTGCAAACTCCGATTAACGCATGGTGTCGAGATCAAAGGGAATTAGATCTCATATTTGCACTCCGCATCTATGAAGTGCCCTTGCAGGCATACTTAAATTCGAAAATGTCATGTTTTCTATGAAACTATTTCAACCGTGAGCCTAACGGTTAGTTCATTAGTAATCATTTAAAAAAAGAAATCGTTAAATAAAGTTACTAGTGATATCAACCAAAACTAAATTTGTTTCTCATTTCAGTTTTCAAAATTTATGTAAAGTTTGAGTAAATAACACTGCATTTTAAAATGCGTAAAAGAAGCATCTATACGATATCAAATGTAGACTATAACCACAATAAACTTGAAGCACTTGCCACCATTCGTAATCTGCGGAAGTGGTAAAACAGTCCAAATACGATACACACGCAAAGTATGCTCCGAAACAATGATTCTCAAGCTTCGTCACTTAGGTTGAGACAGTCAAAGTAATATGAACTATCTCGGCACTTTTTCTATTCTAGTGAACTAATTGAGACAATGATTTAACAGTTCAGTAAACTGAATCTTCCCCCAAAAAAACAACAAACCCGAAAAAACCCGGCCAAGTCAGCCAGAAAAAGTTATGAAATCTAATGTTTGCTCCCAAGCGGCTGCGCTTAGTTTCTTAGGGGTACTTGGGATTATTAGGGGGAATCTCTATAGGCTATCAGTACTTGGCAGGCTAGAGTTTTTATAGAATTATCTCAATTCAGTGCAATGGGTGCCAAGTAGCTGATGCAAATGAAATAAAATTAATCCGAAATAACTCTAGCCTGCCAAGTACTGATAACCTATGGGGATTCCCCCTAACAATCCTAATTTAGTTCATTGTGTACAAGTACCCCCAAAGAAACTAAATGCGGCTGCTTAGCGGAAAACATTAGATTTTATAACTTTTTCTGGCTGACTTGGCGTTTTTTTTTTTTTTTTTTTTTTTTTTTTTTCAACGTCTAGTTGTTTTTGGGAAGATTATGAGTTATGAGTACATCATATTTCTAGGTGTAAGGCAGTGCACCCGTCAAGTTCACTGCCAGACATCTTTTACTGGAACCTTTTCAGCAGTATTTTGACCTCTCATATCTGCGTATTACAATATCCCTGAGAGCTGAAATTTTTTTTGGGTAGCTGTTAGACACTTTAGTAATACCTCTAAGTTTCAAGTCTAAAATTATATTGGTTGTCGAGATAATCAGATTCGAAGACGGCAGAAAAGGACTAACTTTGAACCCAAAACTCACTCACTGATCATCAAATTACTAAGGTACTTCTAACAGAGCTAGAACTATGAAATTTGGTATGCTTGTAAGTTTAACATGTATACAAAAGAAAAAAAAACGAGATTTCCCCCTCTGAATCCCCTAAAGGAGGCAATGTTCGAAAAATTTGAATTTCATTTCTAATACATTTCTATTGGGGCTAGAATTATAAAACTTAGAATACTAGACCTCTTAGCATATATAAATAGAGAAAAAACTCATTACGCGCCGCAAAGTCTCAAAATCAAGAAATAATACAAAAAAGTGTACTTGGCATATAACATTGACCATTGGCGATAATTTATCGCCTATGAAATGATTGCCGATTGTTAATTTTTTGGCCCTTTGCCAACTTTTTTTTTGCGTATATGAATATATTATGTACTAGGGGGCTTCGCCCCCTGCTCGCTAACGCTCGCCAACCCCCAAACGCCTCGCTGCGCTCGGATTGAGCGGCTTTGCCGCTCGAATTTGTGGTTAAAACATCTTGCTGCGCTCGAATAGGTTTGCCAGCCATAAAAAATGTAACCAAATTTTTATAAATTTAATGTAAGGCCTAATAGAGAAAACACCCAAATTGCAAGTTTCACAATAAAAAGTTAAATATACTATCGCCCAACATTCTGACTTAAAACTTCATTAGCTATGCCCTTACATTGAAGTCCCAATATCTTTTATTTATTCTGATAAGTCGCCCCGTTAGAAAACAACGTCCAACGCGAGGCATTTTCTGCATAGAAATACTTCAAAATAATAATTACTCTAATACAAAAATGCTTCAGAAAAACAGAAAAAATCAACTTTGAAACGAAGATTTCAAAAAGAGCTTTAAAATTAACAACGGGTTTGTTGTTTACATACGTAAGGATAGCTTTAAAATTAGCAACGGTTGGTTGGTTGAACCCCCGAGCAGCGGGTTTGTTGTTTACAAACGTAAGGATGTTGCCATTCATATATTCAAAATCATTGAGGCTTTGTAGTAGCTTAATGATGAAAAATATTGAAATTTAACTAATTAATAAAGTGTTAATAAATTATTTTGGCACGTTTTGGCAAATCTACAGCTTATTTCCTTTAAAATGACACCTTGATAATTGAAATTGGTTGAGCAGTTTAGGCGGACGGACTAACCCCAAAAAACGTATTGCCTATTAAATATATAGATTTAAAATAATTTTATATTATCATCATTCATATTGAATGCATAAGTACGCCATGGACTGCGGCCCGGTAAATTTAATTTTCTTAGAAAAATCTAGTGTAATTCTCCGCTAATTGGATGCTGTTGAGAACGTTTTTTAGAGCTTCCTTAAAACCAAATAATTAAAAGAATAAAGGAGTCTGCTAATTATATAGTTACCGTAGTTGGCCGCCATCAAAAAGTTTGTCAACGGTTGACTGTATAATAAGTACCAAAAAAAAAAAAAAAAAAAAAAAAAAACCACCCTGGTATTTTTAACCTTTTCAACCCCAGGAAGTTTTCTTGCAAGTTTAAAAACTACGAAAACTAAACATTTTAAAACAAGTTTTTGTTGCGCAAATAAGTAATAAATTTAAAATAAATACCTTAAAAAAAAAGAAGTGAAATCCCAACAAAAATTTCTCTGTAAAAAGGCGTCAAGTTCTCCATGCAATGATTATGGCCGTGAAAAGTATTGAGATCTAAAGTAGAGTCAAGTTTAAAGTTGTTGTAAATTATGGGCAATGAAAATTAGTAAAATTTTCTTTTCAAAGTCAAAATTCCCCGGCATAGGCCTGAATATATAGCTACAAATATGCTTGTGTGATTTGGCCATTATGTATTCTGGTTCACTGACGCGTAATGGCCAAGTCACACAAGCATTTTTGTAGCTAGATATTGAAGCCTATGCAGGGGAATTTTGATTTGGAGAAGAAAATCTTACAAGTTTTCATTGCCCATAATTTACAACAACTTTAAATTTGGCTCTACTTTAGATCTCAATACTTTTCACGGCCATAATAATTGCATGAAGAACTTGGTGCCTTTTTAGAGATGTTTTTGTTGGGATTTAAATTGTTAGGAGTTACGTTATGTAACAGAAGCACGTTCCTGATGAATCAGGCCGACCAAACGGTATAGTGGTTAGCGTGCTAGCTTCTAGACCGCGAGGTTGCGGGTTCGAGTCCCTTGTTGGCATGGGTGTTTGTAAATGTATGTTGGCTTGTCTAATGACGAATGTTTCGGCGCATTATAGCCCTCGTGTTGCTGACGGCGCCAGATAATCTGAAAACAACCAACCAACCTGATGAATCAGAACCGTATCCAGGGGCTTTACAGAGTTCAACCCTCCCCCATTATATATTAAACAATATGCATTAAACTACTTTATAGTGTTTGATATCGGAGCTGTGTAATGAATATAAAAATTGACAATGCATATGAAGGATTTTAAAAAAAAAACTATGTTTTTATGGGTTGCTAGCTGCGTGGCCCCGCGCTGCTGGTGGGGACCCGTTGAAGGACATCAATCAGTTACGTGTGATATAAACTCGGAATTTCTCCGGAATAATTGTTGTTGGTGATCAGCTTCCAATCTACTATAACAGATGCATGGTTTCATTCATTGCAATAGCTAGCGCGGTCATTCTCCAGTCGATGAAGTCTTTGCAGCGGTGATTCCCTAGCTCTTTCTCGGGTTCGAATCCTGGGTTAGGCAAGGATGATCGTTGTGGTTTGAAATCCAAGTTAAGCTGTAGGTCCCGGCCTGATTAGTCGTTATTGTGCATTAAAATAGGTCGTTGAGGGTACAAACAAACAAACCCTAGCTATTTTAGCGGCAAATGCTCTATACTTTGCATTTAGCGGCGTATTAACAAATGTCGAAATTATTTGAAAGTTTTCAATGAATTTCAATAATTTTCGCTGAATCTACGTTTAAGGCTGCAAGTGATGAAGTCAAGTTGAGTCGAAATAATCCGTTGCTATGGCAAATTATATGTATATTTGGACTCACTCTCATCAAATGAAGTTAGATCCATGATTTAAATTAATTCTGCCAGAAAAATTTGACCATTTAAAATTTTGTAAACATCGAAATAATATTACCGCTATTGCTTAAAAGAATTTTGTAAATTTTTTTAATATGTACAAAACACAAGTAAACATACTGACTCAACAAAATATGCCTAGTGTCTATAGTGCAGCTCCAGCCACTATTTAAAAAAAAAAAGAAGAAAAAAATCATGAAAAAAGATATAATAGATTTATTAAGTTAACCGAAATCCGACTGAAAACATCCTATAAAGGCACAAACGTGCAGTGATAAATTATGTTGGTAAACGAACACTTATAGATGTTAGACATATATTAACTGTAGTGCATAATATATTTGCTAATAAAATACAAAGGAATTTACCGAATTTATTTTGGTTAAATGTTATTAATACTCATTAAATAAAATCAAAATGTCAATACCCGCTGAGCACACTACATCTTTGACGACAATACAAAATGTTAATTAAAACAGGATGGATTTCAAAAGTAGAAAACAAAACGATGCCCCAAAAAATAATGCTTTAAAACCGCACATGCGCAGAAGTCGTTTACGGTATCGACTGACAGTAAATATATGGAAATATTACAATAATATTCGAACTACTTATCGGACAGACTATTGTAATGAATAAAAAAAATCAGAAAAATAAGGGGGACCACATTAAAATAACTTTTGGTTTAATTCTGATGTAATAAAAATATATAGTTGCCATTCCAAGAACTTTTCTTTTCATGTCATTAAATTTTAATGAAAGTAACTTTTAAACGAATTCACTACAATCTCCATCATGTACCAAATTTCGTAGCTCTAGGTGTAAAACTGTGGATTTGCATAAGGTTCAGACGTATAGACAACTCAGTTTTATATATATAGATATTATTCTTAAATGGGTTTTGTGTACACACAGTTGCACTTTTTTTATTATTTATTATTATTATCATCATTTTAAAAATCTGATCCGCCGGAAACCCTCAGGAGGCGTTTCTAAAAGAATCTTAAAAAAAAAAGAGAGCCAAAAAAGGCACAAAAAGTAACTCTTGAACCCTGACGCCTTCATACCAGAATAGTAAGAAATCAAAGAAATACAGTACAAGAAGTATAACAATGCAATGAAATACAAAAAAAAAAAAAAAAAAAAAAAAAATCCCAAGAACTTACTTACCCCTTTGAATAAAGCCCAATAACACAGTAGAAAACATTTTGTAGTTTATAATAACACCTCCAAAAAATTGTTCCGCAGAAAAAAAACCAATCCTGCAGAAAAATCACGTATTCCAAAAATTCAAAAATTACAATTTAAAGGCGCCATCTATTTACCAAAAATAAAAATTGAACCTTTAAATTGTAATTTTTGGAATACGTGATCTTTTCTTTCTTTTCTGTGGAACAGTTTTCGTAGGTGTTGTAATAAACTGCAAAATGTTTTCTACTGTATTATCGAGTATTATTCAAAGGGGCAAGTTCTCGGTATTTTGTTCTTTTTCTTGTACTGCATTTCTTTGATTTCTTACTAATCTGGTACAGAGGCGTCGGGGTTCACGAGTTACTTTTTGCGCCTTTTTTGGCGGTACTCCTGTCAGAAACGCCTCCTGGTTGAACACCCGATGAGAAACCAGTCAGAGATTCCAGTTCAATATTTACTTTTTTATACTTTACTTTTTATATATAACCTTAACTAGTTGTACAAATATTTTTGAATTTAAAATACATAGTGAATAGTTCAAAGCCAAATTCAGTGACTTTTTGCAAAAGTCTGATGTCCTATCTACCGAAACTAATTTTGATTCACATGCCTAATAGCTTTACAGAATTCTAATAGATTACATTTCAGTAACAATGATTGTATGAAATACTCTTTATTAATTTGCTCTTTATGTTACAATTTCAGTAAAATTTTACCTTACGCATGTTGTTTTAGACATATAGGGTCGATGTAAAAATCCTTCTTACAAAATAAATATCGGGCATCCCTTCCACCTAATTATTTTTGTTCCCGAACATGCTGCACTTTAGCCCCTCCCAGTGATGTAAGTCAGGCCTTGAGCACAAGATATTACAGGATATAATTAATTAGATTTAGAGCAACAGTGCCCTAAGCAGTCGGGTTTTTTTTGTTTTTTTTTTATCAATACTCAGTAATGAGATGGGTTTTGTGAATGAGACGTGATTACTACAATAATTTAGTTTAAATTTTTATATTAAAAAGAAACATGCATTGGCAAGTTCATTCATTAAAAAAGACTGCCTTGGAAAACTCAATTATATGGTGGACATTTTCAAAAAACTCATTGATTTGCATTTAAGTTTAAAAGGAGAGGAGAACAAGCATTTTAACACCCAGCAGCAAAATTGAAGTTTTTAAGAATAAGCTGATACTTCAGAGTTCATCCTAGGCATTTTTCGTGGGGCGGCGCGCCCTGCCTGCCCTTTTTCTATATAAATAGCGCCCTTCCTGCCTTTTTTCAGAAAAAATTTCTTCTTGAAAGAATTAGAAAAACTTTCGTTTTTCCCCTCCCAACAGTACGCAATATGTGGATCACCCCTACTGAAATCGCCTGTCGCGTATGCGCATTCATGTTCAAACGCGCAAAGTATATATCAGGGACTGAAATCATTGAGCAGATGTCCATATAACGTGCTTCATTAGTAGGTGGATTGTAGGGAGCTGTCTTACAATTTCCAAGTGCACATTAGTAAACTCCGATGGTCATTTCGTACGTGTTTTGATTAAGGAGTATTTCGCTGGATTTTTACCATGCCTCCTTCAAAATAGAGAAGAAATTAATTTGAAAGACTTGATCAACTTAGTTAAAGGTGTATAACCATCAAATGTTTACTCTAAGAATTTAAAAAGAATATTTCCGTTTGGACACGCGTAATCGCGATGTCCTCCTGTTAAATTTAGGGGGTGTTTTTGATAGTTTACCTGTTACCAATTAATTTCAAAACATCCATTTCATATTTAAAATTGAACATAATAGGAATGCAATCAAAATCCCAAATTATTTCTGATTTTTAAAAAAATAAAACTTCTATTACAGCTTACATAATAGCGGCGCATGCACGGCAAAAAAAATCGCCGTTTTGACGGTAAATTTGATCCGATTTGGAAAATAAATAAATGCACAAATTTCAGGACATAGTCCAAGTTTAGTCGGAATACTCCTTGTGATATCCCACAATGAATGATGTTAAATTTGAAGATCTCTATCTAACGATGGCAAACCTAAGAGATGAAGTTTAAGGCTGATTCATTCAAACTTTAGAAATTTTGAAAGAGTGAAAAGTTCTTATCTTAAAACATTTTTATTATACTAAAACATTCTTATCTTAATTTTACTGTATTATAAATTGATATTTTTTAAAAAATTACTATTTGATGACAATTTTACTGTGTATATTGCACTTTAATTTTAATAATTTTCTCAGTCTCATTCCAGCAGAATTAGGACTGAAGCATTTTATCAGTATTTTGATATCTTTTAAGTTTCTGAGCGAGTTTTTGATTTACGGATTTTTGCATTATTATTTTTTTCTTCAGAATATTGAAAATTATTTATTGTAGTAGAAAAGTATAACAATATTGAAATTGTGGCAGAAAACGGGTATGCAAATTTCTGCAATTTGCCATAAAAGTGCCCTCGTAAACAGGAATTGCCCTTTTTTTGGAAAATAGCACCCTGCCCGTTTTCATTTCCAGGATGAACTCTGGATACTTTACAAACATAGTACAGCTACCAAGAAAATTAGGGGTGTGGTAACATGATGTCATTGTGTTTTATTTTTCCTCATTTAAATAAAAATGGCCAGTTTGGAAATATATATATATATATATATATATAAAAAAAAAAAAAAATTAAAAAAAAAAAAAAATTAAAAAAAAAAAAAAAAAATTAAAAAAAAAAAAAAAAAAAAACACGATACATACATATTTTTTTTTTTACCGAATACTATATTTTCATTAGCCTATGTAAAGATGATAGACTATGTATCGTAAACAGATGAATCAGCAAAAATTTTAAATTGGAAAAAAAAAAATTGCAAAGGCAAGTAACTTTTAATAATTATCTAATAATGCTAAACAGATGAATCTAATTAAAGTAAGTTACCTAATATTTAAGATACATTCAAAGTGTTGAAAAAATTGCTTCAACATTAGAATTTAAACTATAATTTATATCTTTATAGCTAAAATGCAATTTTTTTTTGTCAAGCTATAATAAACAACAATTTACTTACGGTTATAATTACAATTTTAAACAAGAATTATACAAACAAATTGGGACCAAATTTTTTATACAAAGTTATACAAAAAGTTTAGTAATTTTACATAGATTCTAACCAAACAGAAAAAGCGAGTATCACGCAGGAATTAATCAAGGGCACAGCGGAAGTTTAAGGAAGTTACTAAAACGGTGTCGCATATCTCGAGAATAACTGCTATCACATCGGCGTAAAACTATGTGAAAATGTCCATTACTCCAACGTAAATATAGGCGATAGCCCCCATTACACAAGGGTAAATTTCAGCAATAGAGGACATTACATTAGAGCAACACTTGGCAAAAATGACCTTCACAGCAACGTAAATATTGGTGCAAATTTAAAAAAATTTAATTGGAGAAAAACATCAAAACTCAAGTCTTCTTATTTATAAAGTAGAGCGTGCAAATCGACAAGCTGAGAACCTTATGAAATTTGGTATACTAGATGAACATTTAAAATGATCTCTGTATCACTAGGAAAGGTCCTTTCCTACACGCACATTTACATTTCGTAAGAGAGAATTATGAAAATAACCCCGAAAATTCACATTCAGAATGATATTACCCACTTCTGGAATGCATTTGCTTTTCACACCCATAAAGCATATGGTGCGAAATTGACCAATGCCAAAAACTGGATTCAAACCTACAAAGGTTATGCACACCCATTTTAATTCCATTACATTTTTCAATCCTTTCACAACACTCCTTTAGACCCCCTGTAACATTGCAATGTTGCACAACACTTTAAGAAACATACACACCTCGGATGTGTAACATAAATGAAAATTAAGGAAGTAGTCCACAATAGTGTAGTTTATGCTTTTTTCAGATCCATTAAAAAAAATTTATAATCTAATTCAAACAATCTCTTAAATATTCCAATATTTTGAGTAATTAAAATATAAATTTTAGTTATCACAAACAAGAATTCTATTTATTTTGCTAAATAATTTTTTTTTAATTATTGCACTAAAATAAAGTTAAAAGATATTCCAATTTTATAATAAATTTGTATGTCTACCTTTAAAATATTAACTAATTTTCTCACTATGCATGTTCATACCATTGTTTTTCCTTTATTTACTTAAAAAAATTAAATTATTTTTTACAATTATGACTGAGTTCCTGGATCCCTCTCTTTTCCTTTATCATCACAAAAAGACCATTTGTCAAATTTTCAAATATCACGGGGAAAAAATTCTAGGGAGTCCACAGAAAAATTATTTTAAAATTCCCTGACATATCCCTGTAACACCCATAAGTTATCGACAAAAAATATATTGTTGCGTGGACGGGTTCGAAAGATTTGACGCCAAAGCAGATCAAAACTTGCAGAAATTTATTCCAAAATAACTCTCCACAGTTCTCTTACAGCTCCAGAACTTCTCGTTCTAGTAGACACAATACAGCTCTTTTCACCTCAATAGAGCACAAAACAGCAGCTAAAAACTTGACAAACAACTGCTAAATCGCCGCAAAAGACAATGGAAAACAGTTCGCTTTAGAATGCTCAGTATCTCCAGTCAACTAATTCAGTGACTCAAAATCCAAGAACTGACTCCATCACCCGCTCCCTGAGCTTTTATAGGGGAGGTGAACGTACGTGAACCTTCTTGAAACTCCTAGAGGTAGATATTTGGAGAACTTTCCAGATTGTAGTCGAAAATTCGTTTCGATACATGTATAGTACATGGGATACATGTACAGTACCCCCCCCCCCCCCAAAAAAAAACAGAACGATGGCTATATCTTCGGTTCTAATTATCGTAGAATCTTACGGTTTGGACCAAAATGTTTTGCTTACGATTTTCTATATATCTGATGCAATTTTTTTTCTTGAGGGACCGTTTACTAAGTAAAAGTAACGCTATCTTCGAAAATTTCAATACGAGCCCTTATTTTTTATCATTTCTTTCGATTCAGAATACAACATTTACCCTATATACCAAATTTCAATGCATTATGTTGAAAAACACGTCACTTATGAGCGAAAATATTTCGACCATTTTTTGACCGATCTTCAGGGAGAATTTCCATAAAACGAAAGGTATTTTTAAGGTTCTTCTTCACAGCGGGAGAAATCGAACGGTCAATGTGGCACGCTTCACGAAGATTAAAAAATACAAGTATTAGTCTAAAATTGCATAGAAACTACTTGGATTTATAGTGTCATGTTTAAGATTAATACAAAAATAGCAAGTAAACGCAAAAGTAACATAATTTATTTATAACATTAAAGATGTGCATTCTTCACACGAAATAAATAAAATATCGAAAACTGTAATTGCAGAAATATAACGAATACTACTGATAATTAGAAAATTAATAAATATTAAATGTAGGCATTAGTAAAGAGTATTTAGCAAAGCATGAATATTTTACAGAAATATTTCACTATAAACACAAATGTAACTAGATCGTTGAAATTATTTATAAAATGAAAAAGTCACATGATTCAGTAAAATTTTTAAAGGATAACTTATTGAAATTGCTTAAAAAATGTTGTTTTAAATAAATGGAATTTAAGAAAGCAAATTAAAAATATATATATATATATATATATATATATATATATATATATATATATATATATATATATATATATATAGTTTACAGAAAAAATAATTAATAATTTAAAAAACTAAAAAACACGCTTTAATAGAAAATCAAACTAAAAAGTAGAAAATAATCAATAGATTAAAAAACTAAGAAACACGCTTTAATAGAAAATTGAACTAAAAAGTAGAAGATAATTTTAAATAAGTTTGAAATAAGAATAGAGTGATTAACAAGAAATATTTATTTTATCGTACAAAAGCGTGGGGTGCTTTTTAAGATATTTTCATAATGGCTCTACTTTTACCAATATCTGTCATTAAATATTTACAAAAATTGACATCAAGCACCCCACGCTTTTTTACGATAAAATAAATATTTCTTGTTAATCACTATTCTTATTTCAAACTTATTTAAAATTATCTTCTACTTTTTAGTTCACTTTCCTATTAAAGCGTGTTTCTTAGTTTTTACACTATCGGTTATACGATAATTGAACGTTATGCAATTTTCCACACCTCTAGTTTACCTTGAATTAATCTTTGATAGTTTTCAAAAGTCGTCTACTATACGGTCCCTTAAAGTGAGCGTTTTTTACATTTTCTCTAAAATATCGAGAACTAATATTCAAAATGGAAAGAAAAAAATTATGGGGGGGTTTTAGACCATGGTAAATCTAATGAAAGCAAAAAACATATATGTTTCTATTAAAAAAAAAAATTAAAAAAAATTAATTGCTTTATTAATTAATAATTAATTATTAAAAAAGAAATTGATTCAAAAGCTGATTGCTATTTATGTTTGGCCATTTACAAACTACCTTTTGAAAAAAAGAATTACTGAAATATATTAATTATTTAAGTATTTATGGCCAAAAAACAAATTTTTTATTTAACATTAATTTATCATTTTCTTTTTATCATTTAAATTACAAACCATTCATTAGAAAATTACGAATTTCAGTATTTCGCATTCTTTTTTAATGCTGAATCCAAATATGGAATAATATTATGAGGTTGCTATTGAACTTTTTAAAGTTTGGTTCTGTTTTAATATGTAGATGACCCCTCATGATAAAAAAAACTACATACAATTATTAAAAACCTTTCACGATTTACAACGGTACCTTTTGTTTGTTATTTCAATTAGAACAAAAGATATAGCCATCGTTCTGTTGTTTTTTTTTGGGGGGGGGGGGTACTGTACCTATACATGTACCGAAAATGTCGCCAAATTTGGCGACAAAAATTAGTCGCCAAAACCGTCGCCAATTTGGCGAGATTCCCATTACCATAATGATAAATGCCCTGCCCCTTGAAACTCGCTTCTTTCCAGAGTTACCTATGTAAAACTCGTTATCAAGCATCAAGAGATTCATTGCAGGGAAACAAACCAAGACGAACCATTGCACTGCCTTACGCGAGATGAACATAAATTTTACTATTTACAAAATTAACATTACGAAATATTTACAAATATACAAAATTCGTAACAATATATATATAATAAACTTTCAAGTAAAAACACATTCAGACTTATAAAAAAAATATGATGCTGTACTGTTTATCTTTACACCTTCACGACACAAACAATAAATAGCTCCATTTAGTGTAATGTACATGTGTGCAAGGCCTGACTTGCATCCTTCGGAGCCTAAAGCACATAATGTTTTTGGGGCGTTATACAAAAGTTTGGGGAAGGCACTCAATAGCTATATTAACACTGTTTGCCGGAAGGATTTTCGTCTTTAGTCTGCAAATTTAGTAATAACCATTTTCTAAAGTCCAAAATCACACAACAAAAAATCAACCAAAATGTAATTCACCTTAATTTTACTCTTTTTTCCCAGGGTTGGTTGTTTAACGACTGCTACTTAAAATCAGTTTAAGTTTATTATTTATTTGTGTTCAAAACGTAATTAAAAATGTTAAAAAAGAACACAAGTGTTCAATTTAACTACAACAACATTTCGAGGCCCTAAGCATGGGCTTTGATAGCTTGTGCGGAAATCAGGCCTTGCCTGTGTTTATGCAATTATACTTTAAAATCACTCTTTTCATTGCTTACAGTTTAATCTCAAGAAAAGAGATCTCTAGTATTAAATTTCAGATCTAATAAGTTATTTTCTAAGTAAAACTTTAAAAATAAAGATCATAAATAAAAAGATGTGAAAGGGGATGAAACACACACACACATTCAAAAAATACTATTCTATATTATATTAACTATTTTTGTTTTCTAATACTTGAAATTTTAATAATTTAAAAAATAAATAAATTATTACTTTAGAAAACTTTTCGTAATGTACATTTTTTATTTATATATTTTACGAATTAAATAAAATTGGTAAAAAAATTAAATATCAAATTGTGTTTTTTAAAAAACTGTCTTTGAATGTGGTTGAATCGGTGGAGTTACACCATTTTCATTTTCCTTTCAGTTTGCATAATTTCACTGCCTAAATTGTTCTATTTCAGCATTTGCAATTTTCTTTTTTTCATTTGTTTAAGTTCAGCGGCAGCCACTGTTAGGTACAGTATCCAAGCAAAATTTTTACAAATTGAACAAATTTTCACAAGACAATTTTAAAGAATTAAAAAAAAAAAAAATGCTTTAACTTTTAAACTATTGGTTATATGTATAATTAAAATTTAAACCTTTTTTTTCAAGCTAAAATAAACAATTTTACATATATTAGAAGTTAAAATTACAATTTAAAAAAAGGATATACAGTAAAATTGGAGAATTGGGGAAATTTTTTTGCTCAAAATTAAATTCAAATTTTAATCATTCTGCACCAACACAAACCAAACGATGAAACCGATCCTCACATACACACTAACCACGGATATAGCGGCTATCACATCAGCGGAAGCCTAGGCGAATGACCAAAACGGCGTCCTTGGAAATGGCTGCTAATACTACTGCTTATATCTTTGTTAGCTGTTGAAAAACATGAACTCAAGTGGAACTTTTCTCACTAAGACACTATACCGTAATTGTCCATAATTGAAAATAAAAAAAATACGGACTTGCAAATAAACCCAATAAAATTGTAATGCAGAATTAAATCGATCTCAAGAATGATCAAAATTTCAGTCAAACAAGAGCTGAAATCCGTGTTTCAGCAAAACTGTACCATGTCTGACAGGTGCAATCCTTGAAATAGCGTCAGTGACTACTATATCGTAACACCCCATGAAAAGGAGCATCAAGCAAGAATAAAAAGTAATTCACTGCAATAACGCCTGCTATAATTACGAAAATAACGGCCATTTTATTGCCGTAATGCTCAGAAAAATGACCATCACATACAAACGTAAATATAATGCCAATAGAGGCTATAACATTATAGAAAAACGAGAGGGTATTCCATCGGTGATTTGGGGAAGTATGAATGTATGCAAGCGTTCAGTGATTGTCAGGAAATTTTAATGCAAGAAGTTGCGGTCGGTCTTGTGGTTCAAATTTTTGCTGTTTTTTCAAACTTTTTCTAATTTTTTTGTAAATTGTTTTTCTCTTGGTATTTTTGCTAGCAGAGTATCTTCAATTGTCAAATTTAAAAGTTTCAGTTTAATTTCGGAAAATTCCCAGATTCCTTTAAACTTTTTGACAAAATCCCTGATAATTCCCTGTTTTTTCCCCTAAATTTCAAATTCCCTGATCTGTGGACACCTTGAATACATGCAAAATTATTTTTTGAGCTATGAGATAATTGGTTAGAAAAAAAAAATACTGCAAAATTTGAAAATTTCATAATTCTATTCAAAAGTTTATGATAAATTTGAACAAAATACAAGCTTAAAAAAATTACTGTGGACGATAATGAATACTATAGATACACTGTACCCTTCAAATATTAGTTAACTTGTAGATATCTACACATCTCTACAAGCTCATCTCTAATAGTAAGTTTCCTATAGTGGAAAAGATTTCTAAAAAGCATTTAAGAATATTATATGTTTTACTTGACCATTCAATGTCATCATTTGCCTCAAAAGCAAATTCGTGACATTATTTACTATCTGGTCAAAGCCAGGAAGGACAATATAAATTAGACAAAAAAATAAAATAATGTAAATTACCATTAAGGCTTTTAAACATGTAAAAGAGGATTCAAGAAAATAAGTATTTCTCTGCAAATATAAATAAAGACCTTTTCTAAAAGTGACAATACTTTTTTAATCTATAAGCAATTTAAGTGCAGAGTTATTATTTGGAAACAAAGCCAACATATGATCCTTTAGTTGAGTCGCAAATGTGAAAAATCTTGAGAAAGAAACGAAGAAAATCTGGTATAAAAAGAAAACAAGCTGAAGAGAACAAATTTATTTCAGAGTGATTGTCAGCTGTCAAAGGCGATATACAATCATCCAGGAAAATAAGTTCACAGAAACTCAGACTACTTCTAAATCAATACCATCATCAAAACAAATAATGGTTGTCTAGAAAGTGTCAGGAAGAGTAACATATAGAGAAGGGGGAAGTCAAGAATATAGAGGCAGGAAATTGGAAGAACTAAAAGAAATGCAATTGATGTGAAAATGTACATAATATTTTTTTATATAAATTCTAGAAACATTTATAATCGAATGGAAAGTAAAAGTTTTAAACAAGTATTTCTCTACAAGTAAATTACACATTAAAAGATAAAACCAACGTAATCAAAGCATAACTTAACATTATACTTGGAAAATTTATTACTTTAACACACAACTTAATTTATAAAACTCAAATATTCTTAATGGGAACAAAAATTTATAATCATAAATAAATCTCAAAGTTAGTTAAACCAATATTTCTTCACTGAGAAATACTACTAAATTTAATAAAGTCAATGATAAATTAGAAAAAAATAAGTTTTTTTTTTTTTTATATATATATATTTAGAAAGAAAAGGACAAGAAATTCAAAGGAACTTTAAAAAGAAAACTGGAAAAACTGCTCTTTTCTTACATATCTTATCTTTTGCTCTCAACATGTAATGACTTGAATACCAATTTTATACTGAATTTTCAAAAGTACTTACAACTGGAATCTATGGTTTGGGAAATGAAATTCATTGAAATTATGGTATTTATATTGTCTAAAACTTGTGCTGTGCTCATGCCATAAGACACATACTTACAACATAAGATGAGCTTAGTCAAAAGGACCAAGAGAAGTATTTCAAACTTTGTATAGCATAATATATTCGTATAGCGTTAAAATTTCTCTTTTTTTCATAATTTATTTATACATTATACTTTAATAAATATCATAAAATTATACAGATGTAATTAACTATACAATTATAAATATAACTATACAATTACAGATTACGTTATTATCAAAAAAAGAATCATAACCAAGACGATATTTTTGTAAAATCTATAGCTGAAAGTATTTATAGGCAATGTAATAGATCTCACATTATATGCCTATACCTTTTATATCAATATTATAAGAATTTAAATGACCTTAAAAAAAAAAAAAGGTATACAAATTTTAAAATAAAATGTATGGAAAAACAGTGCACCAGCAGAAGATTGTGTAAATAGCTTGTTGCTCAAGAACTTGCAACTACACCATCATGACGTTATGTAGAGAAATAAACTTTTAGGTACATAAATGCTAAGCAAAGCATTTTCTTCTATATAGTTCCAAGTACATCCTATGGTGTGAGTACAGCAAAGTTTCAGACTATATTATCACTGCCCAAAGCCTTATTTCAACTTTTATTTCTCAGACTGTGTATTCCTTTTTATATGATGTAATGAGATATGAACTAATGTAGTATGCCACAACAGTAATACTAAATAACAAATTTGAAAACAGTTCTGTTTTATAAATGGCATTTTAACTTTATTAATGACTGCAAATGAATGTAAAAAGTGGTTAGGATAGATTTAATATAAAACAGAAAGAAGCCAAGAAAAAATTCAGAAAAAAAAAATAATAATAATTTTTTGGAGAATAAAATACATTCAGCAAAAATATGATCTACTTGGTTCCTGTGGATTCTGCCTTTCAAAATTTTATGAAATAAAGTTTTCCTGGTTAATTATATAGAATTGAGCACATAAAAGCTTAGAGCAAAATCACTCTGATAATGCCTCCTCACAGGTGTTCTCAAGGTCCCAAACTATTTTAAAAATATGCTAAAAGTTCAATAACATACATCTTTCAACAATGAAAATTAGATAAAGTAAATGATAGGTAACATGAAATCCATGAAGCTGAAATCAATGAGATGATCTGAAACTAATGAAAAGATGCATGCATATCTAATAAAATTTAGAACTGTACTATATGCCTAAGCAACCAATTACAAATTTCTTTTGTCTGCTGTTCAGGGTTAACTTATTCAGGCAAAACTAGAAAATTACTACTTCGGTGACCAAAATGTCACCAAATCGTTGAAAACTTAAAAAAAAAAAACTTTAATGGAAATTTTTTAAATTACGACAAACAGCGAATTTCATAGTAGTGAGCAACATGAGTGAAGTGTAATTGAAAGCTGTGCAATTCTATACATCCCACTATAGATATTTGATTGTATATCTTAGATTTATAACTTTTTGTCTCAAATGTAAAACTTACATTTTCTCCACTTCAAGAAGGTCTTCCCTCTCCAACCAGCGTCGTAAAATAAAATGTTGTTTGACTTCCTCTGCTTTACTCTTGAGAATGTGTTGCGTTTCAGTTGGAATGCTTTTCAATGATTCCTCATTGTTCCAAAAGTTAACAAATTCCACTACTGTTGAGCAACCTAAATAAAAACCATAATTTCCTTTTTTTTTTAAATAATTGGTTCACATTTAAAAAAAAATTATTATTAGAACAGCACTTCAAGATTGTAAGGGGTTAACTGAATTTGTAATATTAAGTATAGATAAAGGTGCAAACTAAATGATTATCTATCAATGGAGAGAATTAAAAGGAAAAGACACTAATTAAAGTAGCAAATTAAAACTTGCAATGTCACATATAAAGTGCTACTAAGATATCTTAATAAAAGTATCAGAATATGAAAATTAAAATCAATTACCTGATTCATCAATAGTGGACTTATACTTTTCCAGTTTAAAATCCTTCAATACTTCCTCAAATACTTTTTTGTGGTTACTAGAAACATTTGTAGATAGCTGATGCAGCAACAACAATGCTGATATGAAAACTCCAAACGAAATTGAAGTGTAGTATTGGTTAGTCATTTCAACCATTATTACTGTCAAGACAACCTAAGTAGACAAACTTGCATTACAGAGTATTAGAAAAATACATGTTATGTAACAAGTGCCTAAAATAAATTTGAGATTGATTTCAAATCCGGGTTAGGGTTAAGATTTAAGTCACCCTTGGCAACTTTAAAAAAAAAATAACCAAATTGAAAAGGACGTCAAAAGGCTGTGTTGCCAAATCCAAAATGGCATTAACACACATCATGTTGCCAAATCCAAATGATCACTAAGGTTATCGGAAAACCTTGGCGATGGGTTGCCATGATCAGCGCTGAATTGCCAAATGGGGAAAACTGTGCCAAGGGTTATAGTAAATCTGAGCTTCCAGATTGTAGTAACTATATTCAGTTTTCTTATCTGATAGCAACCAAGAAAATGTACACTTTGGTGTGTAAATAGAGCATTTTTCAGTTGGTCTTTTATAGCTTTTTATTAACTTGTTTTTTATTTGCAATGCAAAGGTTATGATGCATAGATTTAAGCTGATGAATTGTTAATTTACAATTCATATCTTCTAGAAATATTGATAAAAAGGCTTTAAAATATAATTAAAAAATTGACTTTTTCTCTTGAAAACTCGTTTGATATAAGGCAGATTTTTTTTTTATATAAGTTCTTATCAGTGTTAGATTATACTTGGTGATTTAAAAAAAAATTTAAAAAGTTCGTTTTTTTCAGTTTCTTTAGTTTCACTTGATTTGACAGCAATAGTTTCCAAACAGTTTTGTGGGGACATGGGAAAAGGAACATTTTGTAATTAATTTCTTGTTGTCTGTTTTAGAATATTTGATTATAGTTTTAGTGTTGTCTACAGTTATGCATGAGTGGTGTAGTGAAAGTTTGTTCTTTGTAAGATACATTAATTTAAAGTAAGTTCACAGCCTTATCTACCAATTTCATCATTTGCTTACTTAATAAAATGGTAAAGCATTATTTTACAGCAATGGAGACAAGATATTAATTTTGGTGCTGTAGAATTCAGTTGAATAATTTTTATCTCTTTTCTACGCAGGTGTTGAGCATGGTGAGGAGCTTAGAAATTATGTCAGCAATTTTAGCAAGGAGTAGTAAAAATTGTAAACACAGATTGAAGCTATTCATAGGAGCAAAGCAAAAATTTCCAAATATCACCAGATCACTATAGTTTGTCTAATAACACTTTCACTATTGCATGAACCATTCAGAAGGCTTGTGAACCTGCATCGTGAAGGTAGATTTTTCAATTAATTTAATATAGAATGTTTTTCATATTTTTATTTTTTAAGATTTATTCTGTTAACTATGGGGATAGTTGGACCGATAGAAATATTTCTTAAGTTTCAATAATTATTTTAACTTTTCAATTAATAAATAAGTTGAATAAAATTAAACTTAAGAATTCTTAAAGCAAGTATGAATTGCCAAAAAAGGAAGACAAGAAAGTCGCTTAGATAGCTCATGTATTTTTTAAAGGCAAGATGGATTCTTTCATTTTATGAACTATGGAAATTATACTTAAAGATAACACTGCACAAGAAATAAAATAATTACCAAAAAGCCTTAAATTACAGCACACACCGACACACCAAGTCACATGACTATGTAAGGATAAAGATAGTTTCAACCACAATTAAGAAATCTTCAGTCAAATCAAAAGGAACAAAAGTAATGACCAAGTCCTAAAAATTCTATTTTGATAGTTTAGTTTGTAAATAACCCATTTGTGACTTGTGCCACAGAGTATACACCACCTGCTGGTAATAGACACCACATGACCTATGTCCAATGACAATAGAGCAAAATCATTCATTCATGTTCAGGACAATAAAAAAAAGAGGTTTTGCGTAGGTTGTAAATGTAAAGTTGGCAATGGTTTTGTAATCTCTTTTTATAACAATGTAAATAAGGTTGGTTGCGGTTGTTCTTCCTGTGGCTTCTAGAGCTTTTTGAACTTCATACTGCGGTTTCCTGTCCTTTTCCAGTCCGGTTGGGCTGCTTAAGTTTTATTTTCGTCTTCTACTGTTTTGTATCAGACTTTACGGTTGTTGTGTTCATTTTCGGGAACGCCCCCGAGAAGAGGGTGTTCCACGGTGATAATGCAGGAGTCGCTCAAGCGTTCCCGCGAAGATTCAGAGGAAGATTTTTTTCTTACCCCAAAAGAAGCACGACTCAGCGATAGAGTTTACGCGGCGAACATTTCGAACATCGAAAAAGCGAATTACGCTTTTTCCAATGGTTTCTCGGAAGTCCGGGTAATCTTCTCAGCGACCCATGATTCTGGATTTATCCCGACCTCAAAACCATTTCTCATTAGGGATACTTTCTCAAGCATAAAAGGAGTTAATGATGTTTTGTCTGTAACGAGACAAAATAAGTTGTTGTTAGTGATCAAAAACCTAGAAACGGTTCATAGGCTTGACTCAGTGGATAAGATCGGAGTTGTGCCTGTCTCGTGGCATTTAATAGAAGATACTATTGTAACAAAATTCCTGATCCGAGGGATCGACCCGGATGTACCTCTTGAAGATATCGCTATCGAACTCGAAGAGGCAGGTGTACACTTTTCACAAATTGTCAGATTCACAAAAAAAGGTTCGGATTCCCCCATTCCTATCGTGTTAGTGAAAGAGCTAGGTCGAGTCACCCGTCAGAATATCTCCCTATTTGGAATAATTTATAAAACTACTCCCTTCGTGGAATCCCCCAAAATTTGCCACAAGTGTTTAAGATTCGGACATTTTCAACGATCATGCACTAATAAAGATAGATGTAAATCTTGTGGAGACAGACATCCACCTTCCGAGGAGTGTGTTAGGGACCTTGCTTGCTTCCGTTGTGGTAGTGCTGACCACGAAGCCACCAGTTCGTCCTGCCCAATCTACATAAAAGAAAAATCGAAGATCAATAGTTCCAGTCTAAGAGGCCCAATTCAATCGGGGAACAAAGTTCACTCTCAAAGTGGATCACCACCGCCGGCTTGGTCCTCCTCCGAGTTTCCCCCCCTCCCTAATCAAGACTCCCTTGCTAGTCTAAGGAATGAAGTTGAAGATTTAAAAAAAGTCGTCGAAGATTTGAAACAGATAGTAATATTAAATTGTGTCCCTATTCAAAATCCTGAAAGAGCCTCAGATTCCTCTATTCTATTTAAACAAATCTCGGATCTTCAAAATCTGAACCTCAATCTTGTTCAAGAAATCAAGCGCCTCAGAGAAGAACTTGAATTAGCTAAACCTGGCTTCAGTCCTAGCAGAGGAATCAACGAGGTTTCATTAAACGAACTGAACTTCCCTGATAGTCCTCTCCCTGTGCTGGACCCGGGTCCCTTCCAGACAGGGACTTAGCCAATGTTACTTTTTAGTATCACTATAGATGTTAATCTTGCCCAGGGAGTTTGTTTCCTCCCTTACGTTTTTTGTAGCATCTTTTTTCTTTCTATTCATCTCAGTATGGTGTTCCTTATGTCTTGGAACTGTAGGAGTATTGCTTCGAATCTCACCTCTTTTCATTTTCTTGTTCAACACCTTGATCCTCATATCATCTGCCTTCAAGAGACCTGGGTGGACGACGCCAGTTCTCTTCTTCACCTGAAAGACTATATTTTTTTCAGTAAACCTAGAGCTGGCAGGATTAGAGGTGGTGGCCTGGCTATTTTGGTGAAAAATAATCTTCCGGTGTGGCTCTTGCCATCCTTTGTGAGCTCGACCACAATGGAAATACTGTGTATTAGAGTGGCCTTTGACAATCATATTTTTCAAATCGTTAATGTTCATAGGACATCGGGCCTCCTCTCCTCTGGCGATCTCCTACTTCTTTCCAGCGCTGTTTTCAACCCCTGTTTTTTCTGTGGGGATTTTAACGCAAGGAGTCGTTGCTTCGGTGACTCCATCTCAACTCCAAGTGGCAATGAATTAGCTAAATGGGTGGATTGTAATCCACTTATTCTCCTCAATCATGGCACCGTCACAAGAGAAAGCTCAGCCTCCTCTGGTAGTGTTTTAGACCTAATCTTTGTGTCCCCCTCTTTTTTCTTTCGTCTTTCATGGGGAAAAGCCACTGAAAAGGGCACAAGCGACCATTTCCCCATTTATTGCGACTTTAAGGCTAAAGGCCCTCCCCGTGTCGGGAACCTCAAAGCTTATACAAATTGGACGGCTTTTGCTTCTTCCATTGAAGATGTCTTTCAAGTCCTTCCCCCCGTGACACAGTCGTCTGGGGCTGAAGTTAACATTATCGCTTCCCGATTTCAGAAATCCATCTCGCGGGCTGTTAGGTCCAATTCTTCCCTTGTTCCTTCTGCTAAAGAACACAGTCTTCTCTCTTGGTGGAATCGAGCCTGTTCTAGAGCAAAGAAGATAAAGAATAGAGCTTTTAGGAGAGCACGTAGATCACTCTGCAGAGTTGATTGGGATGAGTATAAGAAACAAGCGTCTATCTTCAAAAAAGTTATTCTTGCAGCTAAACGTTCTTGCTGGGGTGCCAAAATCTGCGCGATCTCCTGCCCTAAAAAGCTCTTTGGCTTAGTGCACAGCATCAACAACTATCTCTTCCCCAACAAACCTGACAGCAACTTCTTTTTCCTAGAAAGCAACAACCAGATCACCTGTCCGTATCGGCAAGCTAATATGCTTGGTAAGGGTTTACTTAAAAAATCTCCTCTTATTGCTTTGAGACGGCCCATTCCACCTGGCGGAGGGATTTCTCCCTCTTTTCCGAAGTTCTCACTGTCTGAGCTTAAAAGAGCTATCGCTCTCCAAAGGTCCTCAACACCGGGCTGCGATGGTATCTCGGCTAAGGCATTTAAAACCCTCCCCCTTTCCGCTCTTCTAAAGCTGCTGGAGATTTATAACTCTTGTCTCTCCTCGCTCTGTTATCCTGCTCCTTGGAAAAGAACCATCATTGTCCCTATCCAAAAACCCAAAAAACCGTCTCACTCAGTGGCAAGTTCGTCCCATCGCTCTTATTCCTGTTATAAGCAAAATTTTAGAACGCATGATTCTTTTTCGTCTCTCTTGGTTTGCTCAGAAAAGAAAGTTATTCCATCCCAATATGTTTGGATTCCTCCCAGGGCGTTCGGCCACAGATTGTCTTCAGAAAATGGTATTCCTTATTGACTCCCTAAGAACAGAGAAGAAATGGGTTACAATCTTGTCATTGGATATAAAGGGTGCTTATGACGGAGTTTGGGTGCAGGGTCTCGTGGAGAAACTGCACTTGGCTGGGCTGGAAGATTGCCTTCTTTTCCTACTGCAGGATTTTGTTTTCGAACGACCTTTTCAAGTTAGATGGAGAGGAATCCTTTCGGACCCTTTTGTCATATCTTGTTTGCCGCAGGGCTCAATCCTTTCCCCGTTTCTCTTTAATGTTTACATGATGGATCTTTTTGAATCCATCCCGACTCACTCTCATCCTTTTATTTACGCTGACGATATCTCCATCATTATTCCTGGTTCCTCTGCTGAAGAATGCATTGGTAACATCCAACAGACCATACTTGAGATACAGTCGTGGGCCTTGAAATGGAAAATCTCTTTTGCGGTTGAAAAATCGTCGCTTTTGGATCTGTCTCCCAAACGTGTGAAACTTTCATCGCCGTGTAATATCGGAGGGGCCCCCATCCCGTGGGTCACTCAAACAAAGATCCTGGGCTTGATCTTTCAAGACAATTTCAAATGGAAGGCACACGCGATCTCAAGCTGTGCAAAGGCAAAAAAATTTCTTAACATAATTAAATTCATTAGTAATAGAAGAACTGGATTAAAATCCAAACAGATCACCCACGTCATTTCCCAGGTCCTCCTTCCCCGCTTGGATTACGCAAACTCACTTCGATTCAAAGAGAGCAACTCTATCCTACGGATGTATGAAGTAGTTGAGAATTCAGCTATTCGATTCGCCCTGGGTGTGTTCATTTGTGCCCCAAATGAAGTTATACGGAAATTAGTGGAGATTCCTCCTTATCGTATGCGGGCCAAATGGGCTCAGATCTCCCACTTCCTTAAAGTCATCTCTCAACAACAAAAGTCGAACTTTCTCGAAACTTGTCTGAACAAACTCCATATTTCGTCTGTGGTTATGGACACGGCTAAGGCTTTTTCCCTGGAACACAACGTGGTTCGCCTGAGCCTACCCCCTCATCCTTCCACCTCTCATAAACTTCTGTGCCTCACAGACTTTTTTCCAAGCAGCAAGTCTAAATTTCCCCAGCTTATCTCGGCTTCTTATCTTTCTCTTCGGGAACGCTTCACAGATTATGAATTTTGGGCTACAGACGGATCCAAGAATAACGGTGGGGTGGGTTTTGGAATTTCCAATTCGGATTCGTCTACCACCCGCTCTATTCGGCTCCCATCTCTTTCCTCAATCTTCACGGCAGAGACTGCGGCTCTGTTTTACCTTTTTAAATTTCTTTTGAAAGAGGGTCCAGTTGTAATCCTCATCGACAACAAGGGGGTAGTGGAAGCGATTAAAACTGGTCGTGCAAAAAGAGGTTCCCTAATTGATGAAACTATCCATCTCTTACATCGTTTCTCTGTGACATCGCCCACCATTCTCGTATGGTGCAATGCCCATTCTGGTATCCCCCTTAACGAGGTGGCAGACAAGTTAGCAGTTCAGGCTACGTCTAATCCCTCTCTGCCAGTTATCCCTATTGTAGACTTCCAAGACGTTAAACGCTACATTAAATCACGACTTTCAACAGAATTTAACGAGTCGTGGGCTTCTTCGACTTACTTTCATCGCTTCTCAAAACAAACTCTCGAGCGGCCATTCTTTGATTGGGTCCCTTCTAGACATTTAGAGACTAAGATCTTGCGCATTCTTGCCAATTCATTTCCGTTAAACAGCATCTTACACAAAATCGGTTTGGCTCCGTCGCCTCTTTGTATTTCTTGTAAGTCAATCGAAAACCTCTCACACAGATTACTGCAATGTAACCGTTTCAGTGTTCAACGCTCTCTACTCTTTCCTCTCCTCGGCCTTTCTCCCTCTTCCGTCTCTTCGATAAACGACGTCATCTCAACTACGAATTTCCAATCTCCAAGAGTGGGTCGTGCCATTCTCTCTATGTTCCCCTAGTTGTTTTTTTGTTCTACTTCAGTTTTTCTAGAAGTCTTTTGTAGTTGGTACTCTTACATATGTACGCGGAGGCAGGTGCTTAGTCACAAGTCCTTCCTTTTTTCACCCTCTCCTCGGGGGTTCAACCAACCAACCAACCAATGTAAATAAATATTGTGATTGTAAATATACCCCCGTGGTAATTTTGAAATTATTTATTTCAGAATATCAAATTTAAAAGTGATTCAGCTAGAAAGTAACTAATCAATCATACTTATTCTGTAAACATGAGTTAGTTGTATCCTGGAAAAAAAATAATAAAGTTTGGGAGATAAATTTTCGATAGAGAAAAAACTTCCACTGTAAACTTGAAAAAACTATTGAACTTGAAAAGCAATATTTTTTTAATGAATTCGCAATGATGTGGCGTATTTATTGCTTTCAAATTTTAAAAAAGACCTTTTTTTGTCGACGTTATTGTATAATACTCTGTTTGATATGCATTTTATTTGCGGTATGTGCTGTACTATCGAACACAAATAAAAGCACGGTCAATTTCCTTCCTAAAAGTCTCTCCAGCTGCAATTATTTCATGCCGGTTGTGAAATTCAATGGAATAATGGTAAGTACTACGTACATAATTACTTTAATAATCTATTTAAGTGATTTCTGCAAATATTCACTAAAAGTCTTTTCTTTTTATCTATAGACAATTAAAGCATATTTTTTTAATCAATTCTAAATGTTTCAAAAAGGCTATAAACACAAAAATGTCTGCTTACTGGGCTTTGTCTTTTTTATAATTTGCTTTTTATAATTTTTATATTTTGCTTTTTTATGATGTGAAGTTCATCTGTTACACTTTGGCGAGAAAACGATTCATTCCGCTCGAATTGAATGTGACGTCACTTGATCTGAAACAACTTGGCTTGAAACCTAGCAGTGGAAACCAGTTTTACAAGTTTCTCACAAATCATGCCAACCTGTACGGGATATGGCAACTGTCTAATAAACCAGCGCCAACTGTTTGCCCGAAAACCATAACGAAAGGATGTCATGACGTCACAGCTATAGCGGAGTGTTTTGATCGGACTGGTTTTGGCTCAGTTTTGGGGCATTTTCTTTTCTTAATATTTAAATAATTAATTTTTTAAAAGAACTTTAGTTTGAATATTTGGAATCAGAAAGAAATTCTTCATAAATATAAACTAATTTTACTCGTTTTTAAAAAATGTGAGAATTGTTCATTTTAAATGTTAAGTAGTGTGAAATTTAGAATGTATATTTTTAGTATGTGTGGTAGATAGTCGCAAATTTGAAAATTTAGTGACAAAGCAAAATTGATATGTGTTTTTTGTTTGTCATCAAATTCAAATTGCTATAGTCATCAATAAGAAATGCTAGCATAAGGAAAATTAGGAAATGCTGACTCTCTTCTGTTAGGTGGGTATCAGATAAAATTTGTCAAATTGTAGCATTAACTCATCCAAACTAACAACCTTCAAAACATTAATAATTCGTATAACAAACCATTATAGGATTGCTATAGCAACCCTATGACAAAACTGAAACATTTTAGCTTGACACATCATTTAAACATGTAAAAATTTAGCCTTGGCGACAACTGCGCAAACTGGTACCTGTCTAACGAAAGGTAAATAACTAGTAAATCATACAATACCTGTAAATATAACAATAACAGGTAAATTATACAGCTACTTATACAATGGTTTTTAAAGTGTGTATTTATTTAAAAGTAAAGCATTTTATTTTTAGGAAAATGAAGAAACTTTAGATATTGTTAAGCATCTCTTCCAGAGAATGGGTTACCGTATTCACTTCCACGAAAACATGGACTGGGACATTTTATGGTCACACACTTATCCATTTTATTCTCTAGCCAAAGAAATGGCTAATTTGAAACCAAACCAAAAGGTAACTTTAGAAGCTTCATTAGAGATTAGAATGTTTTTTTAAGACTTTTTGATGTCTTTAAATTTTTACTATTTTACATTAGTTGCAGTTACTAATGGAAATGTTTCAGGTTAATCATTTCCCGGGAAGTGGCTTCATCACACAGAAATCAAATTTGGCATCTTTAGTCATTGACCACATTCCAAAATCATTTGTGTTGCCTGCTAAGAAAGAACATTTCTTAGATTTTGTAAGTATCTTATTATAATAAATTATAGTTTTTTTGTGTTTTTTTTTAAATACTTATCAATGAAATAAAAAAAAATATTTATTATTATGGGATTGTAAAATAGTATCAAAATGTAATGATAAAAATGTCATGTTATTTGAGTCATTCTACTGAAAATCAATAATTTGTGTAACATGTGTTTATTACAAAAGGTATACCAATAAATATAGTTTTTAGGTCTAAATAACTGTAGTATGACTAATATAATTAATTGCAGTTTTAAATTGCAATAAAATATTTTAATTATTACTCAAATTTTACTGCCGTACTAGGAATTGTCATATCCGTTGACTTTCACCATTTACTATGATGTTTTTCCAGGATAATATTTTATAAATTAAACACACTTAAAAATGTTTAGACTGTATTTTTATGTTACATTTTTTTTTTTAAAGTGCATTTCTAATACTTATTAATTAAGTTTTATACTAATTTTATTTCAGGTTTTTTGTCTGTAACCAAGACAGAGAATAAACTTCAGACTAATTTATTTAGGAATAATTTTCTTATGTTATTTGTCTTGACAGAGAAAAGGTTAAGATGAGCAGTTGTCATCCATTGACCCTAATAGAATTTAAATTACCATTTAGGGTTTCTAGCAAGATAGATAGACAGACCATTAAGACCTTTAGAATCGTTTTTGGAATAATTACCTTACCTAATACATCTGATGAATGATAAAGTCAAAACATCATACTATGATAATATTTACTAAGTTTCTAGAGGCATTCCAAATTTTAAAAGAAGATTACAAAAATATAAGTGATGTGCTTGAACATTACAGAAAATACATACAAGTAAAAAAATCTTTCTGAGACATTTAAATTTTTTTTATCTAAAATAGAATTTTTTTTCTTTATTGTTATGACTTATCAAAGCTGTCATATTTATGTGACTGTTAATTTGTTTGTTGCATTCTCTTAAGGTATATATAATATTAATATTTTAGCACAAAGTTGTATTACTTTTATTTGGCTCCTAATAACGTTTTTATGTTAATAGGCCAAGAAAAATCGGGGCAAATCTTGGATTATGAAAAGTGCTTCCCACCGTGGTATGAAATTAATTAATGGTATAGAAAATGCAGAAATTAGTGGTTCCTTCGTCCAAGAGTTTATAAAGAATCCTTTGATTATAAGTGGAAAGTTAGTTAATTTTTATCATTGAATTTTATGAAAAAAAGAATATATTTTGTGCATTTGAAGATTTTTTAGACAGATATTTTATGTAACATATGCAAGTATAACCAGTGGTAGAAGTGGGGAAAAAAAGGTGGGGGGACGGCCAAAAGTTGGTGACAAGTGCACTCCCTCAGTGTTAAATTTTATAATTTCGTTTCTAATAATTTATAACAATTAAAGTTTTCTTACTAGGAAGTAAGAGATGAAGTGAAGTAATAATTCGACATTATATACATAACTGTTTATTTAGATTTAAATATTGCCTCTAAATAAGCATACTTTCATAAAATTAAATTAATAAGGAATTCTATTTTTTTTAATTTTATATTTTGTCTTTATATTTTTTTCTAGTTCCACCAAAGTTAAAATTTGACCCAAGTGAAAATACCTATATCTTTATACAGAGTAGTATAATACATTTTTATAACCATTATGACATAAATAGTTTTTTTTAGTGACTTAAAACTTTTTCTCAGTGTCATTACATTTCGCATTTCCCTACATGCTTGGTATATTTTTTAAGAAGAAAATCTATGTTTAGTTAATTTTAGTACTATCTAATATCCCATGCCCAGTATTGCTTAATGTTCAAAGAAATTTCTAAAGAAAATTAGAGATAAAAACTGAAAAATATAGTCGGGAATAAATAAAAAAAAATTTACAATTTTGAATTACGTGACTCGGAAGACTGATAAGAAGAATTTGTTTCAACAATTTTGGCATTGATAGTATATACAAGTATTGTATCGTAAATTCAAAAATTGAAAGTAAAAAAATTGCAAAATGATATTTTACCTTCTTAAAAGAAATGTTTGCATTTTTCAGCTTTCTCGTTTGGCTTCATGGATAATTTTTCTTGCACATTTATGAGTTTTACTGGTTTTGGGTTTTAAAATCTGCTTTATTAAGGATTCTCGTTAGTCAAATTCCTTGTCTCCATGTGGCTACCCATTCGTTAGAAAGTTTCAAACCTTGTTTTTTTTTCCTGGTTCCAAGCTTTTTAGCAGCCTTTTGTATGTGTTATATCCAAGTTTGTGTTCTTCACAAATAAGCCATTGATACTCGTTGTATTTCTGAAGGTGCATATCATTTTGTGTCCAATACTTAGGATAATCATTCGGAGTCATTTTTCTTACAGTTTTGAAGCCAAATATATCAATCTCATCTTGTTTTGTACTAGATGGATTACGAATACAAATGCTGTTTAGAATCAGAAGTAAGAGTTAATGGTTAAGTTGGAGGAATACATGGTTTTCTACTAATAATCAACAAAACACAAAACTTTTTAAAGTAAATGGTCGAGGACAAAACAGGAAATGATAGTGCAATAAATATGTCTTTTTCTATCCACTCCTCAATAATCCCAGACAACGGGCGCCGAAACTCGCAGCGCATTTCCAAGAAAAATTGACTGAATCTGCTTTAAACAAAACAAAAATGAAAGTATAAAAAATAACAAACTGCCAGAAAAAGCAGAAAGCAGAAGTAATGAAAATGGTTAATTCTATTTCCCCCCCCCTCGCCTCTTAGTTTTTAGACGGATTGAATGTTTTTCAAAATTGGGGGAATAGATTTTGGTAGTTTTAGAAGTGGGGGTGGATTTTAGTGGTTTTAGAAGTGGGGGGGATGGATTTCAGTGTTTTTAGAAGTGGGGAGACGCATGGGTATTTTCTGGACAAGTGGGGGGACGCGTCACCCCGCGTCTACCCACACTTCTAGCACTGAGTATAACATACAAAAACATAGAACAAACAGACAAGTACAGATAAACAAATACAGGCCAAGACTTAATCTCTGGATATTTTTTTTAAAAAAATGTTTAAGAACTTTCTTGAATGCTAAAATTAAATTATAAAGAAGAGTTGTTTAGTTTCTTACTAAAACATACAGCCTGAAAATTTGCAAAATCACCAGTTTTGTGAACCCAAGTTTAGTCATCATCTTAAAGAATAAACATGTTAAAGAGGAAAGTACTTGTTTTCTATTGTTTTATAATAACTTTTTATTTAAACTTTATAGAAATTTATAATAAAGTTTTCTAATTATTAATGTTTCTTAATATAAACATTGCAAGCATTTTTCTGGAAGGAAAATGCTTGTTTTAGTTTTATCCTATAAAAATTTGGTACCCCAACTTAAATACCCATCCAGACAATTACAAAACAAATTCTTATATATTCTCTTCAGAGCATATAGTTTGTTTGCTGTGATTTTAATTTTACATACATTAATAGAAAATGAAAAGGAATAAAAAGAACTCTGACTATGCTTTTTGTTATTAAGAACTGTTCAATTATTTGAGGTTTCTTGTATAATTTTTATCTCAATATTTTTAAGTTGTTTGGTAATTTTCTCTAATTTTGTATTAGAATTTAAACAATTAAATTTTTTAGAACCTAAATAGATATGGTTTTTATGCATGATTTATTTTTTATTTTTAGTATATTTAAAACTCCTATATCTTATGCTAAGTAATTCAGTTACACATCTGAATAATGTTTATGTGCTTTTGTAAAAGAATTTCAAAATTTCAGAGCTCTATGCCTGTTTGAAGGTTTCTCTATGCTTATTTCAGAGCTCTATAGATCCACATACAGACATATTCTTTGTTTTGTTATTGTAGATTAATTGAGTTTTTGAGAAATTAATAATAATTTACTTAATACTATATTTATTACTAGGGTTTTATTTAGGAGTTTGCATGCAAATTAAAATTGCAACTAAAATGTAAATTATTATTATTTTTTTTTTCCACATGTTGCTTTAAGTAATATTTTCTCATCAAATATATATTTACCGTTTACTGTATATGCTAAGTATGTCAAGTTACAATTTTTTTTCTTTTTTCTTTTTAACTATAGGCAAGTACTAAATACTTATATTACTTATTGTATTTAGACTGAAGTGATTTCTTTTGCAATTTGCTGAATTTAAAAGAAAATACTGGAATTCAATCCTTAAAATTTAATCCATAGCAATAAACATGGGCATAAGCTCTTTCTATATTTCTGAAGTGACTTTGGAATTATTTTCATAGTATTTTCTTTAAAATTGAAACACTGGATAAGCTGTAACAGTTTATTTTTTTCTTTTCCATCTCAGAGATAACTGTATTATCGTATCAAAAAAGACTTAAGCTATCAGAAAACATTCTATAACTTTATTTACAACAGAGGATTTCAATTATGAACACTTAGAAATGTCAGACTAAGAAAGCTACTAAATTTAAGAGACTTTTAAACTAAAATAATTCATTGTTGTAATTAGTCGTAGAAAGATTTTCCAACTCTTGAAGTTATAATCATAACATAAATAATAATTAAAAATTGCAACTAATTTGATGTCTTACAGCTAAAGTGTCTTTTCCGCACATTAAAAAATCAGACCATATTTTCCATTACAATAACCATTTATTAACTTTCTTGCATATTAAATAGTTATATATATCTTGTGGATGTATCTGTTTTTAATTTATATTGTTATACTTCAAATATTCAGTTTGAAACTTTAGTTTAAGTTCATGCTTCAATTAGTATTAATAATATGTTTTTTTATTAAAAAAAATAAAAAAAAAATCTTTTTTTTTATATTATGAATCCACCTCATTAATAATTACTTGCAAATTTATTTATTTTTTGTAGGAAATTTGATATTGGAGTTTATGTTGTGCTCACAAGCATAGATCCTTTACGTGTGTATATTTATTCTGGTGATGTATTATTAAGGTAATTCAATTTATTATCAAATTTAAGTGTATTTCTGTTATAGTCAAGATATCATTTGAATAGCTCATCATAAACTCTTATAAATTTGATTTCAGGTTTTGTAAAAAAAATTATTATCCTTTTAATGCTGATTTCCCTGAATCATATATTGTTGGAGATGACTATCTACCTATATGGGAGGTAATTTATCTTTTTATAAAAAGGTCCTAATTTTATTTTTTTGTAAATATTTTTCATTTAGAAAATGACTCGTATACAAAATTGTCCAATTTGCAGGCTTCACTAATGAATATTGAAAGCTCACGTTGGATTGCATTGTTTTTCCTCTAAAAAAACTCCTAATTTTAAGTTCAAAATGAGAAGTTTAATTGTGATGCTGTCTCATAAAAAATATGCATAATTTTGAGTATTTATAATACAAAAAAGCAAAAGTAAATAAAATAAAATTGTGAAATTTTTTTTTCAAACCATTTGATATTTTGATTAAAAATTTACTATGTCTCCACAGATTTTCTTTTATAAAATATTTCATTTCAAGTACTTACTAGTAGTAATGTTAATAAAACACTTGATACTCATTTTCATTGAATTTTATATCTTTAACAATGCTTTACTGAATTGTCGGCTACTTTATAATAGTCTAAAACATGTATAGTAAAATGTGATAATTGAATTTATAATTTAGTTTAATTAAACTAAATGAAAACTTTAAGTTGACTGTACCAAGTTTGGCAGGTTAATTATTAATTTTTTTTAATTATAAATTATTTTTATTCATCTGTTTGCTTCATATAAAACAGAAACATAAATAAAGTAGAATTTATATATTATGTGTAAAAGTAGTAATGTTTCAATAATTCATTTTGTAAAATTCATTTTGTTCATTATAGCAAAACTGTCATTGAAAAGTTATGTTGGTATAATATCAATTGTTTCAGGTCCAAAATTTAAAATTTTACTATTCTGAGTTAAACTACACAGCAAAGGAATCTTTGAATGCTTATTTACATTCAAAAGGTAATTCTCAGTCATTTTTTTACTGTGATTATAGTAAATATATTAAAATTTTTATTGGAGTGTACTTATCAAAAATTTTAATTAAAATATTGTGTTGTGCTACCTCTCTTAGGCTAACTCTTGGTATTTTCTATGTTTTTTCCCACATAAATTGCAGTGCCTTGTTACAGCTTAATAGACTTTTGACTAAGTACCTTGATTAGCTATCATATTGTGCTCATTAAAAAAAAGTATTATATTCTATACTTTCTTGACTGTAGGTCAATGTGAGACTTATCCATTAGATATTCCACAAAATATTACATTCAACCTTTAAAAAATTATAAGGCGTTGTCAGCAATACAGATTTTATTTGGAAGTACCTGTATCATTGAGATTATTGAAACTCTTGAAATCTGGATATCGTTTTGAAGAAAGATGACTAACTAGAACTCCTGTATCATATATTCCACACCCAAACACTTTGAATTCTTATACTTGTGGCTGGCTATTAAAAAAAAAAAAAAAAAAAAAAACATTAAAAAAAAACTGTTAAACTTACTGTTCATTGGCCAGAATTTACACCAGATCTATTCATGTTTGATGCCAGTACCTGGTCAGCCAAGCCCATAGGATTAGAAGCAGAAAATTAGTATATAGCTTATGTTTTACACTTTAGCCACTTATGTTCAGCTTCACCATTAGAGATTTTAATATTTGCTTTGATATAGAGAGGTTTATCAAGTAAAATAATTTTCCTTAAATCTATTTTTTCGATTTTTCTTGCCATTTTTCCTAACTTTTCTGCATGTAATATGTTTGGAATTATTTAGATATTTTTGTTAAAAAAAATTCATAGCGTTCCTATCATTGGACTTATTTAAAGTTCTCTCATTTGTAGATTTCTTTTTATATGAAACGTAATGACATTAAACAGAAAAAAACTCTCCAAAAATTATTTTTTTAATTTAAAGAAGGTAAGGTAACATTTAAAAAATTTCTTTGTTACATTTTCAATATTTATATAGTAAATGTGTGCCAAATTTATTTTAATGTGTTCAACAAGCATCCATACTGTTAAAATTTTGTATGTTTTTGATGACTAGATAAACATGGACGCTATTCTAATGGTATTAAATTTTTTTCACATTTCACCCAGAAAACTCTAGGTTACATAAATAAATATAGATATTTACAGTACTTTCTCTATTTAAAAGAATAAAGAGTAATTGTTGAAGTACAAGCAATATGAAAATGGCAACGTTTCATATAACTCATTATTGTGAAATTATTGTTATATCTTTATTCAGGCGGCTGTTTTTCTTACCAAAATTCAAATATGTACCTAAATATTGAAAGACAAATATTTAATCAACATCTAAACCATTAAAGAATTTTTTTTATATTTCTGTTTTTTTATGTACTTCTAACATTAAACAATACAATTTTAGGCAAAACAACAGAAAGATTATGGTCTCAAATTTCTGACACAGTTCAGAATGTGTATCTTCATACAGAAGATGACTTAAAAAGAAATGCCATGAAACTTGGAAGTCTGAGGTAAAATTTATGTTTTGAAAAGAAAAAAAAAAATAGCATATGGTTTTATCAGTTTTCATTTGAATCCAATGACTATCTTTCTCAACTAGTCAATGTAGGAATTTATATTATAAATGTAATTAAAAATTATTGCTTTTTGGAAAAAATTATATACTCATTGCAATACATTTTTTAAATAACCAGACTTCTATTTATACACCTTCCACTTGAAAGAAAAGGAATCAGATGTATAAAATTTACAGAAAACAAATTTTTTGTATATTTTAAGTAAAATATACTGATTAGCTTATCACAGAAATATCTAGCTATGACGGCAGTTGAAGATACACAATGGACAATTCCCGCATTTTTTTATTATTTTTTATTCAATTCTAAATGTTTCAAAAAGGCCATAAACAGAAATTTTTTTGCTCAATGCGCTTTTTCTTTATTTTAATTTGCAAACGAAGTTCACCTGTTGCAAGTTTGTGAAAAAACAATTCATTTGGCTTAAATAGAATGTGACTTCAAGATTTCCCAAGCATTATGGCTTGAAATTGTGCAGTGGAAACCAGTTTGCAAGTTTCTCGCAAATTGCACCAACCTATACGGGATATAGCAATGGTCTACCAATGCCAACTATTTGGCAGAAACCTCATGATAACCATAGAAACCTCATGATAACCATAAACCATAGATGAACATAGAAGGAAGCTTTGACGTCACAGATTTTGTTGAGGGTTTTGATCGAACTGGTTTTGGCTTGGTTTCGGGGCATTTTCTTTTCTTAATATCATATCATTTCTTCATAAATATAAACTAATTTTTTTTCGTTTTTAAAAATAATTCTGAATATCATTTCTTCATAAATATAAACTAATTTCACTCGTTTTTGAAAAATGCGGGAATCGTCCACTGAATTTCCTTATTTTTCTTCTAGGAATTTCTTTGAGCTTGTACGATTTGACTTTATAGTGGATGAAGATCTCAATGTATTTTTACTAGAGGTAAAATTTTAAGAAGCTGGACCAAAACAGTGTCCTGTTTAATTTTCTTATTATTTTAAGATAAAACCATTTGGAGATTTGAGATATTTTTGTATTTTTCCCGAATTGCAGTATTTGCTAAAGTTAACTTCTAATACTTGATGATTAACACTTTTTCACTTGACAGAATCTCCCAGAATGATTAAGGGGTTTGTTTGGGATAAGAGATAAATGATATTGTCAGTTTAATTTGAAAAAAATATTCTAACCCTGTCTCTTATTTTTGTATTAAATAGCTGTGAAAGTATTATCTATTTATTTTGTTTTATCTTATGATTGCATGTCTTGTTATTTTTAAGCACATCTAAATGGTCAACTTAAAATTATATGGCATTAAAGTGATTAGTATATAATGAAATTATTTATATCAATGTTTACTATGGTTTTAGTTGTTATATTATAGTTACATGTATTATTATTTGTATACGTAGATAGGATACACAATACTAGTTTTAAATGTGATTTTTTTTTTTGTTCAGTTTGTCTTTGGCTTAGTTATTTTTACAAATGGCATCAGTTTATTTATTATTTTTATGAAAAAATTTGAAAAGCAGTTTTAAAAGTTGTTTCAAACCTATCAACAATAATTTTAAAATAATTTCATGTTACCTTTCTATTTGTAGGTCAATATGTCCCCAAATCTTTCTGCTGCTCACTTTCCTGAAAATCAGCTGCTTTATGAACAAATTATTTATAATACATTCAGTTTAATTGGACTTGTTAGAAAATTTCCCGACACTTTTACTTACAGGTATTAACTGTCATTTTTAAAATGAAAATATGCTATCTATTACATTTGATTTATTTTTTTTAATAAAATATTTTAGTAAACTTTTTGTCAACAAGGGTTTAATGTTTTACTAGTAATGATAAACTAAGAATTTTATTTGTTTGAACTGTCATATTATTCTTGAAAATCAATCAGTTGGTGATAACTCTTTTAAGCTGTAAGGTACAGGACACCTTCACTACTGAAAAAAATGTTTTTGCAAAATATTTGTGTAGTATTCTTTGTTGTGTTGATATTTGTGTAGTATTCTTTGTTTGTGTTTTGACTGTGCTTGATAAACTTTAATAAATTTTTCAGGGAGTTATTTAAATTATAATTTTATTGTAATTGGGAAATTTTTGACTGTCGGATTTTCATCTATAAAAGTTTATCAAGCACAGTTTTAAAGACATTGACAGACCCTATTTACAAATTTAAAACATATTCCTGAGGATTAGAATGTTAAAAAAAAATATTATGCAAGTAAGGTAATTAAAAATAAGAACCTGCTATATTAGCTTTAAAAAAATAGATTTTATGGTTTTTCACCTCCTTAGGATAATTTTACATTGGCAAAAGCGTAATCCACCAATCATTTAATTAGCATTTTTTTAGTATTGCATTAATTATATTTAGTAAATAAACCGATTCGCTAATTTGTTTTACCACATTTCTGCATTAAATGTTTTAAATACATCCTAATTGCTTTCTTATGTTTCTCAATTAGATATATAACCTGAGCTTTGGTTCTTATCATTACTGGAATATGTTTTCAACTCTGCCGTTTGATATTATCAGGGATATTGCATGGTGCTTCTGGATGACTAAAATTCGGGAGGTGAAGGTTGCTACTGCTTGGGGCTGTTGTACTATTGCTACTTGTTTTCAAACTTTAGTTTCAAATATAACGCATTTCTTCCTTAAATAGAGGGGAAGCTGAAGTTTCAGATAAAGATGTGCAAGTGTTTGCTGATCAATGTGCATCACAGACGTGCCAAACCTCATGCAAAAATTTTGTAAGTTTGAAATTTTTTGTTAAAGGGCAATTCTGTAATGCACAAGACATTTTTTCTCTTTTCTCTACTCATTAACAGATTCAAATTGTAAAATTGGGACAAATTTACTAATTATGTTTTTGTTTTCATTATGAATCTATTAGTTATGTTTCAATCTACTAGTTATTTTTTATGAATTTACTAGTTATGTTTTGTTTCAATCTACTAGTTGTTTTCAATGAATCTACTAGTTTAATTTTGATGAAATCTATTTGTTTACCTTTGATGAATCTACTAGTTTACCTTAGATGAATCTATTTGTTGTGTTTAATGAATCTACTAGTTGTGTTTGATAAATCTACTAGTTGTGTTTGATGAATCTACTAATTATCCTTTGATGAATCTACTAGTTATCTTTTGATGAATCTACTAATTAAGTTTGATTAATCAACAAATTATGCTTTGTTTGTTGATGTATTGCACAGAACACAGACGTGCCTTTTGTGTTAGTGGGTATAAATGTATATTTGACCTAGTTTTAATAAATTTTTCCAACTAATATTATAGAAAACAAAAACATGACTAGTAGATTCACAATAGTTTTTTAATTATAATTTGTTTGAGTAGAAAAAAATAGAGTGAAATATCCCATGCATCAGCCAGAGAATTGTCGTAATACATATTTTTAAAGCAGGGGCGTTGTGTGTTCTCCGATTCACTATTTCTACTCCAAACTGCTCCAAAACTACTTTGCTTGAATAATTTTGAAAATAAAAAAAATAAAAATAAAAAAAAAAAAAGCTTAAAATTTGGCTACTAGCTCTGGTTTTTATATTTTGAGTTACTATTTTTTTTTTTTTTTTTTTTTAGTTTCTTATCAAATTTGAATTAATGAATATAAAAGCTGATTTGAGGAAAATGATATATCATTCAGCAAATTAGATATTTTCGTCCACAATTGTATCATTGCTCGAATTCAATTTTTCATCTGTTCAAAAAATATGTATTTTTCAAATTGGCCTTTTTGTCAGCTTCAAAAGAGCTTACTCTGCTTTTATTTTCTGTGATATCTGCTCCAAACTCTTGAAGTCGGGCATTACTCATATTATTGTGATTTGTAAATTGCTTTTGTAAAATTTATAAATTATGTGCATCCATAGTTTTGCTAAATTGTGCAATTAATATAGTAGTTTGATTATGTTCTCAACTCAACGTTGTTCTGTGTAAAATGGTCCTCTAAAGCTTACATGTTTTTTTAAAAATTAAGTATGAAAATTCAGATTTTGAGATGAAAAAATGTAAGAGAAGTACTGAGTTTGAAATTGATATGCAGGTTGCAGAATTAAGCAACCTTAATCTACAGGCTAACTCTTTTTTTATGGTGTTTAATATGTTTTTAAAACTTTATTATGGTATTCTATAACATATGAATGTTTTGTAGAAATGCACAATCTGTAATCAGTGTTTGAACAAGGAGATGAAACTAGTTGCAAAGTCTGCATACCTTGAGTTTATGAACAGAGGGAAATATAGAAGAATTTTACCAGTACCTGTAGTAAGTAAAATTTTAAAACTATATATATATATATTTTAAATGACTTAATTGTTTACTGGGATTTATTAAATATTTAATACTAAACTTCAAACAGTAGCATACATACATTGTATTATCTTGTACTGTAGAAAAAGAAAGAAACTGTAAGATCAGGGAGAAAGCAGAAGCAATAATTTTTATTACTTTTTCTTTGCATCTGTATTTTGACTAGGGTCAAGAAACAAAATTAAGCTATAACTTCATGTATAAAGTCATTAATGTACTACAATTTTTTCTAACCTATTAAAATAATTTAGAAATAAATATCTTTATAAAACTTCATAAATGTTACATTAATTAATTATAGTGTAGAGCAAAAGTGTTTTAGAATGCATAGTATATATTTGTGTTGGTATATACACAATTAATTTTGCTAACTATTCTGCAAAGAGTCCTTATTTTTTACTATCTTTTATTAAAGCGTGATAAAATCAAAATGTTCTTTAGGTACAGGATGAAAATAATAGTGTGAAAGATGTTCAACTTTCTTCGATGAACGAGTTTATGAAACTCTGGTTTAAAGGAAAATGCTTACAGGATACTGTCTGGTGCCAATAACAATATACAATTTTTCAATATTTATTGTCCTTTGTATTAACATATTTTGTATTTCTCATTTGTGAAAATTCCAATTTTTACGTTTGTTAATAAATGTCAATATTTGAAAGGGAAATCATGTAAATCTTCTAGTGAGGTAATTACTTTCTAAAGTGACTCAATTATTATTATTTTTTTTTCCTTCCCCCCCCCCCCCCCAAAATTTCACAAGTTTTCAATACACCATTGCACCTAGCAAAGTAGTATAGACTATAGCATTTCAATCCAATCTATACATTCAAACTCTTGGCCTCTGACAAGAATTGGAGGATGCCTGCAAACTAATTTTGATGTCTCCTGTAAAATTTATGAAAATGTACTGAGCCACTTTTGAAACTTATAATAAGTCAATAAGTAAAGCAGATCTGTTAACTCAGAACGATAGCAAAACATTAAATTTTTTTGTCTGGTATTAATTTAGCCATTTTGTATACTGAACTGCAAATGAAATAATTTGTTGTTGAATTACTTTAAATGTTTGTATTTTCATGAATATTTCATTTTTGGGATTTCCTCTATAGTAGATATAACATAAATTACTCAAATATGGTTGTTAATGTAGCATAGCCAAAAAGGGACATTCACTACATAGTTTGGAACTTTAAAAGGTAAACTGGGTAAATGAGGCACTATCTATTGTCTACATTATCTATTGTCAATTCTAAGTCATATAACTTGTACCTTTGAATATATAATTTTCAGTTTTTCACTAGAATAAAATAAAATCTCCTTTAAATATACATTTCAATTTTATGTTACTTTAATGGTATTTTTCTATACTCAAAATAGTATTATGGTCAAAGTATACATAAATCAAATTAAATTAATAAATTTCACTTTAAATCTTTGAAAGCTATATCTACAAGACATTCAGACGTAAGATTTATATATAGTACTCTTGATTTTCTGTAATTTTTTTTTTAATTACTAGAACAAAGCAAGTATTTTTTAATAAACATGTATTTTATTCACAGATTGTTTTGAATGTTGATTTCAAAATTTTATAGTCCAATGATTCTTACCCAGATTTGTTGCTTCTTCTGCCTACATAGAAAAAAATTCTTGTTTAATGAATAACATTCAAAATAATTTCAACAAAACTTTTACATAAATTGCACTCTTTTACTTTAGGTTTGCAGGTTGTATAACTTCGGTCCCCAAAGAAAAATATAAATGATTGGTTAATGAGATTCAAAATGACTTAAAGATAAAATAATTTATTTATAAAGCAGTTTTGTGTAGAGTAATCTTATAAATATTCTGTCGGATGTCTGACTTACAGGGCAGTATGGCCCTAGTGTAGCTCTTGCTGTTGCAACTTAGAATGTTGTTCTTTGTAGAGGGCACTAGTTGCACCCCACCCCCGCTTGTCGGAGAAATTCATTCCCTTACTTGATGTTGGTATTGCTGTATGTGTGTTGTGGTGTCCCGTCTTTCAGTAAATAAAATAGTTTAGTCTAAAGATGGAGTGCTCCTTGTGACATGATCAAATTAAGTATTCAGGTTGAAACATGGTGACCCGGACGTGATTTATAGTAATCTATGGTGATTTCTATATAGAACAACGACGTTGACGACCATCGCAAAAACTCGCAGTATCGCGACTCTGAGATTTTGAGGTAGGTCCCTTTGATTATACGTAACTTAATTTGAAACCTTGTATTTAAAAATTTTAAATTTGATTGATAATAATTTATCAAAATGGATGACGAAGTCAAAAGTAAAATGGATAGAATCAAAAGGAAACGCTCATGCGTTAGGCAATTATTTTCTAAGCTCCTAACTAAAATAGATAATTTAATTGGTGAATCATTAACTGAAAGGTATTCTAAGGAACAAAAAATAGACGATCTTCACGATCAAAGAAATCAGTTAATTGAAAAAATAAAAAATCTGAAGGGGTTAGATGAAACGATTGAAACCGACATTGATGACAATGAATTGGAAAACGAAATAATGTCAAGTGAGGAATACCAGGAACGCGGTATTAAATGGAAAACAAAAATTGATAGACTAATTGAAAAATTGTTAGTTGTTGATATACCGCGTCCGAATGAAAATCCGAATACTGTTTTGAGTAATGTCGGGATTGAGATTGAAAGAAATTATAGACATAGAAGTGAATCCAACGCTGTAAAACTTCCAAAATTAGACATAGCAAAATTCTATGGAGATTGTGGCTCCTGGCTGGATTTTTGGAATTTATTTGAAATGGCTATTCATAAAAATGACGCGTTAGGTAAAATTGAAAAATTTGCTTATTTGAAAAGCTATTTGGGAGGGTTAGCTTTAACTGCGGTATCTGGATTTTCATTAACAAATGAAAATTATGATTCCTCAATTGAGTTATTGAAATCTAGATTTGGGAATGATGAACTAATTATTAGTTCTCATATGAATAAATTGTTAATGATTGAGCCAGTTAAATACACTTCAAATGTATCAGCATTGAGGAAATTGTATGATGCAGTTGAAATTCAAACCAGGTCGCTACACTTGCACCATAAACCTTAAAAAAAAAAAAACTAACAGGGAAGATTGATTTGGACAATTAGCAAAGAGCACCAAGGGAACACTGTTACGGGGAAAAGCTTAGGTTATAGATTTCTGTTGGCAATTCTAATGAGCTAAGAATATAAGAAAAAGGGTTTAACTGCTTTACGAATTGATCAGGAAATATAGGAGGATTTAGTCTAATGCTAGATGTGGGATTTGGTAAAATCATTACATATATTCCTCAAGATACTTAATAGGGTTGTAAGGCTTTAATGAATAAGTTTAAAAATAGTATAAATAAATAGTTCGTGTAAATCTAAGTGAAGTCAATATGCTTATGGGAAACAGCCTCATAATTTCTTTAGATTATCTTAAAAACAATTTCAGTGTACCTAAAATTTATCGTTTTTAGCTTATTTTACCGTAATTCCTTGTATCGGAAATGAAAGGGCTGTACTGCACCAGAACTTTGTTGGAGCAAAATCTGGACTGCTAGAATTAGTCCTAGTGTAGGGGGAGGGGTGGTTTTTTAAGGCGAAGCAGCTCAGTATTTGTATCTCAAATGGGAAGAAGCTTGAAAAACTGCAACTAGATAGTCAGCTTAAAACTATCTCATCTGTTATAATTGCAGGCGTGTCTACTCACTTTCAATACAAATCATCCGAGATCTCTTGAATGCTAGGCAAGCATTTTGCTTTGGCATTACAGCGGTAATATATTGAATATAAATACTATTTGAAAAGAAAATTTTAATGTTTAGAAAAGACAATTTAAAAACCACTTGTGAATATAACTACTTTTGTAGCAAGTTAGTTTTAATCAATTCTAAGTACATTATTTACTTGTGGTACTCATCTAATCAATCTAATAAGGAATTCCTGTGGACATCAACAAATACTTAGAAAATTTACAAATATATACCTTCTATCCCTCAAAATCGAACTTTTATTTCGAGAAATTTATTTTGCATGATATTTCTGCCTAAAATTTCAATTTCATACAATTCTTATTAAATGAAAAGAATTTTTAGCTTAAATCTAATACTGCATAAAAAAATGCAGTACTAAAAGTTGCGGCCCGCTTGTAAACTCAAGAAACACATTGTGGCAGTCTTACAAAATTTAGTAGTGAACACTGCCCATTAGAAAACAATACAAATGCACTGCCTTTGGTATAAGAGACCAGTTTCTTCAATGGGATTTAGTAATAATTATACTATTGATACTATTATTAGTTCTTAGTTTGGCTCGTAAAATTAGTGTGGTGTACATTATTTGAATGGATACATTCAATTGAATGAATAAAACTATTCTAATCAATTAAATATTTACAAAGGATTTAGCTGTACACTAACCATATAATATAACCAACAGATGTAAACCGCTTTTGATTTCACCCTTGCCGCAGGTAACGTCTTTGCCTCCCTTGCAATTCCGGCAACTGCAAAATCAAACACTTTTAAATATCTATACATAATTTAATAAGGCAATACCTGCACTTCATTGATAAACAAGCCTATAAATGTAAGGTTTTTGCTTTGTTGCAGATTATGTCTTGGAACATGAAAGTTCTTTTTCTGTCCACCCATAACATTGCAATTCACTAAAACTATGGTTGTGGAACATCACACAATTTTCAGTTACGTTATTACATTGTTGTTGTTTCTAATCTCTATGTCTAGCTTCAGCTAGATGAGATCCATGAGATTATTCACCAGTAAAATATCATAAACAGTTAAGGGAAGGTCAAACAGGTTGTCACGGACAATCCCAGACACCCTAGGATGTGTGTCGGAGAGGTCTGCTCAAATTGACATTTGGGATAATTGGTATAAGATTTATAACCGGCCTTGGAAAGTAAGGACTCTCAGAGGACCACTGAAAAAGCGGGAGAGTGCCGTCTTGGCACTCTTTCGCTTAAAGTGGGTTCATCGAGATCGAAATAGCTTACTTTTTCTATGTTTACCTTTGTTGATATTTGTACCAATTTTCAGAGTTGTGACCATATGGAAAGTTGGAGAATTAGGGCTGAGTGAGGGCTTCGCCTTATTTATTGAGAGAGATTACATTTGAAAGGAATGAATTGATTTAATGTAAAAGTTGTAAGTTTTTTTTATCTTTTCAAACTATTGGAAACATCAGTCGTAAACTTTTTATATTTTTCACTGGTAGATTCAAATAGTCACAAACGAATATTGAAATGTTCTGTACATTTTGTAACCCAGAAGTTTATAAAATGAGCTGAGAGGCCATTATTCGGCAAAATGTACATTAGGTAGCAAGGAGGCGGAAATTTTGAATTTTCGACTGTGGCGCCGTTCATAAAAGGGAGCGGAATACCCACCATTTGATTTCCGTTTCTATACATTCAAACGAAGCGAATGACACCGTTCACGTTTTTTTCTTCTTCCTCTCCTCCCCCCCCCCCCTCCCCCCTCCAGTTGCAACCCAGATTAATAAAGACATACCCTAGAATTTCTAACCTCCCCTCCTTGTCGAGCCAAAAGAATCACTGCATTCGTAAGTGATGCAGCATTTCTAGAGACTGTTTGGACAAGCGTTAGCGTAAGTACTCACCCCTAACCGTATATGCCCAGGAAGGTGTATTCGTGAGCGGTGGAGATATTGAATACCTTGCAAGCTGCGAGGGCGCTCCTGTTCAGGTTGAGGTCCGGCAGGGGGCTCCATGAGTTGGTGGATGGATTGTACATCTCTGCGGTCGAAATCGTCGTCAGCCCTGGATTGGACATTGCAATAAATCAAGAGAATGTAGAAAAGAGTAGCATATTAACATGGGGAAAGTTTTAAGTATTTTTGCAGATTTCCGTAATTATTTTTGTATTTTCAATTATGGAAGTGTCTTAGTATAAAAAAAGTTCCTCTTAAGTTCATGTTTTTCAACAGCTAACACAGAATTCAAAACGGAACGTGCATCGTGAGAATCACTTTGTTGCGTAGTCATTTTCGTCAGGTGTTACGCCGATATATAATAGTCACTGAGATTATTGCAGAGATTTGCACCTGTCAGCATCTATTCAGCTGAAACGCAGATTTCAGCTCTTTTTTTTTTTTTAATGTTTACTTTTTTCCTAAGATCGATACAAATTTGCAATTGTTGCGTGATCATTTTCGTCGTCTGTTACGCAGATATTATAGTCATTAACGCTATTGCAGAGATTCGCATCAGTCAGACAAGACACAGTTTAACTGAAAACGCCGATTTTAGCTCTTTTTTTTTACTGAAATTTGAATCATTCCTAAGATCAATACAAACCTGCATTACAGTTTTATTGGGCTTGCTTGCAAGTCTGACAACTACGGAACCTGCGTACGTTCAGACTCCCCCAAACCTCCGATGTTATGACCACTTTTCCTGCAAATTGCTAGCCTCTATCGGCATTATTTACGTTGGTGAGTGGTGTATTCGTTGAGCATTACGATGACGTAAGGGCTGCTATTGCTGAGATTTGCGCAACTACGGCGGAAGTTATCACTGAGATTTACTTTATTGTGATGCATATTTTCGGGGAGTGTCACGCCGATATAATAGCCACTATTCTGAAGGTTTGTACCTCTATAGTTGTTTCTATCACCGAAATTTACGTGGTCGTGATATTCAATTTCGTAGAGTATTACGTGCATACATGTTGTGATGGTTATTTTCGCCGATTGTTACTTTATTGTAATTACCGAGATTTGCTGAGATTTCCTCTATTGCAAAGATTACCACCAATAAATTGGGCGCTAACACTGATATTTATGTTGTTGTGATTGTCATTTTCGCCAAATGTCATTTTATTGTAATTGCCGAGATTTGTGTTGGTATGGTGGTCACTATCGTCGATATTTATTGTGGAGCAGTGGTAATTTTCACCTAGATATAAGCCGTTTCAAAGCAGCTATTGCCGAGATTTGCATCGCCGTTTAGGTGTTGGTCGTCTAGATATCTGCAAAAAATCATCTCTTCCTCTTTTCGAACTAACAACTTAATTATTATACGATGATGGTTAGCTATTTCTTAATTTCATAAATTTCCTAATTTCTGAAGTTAGCTCAGCACACTTATCTATGGGGGTATACTTTTGAAAATATGGTGGAATTAATTTGTCGCTGGAGGGATCATTGAAAATTTATTGGACGAACCTTGAAGTATGCTTGAATTTTTATCAGAAATTTTGTTGAACACCTTGTTATTGTAAGTTTTTTCTCAGCAAAGGTTTAATTGTTTGATTAGTGTAAGTTTAATTGATGTATTGAATGGACAATTCCGGCATTTTTTAAAAAACGATTGAAATTAGTTTATATTTAAGAAGAATTTCTTTCTAATTCCAAATATTCAAACAAAAGTTCTTTCAAAGAAATTAGTTATTTAAATATTAAGAAAAGAAAATGTCCGATTGCAGTTCGATCAAAACGCTACATTTTAGCTGTGACGTTAAAACTTCCTTCCGTTTCTATGGTTATCGTAAGATTTCTGCCAAATAGTTGGTGTTAGTTTTTTAGACAATTGCCATATTACGTGCCGGTTGGCACGATTTGAGAGAAACTTGCAAAACTGGTTACCGCTGCGTTTCAAACGAAGTTCGGTACAAGTGACGTCACATTAGCTTCTAGCAGAATGAGTCGTTTTTCTCGCCTAAATAAACCAGCGATTTTAGGTTGCAAATTAAAAAAGAAAAAGCGCAGTGAGCAGAAATTTTTGTGTTTATTGCCTTTTCGAAACATTTAGAATTGAATAATAATTTTTTTTTAAAAATGCGGGAATTGTCCATTGGTTGGTTTATGAAATGTTTGAGGTGTAACTTGTGTTCCTCAAATTGAATGAATTTGTTCTATATCACTTTAAGTTGAATTGATAAGTTTTGTTTGAAAAATATGGTGTTACCATATTTTTACAAATAAGTCATCAGTTTAAAAAGTTTCAACTCATGATGACAATTTGTTTGAAAAACAAGGTGATACCTTGTATTTCGCCTTTAATTGTGTGTTACTTGAAATTCTATTGTATTCTATAGTTGTATTTTCGTGCATTTGAGTATTTTGTACTAAAAAAGCTGAAAACAAACAATGAGGGCCGGCCACCTGTTAAGTGTAAAGAAATGCTTACCTGACTTTTAAAAATTATGAAAAAGCGTAAAAAGCGCTATAATTTGATGGGAAATGTTTGAACAAAAACTTTAATCTGCTTTTACTGGCCTGGTAATTTCAATGGCTTCACAGTGTACATGAAGATATATTTGAAAAGTTCATTTCTACTCGGAGGATGTAGCACAGCTAAAATAACTTTTTTGAGCATTTAAAAAGGGGAAGGGGGGGGGGGGTTTCAAACATTATAATTTTACTTTTAAGTATAGGATATGATCTAACTTTACCATTGAATCCTCCTATGGCGTAGATGCAGTCGTTGATGGTGGCAGTGGCGAAATTACTTCTCGGACCCAGCATCGAGCACACGAAGGTCCACACTCTGTTGTTGCGGTCGTAACATTCAACTGCAACATGAGTTGATAAAGGGCATGTTTGTCAAATTAACAAAAATTAGGATAATGGAGCACTCGCGCAACTTTCAATTACACTTAATACTGGTCACTATTTAAATTTTTCATGAATTGGTTTAATTTATCATTTTCGTTTTTTTTTTTTTTTTTTTTTTTTTTTCTATTATTTAAGAGGGAAAAAAATGAGCAGTTTAGCGATATTTTTAGCGATAATTATTATAACGAAGAAGGGAAGAAAAAAAAACAAAACTCCAAAACGGGGAAATTAGCTATATGTCGCTGGATAAATATTACGTTATCCTTTCTTGAAAATTAAACAGAAAGGGAACAGTCGTTGATGAACGATGCTCAAGGGGAGAGAACTCCTTGTTAAAGACATTCTTTTTTTTAACTTTTTACGCCTTTATCGCATTTCTACTAAAATTCTGGTGGTTTTAAACTTTAGAACACCTTAAAAGACTTTACCGCAGTGATTTTGATTAAAATAGTTGAAGCTGTCTTTTTGGCAATTACTGAAAAACATTTTTTTAATGGCAGCTATCTTATGCACATGAAAATTTTTCACGAAAACCTTAATGACAGGTTTCATGGCCACCACTAACTCGTACACAAAAGTTGAACATACTTAGGTCAATCCGTTCTAAGCTTTTTAAGGTGTTCTAATCGAAATTCTTAGAAATTTCCGTAGAAATGCGATAAAAGCGTAAAAAGTTGAAAAACGAGTGTCTTTAACCCAGAGTTCTCTGCCCTTGAGCATCGCCCATCAACGATTGATTTTTTTCTGTTTCACACAAAAAAAAAAAAAAAGAACAATGTAATGTCTATCGAATAACCTCGCCAATTTTACCACCTTGGCTGTGTTTTTTTAACCATAATATCTCAAAAGTGGCCATTTTTATTTAAATGAGTGAAAATATAAAAACGGTAAACAGTATCACATAAATTTTAGTGCAATGACCAATATTATATTGTAATTGAAAGTTGTGTGATTTTCCACAACCTTATAGTTTATACAATACATTAGTAGACATCATCAGTGTAAGGATGTGAAGTGTTCTGTCTACGATATGGACCTTATTACCTCTCGTAAGAATTGAAATATTAAATTACTGCACCAGTTTTTGTGATACTTCAGTGTATAGTAGAATATTGTTACGAATTTTTGTATATTTATAAATATTTTGTAGTGTTAATTTTGTAAATAGGAAAATTTATGTACATCTCGCATAAGGCAGTGCAATAGTTCGTCTTAACTTGGCTTCCCTGCAATGTGACACTTAATGCTTGATAACGAGTTTTACAGAGATAACGCTGGGAAGCGAGTTTTACAAGGAGCAGGGCATTTAACATTATGTTAATAGCAATCTCGCCAATTTGGCGAGATAGAGCCAAGTTGGCGACGGTTTTGGCGACCATTTGGCGACATTTTCGGTCCCCATGTACATGTATAGGACTTTTCGACTACGATCTAGAAAGTTCTCCAAATGTCTATCTCTGGAAGATTCTCGAAAGTTCGCCTCCCCTATATAAGACCGAGAGAGAGAGAGTGTGATCGAGTTAGTTGACTGAGTTGAGTCCGTAGTTGACTGGAATTACTGACTGAGTTGTCTGTCAGCGAGCATTCAGAGAGTTCCGAAAGTGAACTGTATTGCATTGTCTTTTGCGGTGATTTAGCAGTTGTGTGTCAAGTTTAACTGCTGTTTGTGCTCTACTGTTGTGTATAGAGCTGTATTGAGTCTACTAGAACGAGAAGTTCTGGAGTTGTAAAGGAATCAGTGAAGAGTTATATTGGAATAAATTTCTGCAAGTTTTGATCTATTTGGCTTCAAATCTTTCGAACCCATCCACGCAACAACTGGTGTCAGAAATGGGGTTTGAATGCCGATAACCAGAGCAATGGCGGAACAAGATGAAAAATTTCAACAGCTTTTTGCTCTCATGCAAGAAATGAAGAAAAGCCAAGAAAATATTAAGAAAGAGGTTTTGTCTGGCCAAGAAAATATTAAGAAAGATTTTCTCTGGTCAAGGTGAGATGAAGAAAGATATTTCCTCTGGTCAAGAAGAGACTAAGAAAGAGATTTTCTCTGGCCAAGAGGAAATGCGGAAGAATAATGTTGCGATCTCTGCCGGACATGAGGATTTAAAGGAGTCTTCGAATGCGATACCAACTTGGGAGGATATTTCCACCTGTAGTCATACGACAAAGAAATATTGGGCCCTCTCGGACTCTGACCATATTCGAAACGACGTGTTGTACTGGAAGTTCGAATCTGATGATGGAAAGGCATCCCAATGGCAGCTATTGCTTCCAAGATCCCGAGTCACAGACGTTCTTAAAGAACTACATAGCAGTCCAATTGGAGGCCATTACGGAGTAATGAAGAGATTACAAAGAGTTCGAGAGCGGTACTACTGGAGTAAGGCGAGGGCTGACGTGGAGAAGTGGTGCCGATCAGCTTGGAAAGGACCGAAGAAACGCAGTCGAGGAAAACTGCAACGTTACAACGTAGCAGCGCCTTTTAAATGTTTGCCGTTTGACATGTTGGGACCACTACCACGATCTGCTGACGACAATAGATACACCCTTGTTGTCATGGATTATTTTACGAAGTGGCCCGAAGCGTATCATATCCCTATTCAAGAAGCTACCACCGTTGCAGAGGTAATGGTTCAGAGCTGGATTTCCAGATTTGGAGTCCCTCTTCAGTTATATTCTGATCAAGGAAGGAATTTTATCTGTGCTGTAATAAAAGGACTTTGCGATCTACTTGGAATTGACAAAACACAGACGACGCCTATACACCCACAGTCGGATGGCATGGTGGAGAGGTTTAACAGAACCATCCTCAATAACCTCTCACTGATGGTTTCCAGAAACCAACAGGACTGGGAACAGAAGTTACTTTTGCTTCTTCTGGCCTATCGCAGCGCTGTCCACGAGACTACCGGCTATTCCCCATCCCAGATGCTCTTCAGTCGTAACCTTTGTCTGAGTTGCGATCTGTTGTTTGGCCGCCCTCCGGATGCACCTTCATCGCCAGAGGAGTACGTCGAGGATCTTCAGGCACGGTTTGAAGATGTGCACAATTTTGCCCGAGAGCGAATCCACTTAGCGACGGATAAGATGAAGACCAGATACGACACGAAGGCTACAGGACATCAATTCCACGAAGGTAACAAGGTTTGGTTCTGGAACCCGAAACGACAAAAAGGACTTTCTCCCAAACTTCAGTCTCACTGGGATGGTCCTTACTCAGTCCTCAATGATGTCGTGGTCCGAATACGTAAGTCACCTAATTCTAAGCCTAGAGTCGTTCATTACGACAGGTTAGCCCCTTACTATGGCCATAGTTTGTAATCCCTATAGCTTGTAATTCCCCTTAATGTATGAATTGTATATAGTTATTAAGACCATGGTCACATGTGTATATACATTTTTAAGTTTATTGTTTGTTTATTTATTCAGTAATGTTTCTGTCTTTCTGTATACAAATTAGTAAGTTTTATAGTTTAGTAATGAACACAGAGTGTTTGCTATTGCTTTGAAAGTAAGCCTTCCTTTCCGGGAACTGTATTGCCTGGGACGTGCAGTCCTTGGGAGGGGGGCAATGTTACGAATTTTTGTATATTTGTAAATACTTAGTAGTGTTAATTTTGTAAATAGGAAAATATATGTACATCTCGCATAAGGCAGTGCAATAGTTCGTCTTAACTTGCCTTCCCTGCAATGGGACACTTTTAATGCTTGATAACGAGTTTTACAGAGATAACGCTGGGAAGCGAGTTTTACAAGGAGCAGGGCATTTAACATTATGGTAATGGCAATCTCGCCAAATTGGCGAGATAGAGCCAAGTTGGCGACGGTTTTGGTGACCATTTGGTGACACTTTCGGTCCCCATGTACATGTATAGGACTTTTAGACTACGATCTGGAAAGTTCTCCAAATGCCTATCTCTGGAAGAATCACTAAAGTTCGCCTCCCCTATATAAGACCGAGAGAGAGAGAGTGTGATCGAGTTAGTTGACTGAGTTGAGTCCGTAGTTGACAGGAGTTACTGACTGAGTTGTCTGTCAGCGAGCATTCAGAGAGTTCCGAAAGTGAACTGTATTGCATTGTCTTTTGCGGTGATTTAGCAGTTGTGTGTCAAGTTTAACTGCTGTTTGTGCTCTATTGTTGTGTATAGAGTTGTATTGAGTCTACTAGAACGAGAAGTTCTGGAGTTGTAAAGGAATCCGTGAAGAGTTATATTGGAATAAATTTCCGCTAGTTTTGATCTGCTTTGGCTTCAAATCTTTCGAACCCATCCACGCAACAATATATATGGTTAGCTGATATTTAAAATTGAGCTAACCTGTAGCGAGCCTGTTTGTGCCGTTGAATCCCCCGAACACATAAATGTATGATTGGAAAGCCACCATCTTGACCCCACTTCTAGGGCTATTCATGTTTGTGATATTAGTCCATACATTTGTACAAGGATCGTAGAACTCAGCGCTCTCCAAGACCTGCGTTCCGTTGAATCCACCTGCGATATAGATCTTTCCTGTTGATGAGAGAGACGCATAAATAAGCCCAATATATGCTACGTTGGTCGTCCTTCAATTATTAATGACCCATTTGGTAAAGAAAAAAATATGGTTGAGTTTTGAAAGTTTTTATAAACTTGGGATTTTTCTAAGAGTTAAAGTAATTCATTATTAAGAGTAAAAGCCAGATTTTCAAATTTTTGATTGCGTAATGAATTTAAAAGTGCAGACATCAAAAATAAGAAATCGAAATTGTGCATGCATCGGCTATCTATACTATTTGCATAGTTGTTAACTCACTTTCAATACAAATTAATGCTTCCTTTCGATAAGAACAGACCACAAAGACTCATTATATTCATAAACTTTTCCACTGAATCTGACACAAAATGCAGACAAACCGACAAATACCTTTCTAAATGCTATATAGGTTTAAACTGATGCAAATAATACCTGAAATAAAACGAATTAACAGAAACTTCCTTATTTTAAATACAGATTCATCCAAAATTAATACTAAAAAAAAAATCGATAATTCGTGAAAAATTGACAGTAAGACGATGTGGTTCATAAAAGTGCATAAAAAATAAAATCGGAGGATTATTCTTCACAAAGAAACATTAGTTTTTTCATCAATAGATGGAACTATATGTATCTGTCAGCAGCTGTCCATGTATATTGAAGTAGGTTGCCATTTGCTAGCCAGTAATTTTTTTTCTATATATAAAGACCATCTACCGGTAAAAAAAAAATTCTTCTAAAAAAACCACGCCATTTTCTGGCCATTATGAATCTACTATAGCAAGTTCACTAATTTTCATATTTTCCAATTTTTTTGAATATGTAAAGATGATGAGATTTACCATCAAGTGAATCCGCACTGGCATCACTTCTTACATCTCTCATATTGGCAATGAGGACCCACTGGTTGATATCCGGATCGTACCTCTCGCAAGTCCTACTACGTCTATGTCCGTCGTATCCACCCATAGCGTACAAGTATTTCCCGACAGTAGCACAACTGACGTAACACCGCTGGAAATGCATGCAGCCGCGTTCCTCCCATAGTCGTCTCACTGGTTCGAAGCTACGCACGCTGTTGAAACACTGCTGTCCGTCGAAACCGCCCACGATGTAGATTTTGCCACCATGCCACAACATACCATGGTACGCCCTGAAGGGATAAAATGTGTCAATAAATTATTACAAGGAAAAATATTTAGATATATGATCCGACAAGTAAAAAAAAATGGTTTTGTCGTTCCAGGTGGTACGTCTAGCAAAAATGAATAAGAATAATTCCGATGAAAGCTGAGATGCCATATACAGGGTGTCTATAAATTAATTAGACAATGGAGCTCAAATAGATCTGTATAGTTCACAATAACTAGACATAATAATCATATATATATATATATATATATATATATTTTTTTTTTTTTTTGTTGCTTACAGAATAGCATGGTGAACATAAATTAGTTGGAGAAAAAGAATAATTAATAATGCCTAGTTTCCTAGTTACACAGATCTATTTGAACGCCATTGTTCAACTAATTTATAGACACCCTATATATGAAACGATCAAGATATGAAAGCAATTTAGATACACAAATTGCTTTATCAAAGACATTTTTGTCACTCCAAAAAGTTTACCTACAGAAAATTCCTAAAGTATGATTTTGATGAAAACTGTTGGATGATTGATTGTCAACGGAAACTTAAATAGGTGTTATATGTATCAGTATACAAACTGACAACAACAAAAATTTATGAATATAACATAGAATCAGTGTGATAATTTACGGAGAGTTCAAGTCAATAAAGCTTTTTTTGTGTGTGTGCAAAATCAGTGGGAATGTATATATGTGCATATATCACAGACTGGTACCTGTCTGCGTTGACCTGGAATTTCTGGGCAAATTGCCAGTGTAAAGAAGGATCGTTCTATCATTTCGGTGTCTTGCAATCGGAAGTTTTAATGGATTTGGTAGCGCAATCTCTATCAATTCAATAAGCTGCAAGTAAATTTTGTTTCGGGAACTCCTTAAACCCAATCGACCAAACGGTATAGTGGTTAGCGTGCTAGCTTCTGGACCGCGAGGTTGCGGGTTCGAATCCCGTGTTGGCATGGGTGTTTGTAAATGTATGTTGGCTTGTCTAATGACGAATGTTTCGGCACATTATAGCCCTCGTGTTGCTGACGATGCCAGATAATCTGAATACAATCAACCAACCTTAAACCCAAACTCACTAAGTAAAATAATCTTGGTAATATCATAACCTGGGCATGTTGTCTGCGTGTGAGAGGAACCATCTTCGCGTCTTGTAGTCATATGTCTCCATAGCGTTGGTCGCACTACCTGAACTCCACCCTCCCATCACGAAGATGATCTCGTGCGGGACACGCGGCCTCAAGAAGGGGTGCTGGGGATCGAAGGATGCCAGCAGCTGGTCACCATTTGCCTGCTGCAGGTCCGCGAACAGCTGGGACCCTTGATACAGGATGCCGAGGCACTCTTCATTGCCGTTGATCATCGGATGGGTGAGGATATACTCATTGAAGAACCTGTTGGATAAAAGAAGAGATGTCAGCAGGATAGTGCAGTTTATGAGGTCAAATGCTATTTGGTTTGTGTTAATCAAAAAATTAATACTCTAATTTTAAAATTTAAGGTCCATTAAATTTTGGTCTGTACCTTAAGTCTATTACTGATTGGTTCAGCCATTAATTTATAAAAAGGAAAATGTATTAGTTATTATTCATGGATATCCCGAATCATCGCTTAATGAAATAAAGTTAAAATAATAATAATAATGCTGAGGTTTGTCTCTTTGTTGTGTAACGTAGTCTATTGATTACTGAAATTAAGCAAAATATGTGTTCCTACATTTTAGTATGGGTGAAGATGCATGACTATGCCTAACCGAAGCTCGTACCCAGCCTTTATAAGCCTGAAAAAACAGGCTTTCAGTGTGAAAAACATTATGTTAAAGATCTGCTGAAGATTCTTTTTGGCGGCAGTTTCAGTTTTGTCAAAAATGGTCGACGAGATAATACGCCACACCATTTAAGAGGCATTCTTGGTTGACTCATATTGAATTCATTTACAGAAGATAAACAAATTTTGCCTTTTGTTTTGATGATATTCATTTTACATTGATTATATTATAACTAAAATTTTTGTCGCATTCAAACACATTCACCGAAGGTAAGATCCTTGTTTAGGTAAACATTTCTTTGAAATCATAATTGTGCGACTACCAACTTACGAGTAGTCGCAGAGCCCAATTCTTACACATAGCAATACGTTGGAGAGATATCGAGCTCTGCTTCCTTGATCTGCCTCTATCCATCTCATCGCGGCCGAATACACCAATTGCTCGTTCGTTACATTCAATGTGTCGCAGCTCAGTATACTAGTCAAATCCTCGATGTCCAGATTACAGAACTCGTCTCTCTTTTGCACCTGAAACATGACAGAAATAATTATCAAATTTATTTCGATAAAAATCAATTCAGAATACGACTAACACACTTTAAATATATATGGACAACCCACATCCTTTCTTACTGATGTAGCTCAACTTGTACGGTCTTTCATACTTTATAAGGTTACTTAATAACTTGTACGGTTTGGTCAATGTCAGAGGTAGAAATAAATTTATACAAACTCACAATTTAGTATCAAAGAGACTCAACGTTAACGATTTCCCTCAAAATTTAAAAAAAAAAAATCGCTTGACAAAAAGCATTGCGCTTAGCATTTTCTAATTTGTGATGTGATTCGATGCCAATGCATTGAGCAAGCCAAATCACCATGGACACCAATTGATAATGATACCGTACACTTGAATTTTACAGAACTCTTTTTTACTTGCGATAAGTGTTTTAATGTACCATTCCATTTTACTTCTATAATAAATCAATTGAAAAAGACAATCGAAGTACCGGATCTGTACATGAGATGCGGAAAAACAAAGTGACTATTATAATTGGAATCCTCAATTTTGCCATCGAGTTACTTCCGATGTGTAAACGAAAATAAAAACATAACTGTTGACATTGATCATGGGAAGAGGGCTTAATATTTATTCGAAAATCATTGAAGTCGCCGGAATTTTGTTCTATTTTATCTTCCGGTTGTGACCAAAACTTTACCAATGCCTAGATCAGGAACAGTTCGATCATTTCTGGTCATTTTTTTTTTATCAGCTAGGTTAAAGGGTGTGCCTTTTGTTAGTGTCATTGAGAACGAAAGGCTTTATCTCAGATGCCCATAGTTCGGAATCCACGTTAAGCTATAGGTACCGGCATAATTATCCGTTCCTGTATACAAAATAGGTCATTAGGTGTGCAAACCAATCTGCCATATTTTAAAATTATATTTTAAATACATCAATGTGGCTAATTGGTTTTGAATCACGTATCTTCCGATCACTAATTTGCCATTTTAATTATTGCATAACCAAAAATTCTATAACTCGTTCTAAAATTATAAAAACATGTTGTTTTTTTCCGAATTTAATAAAGTAATTTTGACGGCGTATTTTACCCCATATGCAAGTATTGCTGAAGTATTTCAAACGTAAAGCAATAACTTTTTTTTTTGTATGGCGTAGCATATTTTTGTGCTCAAGTTAAAACGATTTGATTCACAGTTTTGTTTTTCAGTGCTAATTTGATGTAGTTGGGAGGATTCCTTATTTCAAGTAAATGAACCGGCATTACGATTTTGAGTTCAAACTTAAATGATCTAGCGTTAACGTGTTTTTGAAAATGACAAAAAAGATAAACATTTCCCAAAATTTTTTAAATAAGTATCGTACACATTTTCCACGATATTGCATCAAAGTATTTATATCAAATACAAGGCATCAAGACATATATCTTAGGTTTGAAAACAAAAAAGGCGTATTTAAAGCTAGAGTTGTTATCTCTTACAACTGTTTATATCCAGAGCGACGACATGATTATTTCCGCAAAAATTTTAATTGTATCTTGGTCATCGAAATTATAAAACGCTACAGAAACAATTGAAAACAAAAACAACTATATATTGTTGTAAAAGGATCCGCCTAGTAAAATAGTCATCCAAAAGGAGTTATGAAATCTAATAGTGGCCACCAAGTTGTCAACTTTCATTTCCTTGATATACTTTGCTCATGATTATTGGGATTAATGGTAAGAAGTATTTTTTGGCTATTAGCAATTGGCACGCTAAAATGTTTTCGAAAAGAGTCTCGGTTCATATTTCTGGGCTTTGTTGTAAATTAGATTATTTTGATAAGAATTTTATCCTAAGAAATATTGAATGCCTACAGAGGTTCTTCCCAAAATTCCAATTTAGCTCATCGTAAGCAAAATACTTAAAAAAAAAAGAAGGGAAAAAAAAAAGAAAAAAAAAAAGAAGGGACGTTTGCATAACAGCAACCATTAGATTTAAAACTTTTCCGGTAGGCCGTTTTATTTAGCGAGTTTAGAGTGTTTAGTCATTTCTTAGGAGATATATTTTGGTTAATCGTACAAAAAATTAATGTATGTCCACCTTCTCAAAATTAACAACAATAAACTTTTTCGCATCTTCTTTTAGTTCCATATACTGGTATTGCTTTGCCAAATTAAGCCTAGTGAGACAATTGGCAACCGTCAGATCAGATGCCAAGTATGAGTTGCACAATCGGACTACATCAGTCAAACCCAGTTGTTCGGCTGCATCCGTCAGTTGTTTTACATTGTCCTCACTTATGTCCAGCTTGTCTGAATAGATGCAGTCGATGATCTTCTTCATGGTATCCTTCGATACTCCAGATACTCTTATTTCCCGATCTCCGAATTTGGCCAGGCTTTCCATTGCCCGTTTGAAAAATTGACTTTTTGCCAACATGACTTCCAGATGGACTTTAAAATGACCGCCATCTTCAGTGATCACTGAAGCATTCACAAGTTCCTCGTTGTCCAACATCTCTTTGAAGATGACCATTCGCGGCTTGTCGAAATCTCCCATGGAAAGAAGCAATTTGTGACGGATATAGGAGGGAGGATTTGATTCATGAATACGTGGAATTTTTCATGCTATCGAAATTGAAATTAATTTTGTGATGTGAAAATTTAAAATACAAGTGCGGAATGTAGATGAATTTTTGATGCTATTGAAATTGAAATTCGCTTTGTAGTGTGAAAATAAAAGAAACAAAACAAAAGTGATATGCGATCTCGCTGATCACCAATGGGTCACGTGAGGAAATTTCTTTTCATAGTATAAATTCTATATGTGGTATGTCTTACAGCTCAATGTAGACTTTGAAAGAAGAAAGAGAAAAAAAGGGGATGAAGGGGGGGGGGGGGGTGAAAGAAAAAAAAACCAATATTTTAAACTATTCTGCTTGTGGTGCTTCAAATAGTTGTTTTCATTATAAATGGAAAAAGCCGATTTGAGCCTACGTTGCTTTGGACTCGATATGAATGAATGTATAAACGATCATATTGTTGCACAAATTGTCTGTATATATTGTAAATAGTGACGTATTATTTCAAAATTCTATTGTAATTTATTTTTATCTTATTTTATTTATTAATTAATAGCGATTATACAAGTTAGAAAAAGGTGGCAACACCTAAAGCAGTCGAGAAGTTTCGAGATATTTCTTTTCTATGAATTGGCTGGAAATTTCGAGAATGTCTCACGCGCTTGTATATAAAAGGCTGGAGAACGGGAAAGTTTTCAGATTGACTTCGGAGTTCGTTGAAAGCTGATCGCTTTATTTACCTATTGGAGTGAGCTTGTATAATCGCTGAATTCGAAGTTATTTTTGTTGAAGCTTGTGTTGAAGCTTGAGAGTAATTAAACTGTTGCCTGTGAATAAATTTTGTGAGTTTTCTGAAGAGAGAATAAATATTTTTAAACCGTGAAAACTGTGCCATCATTGCCTCCGTGGAAAAATTAATAACAGTGGTGTCAGAAGTGGGATTTCGTAATTTTGAATGCCGACAACTAGAGGAATGATGGAAGACCAAATGAAACAATTAATGGAAATGATTGCTGGAATAAAAGCCGGACAAGAATCCACGGCCGCTGAAATGAAAGCCGAAATAAAAGCCGGACAAGAATTAACCGCCGCTGGTCAAGCCCGTCAAGAAACGACAAATGCCGAACTCGCCGCTACAATCGCCGCTGGTCAAGCCCGTCAAGAAACGACAAATGCCGAACTCGCTGCCGCAATTGCCGCCAGTCAAGAAGCGACATCATCGGATATTAAAGCTTTAGCATCCAAGCAAGAATCATCTTCTGCGTCCGTTGATAGATTTATGGAGCGCACAGAGAGTGTTCTTCAATCAATGAAGGCGGATATTTTGGATGTCAGAGAAGATCTTAAGACAGTGAGAAATGAAGTTGAAGGAAAAGTTTCCACCGTGCAAGAAAAAGTTTCCACCGTGCAAGAAAAAGTTTCCACCGTGCAAGAAAAAATTTCCACCATGCAAGAAAAAGTTTCCACCTTAAAGGAAGAGCAAGACAAATTCATTGACGTTGTAGAAGAAAGGCTGCGAAAAATGGAAACGCGTGAAGCTCTGGCCATAGCGTCACCTAATTGGGATAACGCTTCCATCCCCTTTATGGCGCCGCGCTCTAACATCAAAGTGGCCCCTTTTGATGGGAAGTCGTCTTGGCGCGTTTATCAAACGCAATTTGAAATGATTGCTTCTGCGAATGGTTGGGACGATACTTCGAAAGCATTCCATCTCGCAGCATCTCTTCGAGGTGAAGCTGCTGACATTTTACAGACACTACCTGAAGAGAAGCGGGGAGAATTCGTGGTGCTGACAAGTGCGTTGGAGTTAAGGTTTGGGGAGCAGCATCTAAAGGATTACAACAGACTGCAATTGAAAGTGAGACAGCAGAAGGCCAATGAAACTCTTCAAGAATTGGCATCGGATATAGAAAGACTGTCGCTCCTCGCTTTCCCAGACTGTCCCTCGGACGTACGAGATAACCTGTCTCTTCAGTATTTCGTGGATGCCATCAAAGATCCCGACATACAGCAAGCTACCAGGATGTCAGACAGCAAAGATCTGAAGTCCACCCTCGTCTATGCCATGAGAGTAGAAGCCACACAGCAAGCTTCTAGAAAAGACCGGCGTTTCGTACGTGGAACATTGGCAGACGATTCCTCTGAACTTTTCACGAAGAAGTTTCAAGAACTGGAAAACAAGATGGAGCGAATTATGAGAAATATTCCTGGCTCAAGGGATCGAAAAACTAGAGTGGTTTGTTGGCTCTGCAACCGGGAAGGACATTTCAGACGTGATTGCCCTGAATTGGACAGGAGGGGGGACAGACCCTCGTCCGAGCCTCAGCAGTTAAACTAAAGAGCGGCTATCTCGCGAGGCGGAGGTCGCCGTGTAGAGCAGGTGGTGCCCCACTCAGCCTCTATCACATCTCATCCCTTCAAGGAGGAAACCATGGTTTATTCGTGGAGGGCAAGATCAATGGAACTCCCTGTCGTCTAATAGTTGACTCAGGGGCAAATGTAACCATCTTACGGACGGATGTAGCCCGGCGCCTGGACAGCCAACCTCTTTACACGGCGCCTTCAGTTTCACTACAGACTGTGACTGGTGACAAAATTTCTGTGCATGGGAAATTAAATGTCAACATCTCTTTTGGATTTCACACCTACACTCACACCGTTTACGTCGCTGAAATTATTGACCCATGTATTCTTGGATTGGACTTTTTAAAGAGAAATGGAATTACTTTGAATTTCGAGAAAGGCGAGCTTCAAACGGGAAAAGAAGAAGTTCCATTGTTCGGTTTGGACTCGGAAGAGCCGTGTGCATATCGAATAGTAGCTCTTGAAGACATCACCATCCCTTCCATGACAGATTTGGTTGTAAAAGGTTCAACAGAGCTCCCGAAGGCCTTCCGATTTGGAGTAACGGACTTCCCATCATCGAATAGCGTCCCGAAAGGAGTGGTAGTAGGAGCGACGCTTGTGGATCTCTCTCAAGAGGTGGTGCATGTGAGAATGGCCAACATCGGTGATTCTAAGAGAGTTATCAAGAAAGGAGAAGAAATTGCCACTTGCACACCTGTTACAAGCATCGAACGAGGATCGAAGGAGCTTCCGACCGCACCACCCGCGGATTTAGTGGACCAGCTTCTCGAAGACTCTCGGTTGGAAAGATGGCAAGAGAAGATTGTCGGAAACCTTATAAAAGAATTTCAAGACATTTTCTCCATGTCATCGAAAGATGTAAGAAGAACAGAGCTTACTCAACATCGAATCGATACTGGGACCCATTTACCTATTAAACAACATCCTCGAAGACTTCCTTTCGCAAAACAAGAGGAGGTCGGGAGATTGTTACATGAAATGGAAGATAATAGAGTTATCGAACCCTCCTCAAGTCCATGGGCCTCTCCAATCGTACTCGTTCGAAAGAAGGATGGTTCCACCAGGTTTTGTGTGGATTACCGGAAGCTGAACGAAATTACGAAAAAGGACAGCTACCCTCTGCCAAGAATCGATGACACTTTGGACACTCTATCGGGGAACCAGTGGTTTTCGACTTTGGATTTGAAGAGTGGATACTGGCAAGTGGAGATACATCCCGACGATCGTGAGAAGACTGCCTTCACTACCGGCCAAGGATTATGGCAGTTTCAAGTTATGCCGTTTGGCTTGTGTAATGCACCGGCTACGTTCGAGCGACTGATGGAGACTGTGCTTAGAGGACTTTCCTACGAGACCTGTCTGGTATATTTGGACGATATCATTATCACCGGGCGGAGTTTTGATCAACACTTGCAAAATGTGAAGAACGTGTTCTTGAAGCTTAGGGAAGCCCACTTGAAACTTAGCCCATCAAAATGTAAGCTCTTTAGGCGGAAAGTCAGTTATCTCGGACACATCATCTCATCCGATGGAGTAAGCACAGATCCAGCCAAGATCCATGCTGTGCAAATTTGGTCTCGACCGCAAGCCGTTCATCAATTGCGAAGCTTCCTAGGCCTGTGCACGTATTACCGTAAATTCGTGAAAGGTTTCTCCAAGATCGCCAGACCCTTGCATCGACTAACAGAGAGCAAGCAGAAGTTCCTATGGACTGCCGACTGTGACGACTCCTTCAATCAACTGAAGAACGCTTTAACATCCGCGCCTGTTTTGGCTTTTCCCGATGTTAACAAGGACTTTATTTTGGACACAGATGCCAGCAATGAGGGAGTGGGCGCCGTTCTTTCCCAGGAAATTGAAGGACAGGAGAAAGTCATCGCTTATTTTAGTAAGAGCCTGTCAGGATCCGAGCGGAACTACTGCGTCACAAGAAAGGAGTTACTGGCAATAGTAAAAGCCGTTGAGCACTTTCATCATTACTTGTACGGCCGAAAATTCCTTTTAAGAACTGATCATGCGTCTCTGACTTGGTTGCTGAATTTCAAGAATACAGAGGGACAAATAGCAAGGTGGATTCAGCGCCTGCAGGAATACGACATGGATATCCATCACAGAAAAGGAACGTTCCATGGGAATGCAGACGCTCTTTCTAGAAGACCATGTCCGGAGAACTGTCGATTTTGTTCCAATGCCGAGTCTAAGTTCGGGGTTAACACATCGGCCGTTCGGAAAATAACTACCAACTCAACTACTTCAGACTTGGACCCTTGGAGTGACCGGAATGTTCGAAAAAATCAGGTTGAAGATCAGGACTTGAAACCTCTAATTGAATTCATGGAAGCAGCTACCTGAAAACCCAGTTGGCAGGAAATTGCATGCTATAGCCCCACAATGAAGAGATATTGGGCTATGTGGGACTCTTTGCACTTGAAGAATGGAGTACTCTACCGTCGATGGGAGTCCGATGATGGCAAAAGCTTCCGGTGGCAATTAATCCTTCCAAGTTCTAGAGTTACGAACGTTCTAGAAGAACTTCACAGCAGTTCTACTGGAGGACATTTTGGTGTCACGAAAACTCTTCAGAAAGTCAGGGAGAGATTCTTCTGGGACAAAGCAAAATCCGACGTGGAGAAGTGGTGCAAGTCCTGTGATGCATGCAATTCGCGGAAGGGACCGAAGACCCGAACTCGTGGAAAGTTGCAACGTTACAACGTAGGAGCACCATTCGAAAGAATTGCTTTGGACGTCTTAGGCCCCCTACCTCACACAACTAATGGCAACAAATACATCCTAGTTGTCATGGACTACTTTAGCAAGTGGCCAGAAGCATACGCGATTCCGGACCAGGAAGCCACAACCGTAGCAGAAGTCCTCGTACGGAATTGGATCTCCCGATTTGGCGTACCCCTGCTGATACATTCCGATCAGGGGACGAACTTCAACTCTGCCGTCTTCACTGGGCTGTGTGACTTGCTCGACATGGAAAAGACTCGTACAACTCCCCTGCATCCACAATCCGATGGAATGGTTGAACGATTTAATAGAACGATTCTGAATCATCTCTCCTTGTTTGTTTCCAAGAACCAGCAAGATTGGGATCAGAAACTTCCATTGTTCCTTTTGGCCTACAGAAGTGCTACTCACGAGACCACCGGATATACCCCATCTCAAATGATTTTCGGAAGAGACCTTAGACTACCCTGCGACCTCCTCTTTGGACGACCACCGGACACCCCTTCCTCGCCTGTCCAGTATCTAGATGATCTCCAGCCTCGTTTGGAAGCCGTACATCGGTTCGCCAGAGAAAGAATCAACATCATGACAGAGCGCATGAAGGTCCGCTACGACGCCAAGGCCACGGAACGTTCATTCCAGGAAGGTGACAAGGTGTGGTTATGGAATCCTAAACGTCGGAAAGGACTCTCCCCTAAGCTCCAGACGAACTGGGAAGGGCCGTATGTGGTCCTTAAGAAGATCAACGACGTCGTGGTAAGGATTCAACGGACACCCTCCTGTAAACCTAAAGTTGTACATAACAATAGCCCAGATAGCATGCAAGGTTACGAAAACCTTGTCATATACTTGTCATTAGACTTTCGTGATAAGGTTACAATGTAACCCAACGGCAAGCTAATGAAAACCTTTTCATATACTTGTCAGCGACAACGTTGACGGTAACCTAACATCGCAAGCTTACGAAAACCTTGTCATATACTTGTCATTAGACTTTCGTGATAAGGTTACAATGTAACCCAACGGCAAGCTTATGAAAACCTTTTCATATACTTGTCAGCGACAACCTTGACGTTAACCTAAAATTGCAAGCAAACGAAAACCTTTTCATATACTTGTCATGACAAGGTTGCAGGGTATCCCCTATGACAAGGATTTGAAAAGGATAAAGAGAAAAGCTTTCTTTTTAACCTATTATGAAAAGCTTTTGTAAAGGTTGGCAGTGAAAGGTTTTTAAAAGGCTTTCAAAGTAAACCCAATATTGCTGAGACGTGTCTGGCAACTAGTTTTTAAAAACAAGCCTCCATTGCTTCAATTGAGAAGGATCTCTTTTCGCCTTTTACTCGTTGTAAAAGTCAGTAAGTGCGTTATTTCGTAATGGTATTGATTTTTTTATATATATTACTACTATAAGATTATTAAAATTAAAACGAAATGTTTTATCAATGTATCATATTCGTAAGAAAATAGGCTTAATCTGTTATTTATACGTAGTACGCAATCTAAAAAGCGGCAACTAAATTATCACTTTTGTGGTTTTGGGGGAGCTGTAGAATTTGTCATAGGAATTATTTATGAAAGAATTTTCTTATTAGTTTTTAAAAAAATTAATTCCTTTTTCTCATTCTGTATAATGGTTTGCTGTAATTCCCTAATCGCTAATTGCGCGTGGCACAAGTTTCCTAAATTTTTTTGTTTAATTAAAATATTAATGTGCGGCCGATGTTTGAGGACACCAGTAGCTCGAACCAAGATCTTTGCCTTGTAAATAACAGTAACCACCGTTGAAATCAAATTGGAAAAGCTTGTTTTTGAACTCAAACATTTGGCAAATTGTTTTTGTGGGAGTTTTTGACCTCATCATTAAGTAAATAACATATATTAGGCTGTATATTGCAATCCCAATATCAAAAATGTTCGTATACAACAAAATCTTTTTATGGAAAAATCATGTATATTGAGTTGGGAGACTACAAAAGTTTTCAAAATCACAAAATGTTGCCTCTGGCTGGAATCTAGGCTGTTACCCCCAATTTATCACCAAAATATATGGCATGTGTATTAACCCCTTGACATACAAATAAAATGCGCTTACAAATAAATGTGGATGGTTTCAGAAATCACTGCTATACTGACTACCGCTTTCATTGCGCTTCCTTCTGTTTACTTGTTTGCTGATACGATTTTTTTATCGGTACTATTGAGAGGGAGAAAGCATCTTCAACAGTCTAAACAAAACAGCATCGATGCATGACAGAAACAGATAATCTATTAATATAATGCCCAATGTTCATCAAAGCCAGTTCTTGACATCTCGGAGACGTGAAATTCTACAATGGCACATGAAATGAATGACGTCTCCGAGATGTGATTGTATGTCAAGGTTTTGAGTTCGGGGATTTTAAATAAGTAAACAATGTCTTGTGCTTTAATTTATTGTACTTAACCTTTGTTGCCAACTATATAGGGTGAACCTACCAGTAATTGACCAGTTAGTGCAAGTTTCTACACATTTAATTTTTTTTCTTAAAAAATTATTAACGGAATGTTATGAAAATTTCCCAAAATATCAATTGATTAATGAAGCTCAATAATAAATGAACATGGTGTTCCAGTCCTTTTTACAATTTAAAATATCATCAGAATTTCTTACCAAAAGCAATTTTGCCAGTAATTGACCACAGCCATGCTAGTAATTGACCACTTCCATTTCCAGAATAAAACCAAAAGTTAATTGTTAAATTCTGTTATAAAATGCTCTAATATTCATAAATTAACTATTAAATGAATTAAAAAAAGAAAGTAAAAATAAATATAATCAATTTTAATCCATGAAAATACAGGAACATCAGTGTAAAATATAGTATGATGGTTTTATAAACTTTAGTTATCAAAGTTAGTTTTACTGGTAGGTAATTATGCGTATTTTATTCAAAAAATTAAAACAAGAAAATCAAAATAATATAGAAAAGATTATCTAATCCTATACTTTCAATTCTGAATAAATTTAGATGAAAAGAATCGAATGTAGAGGATATTATTTCTTGAATAGTTTCAAAATCATCCGTTTTTCTAATGGAAATCATTTTCTTGCATTGGCATTTATCCAATTACATAGAAGAGTTTCTTCTGAGGGTGTAAGAATTGTTGAGGGCCCATTTTTCTAAATTCTGGGGTTTTCCCTCTTAGCTTATTAATCAACGTAGAATGAGAAATGTATTTTCTGGCAGTTTCTCTTATTTTCCCAATATTTTCTCTTGAAAAAGCGTAGATTTCAAGACCTCTTCGGTGTACTTGAGAAAGGATTTTTTCCCTTCCATGAGTTTAAAGAAAAACTACTAGTATCTCTATATATATAAGGCAAAGCCCTCACTCACTCACTCACTCACTCACTCACTGACTCACTGACTCACTCATCACTAATTCTCCCACTTCCCACATAGTCACAACTCTGAAAATCGGCACAAATATCAACATCTCTATATATATAAGGCAAAGCCCTCACTCACTCACTCACTCACTCACTCACTCACTCACTCACTCACTCACTGACTCACTGACTCACTCATCACTAATTCTCCCACTTCCCACATAGTCACAACTCTGAAAATCGGCACAAATATCAACAATGGTAAAAATAGAAAAAGTAAACTATTCCGATCTCGATTAACACACTTTAAGGGGTCGAAAAGGGGTCAAACGTTCCAAACGGGGGACATTCGAAAATCCTACTTCCCACATAGTCACAACTCTGAAAATCGGCACAAATATCAACAATGGTAAAAATAGAAAAAGTAAACTATTCCGATCTCGATTAACACACTTTAAGGGGTCGAAAAGGGGTCAAACGTTCCAAACGGGGGACATTCGAAAATCCTACTTCCCACATAGTCACAACTCTGAAAATCGGCACAAATATCAACAATGGTAAAAATAGAAAAAGTAAACTATTCCGATCTCGATTAACACACTTTAAGGGGTCGAAAAGGGGTCAAACGTTCCAAACGGGGGACATTCGAAAATCCTACTTCCCACATAGTCACAACTCTGAAAATCGGCACAAATATCAACAATGGTAAAAATAGAAAAAGTAAACTATTCCGATCTCGATTAACACACTTTAAGGGGTCGAAAAGGGGTCAAACGTTCCAAACGGGGGACATTCGAAAATCCTACTTCCCACATAGTCACAACTCTGAAAATCGGCACAAATATCAACAATGGTAAAAATAGAAAAAGTAAACTATTCCGATCTCGATTAACACACTTTAAGGGGTCGAAAAGGGGTCAAACGTTCCAAACGGGGGACATTCGAAAATCCTACTTCCCACATAGTCACAACTCTGAAAATCGGCACAAATATCAACAATGGTAAAAATAGAAAAAGTAAACTATTCCGATCTCGATTAACACACTTTAAGGGGTCGAAAAGGGGTCAAACGTTCCAAACGGGGGACATTCGAAAATCCTACTTCCCACATAGTCACAACGCTGAAAATCGGCACAAATATCAACAATGGTAAAAATAGAAAAAGTAAACTATTCCGATCTCGATTAACACACTTTAAGGGGTCGAAAAGGGGTCAAACGTTCCAAACGGGGGACATTCGAAAATCCTACTTCCCACATAGTCACAACTCTGAAAATCGGCACAAATATCAACAATGGTAAAAATAGAAAAAGTAAACTATTCCGATCTCGATTAACACACTTTAAGGGGTCGAAAAGGGGTCAAACGTTCCAAACGGGGGACATTCGAAAATCCTACTTCCCACATAGTCACAACTCTGAAAATCGGCACAAATATCAACAATGGTAAAAATAGAAAAAGTAAACTATTCCGATCTCGATTAACACACTTTAAGGGGTCGAAAAGGGGTCAAACGTTCCAAACGGGGGACATTCGAAAATCCTACTTCCCACATAGTCACAACTCTGAAAATCGGCACAAATATCAACAATGGTAAAAATAGAAAAAGTAAACGATTCCGATCTCGATTAACACACTTTAAGGGGTCGAAAAGGGGTCAAACGTTCCGACATTCGAAAATCCTACTTCCCACATAGTCACAACTCTGAAAATCGGCACAAATATCAACAATGGTAAAAATAGAAAAAGTAAACTATTCCGATCTCGATTAACCCACTTTAAGGGGTCGAAAAGGGGTTAAACGTTCCAAACGGGGGACATTCGAAAATCCTACTTCCCACATAGTCACAACTCTGAAAATCGGCACAAATATCAACAATGGTAAAAATAGAAAAAGTAAACTATTCCGATCTCGATTAACACACTTTAAGTGGTCGAGAAGGGGTTAAATGTTCCAAACGAGGGATATCCGAATGTTCCTCTTCCAATGTAGTCATTTTTCTGATATTTTTTTGCAAATGTTAAAAAAATAAGTCATTCCAATATCGATTAACGAATTTTTAAGGGATGAAAAGACGACGCAACATTGAAACTATACGAGGATTAACTTAATGTCTAATTAACTTAATTCCAATACAGCTACTACTTTGAAATTTAGAACTAAGAGCAAACATAAACACAATAAACTATTCCAGTTTACTATTCACAATTATAAAGTTCGTTTAAAATGTCAACAAAGGAAAGTTCCTATTTTGATAAATCAATTTGTCGGGATCGAAAAGGGAGCAAACGTCTGAAGTGTAGAATACATGAATGTCTTTTGATCGCTAAAATGCTAATGGTAAAATTTCGTAGCGCAGCACGGGTATTCAGCTAGTATTAATATAAAACAAACATAAATGATCTACATACATTATTTGTATTAAACTATTTAGGAATTATTCATGTTGATGCTAAAAAATCAAAGAGAAGCTAAACCACCCTTCACTAATAGTGTCAGTCACTCATACGAGACCCTGTGACATACCTTTGTGTTTGTTAATTTTTATCATCCAATTGGAAGCTTGGTTACCCCTATAACTTTTGGCATTGGCTTTCATTAGTTATTGGATATATTTTAACCAATAAAAATTAGAATACCATCACAACAATTCTTGTTTACTTCCTTTTTGTGTCATTTTGGTCAACTACTGGCATGTGGTCAATTACTGGCGTATCACCCTATATAGCACGTCCATAAATTTCCCATTTTGCATCCTTTTTCCTTTTCTATTTATTGCTATTCTTGAGCTGCTTTTTGCGTATCCACTTTCAATTGTCAAGAGCTATATTTGTACCTAAAAAGTGTGTTGACAAAATTTGGGTACTATTTCCAGATAAAAACTGGCGAATTGAAGCTCTAACTCATCCAAACAACCTTCAGATAATTTATCATTCCTGTTAAAAATCATTATAGGGTTTGCAACCCTATAACAAACTGTTAACATTGCTTGCAATACATTTACACATCATTTAAACATGTAAACATTTGGGCTTAGTGCCAACTGGTACATAGTTAAAGGAAGGCCAAATTTATTTTGTGTTGCTCATCATTTTTACTTTTTTAGAATGTTCAATAAGGAAACTGACAGCTTGTGAAAAATTGTAAGTAAATTAGAGAATATCATTTGGTCCATTAGTTTGTTTAAAAATTATGGTACTTTTCCGTTAAAGGGAGCTGTTGGCCATTTGTCTATTTTGTGTTTGGTGTTTGATTTGGGTAAAAAAATGTAACCATTTCAAAAACAAATTCAAACAAAAATTAACCATTTTAAAAGTTTTATCACAAAAATGTTTAAAATTTTTCATTGAAAAGTACCATAATTTTTTTTTAAAATCAAACACCAAACATAAAATAGGCAAATGGTCAATGGTGCCCTTTAACAGAAAAGTACTAAAATTATAATTTAAGCTCATTTTCAATCAATAACACTAATATTTTTTGGAAAATTAAATTAATCTTTTGTATGATGATTTTTATTTAATTTACTTCTTAACCTCATAGACTAGACTCCTTCCTAACAAAGCGGAAGGGAAGGTAGGATATAATAATAAAAACTGAATGGGCTAAAGCAGGGGTTTTCCAACTTTTAACATTACGATCCACTTTTAAGAACCCTAATGTATAGCAACCCTCTTCTTCCTCTGTCAATATAATTTTTTGGAAGATAAGCAGCTCACATTTTTTCGAAAAAAGGTTTTATAGGATCCAAAAGGAACTTGTAAAGAAAAAATGTTTCATATTAAATATAATTTTGCTAGAAATATTTTCTAATAAGGTCTGTGTGAAAGACTTGCCACCCTCGGTTTGGAAAGTGCAACGATAATGTTTTATAAATAATACTTGCTTCGTTATAATACGTGTTATTTGGATATTCTCCAAATTAAAAGAAATTAGCCAAGTAACATGTATTTCAAAAGTTGGAAGTGAATAATATTTTATCGTATTTGGTACAATTCCATTATAGTGACCCTGATTGTCACCAAATGTAGAACTAAATTACAACTACCATATGAAATTGATATTGAATTTAAAAAAAATTATGTTTTCCAGTGTGCTAAAAATATATTTTCTGATTACAAATTGTATGTTTAGTAAAAATGGAGGATACTAAAGAAAAAAAAATTATATGTATATATATAGAGATAGAATATTTCTCTATGTAAAAAACTGATAGTTTTGGTCCTGAAATTACACCTGAATGATTCCATTTAATTTGATATATCAATTAATTTTAATTAAATATTTTAAAACTATTTAATATTATAGCTATCATTTAATAAATGGTGTAGTCAGTTTAGGCATTCCAAATTTGGTGCATGTGGATTGCCCAAATTAGATTTGGGGGACACTAGCAAGGAGTGAATTTGACCTTGGTAATTTGAATAACAAAAGGCAAAATCATTGCTCTAGTTTCACTAGTTTGAGCCTAAAACTATATCAAACACTTAAAGGAATAATGGAAGCTGCAGCATGTTAAACTTTTTGAGACCGCAATGAACTTATGTTGGCGTAGAATGCTGATAGTTCGGTTGTTGATATCTCGTTATCTACTTGGAATTCAAAACTATAAGGTGTAAGATATTTTTAAATATATATATACAATAAGAGAATCAATAACTTATTAAAAAACTAAACTAAATGTATATTTGTTTATCTTCTCGAATACAATTTCAGTTTAATTTATAGCAAATATTCTTTTCAAATTTTGTTTAAGTACGTTTTCTAATATTTTTTTAGAAATCTCTGCATTCTATGACTCAAAAGGTATCCGACTGCAAGATACTACTACACAACTGAGAGCTATCTACTGAAGTTTTAGGTAAGCTTCTTATTTTAACTTTTGTAAGTTTGCATACTTAAAAAAAAAAAAAAAATCACTGATCAAAGGCACCTACTTTCACCTAAAATGTGTTTACATCTTTTGTAGCATAAAGCACATATCGCACCTATCGCATTATTCATCGACAACTCTTTAGCAATTTATTTCGCCTGTTTCTCGGTTTTCTGATAACTTGGCTTGATTGACTTATCCCTATTTTAACATTTTATACTCTCGGCTTGATATTCATTAAAAAAATTGTGTTCATTTTTAAACTTTTTGGAGTGGTTTCTTATCGTTATTCTGAATTGAATTTATTCTTCTAACGTTTATTTTATCATTTAATAATTTTTTCCACTGTTTATATATCACAATATTTTTGAGTAACACATTCAAAGTATTTTTTTTTTTAAAAACTCTTTTAGGAGATGGGTACCAAATAACAGAGATAACTCATTCAAATTAATAATCTTCTGATCATTTATAGCAACCTCATGAGAAAAACATTTCAGTTTCACGATAATTGCGCCAACTTTCAAACTTGGCAACTTATGGTACCCGTCTACCAGAAGAGTACCATTTTCTTTCCTAAAATTTTATTACATCATTTCATAGTTTTTTGTTTTTTACATTTTGTAATTGGCGGATTAGTACTGCACTTCAGTAGCGTTATTATTCACAATTTATATTTTTACAATGTATGTTTTGAAAAAATGTAGACTTTTGTTCACTCTCATCATATACATGTACAGCCAAACTGAAAACTAATTATTTGATCATAGCGATAGGGTTGGGCGACTAATATGAAAGAAAAAACTAGTTATAAACTAAACATATCCATTTTTTAACAAATTGGAATGAAATTTAAAATGCCACGTTTTGCCGACATTCTAATCATGACCTTCCATCCTTTTTAAGGCTGACCAAACGGTATAGTGGTTAGCTTGCTAGCTTCTAGACGGCAAGGTTGCGTGTTCGAGTCCCGTGTTGGCATGGGTGTTTGTAAATGTATGTTGGCTTGTCTAATGACAAATGTTTCGGCGCATTATAGCCCTCGTGTTGCTGACGGCGCCAGATAATCTGAAACCAACCAACCAACCATCCTTTTAAGCTATAGCCTGTGTTATTAAAACATCATATGCACGGGTGTTATATAAAATCAATGTAAACACGTGTAATATAAACGTTAGAAATAAAATGTTAAAAATTCAATGCTAGTTTGTACTTTAAAATTTATGTTTTCTTGTCATGAAAACAGTTTTTGCAGCTTTAACTAAATATTTACTAGATTAAACTAAAATGCTTATGTTACTGTAATGATATAACATAAACACCGTTTATTGACGAATTTCAAATTGCCAAAATTTCATGAGAGCTTGAAAAAATTGGCAAAACCAACTATTCATTGTTACTCTCTGAGGAATCGTCTACTAAGTTGCTAGGTGTATTATGCGCTTAAGAAAGAAATTTGCAGGAACATTGTTCCAACATCTAAAGAGTGAAGATTATTTCTAATCGTTAAAAGTAGGCTTTTTATTGGAAGCGTTTCAATGGGCATATTTAAATTTATGCTTGGACTACAAGAAAGAAAATACTCTCCATCCAATATAATGGATCATTCAAATAAGGTGTATATTCTTAATGGACAAATGTCTTGTATTCTAGAAACTGAATGTAGTAAGCCTTAAAATTGTTCCCTTCTGAAGTGAAGCTATTGCTTTTTATTAATAGGAAAGCTTACTTATGAAATATCAAATTGTTATTGAATTTTAAATTGTTTCTTTTTTCAGAGAGAAATGAATGTGATTCCCTTTAGTTTTCCTCAAGAATCTGTCTCCAGAAGTTTCTTGTCAGATACAGCAGATTAGTTAAGAAATATTTGTAACACATTGAAAATCATTTTTAAGTTATGTTTTTTGTATAAAATAAAAAAAGGTTTTTTTTTTTTATCTTTTTTTTTTTTTTTATCTCTCTGTTTACTTTAAAATAAAGAATTATGTAAATTTTTTTTTCAATAAATATGTATTTTTAATAGTTTATAGTAATTCCTTGTAATACATTACTATTTTTTGCTGGTATTTGTGCAAGTTATGGGCCATTTATTGTTATGTATTTCGTGCATAGATCTGTTTAAAAGTCGATTTGAAAGTGTAAATGCAGTACGTTAAATATTTCTATTCATATAACAGAATAAAAAGCATCAAAGTTGAAAGGAAGAAAAAAATGTACGACATATCCCATCGGTGCTTATTGTGACACTAAGTATTTGTATTGCATCAAGAAACACAGTATCCATGTAGGTGTATTGCCACATATCTTCCAGTAGGCAAGTCTACAAGGGCCATCTTAGTGCTTAAAAAGATTTGTATCCATAGCTAACTAAAACCCTGCAGAGTTTATTTTTCACCTAGGCTTGCATGTTTCAACAAAAACCATTTGATAGCACGAAAAATGATTCTTTACATGGTTAATATTCCCTGTCATAAACTTGAAATTTTTTTCTAAAAAAGGGTGTTTCCATCATTTCTAGGAAAGAAATTCAGCATGGTATGTGTTGATACTTTATTTTTTATAAAATATTTTAGACATCAAAAGCTTTAAATTTCTTACAATGCCAGTATACTTTGGAAATTGCAAATTCATTGAAATTTGTTTTTTCCAAAATGTTCTCAAACTTGTATATATTTAAAATATTCTAGGAAAAAAGACTGCTATATTTACAATTTTAATAGGTTCCATCTAGTAAAATATGAATCATTTGCAATTTTACATTTAATTTCTAAATTACAAACTGAGTTATTATTGATGCCATTAAAGAATAAGGAACAGATATAGCATAAGACATTTGGCAAATTTTTTCACTTGGCATTTAGAAAATTCACCAGAATTAAAAATGCAGGAACTGAATTAAAATATAAATAACAAATTAAAGTAAAAACCGTTGGCAGAAACAGCACTTATTTGGAAAAAAGTGCCCTATACTACAACTGTACCAAGAATAAGTTTAATTAAACAGCCACCAAATTTCAATAATGCAGTGTTAATCCATTTTCCAGACAATATTGCAACTCTCGCAATAAAATGCTTCTCTTTGACCCGAAAAACTCGGAATGTTTTCAGTATTACTTTATGAAGGAAATTCAATCTTTCCTCTATCTACCTTGAAACAACCTTAAAATGAAAAGGTTTACACACCCTTTAACTGTAAACCTTATAGCAACCTTATAACGAAAAGGTTTTCGTACCCTTTACATGAAAACCTTGTCGCAAGCTTGTTACGACAAGGCTACGAAAAGGTTACTGTGAAACCTTGTCGCAAGCTTGTCGCGACAAGGCTACGAAAAGGTTTACAATGAAAACCTTGTCGCAAGCTTGGTCGCGACAAGGTTACGACAAGCTTTTCAGGTGTAAACTAGGACCCTTTTTTTAGGCTTGTGAAAAGGTTATACCCTTGTCGTGACAAGCTTGCGACAAGGGTGAAACCTTTTCGTTTATAGGGTTTACACAAGGTTTTGAAAAGGTTAAAATGCTATCTGGGAGACTAGCCCCATATTATAGTAGAAGTGATTGAATTGCCTTTCCTCTTAAGGACTTCACTGCCCGGGACGTGCAGTCTTTAAGAAGGGGGAAATGTTGCACAAATTGTCTGTATATATTGTAAATAGTGACGTATTATTTCAAAATTCTATTGTAATTTATTTTTATCTTATTTTATTTATTAATTAATAGCGATTATACAAGTTAGAAAAAGGTGGCAACACCTAAAGCAGTCGAGAAAGTTTCGAGATATTTCTTTTCTATGGATTGGCTGGAAATTTCGAGAATGTCTCACGCGCTTGTATATAAAAGGCTGGAGAACGGGAAAGTTTTCAGATTGACTTCGGAGTTCGTTGAAAGCTGATCGCTTTATTTACCTATTGGAGTGAGCTTGTATAATCGCTGAATTCGAAGTTATTTTTGTTGAAGCTTGTGTTGAAGCTTGAGAATAATTAAACTGTTGCCTGTGAATAAATTTTGTGAGTTTTCTGAAGAGAGAATAAATATTTTTAAACCGTGAAAACTGTGCCATCATTGCCTCCGTGGAAAAATTAATAACAATATTTATAGTGTTATACAGTAGTGTTTCTTTGTTTCATTTCTGTTTCTGTACACGTGTGGCCGGATACCACGCTCGGGCCTTCGTTCAAAAAGTTCTATCGTGGATTCAGGTAGCCAAAATGTATATTCCATTTCCAGTTTTTTTATGCCTTTCTGTGTATCCGTGTAAACAAGTTTCTTCAAACAGATGATTTAATTGCAGACTGTTTTTGGTGTTAATTTCCTTGGTTACTTGAAGATTTAAATTCATTTCGAAAGATGTACCATGATATTACATAGAAAGAGGAAGAGGGAAGGATGTCGCTTCTCCCCCCTTCCTCCTAAGAGAGTACAAAAGGAAAATAGTTCCAATATAATATGTAAGTAGGGTTTCATTTTGTTATGAAGGCTGATTTTTTGCACTATAAAAGCAATTATAATAATCAAAAAAGAACTTTAACCAATAACTATAAGAGTTACGCTCATTATTGACTCATTCACTCACTCACTGACTCTGAAACGCTCTAAGATGGCTTATATGTATATTTATTAAATTAATGTGTTTGTCATATTCATCATTTCTCATGGAGTACTTTAGGCGCCTTACAATGTCTAGTTTAAAATAGCTATTTTTGTAACAATGTGCATAAACATTTTTTAATCAAAAATCGTGGCGAAAATAGCACTTTATCGCGTGCAGTCAAGTAATAACTTTATCACACTAGTGCGATATAGTACTTTACCGCACATCTCATGATCAACTTTTATATAGTATGGGTACAAAAATTACATATTTTCAGAAGAGATTTATTGACTGGAGTTGCCAACATTAGGATATACGTATAAATATATATGTGGGGACTAGCGTTACCACATGATAGTTCAGAATAACTTAAGAAGGTCTTGAAGAATCACTACGCATAGCTTAGGATATAAAAAACAAAGTTTAATGATTAACTTTACAATACCTCATCCCGAAGAGCGGGATGGAACACTAGACAATTGAAGAACAGGTTTTCCGAGATATATATAGAAATGCTTTAGAATTAAATTTACATAATATTTTAAAGTTGAACAATCATGAAATAAAAATATATAAAATTCTGTGGGTTTATTAAAAGTTCTCCACGGAGTCGATAAAGTTCTGAAAGTTCTCTGAGGAGCCATATCGCCTTGATGCCAGGTCGCTACATATATATATATATATATATATATATTTTGGGGGAGGGGATGTACTGATGTACATCCTTGAATATGGCTTGGTACCTGGCGACTTGGCGATGTACGAGTTACAGCACCAACTCAGCAAACAAGTGATCCAGAAAAAGTAATCCCAAATATTTTTTCACTGGGTATTTATTCTTATGAAAGAGAATTTGGACTTTGAGTAGAAAATTTTACTAGCACTTACTATGCACGATATGTTATTCTGAGCCAGGAATTTTTGTTGTCACCAACCAGATTTTTGATTTTTGATCAATCAAACCCTTAAAATTAAACTAAAAATTTCAATTAAAAAAAAAGAAAAAAAAAGGAAAAAAAAGGCGGTAACGTTATTTATAATAGCAAGCACTTCTGTTTAAATTTGGCATATCTCACACATTTTGAAAGAAAACTTTTACGATTGATCGGGACATATTTCCAGAATTGTTACAATGAGGAATTTTCACAACTATTATTTTTATTTTTAAATAAAAGTAGAGGAAAAATCATGAAAAACCATACCATTCTTTCAAAAATTTGAGCTCGGATAGATAGTAAAAAAAAACCATTTATTTTTTAACTTTGCGATTTGGCGGGAAAAAGCTACTTTTGCGTGTGACGTCAATGTGCAGATGATGAACCAGTCTAAAACCTGTTTTAGACGAGGAGGGAGTGAGGTTCTTCCTCGGATTTTCAACGGAATCTATGCATAATAATTACGTCATGGTTTTTTCCGCGGTTTTGGTCACGTGACCTTTGCTTTGATTTCAAACTCAATTTTTGACTAATTGAAAGCATAAAGCTAAAAAATAATTGCACTGCTCAAATATATTCGTTGGATAATTCTAGAAAATACAAAAAATATTTATTTTCCTCACTTGTGAAAATTCCTCATTGTTGAAATGGAAAAAGAAAAGATATTTTGCAAACACAAATCCAGTACCAGATAGCGATTGATCTATGACGTCATGTGCATAATCATTATAGATTTTTTAAAATTTTTATTAATTATATTAACTGCGATTGCAACTTATTAATTTGTTTTGGTTATTACACTTCTTGGCTATCTAGTTTTTGTTTTCTGTTAAATTTACAAGGTTTTTAAACTGAAGGGGTAAGATTGATTGTTTATTTGTTCTTCGAATAATTCAAGCATGGTTGGTTTTAAAAATACGAAAATTGTTAAAAATGCATTGTCATTTTAAACTGCTATCACTTCAAGAGGAAGTAACTTTGAAGTCATTATATTTTGACTAATTAGTCATAAACCAAAGCAAAAGATTGCGAGTTAATTTGTGCGCATATATATTAGAACGGATACTTTAATTGTCTTTTCTTCATTTTAGAGAATATTTACGTACATGAAAGGGTTAAGTGTATTTGCTAACTTAAGTTAAGTGTAATTCCTGTGAGTGAATCCGTGGTTTTGATAAATTAAAACTTAAAGGTAATCTCTATTTTACTTAAAATTAAGGTAAAACTCCGTATCTTTCACTTAAGTGTCTAGAATACTCGATATTTTAACGTCAACTAGGAATAGACCGCCAAATTTAAGACTCAATCGAATATATTTCAAAATTCTTAGATCTTGAACAGGTAAAAATTATCTTGTTATTTTATTTGGTCTAGAATCCTAGTTGACGTTAAAATATCGCCAAGCTGATTTGGCGCTGTTTTGTAGGCGATACAGTTCTAAATTTGGCAACCCCATTTTTTTTATTGACTTGCTTTGGCTTTAACCTTTCTATACCACAAATCATGGAGCTGGTTCGTTTCTCAATTTTTCATATTGGTATACCGAATTGGCGCCATTCTGGCTTTGTCGCCAACTTTTCAAAAGTGCGCCAACCCATAAACGTGAACTAGGAATTTACCTAAAATGTGTAAATTTAATCTTGTTATATTTTTTATTGTTGAAAGTAAACTTTGTATATTCTTTGGTGGGTACTCTTCCATTAGACGAGCACTAGATAAAAATTGTTGTGATAACTCATTCAAATTAACAATCGTCCAATAATTTACAGCAACCCTATAAGAAACCAGAATAAATGTATTTAAATAGCCGAATTAAATGTATAAAAATAAAAGTTCACAAGGCTAAAATATTATTTTCGCATAAACATTTCAGCTTGAAGATAACTGAGCCAACTTTCAGACTTGGCGGTTTTTGCACTCTTCTAACGGAAGAATACTCTTTGGTGAGCCTGTTCAAATATAGGTTCATAGTATCGATGGGTCAGTTTCCTTCTATAGGTAACTTTAAATTTGCAGGTTACAGGTGTCCTTTCTATCACATTGTTATAACTTTGAATGCTCTTGAAAACTCTTTCGAAAAAGAATGTAGTGCATAAAACACAGACTTAAGGGATTTGAATATGGTCTGTAATTTTACTTCATCATGCGGACTACATAAACCTGCAAGTTTAAACTTAAAATAATATGCCTATTTCATTTATCCTAAACCAACATGTGTTATCTTATACACACCACATTCAAGTCAAAGTTTAAACCTAAAAATTGTATTTTTATCCAACAAACGTTTGTCTGCTTGGTGGAGGTGTAGTTTCCATCAGTATTAAGAAATGTAGCTACTCTGAATTGAATGAGACAAACTCAATCTCGTTTGCTGATTCGAGTTGTATAGAGTGCATCTTGCAGTCAATGGAAGCTACAATTAAATGGAAGTTTCTCTGCAATGTTGATCTCTAGATATTTGCCTTGTGTGTCGTATTGTTATCAGCAGGTTTCTTTCATCAGATGTCTTTTCAACTCTCTGTTCCGAAGTCTTCTTTGCTCTTCCACATAATTTTTCATTGTTTCTATTCTTGTATATCCTTCTAGTATTAGCAATGTTTTTACCCATTGAAAATAACGTTGCCAAACATTATCCTAGAAAAAAAAACCTGTTCAATTTGGTTCTGTAGGTTTCAAGTTATGAATGTAAACATACAATTACAGACTTTTGATTTACATATTTGTAAAGATATTCCATGTACTAGTACTTATAATTAGCATTTTCTTTCCTCTGTTTGCAGAAAAATATCTGTGCATCCAGAAGACTTAGAAAGTTGATACAAGTAATTTATAGCTCCAATGCGTGCACATATATATATTTTAGGGTGGGTGCAGTAGCTTACATTCAAACAACAAAGATACTTGAGGCAGCAATTAGCAAACTTTTAAGGCTGCTGAGTAATTTATGTCGTCAAACTTTCTTGTAGAGCCTGAACAAATTTTTAATATTAAATATTATTTAAATCTACAAATTGATGATGTTTACGTTGTTACGATGATAATTTTTGCCAAGTGTTACACTGATGCTATAGCTGAGATTTACGCCAAAAAAGTAAGGGTTACTACCGGTAATTACCTTGTGGTGATGGTCTATTTCACTGAGGGTTCTGCTTATGTAATAGCCGCTATTATACTAAAAGACAACCTGATTTGAGCTCACTCAATGCTTTATAGTCACAGGAAAACCGGTCCCTACAGCGTACTCACTTCATCTTGTCCTCTAGTATACCAAGATTTGTACAAAGTTTTTGGTGGTGTTTGGCGAGGTTTATGCTGATGTTTCTCCCATATTTGTAACAGTGTGGTGATAAATTTTGCCGTTTGGTTTAAATCGATGTAAAAGGACTAAAATTTTATTGTAAATTTGTTGGAAGAAAGTCCTAATTATCCTATATTTTTGTGTAATCCTTACATAAAATTTTAATTGCAATTTTACATTGCAGACTACAATTTTAATGTAAATTTGTAGGAAGAAAGTCCTAATTATCTTATATTTTTGTATAATCTTTACATAAAATTTTAATTGCAATGGTATGAAACTGTTTATTTTAAGTTTTCAAAAACTTTACTTATCTAACTAGGTTTAATATTGAGCTTTGTCAATATACTTTAACTGTTTAAATATACAACTCTTAGCAAAATGTTGTTTGGCTTGTGTGCTATTTCGAATATTTTATGTTTTCTCTCGCTTTCACTGGAAGTTCTGCTTTTTTGTTTTGTTTTGGAACTGTACATGTCTGCAATTGTCATTATATGCACTAGGAATTAAAATTTTAAGATGGATGATTTTATTTTACTTTCTTAATTGAAATTTTTTGATTTTACTGAAAAATACTTGACATAATTTTTTTTTCTGATGACATTCCTTAAAAGTTGTCATATCTGTGTCAGGAGCTTGTATTTCATCCAATTAAATTTATCTATTACTTTTAGGTCGGGTCATTGACAAAAAGTTAGTATTGTTATGAAAGAGGAGAAATACAGCACCAAAGTCAGCAACAACGATACTGACGCAACAGATTGCGTATCCCCACTGATGGATCATAAAAAATCCAGGTATCCTTTCTGCATTGTATGGACTCCAATACCAATCTTAACCTGGATATGTCCTCTCATTGGCCACATGGGCATCGCAATGGCATCCGGTATAATCCACGACTTTGCAGGCCCCTACTATGTATCGGAAGACGAAATGGCATTCGGCAAACCAACAAAATATTGGCAGCTTCATCCTGAAAAGACTCAAGGAGGGCGGCACAGTTGGGATGCAGGTGTAGCAGAAGCTTCAGAAGTTTATAAAGGTCGCATGCATAATTTGTGTTGTGATAACTGTCATTCTCATGTGGCGTATGCTTTAAATAGTATGCAGTACGAAGGAAGTACGTCATGGAACATGGTAAAGCTGTGGTTCCTGATGTTGGTGCATGGGAAGTATGTTAGTTTTGGGGGATTTCTTAAAACATGGTTGCCATTTCTCGTTTTAGCGGGGTCTCTTGTAACTATATTTACTTTGATGTACCGTTTGTGATGAATAATTAAATTATTTATTGCTACCACCCAGACTACACATCATATACAAGTCTGTGCCCTAGATCTAAAGGACACTGTTTCCATTTTTCCTAATTTTACAGCTGACCAAAGATGTGTTATTATCTTAATAGGTTACTTCTTCCGTTAGATGAATACCAGTTAGCACAGGTTTTACCAAGCCTAAATGTTTAAATGATTCAGAAGTGCATTGCCAAGCCTAAATGTTTAAGTGACGCATAAGTGTATTGCCAAGCCTAAATGATTATCGTTTGTTATTGGGTTCTATAACAGTTTGTTATAGGAATTATAAATGAATTGAAGGTTGTTAGTTTGAATGAATTTGGTGATATTTATCTGGCACCCATCTAACAGAAAAGTACCCTTTAATGTATTGCTTTTCTGTAAAAATGAATATCACTATGTTTATAAGCCAAAGCCTTCACTGGGTAGTCACTATTCTCCCACTTCCCCTATAGCACTGGTCGGCAAATTGCGGCGCTTTTATCATAAATTGATTTAGATTGTGGGAGTGTCAGTCGTGTTGGCGTAGTGCCAATGTCTTAAAACATGGTTCCTGGGGAAAAAATGGCTTTTAAAAGAAACCTCAATCATTTTACTGTGGATCTTTGGCTCTTTTGACTAACGAGTTTGCTGACCATTGTACCCTATAGCCATAATTTTGAAATTTGGTGCAAATGTCAACAAGAGCAAGCACAGAAAAAGTCATTTCAATTTCCATTAACTAACTTTAAGGGGTTGAAATGTAGTCAAACATTCCAAATCTGACATGCATGAATTTTGATTGTTAAAATTTTGTAACAAAGCATGCATATTCAGCTAGTCTACTTTATAAAACCTTGTATGAGATTTGAAGCAATGCACATAATCTTGTAATTGTAAACTGAAACAATTGGATATAGGACCTTTTACTTCTGGGGAACAGAAATATTCTAGTCAAAATGGGTTTTATAAATATTAAAAGATTTTAATCAAGAGTCTAGTTTCATTTTCTCTTAGTCTGAGAGGTCTGTTTTTAACCAATTTGTGTTAATTAAAATGAAAAAAATTACTCGAAACTAAAGGCTCAAGACCCATTCGAGATTTTCAAATCCCTTTGAATGGAAATCTTTTACGGAGAGAAAAAAGGATCAAAATAACTGTCTTCACAACTTTTTATAATTATACCTATCCAATGTCTACAAGAAAGATATGTCTGTTAATGTCATTTAAATTGACCTATTTAATATATATTGTCATTGATCATTTCATACAAGTTAGAAAATTAAAACCCTTTTGATCACCTGGTTGCTTACTGCATTTTCAATTCAGTCAAATCAAAATTTCAGTTATATGTTTACTTCAATTGGAATCTAATATGCTCTATAAGAGCATTATCTTCAGTCTTAAAAATTGAATTTACTATCATAAGATTGTTTTTAAAATTTTAATTTCATTTCTTTTACTAAAATTCAAATAGTCATTTATTTTGAGTCCATTAAGTTTAATAAATCTTTATCATTCCATTCCTTATTTGGATTTTGTTATATAAATATTTGTAATGATCAGTATTTTAAATAAAATGGTTACAGTTGGATATTCTAAAAAGTGAAGTTATTTTCTAAATAAAGAATTAAGTGCATTAAAATCTTAATAAGGTAAAATTTTAAATTAAAATGTTTCCTTATTAATATTTTTACTAATTTCTGTGAAAACTGATAATTTACGAAGAACATTTTAGGGAATATAGAACTCCATTAACTTTGAGGACATGGATTTTGTTGTATAATTTTTAATTGACTGTTTTACAATTTTTTCAGTTTGTTGGATATTCTATAAGGAAATAGATTCCTAAACGGAGAATTAAAGTGTACTAAATATTTAAATTTTGTACTTCTTAATTTTATTTCTAGAAAGTTATGGTAATCGAAGTAAAAACTTTTAAAGGATCTTGTGCTTCAGTATTTATTAGCAACATAAATTATGTACAATATTCAGGCCTCTGTTAAACTGACAATATAACAGTACATAAGTTTTTTTAGTGTTTTGTCATAAGCAACTTCTGTTGGTTCTTTGTAATGTCTATGGGGAAATAATTCTTTACCTGAGGTGTCAGTAAATATTGATAGAGACTCTGAAATGTTGGGAATCACACAAAATAATGCCAAATAATGTCATATCACAACCAACACAAAGATTAAATTACTCCAGTACTTACTGATTTAAACATTTTATTGAATTAAAATTTAGGCAAATGTATAAAGGTTGGCCATACAGTTAAAGCTCATCTGTTTAGCATTGAGTCTCGACCACTGATTTCCAATTACAGGGATGAGTTTGGTAAAAAATCAAAAAGCTGAAAACAAAAATCAAAAAATTTTATGTGTAAAACACATTTTAAGCTATACTTTAAAAAAATTGTTTTTCCACGTGCATTTATAAAGCTGCACCATCTCTGTCCGTCCGCGAGCAAAAATTGTTTAAAATAGCGGCACTTTACACTTTGTGCTGTCATCAGGCTAAGCAAAAAAAAAAAATCCAGTGAAAGCGATGAAAACCGGCAAAAACTTCAAAATGTCAACAAGTCAAACAACTTTAAGCAATTATAACACACTAGGGGGCTTCGCCCCCTGCTCGCTGACGCTCGCCAACCCCCAAACGCCTCGCTGCGCTCGGATTGAGCGGCTTTGCCTCTCGAATTTGTGGTTTTAAAACATCTTGCTGCGCTCGAATAGGTTTGCCAGCCATAAAAAATGTAACCAAATTCTTATAAATTTAATGTAAGGCCTAATAGAGAAAACACCCAAATTGCAAGTTTCATAATAGAAAGTTAAATATACTATCCGCCAACATTCTGACTTAAAACTTCATTAGCTATGCCCTAACATTGAAGTCCCAATATCTTTTATTTATTCTGATAAGTCGCCCCGTTAGAGAACGACGTCCAACGCGAAGCATTTCTGGATAGAAATTCTTCAAAATAATAATTACTCTAATACAAAAATGCTTCAGAAAAACAGAAAAAATCAACTTTGAAACGAAGAGTTTAAAAAGAGCTTTAAAATTAGCAACGGTTTGTTGTTTACATACGTAAGGATAGCTTTAAAATTAGCAACGGTTGGTTGGTTGGTTGAACCCCCGAGCAGCCGGTTTGTTGTTTACAATGTTTACATACGTAAGGATGTTGCCAATCATATATTCAAAATCATTGAGGCTTTGTAGTAGCTTAATGATGAAAAATATTGAAATTTAACTAATTCATAAAGTGTTAATAAATTATTTTGGCACGTTTTGGCAAATCTACAGCTTATTTCCTTTAAAATGACACCTTGATCATTGAAATTGGTTGAGCAGTTTAGGCGGACGGACTAACCCCCAAAAACGTATTGCCTATTAAATATATAGATTGACAAACAGGCCGAATTTAATTAAACCCAGTTTTCTAAATTTTTAAGTTACAAATACTAAAAATCTTAAAATCTAAATTTTTATTCATTTCGTTAAACTTGTTCAGTAAAGTAAAAAGTAACAAACAATTTTACATACAATTGCAGTTAAAATAACAATTTTAAACAGATTATTTAGAAAAATTACAATTGTGACTCCTTTTCAGAATATTTTTATGCGAAATGATACAAAAAATTTGAGTAATTCTGCATACATTCAAATCAAACGGCGAAATTTAACCTTAAACAGGCACTAATCACGAATATGGCGGCTATCGCATTAACGGAAGTCTAGATGAATAGCTGCAATTCGGTGTTGAAAATTTCGGTAATAGCTGGTATTGTATTAGCGTAAACCTCGGCGAAAATTACCATCACTTAACAAAAGTATTGTAAGTAATACCGGCGAAAATCTAGGTATCGGCAAAAACGAACATCGCAACAACGCGCATATTGGCGATAGCGTCCACAATATCAGCACAAATCTCGGTAATATCGATCTTTTCTTGGTAATACTAGAGCAAATTTCGGTAACATCGGATGTTACTACATAATGGCTTTCGACGAAAATTACTCTCACGCCAACAGAAATATCAAAGTTAGAGTCAAATATACCGGGGCAACACTCAACAATAGCGCTATTGGATCAGCGTAACACTTGACGAAAATTACAATCACAACAACGTAAATCTCGGCGAAACACAATTCATACGGTAATATCGACATTCTTTTGATAACATCGGTGCAAATCTCAGATTTTACAACAAGGTTGCACTCAGCGAAAATGACCATCAAATAAACGTAAATATCAGTGTTAAATCCGAATATACCGGAACAATTCTCAGCAATAGCGTTGTTATATTGGCGTAATACTCCGCGAAAATGAAAACCACAGCAACTTAAATCTCACCGATAACGCACGTCATAGCTACACAAATCTCGGAAGTAGTGGACATTACATCAACGTAACGATTAGCGAAAACGAGCATCACATACCAACGTAGTACAACAAACGATAATTTCGTAGATGTCAGACTTGAAAGCAAGCACATTATTCGTATACGTTAATCGCGTGAATGAGTATGAAATAAATTCCATTTTGAAAAGAGAAAAAACGGCCTCAAAGGATCAAATTTCGGCGCAGTTAAAAAAGTATAAAATGCAAGTTTAAGTACCAACCTAACTAAAAAGATGCATTTCAGTAGATTTTTCTACTTGGAGCAAGAATGCCGTAAGGTTTTCGTTCTTCCCGATCGGGCGGAAGGGAAGATGCATCGCGATTCAGCCTTAGAAAGAAGGTTATTTTTCTGTGGGATAGAAAAATCGGGAAAAAACAGATTTTTTTTCCAGAAATTAGAAAAGCGGAAGTTTCTTTGAAAAAGCGGAATTATTTTTTTTCTACAAAATTGAAAAAGCGGAATTCCGCCACATGGCGGAACAAACTCATCTCTGCAATTAACAGTATATATAAAAAAGGCTTTTTCTCTTATCAAACCTGATTATCCAAATTAAAGAACACCAAAGCATTAGTTATGATTGGTATATGTTTAAAGAAAAACGTTAATCTGACTTGTATGTTGCATCAGAAATATAGGCTGTTTTCTAAGCTAGATTTTTACACTAAGATGTTCAAAAATCTATTTTAATTGAGGTAATTAAAATGCAATAGATTTTTTATGCAATTGCCATTTATATTTTTATTTGTGACAATGTTCTATGACTACAACAGTCATTTCATATTTATTAAAGCCTTAAAAAACATCTATTTGATCCCTAAACATAAGACTATGGATAGAAAATGATTATTTGAATTGTATGGGTGAAAGAATGATACTAGAAGTTAAAAGCAAACGCCATACAAGAATTATTTAAATAAAATCATAGTGTAGCAAATATTTATGTTTTTGAGTTTATTACAGAATAGTTACTTATAATACCTTTACATAAAATGCTTGTGCAGAAAAGTAAAAGATAAAATTATGTATATAAATTGGTCATCACAAATTTATTAAAATTTCAACTGTTGATAAATTAATTTTTAACATGACAAATTAAATAATTTAACAATTGAGATAAATAATAAATTTCAGTTTAAATTTATATTTTAAGTCCTTTGCTACGTAGAAAGGCTTCCTGAGTTGGTTCTCGGCCAAGGAAATCTATAAGCAAATCCATAGCATCCTGTGAAAAAAAAAAAATTTTTTAAAACACATAGAAAAAAGGTAACAAGATAGTAGACCAGACTGCATTGAATTTGAACATACAAAAGTTGCAAGAGTTTGAATATCAATATACTTGATAAAATACAATTTACCTCAAAGAGAGATCCACACAAATTTATAAAAATTGGGAAACAATAAATGCATAAAAAACTTTTGACATTTTCTTTAAAGCTCATATTGGAATACTTTTTAAGCATGATTAGTACATTTTTTACTCTTCACCTTTATATCAATTAAAGCTACAATACCATTTTCAACATTCACAAGAATAAAAATGATTAAGTATAGTCAACATTCACAAGCATATGTTCAGCAATCCTTTACTATCGAGTCAAATGCAACTGGTGATAATTAGATGAATATTTAACTATTAATCCCAACTAAATGAATTCATAATTTAAAATATACTTGTATATTTTCCTTTGCAAAATTCTAAAGTGTGACCCTGTTACTTTAACCAACAATACAAATTGTAATAAGGGATACTTTGTAAAGAAGCTCTCAATGCATAAATACTTTCAACTTAAGTAACAGTAGATACACATTCAATAGAAATCATTTCAAATAACAGGGTTCCCACTCAAATCCCAGAATGAAAATCAATGACTTTTCAACAACTTTTAAGGACCTTTGAAAATTTGTTTTCAGGTATCATGTCCATGTATAAATTTAATAAAGTATATTCTACCAAAAAAAGTTATAAGTTGGCGCATGCATAATACAAATATGTCAAAGAATTCCAATACAGTGTGGATAAGTGGAGGTCACGCGGAGATAGCAAATCTGAGTCGCATTTTTAAAAATTTTGGAGCTGGGCCCTTAACATCTCCAAAAATTAAGGACTTTTGAGAACCTCTGAGCATTTTCAAGGCCTTGAAAACAAGTTAAAAAATATTAAGCACTTTTAATGACTTTCAATGATCGGGGGAATCCTGAATAAGGTTATAGATAGAGCCATTGGAGTTTTGTGATCGTAAATTGGCAATATTTTGATCACATATAGAGATAATTAGAACATGATTTTTTAAGTAAAAATAACCGTTACTGTTTGGATCTTGTATTCTCTATCAGGATTTAAAATCATTTATTCCTATAACAAAATAGGTTTGTCGAAAGTAAATTATACATCATAAGCATAAAATAGTCCAACAAATATCAAAGTAATATTAAAAGGTTATAGAAACTAAGCATTAAACTATTCTATTAAATAATTACCTTTGTACTACCAGGTTGCAAAATCTTTTTTCTGTACTCCATACCCACTAATGGATCTAAAACTTTTCCATCTTTGAAGCGGGTATAAAACAAATCCATACTATAAACTTCACTCCACTGATAGAAGAGAAAAAAGTTATTAAGATAAAGAAATTTTAAATTATAATTAAGGCTACATATGATACACACTAAGATATTTTGATTTGAATTAAATAGTTGATGTGTTTGTAAATCATTTTTTTTTTTTTTTCAAACAGTCATTTTTACTTTCAATTACCCATATGTATACATAGAGTAATGAAAGTATAGAATTCGGTAAAAAAAAAAAAATTGATTTTTTTTGCATTTCTCCACGTTTATGGAAATTGAAATTAGTTTTCAATTTGTAAAATTAAAGAATTAAAAATTTTCCTTTACTGCTTAATTAACAAATACTATTAATATGTGGTTGTAAAATGTTTAAATTAACATAATACATTCTAGGGATAAATTAGAGCTAGGAGCCATGAAACACTGTTGAAGAAATAAACATATCTTGCAATCTCAAGTGTTAGTTTTAAAACCTTGGTTAGCATCAAAGAATCTAAAAAAAAAAATAAAAAAAAAAAAAAAAAAAACTAAATTACATAAAAAAAGAAGAAATAGTTAAAAATAAATATGACTTAAATATAAAAATACAAGTTACTTACATTTTCTAATAGCAATGTACATCAATCCTTAATAATCAAACTCTGCTCTTTATAATAACAGATAAAAACTTAATGTCATGCAAAAACAATGATTCACTGTAATTTTCTTTAGATAAATATCTTAAACTTTTTAGGACTAACAAAACCAATGCTTAAATAAGGATTTTAATTGTATAATTATCTTTAGTTTTCTATCATATTACATAATTTGCAAATTTTGTGAATTATTGAAGAGTTATTATTAACGTAATTTGATTATTATTTTAATAAATACCACTAATCAAAAGTTATACAAAAAAAAAAAAAAAAAAAAAAAAATTAGAAACTATAATAGTCAAAATTAGAAAATATAAAAATAAGGAGTGGGTTTATAATTTAAAAAAAAGTTCAAATTGCACATTCTTACCAAATAGCTGTAATATTGAGCATCGTAACCGCCACAAAGATGACTAAAACTGCATGCCATATAAGTCTCTTCTAGTGGATCAAGACCAAGTACTTCCTTGTATGTATCATAATACACTTGTCTAATATCACACTAAATAAAATAAACATTTCAAAAATGATTTTTTTCTCAATGCATTATTTTTATTTTTGAAATCTATAACGCTAAATTAATCAGAAAGAGTAAAAATTATATTTTTGTGATTGTCATAACTGAAAAAAAAATGTTAAATTTTAAAAGTGATTCCATAAAAACTAGGAAGTGTCCACTTACATCAATTTTTATTTAGGCACTTACAATAAGTGTATGCAGTAAAAATTTCAGATTTCAGTAAAACCTACATATTAGAGCAAACCTTTCTTTTCAGAGGCATAGCAAAAAAAGTGCCCAATGATCTCAAAATAATGTGTGTGAAATATATGCTGCTAAGTCTAACTGACAATAGATTGATATCAAAGTTAGGACCTTGAAAATGTATTCCAACCAGATTCATAAGCCCGAATATTGGCTGCTTCAATTGATAAGTATAATAGACTAAGCTTTGCTGTACTTCGTGATAAATACAGAGTATTAGACAAGACTAGAGCAGGAATTGTTTCAGTAGTTCTTTACATTTTCACTTAGGATATTATTGGTAAAAATAAGCTTTGGTGGAAATGCAAGGTAGCATGAAGGAATATGAAACCCTAAGATACCTGCTTTAAAAAGCATATTTATTTTAAAGATCTGAAATTTAATTAATATTATATGCTTACAGGGTTCCCACTCAAATCACAGAATGAAAATCAATGACTTTTAAGGACCTAATTAATGTTTTTAAGGACCTTTGAAAATTTGTTTTCAGGCATCATGTCTATATATAAAATTTTAATAAAGTATATTCTAGCAAAAAAGTTACAAATTGGTAGATGTGTATTACAAATATGTCGGAAAATTCAGATATGGTGCAGATAAGTGGCGGTCATGTGTGGATAGCAAGCCCGAGTTGTATTTTTATAAATTTTGCAGTTGGCCACACAACATCTGCAAAAATTAAGGACTTTTAAGGACCTCTAAGCATTTTCAAGGATTTTTAAGCACCGCTAAGTATTTTCAAGGCCTTGAAAACAAGTTAAAAAATATTGAGCACTTTTAATGACAGTGGGAACCCTGGATTAAGATTAACTATGAATCGAATATTGATAAAATAATAAGATTGGTAGTTTTTGGGTTACACACCAACATCTAATTTCATAGAACAAGAAATTACAGAAATTTTCTGGCAACTTTGCAACAGAGGTTTGCGATGGCAGATTAAACAAACAGGCATGTTGGTAAATATGAAGTTGTTGGACAAATCATCAGTCTGTCTACTGCATATGAACATAAATTACACTTTGGCAATTTTTTTTTTACGCATTGATGTTAGAAATTTTCAAGGACAGAGATCTGGAAATGTATGAAAAAAAAACTTCAGTTAAAAGTTATTTTACCAGTGTTCAGTCATCTTCAGTTATTAGTAAGGACATGCTTGTACAGAATCAATACAGCGGTTGCAAGAGGAATATTTCCTAAGGATTTAGAAAACAAATCGCTAGGAAAATGTCTCATGCCTGATGGCTAACTGATGTGAATGAAATTCTATGTTTGTATGGAAATTTCTTGTAAGAACTTACTAATTTTTAAACGAATATTGTAAAGTTTTAAGCTCCAACCATGTTTGATATCTGAAGTCCTTTTTTCAGTATAGAAAGAGCACAGCTCCAGATTACATCTATATTACAACTAGATATTTTGGCTGCACAACTGAAAGCTAAAACATATCGTACTTCAAAGGAATAATTTTGTTAGCAACCCTGAAAGCTCATTGTTCATAAAGATTACTGACTCGACACACTTCCACAAACTGGCAGTTCTTCGCATTCTGAAAGTATTTTTTGAAAAATGTTGCATTCAAGAAAATAGGTTCAAACGGTTCTAATTTCCTACTACAAAATTTTATGCTTCTCTTACATTGATCTTATTGACTGGTAGGAGAATAATACTGAACCCTAATAATAATCGATACCTTGGAAGACAATCAGTAGGATGATGATTTCATCCAACTGCTTGCCTTCCAAAACTGAAAAGAACTCTTTTTACTATGCCTGCGGTCACATGTAAATTGTTGAAAGAACAGTCATAGAAGCTTCAATCATCTTATGAAGAAAAAAAAATATATAATAGAGAAGGTCTCATTAAAACCAAGTAGAATCTCAAAAATCACGCCAAATTCGATAGCAGGGTGGATTTTTATTCCAATTGATACGTTATGATACTACTATCGACATCATTTTATAAAAAATTTCTTGTAGTAAAATGAAAGGCATACAAACTCAATTTGTTTTTCCACACACTTTTTTTTTTTAATATTAATGAAACAACTCACCAAAAAGGAAGTCTTTCTTTCAAAATATGTATTCTTGTGTCAACCCAGAGGCAGATGATGTAATCTGATAATAATGAAATATTATATCTGAGCCGCATCATTTGACACCCTTTTTTTCTGCATCAGATAGAAATCAGAATTTTTTTTTGTCCATACAACTTTTCTCTAGAAGGTTTAGACCTCTAGCTTATTCTCGATTTTGTATGAAATTTACACAATTACATTAGTTCGATTTGTAATGAATGTGGTTTTTAGTAAGTAGTGGCAGAGCAAAAAGCATGTAACATTATGGTGGTGACAACATATAAAACGTAAAGGAGAGAAATAAAAAATAAAATAGAGCAAAGTCACTTTACCTCAGCACAGGAATGAATTCTAAAGTCAAACAATGCATAAGAAATTTGGACTAAATTTTGGTATCCCTTATTAGCTGCTCTCGATTTCATTAAGGCATTGAGTAAAGGTTCAGGAATTTCACTCTGATCCTTATAATGACAGGACATCTTTTTGAGAGGCTCCACTTCCCAACACCAGTTCTCCAGCATTTGGGAAGGTGCCTCCACAAAATCTCTTTCAACAGAAAATCCACTGAAAAAGATAATGGGGAAGTTGCACTATACTCAAAATGCAGTAATATTATACTTTTCTGAGAGAAAAATTTATGTATTTTCTGAATATTCAATCAAAATGTTAAAAAAAGTTCCAATAAATATTAAAAATGCAATTGAATATGAGCGAAAACGTGAACAACATCACGTGACCGAAAACAGCCCTGTTGACAAGTGACGTCAGAATGCACGAAGGCTCAGGACCCTGGAGCTAACTTCACCTCATGTCTAGTGCATTGAATGAAGCGATTGCTTGGATAATCTATAACTCAATACGTTAATATTTAAAATATTCATTACAAAATTTTTTAATTTAATATTTAAAAAAAATATTTCCTACAAATTTATCATGCCGTTAGACCAAGGATTTAAAAAAGCACAGTTGGATAACCTTCCAAGAGTAGATTCTATCAGTATGATATCATTTACAGAAAGAAATACAACCTTTGTGGATGGAAAAATAAGGGGAGTTAAAATTCAAAGATTAGTGTTTTTCAAATTATAGAATTTTCTTTAAGTTTTGTTATCATTCATAAGTTTTTCTGAGTTCTAATATAACTTTGTTGGTCTTAAGGTTACCACATTGTACACGTCTTTACTTTAATTTTTGCACTAGATTCGCAATTTTTTTTCACACTTAAACAAGTGTCAGAAAATATATATTTGCAAAGTTTTTTCATTTGATATTTAATCAATTAAAATTTAGTTACTTAATTAGAGTCTAATTGCACCGGCCATAACTTAACTTATTTCAGAACTTTGATTTCATTTGCAAAGGAAACAATGATTCACTACATTGAACCCACTAAAATTATAAATAGAACTTAAATACAGCTTTTCTTTTTCATAGTTTTGTTTTGAAAGCATTTAAAATAACCCCTTTTTTTTAAAAACATCAAGACTCAAAAGTAATTTCCCAATTACCAATGTGTAGAAGTACCTTAAATTCAATACGTTTGTATAAATTATTTTTGCGGAAAAGGACTAAATTTTAAACTGCCTCTGTTTAAACATATTGTGGAGACAATATTGCTCCTTTTTTTGACTGAGCAGGGCGTGAAAGTTAAGATGATAATGCCATGGAGATATCTACGAATTGAAAATCGCAAACAACTGTTTTTTAATCTGCAAAGAAAGAAAATACCAATAATATTAATACTCTAAAAAGACCCAAATGAAATATCTCGCATAATTCGTTTGTTAATTGAAGGCAAAATATTATTAGAAAACTTTAAATTCTTAACGATTTATTAAAATATAAAATAAGGCGTGATATTGATATGACATCCTAACGAAAACAAAATGGTTCGTGTATATTTTTAATCAATTCAAACAAAAATAATTTCAATTTACTGAAAAATAATATTCACAGCAGTAGAGAGAAGTTTTATAAAACAACTAGGGGGCTCCGCCCCTTGCCCGCTGACGGTCTCCAACCCCCTGAATTGCTATGCAGTCTCCTTGGCTCGCCTCAAAGTGAAGCATTTAAAATATGCCCTAGCAAAAAGCTATTTCAGCTGCATAATGCCATGAAATTGAAAACGTTTTGTTATTTATGAAGAACCAGAATACTTGCCACGTCATTATCCTACTGCTGTCAAGTCGCGTTAAGCATGGACAGTGTGGCAACATAGTAGAAACTTTTTGGAAAACAACAAAAATAAACAGTATCGCACATATATTTAAAAAAGATCGGTTATTTCATTGAACAATTAAAGTTTACGGGCTGGTATCGCATGAAGCGCTAAAATAATTATAGTTGTTTATCGAAAGTTCTTAATGAAGCAATCATATGTTCGCATTATCTTTTTTGCGATACTTAGGAAATAATATAAAACAGTTATCCGATCCAATTATCCGGCATTCAATCAACAGGAATTTTTTGAAAATCAAATTTGGCGAGAAAATTAGACCTAATTCGCCAAAAGTTTTTATTTATTTCATATGAGATTTTGAGTTGAGCGGGTGGTTTTATTCGTTATTTTGATAGTTTTCAATTTGTAATAGCTGAATTTGCACTGATTAGAAATGAATATAGGTTCAGATTTACAGCACAATGCCTCTTAGCAACTTTTTGAAAGTTGGCGATTTAGAGCTGAATGCAACCTGGCGGCCTCCGGAACATGTTTCAGCAGATAACTTTTCCGAAAAGTCAAGTTTATCCTGAATTCCAATCCAACAGAAATATACACATCTTGGATCTATTTATTCTTGTATCATCGTAACTATTAAATCAATACGTTTTAAATAGGCAATAATTTCTATCTGTAGACTGTAATAAGATTGATTGATTGATTGATTGGGTGGTGTGAGATTTTTGCTCGCCTACTGGCTGCTTTATCTCATTATTCCTTAGTTCAAACAACTTCTATATTAGATAACAAAGAGGATCACAAGTCTTTCATTATAGATCTTATGAATTTCACTAGAGCTCTAGTTTTAATTAAAGCATCTTCTGAGAGATTGAAAATCCAAGAGAATGAAATGGGAACTGGACCAAGAGAGTTACTGTAATAAGAAAAACAAAATATAGCGAATCCAAGTTGTTGCTGTTGCCAGATGTATTAGTCAAATTTCAAAAGATATATTGTGATTGGCTGGATTGCTGAATTTGGAAATTCGCGCATAAAGTACATTTAGAAGATTTGTTTGAAGTCATTGCCATTCTGCTCACAGAAATACAGCCGAATTTGGGCGGCACGCAAGAGAATTATATATAGAGATTTTTTATTTTTGGTTATGTCTCGCTTCATTACAATGTACCATTGTTTGCACCTTAAAGGATCTTTAGGTTCACTAAAACATACCTTATCTGTGGCATAAATGGTAGTATATTTGAAGCAAGGAACAATACAATACTTATACAGCACTTTGACATTGTAAATATAAAATTTAAGTGCAACTTTAAAAAAAAAAAAAAAAAAAAACGCAATCACAACAGCCTTGCTTTTGCAGGAATCAAAGAACCGGAAGAAGTTAGTCTATGTATCGTGACGTCACAGTGCAAAGACAGTGTTTTTAAAGGAAGTGACATCAGGGTCATTCAAAAGTTAATTTAAATAATATAAATAGAATTTTTTCAAACTGTAAATGGTACCATTATGCTTATTTTAAAAGGAACTATTATTTTCAAAAGAGTTTGAAAATCATGCAACTTCCCCATTAGTAAAGAAATTGAAAGAATAACCTTAGTTTTTAATAGCAAATGATTGATACTCAATGTATGATTTTTTTCCAAAATATAGAACAATTTTTTCTAAAAGTCTCCCTCAAAAATATCTCCACCTACAAGCATATATCAGACTTTCTAAGTAAAATGGTGCAATGGAACACACATTTTCGTTTTAATTTTAAATAAGTGTTTTCTTTAATGTTTTGTTTTATTTTACAAAACAGCTAACACTTCAAAGAAAAAAGGTTTTAAAATAGTTATTTATGCAACTAGTTGAGAAAGTAATATTTTTTCAAACAAGGTTAAATCCTTATTTGACGTGTGAGTTAGCACAAGTCAATTAATTTACTGAGTTTGAAAAAGTATTTTCCCACATGTTGCATACAATATATTTTATTATCAAGTGCAAAAAATATTTTTAATAGATAAATAAACTACTAATGTTGGCAACTTCAGTCAATGAATCGCTTCTAAAAATATCATTTCTATACCAAAACTATATAATATTTTAGCATGAAGCATGCAGGAAAGTACTTTTTCACACTAGTGCAAGAAAGTTACTTTCCAGCGCTCCATGTAATAAAGTGCTATTTTTGCCATGATTTCTGATTAAAAAAAGTTTAATTTTTTGCACCCTTTTAAAAAAAGTATTGTTTAATAAGAAAACTAGTGGAAATCTAATCTTAAGCACTGCGTAGCATATGTTGTACTTCTGGTCAGGCAGTAACATATGAAATAGAATTAAGTTGTATTAATCCACATTGTTGGTAGACTACCATCACAAATAAAATTTGCTTATAATAACTTAAAATTGTTATGCTTTCATATTTAACTGCTTTAAATATTTGAATTGCTCTGAAAAAAGAAAAACACGCACTCCGATTCCCACATGCAAGTGTATAGTTACATTTCATTGTTAAATATAAATCCCATTAGTACTTATATTTGTCATTACTCATTCATGACATAAATCCCTAACATACTTAATGCACCATTTCTAACAAGTTGAATCTGTGCACTCACAGCAAAAAATTTGACCTTTAGTTTTCGAGGTTGTATAATAAGAAACTAGATTTAGTTCACACAATGGAATAACATAGCTTGAAGTATAGATATAAAAAAATCATACAACTGTCAACACTAAATTGAGAAAGTTGGCATTTATCTACTTTCTACTCCCCAGAAAAATTATCAAATCTGTGATACAATAATTCCTAGAAGACATTAATATTTCCAGAATATAAAGTTAGTGTTGTTGTGCTGTTGGATTTTAAAAAATGCACAAGCATTAAGTTAGTGTAAATTAAAAAAAAAAATTCAATAAAAATATCAATAGTAAAAATCAAAGAAACACAACACTCACCTAAATTGGGTAAAGTCTGCTTGAGAACATATATAATGCATCAAATGACCAAATTCATGGAAGTATGTTGTGACCTGAATAAAATATGTACTTGATAAATAATAGACAATAACGTTGCTTTTTCTTCATTATCACAATATTTGCCAAAATATTGCTTCAGAACACGATACTTTGTGTTAAGATAACAATGTAAGAGCATCTAATTGAGGAAAGTGGAATGCATGTCCTATTATTACTTTAAAGTAAACTACTAATTGTTCTGGAAATGTGTGGTAATCCAGAATGCCCACTGTATGGAAGATCTAAAACGTGCCATTTTATTTTTAAATTGGATTTGTTATTCAACTAATATTACAAATATGTGCTTTTATGAAGCTATATCAAGTAAAAATTTTATGCTTTGAAGTAATACTTAGGAAAACTTTACGACAGACATTATAGCATAAGATAGGGGAGGTAGCTATTGATAATTACTGATAAATATTGATTAATCTTAAAGCCTTCCAATATAGTGACAAAACTCACCTCATCATGATCTAATAAGGAGGGTTTATCCTCTTGAGGTTTAGTGAAATTAGCCAACATGGTAGCTGCAGCAACTTGCCGTGTACCATCAGCCAACAGGCAGCTTGGCTATAAATAGAAACAATATTTTTATTCGTTAGTATAAGTTCTTGGAGAGAGAGAGAGAATACACTTTAAGTTTAGAGAATTTATAATAAAAATCAATTCTAACTTTTGAGTTTGTTTCTTTCTAAACATAAACCAATAAGCTTTGTTTTAACTCTTAAGTAATGAAATAAAATCTGAAAGGAAATTTTTGTAGGATGATTTTTAAGTATACAGGTAGGAAATTTTTTGAAAAACTCAAGAATATGTTTCAGGTAATTTTAATTCTAGACTTCCACTGCCTAAATAGAGCCTGAGTAATAATTTAAAATATTTTACAACTTTTAATTTTAAGATAATTCAAACAGCTTCTGGAAAATGATGTCAGTAAAAATCACTAGAGAAAGCTTGGAGAAGAACAAATTATTTGAATGTAGTAGCCTTTGCGAATGTTTAATCATAGGGTTAACCCTTCGGCCAGAATCTGAGAGGACAAGCAAATTTAAATATTATGTTTGATTAAAATAGCACATTTCATTTTTTTTTTTTTAAGTTTAGTTCACAATATGAAACTAATTATAAAAAATTTAGCATAAATTTCCAAAGAATTAAGGACAAATTTGATTTGAAGACAAACAGCTTTGTTTCGTGGAAACCAGCACACATGCTCTTAAAGTTAGTTTTTGCTAACCATCGGAATAGATAAAATTATTTTTATTAACAGGTTTTGGTAAAGGTAGAATATGAAAATATTTATTTTTGTATATACATAAATAGGTTTAAGCATATTTTTTGTACAAACTAGTTTGTTAAGATCATCTAAATGTCAATTTTAGGTTAAACAAATTTATTATAAAATAAAGAGTGACTTGCAAAATATCTAAACCAAATATTTAACATATAACAACCAACTTTAAGTCTAATATTTCACTCAAGCTCTGGACTTTCATTACAATGGACTATTCCCGCATTTTTTAAAAACGAGTAAAATCAGTTTATATTTGTGAAGAATTTCTTTCAGATTCCAAATATTTAAACAAAAGTTCTTTAAAAAAATTAGTTATTTAAATATTAAGAAAAGAAAATGCCTCAAAACCGAGTCAAAAGCAGTTCGATCAAAACACATAACAAAATCTGTGACGTCAAATTTCCTACTGTTTCTATGGTTATCGTCAGGTTTCTGCCAAATAGTTGGCATTGGTAGATCTTTGCCATATCACGTACAGGTTGGCGCAATTTGCGAGAAACTTACAAAACTGGTTTCCGATGCCGCATTTCAAGCCAAAATGTTTGGGAAGTCTTGACGTCACATTCACTTCAAGCCGAATGATCGTTTTCTCGCCAACATCTAACAGGGAAACTTTGATAGGAAATTAAAAAAAAAAAAAATTAAAAATGTATTGAGCAGAAATTTTTGTGTTTATGGCCTTTTTGAAACATTTAGAATTGAACAAATTTTTTTTTTTAAAATGCGGGATTTGTCTTTTATATTGCATATGGAGTAAGAAGAATTCTAAATTATAAAAAATATCAAAAAAATTCACTTAATAAAAAAATATCTAAAAGGTTAAAAAAAAAAATGACAAAAAAAAATGTATATTAAAAAATGTTTTAAAGTAAGCCTATACCTGAAGTTCTGTAACACAAGCATGTCCATATTTCCCCTCTCTTGGGAATAAATCTAAATAGAAGTAACCAAAGAGTTTGCCTGAACTCGATTCTTCAACACTAAACTAAGGAAAGAAATTGACTTAATAATGCTCGTCAGATCATACCAAAACAACTAATTAACATAATAAAAGAATTAATTAATTTTAACAATACGACTTCAATAATAATCAAAGAAATTGCGATTAATGAAGAGACTATAATATGGTATAGAAAATTTCCATGTGTTACACATCCACTTATTTCCATAAAAACAAATTTATATTTGATATTTTAATTATTTTACCTGCTAAATTCATTATTAATAACTATTTGATAGTTCAATGTAATAAATAAGTCTTATTTACAAACTTAATAGAATTCAAATCAGTTTGAAAAGAGTAACATGATCATTTTTTAATAAATATAATAAAAATTATTTTTTATTATATTTATTTTAAAATTTTAATTTTTTAAAAATAAAAATAATCATATTGCAATAAAAAGGTATTTTTATTTAAATTTTTTTATAGAAATAACATAATGCTTATTCTTACAAATAAGGAATTTTATAGCTTGTAATCAAACTAAGGGGGTGTAATATTGCACTATTTTCAATTACACTTAATACTGGCCACTGCATCTAAATTTGAAATGGATTGGTATAATTTACCAATTTTTTTTCCTTCATATTTTCATTAATTTAGAAAAAATGGCCAGTTTGGCAATAATCATTACATTGGAATAAAAATAAAAAATAAAAAAAAAAAATAAAAAAATGACGAAATTGCTATACGTTTTTTGATAATTATTACATTATCCTTTTATTATTACATTATCCGTGAAAAAGAGGAGTAACAGCCTTTAATGGATAATGCTTAATGGAAGAGAACTCTTGGTTAAAGGCATTTGTTTTCATTTTTTTATGTTTTTAATCGAATTCACCTGAGAATTACAGAGGTAGGGATGTGTAGAGCATCTTAAAAGGCAATACCACAGCGATTTTGGTCAAAATCATTAGAGCTGTTTTTGGCAATTGCTGAAAAACATAAATTTTTCAATGGCAGCTACCTTATACGCATGCACAAATCTTAATGACAGCCATCGCTAATCCAAAGGCAAAAGTTGAATATTATAGGTCAATCCATTCGAGAGTTACACTGACGACATACAGACATTTTATGCTACTTATTTTTTTTTTTAACTCAGTATCTTTCTAAACATGCAAGAAAAAAAAAAGAAGAAAAAAATCAATTTTTTTTTATACTTTGAATATTCTTTGGGTGCTATAAGTTTAGTTAATTTGAAATTTTCGCTAATTAAAAATAGCAGTATTTAAAATATTGAACGTTTGAATAAAAAATGGTCTTGCATAATAAAATAAGCATTCTTAACAATTAATAAAAAATAAATTGAACAATGATTATGACTGTTTTAGTAGTTCTCTTAAAAAGCAGTTCGTTTTAACACCTGGGAATTTGCTTTACTAAACAAAATTATAAGAGTACTGCCTTTGCCACACAATGATATTCGACAAAATGTCTACTCTTAAGCCAAACAAATACTATTCTTACAGACTGTTAAAATAAATTCGTAAGTCGTCATTAAATACAGATTTCATTACCAATTTTTCTTTAATTGGCAATAGTATAATATGATTATGCTGAAAATTACTACAAATGTTTAAAATGTGAAAAAGAAAACGTTGAGTTTGCTTTCCAATAATAAAAGGGAAAAAAAAATCTTAATTTATGGAGATGTAGAGGGCGGTGATATAGAGGGCGCTTTTAACGAAGACCCCTAGCGGCGACTTCATCGCCAGAGGAAAGAGATGCAGAGTGAACTAAGGTGAATGGTCGTCGAAACAACCTCATCTAGTTTAGATTTAACAGCCTATTTGTAACCGATGGAGTGAATAAAACTACTAATTGCCTGAAAAGCCTCTACTATCCATTTCATTTTTACCCCTTCCTCATACACCATTTATGATACATTATACAAGTTTAAATGCCATTTTAAAGCTAAATTACAATTATTTAACAACATTTTTTTACACTGAAAATTGTCAGTTTTCCTCTATCTACTAAAAAAATATACGACAATATCCAATTAAAATTAAGTTTGGAAATGTAGATGATTAAAAAAAATATCTAGTTCTAAAACCACCCATATCCACATCTAAAATACCCACTATGATTTATATCAGGGTTTAAAGCAATCTTGTTGAATAATCATTACATTCCACTTACTACTTTCACATCTTCATACCATATATCAGCATCTTTCATTTCTGTAAACTTTAATCCTAATAATTCCTACAAATACAAAATAATTTACTGAATAAATGCTATAAGAAAGCAAACATAAATAAAAATGTAATGTAAAATACTATATCCAGGAAGCTGATACATGTATAAGTACAGTTTTAAAATATTTTTAGTAATAAAGATATAGTTGACTTATACTATCAGTTTTTTTCCTTACCACAAAAGAAATAAAAAAATTGAAAGAAAAAATATTCATCGATATAACTATTACCTTGTGAGTTGGAAAAGAAATTCCTTATTGTAAAATTTATAACAAATACTATACAAATATACCCAGCAATTATATTATTTTTAAAGTCACACCTGATAAATATTGAGAAGCCCTTCAGTAACTTTTGGCAAAGGGAAATATTCTTTAAGTTTTGTCTGGTCCACTGCAAATTTTGTGCTCTCCACCAAAGTTGTGTAGAATGCTAGATCATATAAATTCAATTTACCATCAAATGGAATATCCAATTCTTTACACTGAAAAAAAAAAAAAAAAAAAAAAAAAACACGATTAGAAATTAAAAAAAAAATATTTATAAAAACACTATACTATTACTAGCAACAAAATTGAACTTACAAAGCCCTCAAAATGTAATTACTCTTAAGATTAAATTTTTCCAACTGAGAATATCAATCCCACAAAAGTTTTAAAAAGCAACATCTGTCTTAAAAGCTCAATTTTAACATTATAACAGGACAATTGAGCCATCTATTTTAATCATGCAGACACACATTTACATTTGCAGATTGATGGGACTATGCATATCATTTATTAATATTTACAAATAAAAGTAGGGGTGAGGAACATTGCACAATTTTCAATTACACTTTAATACTGAACACTGCATTTAAATTTGTCATGGATTGGCATAAATTACCATTTTAATGTTTCCATTTTCATCGATTTTTTTTTTTTAAAAACGGTCAGTTTGGCAATATTTTTCTTAATTATTATATTATCCTTCCTTATAAGTGAAACAAGAAAAACAGTTCTTGATGGTCAATGCTCGAGGGTTGGTTGTTTTCAGATTATCTGGCGCCGTCAGCAACACGAGGGCTATAATGCGCCGAAACATTCGTCATTCGACAAGCCAACATACATTTACAAACATCCATGCCTTACACGGGACTCGAACCCGCAACCTCGCGGTCTAGAAGCTAGCACGCTAACCACTATACCGTTTGGTTGGCCAATGCTCGAGGGAAGAGTAACAGTGTTAAGGATATTCATTTTTTAACTTTTAACACCTTTATCACAACTCTACAAAAATTTTGGAGGTGGGGATGTTTAGAGCATCTTAAAATGCATCGCTACAGCAATTTCGAATTGTTAGAGCCTTTTTTGGCAATAGCTGAAAAATATAAAGTTTCCAATTGCAGCTATCTTATGCACATGCACAATTTTGGCAAAAACCTCAATCACAAGTTCCATGAGTACTACTAATCCATACACAAAAGTTGAACTTCATAGGTTGATCCGTTAGGAAGTAATGCTGACCACAGATGGACATTTTTTCTAAACCACTTTTTTGAACTCGACACATTCCAAAAAGAGAGAAAATGGGGGGAAAAATATCGAAATTTCTTTTTTGACCAAATGCACTTTTCCACTTTTATTACAACAATTATACTTACATTACAATCACTAAACATATATGCACCTAAACATTTTACATGAAATAAAATTATCCGTTCTATTAAAAAAATTATCTAAAGAGCCAACCTATTAATCAACTCAGTAAACAACTTGCCCTCTTATAGTGATGTTTTCTTTGATAAATTTTTTAAGCTAAAATGGATATTATTTTTTCATTTTCGTAATTGTCATTAATATTTTAATCGTGTTATGCGCTTTTGTTTGCTTCCATATGTTCTTATCTTCTCATGTAATTGGAATTTTTCTTTCTGTTTGACAATGTAATAAACAAACTATCTTATATTTCAAATAGAGTAATTTAAAGTAACAATCAGCCAGCAGATATAAGCTTGCTAAGAAGAATGACTTTTTTTGAAGTTTATCAGAGTTAGATATTGATGTAAGATATGGTTTCTCTCAGGTTTCCTTAACATATTTAAATTGCAATTTCTTTTTTTTTCCTATCATGATGCACCTACTGTATACTATGACAACTTTCCAATTTTTAAAAATGTTTTTATTATTACTAATTTCCCTACCTTGGATTTTTAAACAAATAACATAATGTGTAATTGAAAATAAACCATTCTTCAGAAGCATGGGTCTTAGCCTTTAAATTGCTATATCATTTATCAATTTTGTATAAGGGCAGGGATGTGAGTAGCTGAAGACCCAAAACAATTAAATCATATGCAAGGAAAAAAAATTGCACCATACTTTATACGTGAAACATGTCTTAAGAAGTAAATTATCAAAAAATGCTACATGATTAAAAAAATTACACAATAATAATTAATAACTTAATTATTCTTAATTAAGTAAGTAATAAAAAAGAAAAATATTAAATTATTAAATCATTTACATTAAAAGTTTAATCAACAAACAAGTTTAACACATCAACAAGGCCATTAGAAACCTAAAATTAGGCATTAAAACATATTTACGGCCTGTTCATTACCGAGACGCAACATTCACCCAAAAATAGTAAGAGAGCCAAAAAAGCATACTTCATGAATTTCAAGGCTCATCACAAAAAAAATTCAAGGACCCATCCCCAATCATCAACCACACTAATCATGGACATAGCCACATAGCTGCTATCACATCAGAAGAAACAGCGTTGCAAATCTCGGCAATAGCTGCTTTAAAACTAGGTGAAAATTACCACTACTCCAACTTAAATATCGGTGATTGTAGCCACCATACCCGCGCAAATCTTGGCAATCATATTAAAGCAACAATCGGCAAACTGACCGTTACACCAACGTAAGCATTAGGGTTAGCATCCTATATATAGATGGAAATCTCTGTAAAAGTGTAAAAGAGGCGATTATATTGGCGCAACATTCTACGAAATTTACTATCACACCCACGTAAATTTCGGCGATAGCAACAATTATAGAGACACAAACTTTCGGAGGAGTGGCAATTATATTGGCATGATATTCGCCGAAAATGAACATCACAACAATGTAAATCTCGGCGATTGCATTCGCTGTAATAGCGTAAATCTCCGCAAATGCAGTCCTTACGTCATCGTAATCCTCAGCGAAAATAATCACCACGCACCAACATAAATGATGCCGATAGAGGATGGCAATTTGCAATAAAAATGGTCATGACATAAGAAGTTTGGGGAAGTCTGAAACGTACGTAGGTTCCGCCGTTGCGAGACTTGCAAGCAAGTCTAATAAAATTGTTATGCAGATTTGTATCAATCTTAGTAATGATCAAAATTTCAATAAGAAAAGAACGGAAATAAATGTTTCACTAAACTGTACAATGTCTGACAGGTGCAAATATCTGCAACAGCATTAGTGGCTATTATATCAGCGTAACACATGATGAAAATGATCATCACGCTACAACGTAATTCTCTGTGACAGTGCCTCCATAATCGTGAAAATAGCGGACATTTCACCACTATACTTCAGCAAAATGGCCATCACATACCAATTTAAATAATGCCGATAGAGGCAGACAATCTGTAGGAAAAGTGGTCGGAGGTTTGGGAGTTCTGAATGTACACAAGTTCCGTGGTTGTCAAACTTGCAAGAAGCCCAATAAAATTGTAATGAGATCTGTATCAATCTCAGGAATTATCAAAATTTTAGTAAAAAAAATCTGAGTTTAACTGTACCATGTTTGACACGTGCAAATCTTTGCACTAACATCAGCTACTATTATATAGGCATAACATCCGAAGAAAATGATCATCCACGCAACAGCGTAATTCTCGGCGATAGTGTCCGCAATAAAAAAATATTCCCCCTTCCGAAGTGGATTCCAACATTACAGGGGATTTGATAATTCCATTTGTTTGCCGACAATGATTTGAGAATCCTATGCGTTTTCCGTCGATGAGGATGAATCAACTGGTTTCCTTGCCAGTAAGAGTTATGCCACAGGGTCGAGCATATTTTATTTCGAAAACAGAAGATTTCTTTTCTTTGGCAGAATTTTCGGAAAGAAAAGCAAAAATCTGCAGTGGAGGAAAAAATAAAATAATTGCCGGAAAAAAGAAAAGTGGAAGTTCAAGAGAAAAAAAACCAAAAAAGATTTTCCCGAAAAATACAAAAAAGTGGAATTCGGCTAAAAAGCGGAAGAATCTCATCCCTGATAAAGGAGAAAAAGGGAAAAATAAAGAAAAACCACCACCACCTCCCATAATATATAAAATTTTAGTGTAATGAATTTAAATTCACCTTTATGCATTTTTGTAAAATGAACAGACACAGGTCTTAGTCAACTACAAGTAGAAAAATATTTCTCACCTCTTTTTCTTTTAATTCTAACAAATATTCTCTTTCTTCTTTCCATAAAGGCTGCATTTTGTCTAAAAGTTCTTTCAAGAACTTATTTACATTTTCTTGAGATTGAGACATTAAAAGTTCTGTTGCGTATGATGAGTGAGTTGGATAGCCTAACAAATTTGCCAGCTGAAATTGTTAAAAGTCATTTTAATTTACTTTTTGGATCTTTACTGCTTAAGTTATAATTTCACTAACTCAATATGTGCCAAAATATTGCTTAAAAAGGAACTGTATCAGCTAATCAATGAAATTTGAAGGGAAAGAAATGACTATCTCTTCATATTACTGTTTAAAATGTAAAGGAATTAGAGTTATGATGCATTACTGTCATTAAATGATAAGCAGTAAAAATTAGAGATTTTATTTATAATGGAATCTTAATAAAAAATACAAAAATATTGCTAGACAATATTAAATGCTTAAAATCAAAAATAAACTTCTGTCATAAATTTGAAACTTAAAATAAATACATAAATTGCTCATTTGTGCACAGAATATTTTAGCATCAACATCAAGGCCCCATAGAATGGTCCAACATTATGTTCTTAACTATATGAATACAAAAGAGGCAGAGAAATAATAAGGTAGTAAACAGCTTCATATAAATTACTTTATGCCGCAGCTGCACTATTTCTTTCAAAATGGGACCATTTTCTTTGATACATCTGAAATAGAAAATAAATTACATTCTTTCAAATAAAAAGACACATCAAATGATCATTGCGAAGTTAGCACCAAAAATTAATCCCCGCATTCGAATTTAAAAACAATCCCTAGAATTTTTTCAATAAAATAAAAATGATTCTTTACAGAAAGGAAATTAATTTTTGAACTTATTCAGGATTTCATCTTACTGTAGCAAAAATTTTGCAAGCTTTTTACAGAGATTTCTGCTAAAAATTCATGGTAACTACTTTTTTTTCTAACTCTTTATTCAATAGTAAGGTTTTCCCATTGAAGAATTTTAAGTAGGAAGTTAATTAAAGCCAAGTCATGTCGAATGGTAGTTACTCAATTAATATGCAAAAAGAGCATGGCATCATCACAAATTTTCTAATACTACAAACTTTTACCAACTAATTGTTTAGGAATAGTACCACATGCGCTTAAGAAGTAAACTTGCTCAAAGGCTGGCAAGTAAATGCTGGAAACAAATCAATAATCATATGTTTGTTCATTTGTGCACAATAAGCATTTATCACTTTTTCCTCCTCTTTCATTCAGAATTCAAGATTCACAGCACATGCTTTGCAAGGGCCAGCTAACCCATGTCACCCCACGTCACACAATTAGTTAATAAAAGTTATAGAAACTAATATTAACAACATTTCAATGCGGTTATTTATGTATTTGAGTAACCAACATATTTAAAAAACTTCAATTTGTGCTATTTTTAAGCAGTTTTAAATTAATTTGCCTTTTTTTTAAAAAAAATCTTTTTTAACGCTCTCTAAAGATTTGCACTTTTTTACGCTTGCAATTACAATTTAAATATCTTTCTCTTACCGTGACTGGAAAGATATATACATCTTTCGTCTAGTTTCTGGTTTTCTGCACTTTCTCATGATCGGATAGAAATCTGGATATTTTAGAGTCACTTTATATTTTCCACTGTCGAGCTATTAAATGAAAAAAATCTAACTGATAGGAAAAAAATTAACACAGAAAAAATATTACATTGCATGATCTAGCTTTTAAAACTTTTTAAACAATCACAAATGACATTATTTAACAGTGAAATTAAATTGTTGTCCAAGCAGCAATCTTAAAAATACTAAAACTTAGTATACACATACTTTTCTTGAGAAGCAACTGCACTTGTTGTTTATGATTTAACATTTTCGAAATCGGGAATTTGAAGTTTTCTTTCTATCACCCGATATTTAATACAGAGTTTTTGAAGATCAAAAAAATTTTAACTCAAGTTTTCACTGGAAATACACATTTTATAGAATGTGGAAACAAAGATGGTGGTAAAATTTAAAATTTTGTGGGGGTATTTAGCTAATCAAACGTGACATACTGATTCCCCAGAAAATAAAAATTTAGATAATTATTAAATCTGTATTTAGAAAAAAAAAAAAAAAAATAGAAATAAAAACTATTGTAAAATTGAGCCCCTTATTAAAAAGCTCTGTTTTTAAAGTTTTAAGTGAAGGGCAACCAAACTTATAAAATATTTTCTTAATTATTTAGAATCCTGTAAATTACAATAGATGCATAGACACATACAATGCTTGCCAATTTTTCAGGCTTTTCCTCAAAATTGAATGTGTTGATATTTTTATTGTTTCAAGTTACAGAAGCTTTCTATGAAAGACACATAGAAGTTATCCAAAGAGATGAAAAATTAAAATAAATATGTTCTTCATAAAAAATATCTTATTAAATTTATCACTAAAAATCCGTACTGCATTGCATATCTGACAAGTACATTATGTAAAAAAAAAATCTGAACGATGGCTATATCTTGTATTCTAATTGATGAAAAAACAAAAATCAAGTACCGTTAGAAATTGTGGAAAATCTTTATTAATTATACATATTAAAATTAAACCAAACTTTAAAAAATTCAATGGCAATCCCATTATATTATACCATATTTAGATTTAGAATCCAAAAAAGCGTCTAATTACCAAACTCCATAATTTTACAATGAGTGGTTAGTAATTTAAATGTCAAAAACAGGATAAATTAAAGTTATCAAGAAAATTGGTATTTTTGGCCATAAATTCTTACATAGTTAATATATTTTAGCAATTTTTATTCCAAAGGATAGTTTAAGACCAAACATAAATAACATGAAACTACTACAGTACTAAACAGTTTTTTAATAATTATTAATTAATAAAATAAATTTTAATTTTTTTAAATAGAAACATAAATTTTTTTTGCTTTCATTACAATTATCTTGGTTGTAAACCCCTCCAGAATTTTTTTCATTCCATTTTGAATTTTGGTTCTCGGCATTTTTGCAAAAATGTAAAAAGGATCACTTTAAGGGAACGCATAATAGATTATGTCTTGAAACATGAAAAACGTTAGATTCTTCCCTGTGATAAGGAAATTTACCCTCAAGATCTTCCAAAACATTTTCGCTAAGTGACGTGTTTCTCAACATAATGAACTGAAATTTGGTATGTAGGGTACACGAGATATTCTAAATCGAATAAAAACATAAAATAAAGGGGGTTGTATTGAAATTTTTAAAGATAGAGTTAAATTTATTTAGTATACAGCCCCCCTAAGAATTTTTTTTTTTGCATCAGACATAGAAATCTGTAAACAAAACATTTTGGTGCAAACTGCAAGATTGTACGATAATTAGAACCAAAGATATAGCCATTGTTCGGATGATTTTTTTTGCGTACTTAACCATCAAATGAGTAGTTTAAGAAGAGGAATGGTATATAACACTAATGCACTCCTGTAAACTATTTTACAAATGAATGTATGGAGAATGTTGCACATGTCAAAAATAGATAAATTTTATAAGTAAACAAAAAATTATTACTTATTAATTTTAAGTATGGGAAAACAATAAAGAATGTTTTATGCAGAATGAAGCCATTTGAAAATTTTGCAGACATTTCTCTTAAAAATTTATCTTTCCATTTAAATTTTTAAAAAGTAGGTAACTAAATTTAGGAAATTTGTTACTTTAACTACTTAATGAAAAAGTAACTAAATTTAGAAGAAAAAAAAAAAAAAAAAAAAGAAGAAAAAGGAAAAAAAAAGAGAGGATTATGTCCTTTAAGTAAACAAAGATGTAAACAAACTTTTGTCAATCCACTTATAAAATCTTCTGGCATTCCAAACAGTTCTTCTTTGCTGAATTCTAGAACTGTACATTCTTCATTTAGATGCTTCATAAATTGAATAGCTATATCATTAATACGGTTTTTCAAAGCTTTAATCTCTGTCTGAGAATCTTCGGAAAGATGTAAGCCTATAAACAAGAAAAAAGACATAAATGTTATGAAAATCTATTTTAGAATAGTTGTTTATACATAATTTTAAATTTAGTCCTTAATTTTTCGAATAATAAAATTAACAGGTTTGCCTAAAATTACGTTTAATTTTGTTTTAACAAGATATATTTTTAAACGAAATATTAAGTTGATTAAATTCTACTGTAATAATATATGAAGTAACATTTGTTAGTTTGTAAAAACTATTCAAACAAGTTCAGTTGAAAATAAAATTTAGATTAATTGCCTTGCATCAAAAACTATGTAACTGAAGATTAATTAGAAGCAATAAATAATTATTAGTTTATATAACAAATAGAAATTGAAAAAAATAATTGAACAATTTTACAAACAAGAGGTGTAGAGAATAAAGATGTATTTTCCAACTAAGTATACTTTAAATTGCTTTCTAATAAAAAACAATGAGCCTTTTTCACCAATGAGTGTAATTCTTCCTACAATTTCTTCCTGATCTAATGCTTTTATTCTCCAAATGAAATAAGACTAATAGATCCATTGGCGGGAGAGTCTCAGTTTTGACATAAGCTTCAAAGTTGTCATCATCTCATGAATCTTTTAAATGAAATTGCAATAAAAAATATTCGACCTAGCAAGGAATTACAAACTAAATGTCCCATACTGCAGACTAAAATTACTTATGTTAAAATTTTAACTTTATAATTTTAAGAATGTCTTTACGGAAGATCAACCTAAGTTTAAAGAAAAAGAACTAATCCTCTTATTTATAATATAAGATGAAAGTTCAGATAAAATGGTTCATTAATACTACCTCACCTGAAGACAATCTATTAAAGTTTGATAACATTTTTACATGAAGAATTGAGACTGAGTTATAGGTGACATGTTTAGAAACAATATACTTCGTACAATACTTCTTACTCAATCTTTCCGGCAAAAATAAAATTTTAAAAGTACTGTTACAACTGTTAATTCGGACTGATAAATAAAATCTACTTTTTGCATAGGTACTTAAATAACTTAGTAACCAGTTAGCTTATTAAACCATGTATGTGTTAGTCTTTTCAGAATTTGCCTTGACCAACTGAATATAATTTTGTACACTGTAGCTTAATGCCTCTTGAAACTTTATTAGGAAGTAAAACTTGTATTTTATTATTAACTTAATTTCCATTTTTTTCTGCAATCTTTAAACTTTAGTTTTAGTCTTTTACAGAAGATTGCGCCACTGTGTTTTAAAAAAAAGAATGCTCTTCTTAACAGAAATAATCATCTCTTGTAATTTTTTGGAAGGTGATTGGTGTTTTATAACTCTTTTTTTACACTGTTGAACGAATGAAATAAAATTTTATAGCAAAAACGGAGTGATAAAAGCAAAACTAGTTATTAATATACAAAATTATATTACATCAATTTATAAAAAATAATCATATAATTTGTTAAATTTTTATACTTAAGACTAAAATGAAAAATTATTTAATTAAAACATGGGTAGAAGGAAAATTTAAACTTAATTTTCCAAGCATTGAGTAAGAATTATATATTTCAGTATATCTATAAAAGTTTTTAAAAAAAATCTTTAAAATGAAGTACAAACCATTTCTCTTTCCATATTTGATTAGTCTTTCAAGAAAACGTTTTGCTTCTGGCTTTAAATCTTCATTCTTTTTTTCAAGCACAGCCAACTTTTGGAAAATGTCTGGTCGCATACTGTAGAAATAAATAAAAATAATTTCAATCTATCTAGGAGTCAAGGAGTTGAGACAATTTATAAATATCTCACACACTTAAATATGATTCAACTCATCTTCATACAACAATATACTTTTTATAGTTGTTAAATACATAATTACTTAATATATAATGAAAATTCAATAATAATAATTTTTTTATTCTTCCATTCTTTGCTATGTTCTGAGAAGTGCATAAAAGTATTCAATAGTTATAATATAACTACAAGCATAAGAGTTTTCAGTTTAAATATCGCTTTAATTTAATGGAACCAATTTAAAGAATTTTTTTTTCAATTGATTACATAATTGAATATAAATATAAATGTTGAAATGATACTATGATGATTGTGAGCTAAAAAATTTTCAACAGTAAACTTTTGCTACTTCAAGATATCACAATAAAAACAATAATGTGTAAAAAGTTAGAAGAAAATTTCATACCTCCCCCCACTCTCCAGTTGTCATGTTTAAATGTGCATATTTCAATAAAAATGGCAGACTCCTCTTCCATGTATAAAGAGTAACAAATACATTTTATAAACACTTATGTAATTTGCGACATAACTTATAACTAACAATTTTTTTTTTTAACTATTCACTGAATATACCATTCAATTTGACATATTAATTCAAATACTTTCCGAAACGAATTTAACCTCAAACATTTATTTGTAGGACTGACAATTTAAAGAATATATTGAACTTCTTCCTAAAATGGACAAAAAATTCTTTGCAGTACAATTGATATTGCATGCATTCAAGGTCAAGTGTGTCCCTTTCATCTTCTCCCTGTCCTATGTGAACATAGTTTTATGTATTTTACATGTATTATTGCATAATAAAATTATGCAATAAATATAAAACCAAAAACCCTGACAAGACCCCACTCTCGCCACTAATTTTTAATCTTCAAGGCTAATAACCAGGGATGAGTTTGGTAAAAAAAATCCAAAAGCTGAAAACAAAAATCCAAAAATTTTATGGGTTTAAACACATTTTAAGCTATACTTTAAAAAAAATAAAAAATTTCCATGTGATTTATAACACTGCACCATCTCTGTTCGCCCATGAGCAAAAATGGTTTAAAATAGCGGCACCTAGAAATAGGGATACACTTTTTGCTGTCATCAGGCATGGTATAGCTCCAAAGCAAAAAAAAAAAAAAAAATCTAGTGAAAGCGATGAAAACCAGCAAAAACTTCAAAATTTCAACAAGTCAAACAACTTTAAGCAATCATAACACATTGGCATACAGGCCGAATTTAATTAAACCCAGTTTTCTAAATTTTTAAGCTACAAATACTAAAAATCTTAAAATCTACATTTTTATTTATATAGTTAAACTTGTTCAGTAAAGTAAAAAGTAACAAACAATTTTACAAACAATTGCAGTTAAAATAACAATTTTAAACACAGATTATTTAGAAAAATTACACTTATGACTCCTTTTCAGAATATTTTTATACGAAATGATAAAAAAAATTTGAGTAATTCTGCATAGATTCAAATCAAACGGGGAAATTTAACCTTAAACAGGAACTAATCACGAATATGGCGGCTATCGCATTAACGGAAGTCTAGATAAATACGGTACGGTATACAATTCGGTATTGAAAATTTCGATAATAGCTGGTATTGTATTAGCGTAAACCTCGGTGAAAATGACCATCACTTTAACAAAAGCATTGTAAGCAATACCGGCGAAAATCTAGGTATCGGCAATAATGAACATCGCAACAACGCGCATATTGGCGATAGCGTCAACAATATCAGCACAAATCTCGGTAATATCGATCTTTTCTTGGTAATACTAGTGCAAATTTCGATAACATCGGATGTTACTACAAAATGGCTTTCGACAAAAATTACTCTCCGCCAACAGAAATATCAAAGTTAGAGTCAAATATACTGGGGCAACACTCAACAATAGCGCTATTGGATCGGCGTAACACTTGACGAAAATTACAATCACAACAACATAAATCTCGGCGATAACACAATTCATCACAGTAATATCGACATTCTTTCAGTAACATCAGAGCAAATCTCAGATTTTACAACAATATAGCACTCAGCGAAAATGACTATCAAATAAACGTAAATATCAGTGTTAACGCCGATTATACCGGAACAATTCTCAGCAATAGCATTGTTATATTGGCGTAATACTCCGCAAAAATGAAAACCACAGAAACTTAAATCCCACCGATAACGCACGTCATAGCCACACAAATCTCAGCAGTAGTGGACATTACATCAACGTAACGAGTAGCGAAAACGAGCATCACATACCAAGGTACGTTTAAACGTACAACAAACGATAATTTCGTGGATGTCAGACTTGAAAGCAAGCACATTATTTGTATATGTTAATCGCGTGAATGAGTATGAAGGAAATTCCATTTTGAAAAGAGAAAAAACGGCACCAAAGGATCAAATTTCGTCGCAGTTGAAAAAGTATCAAATGCAAGTTTAAGTGCCAACCTAACTAAAAAGATGCAATTCAGTAGATTTCCTACTTGGAGGAGGAATGCCGTAGGGTTTCCGTTCTTCCCGATCGGGTGGAAGGGAAGCTGCTTCGCGATTCAGCCTTAGAAAAAAGGTATATTTTCTGTGAGATAGAAAAATCGGGAAAAAGAACAGATTTTTTTCCCCAGAAATTAGAAAAGCGGAACTTTCTTTGAAAAAGCGGAATTATTTTTTTTCTAAAAAATTAAAGCGGAATTCCGTCACATGGCGGAACAAACTCATTCCTGAATAACACATACTTTTTAAAACTGAATGCTTTTTTTAACATCTTTAAATTATGCATTCATTTGCCCATTTCCAGATACATATTATGCAATCATTTACAATGAATTTCAAAACTGATTTACATTTATGTTCAATGACTTTTTAAATTATACTTATTTAAAAATTATCAAAAATAGATACCTAGTTTCAACATCAAATTCCTGGAGTATTTTATCAGCTTTGGTACTAGCATCACGTAGTTCTGTGTCAGGAGAAAAAAGTTGTGGTTTGTCCAATACATACCTCTTTGATGTATACTCACATTCAACATCACCTAAAATCTAAATCATTACAATTAACATTAAAAAAAAAAGAAAAAAAAAAGCAATAAGATATGTAAACGCTATGCTCGCTATGAAGTATGAGCTATGCTCGTTGAACTAACAGTATGCAAGTTATAAAAACAAAATTTTACTTTATAAATGATATTTAAAAATTCAGGGAACAAACTTTGAGTTGTGATAAAGAACACAGATAAGGAGAAGTTAAGAATGATTTAATACTACCAGTGTTTGGAATGCCAATGGATAAGTCGACTGGAAGTATTTATAGGGTGGCTACGAAATTTGTGGAAAAAGAGTGTCCTTATAAATTTCTAAGAAATTCTCAGATTTCAAGTCAAACAGTATCCCTAGTTTTTTATGGTTTTCCAGATGGGTCCCTGATCAAATAGAGTATTATAATGTATATGCCAAAAAGATAATATGCCTATTTTTCTTAAATAGTTTTGGCAGTAATGAAAAGCTTAAGTTATTCCATAACATTAAACTTCTAATAATTACCACCATAATTCTCTGGGTAAATGGTACCAAAACACGGATGAATGAGGGAATATACCATCAAAACAACGATAGAAAATTTTCCCGATTATTGTGAAATTCCTAACATCCTTGATATTTTCCAGAATCAGAATTTTGAAATTTCTCAAATTTTCAAGTTCTGTAGCCACTCTGATTTAAGAAAGTTTGGTTGGTTGTTTTCAGATTATCTGGCGCCGTCAGCAACATGAGGGCTATAATGCGTCGAAACATTCATCATTAGACAAGCCAATATACATTTACAAACATCCATACCTAACACGAGACTCGAACCCGCAACCTCGCGGTCTAGAAGCTAGCACGCTCACCACTATACCGTTCGGTCGGCCTGATTTAAGAAAGACTTGATTTTTGAGATGTAGGAATTTTTGGTTTATACGCCTCCCTCTTTTTTTTGGCAAATTCACACCAAGTATGGTAACCATGCGCCTAAATGGTTCCATTACAATTTGGCATCCATTTTGGAAACCTGTAGTTCAATTCAGTAGTGTCGATTCAACTTGGTGGCATTTTGCAAAGTCACCAAAGGGGGAGGTGTATAACGTATTTTAACTGAATTTTTTATGTTTTAAGAAGCTTTACATATGACATGCAATATAAACATATGTTGTAATTATAGTCATTCCTTAACTAAAGTTAAGAGATTTAAAAACAATTTAACTAAAGGTTTTTTTTACTGATGAGAATTAGCGTACTCATCTGGTAACAACTTTAATTCAGAACTTGTGAACTCCAAAAACCGTTAGGGCACTAAAATGCATTTGTATCGAATAATCACAGTCACAGAGATACATTTTCTTGTTTTTTAAAAAAAGAACTTTTCTAATGTTTAATGTAGGAATGTTGCTTTGAAAACTCTAACTTTTACCTAGTATGTAGAGGTCGCAAAGTGAATTTGGCGACAATTGAAAGACTATGTCACTCCACAAAGGTGCACCTTTTTAAACCGTTTCGATTGTAATTGTTTTATTTTGTACTTGCGTATTCGTTAAGTATTCAGTCATTTAGTTTTAACAGCTTTTTTGTATTAGACAATAGAAAAACACCTGACTTTGGCCTTAACATCCACTTTTCAAAATCACGCCAATACTGACACGTTAACTAGAAATTTACCCAAAGTATTATTTGTGTTTCAATACTAACCTTTAAAACATTTTTGTAAGTAACATCCTTATCTGACACGGCAGCAACTGTATCATAAACTTTTCGGGAATCTTTTATTAGTTCGTTTGCACGTTCAAGCAACTGATTTGGAGAAATTTTACAATTCCATCTTTCTCTGACTCCTTTCAGAGACATCTTGGTTATGTGCAGGGAACGGGAAAAATTCAAACTAGTTCTTGAAAGAGATCTTGTTACTTGGAACATAAAAATCAAATGCAGGTGAAAAGGGGATTATCAGATTACCACCGGCTTTTGAAAATTTGTTTACTAATACTTACGTGTACTTAGCCAAAGAGAAGAAAGAGAGTTGTACCTAAACCTAAAAACAGTTTACAAAGTGAAGTATTATTCTCTACATTCCGGAAGCTTACCAAGCCCAAATAACTGTCAGGAATTCTTGTTTTTCTAAGCAAAAAAAAAGTTACCATCCTTTTGATTTCTGTTTTTATTTTAAGTTTTTTTTTTTTCAATAGACTTTGTAATGTATGCTTAATAACTATTCATTTTAATGGCTCAACTATTCTAAAATAATTAGAAAATGTTTGTTTTTTTTTACTATTTCGCTCATTGCATTATAAGACAATCTTGGGAATTTTATTCGGCTTCTTGAAATTGGCTCGATTTTCATGGATTTCTTTGAAATTATTATTAATTAACACTATTATTTTCAGTGTTTATAAATAAAAAAATTCTTCAAATTTTTTTAGACAGCTCAAAAAATCTCCTAAAAATTTGATATCACAAATAACGTTGTATCAAAAGTTGGCTAACTGGATATAATTTTCTGTCATCAGACTTGAATGAGGGCTATAAATGCATAACAAAATTATATCTATATAGTAGTGGGAATACTTTTCGTAAGGTATTTCATTAGGGATACTGCTACGCATTAGCTTTCGAAGCAGTGGCGGCTCGTGCATTACAGCCGGGCTGCATCTAAATTTATTAGTTCAAATATAAAATTATATATTTTATAATTTTCTAAAATAAAGATAAAGAAGTTTCTACGAAAAAATCCTTTAATTAGCAACTTGTTGTCTCAATATTCAATATGAACCCAAACTGGTGATCTTTTCCAGAACAGCATCCGAGTGTTCTTGAAACGCGTTCCGGCTGCGGCGGCATTGCCATGGTTACCGATAGAACCCAACCATCCAAAGACGACTACAATATAGTAAGAACATGCCTTTCGATTCGAAGAATTTTCCATAGGAACAGAGGCATCCACCTATCCAGCTAAAGAAAACACTGGAGTGACGACCTTTGGCATCTTTTAATAGAAAATGTTTTATCTACTGGAATCACCAGCTACAGGGCCGGCGCTAGGGGTGGACAACTTGGGCCTCTGCCCGAGGCGGGGGCCTAAGTTGATTCGCCTAGTCGGGAGCCCAAACCAAGATTTATTTGAATACTTATAAAAAAATTAATAGGTGGAATTTTAATTTGCTTTTAATATGTTTTACGAAATTTTAAATATAGTTACCCACTCACTTCAAAAATCCTCAAGCATGATGTTGTATTAAAACCAAGTAGATATTAGGTTAGAAACTTCGTATGTTATGGGGATATAACCCAGATAGCATGCAAGCTTACGAAAACCTTGTCATATGCTTGTCATTAGACTTGCAGTTCCAAGCTTGCCGAGTAATTCTAATAAAAGGGTTTGAAAAGGGCAGCCGTGAAAAGCTTGGAAAGTAACACCTTTCGAAAAGGATATGTAAAGGGTCGAATTCCAGGGCATCACCCAGATAGCATTTTATCCTTTTAAAACCCTTGTCTAAACCTCTCAAGCGAAAAGGGAGTAAGGTTCAGATGACAAGGGAGTAACCATCATAAAACCTTGAAGAAAGGGTCCTAGTCTCCAGACGTCAAGCTTTTGGTAACCATTTCATGACCCCCTTTGCCACAAGGCTTTCGCCGTAAAGGGTATGTAAACCTTTTCGGGATAAGCCTGCCACACGGTTTTTGCCGTAAGGGTTGTATAAGCCTTTTCATAATAGGCTTGCCAAAAGGTTTTCACTGTAAAGGGTGTGTAAACCTTTTCACTCTGAGGTTCCCACCCTGTAGATATAGGAAAGGTTGCAAAAACTTTCCTTTATAAAGTATCATTTATCTTTTGTGTTCAAAAAGAAACACTTAATTGGGAGAGTTCCAATATTGTCGGAAAATGCTTTAAATTTAGTGGCTAATGAAAAATTAATATTTATTCTATAGGAATTTAATTACAATTTGCCTTTAATGGTATCAATCATAACCCAATTTATTGATAAATTTTAATTTATTTGCTAGGTAGAACTTACTAGAATAATAAACATAATTTACTTTTTTTTGTAAAGAATTTAAAAAAAAATAAAGATTCAAAATTCAATAAAAAATTATGTATATATTATTAAAAAAATGCATTGAGATCTTAGTAGGTTGCGTTAGACAATTTAAATTGCATTAAAATTTGTTTTAAAGGGTTAATCCAAGCTACTTATAGTTTTATTATTAGAAACATATACAACTAAAAATGCATTTTTACTGATAATTCCTTTTTAGATAATTCTTTATTTTGAAGTAAACAAACACAAATGAGTTGCTTTTTCATTTTATACAAAGAATATAATTTAAACATGATTTTAAATATATACTACAAATATTTCTTCATTTATTTGCTGCATCTGACAAGAAGTTTCTGGAAGATTCTTGAGGAAAACTAAAGGGAATCCCATTCATTTCTATCTGAAAAAAATAAACAAATTTAAAATCTATAATAATAAAACAAGCTGTGTGTCTGTCTGTGGATCTGTTATAGAAACCTACTTAAAATTGGAGTAGAGCTCTGAAATTTTCAACACAAGAAGTTTTGACCTTCTAATTTATGAATGTCAAACAGAATGTAAAATTTTAATTAGTTCTTTTTTAATTAATATTTTAACTAACTTTTATTTTACAAAGTGATTTCAAATAGAGATACAGCTCTGAAATTTTCAACATAAGTAATTTTGGCCTTCTTATTGAACTATTGAAAAAAAGAATTTTAAATTTGTTGTTAGTTTTTTCTTTAATTAATTAATAAATATTTTACAAAACGGTTTCTAATAGAGCTACAGCTCTGAAATTTTCAACATAAGTAGATTTAGCCTTCTAATTGGACTTTTAAAAAACGGAATTTTAAATTTTTATTTAGTTCTTTTTAATTAATTAATAACTATTCTACAAAATGATATCCAATATTGCTACAGCTCTGAAATTTTCAACATAAGTAGTTTTGTCTTTAATTTGGCCTTTTTTTGAAAAACAGAGTTTCAAATTTTTATTTAGTTCTTTTTTAATTATTATTTTTTTTTTTTTTTAATTTATTAATATATATTTAACAAAACGATATCTAATAGAGCTGCAGCTCTGAAATTTTCAACATAAGTAGTTGTGCCCTCCTAATTGGACGTTTGAAAAACATAATTTTACATTTTTATTTAGTTCTTTTTTAATTAATTAAAAAATATTTTACAAAACGATTTCTATTTGGGCTACAGTTCTGAAATTTTCAATACAAGTAGTTTTGGCATTCTAATTGGACTATTGACAAACAGAATGTTAAAATTTTAATTTGATTTTCGATTGATTCTTTGAATTATTATTTTTTTTTTTAACAAAAAGCGACTTCTAATAGGCCTAGAGCTTTGAAAGTTTCAACATAAATAGTTTTGGCTTTCTAATTTTGCTTTCCACAAATACGTGTTAAAATAATCTTAACCCCCTGAAACCTACAGCGCACGAGAACTATTTGTTCTGCAGAGGATTCTCGGGCGGTTTCGGATCTTCGAGGTTTGGGGGGTCTGGTCAGCTTCCTCACCTCCTGTGGTGTTGATTTATAGGGGGCAGTTCACTCCTGTCAACTCCGAGAAGCAGAGTCTTGTGGCGATTTTTTTTTCTTCTTTCTTTTGCATGGGACATTTAGTAGAAACTCTTTCCGCGCGGGAACTTTTACTAGAGAATTGCCAAGTTTTACAAAATAATTTGCGTTTTGGTTCGCAAAACTTTAAATACATATGAAATAAACCATGCTATTGATATTGTTAAATAAAATTATAATATTTAGCTAAACTTCTTGAAGAAATTAATTATTTCGTCAAGACAGATCCCTCTATAAATTGTTTTAGTCGCATACAGCTGCGAACTCAAATATTTGTGAATTTTTGACTCATTTTCAAATGACGTTATTCTTTTTTTTTTCGCGAGACATAATTATATAACCCATGAAAACAAAGTTTTAAATATTAATCCTTTATATACATCGCCAATTTTTATATTCATTAACACAGCGCCGATTCTGTTAACAGCGTGTGCTTGGTGCTTGTATCTAATTTTAAATATCAAACACATTTATATCAGCAAAATGTGTTGCAAACTACGTTTCAAAATGTATTTATTAGAAATGAACGTGCATTTATGCATTCACATCCAAACATCTTTTTTTTTTTTTTTTTTTTGATTAAAACAATTTTATTATTTATTTATTTAAAAAAAATTTGGCAATATCAAAGAGTTTCAACAATGATCGGCTTACTGCTATTTTAGCGCGATTGGATGAAGGCAAGTTAGTTTATTAGTATTCCGTATAAGCAACTTTTTAGTGACAATAACAGCCCCAAAATGTGAAAGAATGTATTGCCATCGACATCGAATCTATCTACCAACTTTCAGCCCGCTTGGATGACGGCAAGGTGGGTTAATTAAGCATCCGCAGACTTGCACTCTATCGACACTCACACAAAATCGAAGTTAATTTAAAGAATTCAAAATACATCCTTTATTGAAACTTTAATGCCTCTAATACGTACGTTATTGAAATATTCGATTTTTCTTAGATGCTATTTTATAATTTTAGGTGAAATGAAAGTACTCCCCTCGCTCGATAAAAGTTTAACACTCCCTGTTTCACCACGATTAATAATTTGGTATTGAAGATCTGAACAAATAAAGGATTCTACTTACGTAGGATTGCTTAGCCATATGAAGTCCGTGGCGTATACAGGGAGGAGGCTGATAGGGCTACAGCTCCCTGAAAATTGAGAAAAATTATATTTCCAAGTGTAATGTAACAATTTTTGTAAATAGTTAATACTTAATATCCTCATTTAACTAACTTTTCGAGTCAGTCCTTTTTTCAAAATAACTATAACAACGAGAAATGAACACAAAAATACAAGCACATCTATTTCATTTCAAACTCTTCCGATTTTACATTTCTTTCTCATTTCTATATGCTGGGGTCATGACGTCCTTCAGATGGTCAGAGCAGAGAAAACTTACTGGTTCCCTGAAAGAGCATGCGTAGACACAAAGACTTCTCCTTCCTGATACCAATAATACAAATCTGCCATAGAAAATCTGGTAAAACTTTATGAAAGAGGTTTTCTTGGTTTTCAAAACATCATCGAAGCAGATTAGGAAATATGGAAAACAAAATACAGGGTTACTAGAAAAGAATCATTCATTTTCAAAACCCGACTTATTCAAAAGTATTATACTTACACATATAATTGGTACAAGAAAACAACCGCAAAATATTTAAGTTTTATGCTCCAGGTGGTGCTCAAGTTTACCCGATTTATTCAAAAGTATAATACTTTTGAATAAATCTTGTTTTGAAAATGAATGATTCTTTTGTAGTAACCCTGTAGAAAGGTTTTCTTGATGCTTTCGCAGAATGTTCTGTAGACATATTTCCGAATATACGTCACTTAATAATAAAAAAAAAATGTATTTTACCAGTTTCAATTGAAACTTCTGAGCTTTCAACTTTGTGATCATTAACATCATATTAAGAAATTCTATGAGCAAAACAAGGTTGAACAGACTGGCACTTTTTGTCAATTCACAACAACATAAAAATTTGGTTTCGGTAGCCAATGAAATTGCCTTGTTTAGGAAATTTAGAATACACCAATAAACAGTGTTTACATTATATCATAACAATATTTAACATTTAATAAATTTCACTGTATACACCAGCGTTGATTTTTTAACATGTTACTTCTTGCGTTGTTTGTATTATGTGTTTACATTGATTTTATTTATAACATTCATGCTTACGTTTTTTTAATAACACATGCTTAAGTTGTGTTTTAGAAACGGCACTAATGTTTATTAAATGTTATTTTCGTTATAATGTAGAATTGCAAGATTATTTGTTTTTCAATACCTTAACAGAATAGTTGTGAAACACTGCAGTTTTAAATTTCCTTTCATTATGTTAAAAAGTGAGTAATTTTAATTTATAACTAGTTTTATTATTTTTTAATATTAGCTGTGCTTATTGTACCTCGTGTTGCTGAAGGCGCCAGATAATCTGAAAACAACCAAGCAATAAGGAAATGATAAATTCATTACTTATGTAAGAACGTATCACCAGAAATTAATGCATATCTAAAATGATTATTAATTCATTGTGTTTGTAATTTATGTAGAAATTTTTTAATATTTGAGAACTACCTGGTTCAATTTGCAGGCAACGTTTTGTAAAATGTTAGGCCCTTATGATATTATTTTACCCTTTTGATTATTTTACCCTTAAGTAATACTATTGGGGGGAGGGGGGGGGGGGAGAGAAAGAAAGAAAGAAAAATCTTTTTTTTTTATACTGCTTTTTTTAAAAATGTCCGTAAAATTGTTAAAATGGTAAATACGTAATTGTTTTGAAATCCAATACATTGATTTGTTTGAAAATTTTGCCTTGAGATAAAAATTATCTAATAATCATTAGTTATTTAATAAGTTTTTCTAAAATATCAGAAAATTCTGTAAAATTGTAGTACTCGATTAATCGACAGCAAACTTTTATAATTGAAATTTTATTTTAAAATTTAAAACTTAAAAAAAATAAATCTTTATATTGTTTTTGTCCTATCCTTTCTAGTTTGTCTAGAAAATACGATATTTTAGTATGCTGATTTATAAGTTTATATGTATTTCTTGGCCTATTATGTTGAATATGCAATAACCTCGAATACCATGAAATGAATTTAATTGAGACCTTAAACTGTTTAAATAAAGGTCACATAATCTAAAATGCTGTTTTCGAAAGTTTCCAAAATGTCTGTTCGTTGCTTTTCTTTCTTACAAAAACTACCAGTTGGAAATATTTTTTAGAGTATGGGAGTTTGCCTCTTCATTTTTCTACCTAAATAAGCAAATAAAATAGCTTTCGAAAAATGTAACCTCTTACTAGGAATAAATAAATGGAAGCCGATATGCATTTCACAAGATGTTTTAACAAACTATTTTCTTAAAAATCAGTACAAATAAGAACATTTTAACTTTTATTGAAACGAAAAAATTAAAACGATAATTTATTTTAATTCTTGTATTTTAATGTTTAGAAATGAATATTATTGAGATAATTTTTTTTTAGAGGCTGTATTACAGTATTTTATAAAGCCAAAACATATCATGAGAGCACCCAATTAACGCTGGTGTACTATTTCTATTACCAAAACCTTTTTTACATTTACCAGGGTTCGGCAGACGTTTCTGTGCAAAGAGCCAAACGAGTTTTTAACAACGAACATTTTTATAGTATAAAAATCATGGCAGATGAGACCAGGCCTGTAGCCAGAGTGGGGCAAGACCTGGAAAAATCTTCGCCTGTCCTGGAAAATTTTATCCCAATCATTTGTAAACCTTTATATCTATGATTGAATAGAAACGAACATTTTGCTGCTGTTGATACCTTCGGTTGTAGCACAGCAACTTGCGAATCTACCTTTTCCACTTTAACGGTCATAAATTGTCCCTAAAGAATGTCAATGGGCCACGAAAGGATGGCAAATCTAGTGTTTTGGGCATTTGAAGTAAGAGTTTTGAGTTTTGAAATTGTTTAATATGGTGTAAATATGGTGTAAAGATAGGAAATTGCTATTATACTAACATTTATCATTTTATTTTAGATTTTTTTGTTACGCTATGTATTTTAAAAAGTTTCAAAATGTTTAATATAAGACCAAGAATAGAAAAATGAATTTCTATTATTTTATATTATAATTAATAAAATATGCAAATAAATAGAAAAAGGGTTTTTATATTATAATAGTATCTGATAAATTTTTCAGAGTATTGAAAAGGATAGGAGAAAATAATATATATATATATATATATATATATATATATATATATATATATATATTATATATATATATATATATATATATATATATATATATATATATATATATATATATATATATATATATATATATATATATATATATATATATATATATATATATATATATATATATATATATATATATATATATATATATATATATATATATATATATATATATATATTATATATATATATATATATATATATATATATATATATATATATATATATATATATATATATATATATATATATATATATATATATATAAATATATATATATATATATAAATATATATATATATATATATATATATATATATATATATATATATATAAATATATATATATATATATATATATATATATATATATATATATATATATATATATATATATATTATATATATATATATATATATATATATATATATATATATATATGTATATATATATATATATATATGTATATATATATATATATATATATATATATATATATATATATATATATATATATATATATATATATATATATATATATATATATATATATATATATATATATACACTGCGTGAAAAAAGTAGAAGGACACATGATTTTTTTTTTATAAATAAAAAACACTGATTTTTTTCCATAACAATTTAATGAGTAACACTTTAAATTACTAATTACAAACAGATAATTGTATCTGAAAATTGAAACAAAAAAAATACAGGTCAAGTACAGCAATAAATCAGTTTTGACTTCATCATACTCTGTGAAAAAAGTAGAAGGACACTTCTAAATAATGCAAATAAAAGTCTTATTAAAAGGGAATTCTTCCACCATTGGCTTTGATTACTTCAAAAATTCGATTTGGCATCGAATCATATAAAGTTTGAATTTCTGTTTGGCAGAAATTGTCCCATACATAATTCAAAGTTCTCCGAAGCTCAACTATAGATTCAAACTGCTTGCCTTCCTCGTAAACGCGACGAACAATCATTGCCCATATGTTCTCTACAATGTTGAGGTCCGGGCTTTTAGCTGGCCATGGCAAAACCCGAACATTATTTGCTGCAAACCAATTTTTAACCCCATTAGCTGTGTGAATTGATGCTCCGTCCTGTTGAAAAATCCAGTCATTTCTGCCTAGCTCAACACCGTAGGGAAGGAGATCTGAATTCAAGACTTGGATATAATCTGTGTGTTTCTGCCTGCCACTCAGGAACACTAGGCTTGTTCTTTCTCCGTACCCGACTGCCAACCAAACCATTAAACTCCCTCTTCCCATCTGTCGGGTAGAATAAGTCTTTTCTTCAGTACCGAGTCAGTGGCAATAGTATTTGTAGCCATCTGGACCGTCTAAATTAAATCTTTTCTCATCAGAAAATATAGCGGAGGTCCATTTTGACGTCCAGGACATGTGGTTTTTAGCCCAGTGCAGTCGGTGTTCAATGTGCCTTTCATTCCATTTAGGATGGTGCTTCATTTTTCGGAATACGAAATTTTCGGACCTTTTTATGTAGTTGTAGACAGTTCTTCTTGAAACGTGTGTGATGCCTGCATTATTTTGAGCTTTGGCAATACTTCCATCCGTTTTTTTTAGTTTCCGAATAATTTTTCTTTGATCGCGTTGCGTCAGTTTTTTAGGTCTGCCAGTCTTCTTTTTGGTTCCCTGACTACTAGGATTTCTTATATAGTTTGAAACAGTATTTGGACTAATATGTAGCTGGCGTGAAATCTCTCTAACACCTTTGCCATCGTTTTTGTAGGCATAAATTTGGCCTTTTTCAAACTCACTTAAAGGTTTTCCTCTAGGCATTCTAAAAAGATGAAAACGACGGATTTTCAATAAAATAATATGTTTTTCTTAACAAAAACAGTTAAAAAGAATGAAAGACCTACCTTTGAGGTTTATAATATCCCAAAACAAATTATTTTAGCACGTGTCCTTCTACTTTTTTCACACACCAAAAATCGTTAAGTACTGTTTTCCTTCATTTTTACTAGTAGTAGATAAAATTTACTCATTTATAAAAAAGAAAAATTAGCTAAACGACATAAAAAAAGAAATTTAAATCAGGAGGATCAAAATACAAAGCATAAATTATAAAATATGACTGTCCTTCTACTTTTTTCCCGTAGTGTATATATATATATATATATATATATATATATATATATATATATATATGTTATCCCCAGTGTGATGTAGAGGGCGCTGCTTATGTAATCCCCTAGCGGCGACTTCGTCGCCAGAGAGAGAAAATGATCGAAGGTGTGGAGGTGAACGGACGTGGAAGTCGCCGCTCCTAGTTTGGGTTTAAGAACCTATTTCTATCTAATGCACGAATAAACCTGCTGTCCATTTAATTGGCCTCTTTCACTTTTACCCCTTCATCATACAACATGGGGGCTCAGCCTGCTTTTTACCCGCGAGAATGCGATGAAAAAAATATTTAAAAAACTTTACTTCCACGCATCCAGAGGTCAAACCAAAATCCTCTTCACGAAAAAAAAAACTTTTACTTCCACGCATACAGAGGTCAAACCAAAATCCTCTTCACGAAAAAAAAAAACTTTACTTCTACGCATCCAGAGGTCAAACCAAAATCCTCTTCACGAATTACCGCAGCAGTCAGCGACCACCAGTGGAATCTACAAATAAAAGGAAAACTCATCAACCAGCGTCGTCATTATACAACTGCATAACACTCGCTTCGCCGAACAAGTCCCACTTCAGCCGTCAAGCAGAAGTTCAACGAAGCTAACATCGTTATTCCACATAGCCAGCAAGAATCCAGAATCCTGAGCCAACTCGAACCTGCAACCACAACACTGTCGCTTCGCCGAACAAGTCCCACTTCAGCCGTCAAGCAGAAGTTCAACGAAGCTAACATCGTTATTCCACATAGCCAGCAAGAATACAGAATCCTGAGCCAACTCGAACCTGCAACCACAACACTGTCGCTTCGCCGAACAAGTCCCACTTCAGCCGTCAAGCAGAAGTTCAACGAAGTCAGCAAAGTTATTCCACATCGACCAACTACTACGAACCAGAAACCAGAAGCAACGAGTACTCTTCGAAAGAGCAACAACATAAAACGGATACAACTCCAAAAGCGAAGTAAAATCAAGAAACGCAGGTAGGATCCATCTTATTATTAATTATGTTTAAAAATATCAAAAAGCAAGATCTCGTATTTGTCGCCGCTGAGTTAGATATTGTTGTACCGGATGGTGCCACAATTCTAAAATTAAAATACGTCATTGAAAAAAGTGAAATTTTCGTTAAAGATCCAGATTTCGTTAAAGATTTAATAACAACAGTTGTAGAGGATAGAAAAACCCAAGAGGCTAATGAAAAGCAAAAAGAAATTGAAAAAATTAAACTTGCACAGTTAGATGCTAAAATTAAACTAGCTCATTTAGAGAACAAAATCCAAATTCCAGTAACTACAGAACCCTCTGATATTATTTGTGCTAACTCAATAACACCAACTAATGTAAACGAAAGCATAAAAACAAAAGACCCATTTCCGATTGAAAACCGATTCGAAATCCACACGGAAAAAAAATGCTATGTTGCTTTAAAAAAGGAGGAATATATCACTTTTCCTGCTGAAAGAAATAACGAAATTTTAAATACTTCGCAAATCCTTCCGATTCCTGAAACGCAAAATGACACGTGTCAAGGTCATACAAAGGATAACCCAACGGAAAAAATAAGTTCTTCGTTGATGGGGGCGGGGCCCAATGTCCCCATGGGAAAAGACGAACGATCATTGGAAGATCTCGATGAAGTGTGTGTTGTAACAGAAGACTTAGAAAAAAGCCAACCAGCAGAAGCACATGGTCCAGAATGTAAACAAATTGAAACACGTGGAGCATGGAAACAAACAGAAGAGAAATTTTTTCTGTTTACGATTGGGGATAGCGTGAGTTTAAGCGAAGCGGATTTCTTGCACATTAACGAAGATAATTTACGGAATACTGTTATGAATAAGGTCAAGATTTACAAACCAAAGAGAATGGAAAGTACAAATTTTCAAATGAAGCTTTTCCTATAAGTTGAAACTCCAATCTTCAAGCCAAAATACATCGATGGAATAATTTCCGAAAGCACTTATGACTTATGCAACTCACCGTCTGCTATTCAAAGATTTATGCAGATCGTTTTTCGTGAACTTTTAGTAGCTAAAATATTAATCTTTATGATGAAGTGCTGGGAAGATACTTAAGTTTCTTCAATTTTCTTTTACAAGAACTTTTTACAGAAGAGACTTTTTTTTCTTCTTTTTATGAACTTTTGAGTGAAGAGACTTTTTTTTTCTTTTTTTGAACTTTTGAAAGGAGATACTTTTTTTTCCATCATACAAACTTTTTAAAGAAGATACTTTTTTTTCTTTTTATGGACTTTTGAAAGAAGATTTTTTTTTTCTTTCTTTCACACAAACTTTTTAAAGAGAGACTTTTTTTTCCCTTTCTATAAACTTTTCATGGTTTTTATATAAAAATGTAAATAACTTTTTATTGCTGAAAGAATTTCTTAAATGAAAAGTTTGTTAAAGAGTTATGTAGCTGTTCCACAAGACCAATGATAGAAAAATGTAATTTGTTTAACAATATATATTTTTAAATAGAAATGTAAGAACAGAACTTCGAAAAAACTTTTTATGTTAAAAAAAACTTTTTATGTAAAAGTAACTTTTTCTAATTTTTATATTTGTAATTATTTTTCAAGTAGATATTCTTAAGTTGAAATGTGTGAAAAATTAAGAGATGGACAAGCATAGAATATTTTAAAGGAATAGAATTGTATTAAATATACTTTAAAAAATTTTTAATTGAAAGTTTTGTTTTTATCAAAAAAAATTCTGGTGTAGAATCTTTAAAAGAATTAATAAAAATAAAATTACATCAAAAATACATTAACAATGTTTCTTTTTTTAAATATTTTTTTGTATATGTACTTCACAAAGTGCTCTGATAAATACTCTTTTACGAATTGTAAAAATTTCAATTGTAAAAATTAATTGAAAACCAATTAAATAATTTATATTTCTGCCCCTCCTGGGAAAATTTTTGCCCGTCCTACAAACTTTGGCTGGCTACGGGCCAGAATGAGACAAGTCAGCTGTCCAAATTTGGTGTTAATTAACGCATACGATTTAGTTCTTTGTTTTTATTTAAATTTTATTTTAGTTACTGTGTTTTTAATTTTGGCGAATTTTCTAATCGCCAAAAGTCTTATGCTACATCTGTTCCAATGTTCCTTTCAAACTCTGTTTAATATACATTTGCCAATATTTCTCAGAAAATCTTGCGTTCCACAACTCAAAAGATCTGACTGCAAAATGCTGAAACTCAACTCAAAGCTATCTCCTGAGGTTTGAGGTTTTTTACTTTTGTAATTTTTAATAAAATCTGCGTAGTGTTAAAAAGAATGAATTCTTCTGCTAGTCGCTTTTCTGGTAACCTTGTTGACCAGCTCTTCAAGAACTACTTCATTATTTTCTGTTGTTTATTTTATTGCTTTTTCAAGTTTTTTTAGTATTATGGAGTGAAATTATAATTTTTCTAATGTTTATTTTTATTTAGTCACCATTTTTCCTAGAGTTTATTCGCTATTTTCTTGTAGAGCAGTCTCAATCTTTAAAATTTTATTTTATTATTTCATTTGATTATTAATTTTTTGCAGTCACATTTTTGAATTGGAGGATCAGTACTTCTACTACACTTTTTTAGTAGTATTATAGTTACTCACTATTTAGTTTTTTTCTTTGGTTTTCTGAAAGAAAAAAAAAGACTTTTGTCTGCTCTTGCCATATTCATGTAACGCCTTAAAAAACTGAACATTTGATCATAATAGGAAAGAGGGTTGGGCAGCTAATATTAAAAAATAATAAAACTAGTTATAAATTAAAATTACTCACTTTTAACATAATGAAAGGAAATTTAAAACTGCAGTGTTTCACAACTATTCTGTTAAGGTATTGAAAAACAAATAATCTTATAATTCTACATTATAACGAAAAGAACATTTAATAAACATTAGTGCCGTTTCTAAAACACAACTTAAGCATGTGTTATTAAAAAAACGTAAGCATGAATGTTATAAATAAAATCAATGTAAACACATAATACAAACAACGCAAGAAGTAACATGTTAAAAAATCAACGCTGGTGTATACAGTGAAATTTATTAAATGTTAAATATTGTTATGATATAATGTAAACACTGTTTATTGGTGTATTCTCAATCCCCTAAACAAGGCAATTTCATTGGCTACCGAAACCAAATTTTTATGTTGTTGTGAATCGACAAAAAGTGCCAGTCTGTTCAACCTTGTTTTGCTCATAGAATTTCTTAATATGATGTTAATGATCACAAAGTTGAAAGCTCAGAAGTTTCAATTGAAACTGGTAAAATACATTTTTTTTTTTAATAAGTGACGTATATTCGGAAATATGTCTACAGAACATTCTGCGAAAGCATCAAGAAAACCTTTCTACAGGGTTACTACAAAAGAATCATTCATTTCCAAAACAAGATTTATTCAAAAGTATTATACTTTTGAATAAATCGGGTAAACTTGAGTACCACCTGGAGCATAAAACTTAAATATTTTGCGGTTGTTTTCTTGTACCAATCATATTTGTAAGTATAATACTTTTGAATAAGTCGGGTTTTGAAAATGAATGATTCTTTTGTAGTAACCCTGTATTTTGTTTTCCATATTTCCTAATCTGCTTCGATGATGTTTTGAAAACCAAGAAAATATCTTTCATAAAATTTTACCAGATTTTCTATGGCAGATTTGTATTATTGGTATCAGGAGGGAGAAGTCTTTGTGTCTACGCATGCTCTTTCAGGGAACCAGTAAGTTTTCTCTGCTCTGACCATCTGAAGGACGTCATGACCCCAGCATATAGAAATGAGAAAGAAATGTAAAATCGGAAGAGTTTGAAATGAAATAGATGTGCTTGTATTTTTGTGTTCATTTCTCGTTGTTATAATTATTTTGAAAAAATGACTGACTCGAAAAGTTAGTTAAATGAGGATATTAAGTATTAACTATTTACAAAAATTGTTACATTACACTTGGAAATATAATTTTTCTCAATTTTCAGGGAGCTGTAGCCCTATCAGCTTCCTCCCTGTATACGCCACGGACTTCATATGGCTAAGCAATTCTACGTAAGTAGAATCCTTTATTTGTTCTGATCTTCAATACCAAATTATTAATCGTGGTGAAACAGGGAGCGTTAAATTTTTATCGAGCGAGGGGAGTACTTTTATTTCACCTAAAATTATAAAATAGCATCTAGGAAAAATCGAATATTTCAATAACGTACGTATTAGAGGCATTAAAGTTTCAATAAAGGATGTATTTTGAATTCTTTAAATTAACTTCGATTTTGTGTGAGTGTCGATAGAGTGCAAGTCTGCGGATGCTTAATTAAACCACCTTGCCGTCATCCAAGTGGGCTGAAAGTTGGTAGATAGATTCGATGTCGATGGCAATACATTCTTTCACATTTTGGGGCTGTTATTGTCACTAAAAAGTTGCTTTTACGGAATACTAATAAACTAACTTGCCTTCATCCAATCGCGCTAAAATAGCAGTAAGCCGATCATTGTTGAAACTCTTTGATATTGCCAAATTTTTTTTTAATAAATAAATAATAAAATTGTTTTAATCAAAATAAAAAAAAAGATGTTTGGATGTGAATGCATAAATGCACGTTCATTTCTAATAAATACATTTTGAAACGTAGTTTGCGCACATTTTGCTGATATAAATGTGTTTGATATTTAAAATTGGATACAAGCACCAAGCACACGCTGTTAACAGAATCGGCGCTGTGTTAATGAATATAAAAATTGGCGATGTATATAAAGGATTAATATTTAAAACTTTGTTTTCATGGGTTATATATTTATGTCTCGCGAAAAAAAGAAAAGAAAAAGAAAAAAAAAAAAGAATAACGTCATTTGAAAATGAGTCAAAAATTCACAAATATTTGAGTTCGCAGCTGTATGCGACTAAAACAATTTATAGAGGGATCTGTCTTGACGAAATAATTAATTTCTTCAAGAAGTTTAGCTAAATATTATAATTTTATTTAACAATATCAATAGCATGGTTTATTTCATATATATTTAAAGTTTTGCGAACCAAAACGCAAATTATTTTGTAAAACTTGGCAATTCTCTAGTAAAAGTTCCCGCGCTGAAGGAGTTTCTACTAAATGTCCCATGCAAAAGAAAGAAAAAAAAATTCGCCACAAGACTCTGCTGCTCGGAGTTGACAGGAGTGAACTGCCCCCGATAAATCAACACCACAGGAGGTGAGGAAGCTGACCAGACCACCCAAACCTCGAAGATCGCAAAACGCCCGAAACCGCCCGAGAACCCTCTGCAGAACAAATAGTTCTTGGGCGCTGTAGGTTTCAGGGGGTTAAGATTATTTTAACACTTATTTGTGGAAAGCAAAATTAGAAAGCCAAAACTATTTATGTTGAAACTTTCAAAGCTCTAGGCCTATTAGAAGTCGCTTTTTGTTAAAAAAAATAATAATAATTCAAAGAATCAATCGAAAATCAAATTAAAATTTTAACATTCTGTTTGTCAATAGTCCAATTAGAATGCCAAAACTACTTGTATTGAAAATTTCAGAACTGTAGCCCAAATAGAAATCGTTTTGTAAAATATTTTTTAATTAATTAAAAAAGAACTAAATAAAAATGTAAAATTCTGTTTTTCAAACGTCCAATTAGGAGGGCACAACTACTTATGTTGAAAATTTCAGAGCTGCATCTCTATTAGACATCGTTTTGTTAAATATATATTAATAAATTTAAAAAAAAAAAAATTAAAAAGGAACTAAATAAAAATTTGAAACTCTGTTTTTCAAAAAAAGGCCAAATAAAAGGCAAAACTACTTATGTTGAAAATTTCAAAGGATTCTGAATATTGGATATCATTGGATAATCATCATAATCAATCATCAATATTGGATATCATTTTGTAGAATAGTTATTAATTAATTAAAAAGAACTAAATAAAAATTTAAAATTCCGTTTTTTAAAAGTCCAATTAGAAGGCTAAATCTACTTATGTTGAAAATTTCAGAGCTGTAGCTCTATTAGAAACCGTTTTGTAAAATATTTATTAATTAATTAAAGAAAAAACTAACAACAAATTTAAAATTCTTTTTTTAATAGTTCAATAAGAAGGCCAAAATTACTTATGTTGAAAATTTCAGAGCTGTATCTCTATTTGAAGTCACTTTGTAAAATAAAAGTTAGTTAAAATATTAATTAAAAAAGAACTAATTAAAATTTTACATTCTGTTTGACATTCATAAAATTAGAAGGTCAAAACTTCTTGTGTTGAAAATTTCAGAGCTCTACTCCAATTTTAAGTAGGTTTCTATAACAGATCCACAAACAGACAGACACACAGCTTGTTTTATTATTATAGATTTTAAATTTGTTTATTTTTTTCAGATAGAAATGAATGGGATTCCCTTTAGTTTTCCTCAAGAATCTTCCAGAAACTTCTTGTCAGATGCAGCAAATAAATGAAGAAATATTTGTAGTATATATTTAAAATCATGTTTAAATTATATTCTTTGTATAAAATGAAAAAGCAACTCATTTGTGTTTGTTTACTTCAAAATAAAGAATTATCTAAAAAAGAATTATCAGTAAAAATGCATTTTTAGTTGTATATGTTTCTAATAATAAAACTATAAGTAGCTTGGATTAACCCTTTAAAACAAATTTTAATGCAATTTAAATTGTCTAACGCAACCTACTAAGATCTCAATGCATTTTTTTAATAATATATACATAATTTTTTATTGAATTTTGAATCTTTATTTTTTTTTAAATTCTTTACAAAAAAAAGTAAATTATGTTTATTATTCTAGTAAGTTCTACCTAGCAAATAAATTAAAATTTATCAATAAATTGGGTTATGATTGATACCATTAAAGGCAAATTGTAATTAAATTCCTATAGAATAAATATTAATTTTTCATTAGCCACTAAATTTAAAGCATTTTCCGACAATATTGGAACTCTCCCAATTAAGTGTTTCTTTTTGAACACAAAAGATAAATGATACTTATTTATAAAGGAAAGTTTTTGCAACCTTTCCTATATCTACAGGGTGGGAACCTCAGAGTGAAAAGGTTTACACACCCTTTACAGTGAAAACCTTTTGGCAAGCCTATTATGAAAAGGCTTATACAACCCTTACGGCAAAAACCGTGTGGCAGGCTTATCACGAAAAGGTTTACACACCCTTTACGGCGAAAACCTTGTGGCAAGCTCATCCCGAAAAGGTTTACATACCCTTTACGGCGAAAGCCTTGTGGCAAGGGGGGTCATGAAATGGTTACCAAAAGCTTGACGTCTGGAGACTAGGACCCTTTCTTCAAGCTTTTATGATGGTTACTCCCTTGTCATCTGAACCTTACTCCCTTTTCGCTTGAGATGTTTAGACAAGGGTTTTAAAAGGATAAAATGCTATCTGGGAACTATCAATAAAGAACTCTACAGTATTAGACGAACACATTTATTTTGACAAACATCAACCGTGGCCCAAATCTTTCGAATGCGAACAGTTATTATTATTTTTAGAACTACACCAGCGTCTCCATGGCAACCATTGTCACTCATTTACCATTTCGCAACAATCTCCCCACCTTACAATTCTTAAAATTTACAGAAAATTGCAACAGTTGGTGTAGTTCCGTCAAAGGTTCAAACGCTCTGGAACCCTAAGCCCAATCTGGTCACCACTTCCAAATGTTTTGTTCGATACAGTCTCTTTTATTTTCTGCTGTACGTCACTGGATAGTTCTTGGTTTGCATCGTCCTCCGATGGAATCAAGTGATTTCTGCGGTCGTTCAATATCTCCATCAGATACAACCGCTGGAATAGCCTAATTCTCTCTCCTTTTGAAGTTTTCACTCTGGCCACTCTCGCATGCCCATCAGCACCAGAAGATATGCATCTATGATCAGCCCGAGAGGCCAGTTAATTCGTTTTGCATCGGAGCCTACCGCCAGGACAACATCTCTGACACGTAAAGTCTCATCCTTTCGTTTTCCTTGGTGAACCAATTACAAGGCTAAGTATTCACTTCGAAACCTAGTTCTCAAGTCCATGCAAAGCTTTTGAACATAACGAAGTCTTTCCTTACAGGTTACAGCTATTGATGTCTATGTTATCCAAAACTGAAACTTCGTTGTGAGGTAAACTTTGCATGAAACTCGCAGGGGTCAAAGGCCTTAAGCTGTCAGCTTCTTGACTGATGTAGGTAAGTGGTCGCGAATTAATAGTGGCTTCGCAGTCACATAAAATTGTCTATAGTTCTACGTAGTTTACTGTTGACTTTCCTAGAACTCTTCTTAACTGAAAATTACTCATCAATTGACCGATACGTCATCACCAATAAGATATAAAACAGTTTCCGATGTGTTAGCGATTAATCAGGGCCTATTCTAACGGGTAGTCGTGGCTTATTTGGGCAGTCGTAAATTCAAAATGGGCAATCGTAAATTCAAAATGGGCAATCGTAAATTCAAAATTGGCAATCGTAAATTCAAAATTGGGCAATCGTAGAAAGGAAAAAACACAAAACCAAATAAAATAAGGAAAAATAATTGACCACTCTTATTTTGTAATAATTATACTGCAAGTGATACTTTCAAATATTTTACAATGAAATCATATTTTCGGAAGACAAATAACAAGGTACATGCCTAAAAGTCATAGCTGAGAGTTTGGGTTGAAATCTCCGCTCCAAGCCAGGTCAAGCCCCTCCTGTATGAGCTTAAAACTTTATAGAGCAGAGGGATTTGAAGAACGCTCTGAATGTCTTCTTTTCTTCCTGACCTTGCAATTGGAGGTGGATGCGGAATGTTATCTGACTTTAGTGTCCAGTGTCAGCTGATCAACTTCCCCTACAAGCCTTAGGATATCTTGTCCCATTCGCATTTCATCAGTCGTGCGCGAAAACCCCTCTTTCTCTTTGTCTATAAATCTTCAGTTCGAGACTGTTTGCGGTAAACACTCCCGCTGTGTGTCCTATTCTCTGGAATTTTCTTGGGAGATGACCACTGTAGTTTTAGGGGGTGGGTGACAACAGTACTATTTTGACGAGACTAGTTTGCTATTCCAAGTCCCGAGATGATAAATAAAAACAGCAATGAATAGTTCACAAGAGGAAAACTGACTTTAGACACAGTATCTTTTCTTTCCGAAAAAGATAGATGACAGTTAATGAATGTTTGCCTTGTTAGTGTAAATAATCTTGTAATGCTAGGTATCAAAACATTGAATTTGTATTCACGATTGTTTAGTTGTTTTTTGCGACTTCGCAATGTTCGTATTTAAAATTCTTCCTTAAGAAAAATATTGTATAAATATATAAGTATTAACCAATCAACCTCACGAAGAAAGGTAACAGAAACCTTGTTTTAAAATTTGAGTGTTACTGTTATATTCAAAGATAAATTATCGGATTTTACTGCTTCAAATTAATTTGCTGTATGGGTTGAGAGGGCGGGCGAAGAGAGAGAGAGAGGAGATAGACAGATAAGAGAGAGAGAGAGAGTGAGGAGAGACAGAAGAGAGAGAGAAAGAGGAGAGAGAGAAAGAGGAGAGAGAGAAAGAGGAGAGAGAGAAAGAGGAGAGAGAGAAAGAGGAGAGAGAAATTAATCTTTCGGGCAGTCGTAAAATTTCCTTAGAATAGTCCTTGTGATTAACCAGTCTAATGGCTACAAATTGATGAATTCTGAAATGTTTCATGGTGTTATGTTGTGGTATAAAGTTGAACAAACAAGCATTATGCGCGTTTTCTTAAAAGCATTCCTATGCATCAGATGTCCTTTTCCTACTAAACAGATCATGTTTCTCAACTTTGTATGTAGCTGACTATTTTCATATATCTCGTAAAGTTTTTAAGATTGACACGAAAATTGTATACTTTATTGTAAAGAGGTATTATAATTTACTATCCTAAGTGTAATGAGGAGTTTTATCTGATAGGACATGATTACTTATTTTACCTAAATGCAATTTTTATAACAATACCAGTCAGTGTTAAAAATTAAGGAGGAGGTTGTCAGTGGACTTAAGTGGACACTATGCATATTTTATAAAGTAAATATAAGAGGCTGATTTGCTTTATAGATATTTAGCGATGTGCAGTAACGGTGAGTTGAACAGGGGACTCCTAGATCAGAAGACAGGCGCGCTAACCACTAGACAAAAGAGATCTCTGGTGTCTAGTTGTTGTATCTGTTATTTGTACACGAGAAAACCACAGATATTTAATGCAATGTTTTAAATTTACAAAATCAGCCGAAATATTGCCTCAGAAGCATTATAATTTTGTGTTAGATAACAACAATAGAGGATGTGTTGTAAAATTTAAAGAGAAAATAAAGAGAGTTTTTTTATCACAATTATAAGTAACATTAACAAAATTTATTTATTGGTAACTGTTTCAAAAGATCACGGTGTCGTCCTTTAGAGGAAAAAAAAAAAGAATAACATCTTTAATTAATACAAATACAAAAGAAGTTGATCAATTACAGGCACGATGTCCAGCAAGGATGATCCAGATATAAGTAATCAATGGTCTTTAACTATCCCCCAATTAGTATACAATTTTCTCTTAAAACCACTCAACCCAATTAAATTCCCTATATCCACAGATAAACAATTCCATTTATCATTTATCCGATTGTTGAAGTAATATTTTCTCCTTTCTGTATTAAACTGGGATTTATTCAGCTTAAAACCATGGATCGATATTCGAACCATGACTGTACTTAATTCCAAATGCTCAGTCTCATTATTTTTAATAACTTTGAATAAATGCATTAAATCTCCTCTATACTAGAAGACAACATAGCTTGAGCTCACTGAATATGCTGTAGGATGGATCCATCCGAAAAGATATAGTTCAAAGCAAATCTTAACTTATATGGTAATATTGTTAACTTGCACATATAGTTTTGAATTAGACTTAAATATAAGTTTAAAAAAAAAGAAAAAAAGTGCTTTTAAGTTTAAATTTTAATTAATATTTTACCTTTCTAACCACTGATATTACAAGAGTTTTGATGAATCGACCACACATCACTCCGATCAGCCAATCAGAGCATGGTAAACCGGTTCACTCATCGTTGTAGGATATTCAGTGAGCTTAGGATATGTTATCTTCTAGTATAATTGTTCTCTCCTGGTAATTGCTCACATTTTTTCGAAATTGAAATTTTGAACTGTCAATTAAATGTCATTAATTCGAAAATTACTTGTATTTCGTTTGAAATATGCGATAAAAATTATTGTAAATTTTGATGCAATACTACTTTGATCTTATGAATGAGTGTATTACATTTTGTCTGTATGGAGACAGGAAAGAATGACGATCACTCGTGTACATAGAATTAAAATTATACTCATTGTAATGAGTATAATTTTAATTCTATGCAAATCACATCTTATATGTATACTGAATACACGTTGCATAGAATACATGCTTCAGAGTTTTGCATACTTACATCATATGATTTTATACCTCGATTATTTTTCAGGTTGTGCTTCTGGCTGGTGTCATACCTATTTCACCAAGAATGTAACTTAAATCTAGGAACGCGGCAGCCGCCACCAAGTCCGTTGTCAAAGCAGCAGACTTGCAAGTGTATATTATGTTTACCTATGTTTAGGTTCAGTTCACAGTTCAGCTTCAATTAGAGCTAAAATCCTGATTTTTTTTGCCTTCGTATTGGCCCGAGTGAGTAGACGAAAAATATCCACATAATTGTTAACATTGAACAAGGGAACATGGCAAAAAATTCCCTAGACTATTGCCATAGTCACCCGAATTTTGTTCTTCTGATTGAGATTCTGCTTCTTCTTCTGGTTGAGACCAAAATTTTAGTCAGGGCTAAAGCCAAAATTATTTGTTTTATTCTTCACAGCTTGCTTAGAGGAAGTGGCTTTTGTATGACTTGATGGGTACGAGTGTCTGTATCCTCTGAAAATGGTCTCGATACTTGGGAATTTTAGTCAGGCCTGCATCTTAAACGCTTTAAAATATTCACGATATTCTCTTTTTATTCCTCTCAATTTGAATAGTGGAAGTGCTTTTTGTATGAATTAATGCATACGAGGGTCTGATCTCCCAGAAATCACCCCGAAAGTTGAGAATATTAGCCAAGGCAATGAATTAATAAAACGGGTCATCAGATTTCGGATATTCATCTTTCTCTCAATTTCAAGGAGTGAATTTGATACTTTAGGTTGATCCATTGAAGCAGTATAATTAGAAAAAAGTAAAATTTATTAATTTTTCAATTAAATTTCATGCTTATCAAAGCTCTGAAAATACATATTGCAACTTTGAGTAAGAAAACCGCTTTCAGTTTAGTTTGGGTCTAGGTGTCTGGTTAGTTTCGAACAACTCACCTTCTGACCACTAGCTTGATATCTTAATGACTGTAACACCGAAGGTTGCTTTAAGACCTCCTAAAATAATAACAAGTCTTATACTTCAACTTAAAGCGAAAGTTGTTTTGAAAATATATATATTTTTTTTTATATTTATTGGTATGTAAAGCTGGCAATCTTATATATCGCATATAAAAGCAATTTTTTTTTTTTTTTTTTTTTTTTTTTTTAAAGTCCAACTTATTATTATTCATATTTCAGAACTTATAGTATGTCTTTGTACTCAAGTTATAACTAGCGGGTACATATATTTAATTATCAGAAAAAGTTATGAACATGTTCCCAAAGCTGTAAAAAGTAAAACTAAACTATCAAGGTTTTGACTAACCATTCATAAGGGGAAAACAGATCCAAATGTGGAAGTAAATATGTAAGTTAGTTAGAGCACACACAAAAATAAACTCGATCACATATAAAACAGATTTATTTATAAACACAATCCCAAAACAACACACAATCTTCCCCACCTAATTTAAAAGAGTCCTCCCGTTTCTTTCGATCTCTGCGTTCCCGCTTCCACTGCCGAAATGAGTGCCGACCTGAATCCTTGCTTTTCTAACAAGTGCACTGCCTGAATGGAGGTGCCTGCTGGAGAACATACATCATCCTTGAGAGATCCCGGGTGCTTGCCAGTCTCCAGCACCATTTTCGCAGCACCCTGGAGGAAGAAACAGGATTAGCGGGGATTTTTAAAAAGTAAAAATTAGAAGTAGTGTGTGGTTAGTATAATATAATTCTCTATTTTTCTTTTTATAGCACTCCATACAATCCCATTTTGCTACCCCAGAAAAAGAATCTTGCATTAAATTCAATTTTTAATGAGTCGTAATTGTGATATGAATATTTACATTACCTCTTTAGATTCACTGATTTCGTATGATTGCAATAAATACTTATTGAAGAATTCTTCAAATTACGTTGGGCTTCAGCAGAAAGATTTTCGAGTTCAGACGAGTCTAATATGTAAGGAAACGGAGTGGGCTATCAACCAGAGATTTTACAGCTAAGTATGGTAGCAATCCTTTTTCCTTTTATACCTGCTCAAAATACCAGTAATAAAATGTTTAAAAGATGGGTATACACTATAGAAGCCAATAAACTGTAGTCGGATTTCTCAATAGTCCGACAGATTCTAGAAAGTAAAAATACAAAAACAATGTGAAATGTGATTAGTACTTCTTTCTAGATAAAAAAGAAGTCTTAAAAGAACTTTTTAAACAGATTGAGAGGCTACTGCAAGTTTAAGTATACCATCGAACATCAATTCTAATTTCTTTAAAGAACGTTGAGAAAAGTTAGTAGATTATGAATATACTGGTCCAGGGTTCCCACTCTTCTGAAAATTAAGGAGTTTTTAAGGACCCACAAATATTTATTAAGGACCTATAAAAACACGACAAAAATATAATACACCTACACAGTAAATCACGTTGGGAGAAAATTATTAAGTCAAATATAATAAACAGCTTTATCCACGACTCCCTTTTTTTTTGGGGGGGGGGGGGATAGGATGATGAGTATGTTTTTCATACAAGGTGTCTACTAGATTTTTGTAGGTCAATTTAGGGAATTTTTCGAGGCCTTTTAGGGACTTTTGAAATAAATTCATGATACGACTTAACACAATTATGTGAGTCAGTTAGATGCAATAATACTTTAAAATTACACTTTTTTCATTGTTTACAGTCTAATCTCGAGAAAAGAGGACACTAGTATCAAATTTCAGCTTTTATAAACTGTTTTGTAAATATTTATTTTTTAAATAAAGACAAACCATATATCATGTCAAAATAGATGAACATTAAACAAATACTCTATATTATATTCATTATTTTGTTTTCTGAATACGTGAAATTTTAATAAATATTGAAGAAATCAACAATTACTTTAAAAATATTTTGTAATGTAACTTTTTGTTTTTATTTTTTATGCATCATATGAAGTTGGTAAAAAAATCATAGTATTATATCAATTTGTGAATTTGAAAGAACTGTCGTCGAATGTGGTTGGATTGGGAGAGTTTCAACTAATTTTAAACAATTATATAAAAAAATTGCTTTCAATGGCATTTTTTTTCTAACTGTACAGCCTACATAATTGAGGACAAGAAATGAAAGACGACCCAAGTGCAAAAAAAAAAAAAAAAAAAAAAAAAAAAAAAAAAAAAAATCGAAAATCTTTTTTTTACGGAGGAAAATGTCCTAAAGACCAAGCTTAACAAAATGGAGAACACCCAAAGGGCGAACTTTAATAGCAATAGTTCAAATTCAATCTGGTATTTAATCATATCCTAAGTACCAGATGAAAGTGTTTTTAATTTTTCGATTCTCCTAAAATTTTTTCTTTTTTTTGGACTTTCCATTTCTAGTCCTTTATCATTTCTAGTCCTCAATTATAACTATGACTAAAATGTAACACTGTTTTTCAAGCTAAAATAATTCTATTTTACATACAAAAGCAGTTAAAATTACAATTTTAAATAAGGATATACAGTAAAATGGACACTTGAGACTAATTTTTTGCACAAAATTAAATTTAAATTTTCATAATTCTGCATCGATTCAAATCAAACGGCAAATCCAATCCTCGAACACACACACTAATCACGGACATAATGGCTATCACATCAGCGGTGGTAGCCTAGGTGAATGACACCAAAACGGCGTTGAAAATCTCAGAAATAACTGGTATCAAAGACTTAAAATTAAAGCTACTCCAACTTAAATATCAGCAATAGTGTCCACCATACCGATGAAAATCTTAGCAATTATATTGAAACAACAATATACAAAAATAACCATCATACCAACGTAAATATTAGTGTAAGCGCCCAAATATATAGATGGAAATATCTGCAATCGAGGCGACTATTTCAATGTAACTCTAAGAAATTGACTATCACAACCACATAAATCTCACTGATAGCGACAACTATAGATGCCCAAACGTTCGGAATATTGGCAATTATATCGATGTAACACTTGTTGAAAATGAGCATCACAACCACGTAAATCTCGACGATAGTTATCGTCTAAGCAATGTAAATCTCGGCAATGGCAGCCTTTACATCAAAGCTACGCTCAACAAAACTAACCATTACACATCAATATAAATAATAGCGATAGAACAGGAAATCTGTAAGAAAAGTGGCCATTACATCAGAGTTTTTGGGGCTGTTTGAAAGTACGCAGGCTCCATGGCTGTCAGACTAGTAAGCAAGTCCAATAAAATTGTATTGCAGAATTATATATATTAAAAAAGAACTGATGAAATTCGCATCTCAGCCGAATTTTACTATTTCTATCACGTGCAATCTCTGCAATAGCGTCAGTGATTATTATACCGGCGTAATACCAGACGAAAATGAGCATCACGCAACAACGTAATTCTAGGAGATCAACAATCATTTCAATATTGAAATATTCAACAAAATGGCCATCATACACCAAAGTAAATAATGCCCACGATAGAGGCTATAGTGTAAGAGAAAATGCGGGGGGGGGGGGGGGACGTAGTAATTCCATCCGTGATTTAGGGAGAATGCAGGTTCCGAGGTTGTCAAAAAAATTGCATTAATCTCACACACAATCAAAATACAGGAAAAAATACTTGAAAACTTCGAAATTGAATCATGTTTGAAAAAAGAGGAGGGAGTAACTACTCTTTTTTCACGAGATAAATGGGAAATTTGTAGAATAACGCTGATTTTCTTTGAAATTTGTAAAAAAAAAGAGGAAAAATGATAAAAGGATGGAAATTTGCCGATCGGCGATATGAATCACATCCCTGGAAGAGATAAATGTTCGGAACATTCCGCATATTTTCGTGACATTCGGGACCAGTAGACACCCAGTCATAAAATTTAATTTTGATCCTATATCTTTTACCATTTGAACCCTTTTTAAGACATGATGAATTATGAACAATTGAATAGTTTAATGGGGATTTCAACATGAGAGTTTACAACATTTTTACAATAAAACTATGACAATATCTTTTTTAATTGAGGACTTCCCCTGCATTTACTTCAATTGTGCTCCATTTTTTTTTATAATAGTTTATCAGCAGCCAACCCCAAGCTAATTTCGTTGGTAGACGAGTAACAATTATAATCCTCTAAGCCATACTTACAAAGTTTTAATACTGTTTGAGTTTAGTTTTATGCTCTTGCTTTAGAACATGGAAATAGTAGTACATGCACTTTGTGATGAGTTTTGACAACTTATCTCCAAAAAAGTGCAAGAAGGGTTTATAATTTTGAAAGAACTTGAGGAAAGGTCGCAGTAATTTAGTAACAGATGCATTTTGAATCACCCGCCATAATGAATTAGTGAGGTTTTGACCTGGTCCCCAACTTTTCTAGGAATTTACCATGAGAGCTCTCTCCTGGAATGTTTTCTCAAATTAAAAAAAAAAAAAAAAAAAAAAAAAAAGCCGGTTTAGAAGAGGGGTTTAGTGTTCCAATCACTATATTTTGACCTTTAGTGACCGATTGGCTCTAATTAATACCTCGCTGATGCAGTTTCTAAAACCAGCAGAAATTTACGATCTCGGACAGTTTTAGGGGGAAATTAAGGAGTTTCTAAGGACCTGATTAATCAAAATATAAGGAGTTTTTAAGGGCCCTTAAAAATGAAAAACAAAATTAAGGAGTTCTTACAGACTTTTAAGGACCGGTGGGAACCCTGTGGTCGAAACTTATCAAAAATCAGCTTTGAATGAGTTGAAATAAACCTGTGCCAAATATGTCATAACTTGCCAACAAATGAGCATTCATTTTTAATTGGATAGTAACCCACTGATTTTTAATTTTTAATTAAGAAGGGTGCAGACGATACCATCTCGCTTACGAATGTCGCCAGAGGTTTGAATAGTATGCAACCTCCTTAATTTAAAACTAAAGTGCTAAGTCCAAATAAAAAAGAATGCTTAATATTTGGCAATCAAATTCAGTTCAACTCATTCAAATGTATATTTGACCAGTTTTGGTTATTTTTTCTACGGCAGACCAGTATATTCATAATCTGCTATCATTTTTTATAAAAAAAATCAGAATGATCTTCGTTTTGTTACCTAAACTTGCTGTTGCAAGTAAATTTGAATATTTACTAAAGTTAAAAGATTATTTTAATAGATATTAAAAAGAATTTGAGGAAAAAAAAAAAAAAAAGAGAATATTTCCATCCATTACGGACTTGAAGAAAATACAAAGTGAAAAATCATAATTTCAAAGAATTTTCCTAATTATTTTAGGGTAATTTAAAAAGATCCTCAGAAACTTATATTCAAATTTTACGATTTTTGCAAGGATGAGAGTGATCAGGAAGCAAAAAGCAGGAAATCCAAAAATTCCTTAAAAAAGCTCGCTAAAGGAATACACAAAAATTCAACAAAAAAAGTATGCAGGAAGGAAGATTCAATAATTTTAAAGATACAATGAAATTTCTCATAGTATATAATAATTACATTTCGAATATTAAGAGTTAGTGAAGTAATCTTTAAGGAAAGGGGAGCTAATAAGGAAAATCTTTTCTTTAGACATGAGGAAAAGTATACTTTTTGCAGAAAAGAACTGGTTCAAGTCAGAAAAATGCGGATCCTCGAAACAGGGACAAAGAGAAGGAAAATGTTACATAAAAAACCAAAAAGGAGGAAAACTGTTGCAGTGGACATGACGTCATGATGAACAGACACTATGCGACGTCGTAATAACTATAACTTCTACTACGGTGCGGTTGGATTAATACTACTTCGGATTCGAACAATCCACCTTTTTTACTTGCTTCGTTTTTTGGTAGCGTTCTCATGAAACCACGCTGTTGTACTGCTTACAATAACGTAAAATGCCTGTAAAGTTTTTCCTTAAATAATAGACTTCATTAAGTAACGTGCAACCTGTATTGCTTATTTAATATTTATAATTACATACACAAACTAGCCTCACGACACTGGTGACCTGGAATGACTGATTAACGCAGCAGCAAATAATTACAGGTGAGACATGTTTCTTCTCTATCCCGCATGGCTAGGATGTATTTTGTTCCAAATGGGGTTCTTGTGTCCTGTAATTTGTTTTTAAAAGAATGTTTATTGTGAACGTTTTTCTAGTTTCGTTTTGGCAAGTGAGAGTTTAATGTGTTATACTAATTTCGTTTTTGAAAATATTCTGAAAACTAACAACGATGAATAACGGTGATGCAGGATTGAATAATCAAAATGGCGATGAGGTTAGTCAGAACCAGCAGATTTCAAGGGTGGCAGCTAAACTCCCACCGTTATGGAAGGCTAAAATTAAAATATGGTTCATTCAAGTAGAAAGCAATTTTCAGTTGGCGGGAATCGTGTGTGATTTAACAAAATACAATCATGTAGTCACGGCAATAGATCCGGATACGTTATCCACAGTCAGTGACATATTACTATCACCTCCTAATGAAAACAAATATGAAACTTTGAAACAACGCTTAATACAGGAATTTTCGCAATCGGAAACGCAAAAAATCCGGCAGTTAGTATCGGAATTGCAATTAGGTGACGAAAAACCGCCACATCTGTTACGAAAAATGCGGGAGTTAGCAGGAACTGCTTTTTCTGATGATTTTCTAAAAACTCTTTTTCTACAGAGACTTCCCTCAGAAATGCAGACTATTTTGTCAATCAGCACTGAAAGTGTAGATAACTTGGCCAAAATGGCCGACAAAATTGCCGACAAAATTGCCGAGGTGCGGATTGATAACCCAGGCAATGCTGTTATGGCTATGAACCAACACAGAAATAGAAATTCCCCCGGTGGAGAAATCAGTGCCCTCCGACTAGAAATCGCGGAATTGGCCAAGCAAGTCGAACGTCTCTCTCGTCCAAGAGATAAGAATTATCGAGGACGATATTGTAATAGATCCCAAAGTCGTAATAGGAGACAAAACTCGCAATCGAGGGAAAGACAAAATTTCGAGGGTAAATGCTACTATCATTTTAAATTTGGTGACAGGGCCTTTAAATCCAAAGCGCCATGCAACTTCGATAGCTCTGATCAGCAAAATTCTGCGGTACAGGGAAACTAGATTCGGCTGCCGCTAAGCAAAGAATTCAAGCGACGGAATCGGTAGCCACAACATCTTGTCGCTTACACATTTTCGACAAACGCACGCATTTGAAATTTTTAATTGATTCTGGTTCAGACATTTCATGTATACCGGCACCAAACAATGCAAGTAAATAAAGCCAGAGCCGTTACAACTATTTGCTGCTAATGACACTAAAATTTTTACTTATGGTTCAAAACGACTTAAAATAGACTTAGGGCTAAAACGTTGTTTTGAATGGACATTTTTAATTGCATCAGTTCCCACACCAATCCTCGGGGCTGATTTTTTGAAAAATTTTGGGCTTCTGGTAGATTTAAAAAACCAAAAACTGGTAGACACGACAACAAAATTAACTCAATCTGGCATAAAAACAGAAAACAACAACGTGTCTTCTGTAAAGTTAGTATCAGGAATGTCAGATTATCACGTTATTTTGTGCGAGTTTCCTGGTATTCTTGAGGTTTCACCAAAACTAAAACAAGTTAAGCATACTACAGTTCACTACATCGAGACCAAAGGTCCACCAATTCACAGTAGTCCGCGTAGACTAAATCCAAAGATGTACGAGGCGGTAAAGCAAGAATTTCAATGCATGGTCAATCAGGGCATTTGCCGACCGTCGAAATCTCCGTGGGCATCTCCTCTTCATGTTGTGCCAAAGGGTACAGATAGTATCAGACCTGTTGGTGACTATTGTCGGCTCAATGCTTGTACAGTGCCAGACAGGTACCCCATCCCTCATATTCAGGATTTTTCAAATGCTCTTAGTGGAAAAACAATATTCTCTAAGATTGATTTAGTTCGTGCATACTTTAACATACCTGTTCATCCGGAACATATCCCTAAAACTGCTGTATGTACACCATTCGGTTTATTCGAATTTCCTTTTTTAAATTTTGGATTGTGTGGGGCCGCCCAAACTTTTCAAAGGTTTATGAATGAGGTGCTAGGCAATTTCAATTTTTGTTTTGTGTACTTGGATGATATTTTGATTTTTAGCGACAATGTAATTGAACACAGGAAACATATCAGCATGGTCTGTAGAAAACTAAGCGAGTACGGTTTAACCATCAATGCTTCAAAATGTGTTTTTGGAGTTAAAGAGATTTCTTTTTTGGGTCATTTAATTACAAAAGATGGCACTCGGCCGCTGCCAGACAAGGTGGAACCAATCTTAAAATACTCGTTGCCAAAAACAGTTAAGGAACTCAGACGATTTCTTGACTTACTAAACTTTTTCCGTAGGTTTTTGCCTCGAGCAGCATATTTCCAAAATGAGTTAAATAACTTTCTTAAAGGTTCAAAAAAGAATGATAACTCGCCCCTCAATTGGACTACGTCGGCTGAAGAACAATTTAAAAATTGCAAAAAACTTATGTACGAAGCAACGCTTTTAGCTCATCCACAAACGGATGCAAAACTCATTGTGCAGGTAGACGCCTCGGATTTCGCGATAGGCGGGGCACTTTTCCAAATTGTTGAGGAAGAATCACAACCACTAGTATTCTTTTCACGCAAACTCTCGCCTGCGGAATGTAAATACAGTGCGTACGATCGCGAGCTACTAGCAGCTTACGCCACAATTAAACATTTTCGATATATGTTAGAGGCAAGGGAATTCGCTGTTTACACGGACCATAAGCCATTGACTTTTGCGTTTCAACAACGGCCAGAGAAGGCATCACCTCGACAGTTTCGACAGCTGGATTTTATTTCCCAGTTTACAACTACCATTTTGCATATAAAAGGGTAATATAATGGCAGACGGACAATATAATGGCAGACGCTCTGTCGCGAATAGCCACGATCAAAATGCCTTCACCAATCGATTATGGCGAAATCGCAAAAAGTCAGGAAAACGATATTGAGTTGCTTAAGCTTTTGAAGGATTTTAAAAACGGTTTGGAACTAAAAAAAGTAACTTTACCTGGAACTGATATCCCACTCTTTTGTGATATTTCGACCGGAAATGTGCGCCCTTATATACCAGAAAAACTCCGTAAGGTGATTTTCGATTCAATTCACAAATTATCACACCCAGGAATAAAAGCAACATCAAAATTGGTGCGTTCTCGTTTCACTTGGCCTTCAATTAATTCCGATAGCAATCAATGGGCAAGAACATGCATAGCTTGCCAAAAATGTAAGGTCACGAAACACACCAGAACCCCGTTAGGCAAATTCCCTGGCCAGGCGGATAGATTTGGCCATGTCCACTTGGATTTGGTTGGGCCCTTGCCCCCATCAAATGGAAAATCTTATTGCTTGACCATGATCGACAGATTTACACGCTGGCCGGAAGCTGTCCCTGTAGCTGACATCACAGCAGAGACTGTCGCTATTGCTTTTTTCAGCACATGGATATCCAGATTCGGAGTACCTTCTCGCATAACCACTGATCAGGGCCGGCAGTTCGAAAGTCGACTTTTCCAGAGCCTACTTGGTATCCAGCGAATCCGGTCTTCACCATACCACCCCCAAGCTAACGGACTCATCGAGCAGATGCACCGACCCTTGAAGGCAGCCATAAAAGCCTACGAAACTCCGAACTGGTCATCGGCATTGCCAACCATACTCCTGGGATTCCGGACAGCGCTGAGGGATGACTTACAAGCATCAACAGCAGAGCTGGTCTACGGAACGACGCTGCGCCATCCCGGAGAGTTCTTCGACCCAACACCAACAGAAACTGATCCCAAACAGGTAATAGAGTATCTAAGGAACCATTTTCCACAGATTAGACCGGTTCTAACATCAAGCCATGGAAGGAGATCAGTCTTCGTCCATCCACACTTGAAAGACTGCACACACGTTTTTATTCGCCAGGACTTTGTCCGAGGACCTCTTCAGACCCCCTACAATGGACCGTACAAGGTCCTGCACAGGTCGAATAAGACGTTTGACATCGACATCAAGGGTAGCAGACGAACCATATCCTTAGACAGGATGAAAGCAGCGTTCTTTTCACAAGAGCCTGACAGCGTGGTGAACCCTGCAACACCCAGTGCTCCAGCCACGGTGTGCCAACAACACCCAGTGCTCAATGCGCCAGCAACACCCAGTGCTCCGGCCACGGTCAATGCGCCAGCAACGCCCAGTGCTCCAGCCACGGCCAATGCACCAGCAACGCACAATACTTCAGCCTCTACAAGTGATCTAGAAAGCTCCAGGGTTCTATTGAGCAAGCCTGTGACTACTCGATCAGGTCGACGAGTGCACTTCCCAAGGCATCTCGTGTCATACGTTTGACACTGGGGAGGGAGTGTGCAGTGGACATGACGTCATGATGAACAGACACTATGCGACGTCGTAATAACTATAACTTCTACTAAGGTGCGGTTGGATTAATACTACTTCGGATTCGAACAATCCACCTTTTTTACTTGCTTCTTTTTTTGGTAGCGTTCTAATGAAACCTCGCTGTTGTACTGCTTACAATAACGTAAAATGCCTGTAAAGTTTTTCCTTAAATAATAGACTTCATTAAGTAACGTGCAACATGTATTGCTTATTTAATATTTATAATTACATACACAAACTAGCCTCTCGACACTGTCATCCCTGTTTTTGGCTTCCATAATTAGTCGTCCATAGTTTGGATCGCCAACAGCAGACCTTTGCACAACGGTGGTAATTGCGAAAGAGTATCTTATCTAGCTTGTTTTCCCAGTTTCTATGTTCCCCGTGTTTTCTAGCATAGATTTTGCACAAAGCGATGAGTTATTTATTTGTATCATTGAACGAAAAGTAACTTACTAAAAGCGTCTGTGCTGCCAGCTTCAATGCGAGTTCCCTCCGTATTCCCATCTTGACGCCCCCGTCAGCTAGTGCTTCAATGGCCATGAACATCTGAAACACAATTCAATGTTTACCATTTCGCAAATATATAGATGTAGTGAAGAAATATTGTGTAAAGTAGAATTAATTAACACAAATCAAAAAGACAAATCGAAAAACACACACCAGGTTATGAATTAAGAACTGATTCTATTGAAAAGTGGAAAAGTAAATTTTTTTAGGAGGGTTGCTTCAATTGAAATTCCTGTGAAAATTCATGTTTTCAGATACTTAATCAGTACCTCGTAAAACATGAAGGAGTTAAAAACAAAAATAAGAAGAACTACTCCAAAATTTGTAGGGTAAAATTCACACGCACGCAAGCACACACACACACACACACACACACACACACGATCTTAAAATGCATTTATTTAAAAAATATGTCGAGGCTGGATTCCAGTAATTTAAATTTAGCAAACAGGGTAATTTAAAGGGCTTAGGACGTGGCAAGGTAAAAGGTCTTGTGTACTAGTAAAATAAATCACATTTTAAAATAGTAGAAAAATTCTTTTACAAGACAGTGTTAAAAAAATAGGACAATCTACGAGGCGCATCGTTAACACCATAGGACTAAACAGTTTCATCAATTTGGCACTGCATTGGGGTATTCTAAAGCGATTGCAAACTCGAGCACAACATAGAAATGCTCTTTGCCTGTGGTTGTTCGTTTATTACTATTATTTTAAAATATTTATTATCTGTATACTCACATATGCGGGCCCGCTCCCCGATAGCCCAGTGACAGCGTCCAATAGGCCTTCCTCTATTTGGTCGCACGTTCCCACCGAGCTGAAGATGGTGTGAGCTGTGGCGGCGTCTTCCTCCAGTGTGCTACTGCCGCACGAGAACACGGACGCACCCTCTCGCACCAATGCGGGGGTATTAGGCATCACTCGGATAACACGGGATTTGGCAGGAAGCGACTGAAAAGAGAGAGAGAGAGGTGAGCTTTCCGGTAATTTATTGTGTAAAATCTGTTTTTAAATTGATCATAATATCGTCTGAAATATTGCTTTGGAATATAAGTACTTCAATAAGTAGTTAGTTCTACAACAAAACAGAACTTTTACAAAGACATCCCTAAATAACGTCTTTAGTGATAGAAAACAACACTTAATTTCAATATATTTAAACAAATTGGATTATAACTGTGATTATTACTAAAATGCAATTTCTGCACATGATTGTATTACGGTAAATGAGGTTCAGATATCAATCATGTACAATTTCGCAACTTTTTTTAATGTCCTTAATTTCTCTCTGTTTAGGTTGATCACAAAAACTCTATCAATTTGAAGTTTTGTTCTTCTAGACAAAAATGTCGTTATGTTGGGGAGTTTGGTGATAAACATGACAAAAAGTATATCCAAGGTCTATTACGATATCTGTATTTGCAGCCATGTGAACTTTTCATCGATTTATTATGTAGCACTCTTCTGGTCAAATTTTTAAAGGAGTTCTGGTTGGAACTTCCGATTTAATTTTGTGTTGTCAAAGTAATCTTATCACGACCTTTTGAACTGATATCTGATTTATATCAGTAGCATTTATAGTTATAATGAATTTCCAATATATTTCGGATTGTCATTGGTCTTCACCAGTAAAGAAAGGTTCTAATGGTTCTAATTCATACATACTGATACAAACTGTTGTTACCTGTTCGATGTGCCGCGTCGTTATGCCCATAGCCACTGAAATCACCAGGTGCTGGGGTGTAATGAACTGGCTGACCTCCTTCAGGACTTTTGGGACAATGGGTGGCTTCACGGCTAAGATAAGAACACGAGAATCATTTGACACGTGCTCGTTGTTCGTCGTCGTACGGCAGCCCAGTTTCTAAGGAAAAAAAAAAGATCACACTGAGTTTAATCTCTATATATATAAGGTACAGCCCTCACTCACTCACCACTAATTTTCCCACTTCCCACATGTCCACAACTCTGAAAATTGGTACAAATATTAACAATGGTAAATATAGAAAAAGTAAGCTATTCTGATCTCGATTAACCCACTTTAAGGGGTCGAAAAGGGGTTAAACATTCCAAACGAGGGATATTCGAATGTCCCACTTCCCATTTAGTCACAACTCTGAAAATTGGTACAAATATTAACAATGGTAAACATAGAAAAAGTAAGCTATTCCGATCTCGATTAACCCACTTTAAGGGGTGGAAAAGGGGTTAAACGTTCCAAACTAGAGATATTCGAAAGTCCCACTTTCCATTTGGTCACAACTCTGAAAATTGGTGCAAATGCCAACAGAGACAAATATAGAAAAAGTAAGCTATTCCGATCTCGATTAACCCACTTTAAGAAGTGAAAAGAATTTGATAGTCACACAAAAATTCAATTTAATTACATTAAGACAAATCAAAGATTTATTTTGAAACCACTGTAAATCGTGGAACTAATCAAATGACACTCTACAAGTGTATGTAAAACAACACAATGATCTAAAAAAATTTGGTATTATAAGGGAGATGGAAGCCCAAAAAAATTAATCAGAGTTAGAAAATTCGTTTTCTATATTGATTAAGTGTGAACAAAACATCTAATATTCTATTATTACTCGATTACTACTCGAGAAGCTATTTAGTTTTGTCAATAGTAAAATCATTCTGTCAGACATTTTGGAAAACTCTACTACATTTGGATTCTGTAAAGGTTTCAGATGTAGTTCAAGCAACATTAGTGTTGTCCTGTTTTTAGTATATATTGTGATTTTTTTTTATTTACTGATAAACTTATGCAATCAATGTAATTTCAAATTTAATATACTTGAATAATCCATATTTAAATTAGGGTGTTTTTTATAATTGTTTTCTCATTATTTTTCATTTTCACAAGAATTTTATAGGCCCCCAAAATTCTGGGATACTAGGTAAAAGGTTTATGGGAAATAAGACCCTGTAGTTGGAAGTAATCGTGATTTAGTGATATGGAGAATAAGCATCTATAATGAGTTCGTAAGGCAGGAGACTGTCATAAATCCAAGTTTATAGGAAAAAATAACAAGGACAACAAATGAGGGAGTATTATATGGTATTTTATTTAAGGTAGATAAAAATGCGCATATGATAGAAATAGAATTATTCAAAACATATTTCAGAATTAAAGTTTTCTGCACTAGAAAACTTTCGAGCAATCAAATAAAATGGATTTCTAATCCCAGTGACAATAATCTATCCATTTAAAAATAATCTATTTTTTTTTTAAATACTCACTCTCATTTGTTCCAATAGCATGACGTCAGCTCTAGGACAACTGCATAGAATTTTTTCCGCTTGTGTCAGACCTGAAAAATTATTTATATGTTTAATTGAGCAATGTTTAAAAAATGACTGAAAGCTGAGCACAGATGCAAAAATATTTAAAATGCGATAAGTTTCATGAAAAGATTAGAGAAAATGAAAAGGATCTTTATCTCTTTTTCTCTTGTATTATAGGACACAAATTAATTTATTAAAAAGAATTACTTGCATTTTTGAAAATGGGTTCACTTCCGCAAAGTTTAAAGCAGGAGATGAAATAATCTTATCTGCTATAATGTAAATTCAACAGAGCTTCATCAAGGTTGAATCAACATTGGTATATACTTTTACACTTAAGTTGCTATTTGAAGGTTTTCTAATTTCCCATATTAATTCACATATTAACATATTGATTCAAGCTTATTCTATGTCGACATCAAAGGGTACTCGATATAATTTAAAAAATTGATGTTAATACTACAAATACAGTTTTCTTTGTTTGTCTAGGTATTAAACTTGCTTTAGGAGATCTTACTATTATTCGTAAAAAAAAGAAAGAAATTACAAAATTTGAGAGCATAATTTTTTTTTTTTTCAATCGACAGTTATTTTATTATGAGTCTGAAAAGGATAAACTTCCTATGATTTTTATCATTAATAAAACATTACTTTGAAAATAATTTATAAAATACCATAACTCACTAAATGTATTTTTATCTGCAGAATTTCCAATATTTCAATTAATATTAAACTACAAGTAAGTAGGATATGGGCTTTAACGCAGAAAGGGTTAGAAACCCAAATATTTCTAATGTTTACCACCTACATGGTACCACAAAGCGAATATTTTTTCTTACAGGAATTTGAAAATACATTTCGCTGTTACAATGAGAAATGGAAATTCAACTATTTCACTTTAATATCAGGAAAGAAAAGCAATTTGGTTTCTGTTTTCAAATACTTTCTTTAGCGTCTGATCTGAACAATGCCAATTCAATTTAGTATCTCTAGCGAAATACTTATGATTCTAAATTATTGATAATATTTATTTTAGTCAATTATCAGACGAAACGGTCGTTTCGCCGCCAACCTTAAAAAGGCAGAAACGACAGTAAGTCAGACGAAACGGTCGTTTCGCCGCCAACCTTAAAAAGGGCAGAAACGACAGTAAGTATCTATTCTCTGCACAACTTCCAGTGAAAAAGCCGAAATTGACTATTTTCTAGCGCGCTTACGAAATTTCACATAATTATACAAAAAATACCATAGATTCGTCTCGGTGATATCTTTCAAAGAAAAAAAAAATTGAGTACCTAGAACAAAAGACAACGAAGAAAAAAAATATTGAAAATTCCAAAACGAAATAAAAAAACGAGTTCTAGCCCGATTTTGATGTAAAAATTTAGACAAACGTCCAGCCCTAACTAAGCTATAGATCTTCAAACGGATTGAATTATAGGATGGGGAATGTTTCAACTTAAAATCCTACGCTGGTTTGAACTTCATTAAATAATTCTTTCTATTTTTAATTAATTTAAAACCACTTTTTTTCATTTCATAATTTGGCGACAGATAAAGGCGATCAGCTTGTAATTGAGGTTCAGATATATATGACAAAAGTTGCCAAACAGGTTTGCTATCATTTCGAAGTTAGTTTTCCGACATGTTAGGCTTAAGTGAGAATGAACGTAACGTTAAAGTATAGGCAGAACGAATTGGACTATAACTATATGGCTTATAACATCTTTAAAATTGAAATAATTTAATTTTTGAAGAGACAGAATTAAAGAGAAATACTTGTTCTTCAAGTTGCATGTGTTATTTTACTGTATGACAATTTAGAGAGAGTTAACTTTCAAAAACATTTTAATTTCGGGAAATCTCCATTGAAAAATGAAAACAATCACATTTTGTTGCAAGATACTATGGGCTGAATACAAAGTATAAATGTGGAGGTTATGCGAGCTGACGTCACAGTAAATTCATTACAGAGGACTAAATAAACCATGCATTGCGATTGGCTAATGGAATTTGCAAAAATGTCATTCGTTTTTAAAAATGTGTTGATTTCGTTTACTCTCCGTTGTAAAATGAAATCGTAGAATTAAATATCATCAAAACTGTAATTTCATAGTGAATTTTAAAATTGTTGTTAAGAAAATATTTTAAATGTTGTCAAATATCAATGGGTTATTATGTGAACCAAAATAATGCTTGGTATAGTAAAAATAATTTATACCGCAATATTTAGGGTGTAAAAAACTTGTAATATTTATTTGTAACAATTTATTAGAATAAATTTTCAGTGGGATGTATGTTAAAGGTGCCGGATTTGATTCCTGGGTTAGGTGTGGATGTTCGTTGTGATTCAGAATCCAAAAGCTGTGGGTTCCGGACTAATTAGTCGTTATTTATGCACTAAAATAGGTCGTTGTGCGTACAAACTAACCAATCGAGCTGAAACTTGGCAGACAGGCTCTTTTTCAAGGGCAACGTATTTCTTTAAGTTTTGGGAGTTGAGTTGCCGTACACAAGTTTCTATTACTCGTTCGTGGTCGACTTTGATGGTTACTGCCGTCCGCATTCAAACAATTTGTCAATTTTCAAGTAGATTTTGGCATGTAAGATATCATTGAACTCAACTTGAAAAATTATAAATATTCATGGTACCAGGTGTACCATAGGTGGTACTACTTCTGGTTTATCAATTTTGAAGATAAATATGACATGTTGAGTATCGTTGGGTTGTCTTGAAAAATTATGAATGTTTAAGGTACCAGGTATAGCATAGGTAGTACCACTTTCGGTTTATCAATTTCCAAGATAAATATGGCATGTTGGACTTTTGTTTTGATGAATTATGAATGTTTAAAGTACCAGGTATGCTATTGGTACCACTTCCGGTTTATCAATTTTAAAGATAATTATTGCATGTAAGGTATCGTCAAACTCAGTTTGAAGAATTATGAATATTCCTGGTACCAGGTGTACCATAGGTGATAAAGAGAAAAACGATGAAACGTACAAATTCAAAAAATAGAAGTCACCAGTGTTTAAAAAAAAGTTCTGATATCCCCCCCAAAAAAAACACTTTTGAAAAGTAGAAGAACCACCAACCTCAAAAACACAAAAAACTTTCTTACAATAAAAAAATCATAAACATGATGAAAATTTTCAGCCACAAACACAGTGATATAAAAAATGGCCAACCTCTGATTAGAACTCTCGGTTGTGACTCGCTTAAGAATGTATGCTTACTTAGTTTATTTTTAAAATTTAAGTTCCGCTCCCATAAAAATTTACGCTGCTTGAGGTTGGCGCCCGTCTTAACTACTAACCTTTAAAATACCAAAAAAATAAAAACTTTCCAAAATGTATGTATCAACCAAACAAAAGCTTACCACAAGCACTTCAGTTTCCTTCTTAAAAAATTCTTAATAACGATTCAAATGCAAGCGTTTGAGCACAGTTTCTCTATACTATTTTGAAAATTACATGAACATGAAGATTTACATCACTTTGTATTTCCTGCCCATCCAAATGAAATCGTAAACTCGAATATTCGTGCAAACAGCCATAAATTAGTTTAAACGCAAGTATTGTTAATATTCCTATGACGGGCGCCAACCTCAAGCAGTGTAAATTTTTATGGGAGCGGAACTTAAATTTTAAAAATAAACTAAGTAAGCATACATTCTTAAGCGAGTCACAACCGAGAGTTGTAATCAGAGGTTGGCCATTTCTTATATCACTGTGTTTGTATATGAAAATTTTCATCATGTTTATGATTTTTTTATTGTAAGAAAGTTTTTTGTGTTTTTGAGGTTGGTGGTTCTTCTACTTTTCAAAAGTGTTTTTTTGGGGGGATTACAAATTTACTCAACGAGTGATTCAGGTCAACAGACATAATTAAACTAGGGGTAAAAAGTATATAGCACAACTTTCAATTACACTATAATAATGACGTGGATTTGTATCATTTACCGTTTGTATATTTTCATCCTTCATTTAGAATAAATGGCCAGTTTGGTGATATTTTTTGCGATAATTCTTGTATGGGTATTAAAAAAAAAACGCAAAATGGTGATTTTGGCGATATACTTTTGATAATCCTTATATTATCATTTATTATAAGCGAAACTGAGGGGAGAAGAAAAAACGATCTTTGATGAGGTATGCTCAAGGAAAGAGAACTCTGTGTTGAAGGCATTCATTTTTCAACTTTTTACGTCATTAAAACATTTTTACGGGAATTTCGGAGGTGGGAATGTTTAGAACACCTTAAGAGGCCTTTCCACAGCCTTATGAGCATGCGCGATTTTGACGAAAACCCTAATGGTAGGTCCCATGGCCGCCACTAACACTCATACTAAATTTAACATCGTAGGTCAATTTGTTCGGGAGTTATGCTGACCACAGACATTTTTTCGAAATAACTTTTTTGAAATCAGGATGTTCCCAAACTTGGAGAAATGCAGAAAAATCGATTTTTTTTTTTGTGACCGAATGCTATACTTTCATTACCCTATGTATATATACATATAGGTAATTGAAAGTAAAACTAGCTCCGATAGTTTGTAAGAAGTTACAGAATCTTTAACTTGAAACTTTAAAAATTTTCTTTATAGCATTTTCACAACGGCAATTTTATAAAATGATAAATATGTGTGGGTATTTTGGAGGTTTTCGTCGTTCGTCATCGAAATCTTTTATATTAGAGGTTTTATTTTTCATAAACAAAAGCGTCCAGAACCAAGAAAGCCTAAGTAAATGCAGTCGTCTTCAATATTCTACTCTTTAACCCTTTGGGTACATTTGACGGCTGAGATTCGTCATGCACTTGTTTTGCCTGTTGATAATGACGAACCTAATTCGTCATTCAAACTAGTTTGATTGGATAGATTTTAATGTCACAAGAGCCATGATTGGTTAAGTCAAACATTGGTTGGTTTACCTATACTTTAAAAAAATAATTTGTTTGGCTGTATTTCTTTAAAGTTCCTTTATTGTTTTGAACTAACCGTTCAAAATGCAAGAATTTTCCCAAATAAATCTGTACCCAAGGGGTTAAGGACTGTGTTCGATTTGTGTTTGTCAAAGATGCAAGATCAGCAAGTTGGATTGAATGTTAGATGTTTTGTTTTTAATAAACTTTTAAATAAGAGGAATTTATTTATTATTGATAAGAACACTCTAACATGTAACATTCAAGGGCGGATTCGAGGGACATGACATGAAGCGAAGGCACTTTCTCACGAATTCCAATAGGAATATAATGAGTCAACAGTATAATGAGTTACCTTCGAAACTTTGTTTCAAGACCCACCCAAATCAAATATAAATATATATTTTTAAAGAAAATAATTATATTATCAAAGGCTTGAAACTTAACTTTGTATAACGAGCGAAACTTCACTTTAATCTCACTCAAACATTGAACTTCACTACTACTTACATATAATCAGGGCATTTACTACAAAATCTATTTTACTGTATCTATTTTGATGATAATATTTTCAAATCTTTCGGTTTCACAGGGGCCAATACTTATGCAGAATGCGATAAGATAAAAAAAAATGAACTTTATCCTTTGAAACGAAAGAAAAATAATGAAAGTATATTTATACATTTAGAATTCAGATTAAACTTTTGTACTTATCTCTAGAAACAAAGTACAATCAACATTTGTGTAATTTGAATGGAAAATTGATAGTAAAACGTGCGCAATGTATCGAATAAAGTAGGACTGCGAAAGAGTTTTATGCGGCCCACAGAAGGGGGAAAAATTCCTCGCTATAAAATTGTATTACAAAATTTTAATTTATCAATCATTTAATACAGAATATGTGTTTGCTATCTAGAAGTCTAGCCAGTCTTCTAAAACAGTGCACATATCACTCTCCATTCAGAAATTTCTCCAAAATGTCTTTTAAATTCCAAATGATATTTAAAAAATGTCAGTCAATTAGTAATAGATGCCTAATAATGATAGGATTTATTCTTGACTTCATCTTTCCTTCCATTAAATTGTCTATTATCATGAGCGAGTCTTTTAAACCGAGGACTTTTAAAAGAACTTTTTAAAATTAAATCACAGTGAATTACAGAGCACTTTTTCTAAATTAATTTCCACCTGTAGATATGATTTCTGACATGTAGTTAAAATACTAAAATTCCGGAGCGTTCTACTAACTAAGTTCTGCTTTCGCAAGACCGTAACTAGATTTCCATTTCGAGGGTGTGAGGGGAGGGGGGGGGGGTGAAAAAATATTTTACCCATCTACTCAAAAATGGAAGAAGTTGTGGAAAACCAACTACAGTCAAACCCCGTTAACGCGAAGTCGATGGGGCAACTAAAATTGTTCGCGTTAACCAAATTTCGTGTTAAACGAATAAATTAACGTTAAGTTTTAAGTTCGGGGAACTGCTTTTACTTCGCGTTAAACGGGATTTCATGTTAAGCGATTTCGCATTAACGGGATTTGAGAGTAGTTAATTTCCATTGTTTTTATTAAAATTTTAGAAATCATAGGGCTGAATCGTTTAATGTATCACATAGTAATTTAATGTACCTAATATATAATGGAAGATATTCGGGAGGGGTTTGAACCCTATAACTCCCCCTCTCCCCTTGGATACGACCCAGAAAGAAAGGGAACTTTTAAATTCTATTTAAAGGGAAAGAGAGTTTTAAAGAGTAATATTTGTACATATTTAGCATAAAGTTTTATTGGTAGGAGATCTGATAGGAATTGGAGTATCATATTTGGAAGGAATTTCATTTAGGGAACATAACATTTACTATTATATCGAGTATCATATATTGCTACATCACCCAGCTGAAACTGTAAATTTTAAGGCTTAGCAATAACAATATCTCAGAGTCCTGAAGTTGCAACTCGAAAATTAGAAACCTCCACTTTCAAGCATTTAAATCTAATGTAGTACTAAAAGTACTAATGTATAAAAATACCTGCGGCTCGCGTATGAGCTCAACAAACACGTTGAGGTATAGAGTTCAAAATGACTTACGGTCACTATTTACGTTTCTTTCGACCGTTAACCCACAGTGGAATCATGATAAACTGAGAGGCGACTGCAATTTTTGGACCCCGTCGAACATCATTCTGAATTTTTTATAGAAATTAGAGAAAAGTGAGTAGATTACGAATCCACTGGTGTGCCATGGCAAAAATGGCCGAAACTGGTCAAAAATCGACTTTTAATAAGTTGAACTAAATCCAATTGCCAAATGCGCCATAACTTGCCAAATAATGAGAATTTTTTTTTTATTTGGTAACCCTCACTCGTTAATTTTCAATTAAGAAGGTTGTAGACGATTCAGATATCTGGCGACGGTCTCCTTGCATCTATTAAAAGGGAGCCAAATTGGCAATAAACATTACGTCACTGATGACGTAACTAATGTCACCAATTTGGCTTACCTTTAAAAGATACAAATTTTCCGAGCCAGAGATCAGAAATCGTTAGCGCTTTTTCTCATTGAAATCAAAATGCTATGGGTTGCCAGACGAAAAAGTTTGTTCTCTTTTTGGCAAGTTATGACATATTTGGCAATCGGATTTTAGTTCAATTGATTCCAAGTCGATTTTTGATCAGTTTCGGCCATTTTTGCCACGGTAGACCAGTGGATTCGTAATCTACTCACTTTTCTCCATTTTCTATAAAAAATTCAGAATGATGTTCGATGGGGTCCAAAAATTTCAGTCGCCTCTCGGACTATGATACAGGATTTCTTTTCGTCGAGGCCTTTCATTCAATATATCGTATCCTGTAGCATTTGTAGTTTGGAAATAGTATTGACTTTAAACAGTTGGACAGAATCTTTGCAGAACTTCTCACTATGATAGTCTAATGTCGAAATTAAAAGGCAAAACTGGATCTCTATAAATATCTACCCTTAAAATAGATATTGCTTATTTTGTAAGTCGATGAAAATAAAAACATATCTTTACTGTGTGCGATTACTTCGTAAGACCTGAATGATCTTACCCTTTATATTTTAATTGAAAGTGTCTAAATATCGATTTCCAAACAGGGAAATCAAATTTCGAGGCACTTCAATTACTTCTTCAATTTTCGACCGACAGCCATTCTGACTACGGATTTGGATAATCCACGTTGTCACACTCATTCATATGAAGCATCAAAATCATGGCATTCGTTCTTATGTTTGAATAAACAATCGCATGAACCTTGTCATTTTATAACCAGTGTAAAGAGGGATATTTGCATCGAAAAGTTGACCAAAACTATTTTTGTGTTACAATGTTGTTTAAATCTTGATAATATTTTAGTATAACAAAAACACTTGTGAAAAGAAATTATTGCAAAAAAATTATCCGAGTATTATGACTCTGAACAAGATTTATCCTAGAATAAAAGTAGATTTATACTAGAATACTAGAAATAGATTTATACTTCAATGAATTTAGACAAATTTAAGCTTTGTTAAGAAATAACTTTTGTTTAAGTTAAGAAAATAGCTAAATGTAGAACTTAAGAATAAATATGCATATTGTTGAAATTAAAATTGAACAAAGAGTTCGTAAATTTAAATATTAAATCTAATGTTTGCGTTGATTACAGAAAATAAAAATATACATTTCGCGCAAACGCCAACTTTCGATCAATCGTTATAAAATTTGTAATCTCAAATTAACAAAATAGATACGAACCAGGATTCTAAACTAAATAATATATGTAAGTATAAAACAATCAAATGCAAAAATAGAATTTTTTTAAATTGAATTTCGGCCAGTTTTTAGAAGCAAATACACCTCACTGGAAATACCCGTTTTAATGCTAGAGAATAATTTGCATAACATCGAGTGTTTGTAAATTGTGAAAAAAATTTATTTTAAACTCTTCAATTTCTCATAGAAATGAACAATTAAAATCAGTCATTCAAATAAAAATAAAAATATTCCGCAACTGTTTTGAGCAGTACATAAATTTATCGTGGGCTACAAGGAAATTGGCTATTGGAAAACCAATTTAAGATTGTTTGTTCCCATTACCTTTTGTTTGATAAACTATCATTTATTTGCTCAGATGTTTTCCATTGATATCTCTAGTTACTAAAGGAGAGGGATTGAAAGTTCTCGTGTAACCTAAGTAAACATAATCAAACGTAAACTTCGTCTGGTTTTGTTTGCTTAGTTGGAGAAAGAACTATTGCAGAACTTCTGAATGAATTATCGTTGGATAGATTTGTATTATAATAAGATATTCAGCCTTGATAAGATATTTCAATAAATATACAATCAAGTCACAATTTCTGAATATTAATCTTACAAATGATTATTCAAAGTTAGTTTTTTCGTACTGTAAAAATAATAAAACTAGAGGTGTGGAACATTGCACAACTTTCAATTACACTATAATGCTGGTCACTAGATTTAAGTTTGACATGGACTGGAGTAATTAACACTCGCTAATGATGACTTATAAACAAGGAAGATAACTCTATGCTTAAGATGTCCATTGTTCAACTTTTTACACTTTTATCGAATTTGTACGGAAATTCCGAAGGTAGAGATTATTTATTTTTATTACTTAAAAGGAATTTTTACAGATATTTTGATCAGTAGTTTTTTGGAAATTGCTGAAAAACATACATTTTTCAATTGCTTCTTATGCTCATGCTTTATTTTGAGGAAAAACTTAATGACACGCCCTATGGTTTACAAAACCTACTCGTTTACAAAAGTTGAACAGCTTAGATCAATACGTTCGGGAGTTATGCTGACAACACTACACATACTATATCAAACTACAAATACTATATGCACGTGATATATGTCATATGAAAGACCCGAACCAAAATTCAAGTGAAAATTTCCCCCGTAAAATTAAATTTCAAAACTGACTACAAATTCACAAACCATACACTTTGGAAAATAAAATTTTACACGCAGTTTTCACTTTTGGAACTGAGAAGGAAAGTTGTTGATAAAAAAGTAAAATAATAAATAAAGTGCATGTACTAAAATATATAAGCAAAGATACAAAAAAAAAAAAAAAAAAAAAAAAATCAATTGCTCTTATATCTATAAAATAAATGAAAAAAGTTATTTAAAACTAGTTTTTAGGAGGTTAGTTTTGGAAGTTCGTTCCACGTTTACTAGTTTTGTTTAAAGGAACCTTTACTTCAATGAAATTAATGTGTATTCACTAAGTCTTCATAAGAATAATAATTAGTTCCATGATTTACATCTATATAAAGTTTTGTAGACTGACTCAACGCTCATTCTTTCACTTCTCTCATAGCTTTAACTCAGAAATTTGATATAAATGTAACGAATAAATAACATAGACAAAATAAGTTATTTCTATTTTGTTTAATCAAATTCAAGAGGTTGAAACTGTGTCAAACGTCGAAATGTGGAATATCCCTATGTCCTATTTACCATAAAGTCACGACTCTGAAAGTTAGTGCATATGATGCAAAAGGCGTAATAGTAAAACAAAGCAATTACGATTTCAACAATCTTTAACGGGATCGGAAAGGGTAAAACGTTTCAAATGTGGAAAATTCTTATGCCATACTTTACATAAAAGCAGAGCGCTGAAAATTTGTAAAATTAACAGCGATTACAAAAAAGTTAAGAATCTTTAATGACTGTATCATTACTTTTGTAATGTTTTGTAAATAATAATGTTGAAGTAAATTATTCTAATTTTGAAATGATTCAATATGAATAATTCGATATAGTTTCAGTTATTTAAGGTGAGTAGTAGGCGAATAGATAAAAATAAACAAAAATATTGTTTACAAAAAAAAAAAAAAAAAAAAAAAAAAAAAAAAAAAAAAAAAACACCGCCCGAATTAGACTAAAATAAGTACCAAAAACCCACAATGGTCCCAATTTAAAATTTAACTTACTAGGGCAATGGAACTTATGTATGATAGCGTCGCAGACTACAGATATCCGATACTTTTAGCGTCCACACAACCATGCCGGTTCGTGATTTGTTGAAAATTTGAATTTAATTTTTAAAGAATATTGCGATTGGTGACAAGTTTTCTTTGACGATAATCACAGCAAAAAGTCCTAATTTCCAGGTAATGAGCATAAAATTCATTGAAACTATTCTATTGCTGTGATAGTTATAACAATTAGAAGTAAAATAATTAAAATTTGAAATGAACATTCCGAGTAACGTGTTTTTTTTTTTAACTTAAAAATTATATTATAAGGGTAAAAAAAATTACCTTGATATGCAAGTCCCTTTGCCAAAGACTTCGCCAATTTTCTAGCACCGATGATTCCTATTTTCATTTCTATTTTAATCGTTAAAGCGTAGAAAAGGAATTACTTCGTAAATGAAACTACAGAAAAACAAATGTGTTCCCAAAAAGTTAAGTCATTCATTATTTAACATTATGCAATGAAAGTACAGAAATCGTTTAAAGTTGGTTAGTATGTACAGTGTACACAGTTAACAATTCGAGAATGTAAACCATAACAACATGTCATTCTAGAAAAAAAAAGTAACTACATTCCTTAAAGTTATGCAATTATTGACCCTAGCAGATTAACATCCGATAAAATTACACTTAAACCAATCAAAATACTTCCAGATTTTTCTTGTCAGTATGTTTAATTGGTAAACAAGACAAAAATAAAAGGACGAGAGTTTTAGCACCGTAATTTAAAATCATTCCACTGTTAGCTATTGTGCTGATTTTTAAAAGATTACTCTAAAATTTTCTTTTATATTAAAAAAAAAAAAATTCCATCTTAAGAATAGAATTCCATTGATTATGTTAAGGTACCTTCTAATATTTACATCTTTAAAAAGTTATGTATTGCCATATTATGGTCATTATATAAATACTTGGCGCCAGAGAAGTTAAATCGTCTTCTCCCCTCTCCTAATTGAAAATTAAGTAATGGTGGGTTTTCGAAATTCTGAACAGTTTCGACTAAGTTTAAATCCCCCCCCCCCAACTCCCCTCCTCATCCCAAGACCAGTATACTTAGAATAATCTACATGCATTTCTCTAAAACATTCAGAATGATGTTTGATGAGTTCTTAAATTTTCAGTCAATTCTCGGTCTATAAGTTAGCATTACAGGCGAAGGAAGATTGTGTGTGAAATTTCAAACCAAGAAGAAAACAATCTGATAGAAGTTTGAATATCTATAATGTAATTGTACTGCTTCTAGCAAAATTTGCAAAAAAATCAGTTATTTTTATTTCATTTCCACAAATTTTAATTTCCAAAAATCGTCTCAACATTAATTGTTATAATTTTAGCAAATTTGCTTGCAATTAAAATTAGAGGCAAAAGCGATTTATATAAATTTTGTAAAACTTTTTGCAAACAAATCCTTCTAATATGGATTAAAAAAATAAGCAATGTATAAGATTTTAAATAAAAAAAAATAAAAAAAATGAATCAACGGATTAATAACATTTCCAAGTGATTAGGATTGGCATAGCCAAAAAAGGCAATAGTTTCAATTACTGTACTTTAAACAGAAGTGATCAAATGTGAATATTTTATTTCACAATTTCAAGTGTTAAAAATATTGTTACTTAATTTTTCTGTACATAATTGTAAAGATTGTAAATATTTCTTTCTAAAAAGTAATATTTTCTTAAATTTATTTGTTAACAGCGATAATGCAAACTTGAAAATGTTGACAGCACCGGAATTAATCAAGAAATTTCATGATGTTTCCAACGCGTGCGGATCGCCAGTTAGGTTTACCCGAATCTTTCAGGAAAGTTTGCACGAGAGGGTACAAAAACCGCCGGGAAATGGAATTTGAATCAGTTTGTGATTTTGAGCTGTTCGGAAAGGAACTCTGCGCGTATTTTCCAGCGTATAAATTATCGCTGTATCTGAAGTTGAGTGCACTGAAGTTTTTGTTAAAACTTGACAGAGAGTTCATTATTGCTTTGTGAGCCTCTGAGGTGAAGAATAAATTATCAGTTTTTATTTTGTAAAAACTCTCTGGTCATTTCCTCTGGAAAAATTGTTAACATTAGAAATATAAGGTAAGACTGCTTTTCTACCTCACACATATAAAACTAGTGGTGTGGAACATCTCGCAACTTTCAATTACACTATAATACTGATGTCAATTTGTGTCATTTACCGTTTTTATATTTTTATCATTCACTTAGAAAAAATGGCCAGTTTGGTGATATTTTTTACCATAATTCTCGTATGGGTCTTAAAAAAAAAAAAAATCCGACAAAATTGTGATTTTGGCAATATATATATTTCGATAATCCTTTTATTATCCTTTATTATTAGTGAAATTAAGGAGAGAAGGAAAAAACGCTCGTTGATGAGGTATGCTCAAGGAAATAGAACTCTGCGTAAGAAGGTATTCGTTTTCCCACTTTTTACGCCATTGAAGCATTTTTACGGGAATTTTGGAGGTGAGGATGTTTAGAGCATCTTAAGAGGCATTACCACCGTGATTTTTATAAAAATCGTTTGAGTCGTTTTTTTGCAATTACTAAAAAACATGATTTTTTCAATGGCAGCTAACTTATGCGATAGCGCGATTTTGACGAAAACCTTAATGATAGGTGATTGTGCCATCACCAACCCTCACACCAAATTTGAACATCATAGGTCAATTTGTTTGGGAGTTATGCTGACCACAGACACACATACAGACATTTGTTCTTGATCACTTTTTTGTGAAATCAGGATGTTCCAAAACGTGGAGAAATGCAAAAAAATTGAATTTTTTTTTTCACTGAATACTATACTTACATTACCTTATGTATTACAGATGGGTAATTAATTGAAAGTAATAAACAAATTAATACAGAGTATTATTTCCTTAGCTTAAAAATATCAATCGCCAAAAATTCTGGAGTTTAATTATATTTACTAAAAAAATGTCTTATTTAAAAACAATCTAAAGCAGAAAGAATGGAGATATTATTATCTCCAATAGCGTAGATAACTGATATAAGGTTGACAAAGGCTTACAAGAATAAAACAATAAACATTTTGATTTGATAAAGGCGTTTATAAATATTCCCATTTCCCAAAGGACTTTATGGTATGGCGTTGTCTGGGTTTGTTCAACTTTGACGTGTGTTGATGTTTTGCGTAAAGTGGCCCCATTGCATCACGTGATCATGCGCTATGGGCCTGATGTTTTACATCGACCTCCCTCAATATTTATTTTTGTCATTTTTTGTTAATTTATTATAAAATTTTAATTTTTAGAGTAGTAATTTTTATGATAAATAGAAGCACTGTTTTACCCTTTGATTTTATCCATCGATCTCCCATTCAAAGTAAGGAGCGGGATTATGAGGGGTTAACTCATGGCTTCTCACTAATAAGGAATAACTTCAGAGAAGCTCCCTACACCTACAATTTTTTTTTTTGCTTATTACTTTCAATTATCCATATGTAATACATAGGGTAATAAAAGTATAGGTTTCGGTCAAAAAAAAAAATAAAAAAAAAAATCGATTTTTCTTTTTTGCATTTCTCCACGTTTTGGAACATCCTGATCTCAAAAAAGTTATTTAGAAAAAATGTCTGTCTGTGTGTACGTGGTCAGCATAAATCCCGAACAAATTCACCTACGATGCTCAAATTTGGTGTGCAGGTTGATGATGGCCCAAGGACCTACCATGAAGGTTTTCGTGAAAATCGCGCACCCGCATAAGGTAGCTGCCATTGAAAAAGTCACGTTTTTCAATAATTGCTAAAAAACGGCTCTAACGATTTTGTTCAAAATCGCTGTGGTAATGCCTCTTAAGGTGTTCTAAACATCAAAACCACCGAAATTCCCGTAAAAATGCTTTAACGGCGTAAAAAGTTGAAAAACGAATGCCTTTAACACAGAGTTCTCTTTTCTTGGGCATACCTCATCAACGATCGTTTTTTCATCTCTGCTTAGTTTCACTTACAAGAAAGGATGATATAAGAATTATCGATAAGTATATCACCAAAATTCCCCTTTAGGCAAAGATTAAAAAAAAAAAAAAAAAAAAAAAAAAAAAAAAAAAAGATTTATATAAGAATTATCACAAAAAATATAGCCGAACTTGCCATTTTTACTAAACGAATGATGGAAATATTGAAACGAAAATGACACAGATCCAGATCAGTAATATAGTGTAATTGAAAGTTGTGCGATGTTCCACACCCCTAGTTTTTTATAATGACAATAGGTATTTGTGTAATGATGAGATTACAGGTATAGGCTCTATTTTTTATTAACTAGTATCCCTAATGATTAAAATTTGCTTTCTTTCTTTTAATGCAATGTTATAAAAGTACATATTCTAAAATAATGAATGATACTGAAATAAATTATTTTATAACGATGAATTAACTAGTTAGCGCTCTTACTTTTCTATAAAATGTTTTTGAAGTAAATTTATACAAATAATTTTGCTACATAAGTCATAAACAGTTTGCGAAAAAAATATTGCATGGTATAGAGGTAAGTTCAATAAATTCAGCAAGTAAATCATCAAAAAAATGGTGTCGGAAATCTAGGGTTAATCCCCCCTCCTCCAACTCTTTGAATTCCCCCATTGAATCTGAAAGTGTCCTGGATTTCAGTTTGGAAAGAAAGACAATTAGGTAAAATTCCCCCATTGAGCCAAACTAACACAACAATATCTCTCATGATCACTGCCGTGTCAACTCATTTTAATAAGAGACTGAAAAGCATCGGTGAGGTTCGATCGCGGGACCTCATACATGCTGGCCAAGCCTTCTGCCTTGAACAACTTATTTAATTATAGTAAGTTAAGGCTCTATATGTATTTATAGTAATTGTTTCATATTTTATAATTTTTTTTATATACTAACAAAGATTATTGATTTAAGATAATAATTAAAATTCAAAAATATCTACTGTTATTGAAACTCTAATTTCCAAATGCAAATAATTTTTCATGAAGAGTTTGGGTTTCCAAATGTAACCCTGTTCATATCAAATTATAGAGTTATCAAGTAAATATTTTCAAATCAAATGTAATCCAAACGATCAGTACGCTTAAACTTTTATCAGCTACTTGGTCTACCATGCAAATTTAAATATTTGTGTGTGTGTGTGTTAAGCACTTTATAAGTGGCAGAAATAGAAAGTCGGAAATTCCAAATCAAACCACTGATCTTTATTCAGTGCAATATTTTTTTCATAACAACGTGCAAAAAATTAAACTCTATTTGGTCATTTTTAATCAGAAATCGTGGCAAGTAGAAACTTTCCGCGAAGCGACGTGTGAGAGTTACTTTTCCGCACACCCTGTGCACAAATATCGAATTTTATATAGTTTTGCCATAGAAATAAAAATTTTTAGAGGAGTTTAGAAGAACTATTCACGCACGACTCGTGCTCAAATTTTATATAGCTTCCATATAGAATAGTTATTTATGCAACTATGTAGTTGGGAAAGAAATACTTTTACTAGAATAAAGGAATTTCAGATTCATAAGTGAGTTTTTGAACATCAATTACGATAAGGCAGAATTAATTGATCTCAAAGAAAAGTGTGTAAAGCATATTTTCCAATTTGAACAAAATACAGTCATTCCACCTTTCAAAGTATTAATCTATATTTAAAATATATATATATATATATATATATATATATATATATATATATATATATATATATATATATATATATATATATATATATATATATGTGCGGAAGTAAAATTTGGTTAATTTCAATTGGTATATAAGGGCCTCATCCTATTGACTAAGGCAAGTCAAGAGTCCTTAATTCGGATTTGAAAGTACACTGAAGTACTCATATTTTATCACGTAAACATCCACAAATAAATACAATGGTGAATCCATTTTTTTTATTCATATAGATGAGAGATGCATACTCCCGCTGAGCAGTCAACACTCAAAACGCAAAAGTTTACTATTAATTATTACTCTAAAAAAAAGTTAAGTCGGCCAAAATTATTGTTAAAGACATCATACGCATCCTTTAAGAGAAATCGCATTTATTTTGCATACGTGAATAAAACATACATGGCAGAATATAAATGATTTATTAAAAATGGACCGCCATGCCGAAGGACTCACCACAGCATCACAAATTTTTAATTTTTATAATTAATTTTGTTTCTTATAATTACATTTTATTTCTTACAATTACAGGTTTATTATAATTTTTCTCGTTCTGAAATTTCTGTTGCATCAAACAAACCGTCTTCCCCTTAACGAGCGTCAATGAATACACCGTTTAGTACTAAATAAATGCAATCATACCCACTCTTACATCATCCAATAAAAAATATAAAATCAACAGCTTACCTGCCATAGTAAGACCTCTCGCCAAGGCCTGTGCCATACCACCTGCGCCAATAAATCCAATTTTCATTTTTAAGCGAAGAAAAACAAACCAGTTAACAGAGACAACAGTTCCCACAGCTGGCCAGAACTCGACTGACTGAACCGAAATGCGAGTCGCGGAACCTCCACAAAGGAATAGAACAGGCAGCAGCTACATACGTCAACACGTGATAACAGAAAAGTTAACTACTAGAATATGCGGGCACATCGATATCTACCTGTAAAGAATGCACACAATGCAATCTGAGACTGATTGTATTCGCACAATAGGTGAGCGGGAAGTCGGGTGTGCCTTCCTGAACTCTTCAAACTGACCAGACGGGATGGTTCGTTATCGGGAACGCATCACAGACTTGACATGATAAGACACTTTGTGAACTATACTTTGTGTCAAGTCAGTGCAGCTTACGAAGTAAGGTGAAAACCTGAACCCTCTCTAACCAGGTTTAATTTATTTTAATGAGAATAAAAACCAATTAAATTGGAATATAAAATGTACTGTCACTAAGAGAGTGATTCGACACATGCTTGATTTATGGTCAATGTACCTCATAAAAAGGATTGAACACCTGAACCTTCCCAGCCATGTCTAATTTTATGATGCAAAAAAATAAAAAATTATGATACTAAGTGAAACTGTCTCTGAAGGAATGCTTCTACACGCGTTTGAATTACGACACACCCGTTTAGAAAATATTTTTAAATTTGGTACAAGAACACTCTTGTGAATTGTAAGTTATTTCGTCGTGTATGAAATCACTAATTGAAAGCGGAGATAAAAGTATAAAACCCTCGGAAAAGATTTTAGCCAAAAAGCAGAGGAAAATTGCAACTTTGATAATCTTTCTTTTGATTTTTCTGCGCTTGGATGTTTCTATTAAAAATGTCATTATGTAATCAAATGATCATTTATGTAATCTAATGGCTTTATTCCATTATATAAAATTTATGTAACCTCACCTTTTAAATTTAAGGTACCACTGTTGACATTTAAACACATAATTCTCTTGTTAAAGATGAAACGTACCATTTTACCTACTGATAAAAACCGAATTTCAATTGTTTTTATTGACATAATCAGAGGTCATTTGGCGACTTTCTGATCTATGAGAATGATTATTTGGACGATTCGTTTCCACTCATAAAACTCCCAGTTCAAACCTATTATTACAGTTGGATCTAGAACACGAACTTTTCAATGAGATACAAATGAAAATATTTCTAGTTAACATGTAAGCACTCCCGGATGGAATTTTTAGTTGCATTTTACTTACGCTTACTGACCAGCAGTGACCAGCTGATATATGACAAATGGTCTGTGATATTTGTAGCTTAGGTTGTACGAAGACGGGAAGACATTTCGATGAGTCTTTTACGTAACATAGAGTAATGAAAGTATTGAATTTGGTAAAAAAAAATTAGATTTTTTTGCATTTCTGCACGTTTTGGAACATAGTGAGTTAAAAAAAGTGACCTAGAAAAAATGTCTGTGGTCAACATAACTTCAGCATTGACCTACAATGTTCAACTTTTGCATGCCACTTAGTGATGACCATGGGGCATGTCATTAAGGTTTTCTACACAATTGCACATGCGCCTAAGGTTACTACCACTGAAAAATTTAAGTTTTTCAGAAATTGCCAAAATACGGCTCTAACGATTTTGACTAAAATTGCTGTGGTAATTCTTTATAAAGTGTTCGAAATATCCTCACTTCCGTAAAAATCCGATAAAAACGTAAAAAGTTGAAAAACGAATGTCTTTAGCACACCAGTTCTCTTTCCTTGAGCATAGCCCATCAACGACTCCTCGATTTATTAAAAAAAAAAAAAAAATCGTCCACATCGCAATGATTTTGGATTTTTTTTTTTTTTTTTTTTTTGCCAATGTAAAAACTATCACCAAACTGGCCATTTTTTTAATGAATAAAAATATATGAATACGGAAACAGTAAATTACACTAAACCACATAACATTTAAATGGTGACACCAATATTAAGTGCAATTGATAGTTGTGCGATGTCTCACACCCCTAGTTTACACATTGCTCGTATCTATAGCACCCATAAATTTGCTGGCATTGTTGATGGACGAAAAGAGCTTTTGTTATCATTACTTCTCATTACTTAAAATGACTAGCTTTCCAAAAACATATTTTCAACCATTGGCTTTATTCATCAGATTCCTTACCGAAGTCAATACCAACATCCACGATCAAAAGAAGCAGTTTAATTTTTACTGGAGATCGAGAATCTACAGGCCACGCCGCATGAGGGAAGGTTAATGAAACGAAGCTTTTTAGTTCTCACGTAACAAAGAGGAAAGACAATGGTACACAAAGGTTATTATCGTTTTAATAAATGCGGGCTTTATCTTAATAGGAAAACAGATACACACGCTCAATCTCGTGGAACTTCGTCGAATTGATTTAATCTGATGCAGTTTCCCAACACAATGAAAGTAAGAGATAATTATTTTCTCCAACACAAACAACGTCCTGGAAATAGATTGTGGTGTTTCCAGTCTTACTTGGATGTTCAATAGGGTTATGCACGTGATTAAATAGGCCATTCAAAAGGGGAAGCATATGTTTCTTTAACTCTTTCTCGAGCACATTTCCCTCCATATTGGATTGATCTTTTCTAAAGAGACTGTCTTGCCATATGAGTTCAAAATTATCAGGTCTCAGACAAAACGACAAATACGATAAAGATGTGCCTGAATTTTGTTTTATTTGTCAAATAGGTTTATGCATTAAGTAGCGGTAACCATGAAGAGAAAAAAGTAAAGTTTGAAGAGTAAAATTTGCAATGAAAACTCTGGAAACGTACCAACAAGTTTCACCTCTTCAAGATTTTTTTTTTCGACGTCGATTATCTACTTTGCCACTCATCTTTATCCAGGAATCCAGGATAAGGGATAACCTTTATTCTGAGTCACGAAATTATTAGAAATACAAAACCATACCTAACGAATGTCAACTTATTAACTTTACCAGCAAGAAAATAAGAGAAAGCTTCAACTTTTACTGTGGGTGGATGGGATTAGGTTTTTGTGAGTCAATTTTTCTAAAGTTAGCGTTATGTTTTCACATTTGATACTTGAAATAAAATCATCTTGATCAATCAATCAATCTTGAATAATAATCGTCAAATTTGATTGCTTGGAATTTAACTTTCAAGTTTACTAGCATATTATAAAAAGCCTCAAACAGAAACTGCTGATCGGATAAATATTGGCCTCTATGCAACTGTCCCTCAGGACCCCACTTCTCCCCCTTATATATACACGCACGTACTTACGCTGCCTTCCATAGTAAAAAGATGATATTTCCACATTTATTAGTTTCGTATTAGGAAGATTTTTGTAAATAGGAAGCATTCAAAATAACAAATATTTTGGTGATAGAAATAGGACATCTCAGAGTTAATTAGGGGCTCTAATGATATGTATATTGACCTGATTTTTTTAATACCGGTCTCCTTTAACTTTTGAATATCAAATATTATTTATTAAACATTAAAATACACGAATTAGAATTTTATTATTTATAAATAATATATTAAAAAAAAACATAAATTTAAATTATTACGTCATATTGATAAAATTGCTTAATTTAAATATCATTCTCAATTTATATTATTAATCAATTCAATATATTTCATATTGCAAATGTAGACAGCTAAATATGCTTTCCTTGACAGATAATAGTTTCAGAACGCAAAATTTAAAACTTAATTTAGATTCCGTAATGAACAGAGAAAAAACGCATTGAAATTTGATATAATTTTTTCAAAATTATCACTTTTAAAAGTAAAATTATTCATCAGAGATATAACATCAATCGATCGCTTATATTAACAACCCCTCGTTGAGGAGACACGTCATTGTGTATAGCTAGCTATATACTCTGTGATGTATAGGTCCTAGCTTTTGACCCTTTGAGAACCAGGCTCTCAACAGGTCCTAACAACGGAAAGCCCAAACAATGAAACTTTATCTCCAAACTTCGACTGTTAAGTTAATCAACTCACTAGGTGGTAGTACCTGAACTATTTACTTTCTGAAAGGATATTCTGGGTCTTGCTTGAGAATACTGAAACGGATGGTGTGTTCACAAAGATAGCAGCTGTCAAAGCAGGTGTTACGAGTTTAAAATGAGAAGCACTTAATATGAAGGAGGTGTCTTTAATTAGTGGAAAATAGCTATTTAGCTTGGAGGCAACAAGGCAAGTTGCTATTGAACACAATGGCCACTGCTTATCAGCGAGATAGGGATATCCTGACTGTTGCGAAACAAATATATCATTTTTGACAGACGTGGCAAAATGTCTTACAATCTTCTTGGTCGTTGGACAGTGGCTTTAATTGTTTGCCCTTAGCTATAAGAGGTATATATATGTGTTTACCTTAGCTGCCCTCTTTACTGACTACTGTGGAACTGTGAACTGTCTGGAATTCTTAGGAGGGAAAAGCGTTGCCTGACGTAGTATTTTTAATACCACGCTGTTGTTTTTCCTACACCTATATATACTGGCATAGTGCCTTTCTTAGTACTTTTTAAAGTGTAGGAAGTCTTAGTTTTTGAATAATTATTGAAATTCCATAGATAAAAATACTGTTAAATATGCTATGTCCAAACCGCATTGTGAAAAATTGCCTACCTAAGAATAAGAGGTAGATCCCCCCAAATAATATTATACAAAACTACGAGAACATAATTTTAAATTCTTCTCTAGTTCACACGGACTTGTACGAAAGTATAGCGACAGTGCCAAAACTCGTTAGTTTGATCATTTTGTCAAAAAAAACAAAAAAAAAAAAACACCTCTTGAGAGTTTATGGCTAAAACAGTGTGTAGTGGGCATTTAAAAGAGACATTTAATTGAAAAACTGATATAGTGCTTCTTGTTGGTGTATTTATGAAGTTTAAATGTAAATACTATAACAAATTTATTCTATTGGGACTCCTTTAGAAGTTCAATGATCAACTGCAAAAATTACATTTCATTTTCATGTAAGGTACTATGTTTTATAGTAGAGCGGCTAGAGGGAAAAAAACTGCACTTCGTGAAACAAGTCTGTAATTTTGCACATTGATAGATACTGTCATTCTAATCATTTTCAGAAGTGGGGCCACTCGGATTTCACTTCCGGTCGAGGTTTTATACTACTTCAAAGTTGGGCCTAAAATATGCCTTTATTTTCAATATAAACCGTAAATTGTAGGTTCACCGTCAAAAATATGAACTCTATTAACACGTATAATATGTTAAATAGTTAGGCTTGCATTAAAGAATAAAAAAAAAAAAAAAAAAAAAAAAATTAAATTTCAACCGGAAGTCGTTAAGATTTAGACCAGAAGTCGTTAAGATTTAGACCGGAAGTCTATCCCTAATCGACACCAACAGCTTGAAATACACACATAAAACACATTCTGAATATAAAAGGGTTGATTTCGATAACGTAGCAAATGGAAATATTCCACTCAGATATTACTTCCGGTTGTGGTTTTAGACTTTTTTTCAGAGTTTGGCTTAGTAATGACCATTTTTAATATTCCCCCTTCATATAAAGGGTCACTTTTAAAAACTAATATACTTCTTTCATGTTCTTTATATCAAATTGTAAGAATGAATATGCTAAATTTAAAATGAAAAATTTCAACCGGAAGTGACTGAAATTCAGCCGGAAATCAACGCATAAGCAAATTTCAGAGCTTACACCGATTTTTTTTCTTATAGTAGAGCGGCTAGAGGAAAAAACTGCATTTCGTGAAACAACTCTGTAATTTTGGAACATTGATAGAATATCATACCTGCCAACATTGGCATTTTCAAATTAGTACAATTTTTACGGAACAAATATTTGCATTCCTATGACTCATGGAAAGTCAAATAGCGACAATATTTATGAATGTAATATAGAAATAATAGAAATTCTATTACAAATGAAAAAAAAAAAAAAAAAATTAAAAAAAAATTGCATAGTATTAAATTGCTCTCAAATATAACAAATTGTTACATTTTAGCACAAAATGGAAATTATAAAATAAAAAACTAACTTGGATTTAAAAATAAATCAAATTTAAACTTTACGATGAAATCTCTGATGAGGTTTAAGATTTAGTCTACATTACACCTAAATAAAACATGCTTTATGACACAAAAACTCTAGTGAAACATACAATGAGTTGGTGGTATTCAAAGTGTTTAATCACACGCACAAATGTCAATTATGCAGGCTTTCGAATTCGTATTATTACATTTGATGTTGTCACTGCTTTTTAGAATTGATATGAACTTCGACATCAGTAAATCCTCCATGAGAAATCTTAATATCAGATGCATAGATAGAGCAGAATGCAAAATTTGTTTCTTTGTTTGAATTTCTGATGATTAGAAGTAAACCGCTTGGTTTCAAGTAAACTCCAAAAAAACTTGATATTTTCTGGAATTTTACACCAGGATTGTTTAACTTGGATATTTTAAAATAAATAATTAAGACTAACAAAGAAGCTGAAAACCGAAAGTGCTTTAATCTCTAAAGTCCGAGAAAACGAAACAGTCGTTCGGTGAGTGCCGCCAAAACAATTGAAAACAGCGGCGTCGCGATTTAGTGCGCAGCGTTGGAGTACGGTCCAAAAGAAGAATAAAAAAAAACTAAAGCACTTTCAGTTTTCTACTTTATTAATCTCTAAAGTTGGAGACAACGAAACAGTTGCTTGGTTTGCCAAATCCCGTCGGCAACACAGATGAAAACAATGAATTTCCGGCGCCGCGCTTAAGTGCTTTTATTATATACGCGCAACATTATTGTACGGTCCAAACAGAAGGAAGAACCAAAATCTAAAGCATTTTTGGTTTTCAGATTCTTTGTTAATCTCTTAAGTCTGAGGCAAAGCAATAGTTGTTTGGTTCGCCAGGTCCCGTTGGCAACACAAATGAAAACAGTGCATCCCCGGCGCCGTGTTTAGTGCTATTATTTACGCGCGCAAGTCCAGTACTATTATTTACGTTTTGGAGTCCAGTCCAAAAGAAGGTAGAATTAAAAAACTAAAGCACTTTCGGTTTTCTGCTTCTTTATTAACCTGTAAAGCCAGAAAAATCGAAGCAGTGGTTTGGTTTGCCAAATCTAGTCGGCAACAGAAAAGAAAACAATGCATCCTCGCCAACGCGCTTTAGTGCTGAACATATGCGCAATCTTGGAGTGTGAATAAATATTTTGACGGACGCAGCAGCTTTGAAAAATCGTTTCGGTTTCGTTGGTGACTTGAAAAAATTTATAATAATAAAAAAAAAAAAAAAAAAAAAAACGAAAAGTACCGTGAAATCCGTACGATTTTTTTAGCTGTTCGTACACCCGTACAAAATAGTAAAAATCCGTACAATGTACGGATGATTCGTACAAGTTGGCAGGTATGGAATATATCATTCTAATCATTTAACGAAGTGGAGCCACTCGGATTTCACTTTCGGTCCAGTTTTTGTACTAGTTCAAAGTTAGGCATAAAATATTCGTTTTTATCAATAAAAATAGTTATATGTGGGGTCATAACCAAAATCATGAAATTTATAGACATGTGTAATATGTTAAATATAGATAAAAGGTTAAAAAAAATAGTAAAAAATGTTCAATCGGAAGTGATATGCATTTTGACCGGAAGTCTATCTTTAACAGCTAAAACTGCATCTAATAGCTTAAACTACCCCCCGTGCATGAAACATATGCTATCAATAAAAAGGAAATTCTGGTGATGTTTTATGATAAACTAAATTTAAAAAGTTACTTCTGGTCGAGGTTTTAGATTTTTTAAGTTAAGACTTAAAAATGTGCTTCCCTATATTTTACCATCTTCTTATAAAGGGCCACTGTTAAAAACACTTAATATTTCATGTTGTTACATCTAATTATAAGGATGGATATGCTGAATATGAAATGGAAAACTCAAACTGGAAATTACTGAAATTCAAGTCTACTTATAAGGAACTGATACTGCCCTTAAACCAATACCTTTATGTATAATGGTGATATCGTCTCAGATAGCCGGAAGATTTCATTTGATGTTTCAGAAAAGGAATGATGATTATGTTAAGTATAAAATGGTAAATTTCAACCGAAATGACTGGAATTCCGACCGGAAGTTTGCTTGTACGAATTTTTTTCAATACAATTAAAATATAACCAAAATATAAATCTCACTAGTTGCAATCCTCTCAAATATGGACTAAGACAGGAGATTATTTTTTAAGGGATGCGCATCGCACTCTCCCTTTTTTGGAGGGGATGGAGACAAGAAAGTTGAACATTTTATTTTTTTCATTGTTCATATTTTCAGATATTTAATTGTATTTTAGACTCAGATTTGGCAATCTGAGAAGATATTACTGTGATACTTATATGTATTGGTATATAGGCAGTATCAGTTCCTTAAAAGCAGACACTCATTTCAGATTGAAAATTTTCATTTTACATCCAGCAATCCTTATAATTTGATGTAACAACATGTAATATCAAAATTTTTTAATTGTGACCCTTTCTATGAAGGTGGTAAAATTTAAAGAAGCGCATTTTTTAAGACTAACTTTAAATAAGTCTAAAACTTCGACAGTAAGTCGCTTTTTAGCTTTAGTTCATTATAAAATGACACCAAAATTCCATTTTTATTAGTAGCATATGTTTCTTCATACATGTAGTTTAAGCTGTTATAGACTTCGGGTCGAAAAGCGATTCACTTCCGACTAATCCTTTTTTTTTTTTTTTTAATCTTTCCTCCAAATTTAATAATTGAACATATTACACGTGTCTATAGAGCTCACGGTTTAGCAATGATCCCGCATATAATTATTTTTATGAATATAAACGAACATTTTATGCCTAACTTTGAACTAGAATAAAAATTCGACCTGAAGTTAAATCCGAATTTCTCCACATCTTAAAATTATCAGAATTACACATTTTGTGAATGTGCACAATTACTGACTTGTTTCACGAAATGCAGTTTTTTCCCTCTAGCTGCGATATTATATTGGTAAATGGGCAATATTAGTTCTTTAAAAGCAAACTTCCGGTCGGAATTTCAGTAACTTCCGGTTGAAATGTTCCATTTTATATCCAGCATATCCATTCTTATAATTTGATGTAATAACATGTAGTTTTAACAGTTTTTAGTTGTGACCGTTTATAGTTTATATGAAGGTGGTATAATTTAAGAGTGCATTTTTAAGTCTAACTTTAAAGAAGTCTAAAACTTCGACCGGAAGTCGTTTTTTAAATTTAGTTTATCATAAAACATCACTAAAATTCTCTTTTTAATGATAACATATGTTTCATAGATGAAGTTTGAGCTGTTGGGTGCAGTTTTAGTTGTTATAGATAGACTTCCGATCGAATGCCAATCATTTCCGGTCGAATTTTTTACTACTTTTTTTAATCTTTCATCTATACCTAGAAATTTAACATATTACACATGTCTATAAAACTCATGATTTGGCTGCAACCCCACATATATTTATTTTTATTGATAAAAACGAACATTTTACGCCTAACTTTGAACTAGTATAAAAACTCGACCGGAAGTGAAATTCGAGTGTCTCCACTTCTTAAAATGATCAGAATGGCATATTCTATGAGTGTGCAAAATTACAGACTTGTTTCACGAAGTGCAGTTTTCGGCTATTTTTTGGCGTCAAGCCGCTCTACTAATACGTATATAGATATTTTACGAACTTCCGGTCGTAACTTGCTTTCTAATTTTGGTATATATTTAATATATAATAATATTTTTATTTAATAAGTTTTATAATATATTGAATTAACCTTTTTATAAATGGAATATGTTTTATATATATAGTTCAAGTTGTTGGAGTTGAATAGAGAAACACTTCCGGTCGAAATATTAATAGCTTCCGGTTGAAATTTTAATTTTTTTTTTATTCTCTAATAAAAGCCTAACTGTTTAACATATTATACGCGTTAATAGAGTTCATATTTTTATTCGTGAACCTATAATTTACCCTTTTTATTGAAAAAAAAACCTGCATATTTTATGCCTAACTTTGAAGTAGTATAAAACCTCGACCGGAAGTGAAATCCGAGTGGCCCCACTTCTTAAAATGACATTATCTATCGATGTGCAAAATTACAAACTTGTTTCACAAAGTGCAGTTTTCGGCTATTTTTTGGCGCCTAGCCGCTCTACTATTAGGTAAAAGGTTTGTATTACATTTTTGGTCCAAGTGAACGGACAATAATAAAATGTCAAGGGGCGCTCTTTAAAGTAATGCACGTGCAAAGGTAAAATAAATTTTAGTTTTAAACTTATGCAAGAGCCTTTCCACGGTCTCAGCATATATGCCTGTTAGTTTGTCGTCATAAATTGGATTTCAAAAGTCGTTCGTTTGAGCCAACAATGCAATATAAGTTTTACCAATTAGATTGTACAATAAAATGAACTTTAGCCTCAACAAAAAAATGTGTCATTTTTTTAAAAGGGCCTGTGGGTATCGCAAAGGGTTTGATAATTGTTCACGAGTCAGAAATATAATTAGACCTCTAATAATACCTTACAAGATGATACAACAGTAAGTTAAAATTTTACTGCGAATAAATATAAAATTTAGATTTAATTTTCTAGTTTTACGTACCCAAAGCGACCCGATTCTACAAGGGTTGAGTAGGGGTACATATTACTAAATCTATTATTTTATTACGTTTCGTAGGTATACCAAAAATAAGCTCTTCCGTCATATTCAAACAATACATTCGATCTAAGAGTGATATATTATTATATCATCAAGAGCGATATCAAGAGTTAATTTTTTTTTTTTTTTTTTTGTAGCTTAAAATGGATATGAGCTTTTGACTTTCAACCCTTAGAAGTCTGATTTCAAATTAAATTAATATATATATATATATATATATATATATATATATATATATATATATATATATATATATATATTATCACCTATATTTATTGCAGCAATGTATTTATTGTAGTAACATTATGTAATGGTAACATATATACAGCCAAATATTAAAAACAAATCAATTGCATTGCAATTAATTACAATTTGTTTTAAAGTCAGGTAACAAATTTGAAACTTTGGGCATTTAAGGGTTAAATAACACTATAAAAATAACTTTTGCATCGAATTAAAATACAGTTCCACTTTTAGGAATAAGACTATTTTTTCCAATGGGATCGACCTCTCAAAAATTTTCATGGGGATCTGGGGTTAAAATAACACTCTGATTAAAATTTTTAATCAAAGCGAAAGATAACCTAATTTTTAACAATGCATGCTGCACTTCTAATAAGAATCATATAGATAAAATTATTCACTCACCCTTGTGTATATGGGCAATTCTCTGAAAACTGAAACCTCCATACATAAAAAAATCTTGAAGGAATATAAAGTAATGAATTGCTACTAAAATAAGATGCCCAAAGTATCTATTGTTGCCGCCATATTATATGAAATATAGTATAATAAAGAGGCGTTTTTAAAGGAGAAGTTCAAGAAAAAAAAAATTGTACTTAATGTAGTCATTATAATAAATAGAAATATAAATGTCCATGTTTTATTGCATTCTAGATAGAAAAAGACATCCAACAAAACTCAAATTTCAAGACATTACACATATCCTGTGCATTGGGGAGCACAATTTTTACATTCTTTTTTTTTTGAAAATTCAATTACATAACACTGTGCAACTTCTTAAAAAAGTAAAAAAAAAAAATAATTAAATTCTTATTTTAGGAAAACACAAATGTCCCGTACATCGGTAATTTTACAATTGCGTCAAAGCAAGATTTTTAAGTATACACAAATTATATTCCATATTTACATTTAAAATTGTTCTAAAATAATACTTAACTCCTTAATAAAAGGGAAACTAATAATTACTTTAACTTATATTAAACACTTATATGTATGTGAGCCTAATCATCACTCCAAATTTCCAAATGCAAGATGTTTTTTCTTTTGAAGAATTTAATTTTTTTTTAGTTAATGTCTTCAGTCCAAACATACTTTCCAGATTTTACCAGCAAAGAGATTTGAAAATCTTCCATTAATCTAGCAACAATTAAGCCAGGATATTTTTTGTTTTCAAATGGCACAAGCACTCATTCATCAAGTTAGTAGTCTTGTATTTTTTCTGTTGTTGATAGAGCATTTTGAAGATACATTTTCCTCACTGGTGGTGAAGCACAGGGGCAATCACCCCTTCATATAATTAGTGTCTATGGCTGTAGTCAACGCTTAGAGAGACTTTACAGGTAGCGTTGTTTTAGTTCACTCGGAGATTACCAGTTTGGGTTAATTTGAAGTTTTTTCTTCTCCTGAATGTGCGTAGAGGCAACAGGTTTGCTATTTATTGAAGTTTTGTTAACTTACAATAGAAATTCCAAATTCGTTTTCGATTCTAATCTTTATTTAAGAAAATTAGTATAATATATAATTTTACATTTTACTTTTAAAAAAATAAATTTAGATGCAACCCGGCTGTACCCAGCTGTAAAAATGTGTTTTTCCAATATTAAATATTGCATACAAATGTTCTAAAGAAAAACTAGGGGTGTGGAACATTGCCCAACTTTCAATTGCACTATAATATTGGCCATTGCATCAAAATGTATGGTGTTGTTTACCGTTTTCATATTTTCACTCATTTAAATAAAAATGACCAGTTTGGCGATATTTTTGGTAATAATTTTTACATAGGCAAGAAAAAAAACAAAAAAACCCGTCAAAATGGCGATGTTATTGTACTTTCTTGTGCGTGAAACGGAAAAAAAATCCATATTTGAGGGCGGTGCTCAAGGGCAGAAAGCTCTGTGTTAAATGCACTTGTTTTTCAACATTTTATGCTTTTATCGCATTTCTACTGGAATTTCGGAGGTGGGGATGATTAGAATACCTTAAGAGGCATTACCATGATCAAAATCGTTAGTCGTTTTTTAGCAATCATTGAAAAATATGATTCTTTTCAGCAACCTTATAAGCATGCGCGATTTTGACGAAAACCTTAATGGCAGGTCTTATGGTCACCACTGACCCACACACCAAATTTGAACTTCCTATGTCAATTTCTTCTGGAGTTTTGCTGACTACAGACACACATTTTTTAATATATTCAGTAGGTAGATCATGAAAAATGTGATGTCCGGAAATCTTGGGCCAATCATCCCCCTTCCCTCCCTATTGAGTTTATCTGAGTCTCGCCCCTGTTAAAAAATTGGTGGCTATGACGTTGATTGGATATTAAATATTTTAGTTGTTTCAAACACCATTGACTGGATGTATTTCTTCTTTGGTAACACCCACATTTTTTTTAATGCAATAAGGAATTTGATATTTCAAAACTATTTTTGTTTTTTCTGCATTCAACTAGATAAACTTGCACTATTTATTTCATAGATTAAACATATTCACACTAAAATTTGGTCATAGTTGTTATACTTGGATTTAAACATTTAGACTTATTTGCCTATCATTGATTTTTTTAATAATGGAATTCATTCTCAAGCATGATTTAGGAATACGTCTTTAAATGAGACCTCTTTAAATCGCTCTCTGTTAACATTTCAATTATTATTATTAAGAAAAATTATATTGTTTTGCATTAACTTGGATATTTTCATATCCTCTAGTGCAAAGTCCAATTTTATCTTCTGAATATGCTTATTAGCATATTTTTCAATATTTATAAGGAATTTATAAAAAATTTAGGTAAATCATTCACTAATTACTCTTTTGATAATCTAGAGTACAAGGTTGTTGATGTACATACACTGGAATAAGAAGTTCTCAGGGGATCATCAAATACTACAGCTGACATGACAAACATGTTTTATATTTTTCATGAATAAAGTATTTTTAATGAAATAATCAAATACCCAATATTTAAATTATACAATTGAAAACAGGTTAAAAAATATTAAACACTTTTAATGACTGTGGGAACCCTGAACAATTTACAATAGCTAAAAAGTTGAAGAAAAAGTATTTTAAACTTTTTTTTAAAATATAAGAGACAGTCAGTGCTCGCATGAGTAAAAGAATAAAGTCATCTGAAATTTGAATGAAATAGTTTCTTTAAAGAAATAAATACATATTTAAAGTCATTTTAATTTTATTCAAATAGTATCCTTACTTTTATAATTTTGTAAAAAAATAGCATTTCATCGATAAAGTTCCATTTGTGTGCTTGTTAACATAAATGTAAACCTGGGCCTTTTCCTTCAGCTCCTATAAAAAAAAAAAAAAAAAAAAAAAAAAAAAAAAAATACATTACATCTGGAGACAGTAAATTAGCTTTTGAAGTAGTATTCATTAATACACTTCCTCCAATCATTTTAAGGGCATTGAACTGAAGATTTAACTGTACGCCACATGTACCCGGTTTTAGACTACTACAAAGGCAGCTTTGACATGAATTTTTTCCCCCCCTTTTAATTATATGGTGGTAAACAAAAGAAAATAGGAAGTTTACAGATTCCTTGTAAATATGCTTCTTATATTTTTGAAAAAGCCATCTATCTTCCTTTGGTCACAACACAAGGCAGGGAAAATAGAGATGTCACATAATTAATGTTCTTAGTTGTTCATAAAGCAAAATTTTGAAATATTTCTTTTGGCTGATGTAAAAATAATGGTATATTTTTAAACATTAAACTGACACAAAGCAACAATATAAACAAGTGAGCATTGAAATATGAATAAATTTTGGAGAATATATTGAACACTTCCTGCGATTGAAATTCTGAAAAGAATAAAGATTGGCAAGTTTGAAAAGTTAATTGAGAATAGATTATTGTTTTCAATGCTTGGAAGTAAACAACACCAAAACGGTATGTAACTGAAGATAATTAAAAATTACTACACAAACTTAATAAGAAAATATTGCTTAAAATATCCTAATTTTACAATAATATTAGCTTGTTTAATCTAGGTCGCTTTTAGTTTTTTTCTTTTCATATAGATACTACAAAGTTTGTACATATTGTGTGACAAATGTTACACATTTTGAATTTTGTGCTACTTAATAGTAAATTAGAATGGTCTTTATTTGCAATGTTGAAATTGGAAGATGCTGAATTTAAAAGTATACAATTTCTAAGAACATTTATTCTCATAATTGCTATCAACATCTTTACATTTCAAGTTTTACTTTCAGTAACTGTTACTGACAAATAACACATAAAAACCCCAATATAATTTTTAATTAGAAAACAGACAGAGATTATTCTTATATTGTTGAATTTACTCTTCCCAGTTAGCAACTATGCAAGAAACATAGCTCCATAAGAGTTGCGAACTGCAGTTTATACAGTACTAAAAAGGTATTAAAATTTTATCAAACTGCAATAATAAGTCTATTTTTAAAATTGTATTTAGAAGTTAATTATGTACCTCACTTAAATCACTTTATTTGTTGAGTTTATTGAAGTTCAGTACATTTTATTCAATGGAATATATTTAAATAAATATATAAAGATTTATTGCAGTTTATATTATTATTGCAAACAAATGCCAAAAACTTCAACTTTTAAATTTCAAGTCTCTTAGACACAACATTTTATATTTGTAACACAATTCTCATGTACACAACTTCCTGTATTTGCAACCATCAGAATTCTGTTGAGTAATTTCACAATTTTATTAAAAATCAAAGATTCTCCCAAAGAAGTTCCATTCAAAGGAAATAGCTGCATTATAACAGTTTGAGTTCGTAAGTTTATGATGCCTATTTTAGCAAAAGTTGCTTTTTTTTGTAGAAAATCACAATATCGCAAGAAAGAAAACATTCCTAAATTTATTTTTCAGAAAAAATAATGAAAATGAATATAATACATAGAAGACAGAAGATAAATTTTGTTGCACATTTTATCCAAAAAATAAGCTTACTTTTAAGGCTCCCAAAATAAGCACCATAAGTGGCATCCCCTGTGACTTCCCCAATAACAGCTGGATTTCTTCGAATAGTATGAACATGAAAGCACGAGCCATCTGGTTTAGGGTAACCATAAGCCTCAACTTCAACGATGTGATAGTTGACTAAACTAAAACAACAGAGAGAATAAACGTTTGTAAAATATAATTGACTAGTAAGTAATAGGGTATTTTGGTCCTTATACAATTATTCGTTTTAAATGTCAGGAAAAAATCCATAATATTGTAAAATATTTTTAAGACATATTGGACTCAAAATGACATGCATCTTTTGGAACAAGACATGTAAGTAACTAAATATTAGAAGTAACAAACATCATAGAATATTTCTTAAAAATGTGCTCACAATAGAATCACTATGATAAAACTATGTTAAACATACAAAAAACAGAAACATTAAAGTATAAACAAAAAACTTCAATGAAATAAAGCTTTAATAAAATGAACTTAAAAATGTTATTTTCCTCTTCAGGGTTCCCACTCTTTTTTCAAAATGAAAATTAAGGAGTTTTTAAAGACTTTTTAGGGACCCACAAACATTTATTAAGGACCTTTATAAACACGACAAAAATTACATTACACCTTCACAGTAAATTATGTTGGGAGAAAATTATTAAGTCATAAAATACAATAAACGACTTTATCTGCAACTATCTTTTTTGACGTGGGACATAAGCATGGTTGTCACACAGTCTACTAAATTTCTGTATGTTCATTTAGACTTTTTCGGGACCTTTTAGGGACTTTCGAAATAAATTTATGATACGACTTTACGCAATTATGTGAGAAAAGAAGACTCAAGTATCAAATGTCAGCTTTAATAAACTGTTTTCTAAATAATTTTTTTAAAAATAAAGACAAGCCATAAATCATGTCAAAGTAGATGAACATTAAACAAATACTCTACACTACATTCATTCTTTTAGTTTTCTGAATACTTGAAATTTAAATAAAAATTGAAGAAATCGACAATTTACTTTAAAAGCATTTTGTAATGTAATTTTTGTTTTTATGCATCAAATGAAGTTGGTAAAAAAATTATAAATCAATTTACGTATTTAAAAAAACCATCTCCGAATGTGGTTGGATTGGAGGAGTTTCAGAATTTTCCATTTCTTTTCAGTTAGCATTATTTCTGTGTCTAATTGTTCAATTTCCTGATTTGCAGTTTCCATTATTTGCAATTTTTTTTTTTTTTTTTTCATTTGCTCAAGTTCAGCTGCAGCCACCTTTCAGTCACAGTATTCAAGGAAAGCTTAAAGTTTTTACAAAATTGTAATATCAATTAATTTTAAACAATTGTATAAAAAAAATTCCTTTCCATAGCATTTTTTTATATCAATACAGCATAAAAATTTACACTTATAACTAAAATGTAACAATCGACAAAAATAAATATCACGCAACAACTTAATTCTAGGTGATAGCGTCCACCATAAGTATGAGATCAACAACCATTTTAATAACAAAACGCTCAGCAAAATGACCATCATACACCAACGTAAATAATGCTGATAGAGGCTATAACATAACAGAAAAATGCGAGAAAAAAAAGTAGTAATTCCATCCATGATTTAGGGAGATCTGAACATCTGCAGCTTCCAAGGTTGTTAGAAAATTTACATTGATCTCACAAATGATTGAAATATCGGTCAAAAAGCCTGAAAACTTCGAAATTGAACCATGTGTGAAGAGAGAAGAAGGAGCAACTTCTCTCTATCTGCGAGATCATAAGAAATTTGTAGAATAATGTTGATTTTCTTTGAAATTTAAAAAAAAAGCGGAAAGGTATAAAAAATTTAAAAAAAGGTGGAAATTCGCCGATCAGCAAAACGAATCACAGACATGGAAGAGATAAATTTTCAGGACAAAATTTACGATTTCGGTACTTTTTCGGAGCCAGTTTTCCATTATCGCATATTTTCGTGACATTCGGGACCAGGAGACACTGTGTCATAAAACTTAAGTTTTTGCTCCTATCTTTTATCATTTGTCTAGCATTTAGACATGATGAATTATGAACAATTGTATCGTTTAATGGTGATTTAATCATGAGAGTTTGCAACATTTTTACAATAAAACTACAACAATCACTTTTTAAATTGAGCAAAAACCCCATGCTAATTTCATCGGTAGGCGAATAACAAATATGACGAGTTTTGACTACTCATCTTCATAAAAGGGCAAGTGGAGTTAATCATTTTGAAAGAATTTGAAGAAAGGGCATAGTAATTTAGCAATAACTAAACAAACCACTACTGTTTTTTCTTTAGTTGCTACACGATTAGTCTGATAAAACTTGCAACTATTGGTTTGCTTAAATTCCCCTTTTTTACCTCTTACATTTTCAAATAGGAATTTGCATATTATATAGTACTTTCTTGATTATTTTCGTATTTGTTCGGTTTTCAGTTATTGTTTAGTATTAATGGCCATTTTTCATTATTGGTGGATTCTGAATCACCCGCCATAATGAATTGGTGACGTTTTAATCTTGTTGCCAATTTTTCAAAAACGAGCCAACCCATACACATAGACTAACAATTTTTTATTAAAGAGCTCCGTTTCCGGAATGTGGCCTAACATTTAAACATCACTCAGTTGGCAAAAACAATTGGTTAGAAAAGGGGTTTAGTTTTCTGATCACTATATTTTGAGCTGATGATTAGCAACAAATTGGCTCTACTTAATATTTGGCTAATGCAGTTTCAAAAACCGGCAGAAAATTGCAATTTTTGACTGTTTTAGGGGGAAATTAAGGAGATTTTAAGACCTGATTTATCAAAAATAAGGAGCTCTTAAGGGCCCTTAAAAATGAAAACCAAAATTAAGGAGTTCTTAAGGACTTTTAAGGACCCGTGGGAACCCTGAAATAAGTAAATATTGCTAGAAATAAATACATGGTACAACTTCAGCTTTAGTACAGTATTGTGTAACATTAAACACAACAATATGAAAAAATTCATATTAGTATCTGAATTATTCTCAAAATATAAGAATACTCAGTTTTCTAAATAGTTAATTAAAAAAAACCCCTCTTTTACATGATATTTATATCCCATTAAAAGAAAAAAAATGTATTTTTAGTAAGTCAGTGATGGTTAATAAACCATAAGATACTGGATATTAATGAATGTTTCAATTTAAAACATGCTAAATATTTTATCAACATATAGCTTATAAGTTGTGAATTTCAATAATTATTACCTAGTGTCGGATACTAAATGTCCAATTACTCCATCAAATCCCAAGTTTGGAGCAGCAATAGCAGCTGCAGCCATGGTGTTAGTATTATGAGGAGCATCTAGACAAATTCCTCTTACACAACCTAAAAGATATATCATTTTTATGATATTAGTAATAAAAGCAATTATGAATACCTGAATTATACAAAATTGATATTTTCAATAATCTGAATGAAATTTTAATCCATTTTTTTTCTATTTGTCAGATGGGTAAAGGTATTTAATTTTTAAGAAAGTAATTTGGGTAATTTAATTATGGTTCGATTACGAATATTAATTACCATTATTGATGACTGGATATTAATGAATGTTTCAATTTAAAACATGCAATATTTTGTCAACATATAGCTTATAAGTTACGAATTTCAATAATTATTACCTATGGTCGGATACTAAATGTCCAATTACTCTATCAAATCCCAAATTTAGAGCAGCAATAGCAGAACCATAAAGTAACCATTATATGATTATCACCAGGAAAAGAACAGTCTTTTTAATCTATTGCATTCAAAAGAATTCATCAAGATGAAATTAACAAAGAAAATTATGCATGAAAAATTATTCAATAAAAAGTTAAGTCGATTCTATTTTATAGGAGATAAGTTTAGAAAGATAGAAAAATTGCTGTTTATAACTCTAACCTTGATGGAAAATGGGCCAATATTTAAAATATGTTAATTTTAACATATTATTTCTCGTGGTAATTAATTCTTATAATAATATAATACGTTATATATTATTTCTCGTGGTAAATTCCTACATAATTAATATGTAATATATTAAATTATGTTATATTTTAAAATATTAGTCATGAACAAAAAATACTTCAAAGTAATAAAAAAGTGCAAATATTTTTAGATGAACATATACTAAATTATAGATGCAATACTGGAATTTAGAGCAATTTTCCTAACACTGTGAAAGTATGACGCATAGACATATTCCAGGGATTATATTAAAAATATTTACCATGATACAAAGTGACAGCTTCAGTTTTAACTTCTTCATTTTTATTCTTCAAATGACCTTGTAATTTTAAGCTCAGAGGATGTTTCTTCATTGTTACACTAAGTGACTGCGATTCCATGTAAAAGAAAAGAATAAGAAAAATCAAACAGCATAGTTACTTATATAAAATACAACACTATATATTTATATCAAATACAACACTATATATTTATATAAAATACAAATTTGCTACATTTATTTGACATATATTATTTATTTTTTGACAAGTTACATACATTTTATTGAGTATTTGAAAAATTGAACATAAAAAAAAATATTAAATACTGTAGATCGGGGTAATTTTGGACATTTTTTAATGTTTTTATGACTACTATCAACATATATTAAGCTAGTTTGCTGAGACAATTGTGTTATGTGAAGTTGGCCTTCTTTCAAATTATGGACATGATTTGAATCTACGACCAATGATATCTGCATAAAAATCCTTCATTTGTGTCCCAATGCTAACTTTTGAGATGAGGTAACTTAGGCACTAATTAGCTTGAGAATTTTACGATTTAAAATAACATGATTGGTTAGGAATGATCGACAATATGTCAAATAATGTAGTACTTATAAATACATAAACCTGCAGGTAGTGAAATGTTTCCAGTTTTTTGTAGGCAAATGAAAGTTTTAACTCAAATGAAAAACTCCATAAAATAGATGATTGCAGTCAGATGTCAGTACAACTGCAGTTCAAATGTTTCTCATGAGGAAGCATCACATACCAGACTATATAATAGCGGTAATGGCATGCCAATTCATAAAGCATAAGTTGGCGGGAAATTATAAAGTAAAACATTATGCAACTGAACTCAAAGTTATACTATCAGTCCCACCTTTACCTTGATCAACAGTATTGAAATGATAACATTACTGTCATAATGCTTGAAGTTCAATGTAATAATTTGGTAAATAAAATAACAAAAAAATTCTATGTGAAAAGGAAGTTAGACCTTAACATTGATACAAATATAACCTTTTCAAAAGTAAACATTAAACTTTTAAGGAACAGCAATACATTGTAATTCAATCATTTCAAGATGGCAAATTGTTTAAGCATGTACAATTTGTCGATATTTATTGACTGAAACTTTTTTTTGTTAAGATTGACAATATATGATAAAAAAAAACTTGCCATTTTGATGTTTTTAAATCCTTTGTATTAAATTTGACTGTATTTGTAATGGCCAAAATCTTTGGAAGGCTAATTAACCTACTTGCTGTCATCCTATAAAGTGGAAACTTGGCAGATAGATGTTTATTATGCATTTTTCAAATTTTCTGGGTAAAAAATGGTCAATAGTGAATTAGGTCAGCAATGCATAGAAAGGAATTATAGTAAAAACTGTGTTTTTATGGGTTAATTTTTTACTTGTAATTAAGAATACATTTTTTAAAGTTTTTTAAGGTAAAAAATATTTGCAAATAAAATATGAAAAGAAAAAATATTAAAGTATTTTTTTAAGAAACAAGCCTGATATCAAATAACAGAAATATGCGCAACCTTCCTCAGCTTTAAATATAATATTAGTTCATACACGAAGTATTCCTGCTTCAGACATTTTTCTAATATCTTCACCACCCCAAAACGCTCCACTGGGAACGTACAGGCCATGTACAGCAGCAGCATTTTTTAAATCCTTTAACAAAACTTCATCACTCAGGGCTGTTGGTGAGCCAATCTAAAAAGAAATACACAAAAAATGAAATCACATAAGTTAGTGAAATCCTTGTTTGATCATACTATATCCTCACTGAACACAAAAACTGACGGTTCTTGTATTTATTCTCAAGTTAAGAATGAAATAAAATTGACTGCAAACCTGAATTTACAAATAATTTAGAAGCATCTACTCAAAGATATATTTTCCAGTTGCCAAATTAGCTTAAAATGAATTGCTTTTGAAATTACATCTAATACAGTTCTTTAGCGCAAACATTTAATAAGTCTAAAGTCAGAGAAAGTGATTGTAAAATAATTTATAAGGTGTACTAATTTCTGTACTATCACAGTCTCTTTGGCAAAAGATACCAAAGTTAGACAGTGCAACAATTCTAGTTAGCCTGATGTGACACTGTAGCCTGCATTCAACCCCTCATAGACTGAGAGGCGACTACAAGTTAGCCCATCGAATATCCTTCTGAATTTCTTATAGAATGTGGAGAAAAGTTAATACATTATGAATTCCACTGGTCTGCCATGGTAAAAATGGCTGAAACTGGTCAAATATCGACTTTGAATTAGTTGAACTAAATCAGATTTCCAAATATGTCATACCTTGGCAAAAAGTGAGCACTCTATTTCGTCTGGTAACCCACCGCACATTGATTTTCAATGAGGAAGGGTGAATTCTGACCTCTAGCTCAAAAAATGTGCATATTTTAAAAGTGAGCCAAATAGACGAATCAGTTACATCAGATACTACTTACGTCATTAATATTTATTGGCAACTAGGCTTACTTTTAAAAGATGCGAGTAAGGCATCGCCAGATATCTGAATTGTCTGCAACAGTCATAATTGAAAATTAAAGTGCGATGGGGTTACCAAATGAAAAAGAATGCTCATTATTTGGCAAATCAGATTTTTTTTTTATCAATTTTTGACCAGTTTCATTCATTTTTGCCATGGCAGACCATTGGATTTGTAATCTACTAACTTTTCTCTGCATTCTATAAAAAAATTCAGAATGATGTTTGATAGGGTACCTAAACTTGCAGTCGCCTCTTGGACTATGAGATTATTAACATATTTTTATTTTGTTTTTGGGAGGTAAGACAACCTAAAAGTAATATTCTGCATGAGCAGTTGTTTGGAGATTCTTAACCCCTTTAGGATCATACTTTGTGTCACACTCTCAAAAATCAAAAGGAAGTAATCTGCTAATAAACTCAGGGATCCACTACTTCCACCACCTAGAACCAATGTAAACAAAGCATCAAACTTATCCAATAGTAGTTGCAATAGTACATATAAGTGTCCATAGTTTAAGTTGTCAGGTGCTTTTTTAGCAAGTGCTAAAAAACTTTCTTAAATGCTAAAATTAGAAAATTTTATTTAGCTCTTTTGCTAAAATATTTAATTACAAACTTGAAAAAATCCCCCATTTTTGTTAGTCATTAATTAGGTAAGAACAAACAAGCTGAAAGTTGAAGAATAAGGTTCCACTTAACATTAAATAGTTTTATATTTATAATCCATAATAAATTTATACTAAAAATTTCTTAATTAGTTTTAATTAAAAAACTAAAGTAATGAAACTTATAACCATTTTAACATTATGCTGAAATAAAAATTGCGATTTTAGTTAAGGAAATTTTATACCCCAGCTTAAATAAATCATTGATGTTCAAGTCCAAAACTTATTTGTTGATCTATGTTCTTAAGATAGTTTCTATAAATTTTCCTAAGTATCACGAAATAATAATAAAAAAAAGGTAATTAAAAAATAAAGGGTTTCATAGGGAAATGAAGAAAACTATAACAGAGATAAAGCTGTAAGATCTTTTATAGCAAAATGCTAGCGAACCTTCCTTGAAGATAAAATTAAAAAATGAAATGTACCTTTTTACCAAAGCATTTGGTAAGAAAATTAGCAAAATCATTATTTTTAAGTTAAGTTTAGCCATTGACCTAAAAAATGAACAAGCTTGTTGATAATTACTACCATCTATTTTTTTTTTTAATTCTATTAAATAGCTTTTAGTAAATTATTTTTTCTAATTGCATAAATTCTTTTTTTTTTAGTCATTAATTATTTCTTTTTAGATTAAACATATGTATACCTACATATCATACAGGATTTTGCTAAAATAAAAATTTTGATCTTAACTTTTTTGGTAAAATAATATTAAACTACAGCTTTTTTAGTCACCTAAAATGCAGTAGCACTTAAAATTTAAGGAACCAAAATTAGAAACTTTTGAGAATAACAAAATTTAGCATGTACCATGTAATCACAGAATTTTAAAATAAGAGAGCCATAAGCTTTTGTAATTGATGGATGGGCGACTTCAACCACTAAATCAGGCTTTCTAACTGCAAAATCATTGATGTCATCCAGCACAACAGCTTTAAAATCTACTTCTTGAAATACAGACTTAGTTCGATTCCACACAAATACTAATTCATAATCTTTGTCAGCAAGAATCTTTAAAGCAAGGAACTTTCCTGAAATAAAATAAATTTATTTCAACAAAAAAGTTAGAATATCAAATACTATTTTTTTTTTTTCTTATAGAAAACAATTATTTAGCAATGGCATTTGAAACATTAACATTTCACACTAAAAAATATGTGCAAAAAATATACTTTTGTGTGAGACAAAAAAATTACGTTTTTCCACTTTAAATTCAATATGATTAATAGTAAAAGAAAAATCTATACTGTGCAACATGTTACAAAAATCTTCTAGCAAACCTTCACAAAAGTATTCTTACGTTCTTACTTCATTGACATGACTGGAAAATATATTATTTTTCAAACAGCAGAGGTTATAATAATATTTAAATTCCCATTTAAACCAAATATTTATTTGTTTTATTGAGAGACGCCCTGCAATTTTCATTCCATGTATTTTTATTGACAAGTATTGAAAAATAGCGAGGCCAAAAAGTGTTCATGAACTGTCTAAAGAAAAAAAGACCTGGAAAAATATATAATGCATTTTGAAATTTCGTTCCAACTGATCTTACCCAAATTACCATATCCTATTATTCCAATCTTTCGAACCATGTTTCAATGAAATGAATAAAACTGAGTTCTTTAGAAGGATGGAGATGAGAATCTTGATAGAAAAACCAAATGTTTATGAAATTCATTTTTGAGCGGATTGCGCAATTCTTTACTCTTTTCGGATTCAAAAATAAGATTAGCAACTTTGTTTACAAAACATCAAGGAGGCACCGTGGTTACAGTTATGACTACAAGTATTTAACCTGCACATGAATATGAGCGGAACATTAAAACGTATAATGTCTATTTATAAATGGTTTGAGTTTTTAGATCACTCAGTAGATGGCAGAACATGTTGTGGGATACTACTAATATGAAATGTCATATAAATCGGCAGCAATCATACAGACATTTTCTTTTTAGTATGAGGCGCTTCTTTTTGAAATGTTGGAAATCGTAACGATTTGAATATTTCTCAAAGTTTGAGTAACTCATTCTACTTCATGCTGTAAATAGTGAACGTTTTCATTACAGACGCCTTCTTTGGCGTACAGTAAGTGACGTTCTCAGCTCACTGTAATAGAAATTACTATCTAATCACTACAATAAGAAGTTAAAGATCCAAATTTTTGGACAAACTAATGTATTCAAAAGGTGATTCACGGCTATACTATTGGGCTACTGCACTCAATGCAATTGTTTACAAACCCGGAATCGGCAGGTGGAGCAGAATGACCACTCCACTTTTTGAAACAGTGGCCGATCTGTATAAAAAAATATAGTTTTAGTAGTTTGAAGAATAAAATGGATTTTCTAGAAATGAAAATGTTTACACTTTTTTTTTCTTTAAAAAATAACTTTAGGTTTAACCCACGATTCATGCAATCGATAGGTTTACATTGACTATATAAGCTAGATAATTGAAAGAAATGCTTTTAATTTAAAAATAAATCAACAAAAGGACTATAATCTAATTAATTTGCACATTAATTCGTTTAAATAAACATTTGAATTGCAAATGCAAATGCAAATAAATACAAAATACAGGCAAAATACCTCAACAGGCGATTCCATTCCATCCAGACTGTTAAAAAAATATGATTGTGGTAGCCAATAAGTTAATTTGTGAGAACGTGATCAAGTGTAGCCGTGTGAGTCTAAACTTCAGAAAACAACTTTGATTTCATATTCATAACATGCTCATGCACAAATCGAGAAGCAGCACTGCCATTCTGTAAACTTTTGTTTTAAATTAACTCCAATTTAATCTAATGTCAAATAGGTTCCATTATGTTTTATAACAAAATGTATGAGATAAATATGGATAAACACAGTATTTAGTGTTTGTTTGGAGAGGTGAAGTTAAACGAAGGACCAAAGCAGTCCAGCATAAATTTAGGCAGGAATGAAATTTTATTTTTAACCGTATGCCCTTAGAAAGGGAAAAGTGATAAGAATAGAAAACACGCATTTCATCAAAACACATATACATCGACCTACTGATGTTTTGGTTACCCCTTGCCTCTAAATTGTTTCATATGGGACCTAAAATTTCGTTTTTTAATTTAAAATCATTTTATTGTGAAAATAAATATTTTTCTAGGTTTGCGTTTAAAAGAATAAGTAAGTGCATGGTGTTGAGGAGTTCTTTAAAAACTGGCTGTGATAGTTGCAATATTTTATTAATCACCATTACTTTTTTTAGTTTACAAAAGTTTATTGACTGTTGTAGGATTTCACAAACTTTTAAACATTGCAACAAGCATTTTATAACGCGAATCTATAGCAATTCACTTTAGCATTTATATATAATAATAAAACAGAGAGTCATTAGGTCACTCTAAAGAAAATTACTTAAAATAGGTATAGTGCTCTGAAATGTTCAATATAAGTAGTTTTGACCTTTCTAACTTGACATTTAAAAAACATACTGTTAAAATTTTTATTAGTTTTTTTAAATTAAATTTTTTAATTAATTTAATTTTTTTATCAATCAACTTCTAATAAGGCTAAAGCTCTGAATAAAATGTATGAATGAGGTATGAAAATGAAAAAGGCAACTTTGTCTTCAAACCTTCAGCAGAAAGAAGTGTGTTGGACAGATAACCACAGTTGTACTTGCCAATTTGCTACAGTTAAAAGTCACTTTTAGTTTAGTAATGTATTTTTAGACTATAATCGAAATTTTTCTTCAAAGCATTAAAATGTAATGAGATCTCGGTAATTATGCTGCCAAAAACATTAATATTATTTTCGAAATGTTTCAAAACTTTCATATATATGGTCTTACCAAGATTTTGTTGGGCCCCATCAAAATTTGACTGGAGACCCACAATTTGAGAAAGTTGGACTATTTTGTATTCACGTATTGTTTAGTATTATTATTAAAATTAATATTATTATTGATATTTAATTGAAATATGACTTTCTGGTTTGCTATTATTCAGATACTACTTGATAAGATAAATGTTGATTTTCAAATTTGTTTTGCGATCAGTCTGTTGATTTAGAAAAAAAAGATTTTTAAATGTATTACTTTATTGTAACATTGTTGAAGTGATTTTCGATTATCTTTTAATAAATATTTTTTATTTTAAACTTTAATCTTAGTTCGGTTCATTGAGGGTGGTTTAGTTGATTGCACTGGATTTGGCCGGGACCGCCATGAATCCAACAGACTCTCTACTCTGTATAGGGCCCGGTCCTAAATTTGATAGCGTCACGCTAAGCGATAGATGAAAACACGATGGCTGTCTACCATAGTCTGTAATTCCCAGATGTAATGAAACATCTCTGGAAATTTCAATAAAATATTGTGTAACTAGCTGAATACCCGTGCTTCGCCACGAAATGTTACCATGTGAAATATTTTAGCCAGCTGTGAGGCCCTGCGTTGCGGAAATCCATCGTTGGTGTATAGGCCCCAATTTTTGGCGCTTCGCTCGCAGGAAGATTCATCGCAACGCAAATTCAAGCGCGCTTCACTCGCTGAAAATGTCATTGACACATAAGCACAGGTTTACTTAACTCGTTGAAAGGTTCATTGATGTGCAAACATGAGCTCGCGTTGCTCTATGAAAGGGTCATTGCTGTGTAAGCATAAGGTCGCTTCACACACTAAAAACTAATTGCTACGTAAAGCCTTCATATTAGAAGCCCCTCACTTGTTGAGAAATAATAAAAAAATTCCCCTTTAATAACTATAATACAACACCCCTTTAAGAATATTTTAACACGTGATGTTTGTAAAAAGCAAAATTAGAAAGTCAAAACTACTTATGATGAAACCTTCAGAGCTCTAGGCCTATAAGAAGTCGCTTTTTGTTAAAATATTAATTAAAAATTCATTACAAAAACAAATTAAAATTTCAATGTTCTTTTTGTCAAAAGTCCAATTTGAAGGCCAAAACTCTTTGTGTTGAAAATTTCAGAAATGTAGCCCAGTTAGAAATCGTTTTGTAAAATATTTGTTAATTAATTAAAAAAATTAATTAAAAAAAACTAAATACAAATTTAATATTCTTTTTTCCAAAAGTCCACTTAAAAGGCTAAAACTACTTATGTTGAAAATTTCAGCGCTGTAGCCCTATTAAAAATCGTTTTGTAAAATATATATTAATTAATTAAAAAAATTAATTAAAAAGGAACTAAATGAACATTTAAAATTCTGTTTTTTAAAAGTCCTATTAAAAGGTTAAAACTACTTTTGTTGAAATTTTCAGAGCTGTTGCTCTATTAGAAATCGTTTTGTAATATATATATTAATTAATTAAAAAAATTAATTAAAAAGGAACTAAATGAAAATTTAAAATTCTGTTTTTTAAAAGTCCTATTAAAAGGTTAAAACTACTTGAAATTTTCAGAGCTGTTGCCCTATTAGAAATCGTTTTGTAAAATATATATTAATTAATTTAAAAAAATTAATTAAAAAAGAACTAAATAGAAATTAAAAATTTAATATTCTGTTTTTCAAAAGTCCAATTAAAAGGCTATAACAACTTATGTTGAAATTTTTAGAGCTGTAGCCCTATTAGAAATCGTTTTGTAAAATAATTATTAATTAGTTAAAAAAATTAATTAAAAAGGTACTAAATAAAATTTTAAATTTTGTTTTTCAAAAGTCAAATTAAAAGTCTAAAACTAATTTTGTTGTAATTTTCAGAGCTGTTGCCCTATTAGAAATCGTTTTGTAAAATATTTATTAATTATTTAAAAAAAAATTATTAAAAAAGATTTAAATAAAAATTTAAAATTCTGATTTTTAAAAGACCAATTAGAAGGCCAAAACTACTTATGTTGAAAATTTCAGAACTGTAGCCATATTTGAAATCACTTTGTAAAAAATAAATTAACTAAAAAAATTAATGAAAAAAGAACTAATTGAAATTTTAACATTCTGTTTGACATACATAAAATTAGAAAGCCAAAACTTCTTATGTTGAAAATTTCAGTGCTCTACTGCAATTTTAAGTAGATTTCTATAGACACACACACACACACACACACACACACACACACACACACACACACACACACACACACACACACACACACACACACACACACACACACACACACACACACACACACACACACACACACACACACACACACACACACACACACACACACACACACACATGGATTTAAATTAAAATTGTGGCATAATCTTGATATTATAACTGGATTTTTTAATACTAATTATAATATTCAAACCTTTTATAATAGATAATTCAGGTTGAAAATTCTCTGAAATATATTTAGATACTAACATATCTGAAATAATTTCAATACCATGACAAGCAATACTTTAAAACAGTATGTATTTAAAAGAATAAACATTACAAAAATACAAACGAAAAGTTATTATACAAAAACTTTATTTCTACTTTGAATAATAGGAATTTAAAAATTGTAAAGTGCTGGTACCTAATATTGTGATAAAAATTGCATTGTTAAGCAATGTATTTCCTCAAAAAGATGATGAATTATTTCAAATACATATTTTCATTTTTAAACAAATAAGTTGGTGTATTTATGTGCTCAACGACCTATTTTTATGTACAATGACGGCTAATCAGTCCGGGACCTACAATTTAAAGTGGATTCCGAATAACAATGAACATCTATGCCTTATCCGTGATTCGAACCCGGCACTTTTGGCAAGTATGGCCAGAGAGCTAATCACAGTCATCAGATGGGAAAACAAATAAGACTTCCTTGATTTGAAAATTAGTGTCAAAATGAAATCATAAAAATAATTCCCTAAGAATATTGTTATGAATTTTTCCGCTGTGGCAATGATGGCATAGTTTTTAAAATAAAAACTACTATTTATTCACTTTTCAAAGGCACAAAATTTATTCACAGACAGCAGTTTAATCACCCGCATGTTTCAACACAAGCTTCAGTAAGAACAACTTCGAATACAGCGATTATACAAGTTCACTCTAGTAGGTAAACAAAGCGATCAGCTCACATCGAAGTCCGAAATCAATCTGAAAACTTTCCCGATCTCCGGACTTGGCACGAGAGAATATTCGCGAAATTTCCAGCCAATTCGTCTGAAAAGAAACATCTCGAAATTTCTCGATTGATTTAGGTGTTGTCACCTTTTCTAGCTTGTATAATCGCTGTTAATAAAAATAAAATAAGATAAAAATAAATTACAATAGAATTTTAAAATAATACGTCACTATTTACACTATATACAGACAATTTGTGCAACAATATGTTTTATTATTTACAAATAAACGTCAATAAAAAAAATTATATAAATAACATTTAGCATTCATAAAATTGATAATTAAAAACAAAAAAAGAACAGCATTAATGAATGCTACAAACTACTGAAATAAAAAGTAGTGAACTACATCTTTTATTTTTCAGATGAGCTCGACTTGAGAACATTATATTTTCTTTTTGAATATGAACCAACTTTATTAGCATTGCATTTAAAGAGCCATTTTAAATTGTAATTTTTTTTTCTTCTCCAAAAACACATTTAGAGACAGATTCCTCTCTATGGAAATACTCTATCGAACACTCATTAGTACTTTTTGAATGTTCAGGCAATAAAAAATAGTGCGGTTTTCTTGAATACACACACACACAGCAGCCAGTTTTTTTTTTTTTTTTTTTTGTTGTTGCAATGTTTATATTTTTTTTAGATTTCATCATATATTCTTTTAACTGGTCTATTCTTCCATCGGTATCATATATTCTTGTAGCCTTCCTTGGTTCTAAGAAAAGAAATATCACCAGGTTTTGCTTACGAGTATAGCCATAAAAAAGATAATTTCAATTTTAATCAAATGATAACTATAAAAATTACTTTCTAATTAATTTTTAATGATGTTAAAAAATCAGCAAATGTTTATATGATAGCTGTATCAGTAGGAAACAAACATCTTAAAATTTCACATTTTCAGTTTTATAAAATTATATTTCCAAAAGAATATTTAAAATAGAAATATGAAATAAACTTTTTTAATTTCTATGAAATATTTTTTGAGTTATGATAGGATTAAGCCTAACTCAGAACACTATGAAAGTTTGAAAGCAATACATTTATAAGATGATACAACTTACCTGTAAAGTTTACAAATTTGAAAGTCACTCCTTTATAGAATTATCCTTTCCATATTTTAGCTTGTTAATTAAATAAAAAAGGATAAAAATAAATATTTTAGCAATCGATAAATTTGAATTCCGTGTAGACAATCCAGTTCGTAGAATAGTTTGTTTACATTTTTATTCATCGCTTAGCCAGCTTAGCGACGCTTGAGCCTGAGCGCCATCTGGTTGTACCTGGCTCGAAATAACCATAGTTACTTTATTTCCAGATTTGGCTTAAGTTTAAACGATGGCGCTACTGCACTGAAAAACGGATACAATAAGATTCCAAATTTTAAGGGGAGAAAAACTTCATTTTCAGCGAAAAATTTGGGGGTGCGTAAAAACGCGCACCTATCAATTACACTTAATATGGGTCACTGCATTTAAATTTGACATGGACTGGTGCAATTCCCTGTTTCCAATTTAAAATTTTCATTAATTTTGAAAAAATAGCCAACATTGCCAAAACTGTGAACTTGGCAATATGTTTTTGATTGATATTAAATTATCCTTTCTAGTAAGTAAAACAGAAAAGAAACAGTCGTTGAGGGCGATATTCAAAGGAAGTGAACTTATGCAAAATTTCGACGAAAATCTTAATGACAGGTCCCATATACAATTAGTTAAACATATCGTAGTTCAATCCTTTCGGGACTTATGTTGACATGGTAATGGTAAAAAATATACAAAAATGCTTTTAAAGTGATAATGTTATACAGTTTGAATTTCATTTTCTGTAGCCACAGAATATATATATAGTATCCTTATCGATTATTTACACCATCATCTATTTCAACTTGTATGAGGAAGTTCAGTATCCCTTCATTCGCTAATTTTTTATTCTGTCAGTATCACTTTCCATAGATAAATTTAAAATCTTTATTACTTAATTATAGTCTTCTTTTTGCTGAATATTAGTTAGTGCAATGTCCCTTTTCCATTTTTTTTTTTTTTTTTTTTTTTTTTTTTTTAATTTTGCCCTTTTAACACAGCATTTTATATCAACTTTTGCAAATATTAATGCAGATTGGTGTAAAAGATTTCATTTACAGCTAAATAGCGGAAACTTTGTTTTACAAAAAATTTAAAATCGATAAAATGTAACGATTTTGAGCCAAATTTAAAATGTACTGTTTACTATTTAAAACTCATTGTGGGCAAAAAATAATTCGCATTCATTTTAAGTTTCAGACCAGCATTATTCTATATGAAATGTCTTTCAAAAAGACCATTTATAAATTAATTTGGGCGTGTGACAGTGTAATAGTTTTAAACAGTTTTTTTTTTCTCAACATCATTAGCCTTTTCATCCAATATTTGATAAAAAAAAAAATCTTTGTCAAAGAACTCTCATAGTGCCCTGCTCGCCTTAAAAATAATGCCTTATTATTTTCAGGACATTACGACACACTTTTAACTCATGAAGATTATAGAAAATAATTAAAACAATTTTAACAGTTTATTTGCACTCGAGAAAACTCGCAACGACGTTTTAAAATACCAAACTAGTTTAATGGAACCAAACGATTTTGTTCAACCGTAGCATTCAAGTTTTTATTTTCATAGCGTCTCTACTTTTATGTTGATGAACGCTTTGTTTCGTAACTGATTTTATTGTGTATTCTTACGGTTTCTTTGTACGTGAAAGAATGAAATAAATATTTGTTCGAACACATTTTCAGCATTCTGTTTTATTTTAATTTGTTAATGTTGTATACCCTCAAAGCATGGTTCAGAGGCAGCATGTTTACATACTACGTGATGTTTATCGAGCTCAGTTTCCCGAATTCCCGCTATGCAATATTTGAAAATGAGTAAACTTTTGGTGTCAATTGTATAAGAGATACTCATGTTGATTTTCGAATTGCCTAGTGGAAGTTTTCTGTTTTCTTTAATTTGAGGTACGACAATTTTTCTGAAAAGACTTTCCGCTAAGCTTAAGATTTTGAGATATTATTTTTTATATACAAGCGCATGATGTTAATTTAAACAACCCAGGTAACACAAAAATATTGGCCTCGGAAACAGAGTTCTGAATGATTAGACTGAAACTCGAACATCGTTACAAATTACACGATTTAAAAAAACAATAAAAAACATCAAAAACATCACTCAATTTATTTTTGCCCTCTGCCCTTTATTATAAATAACATATTTCAATTTTAAAACTGTGTATCAACATTTCAAAACTTCCAGTTTATTTTTCCAGCATTGCACGAGATAGGCCAATATCGGTTCCAATGGCCGATTAATAAGTTCCACATCGGGATTGGTCAATGTTGTTGCTCTGTTGTAGATATTTTACAGTTGTCCAATTGGTTAAAACTTAGCAAAATAGAAAGAAATATTTTAACAAATTTGAGGTATTCATTTTTGTTTTCACTATGGCTTAAGGTTTGAATCGTAATTGAAAGAAGTTCGCAGGGATGCTCTAAAATCTTTGATTTTAAAAATGAGTAGTCACGGTGGCGATTTTGCCCGATGGTGAGGTGCATAGTGAGAGTTTTCCGAGTTTTTAGAATTTTAAAAATTTTATGTAACTAATGTTATCAAAGATAAAGACAAGTGTAACGAAAATCCACACAACATATTTTGATAGGTTTTTATTTATGCAAATATGTAAATAGAAACGAGCGCCTTTTTAAATTTCAAAAATTATCATAAAACAAATAACAGTCTGAAAGTAAAATCGATTAGAACCTTTCCTTAAATAATAAGTAAATAAACAATTTGATCTAGAAAAATGTAAAAGATACTTTTGAGTTTCTAAAATTTGATGTCGCATTATACAAAAATCTATAAATGGATTGTAATACGATTACACAATCTGTAAAGAAAACAGTTAACATCTTTTAACAAAAGTTATCTTATTGCGGCAAATGGCAAATTAGAAGAATTTAACTTCGTAATACAATTAAGCTTAACAAAACAACTGACGAAATTGTAAACAATGATGATGTTAAACGTTTAAAAAATGGTTACAATCATCAGTTTGATCTCAATTGAATTTATATTAAGTAAATTAAAATGAATGAAAAGGTAATTGGTGAATAAAGAGGTCAAGAGGAAATTCTTATTCATCTACTTAAACAGAGATGTTTGGACTTTTTTAATCATTTGAATGAACTAGATGAACACCAATTTGAAAGTCTTGAAAACGAATACTGTAGAAAATAAAATTACAATAACATTTTTTTGAATTCTGTTATACAATAATTTCTATGCACATAATTATGTCCAGTTTGTATTTAGTATAATAATGATTTAGGAAACATTAACTTATTTACTTAAACATTCATTGTTTTACTACAAAAATAAAAAATCAATTTAAGACATTTCCTGTAATTATAAGAGAGAATTTCTTAGAAATATAATTATAATGAAAAATTAATTCGAAATATAAATATAAGAAAGAAGAGTTTAAGATATTGTAAGAAACATAATTATATCTTAAGAAATTAATATAATTATAAGAAAGATTTCTTTAAAAATGTCATTATAAGAGCAAAATATTTAGAAATATAATTATAAGAATGAATTCTTTAGAATTATAATTATAAAAGAACGAAATCTTTAGAATTATAATTATAATTATAAGAAAGAATTCTGTAGGGAATTTCTTCCCTTTTTCATCAATAAGAATCTTGTTGTAAAACAATGTAATAAAACTTTTATTTTACTTGAGATATAATTTTAATCAGTTTACAAATATCATAAATATTTAGAGCCAGTAAATCTAAAAATAGCTCTCAAATCAGGACCGTTTGAAGGGAGAGGGGGGGGCAGATGGGACCCCCCCCCCCTCCTAAATTGTGTAAAATCTTGTTTTACCACATCCCCTTCTTTTTTTTTATGAAATTAGTTATAAGTATTTACATTAAAAATTACTAAAGTTAAAAAAAAAATTAAAGTTCAATTTTCCATTCCTTAAAAATGTAATAAGTTTAATTTTAATTAAAAGATTTTTATTAATTAAAGCTTCGACCATAACCCCTACCAAAAAAAAAAAAAAAAAAAAAAAAAAAAAAAAAAAAAAATCCTGACTAAGTATTTGTTCCAAATAATAAATCAATAAATATTAAATAAAATTCTTCTTTTTAAAATTTAACAATTGTAGCATATTGAAGATAACTAAAGTTCAATTTTCCATTCCTTAAAAATGTAATAAGTTTCATTTTAAATAAAAGATTTTTATTCAAGACACAAGCTACAAAGCACACGCGCGGCGGTCAAAGTCAATTCACCTTTTAAAACCGATCAACTAATTAAAATTTTGCGCACTAGCACAGTTCATAGCCACTTCCATAAAAAAAAAAAAAAAAAAAAATAAGATACCGACCCGTTTCTATGTGCTTTACATTTCAACAAAAGCCACCACATCGTGCATAGGAGATTAAATTTACATTGCAAGACAGAAATGTTCTTCGGAAGTTTTGGGTTGAACGCTTCCTTGAAAAAATTTTCACAAGATTACTTGGAGTGTATCCGGTTTAACACGTTTGGATTATTTAAGGTTTGTCCGATGGCAGCAGCGAAAGTCTCGATTCGAAGATGGTAAATGGAAATTTCGCCACTCTTCGATGAAAATGAAGTTGTTATTCAATTTTCATTTTCTTTGTAAACAAGTTTTTCTAGACCGTATGATGCAATAACTATTATTACATTCTTAGCTGGTTTTTGATGGGTAAAATTTGGAAAGAGTTTTGATGAAAGGGGATAAAATACATTTCGATTCTTTCTGTTATATAAGTAAACTAGAAGGGATATCGCTTAGGTAATATTCAAAAATAGCAATGAACCACCTCAATTATAGAAATTCGAATTTTTTGTTGAATACTTATATAATTCTAAAATAGGGACTCTTAGTTTATTCTGTGTTGTGTCGATTCTATGCTACATTAAGTCAAATTTTGCATCATTCCAACACGTCCAATTTTTTATCCAAAGCTGGTCAATGAAGTTTTTAAGAAGTTATAATAAATGGAAGTTGAAGAAATTTTTAAAACTGTGAATTTTCGCATGCACATAATTCACTAAAAATAGTATTGAAATTGTTTTATAATTATTGTTCAGAAAATTGACGCATTTGTGGTTGATGGATGTTCTTAAATCCAGTTTTTGTATGCATATAATTGTAATAATAAACCAGAATTACTTACAGGTGAGTTTTAAAGTTTATATCCTAATTTGATATTGAGACTAACAAAAGAGGAAATTTTAATCTATATCACTCACTATACTGAAAAAAATCGTTCATCACAGTTTATCTGACTGAAATAAAATCTTCGAGTATTTAAAACCATACATATGCATAAAATTGATCACGTTTAGGAAAAAGATAAAGAAAGAAAAAACATGGATCGGCTAAGTTAGAAACATTGTCTTATATGGTTTGCTTACCATGTGTGAATGCTACAAAATTATTCATTGGTGCATCGTGTAGCTTTAGAGCATTTTCTTTCTCCAAAATAAAAGAAACATTTCCTATCATTAAGTTTCCTCACTGGTTTGAATTGCTTCAAGGTTATCTTCCAGAATACTTAACTGTTCATAAATTAAACAGAGAAAAGGAAATATTTTAATTATATTTTCTAATAAAGCGCAGTTAAAATGTTAGAATAACAAATTTGAGAAGCAAGATGTCATTTAACAGCATTTTGTTAAAATTTTTAGAATTTTTCACATTGTGGTTGACGGTCTTTACCAAAGATGATGCTCCAAGGGGTGTGATCAGCGGGAAAGGAATATATGGCACTTGCGTACATGCAAAACATTCTCGAATTGGCACTTGCGTGTAAATTAAAATGATGTATACCTATTTTAATGTATAAATAAAGCTTGCGACTTGACATAAGCATTCACAATTACTGAACAATCACAAAAATTAAGTAATAACGACATTTAAGTACTAAAAACATTACAAAAATGTTGGAGGTGTTATTTGTGTATACGATAAGTTGGAAATGAACATTGCAGAAATGATATGACAGTGATATTTAAGTAAACACATTTCTTAAAGTTTCTTAGTTTTGACCCTTGACCCGACTTTTGCATGATTAAAACTTAACTATAAAAAGTATTTTAATTCAATGTTGATATACTAAAAGAAGTACAATATGAGTTTCATTTTTTCACTTTTCCTGTTTTTTTGGGACAATATTTCTCAATCTCATAGTCAACTGGGACTATTTTTCGAATCGTCTCGAATTGTAATAGTAACTATATGTTTTTCATAAACACCCATGTAATATATTATCTTGTAGTAAATTGATGGGATATATTGTTCCTCTTTTAAATACGATTTGGATCTACAAGAATCCCCCAAATACAAATTTCTAAAAAAGCTAAATTATTACTAAATAAGAAAAATAAGAACTACTTTCCACTAAGTGTATGGCATAAATATAATAGTACTTACTGGAAAAAAAAAAAAAAAAAAAAAAGGAAAAAAAAAAAATGATCCCTTAAAGCTTGAGTAAGGTGCGTGATCAAAAACCTAAGTCTGTTATTTTTAATTTAAGAATGTTTCCAAGTTTCTTTAATCACAATATTATTCTCCAATCCCTTAAAAATATTGAAAACAAAACCCAATAAAAGCAGGATTTATTTACCCAATAAGAAAGAATTAACTATATACTAGAGTTCTCAGCCAAGTTCAAACATTAGTTTTGAAAAGAGAATAAATAAAATCGAAAAAACACATGGAAATACAAAACGATTATCAAAAAACTAAAAATGTTTGAAAATATTGATATATCGAGGACTTTTATCGATATTTTTAATATCGATTTTTTTTTACAAATATATCGATAAAATATCGTCGTATCGATATATATCGCCGACCTCTAATATATACCCATTTGGTCATAAAGGGTTAAATATATAAAAGAAATTATATATTTTTTTACGTGTGTCTGAGATTTTTGGTCTTCTTGAATTACATTACCAGTGTTCCCTATTCCAATACCAAAAAGGGAAAATTTATCTGTTCACTTCGATGTCTGTCAGTCAGAATGAAACATTACTTTAAAATTAAGAAACAATTATCTTTTTCTTTTATCCCCTTGCTATTTAATCGTTATTTTTACGTGCTTTTCTTCCTTATCTTTTAAGCACGGGCGATTGCCCTCTTTAGTATCCAAATGAAAATATGTTAAAACTCTAGGAGAGTGCAGAATATGAGACATTATTTAGAAATATTTGCAATTTTAAAAATTACTGATAATGAATAGTTGGATTCAAGAAATATTTGAATAAATCAGTCATTTAAATGAGTCTTTAAATAAGTATCAAACTGACAATTTTAATTATAGTTATTAAAGCAATTTAGACTGCAAAGTTTCAATTTAGCATATTATCTACTCAAATTATCATTATCAACTTTCACTGTCATATCAGCTTGATTCCATAATTCGTTTTGTTTCTGAAGATATACAAATAATTAACACTAGATCCAGGTCCACACAGGTTTCATGCTGAAAGTGAAATCCAAAAATCACAGGGACACTTTCTCCCGACCCAAATTAGGACGACCCAAACTTAAAAACCGCTATTACATGTTCTTGAACTGATTGATCTGCAAACTATCTGCCAGAAATGACAGTTTTTGGTGAATCACTTTACAAATTCTCAAGGTTTAATTGCGGTTGGCCGGAAGGGTGGTTATAAGAAAAGAGATTGCCTGGAGTTGAGCCTCAAATTTACGACGAAATTAACCTATGTCAAGGGTATATGACGCATCATGTAAACGCCTAGAGACAGGTACATTTTCGGAATGCCCCAACGTTCTTTTTATATTTGAAGAGTTCGTAACGACATGCGTTCTGTGCGTAGTATTCATCTACATGGCATTCATAATTAAAATTATCCTTCTTAGAATCTATAGTTTTTCAAATGGCACTACGAAGACAGTAATTATAGCATTACTAGATTTGTTTATGTCTGGCTATATAAAGATTTTTATTTGGCCATATATAAATACTTATCTGACCATTTATAGATACATATCTGACCATATATAAATACATATCTGACTATATATGAATTTATTTAAGACCATATACAAATTAATATATGACTATATATAGATTCATAGAGGAACATAGGCAGTTTGATATATAACCATATATAGATTAATAAAAGAACATGTATAAATTTATATCTGAATGCATCTCGTTCCTCATATAATTATATAATTCCATATCTGATCATATATGGGTTCCATATATGAATTGTATCTGAAAGTGAGCCAATTTCAGATGTTCCATAAATGAAAAAAGATATGTTTAGATATTTTTTTATATATATATGGCCGTATAAGATTTTTTTTAGCAAAGGTGTAAGACAGATATTCAAAATATTATTAGATTTTGGTGATAAAGATCTAAAAACTTTATTTTTTGTTTCCCTGATAGAGTTCTGCCTGTAAAGTTAACTTCATATAGTAAGTTCTTTAAGCGCCACAATTTCATCGTATGAAAAATTTGAATTGATTTTATTTCTAACTTTATACATCACTTCCCAATGATATTAGAAGAGCACCAAAGATCAACTTTGAAAAATATTAAAGAATAAAATTATACATAGGGACTTCAATTTAAAAACTACCAAGGGCCTAAGGATATTAAATACTACATTAGGTTGTGAATCTTTAGTTATTTATTAATTTTGTTTTCGTATTAGCATTTAACATCCTCACCCAATCTCACCCCCAGTACAATTATTTTCATCAGATTGAAGAGGGGGAAATCGTTTGTTTTGTCCCAATTCGTAGGATTCAAGATATACAATCCTTTAATACGGACACTGTTCGAGTATCCTAATTCAGCGGACCCAAGCAGGAAGTCAACTACATTGGTCGTTTGAGCATTGTTTGTTCAAAAATACTTTTGCTTTACAATTGGAATGCTGAGAGATCAATTGTTTCCCACAAGTCAAATTGTTTTCTGTGATCTGAAAAAGAAATTCTATTTCGCATTCCTGTAGTTGCTAGACGACAGTGGATTTGAAATAAAGCTGGATAAGTTATAAGAGTCATTGTGTGTACATAAGCAAATACTTAGAGTTTTTTTTTTACTATTTCTTGTGACCAGTTTATTATTTGAAACAGGAAACACTTGTTATATTTCCAATAATTTTTCTAAATAATGTGTGTGTTTTTATAGTAGAACGAAGAGAAGAAATTTTACCAGGACCAGGGCCCTATCAAGACTTCGAGGAAAGGGAAGCCTGCCTTTAAACTATAACCCCATTACAAAGTATCAGGCTGAAGCTAGAAATCAATAACTTAGACAACAAAATCACTTAAAATATTGTTGTAAAAGTAAACTGCATTTTATGAAGTATCGGAACAATTTAAAAGTATTAATATAAATTTTCCAAGTTATTGTATTTTTTTTTTTTTTGTACAACTAAGCATTCATCATGATTAAATCAATACTTTAGTGCAGGAGGACTGCAACACAAATTACGTGTACATTAAAAGTTAAATGTCTAAATAGGATGTGTAATTTTAAAGTAATTTAACATGTATAAGTTTAAAAATTACTATTTTTGTTATTAATTTTTAAAAAGTTTTTATACGATAGTTTATAATAACATTTTAGAAAATAATGATAAAATACTAAAATAGCTGGTGTTCTTTTTTTCTTTTTTTATTATATTACACTTTAAAAAGTTATCAAAAGGTAGCTTATAAAAACCGTTTAGAATTTAATGATAATAAAATACTAGAAGTTTTACCTTAACATTTTGTAATTTTTACTTATGTCGTTATATCTGAAGAAAAAGTCATGTTTCAATGGCAATGCTTCGGCAGAAATTGTAGTCTGAAAAATGAAGCATAAGGTATATGAAACAGGGATATACTGACTGTCCTTCTTAAAATAAGTTAGCATTTTAAAAGCTGTTTACAGAAGGAGAGGGGTGGTACTTCAATTACTTAATATGTACATAAAATAAAGAATTCAATAATTAATTTTATATTCGTAGTTTTAAACACCAATTGTAACAAAAATACGAATGAATTGATGCGATGAATTGAATACGATGAAGGAAAAGCGTTGAATAAATACTCCAAGCAAATGTTCATTAATAATTGCCCTCTCAGGGATTTAGTGCTAGAACCCACTGGAATAGACAATGGTTGCAAACTTTTATTGAAGGAAGAACACCAATCGTTCTATTTTTGCATACGACTTGCTCAAATAACTGGTCTGTTAACAGACTTTTGCGTTATTTACCACAAATTTATTTCAGTTCAAAGATTGCAGCTTTTATTAATCTTTGGGTTTTCTCTTCATATTTCCAATACCAAAAAGTGATTTTAAACCGAAAGTGGAGTTAGCAGCTTTTCAATCTGAGATGAAGATATCCCTGAATACTAACAAGTATTTTTAATTATTCATAATGCTCCGCTTTATCTTGTGTATTCTTATTTAATCATAAATTCAAATTTTTACCAAACAATTAGCAAAATGGAATGATGAAAGAATCTTCATGTACTTATCTGTAAGCAGTTTATTCCAATAAACAAAAGAATGAAAACTAAATAAAAAAAATAATGGCCTACGTTTTGTGAATTGTTCTTCCAAACCTTCAGTTATCGGCCATGTTTACCTAATAAATACGAAACACAATTCAGTCGTTATAAATAAAATGATCTTGGCAAAACAATGGAGGAAGTGACATTGAAAGTGATGCGAGCACCACATTTCAATGTTTTCACAAGAACATTTCTTATCCTGGAACACAGTTGAGACCTTCTGAATTTATTATTGCACATCTGGCAAAAGTGAGGCCAATACTTTAATGGGGACTAAGACATGTGCAAGTATAAATGCAAGAGTTAAAGTCATTCATTGTTGGTTAGAAGACGGATAAAATATAGAGGTTGTTTAAATCGAAAAAAAATCTTTATTTTAAGCAATTTCGAGGTAAAAGTATAGAAAAAGCAAACGAAATAATTTTCATCTAAGAATGCATACACACTATAAACTTATATTCATTAGTGTTTTATAGCATTAAAAATAGTTTATTAAAGTTTACACCAAATTTATCTCAATGAAATACCTCTTTAACAATGCAATAATGTAGACTAAAATTACAGTAAATAATTTACTTCTATAGACTTTTGACTCTGAACTTTCCCATCGTAGGACATTTTGATAGAACAGCAATGATAAAGAAATAGCTAATTTATCTTTTTGGTTAGATTTTGGCAATAATTGATAACAAAACATATCTCTATATAGTTAATCATGGGGACATTATCAATGATAAAATTAGAGGTAAATTTCTAGTTTTGGTTATGAGTAGCGTTGATAAAAAATCGAATATGGATAGGATTGGATAGGATTAACATTACAATAATGTTGAAGATATAACTAAAAATTTAATTTAAAATTACTTCTATTTTTTTTATAGATACACTTATATTATAATTATAATTACTTTAAATTATTATTTATATACTTTAAAGCAACTGAATGTTTATAGGAAGAAATAGTTGTTGCCAACATAAAATGAAATATAAACTGAATATTTTTTTTAAAGCAAAGTGCAAAAAATAAACTTTTTTTAATGATTTTGAATAAAAAATCATGATGAAAGTAGAACTTAATCGCGAGGAAAGTATGTTTCGCGCACTAGTGTGAAAAAGTACTTTCTTGCAAGCCCTGCGCTCAAATACTATATAGTCTTGGAATTAAAATGACATATTTTCATAGGAAATTTATTGACTGGAGTTGCCAACATTAATAAATATATGTATTTAAAATAGTTTTTGCAAGTGATTATAAAAAATATTGTATGCAACACGTGGGGAAATACTTTTTCAAACTCAGTAAATTATTTGATTCGCGCTAACGCACTCGTCAAATAAGCGTTTTACCTCATTTGAAAAAGTATTACTTTCCTTACTAGTTGCATAAATAACTATTTTTTAACACTTTGTATCCATTGTAAATTGTTTTCGTCAACCTTTTGCATGACAACTATTTTTCATTGTTTCCATGTTACAGAAACTGAAAATCTAGTTTCTAAGCTTCTTGATACAATACACCAGGCTTTAGATAAAATCCATTTGACTTCTAACTAACCACAAACATCCTACCAGTTTCATTAAAATCTATTCAGTATTTTCAGAGTTGTGAAAGGAACAAACGACGCGATTGAAGCATTAAACGTGTTTTTTTTTTTTTTTTTTTTTTTTTTTTTAATGAGCACTTGTTTTACTTAATATTGAGCAAATGTTTTTAGAACTACAATAAGTACCCAAATTACTTAAAAATAAGTACTTTCCACTAACTTCTTAAACTATGGGTTTGCCATAGATTGGTGCATTTTATCGTTTTCGTTCTCATATTTTCATTATTTTAAAACAATTGCCTGTTTGGCGATATATTTGGAGAAAAAAATTGGCGGTATATTTGGAAGGGGAAAAAAAACACCTATTCTGCGAAACTGGAGATATGATTTTTGAAAAATATTATATTTTCCTTTCTTGTAAGTGAAACAGAGAAACAGAGTAGAAACAGTCGTTGATGGACGATGCTCAGGGAAAGATAACAGGGTTAAAGACATTCGTTTTTTAACTTTTTACTCCTTTATGGCATCTCCACGAAACTTTTGGTGGTGGGGATGTTTAGAGCACTTTAAAAGGCATTACCAAAGCGATTTTGATCAAAATCGTTCCTTAGAGCCGTTTTTTTTTTGTCATTTGCTGAAAAACATAAAATTTTCAATGGCAACCACCTTATGCGCATGCACAATTTTAAATGACACTTCCCATGGACACCACTAACCTGTATGCAAAGGTTGAACATCGTAGGTTAATCCCTTCAGGAGTTATGCTGACCATAGACACACACACAGAAATTTTTATACTGTTTTCTACAACTTTTTTGGACTTAGCATGTTCAAAGGGTGTGGAAAATCACACAACTTTCAATTACAGGTTAAAAAAATCACAAAAATTGTGATTTTGGCGATGTACTTTTCGATAATCCTCATATTATCCTTTATTATCAGTGAAACTGAGAGGAGAAGAAAGAACGATTGTTGATGAAGTATGGCTCAAGGAAAGAGAACTCTGTGTTGAAGGCATTCGTTTTTCAACCTTTTACGCCAGTAAAGCATTTTTATGTGGAGGGATGTTTATGAGGATGTTTAGAACACCTTAAGACGTATAGGAAACAGTGATTTTTATCAAATCGTTTTTCCAATGGCAGCTACCTTATGTGCATGCTTAATTTCGATGAAAACCTTAATAGTAGGTCCCATGGCCACCAGCAAAACGCATACAAAATTTGAACATCATAGGTCAATTTGTTCGGGAGTTATGCTGACCACAGACTATAGACACACATACAGACAGAAATTTTTTCTAGATCACTTTTTTAAAATCAGGGTGTTCCAAAACGTGGAGAAATGCAAAAAAAAAAAAAAAAAAAAAAAAAAAATCGATTTTTTTTTTTCTTCTGACCAAATGCTATACTTTTATTCCCCTATGTATGGGTAATTGAAAGTAAAAAAAATAAAAACTATTTTGACTGAATGTTAAGATATGGATAATTGAAAGTAAAATGTTGTCTAACTCAAATATTGCAAATATAACGGTTATTTAATCCTTGATAGAAGTTTTTGATTGCGAAACAGTTACCTAATATGAGATACTAGTATAACTTGTTAGGGAAGGGATGACATTATATCAAATGTAGATGTTTGAAATTCTTGTAATGTGAGCGTAAAAACTAACCACAATTTGTAATATTTCTTCATTCACAAATTAATAAACTTTTTCAGTTCAAAAGTGTTTGGCATTTGTTTTCAACGTTTCTGTGAGCCAATCTAGTAATTGTTTATATACCACCAGCTTTAAAAGAATATGCCTTTTGATGTATTTTTTATTTGATTGACATTCTTTTAGCTTTTGTTTCCTGCTCAAATGTCGAAATCATGGTTTAGCCTTAAAAATAATAAATAAAATAATAATGTATAACAAAAGTAACACAAAATGTATTCAATGTGGAATAAACAATCATCTGAAAAACAGGTTCTACGATGTATGTTGTGAACTATTCCCATCAATCAGCTTTAAATAAATACGTATTCTGATGTATTCCTTATTGATAAACTTTCTCTTAGCTTTAGTTTCTTATTATACAATCGAATTAATAAAGTGATGAAAAATTATAAAAGAAATGTATCCAATATGGTATAAATATCCATCAGAAACACAAATACTACGATACATGTTATGAACTTTACCCATAAGTTAACATGAACGAAATAATGTATTTTGGATAAACATAATGCATACAATATTAAAAATAGAATTTGTTTTCCAAAAAATATTAGACAAAACTGTTATACCGATAACATATAGTTTTTATTATAATAATAATAATAATAATAATATTAATAATAATAACATTAATAATAATATTAATAATAATATTAATAATAATAATAATAATAATAATAATAATAATAATAATAATAATAATAATAATAATAATAATAATAATAATAATTATAAATATTATTATTATTATTATCATCATAATTATTATTATTATTATCATCATAATTATTATTATTATTATCGTAATTATTATTATTATTATTATTATTATTATTATTATTATTATTATTATTATTGTTATTATTATTATTATTATTATTATTATTATTATTATTATTATTATTATTATTATTATTATTATTATTATTATTATTATTATTATTATTATTATTATTATTATTATTGTTGTTGTTGTTGTTGTTGTTGTTATTATTATTATTATTATTATTATTATTATTATTATTATACTAATATCAAAATCTGTCCTCTACCATTACTTATTTCAATGTAATCATTATTTTCATACTTCTTACTAAGGAATCACATTATCAAAATTTAAATTGAGCTTAAGTAACTGTTGAATAATTGGTAAAAATGGAAGACACTTGGGATTTCTTAGTTATTTAAACTGTCAAAGAATGAGAGCCATAACAATGGCTGCTAAATAAAATGAAAACTGATCTCGTTCAACCGACACTGACTTATCCACATAAATTCTTGACCAAACGAATGAGTTGGTGCAATATAAACATTTTGTAACCAAGTTACAATACAAGCAGCAACTTAACCACACAACAACATAATACGCTTAGAAGGATAACATCTTGGCAAGAAAACCACCTAACTCGGCAATCAGACATTTAAACTCAAATGAGGTATACAAGCACGGCTCAATACAAGATTAATATCGGTCAAGCGCATTCACACAAAAAGCTATAACTCCTCACACACAATAGTGAGACACGACCGATTATTTTACTCTTTATAAAATCGTAAAAAAATTATTCAAAAAACTCTCCGTGTAGGAAGTGCGTATAATCACATCCTTGACACACGGAAGGCTACCCTAAATATAAAATTTTGTCACGTTTTATCAGCGTTACGTCGAAATTTTGCGGTCGAGCGACCCTTGAGCAGTTAAATCATTCGCCATTTTCTTCGCTGACATTTGTAGGGTATGGATTTCATTGTTCGGATGCAGTTCACAGTTCGCAACTTTCAAGCACGCAAACACCGCCCATACACTTCGTCCCGTATGATCATCGTCTCGGGTGAAATGAGTTATTGTCATTTTCTTCCACATTCTTATTTACGATGCTATTTATTTCGAATAATTTGAAGAATGGATACTTGCACATAAATAAAATTTATCAATAAGTAAGTTGCCATATTTTATACCACTGACCTCTACAAGGGCGGTGGCTGTTGAATAGCTTAGGTAAATTTGTTGCTCTTAAGTTATATTACTATACCATGGGATAGCTTAACTTGATTATACAGAATACGTTACAAAGAGGTAAAAAGTCTCAATAACACAAAGGCGACACAATGGATGGCTACGAGTGATTTTACAACAATAAATTAGAGTTGACTACAGCTATTTGATTCAGGATAAATTATTGTTAAATATGATACACAGAACAATCTAACAACGAATACATACACACATTGAAAATTTTCATACTATAATTTGCCTTGTTGTCTTACTTCATCCTAGGCTTTTTCATTTCCATTTTTTAAGATGAGAACATTTATGTTAAAAATGTTCAGTGCGAATTCGTCAAATCTTGATTGATTTCACCCAAAGCCGGAGAGCAGCGCACTTTAAAAAGTGAACGGTCCATGAATAACGGAATGGACATCTAACTAGAACTTCTGGATAGTGCATGTTCGGCTATCGACTGGAAACCGAGATCTACAAGTCAGTACCTATCTGTAACAATACATATTTAAAAGAGTAAACAACCTATCACAGTTTTATTTCCATTGAACACATTAATAAAGCGTGACATTTTGTTATTAAGTTACATTTCAACGTATATGCATCCGCATTTTACCCGCAACTTAGCACCCGCCAGGTAAATTGTCATCCAGCGGGTGGATTGGCCGCCGAGGAGTGATAGAATGGCCTGCACGCAGCCACAATCCCCATGCGACTTCTTTCTTTAGGTTTGGGCTAAAAAATAAGTGTGCAAGTTAAAAACCAAGGGATATTAACAGCCTTGAACAAAGTATCCGTGAAATGTTAGCAAATGTTTCAGTTGAGATGATAAGAAGAGCTGTGGATTCTGTTCCTAAAATATTTCAAAATGTGTGGAAAATGCGGGTGCATACGTTGAAATGTAACCCAATAACCAAATGGTATTCAATGGAAATAAAATTATGATAGGTTGTTTATTCTTTGAAATATCAATTGTTACCTATAGGCATTAACTTTACAACCACTCTGTATATATTTTTTACAGCTTCCCTAAAAATTGAACCTTCCTATTTCTAGTAAATGCAAATACGTATAAGTTCCACTTAAAGATCAGCCTCTGGGAAAAGTTCCTTTCTTAACTCTTGGGCTGGTCTTAATAGTCCAGACCGTGCTAATTAAGAGAGAAGAAAACCAAACAATAAAGAGACAAATTAAAGAGACCATATTAATCCAACCATTTAAGAGAAAAGAAAATACCTTCTGAAGGGTAGTTCAAGAAAAACTTCTTTGCACCTACGTCTGGAAGGGATTGAAAACACAAAATAACTCACACCGAGCAACTACTGATCCCTAACTTCAACTTCTGGATAGTGTATGTTTGATTATTGACTTGAAATTGAAGAAGGCTTAGTAAACACCATAGAGATCTATAATAGCAACTTTTCTCTAAACTAGTTAGAATGTGTTTGTAGCCATGGGCAACCTATTACGTAATATAGATGGGAGACTTATTCAATGGGCTTCATCTGCTTAAAGAAACAACTTATAAGCTTTTCAGAAATAACAGTTAGAAGTCAATGACTTATACGATGGTACTTAAAGTTTAAAAAAAGTCCTGTTTGAGATATTAATAATAATAATCATTGTTTGTTGAGATGAAGTTTTAAGGGAGCTTTAAAATTTCGTTTTATGCTGTTTTGGTATAAAACCAAAAATATAGATAGTAATGATTAGGTGACATGAAACACTGATCTGGGTGAATTTATAAGAACCTTTACTTCCTGTTATAAGAAATTTGTAAAAATTCAATTTACTAGAGAAGCTAAGTACCCATTGTTATTTCAACTGTTGTTATGATTACAATTGTTGTGATTGTTATGATTATGCATCAGAAGCCATTGTACATGGGGCGACCCTATTTTCAGGATTGTGTGATTCTCTGGTTGACGCACGGGACAATTTGTGCTATTTTTTCTACTCGTAAACAGATTAGAATTTCAAAATTAAAATGATGTATAAAATGATGTATAAAATGATGTTTTGGTATAAAACCAAAAATATAGATAGTAATGATTAGGTGACATGAAACACTGATCTGGGTGAATTTATAAGAACCTTTACTTCCTGTTATAAGAAATTTGTAAAAATTCAATTTACTAGAGAAGCTAAGTACCCATTGTTATTTCAACTGTTGTTATGATTACAATTGTTGTGATTGTTATGATTATGCATCAGAAGCCATTGTACATGGGGCGACCCTATTTTCAGGATTGTGTGATTCTCTGGTTGACGCACGGGACAATTTGTGCTATTTTTTCTACTCGTAAACAGATTAGAATTTCAAAATTAAAATGATGTATACAGGGACCGATTTAAAAAACTGATTAGTATAGGCCCAACATAGTAGATGAGGCCTCCATTGACAATTATTGGTGTTATTTAAATATTAATGACAATTTTTATTACTGTCTTGATTAAATGAATGTCAAAATATTGATATTTTAATAACTACCAAATACTCCTCCAAATCATCATTTTGGCAGAGGTGTTTTTAAGACCCATATTAGAATTATCGTGAAAAATATCGCCTAACTGTAAAATTTTTCTAAATGAATGATGAAAATATAAAAACGGTAAACAACACAAATTAACATCAGTATTATAGTGTAATTGAAAGTTGTGCGATATTCCACACCTCTAGTTATTTTTTTTTTTATTTTTTTATTTTTTTTTTATCTGATCTCTACTATTTATAATTAACTCAAATATTTAACACAATGTTATTAATTTTTGTATATCTCTTAACTCAAATATAAAAAACGATGTTGCTATTTTCTTTAGACCTCTACTATTTACGATTAACTCAAATATTATGCACAATGTTATTAATTTTTTCAGATCTCTACTATTTACGATCAACTTAAATATTTAACACAATGTTATTAATCTTTTTAGATCTCTTAATTTAAATATTAAACGCAATGTTATTGTTATTTTTTTAGATCTCTGCCATTTACGATTAACTCAAATATTAAACACAATGTTATTAATTTTTTAAAGCTAAGATTTTTATTAATGAATACTTTCCCTTAAAAGTATACATGATCATTAATAGTCCTGAATTCCTCTAACTTTTCTGCCTATTAGTAGTGGATTTAAGAAGGTGGGTATGCATTTTTTTGACATTTGATTAGATGTTTTCTAAAAAATATAGAACAAGCCACACAAGTAGTATATTTTTTAAAAAGATCTTATATATAATTTTCATTTGATATATTTATGAAGTTTATGAAAATTATTTTTTATACGTAGCCTTCTACTTTGCAGCTCTGTAGAGTTAAATGTTATTATAATTAAAATAATATTATTTTGATAGTTTCTTCGTTGAAATATTTAATCTTTTCAAAAGTGATAGTGATCATTCAATTGTTGCACATTTTTTATCACTTCCAGAATAATTCTATGTTATATATGATATTGAAATAAAAAGAGTGCTAGCATGATTAGAAAACAAACTGTTTTGTTAACTCATTTTCAAAAACTTGGAAATGAGTTATCTAAACAGTTTGTTGCTTTTGAAGACTTCGGCATTTTATACTTTTTTACTACTTTTATTTTATCCTTAAGTTAATTAAAATTTGGTTTTATATAGATACTACTCAAATTTCAAATAACATAACTGCTAGGATATCTTTTTTATCTTATTTAATGGATTTTATCAGAAACTTCAATACCGTTAAATACAGTTACCATTACATAAACTTGAAATTAATTGTTTAGTCAGATATGAAGTTATTGTAATCATTACATACCATTTAAAATTGTGTTATTGTTTTCATTTCCATTTAAAATAACTTCATTTTATTATAATCAATAGATTACAAAGTACAATGGTTTTTACTAATGATATTTCAGTAATCATTACTTGCATTCAAATAATCAAAAGTATTATTGTATGTTACCAATTATGCAATTGTAATAATCACATACAAATGTATTTAAAATCAATTTGTATGTTACTAATGATATTATTATAATCATTACATACATCAAATATATTGTTATTTGTTACTAGTAGAGTCATTATAATCATTGAATACAATCACAAATAATTCTTGTTTATTATTAGATATGTTATTGCAATAATTATATAAATTCAATATTATTGTAGTATGAACTAATGAAGTTATTATAATTATTACTTACTTTTAAAATTATAACTGTATCCTTACTAATAATATCATTATATGCATTTAAAATTTTTATTGGTTATTACTAAAGATTTTAATATAATCATTGCAAGTATTTTATATTATTTTTATTTGTCTGTGTTTTTCTCAGAGTTTCATATAGATCAGTATTCAAATAAATTATTTACACTCTTTTTGATTTTTATAATGTTATTTTAATTATCACTTAGAGTTTTTGTTCTGTGTTACTAATGAAATTTTTGGGAATCAACATGTTGAAGAATTCACTTTTTAAGATAATAATGGAAACTAAATTCCAAATGCAAATACTAAAAGCTTAAAAAAAATTGCTATCGAACATTCAAATGTTAAATTTTGAATAACAATTTTTATAAAAATAACCAGCTGAATGAGAAAAATATTAATTTAATAATTCTAGGCTTCCTGCAATAAGTTGCAGTATAAGACTGCATTATAATTCCATTTTGAAACATTTAAAATTCTCTATTCTTTTTAATATTAAATTGTAATACTCAAAGAATTTTGAACGTGTTTTGTTCATCAAAATACCTCATATTTTCCCTTATAAAAAAATTAAGACTGAAAGGATATTCAATAACTAATTAAAGGCTAATAAAGCTTCATACGATATAAAAATAAGAATATAACGGAATTCCATAGAGATTGCAAGCAAATTACGAACATTTAATATGACGTACAAATGTGATGAACGTAATACCAGGCATTCATTAATAATTATTCATAGGGTTAATGGGAACCTATAATTACGTGTTTATTATTTCGATCAATCAATTTTTCGAGATGGTTCTTGGTACTAATAAATAGCAGTTATTATTATTCCTTTCTGTTTCAAGTTTGTACATCACGTTCTAGATATATTATTCTAGCTAATTTTTTATATTGCAATGATTATATAGGTCTGTCGGATTATAGTTTACTTGAAAGAAATAGTAATTTGAATCTGATTATTTTTTAATGTATGGTATGCTATTTATACAGTTAGAAATATATATCTTATTTCTTTGAGATTGTAATTATAATTTAAACATAGTCACTGAAAAACGGACAGTGCACTAATTCTTTTGTTGTCCAGTCAAGGCCGTACCAAGATAGCGCAGTGATATTAGCCAATGTCAGAAACAGGGTTTCTCAGAAGATTGGCCAGTCCATGCCAAATCTCGAGCATCGTTCAAAAATACACGATTTTTTAAAAAATAAACATGTCAAAAACATCATAAAACATATCTTTTCCCCTCCGTCCTTTTTTATAACACTATATTTAAATTTTGAAACTCTACATTAACATTTCAAAACTTGCAGTATGTTTAGCTTTCCACTAGGCTATCCGTAGTGACGGCCAGTCTATAACAGTCCACATTGGGATTGGCCAGCGTCGAACCAATATTGGCCAGTGGATTTGTATTACTAGTGTACATAGTAGTTACAATAACTAAAATAACTAAATAAAAAAAAAATTATAATTTTTAAATATTAACTATTTCAATTGCACTTTGCAAATGCACTTATACAGTATGCGAGTATATAACTGAAGAAAACTGGTTAAATTCCGAAATTTTTAATTTTCTTGTTCCTGCGCTAGAAATGTTCGCAATCATGCATATATTTAACAGACACAGGTTTTTTTTTTTTTTTTTTTTTTTTTTTTTTTTTTTTTTATATATTTATTTATTTGAAGAAAAAAAAAAAAAAAAAAAAAAACTTTTTTTTTTTTTTTTACTTCCAGCGTTAGATGACACAAAATTACGGTTTTTTAGAGCAAACACTATGCAATACAATGTGAGTGTGCAGTCATCAATAACGTTTCTTGAAAATTGTGCGATTTTCTTCTTCCAAGCAAGCAACTTTCATTAAAATAAGCTTGCATATTTGTTCTGTATTGGAGAGAAACTTGAATCTAAAAAAGAACGGAAAGTGAGATTGCTTCTTCACCGAGTGTTCCGTACCCGAAGTTTTACTTCTTGCATATGAGTCGTTCAAAAAAGTGCCTAGTTGCCTCGGGGAAAACTTTTCATGAAACGAGAAAAATCTGTATTGCTGTTACTTTTAAAAAATCTGTAAATAAATTAGAAACACAATTTGCAAGGTCTTGGGTCGGTATTATTTTATTTAAAGCAGTAATTATCTGTTTTAATATGCAATTAGGCAGTTTTGGAAATGGAATGAAATGCAACTTGGCCCTGTTTGAATTTGAACTCAATTTTCAATCCTTTTTCTTAAAATATGATTAAGAAACTTTTGCCACTGTAAAACTATTCTAAAATGTGTATTTCAGTTGTGCCAACAACATGCAATTAAAATCTCAACTTTTCAAATTTTGTCAATTAAGCACTTTTGGAAATGGACGACTCATACAGTCTACGTAAGTATACAGCCGAAAATCAAGAGTAACTGATATTCAGCAGTAAACTATTTGACCGGGATCAAAATCTAATTTGCTTAAAACGTAACAAAGCATTTTATTGAATCTTAGGCACATTTATATTCACTTCAATCTAAATCATTTTAATAAACATGAACAATCTTCCGTGAAACAATGAATAGTCTTCTAAAATAAAGAGTTAGCTAATATGTACCTTTAGATGTTTGGTTGATTAACTTTGTAACTAATCACAGATATAAATACTTTTTAAATTTTTTATTTAGAGATTTCATTTGGTACAGAAATCAATTGAAAATCAATCTATTGAAAAAAACCTTCTCAAACGGGAAAGATTGGAAAACATTGCCTAATCAATTGTCAGGGAATTTATTCTTAATGTTTTTCGTAATAAATCTAATGTGTCTCTACTGCGTTACGTCAACTTCCGAAGGTGAGAGATGAGATAATATAAATCCAGTTTAAAATTCCCATAACACAAATTCTTTGAATAGTGGTTATTTCACCTTGTATGTTACAGGTTCAAGAGTTAAAATGGTAAAACGGGAAAAAAATTAAAAAATACTTTGACATGAAGGTTTTTAAGTGATAATAATAATAATAACAACAATAATAATAATAATAATAATAATAATAATAATAATAATAATAATAATAATAATAATAATAATAATAATAATAATAACAATAATAATAATAATAATAATAATAATAATAATAATAATAATAATAATAATAATAATAATAATAATAATAATAATAATAATAATAATAATAATAATAATAATAATAATAATAATAATAATAATAATAATAATAATATAATATTAATAATAATAATAATAATAATAATAATAATAATAATAATAATAATAATAATAATAATAATAAACCCCTAAAACCAAAATTGTTAATATTCTATCGTTTCTCAGTTATGAACTAATTAAAGCCGGATTACTCGCCAGTCAATGACGTCATATGACGTCACCAAAGCTACTGGTTCCAGTAAACCAAACATTTTCTATTTACTGGCGACGGCGACTCCAATCAACCAATCACGTGTGTTTTCCCATGATCACCAATAGACGGCGCAGCGGTCGCTTAGCTGACGTCACAGAAATGGCGATCTAAACTGGAGGCTCGACTGGTCGAGTGTAAATCCGGCTTAACACCCAACTCAATATTTGAAATAGCATGAATGCGATCACATTTTGAAATTATTTCATGCTGCCAAGTACTAAATGAAAGTTAAATAAATTAATTATTGCAAATAAATATTTTTATGCATAAATATATCATGGAATGTTGACAAGTTTATCAAACTTTGGCTGTTTTGGGAGAATACAGTGACAATAACGTTATGAAACGCCCTCAATTCTATAATATTGTTAAAATTTTAGTATAATTATATATAAATTTTTTGTATTTTAGTACAATGAAAATGTCCGTAACTTGGTGATTTCTTATCTACATATATGTTTATCTCCCAAGCTGATAAATGTTTATTTTCCAAGTAGATTTTCAGATTTTTTTATTTTTTTTCGTGAAATATGTAGGGGATTGGAAAAAAAAATTACAATTGATTATTATAAGTAGACGAGTTTCAATACTCTTAACTTAAAGACGTGTAATGATTTCAAAAGCACTGTGAGATGAACACCGATCATACGAAAAAATGTATAATTTTTGTTTACAGCTAAATGTGTTTTAGCTTATTTCTCTTCATAATTTTGTCCATATTAGTTTTACGGATTTCCGGGGGAATTGACTTCATAAAACGTTAAAAAATAATCTAGTTTCCAATCTATTAACCAGTAAAGTCCTCAGTTACAGGTCCAGTTCACCAAAACGTGGAATTTAAACTTTGTTTTGAGCGTGAAATTGGAACTTTGTTTGTTATTGTACCAAAACGGGAATCAGCCAGACAAACTGGGACTTTGTTTTGTAGTTTAAATCTTAAAAATATGTCTTCATTTAATAGTTATTGACTGCCTTATATCGAGGAACATTTGTAAATGCAGCTAGTAGTGATCTAAAAGTAAACACTTTTTTTAAATTACACAAAAAGTGGATAAGAATCTATTTTAAAATAAAATGTTGGAATTTCAAAAATTATAAATAAATCACAAATAAATTTAAAAGCAAATATCCACAAATTATTATTATTATTGAACGAGCGGGGAACTCTTATAGAATAAATTTAAATCGCGAATAGCGGGCCATGTTTCATTGCCCAGATGCATCGATCATTGAATAATTTCAGACTACAATCGCAAACATGGCTAACATTTGACCTCTGGTGTATTGCACTTCATTTCGAATTCGTTTCTGAATAACTGACCGGTTGACCTTATTCGTACCTCCAACTCAACTTACAGCAGAACTTTCCTCCGACCTTCAGACGATTCGAAAAGAAAGAATTTTATTTGGAAAACCACATCCGGCAACTGATGTTGTTGTCCCGATTCGGATTTTAAAAATGATGCCATCCTAAAAACTAAAATTCCACTTTCTTCCAAATCGTCTAACTGGCCTGCAAGCGTCTCGAACAAAACCTGTTGTGATCATAAAATGGTGTTTCGTCTGTAATTCTTATTTCCTTGGATAAGTGGTTAGTCAGCCCTTTTCCAATTTTCGAACTCGTGATGGCAATAAAATGGCAACTTTGATATGTGTCAATTTCAGACGATTAAGTTCGCAGGTCATGCGCATGCAATGTAAAAATACAGAGTTTGTTCTGTTTCTTTTGAAAATTTCCCATACTTGATATTCTTTTACAAAAGAAGATATACATTTTTTGAAATTGGCGTGCAGATTTTAATTGAAATTTTTTACTCGTTAACTTGTAATTCTCAATAGATTTTCGTTTTTCTATATATTTTAACTTTCTTGATATTATAGTAGGGTATCATATTTTAAATTGCTAAAACATATTTCAAAATTTTGATGCAACTCATTGGTGAAAGGTAACAGGGAATGTTTTTGACAACCACTGACGCAAAGTTTTCACTAGACACCAGAATTATACAAGAAACACCATAAAAATACAATATCCGTAAATTTTTACCTTAACTTAGGTTTCAAAAATGTCGACTATATCACTAACTGGAGGGATTTTAAAGAAAAGAATCAATGACAACTGGAAGCTTCTCACTAATGTGAGTTTTCCTAGTTATTTGATGCACATTATGAATAATAATAACAACACTATTACTACTACTTATTATAATAAATAAATAAATAAATAAATAAATAAATAAATAAATAAATAAATAAATAAATAAATAAATAAATAAATAAATAAATAAATAAATAAATAAATAAATAAATAAATAAATAAATAAATAAATAAATAAATAAATAAATAAATAAATAAATAAATAAATAAATAAATAAATAAATAAATAAATAAATAAATAAATAAATAAATAAATAAATAAATACATACATACATACATACATACATACATACATACATACATACATACATACATACATACATACATACATACATACATACATACATACATACATACATAAACTTTTTAAGGACATTTATTTAAACACAACTAGGATCTTGACTTCTCCACTCTTTGAAGCATCGCTTCCAACCCAAAAGGATGAGTTCTCTTTTTTTCCCCACCTGACCCTAATATCTCATTCTGAAGGATTGTTATCAGCTCCTCCTGGGCCTCGGCGTCAAGGAAAGAAGCCCTTCAGGTTAACCCGACCGACGAGATGGGTCTGTATCGATGATGCTCGCCTCTCCGAGATCAGAGGTGGAAGGCATAGTTCATCTTCTCCAGTTCTGTAAGGGAACATTATTCTTCACATTTGAATAGAAGTCGAGATAGGATAAGCGAAGTTCTTTTGATGTTGTTCTGACCAATTTTTTGGTCAAATGATTGTTAACCTTTTCATGTCCGTGGCGACTGTAACGAAAATTTAAATACTTATTTGGTTTTTTCCCCCGCATTCGTTCATTTGTAAGGAAAAGAGGCTAATGAATACAACAATGCAGCTCATATTCAACTGGATTCTTTACTTACGATTTCGCCATTGTAATAAAGTTACCATTACGTATTTTCTGTCCAATGAAAGATACCACCATCCACAAAAGACTGAGAAAGAAGAAATATGGAGTTAATGTTTTGAGCAAGTTATATGTATACAAGGCTACTGGATTTGGAACGCAAGGAGCTCGCGTTCCAATTGTGTCAATGACTTTTTGAAACTCGAAATACCATAAAATGAGGTGAATCGGAACACTTTTTAACTTTCAAAGTAAAAATCGGTTGTAATAAGATCGTTAAAGAACATATTTTTGACATTGAAACTTGAGTCTTACCTTCTTCTTTGAGTATCAACCCAAAAAATGTTGAAAAAACTAGGACTTTAATTTATTTTGAATTTTTTCATGGTGTTCCGATTCACCCCGCAGAAAGGGGTGAATCGGAACACTCGTTACAATTTATGTCTGATATTATTTAAATGCTTACAGAGTGACAAAAAGTAAGTAATAATGCACTGTGGTGAATAGGAACACAAAATTATTATTAAAAAAAAATCACTTAATATGAGGGATAAAATTTGTGTTTGTCAATTATTGTCAAAACAAATCATAAGTTTGAAAGCGTATCAAATCTTCTCCTATAACTCATCCAAATAGTCTTTATAATTAATAATATTTTTTAATCTACTTTGTGTTTGTGTGGTGTATGACTGCAAATTCCTTAAAATAACTTGAGAAAGGAGAAAAGCATCCTCATTTGTTCCAGAAAATCTCTTGGTTCATGGGTGCTTCTTGTAAAACACACTTATATAGCAATAATCTTGTGGGTGTAAAACTTTGCTCACATAGAGTCTTCATACATTTCTCCATATAACTTAAAGATAACGAAGTCATGTAGAGAAAAAAATACTGGAACAATCGGGTTTTCTGCCATGCGGAAACTAGGCTCCTCTTCTGACATTTATTCAAGCCTGCAATCTTGATTACTGTCTTGAAAGGAGTAATTAGACTCTTCTTCAGTCTTTGAATCTTGTGTGGAACATAATCTTGCCAAAAACAGCTCTTTAATATCACTTTTCAAGTGTTCCGATTCACCCCACAAATCTCAAAATCGAGACAAGGGAAAACATAAAAATTCGTAAAATTAAAAAAAAAAAAAAAAAAAAAAAAAAGGACAGAGTTGAAAACCCCACAAAACCTGTTCCAAGATTCCAAAAATGTTAGCCAAATAAAAATATATATATATAATTAATAAAACTGCTTGATTTGTGTAAAATAATAATTTCTTTGTAACTTCATGAAGTTTCGTTCCGATTCACCCCGCTGTTCCTATTCACCCCATTTTATGGTACTTCATGAATATACGAAATTGTATTTGATAAGGATTCGTGAAATTAGTTATTATATCGAAATTCTATTCACATTACAAGTACAATTTATTAGCCATTTACATTTGTCTTATTTTTTTCTAATTATCTTATCTTAGTCTCAAATGAGTATGCCCATGATAAAAATAAAAATTAAATATGCAGTAGAAAAACTGTATGAAATAAAAGTCATTTTTTCATGAATATGTTCTTTGTAATTATTAGAAGCAGTAAATTTTAACGATATTAGAATATACGCACCCAAACTTTTTCACAAAGTTGCTTCTTAACTAATACTTAACAGTTCAAGGCTGTATTAAATAGCTAATCATTTCAAGATGCTACACAACTAAATAATGCTAATGAGCTACGATATAATACAGTTACAAACATTAGAAGTAACAGAGTCTTGTTTTGTAACTGCATAAACATTTTGGAAATTCCAAAGTAATATCTTAAAACCTTGACCTAAAATCGTGAATTTTTAGCTTATATTGCGCAATAATAGATTTCATCTTAGATAAAGGATGTATTATCCAATTTCTTACATACTGAACAGGTTGTCGTGAAAGTGTAATAGATAATACTTTTAGAAAATTATAAATTGGAAGGTCGTTATATTAAACTAGGATTGATTATCTTTTGAAAGTAAAGACTTACCACCGTGCAAAAGTTGATTGAAAAAGTTGAATTAATGCCACCTAAAATTAGATTTTACGAAATATTAATCAAATTTTCTGTACAATATTTATTTTCTATAAATTTTAATAATGCAACTTAAAATTTAAGTAATGGAATTACGAAATATGAATTTAAATAACTAAATAATGGAATGAAGAAAATATCGTGAATTCCTGAAAATAGATAGATTAAATAATTAACACATAAAATTTTAGCTGTTGCAACACATTTAATTTTATAATTTAATTATAATTTTAAAATTTATGTTTTCTGAATTGTTGTTACGTAAACAATTTTTGAGAGATCTTATTTTACGAACTATTAATAAAATTTTCAGTACAATTAAAGGAATTTAAATGATTATTTTACAATACATTTTGTTGAGGGAATTATGTACCGCATACTTCTTTAATCAAAGTATTTCATACTCTTTCAACAAAAAGTGTCAACTATTACATATAAAATTTTATATGATGTGACTAAATTTGCAACAAAAATTTAAATAGTACTGGAAATTTTTTTAATATGACAATTATTTAACTAAGTGGATTTTATCATTTCTGATAAAAATATGTAATGTAATATTATTAAATAATTTTTGGTTATTTATTTAAGATTTAAGAAAATCGTTTTCATTCTAGATATAGAATTCTAACTTAAAATTAGTTCAAATAAATTATGAAAATAAAATGAAAACCATGTCTTGCTAAATAAAATTACTATTATTAAAAGCATTATTTTTAGTGGTGTTTAATTTCATACCACAAGACACATTTAGAAAGAATGAGCATTTCATTTCAGTCCATAACAGTTGACTGTGACGTCACTTAATTAGTAAAAATCAAACAAATCGAAACTATCGTATGGATATTGTTAATATCTTATGGCGATTATTATCTAAGATAACGATAACTGTAGTGCCTATTTTGATTACAGTCGCTTTTTCTTCTTTTAGAACTTGTAATACTAATTTTTCGATAATATTTTATTAACTTTTCTTGCTATTTTCTTTTGTAACTTAAAAAAATATTTTGTGATCTTCTATGAATTATTCTGATCTGTGATAACTTTGAGAATTATCTCATCAAAGAACATTTTTTACAGGTTCAACACCGCTTGAAATATATATATATATAAAAAAAAAAAAAGAATACATTACGTGGATATTCTTCTTTCAAAATATGTCGTATTCGAACATCAAAACAATTTGAAACTAGTGCAGACAGGCTTTCAGCAAGGACATTATGGAGAAGATTAAGAGAAAATAATATGCAGTCATCAAGTCTAAAAGCTATAGCTTATGATCAAATTAACCGATATTAGCTTATTTTTGTACTTTAAACGTGGAGCTAGATTTAATAATTGAATAGAGATATAATTGAGGATAACATCTCAAAGCACAGATAATTTCTGGGTTTCTGTGGTGTTTTATAAATATATATATATAAATATTGAATCCAAAATTTCGTGTGTTTGTATATATATATATTGAATCCAAAATTTCGTTAGATGTGTTTATAACCAACATCGAATAAATTTTTAAAAACCCACTTAATGTAATTTTTAATTCAAAAATTAATTTTGAAAATATATTAAACTAATATAAGTATTATCATTGATTCATTTATTTAAAAAATAATAAAAAGTAAGATTTTGAAATTTTGTCTACAAGATCAAAAACTATACCTTTTCTATTTTCTGGTTATTTTGAATTTTTAAATTTAGTTACTACAAAACTTATTTCTTACAAACTGTCACATCTTTTGTTAGTCAAAAATATTTTATGGATGTTTAAAAAAAATATTACATCGATGTAAGGTTTGTTTTTGAGGAAAATTGTTTTAATTTATTTGAACCAATTACGCAGTTTTTTGTACATACAATTATTTTCTTTATTACTCTTACAATAATAATTACCTTATTTTTTTTTATTTAAATTCAAATCAAAATCAAAAGTTCCGATGAAAAAATGTGTTATTTCTGTATGCTGTCATCCAAATATGGATAAAAAAATATTACAGTTGCTTTATCATAAGTTATAAGAGTAGAATTTTTATAGCACAATAAATATAAAAATACAGCTTCACTATTTAGTGTAATTATGTTTTTAAAGTTTTACAAGATGGGATACCATTAAATTAGATGAACATTCACCAGCAAAAACTTGTTTCCTAAACTCGCTTCAAAATCAATTGAATTGACATTTGTCATGTCTTAACGATGTCATTTCCTTATGGATGGAATTAATTTTCTTTTATTAATTGATTAATTCAACCTTCTTATTAATATTTAAATTCAAGGAAAATCAAGAAATAGCGTCCTCCTCTTAAAAATAATGAATATTCAAAAGATTCATGACCTTACAAAGCGAGTTCTTCGAGAATTCAAGTTATATTTAAGACCTTGTTTAACTGGTGAAAATATTTTAACTAATTAAGTAGAGATTTTTTATTACCTTTATTGAAATTATGCATTTATTAAATTTAAGTGTAACTATTTATAAAATTTTATAGATTTTTAAACTTTTTTTAAAGTGATGATTTAAGATTTGATTAATAAGAATAGATGATTTAAGATTTGAATTATCAGTTAAGATAAACAGTAGGAAAAAAAAATATTTCAAAAACTTTTATGACAGGGGGATTGAATTAAGATGAACCAATTATTAAAAAATTGTTTCAAATTTATTTTAAAAAGTAGTTTAACTATTTATAATTTTTTGATAATTTTTTTTTAATTTTTTTTATATATTATTTTAATTTAGAGTTGTAAAATTGAAAATCTAAATTGTTGTAAAACTTTTGAGCAAGCGAAGAAATTAGTTTCAAAAAGATTATATACCAAATAGATAATAATCATCACTTCTTTCATCACGAATCATTTATTGAAAATTAAGCTCATTTTCTCTCACTGCATTATATTTTCATATATAAATCGTTCATGTACGATGCAATTTCATGACGACATACCAATTCTATCACGTGAGCTTCCTGTTCACTCCAGGCTATAACCAAGACGTTATGCAACAAAACTGGTTTATCTTGAATTTTTTAAAATTATTTATGTGATATTGTAGTTTCTCATCATTCTAGTCATAGATAAATGGAATACCAGATTAAATAGATTTTTTTTTCTTTTTGGAATTCAATATACAGCTTTTTATGCAAGTAAAAATAGTTGTAATACATACAAGATGAACTTTCATTTCAATAACCTTTCATAGCATACGATATGATATTTGAAGAAAGGAAAGTATTATGCTATTCTAGTTATTTCTTCTTCCATGTATTTAATATATTTCATGCAAATTTCTTGAAACTAGAATAGTTAGTTATGAAGGACATGAAAACCTTTAAAATAAGTGATAATGCGTTCTGGTGTTTTTTCTTCTTCTTCTTCCCCCCCCCCCCCCTTCCCCCCTCTTTCTTTTTCAAATCTTTAGAAGTTTTTTTTACAGTTGAAAGTAAATTTATACTTTCCAGTTCAAATGGGTTTTAAAAGTTTTTATTAGCTCAATAATCACTCTATATAAACGCCACTAGAAGAAGGCAATTGAATGGCCATTAAAAAACGCATCCATGTAATATAAATTTTTATTCGCTTAAACAGAAAATTAATGCGTAAACATTAAACAAGTCCAAGATTTAAGCAAAAACTTTACGCACATAGTACTAATTTTGCCTGTGTCACGGTCATATAGGCGCAATAACTGATAAACAGTTTTTAAAAAATGTGTGATACATGATATCAAAAATAAATTTTTTTTAATTTAATATGCATTTCGAAAAAAATTAACATTCCATTCAACTTTAAAATACATTAAAATGATCTATTAGATACTAAAAGAAAAATAAACGATTCGGTAACGATACTTTCTCAGTATTAACTTTTTTAATGATACATCAAAACTCTTATGGGTCTCACAAAATTATTCAACAAGTTCATAAATGCAAAGTAAAAAAAAAAAAAAAAAAAAAAAATGCCTTTTACTTTATTGGTTAATAGTTAACTTTAAAAACCTTCGTAATAAATTTAAATATATTTATTAAACATGAAAAGTAATTACACTTATTACTCAGTTCACATAGTACGCATATGAAAACTCCACTTTCCCTTCGTTAAAGCAGAACAGAAGGTGAACTGCCGAAGTTAATTTTGCCTCAGTAAAACAACCCGTGTTGGGTAAATCCATTTACAGAGGCGTTGGACATTTAGCGAAGCTCAATATATTTTTAAAAACCCGTGTTAACAATTTAAACCATTCAGTTGTTGCGATATTTAAAAACTTCATTCCAGAGATAAAAGAAACTATTTTTTTCAGTTTTCAAGTTATTATTGCAATGATATGTGTAGTTCTTGTTATTTCTAGAGGTATAATACTTTATCTCATATATAAGCTTTTTTTAAGGGGATACTAGTTTTCAAAGGGTTAACAATAGCCAGAAGTGAAAAGTCGTTTCATTCCCTTTCTTGTAAAATTGGGAAAGTATAAATTACATTTGATAATTGTTAAATAAAATTCTAAATAGCTGCAAAACTTTTGAAAAATTAGGAAAGGCGGAGATAGTAATCTTTATTTTTATGATATTGAAATTGATTAAGTTATTTGAATTGAAAAGTAAATGTCATAGTCAATTATGTTTTATTAATTTGAACCTTGTTCTGGAAATTGAAGTATCGAATTAAGAAGAAAGAATCATTATTGCAGAACTTGGCATGCCTGATAATAGAAAAAAACAACTAAACATTATATTTTATTTCCTTTTGTGAAGGTTAGTATGCTATTTCATACTAGGTGACCATTTCTTGTTAAATTCTTTTCTGACACTTTTTCACAAGCATGACAACAACGGATCTTAACTTTTAGTTCACAATTAATTAATTATGAAGTAATTCATCGAACATTACTAACATTCTTAATTTCCCATCGATTTTCTCATACGTAGATTCAAAACTAAGCCTCATTGAATCAACTCAACCCTTTAGCTCCTTATTCCCAATAAATTTAGATCCCAGAGTCCTCAGCCCTGCCTTAACACAGTGATCCACAAAGTGATCTCGTGCAGAGAGAAAGAGCAGAGAAGCGACGTATCAGTATGCAGTCAGACAGGTAGGTCAGTGACGTGCTACGTCATGGGTCCAGCTTCCCTCATATAAAGTGAAATGGGGTCCCACAATCCAGTTTCGAACTGTTGGACGCTATGGGAGGAACTACGTGGATAGTGTTTGCAGCGGCCCTCATCACTGGAGGTATGGATAACAAATAGATATTATATTCCGCTGGAGGTATATTCCAAGCTTAGCTATGAAAGTTCAAAGTCATTTATGAAATATTGTAAAAATTAGTCATTTTTAAAAAAAAAAATTATTTTTCTTTCTATTGTTTTTATTGAGTTGATATTGATGCATTCCGATAAATATATATAGCATAGTTAAAAGACTCTTGACTGACTCCATTTTTTTAAAATTCGGGTTTATAATTACAATATAATAAGTGTTAAATGTTTTTTTTAATCGTATACACTGCTATTTTATGCATGGTTTTATAGTGGAGAACTTCCTTTTTAAAGAGTTGCAACAGCATTAATAGCAGTTTAACTTCAACGTCTGAAAATTATTGAAAATAAAGATGATATTATACACCTCTGAGATAGAGAAGTGCGTTGAGAATTAAATGATTTAAAAAACTGATAAAAAATGTTCAGGTAATCATGAACTGATTTAGGAGAATGAGGTTTTTTAAATAAGCGTAATCTTCTACGGCCTTAGCTTAAGTTTTATAAAATGTTTATTAATTTAATTTAAGCAACGAATAAGTGAGTTAAAATATCCCATATTTCAGCAAAAAGAAACTTTAGAAAATCAAGAGCAAATTTCGGAAAATAGGGATTCAAAAACAAACTTAAACTTCTACGAACCTCCACTTCCATGTTAAAGTGATCTTATCTATGCGGTTCATTTATAGTACGCCCTCTTATGCACTGCTTGTTAAGGAAAACTGAAATATTTGGTAGTTTCAAATGGTCAACGCGATCTTTTTTCTTTGTTTATCAGCAAGAAATCAGACAGTACGCACTCATATTGGGTGAAAAAATCACAAATTAATTGGTTAAAAGTTTAGGTACATAAATGGCATTTATATGAAAAGATGAAAAAATATGCTTATTAATCTGCTATATACTTATAGAAAAAATTGAAATTTATTTATTTTACCAATCTCTTCAAAACGTTGCTAGTTTTACACAAAAATAAACTGGTTCTAGTTTTGTATCGGTCAACTTGTAATAAAGTTTAGCGTAGTTGTGGAGTATATTTTATAGAAGTTAACAGTCAGGTTATTCACACATATCAGCGTATAAAATCCTCAAATCTCCATTTTCCTGTTAAAGAACTTTTAAGAAGAAAATGGGTTTGTGTTTTTAATTTTGTATAATATATATAGAGAATTTAAAAAAAATGTAGTTTCTGAATCTCTTTTTTCATCTATGATTTTTTAGTAAGGTAAAAGGAAATTTTATTATGAATCATGTTGCAAGCGCAATTTTTCTTATGCTTATTAAGAATTTTGAAGAACCTTCTAACAAAATTTCAGTGAATTTACGTATCTATCAACAAATGTTTTAGAAATTATACTTAGTTTGATTGATCATTTAGCTTAGAAATTAGAGTTTTAATAATTTTTAAAGTATGAATTTCCCATAATAACTGTTATTGTTGAAATGGGTTTTTGTGGCTCTTTGTATTGCTCTTGAAACTAAAAGGATTTTTTACATGTTTCCCGATATTTTCTATAAAATAAGTAAATGCATATTTATTTTATATCGGTTTAATTTTTAAATGGTTTTCATTTTAAAAGATTTTTTATTGGAAAAGTTGTACCATGAAAGTATTACAGAAATTTTAATAGAAACCTTTTACAAATGATGGATTTTATGTTTTACTATTTTTTTCTGTAGCTACTATTTCAGATAAAGCTTAAATTTTTGTAGTAGTATTTTTGAGTGGATGAATTATAAACATTTATTTCCATCACAAAATTTATACTTTTTTAAGTTAACCACACTTGTTGAATTTAAGGAATACTTTTTAAAATTTAAGTATTCTTTTAATTTTTATTTGTACAATAAATGTTATATGAAGAGATATTTATACACCGATTTAATTGTTTTTCTAGTATATTGTGTGCTATTAAGACTTTCTTTATGATTTTCATATAAAATCTAAATATTTATAGTAGTATTTTTGTGTGGATGAATTAAGAAAATTTATTTCCAACACAAAACTTATACTTAAGTTAACCCCACTTGATTAATTTCAGGAATACTTTTCAAAATTTAAATATTCTTTTACAATTACATTTATACAGTTAATGTTACACGAAGAGATATTAATACACCAATTTAATTATTTTTCTAGTATATTATGCGCTATTAAGACTTTGTTTATGATTTTCTGCTATTTCTTATTGTAACAAAAAGTTTACTTATTTTAAATTACGCCATATTCAGATATAATCACTCAATACGATTATCTCAAGGACAATCACAGTCTTAGAGTGAAATACAAATAGACCATTACGAGAATTTGGTAAAATAATTACACGAAAGTCAAACATCCAGATCCTCATCTCATTTCGCACAGCAGGTGTCAAAAAGTGATCAACGCCCCGCTTCCACCGCCGCCCCACTTTCCTTTTCAAGTCGCTCTTGAGAGTTGTTTGGATTGGAGAGACCCACTCTCCTTTTCAGCCTTTTTTTCCCCGTGAAATTTCACCGGGCGGACGTGAACGCCCCAGCCCCGAGGGCGTAGAAAAATAAAGGACGAACCTCGCATCGCCGCCCAGATTCTTCCCCAGTTACGCAGCTATCGGTCAACGCCCTACAAAATCCGCGAATACATCGTGAAGGGAAAGTATTCAAAGTCGTTTGAAATTAGAAAAGTTAAAAACAAACAAAAACAAAAAAATACGAAGAAAAGTTGGGGGTCTAATGTACAAATAGGTATTCTGTAATTTCCAATTCCAAAAATATTTTTTTTCGAATTTTTCTGTTTTCTCCTACTATCAAAACTTATATCCGGGACAATACTTTCATGTATCTCTGATAATTTCTGTAAATCTGGGGTTATTTCCACTTGAAATATCATCCGGAATTATAAGTAGCCCATATCTTTCTGTCAAATATATGTTTATTTTCTTTCTCTCTTTTTCTTCCATTTAAGATTCAAATCCGGGACAATGTCCCTTTAAAAGACCTCCCGGATTTCATTCCCTCCCCTGACAGAAGTACCTCTCTAAGTGGTTCTTATTTTGCTGTAACGATACTTTGGAGCAGCATAGCTGTGATGTAGTTCTTGTGAAAGAGAATACACATTCAATTCTATTCCAGAAAATACTCTCTTATTAATTGCCATACTGTTAGTAAGATGTTTAGGGGTTTTCCCCCATTCGAAATGCAAATCCGAAGCAGTATTTACTTGAAATACCATTCAGGAGGGGTTTTCGTTGAACTCTTAGTAGCCCATACCTTGCTGCATAACCTTCGTTTAGTTCCTGAGGCAAAAAGTATCCTATTGCAGAGAAAAGAAGGGATTCTTGTATTAAGAAAAGGTTAAATTTCGTGGGTAAACAATGCTAAGTGCGGTACTATAACAGTATAACTGGTGATCCAGTCTTCAGTGGTTCGTTTTACAGATGAATCTGCAGATATTGATTTCAAAAATCAATTGACACGATGTCTGTTTAAGTTATTGGACTTCCTTCTCAGGATCACTGGAGGAATTTTTTCGAGTGTTCTCCCATTCCAAAAGTATAAGTGGGACACTTATCCTTACACTACATAAAAGGCATATTCTTCTTTTGAATTTCTAAGTATAATAAAGTAAAGCATTGAGTTTAACACTCCTGTACCATTTTCATCAAACAAAAATTAAGTTCACCCCTCCAAACAATTAAAACCTTTGGCACAAATATTCTCCCACACTGCAATTTTCATCCTCACCAATATTCATCGAATCATTTGAATTTGAGCTCAATTATTTAAAAAACGTGTGGAGACAATCTTATAATAATCTTTTAATCTGAAATAAATCATTTAAATTCATTATCATTCATTAAATCATTATCATTTCATTAAAACATTAAATTAAAATGTTCAACAGGTCTTTCAAAAAGTATAATAGTTTACTTTATGTTGATGATGAAATTTTTTTCAGCGGGACTACCACAAAGTTTTTCTTTTTTTGGTTGGCAAATAATTTATCGGTAATATTCATCGAGTGCCTTAATTGATAAAATTCCAAATTCTCAAATTCCCAATTTTATAAAGTGTATAAAATAATACTATTTAAATCTTAATATTGGATTTACGCTGTTGTTAAATAAACATTGCCTTCATTCGGTTTACTAATAGGAATCAATTGAATTTAAATTTACACTAATGGTAATTCTTCAACGTTTTACACATATTATAATAGTATATTAGTAACTCAAAAACCGCTTCTGGACACATCTCAATTTCGGTACTTCTGGTTCAGATACCAAGTATGAACTTATACAATTTGCCAACATTTTTGTTCCTCGGAGCTGATGAGCTTAAGTTTAAATTTGGTGATATTTATTTAATTGCAGATTATGTCTTAAAAGCTCGTATCTTATCAAATCATGACATCGTGTCTCACAAAAGAAGAAGGGGGAAAAAGGGGGAGGGGGGGGGGAAGGGGGGGAAAAACCTGAAGTATTTAGCAAGAGTTGTTAAAGAGCGTTAAATGGAGAATCTTTGAGTTGGGAGTCGGATTTAATTTTTCCCTAACTAATGTAGGTAATGTGACTCTAAGATATTTAGGTTGTCAATATTTAATATCAAAACTTGGCCAATATAGATATTTTTTACCCCAACCATCTTATGAACATCACTTAATAAAATGTGTTAAGCTATCACAAATCTATTTCAAAATTAAATAATTTTTCTTTTACCAGAATTTTATGAGCTAATGTCTGATATTTAATGTATTTCAAGTTTCGTAATTTAAATTTTACTTGTAAATCTGTAAGTATTTATGGATATTATTTGTAAAATTAATTTTTTGAAAAGGATATTTGAAATAAAAAAAAATCATAATTCTACAAGTAATAATTCTAATAGGAATTCAAAAATTTATGTTTTCCATAACTCACTATTTTTAATAAACTTGCTTTTTTTTATGACCTTACTTATATTACGTGCTTGTTAATACATACTAACATAATCTTACCGATATAAACCGAATTTTCTTTTTATGAGTTTACTAATATATAAACGCTGCACAAACACTCATTATAGTTTAAATTCCTTGATATTTTATCCATTAAAGCAGAACGTTTATCTCAATTACCAAAGGATTTCCGTAGTAAGAGATAATTGTTTTTTTGGTCTTTTATAAAGGATATTAATACCAGGAACTCGGTATATTGAACTCAGTGCTAAAAAAATTTACAGGAAGTAATCGTAAAAACTAAGACTAATAAAGGTTTTCACAAAAGGAAATAATTATTCAATAGATAATTGTTTATTCTGAGTCTGAGTCAAGCTTTGTTTCTTTACTGGCAACGGTTTTTAGTTAATTATTTAAAATCTGACACGATTTAATTTTTTTTTTATCGTTAGCGTTTTAACTGTTTCCCACAAGATGATATAACTGCTTTCTTTTTGATAAATACGATATCACACCCATGATTTAAAATTGAAAATTATACTGAAAATATTTATTTTATCGTAGTTATTGAATTTCAAATGCTGTAGCATGTAAATTTTTACTTAGTTTTGCTTGTAAAAAAGCAATAAACATTTTCTAAAAAATTATACTTTGATGAGATTTATATAAGTTTTGTAATTTTTTACAAACTATACAATGGAATTCTTTATTGTTAATTATGTTTCAGTATAAAGGAATTATAGAAAAAATAACTTTATATGTGTTTCGAGTTGATATATTATAACATAAACTAAGGGTGTGGAACATCGCATTACTTTCATTTATAACTATAATACTAGTCACTACATTTAGATTTGACGTGAAACAGTATCAGTACCATTTTTATATTTTCATTTATTTGAAAAAAAAAATGGCCCATAATGCGTTATTTGTGGTAATAAAAATTGCCAAAATGGCGAATTTGATTTTATACTTTTCGATCATTCTTACTGTTCTTGTAAGCGATGCTCAAAGGAAGAGAACTCTGTGGTAAAGACACTCTTTTTTCCCATTTATTACACTTTTACAGCGTTTTTATGGGAATTTCGGAGGTGGGGCTATTTAGAACACCTTAAGAGGAATTGCCATAGAGATTTTGATAGAAATCGTTAGACCCAATTTGTAGCAATTGTAAAAAAAATTGGTTTTTCATGTTTTTCGCATGCACAATACAGACGTATACCTTAATAACGTATCCCATGACCACCACCAAGCAGTACACGAAATTTGAACAACGTAGGTCAATTCGTGCGAGAATTATGCACACTCGGACAAACAGACAGACATTTTTTCTAGACCCCTTTTTTGTAGTCAGTTACGTTCCAAAACGTGGAGGAAAAAAGTCGAAAACTTATTTTGCCAAGAAAACATACTTTCATTACCCTATGTTAACATATGATATATGAAAGTGAAAATTGATGATATACAACTTCTATTTAAACTTTATAGAGTTATTTATTAGTGTAGAGTTAAAGCTGTTGTATATAATTTAAATTATTAAGAAATTTATCATTTTAAGCATATATTTACTTTTTTGAAATTTTATTCTAATAGCTTGAGAAGACCTCAATCTATATTAAAACATAAATGCAAATAAAATGACATCAGATTGTTATATTATTGGTATAATTATTTAATACAAACTTATCTAATAAAGATTTTAACTCATTAATACTCAAAATTAACAATCCTATTTGTAAAAACAAAATTGATTAAGCAAATTATTTATTTAATAAACTTTTTAGTTCAAAATTTTATTACTACATTCAGTTCTACTTTGAAATAGTTTTATATCATTATTAAACAAGTCTTATAAGCTCGTTTCGTTTAAACATTGTTGTCAAGATGACTAAAAAAATATATATAAAATTTGAAAAATAGTTAATGTGTTACTTGACTTAAAAATTTTTTAAACAAAAAATATTCCTCAAATAATTGGATTCAAAACTTTGAGATGTAATTATTAATTAAAAATAAAACAACTCTGATGAAACTGAATGGGGGGAGAGGGTCTCTTTCTAAGAAATCTTTCGAGGTGAAACAAACTCAATTTCTTTATTAACAATTTTTTTTTTACAAATCGCTAGTTTGAGATAACGTAATAGTTGAAAAAGGAATAAGAAACAAAAGAAAATAAATACAGGTTTACAATAGGATATCAATATTTTCAAAATGTTAGTTTAATTATGAATAAATAACCCTTTTTTTTTTTTTTTTTTTTTTTTTTTTAACAAACCCACTATATTATGGAATACAGTACTTTATTTAAAAATATGTAGGTCAAATCAAACTAATATAATAAATATTTGTTTAGTTTTATTATATTTGTTAATACCTCATACCTATCACGTGAAAATTAGATGTATGCATCTTACGATTATTTGTGCTGTATTTATTGAATATTTTATCAGAAATCAAGATAAAACTATAGCTAACATGTATGAAAGTTCAAGAGAATATTTTTGCACAATTTATTAATGCAACTATATATTCAAAAAGTGAAAAGTAACCAAGATTTTGTGTTTTGTTTTTTAACTTACATCTAAATTTATAACTGATTCATTTTTTAAATTTCATTTTTAATTGGAATATCAAAAACAATCATAAAGAAATGTTCCTTCATATTTTTATAAAGATATTAAAATAAATATATTAACAATGTTTGATCTAAACTTTAACTTGGCGCACACTAATATTATATTTACATAAAATTAACTTTTCAATCTTTAGTATAATTCTAATATTAAAACTATATAATCCAATAAAAAATATAAATGGTCAAATCGAAAATCTAATTGAAATTAGTTTAATTCTATTTATTTAGGATACGCAGTTTGATGGCAACCATTTAATTATATTAGTAAAGTATTTAGTTTTCAAAATTATTATTATTATTATTATTATTATTATTATTATTATAATTATTTTGAAGAAATTCTAAAATTTATTCTATCTTTGATGAACAAAAAAACCTTTAAATCTCGGAGAGCATCGCATTAAACGAAATTACATACGATAAAAATTTAAAATATTATTACAAATCTTCCCAAGAACAATCAACTCACGATTAGACACCAAGTCAGAACAAAGATTCCCGATTTTTACTGCACCGCATGTTCTCAATTCAGGTCAAGGAAGTTGCCATTCTGTGTATAGCAATTCTCATCACGAAATGTTCCGGTCCACTGTTAGCCATTTTGGAAAAAGTGCACTACACTTCCTGCAATCTCGCCTACAAATGTAGATTTCATTTTTTTATTCTTTTAAATTATGTTTACTCGTGTGTTAGAGTCGCACACCGGTAACTTCTTAATCAACCTTGGAGTGAAGATATACTCGGTAAATCTCAGAATAATCTCAAGGTTATCAAAATCGTTTGGTGTGGAAATTAAGTATTAATTAATGCATTTGTGAGACCAGAACAAGTTATTTTGTATTCATTCCTTATTGGAATTTGTACTGTACGGCTTTGTAATTACATGACTCACATATACGATGTTATCTGCAGTCAATTAATAAAATCTAATGACATAATTTTCCAATTAATCTTTTATTAGTTTTGAGACCCAAGTAATTTATAAATTGACATCACGCACATTAGTATTTCCCAAGTTGCTTCAGGAATATTTAAGTATGTTATATAATTACAATAAAAGTCATTTTCTACATATTATCTCATATGTTTGAAGGGAATTTATCCTTAGCTTTAATCAGAAGCATATTTTTTAAATCATACATAGACTTGTTTCGATCAAAATACACCAAATGTCTTATTTTGTTGTTATAACATTTAAATTTTTAAGCGATTTAAATCATATTTAAATATCGTATATATTTTTTTATATATAGTTACGAATTATTTTTTCAAAGCAACAAAATATGTTATGCAACTTATTAAATATAATTTTGTTGTGAAAATACAAATATTTCCATTCAAGGTACCATTCATCCTCTAAGAGTTTCTATATATTAAATGTTTATAATAAACAAAATGCAACACTAAAACATTCTGAAGTAAAAATGTGTATTAAAAATGCACTATAAATACCATTTTAAGTAGTTTTATCAATACTAAACAAAGTTTCCATTTTTAAATCTGCTTAAAGATTTAACTCTTAATTAATCATCAAATAAATACTCAAGACCAACATTCTATCGTGTATACTTCTTAAAATATATTCGCAGATCGATATCCGAAAGCAGATTTTATTATAATCCTCTTTTTGAATAAATTATCTATTTATAGCCATTTGATTTACTGTATATTTTCCTACTTATTGAATCATTAAGTATTCCAAAAGATTTTGGGGAAACAATTCAACTCCACTTTTGAGAATGAACACGTGTTTCATTCTAAATTCACAGAGCGTGACTGTGTTAGTTCTTTCAACTGTGATGTTTGCATCCGTGAAGTGCTGAAAAGAAATTAATTATTTTTTTTTGGTTCTTTCATCGCTGAACTTGACCGAGTTTTACCATTTTCACGTTCTCATAACTCACGAAAAGTGTTAATGAACTATGTTAAGTTTGTTATTATCACGTAATGAGATTACAATTAAACAAAGAAACAAGCTTTTATACAAATTCATTTTTTAGGACGATGTGAGCTGTAAGTGTGTGTTAAGTAGAATAAAGTTAAATGTACAAAACCACAAGTGGTTTAGTTTTCAGATTAAAAAAAAAAGCATATTTTAATAAAGAAGGTTCATAATAGATTTTAAAACATATTTATTCATGCATTAAGATAAAATTGCGGTAATCTCTATTCTAGACAAAAAAAAATTATTTATCTTCTTATTAAAAAAATGTTTATAGAACACTCGGTTCAGCTTGATCGCTTTTCAGACAATATTCAATATGAATTTTTGCAATAAGATAAATTACAATCCATGATTGAGTATGAATCAGTATTTCTTTAAGTATAAACAAAATGGTTTCTCTCTACTTGAGAAATTTCTATGAATACTCTGTCTTAATAACGATATAGAATTTTCAATTTGATGAAACAAAACACACTCTATTAACTGCAGAACTTATTTTTTATTCATGAAAAAAAATTCAAAACGTTGTACAATAATGTTTTATGTACTTATTTTGTAAAAATGTTTACAGAAATAAATTAAAATTTCGTATTGAAAATGATTTAACCAGCTTCAATGTTTGAGAGTAGAACTTTTCATTAAACATTATTATAAAACAAATTGGAATTATTCTAGTTAAAAATTTTTAGATCAAAGTTGTACAACTCGTCAAATCTGAGAGGAATAATATTACCAAACTCATAGAAAATGTTTTACCGTGCCTGACAACTATTCTTACTCTTAATGATATATAATAGTCAAAACAAAATTAGTTTAATTTATTTATATTATTAAATTTTTCCTCAATTTATTTTTTTGAAAAGCTTGTATAAATTTGTGCACCAGGTTTTTTGTTCTAAAATAAGATAGCAGAATAATTTGCAATAGTAAAAAAGCTACAATTGTAATTGTAAATTATAAAAATTAAACAATTAAACTTTTAGATCATTTGTAAAATTTCAAATAAGTTAAAACCACGGAAAGATTTTTTTAAAGTCATTTCTCCGCTTATATGCCGCTTTTCTTTTTTAAAAATACGGCTTTCTTCTTTGATATAATCACATCTCGTTTTTCAAACTACACATGATAGACATTATCATATTCCTCCAACTTTCAATAGAACAATTCTATTATGTTGTGTTGATAAATCATTTCTCATACTTACTTAAACTCGTATCATTCTTCCTCAAAGTATTTTATGTCAACAACCTATCATTTTCGGCTTTTGTTGCAACTTTTGGTGTCCTTTCGAGATAATCGCAGCCAGAAAAGAAACCTTGTTCTCAAATTTAAGTATTTGCATTCTAACTTGGATCTGTGTTTGGCTGTTGTCGTTTTCTTATATGAGTGATGGTCACGGTTAAGAGTTTCTCTACCTTAGATTTGTCGTCAATGATGTTAAAGGTGATTATGCTGAGGTTATTATAACTGTTGGTAATTGCTTTAATGTTATAAATCACAAAATAAATGACAAAGAAAATATACTTTAATAGCATGGGTACTTGTTAAAAAATACTTTATTTGCATTAGTACTTTCCACATTATTTGTATATTTTATTTACATTAGTATTTCGTACTTGTAGGCATAGCTGTTTTAATTTTTTTTTTTTTTTTTTTTAATTTTTTTTTTATATTTATTTTAATTGATCTTGCATATATTGTAGCATTTGTAGTTGTATCTTTAGTCGTCTAAGATATCGTCTTAAAACCTAAGTATATAATTGGAGTTACGCTGTGTAAAAAAAAACTTTTTAATCAACAATGAATAAAAACATGTTAAAAACTAGTTGCAAGAAGCTTAACTATATAAAGTTAAAAGGTTTTTCATTGAACCAATTTTGTGCTCTCAGCTTTCTATATAACCTACTTTCTATACAATATTGTTAAACTTAAATACTTTTCTAAACAATAATTTTTTTCGACAACAAAGAAAAGGGCATATTAATTCTGTTTTCCAGTATACCATATAAAATACTTTTCAGTAATTTTTAACTTGACTTTTTGATTAATGTTGAATGATAATCACATAAATGCGTTCAATTGCAACTTTTTTAAACTCATAAACTATTTAAACTTTCTTTCAAAAAATCAATTCAAAGTTCAAAAAACATTGTTGTTCAATATTAACATAATGTATAAATATTTTATAGAAATTACGCAGGACTTATTTTTGTTAATAACACAGTGACTGTAAACTCTTACAAATGAAATAGTTACAACAAACACATACCAACGTTATCAAATATATGTCAATAAAAATGTTGCGGGTTTTCAGTTTTTCGTAGCCATTTTGGAGGGATTCTAAACATAATTACAAAGTTTATATTTGCAAGTTTACAAAGCCTGTTTTACTTGCTAACTAAGCATTACAAAGCATGTTTTTAGAACGCAAAGCACTTCCGAATACAAAATTTTCACCATTCATGATTAAAGTTCATATGTATAAATCTGTCTGGACCCTCTAGTAAATAACAGATGTCGATCACATTTTTTATACGTGCTATTACAGTTGTGGGCTTAACCTTTTCGTTAAAAATGTAGATTAAGTTATAGATTTTAAAAAAAAAAAAAAAAAAAAAAAAAAAAAAAAAAAAAAAAAAAAACACAATATAATAGATATTTGAATATCTGTCCTATATTTGTGTGTCTTTGAAACATCATTTCTAAACCTTTGAACTTTCTAATAATTTTTCTAGTTTTTTTTTTTTTTTTTTTTTTTTTTTTTTTTATAAATAAATTACTTATGATCTCATTGACATGTATACAAAATTTGTATCTATTACTACAACTACAAGCTTTTAGACTTCTTCGACTAGGATGAGTTATTGAAATCCCATTTCACAGGAATCCTATATATCGTGCGAAAATATGTTTTTACGCACACTGAAATATTGTACCCATTTCCAGCAACCACTGCCATCAGTAAAATAGAACAAACACTACTAAAAATGCATCAAACGTATCAACGAAAATCTTCGGGCTAATTCCTCTCAGTCGATTTCGACACTTTCTATTATTCCAATCACCGATGGAAAGTAAAGGAGATCGAACTGGTATTTTAATTAATGAAAGTCCGTCCTATTTCCGTTAACTGTGACCACGCGATGGAAGATTTCTCTTTCGAATACTTGCGGGCATTGGTGAAGAGGTAAACATGACGATCAATTTCCATGTCCGGTTTGGAAAATATGCGGAAGACATTTTTTGGAATATGATAAAAACCAACATATATCTGTGGTCCAGTGACCCAATTGTACGAACTATGCTTGGAACCTTAAAGTGGTAAATAATATTTGAATAAGTTACTAATTCATGAAGTAATCTATCTTACCTCGTCAAAATTGTGGTGGACATTGTAGAAGTATGGATTTATAAATGGGATATATGTGCGTATACATATTCAGGGTTATCTACATATTCAGTGAATTGTCATAGATATCACCAGATTTAAGAAAAAAGAAGAAGAAAAAAAAAAAGCAAACTAAATATTCACATTTTTTACAGTGTACACCTATTATTCTAAACAGGTGATTAAATTGTGTTATTCTTAATATTAATTACATTTTTCACGCATACTGCGTAATTGAAGCTTGTTTACTAAATACGAGTACACCTAATTGATATTTGAAGCGCTTATCTGATCAAAAAAGTATACGTGGATTAAAGTATCATATTTAATTTCTTCCGGTTATATTAAAATCTTTATCAGCAGACAAGCCAAATGGATGAAGGAGTAGGTGTCAAAAAGTAGCTTTTCAGGAACAGGCTCTTAAAGTTGTTACTTTTGCACTTGAATACCTCTTTCGTCACTATCTCTCATTAGGAATTGAGAATAGGGCAAGAGTCAAAAGCTAATCTTAAGTCTAATTACTCCCTTTATCTACTTATATTTAATACCGAACTATTAAAATATAACCGAAAACAGAAATTACATTTGTGCTTTTATATGGAATGGAATAAATATATACTTTTTAAAAATTTAAATTGGTGTATTTTACCTGTCCTTCCTAACTTCATTTAGCCGACCAAACGGTGTAGTGGTTAGCGTACTAGCTTCTAGACCGCGAGGTTGCGTGTTCGAGTCCCGTGTTTGGCATGGGTGTTTGTAAATGTATGTTGGTTTGTTAAATGACGAAATGTTTCGGCGCATTATAGCCCTCGTGTTGCTGACGGTGCCAGATAATCTGAATACAACCAACCTAACTTCATTTAATTCTAAGTGGAACGATACAAAGACTATATAATCTCAATATCTACACTTTTTGACATTTTCTGAAGATTTTTGGCGTTTTCCAAAGCTAAAAAACAATGGTATTAACAGAAGTATAATGAAGACGACGACGGACCGAGGGAAATAAAATATATGCTAGGAAAGACTCAATTATATTCTCGGCAATACATCAAAGAACTTTCTTTTCGGGCGAAATTACACTTTTTTAACACAAGTAAGTACAAGTAATTTGCTTTAAAAGTGAAACATAATTTTATAGTAACTTAACTCAATACTCATTACAATATAAAAGGTTACCTCTAGTTATCTCAGAAGAACCATTATATTGAGGTACCCCCCCCCCCCCTCTTTCCCTTCACTCTCTCTTTCTCTATTTGTTTTTTAAAGCTTTTTTCCCCTATAAGAAAGACTGGCAGTCCAAATGGGTAAAGAATTACTAAAGTTTCTATTATCGTTTCACATTCAATCGACATCACATACGAGCAGGCAAGAAATTCAACAAGAAATAGAAAAATTTATATAGGGTAAACAAAAAATTACGTAGGCTTAAGGGTTAAATTAGAATATGTAGAAAGTTGGGGTGGGATTCAGGGAACACAGATGTGTGGTGATTTTTAGTCAACATAAAATACAGGAAGTGAGAAGTTTGCTTATATTCAAGTGGAAATCAATAGTGTAGCAGTACCAATTGATCAAAAACACAATTAAATCAGGATCAATTAAAAGTTAGGCATTTTTATGACTCATAACAGCTTTTCTATCTAGTTTTTATCGAAGAGGAGGGGGGGGGGGGGTCGGAAAGCCAGCTCATACCGGTGGGGTATGTTTGTACTTGTACCTGACGGGTATCAAGGTCATTTGAGGTGGGAAAGACAGCATTATTTAAGCCTTTCAAAGTATTGGGCGACAAAATTAACTGGGCGAGTTTTATTGTGTGACACATGCGATTAACGTTAGGTAAAGGAAGACAGTGAAAGTCTCCAGGGTCAACGTTGCCAGCCCTTTTCAATAACACTTTAGACATAAACCGTATTTTGTTTCGCCCCTCCTTCTGCATAATCTTCTCTTATTGAGTGTCTGGTTTGACAGGCTGTCACCATTTGCATAATTTGTTCTGGGAAACCAGGGTAGTCTACATTGGCGCCCAACGACTTGATTTTCCGACGTCTAGGCGATTATTTTCTCTTACTGGGTGACGTTAATGTATCCCAGACTTTATGTTAATAAATCCACGGGTTTAAAGTTTCTCACAAACATACTAACAATAAGTTGAAAAAAGTATTAATTCATACATAACCACTTCAATATAGTAAATGAGAAAAAATCAACTTTACTTTCGGACAGAGATCAGACCTTAAATTCTATTTGAACATAAATTTATTCATATGTTGGTTTGCTTTATATTCCAGTTGTCATATATTTTAAACTAAAATTCAAGGATTATATAACCTCTAGAGACCTGAGATTGTAGGGAGATTTTTTTTTTTTTCACATTTTTTTTGTGTTTTTCGCTTTTTGGGGGATTAAATAACATAAAAATAATTGACCTTAAGAAAAAATTTATTGTGCAAAAAATTCAAAAGTGTGTCCATTTAAGTCAGCGTCAGCCACTAGGCGGCCCGCGGGCCAGATCCGGCCCGCGACAGCTTTTTCTCCGGCCCGCTGGCAGTACACAAGAGAAAAAAATCAAATTTTGCGGAAATAATTTTAATTTGTCTACAATAGTATGTGTTTACTACCAAAAACCGCGTATTCCATTAAGTGGCCCGAGTCAGTAAGTCTGAAAAATCCTTTTTTTTTTCTGAGATAGCCATAAAAAATAAAAAAAGCAATAGTCTGAATTATTACCAATGACGCATTCTTTCGCATTGCTTAGTTTTGTTCTTATGGTACCCTACCCCCTCGACTCGTGAATGGCACAATTCAATTTCTGCTTTTCTGAATGTGATGTGCAGGATTTGGGGGTTTTAATGCATACTGGCCTCTTTTGTTTTGATGTGAAAAGAAGTATCGCGATCTCTATGACTCCAGTGCAATAATGGCGACGAAGACTAGTTTTAAACGCAAAGTAGATAGTAAAAAGTGGAGCTGCCGTCATCGTCTCACAATTAACAACGATTAAAATGGAAGATTTAGGAGGTATGGTTTAAATATCTATTGATTATGAATTTATGTCAAGTCACATTGTAATATTGTCACTAAAGATTAACTTCTTTTATGACTTTGATTTACGATGTAAAGAAAATTATTTTTTTAATTATTTGAAACAAGAATCAAATATCAATTGTTATTATATTATATTAATATAATATAATAACTATTATTATATTAATATAAAAAAAGTTAAATTATTATTTCTTTTTTCAAAATTGTTTTATATAATTGAATCTTTAGTAATTATTACACTTCTAACATTGAACATATGTAATAAAGCAATATATTCAATGGCGTATTGAGGTATACATCTGCGGCCCGCGGAAAGTCCCAACATAAGTCATGCGGCCCGTCTCTATAAGTTAGTGGCGAACGCTGATTTAAGTGGACGCCATGTCTGTTGATAATGCAGATTATGTAAGAATATTTTTGGGGATAATTTTGGTGCTGCCATCTGACGCTTTTACGTCGTACTAAATTAGATGGTAAAGTAAATATTTGATGATGGTTGTATTTATACAGTGTTGAGGTTTAAGATGAAAACATTGGTATAACATGAATTTTAAGCAGGTATAGTACCAAGGTTTTGTTTGATTTGTCAATACAATAGTTTTTATTAGAGTTTTTACAGCCTTTTGTTAAAAACAGCTTTAATAACTTCAAAGTTAAAAAAAAATTATCTGACAAAAAAAAAACTTCTTTCCTTGGGCATTGCCCTTGTCTATCGATGGGGAAAGAATAAAAGCGTTATTCGAAATTACGCAATTCCATTTCATCCATTTAAAACCTATTTCTCCAGAAATCACGTGCAAACATCGTGGAAACTCGGCACTAGCTCACAAGGATAACTAAAAGCGATTAAAAGCCCCGTCTTCCAACGATCGCAGGGCCGATGATGTTCTGAAGGCAAGACCCCGCTGACACAAATGGAGAACTGGTTTTTGATGAGAAAAAGAAAGTGGGGACATTTTTGACGAGGAAGAGAGAGAACATAATAAAAAAAGAGACGTTCTTGCGTCGAACGCCCTCGAAGTATCCTATCTATGCCAAACGTCACTTTTCTCTTTTCGATTTTTATTGTTGCTTCCTTCCCCAATTTTTCCCGCCAAGAATTCGCTCAGGGCGCAAGGGCGGGATTATAGGCACAATCTCGAAAGACTCCAGAGAGAGTCTTAATTCCTATCTATGACGGTTTTTCCCCGTGCCCTATTTCAAGATAGAGAAAGGTTTCTGCTGCAGGAAACTTTCTCCTCGTCGACAAGGGATTATCTAAATTTAGATAAGGTCAGCAGTTGGTGGACGTGTCTGAAATCTGAAGATCAGACTGGTTGTGTAATACTATTCTTAATTTCGTTGGCGATGAGGCCCTCGCCCATCACCACCACTCACCAATTTAAACCTGATGGATTTCGAGGTTAATTCGTTTGTTATCGCTGTTGACCCTTTAAATTCCATACCTTTGACTCCTAAAAGGGTTACTATGTGCATATATCCTTGATGAATGTTTCGATTGATATCCATCTTTTTCATTTAAAAAAGGAGCGATGTATTTCTTCTAAAGTCCTTATGTAATGTATCGTGATATATGTGATAACAAGATTTATCAATTTCCTTTTTTTATTCTTCAGAAAGGAATTATTTTATAGTCTTGGAAACATCTTTCGATAATGGTCTTCATTATAAACAGTCTCTTTGTAGGAACGGAAAATTATTCGTAGGATTTTTTTTTTTTTTAATTTATTCTTATATATTTTTCTATTACATAATGAATTAAGGAAAAGTGCTTAAGGTGTTTAGATTGGTTGGTTGTTTTCAAATTATCTGACGCCGTCAGCAACACGAGGGCTATAATGCGCCGAAACATTCGTCATTTGACAAACCATCATAGATTTACAAACACCCTTGCCTTACACGTGACTCGAACCCGCAACCTCGCGGTCTAGAAGCTAGTATGCTAACCACTATATCGTTTGGTCCGCTAAAGTGTTTAGAGGATTAGCATTTGTTAATTTTATTTTACACTCTCTCTTTCTGTTGAATAAGTATTGAATTCATCTAAATGATTAGTCAATCTAGACTAAATATCATTCCTAATTAATTGAGTAAATGATATTTGCTTAATGATCTGATCTGTTATAATCAAATTGCAAGAATACCAGTGGACTTAACTGCTTTGTTTGTTCATCAGAAAACTACACATACAATGCTTTTTCTCTTTTTAAAAGACAAAAAATTCCAAGTCTCTGTCTAATGATATCTGAAATTTCTCTCGTAACTAAGAAGTAATTGGTAATGTAAAAGTAATCGATGAATAAAAGGCAAAATCTTCATTTTGGGCGTTAAATCCAGTGTTACTAAGGTATGAAAGGTTATTCATCTATTTAGTCTTTTGTAATTTTAAATCGTTAACTTGATAAAAACGACAAATGAAAGGACAAGTAATTATGTATTACCAAGAAAAAGTATTGAAAGTATCTTACATAGAAATGTACTGATTTGACCTACAGCATTTGATTCTGTACTAATTATATTAAATAATTATCGCAAGTCGCAAGTTTTTATGAATATGTTAGTAACTCTGTGGGTATTTGAGAATTGAAATCCAAAAGCATCACGTGAAACTATACAAATTAAGTTTGAATTAATTTTGTAAAGACTGAAGTCCCTTCAGATTTTGTTTCCAATTTGCTTTCAAGACCTGGTACGCTTGACACCTAATTTTAATATATCCTCTTATAACTTATTTCAAATCCTAGTGGTATACTTTACCTCTTTAAAGATTTCCCCTTGAAAAGAAAAAAAAAAAGAGAGAAACATTGCTCCAATTGAAGAATTTTAGTTATGGTAACAAACTTCTTCAAAGTATCAGGATAGCATTAGAAACAGGAAAGCATTGTTTAAGTTATAGAGTAAAGAAAAAATAATTCGAGTATAATTCTTATCATAAAAGTAGTAATTTATGAGGTTTGATTTGCCCATTATATTCATATTGGTCGTTAGTTTCTGACTATTAAGTTTTATGTTTTTTGAAAAACTGCATTGGGAATTTGTGTTTCGACTCGACAAATATTCTTGTTGCTATATCAAATATGCACTAATGTATCACTGATAGTAAAATTGGAAATTACAATTGTTAAATTCGTAAATATTACGCAAATCTCACTCAATGCAAAGTTCCAAACTTTTGCAAACTGTACTTTATTCATTGGCAATATATGTAATTATTCTATGGTTTATTCTCACAAGGATTCATATATTGGATAACCTGCTGTACTTTCAATGTACCTTTCTCCTATATTGCCGAAAGCGATCTTTGTTTATATTTAAAGTTATAAATTTGATTGTAGAATGTCCCACAAGAGGTTGTTAACATATATTGTACCATATGCATTCATCTCAGTCTACTTGTAAAAAATTGAACAGTGTCCTCTAGGACCGATATGCACTCTTGGTCCGAGATACAACAATTTACCTTATTACAAATACAGGATAACATATGGTTTTAATTTTTCTTGCAGTTTTATCAGTATCAATCGTGAAGCGACAAATCGACGGTCAAAATGACGCAGAACTTTGCAAGAACAGATCTCCCAGCGACTACTTTCGTCTGACGTCGGATGACGACTGTAGGGATGTCGTCAGGTGTTCCGTACAAGGTCTTTTGGCCCTAAGGTGTCCCTCAGGGCTGGCTTTCGATATTGACAAGCAGACCTGTGATTGGAAAAACAACGTCAAGAACTGCGAACAGTTGGAGAGTAAGTTAGAACCTTAATTATTTTTGGAAAAGGGAAAATATTTCTTTTGTTCCCGTTCTAGCAACTCAAAAAAAGTAGTTTGGAAGGTATTGAACAAGGCTTGATTGAAAATCTAAGCTAATAATAAATTTAAATTGCTTAGACTTTTCAGATTATTTTAAGTGATAATATTTGAACAATGATAAATTTGTTTCTCTTTGTATTGTTAAAAATTAATTTTATTTAATACCCTTTTATTAGTCATTAGGATGAGTATCAAAATCTAACTTAACAAAATTAACCTAACTTATCTTAACGTAATCCTGTAAAAGAGAATAACAGCAGAAAATAATATTAAATGGATTATCTGAAAAACAAACCTATTATTGTGAAGTTTAATCTTGCAATTACAGTACAAAATTTTAAAGTATATAAAATTTACAATAAATAATTTTAATTGATAATAATTTCCCTGAATATTTATTTAGGAAATTTATTAAGTGTTTTTTTTTTTTTTTTTTTTTTTCCAAAGAATTTTCTTAAATGACGCTAATGCCTAAGCTTCACACTCAGGGCTTTGCATTCATATTTTCGAATCAATACATGTAGATTTGATCCAAAGATTATATTTAACTTATACTTTTGAAGTTAGCTGTAATTGTCAAGTTATTTTTAGTAATAATTGTGTCTTGTTATCAATCAATAATTCTATGAATTGTTTTATTGACATAGTTTTCTTCCTTTTCCCTCAGAGCCACGTTTGGCGACCCCTCTCTTGGCGACGGATGAACCACTCTGCGAGACGGGAAAATTGGCCTGTGGTAACGGAGACTGCATCGAGCGAGAACTCTTCTGCAACGGAGTGCCAGACTGCAGCGATGGTTCCGACGAGAATGCATGCAGTAAGTGTTCACCGTATTTGACACTAACGGGATACCCTATATTACGCTGGGACTTGTTAACTGTTTTTCATGCTTCAGCGAATTGTCGTTCCATTTGAGAAAAAATCGCATAACAAGACAGAAAATGTCAACAAGACAGGCGAGTATACCGTTGCCTTGCAATGGCATTCGTTCCGAAATGATTGATTAACTGCTAGAGAACTTTCACATTTGACGTTAGTGTGACATTTTGACAAAGTGGTATCATTACGTTAGTTCCTTAGTTATGTATATACAAATATTTCTTAAGTTGGTTTAGCATACAGCTTCTGACTTAATTGCGCAGTAGCTGATGAGTTTTGGATTTCTAGAGATTATTCTCGTTTCTCGCTCCAAGTTGCAAAAAAAGACGAGTTGGGAAAACTATTCTGTAGCTCAATGGTGTTGCAAAATTGTGGGAACACCGCTAGAAATAGATTATATTAAAGAGGAATATTCGCTACTTCTGCACGAAATACTGAAAAATGATATATTATTTAATCTTTAAGTATACACCTGAAAGAGCACACTTATTGGTGCTTGGACTAAATAAGCAGAATATTATGTTATGAAATAAAATTATTTGGGTATTCAACAAATTATTTTACCTTTACAGATCAGTTGTTGAACAAAGTTTCGATTTTCAATATTTTAATGTACATTAATTATATTATATTCAAAATTGATCATAGTCAATAATTAAAAAGCTGAAAGTCTTTTCAAGAACATGCTAAGCTCTTAAAAATACTATTTTATAACGGAAGTTGAGTTTAACGAAAGAGTTTAATAACAATGGATAATAAAGTATTGAAGGCCGGGAATGAATTCTTCATACGTTGGTTGTATTCAGATTATCTAGCGCCGTCAGCAACACGAGGGCTATAATGCGCCGAAACATTCGTCATTAGACAAGCCAACATACATTTACAAACACCCATGCCCAACACGGGACTCGAACCCGCAACCTCGCGGTCTAGAAGCTAGCACACTATCCACTATACCGTTTGGTCGGCGAATTCTTCATACGACGGTTTGCAATTGTTCAGGAGAGACAATATTCTTCGTAGTCTTGGTAGATTTAACATTGGTTGTTTGTCGTATTATTTCTCAATAAAGAGCATTATATTCACGATCACATAGATTTGCTTTGCTTATATCGTAGATTTTTTTAAATTTTTTTTTAAATAAATTGTTTACCAATTACAAAAATATATATTGAGGTACGAGGTTTTCATTCTAGACCATTGACATATATGAACTCTAGTCGTTCCTTCTCCTTGTGTGTCCATGCATGCCACATCCCAATTAATAATTGGTATTCTATAAGACATATTACATATTACCATCCGACAGCTAATAAAATCTTATATTTTTTTCATAATATCTATGCACATTTTAGTTTCGCTATTTCGCTAGTCAACCCTATGCTTGTTAGCCATCCACTCTAGGTGGGTGATGGAGAAGATACTTCTTACGATGAAATTTCTCCTAAAACTGAATCATATAATATTTTTAAAGTTGGGTGTATTAAGTTATATTTATTGGACAGCATTATGCAAAAACCAAACAAACGACAGATTTGCAATTGATCCTTATCCGAAGTGATTTCTATTTAATATAATTTTAATGCGTTAGCTCTTTCAGAGTTCACTTAAATCGTGAAATTTCAATAGAGCTCGATGAGAAGAATTCAGCTAGAACCATAACTTCTCAAATTATTTTGTAATAGTTTCTAAAATTTTCATCCTTGCTTATGTTGGCAATCTATCTGAATTAATAACAGTTTGACTGCCAAAAACCAACACGAGATTTAATCACACGCCTTGTCGACATCTTGTTTCAAACCTGGAAGTCAAATTGTTGGTGAAATATGGTTTGCAGTATACGATGTGATCAATACATCTTTACTAATAAGCTCTATTTCCTTTTAGCCGTCGATCGTGATCCCAACCGCGCCCCCACCTGCGACCAGACCCAGTGCGTTCTTCCCGACTGCTTCTGCTCTCCCGACGGCACTCAGATCCCCGGCAAGCTAGAGCCCAACACTGTTCCCCAGATGATCACCATCACTTTCGATGACGCCGTCAACAACAACAACATTATCGTGTACGAGAGGATATTCCGAGAAGGTAGAAACAACCCGAACGGATGCTCGGCCAAGGGGACGTTTTTTGTCTCGCACAAGTACACCAACTACTCCGCGGTACAGGAGCTGCACAGGAAAGGACACGAGATTGCTGCCCATTCCATCACGTGAGTTATTTATGTAGAGTAGTTCATTCATACAACGAGTAGAGTAGACACAAAGACAGTTGTGTGATCTAGCGTCTATTGTCGAGTTGCTTGGCGTGTTTCTCTGAGTTTTCATGCATTTCGGGAGGTAGATACAAAAAAGTTTCGCTTGAATGACATTTCAGAAGGTATTTTCCTCTCTCTTGATTGAATGTATTGGATATCTTCTATCGCTAGAGCTACACGAAGGCTTTGCTCACTCAGAGCAAAGCTCGAGCTCTGATCTCTAACTACAACTTCTAAATAGTGCATGCTTGGTTATTGACTTGAAGCGGAAGAAAGCTTAACAATTACCATAGAGGTCTATAGTTCAAATTTGTTTGTAACTATGAGCAACCTATTTCATACCACTATGGTGGGAAAATATTCAAACGTCTATAAACGACACCTGCTTGCAGAGCAGAAACCATTTATAAGCTATACAGATGTTGTACCTAGAGATCAGTGGTTTGAATTACTGAGAGCAGACTATAGAGTCTAGGAAGGAACTTTTTCTGGTGAGTCTTTGAGTGAAAACTATACGCATTTGCATCTAAAAACGGAAAAAAGTACGAAAAATTTCTTTCAAACAGCTGACATTAACTATTAGTTACAATCACCCCCAAGTCAATTTACTTCTCTCCTTTAAAATTCACACTAATATTAGTAGTCTATTCGTTATAACGATATTCGGTGCAGTATAGCTCTCCAATATCTTTTGCGCCATAAAAACTGCAATGCAACCAACCACGTAAGTAAGTTAAATAGCAATCCCTTACATAATTTTTTTGAAAAATTAAAAGTGCATCACCTCCATACATTACAAGCATAGACTGGCGGTAATCTTTCCATATGATAGCTATGCAACACTGGATATACGAATTTAATGAGACCCTAAGCAAACATTAACTTAAAGATGTTCGGTCCACAACATGGGATTAATCGAGTAACTGTCATTAATAATCTAGGGAGGGAAGAAGGGAAGACTTCTGTATCAGTTTCTCCGCCACTTTAGTGTATGATAAACATTTTTCTACAAGATTAAAAAAGAATGAAATCAGCCATAAAAATCATAATATAAATGATAGTGGGCGAGCTCCTACGTCTAATTTCGAAAAATGGAACTAAACATAGATTTTAGATCTTCGAAAAGTCCAGAGAGATTTCATTGAACCTGGTTAACATCGGAAAACTGAGTTCACAACAATTAGAGCGTCGTATCAATTAATCAAGAAGGGAAAGCGATTTTGACATTTCTGTCACTAAACGGATACAGGACCTTTAAAAATACGGTTAGCGAAATGACATTCTTTTCCTCTTGTTAGGTACTGCCCGTCTTTTACTACCCCGATGACCTAAAAAGGAACTTCATTGTTTCCATCCGAGATTCCTTCAGTTGAAATTGCGAAAGTACTTAAGATTTTTTTTTTATTTTTTTTTTTACAATACAGCTTCCCCATTAATGTCTTCATGGTTGGTTTAAGTAGCTTTTGATTTTTTGACAGCGATTGCAGTTAATATATCAAAGACCTATGCAAGGCGACATGTCAGACAACCACACTTTAAAAATTTTGGCATTATCATGTTATAAATGAATAAAAATGAAAATTTATTTTTTAAATGTGTTTTGTAATTAGTTCTCTAGAAATTATTCTCATAAGTTTTGGCTGATGGCGAAACCTAACTCCAAATTACGTCATGCATAAGGTCCATTGCATGAAAAATGTAAAAGAATAGTTTGAAAGAAAAGAATATTTCTTAAATTTTATTTGATATTTAACACGTTGATATAAAAACAAAACTATTACTCAGTGCCGAACAAGTGAGAAGGCGAGACTTTAATTTATGTTTTAAAACACAAACTTCCAGCTGACCTCATGAAGAGAATACGAAACGTATCTGAATGCAAGAGATTCTGATATCTATTCAATTCCAACAAGAACGATATTTCCGATTAAATCTGGCTAATCAGGGCAGGTTTCTAAAGCGTCACACAACATCCTGCGCTGGGGCGTGATCGACAATAAACGAGTTAACTAATGAGTATGATACGTTATGAATACTCTGTGAAAGAATAATTTGTTAGAAAGAATAATTTATCTAAAACCTTATATAAAAAAAAAAATTAAAAAGATTGCATTAAATTTAAGAATTGTATGATTTCTATATCTTTAATTTGATAAAATTAAAGAAACTACATCAATTATCCTTTTTTCAGTTAAAAACAATTCCATTAATTCATTATTACAGAATTCAAAACACAAAAGAACGTACGGATTACAAATATAGGTATAAAAAAAAATATACTATTGAACTGCTTCTATTTTAGTTATATTCTTCGCGATACGTATCAACTTGTTTTCATGCACTTAAAATCAGCATGTGACAACTCTTTACTCTCCTTTTTCAGGCATAGGAATATTGAGAAATATTGGACAGAAGCCAGTCTGGACACATGGGCAAAAGAAATGGCAGGTGTCAGGTTGATACTGGAACGTTTCGGAAACATCACCGACAATTCCATCGTCGGAGTTCGATCTCCCTACTTGAGGGTTGGAGGAAACAGTCAATTTTCCATGATGGAAGAACAGGCTTTCCTTTATGACTCCACACTCACTGCACCTCTGAGCAATCCTCCTCTCTGGCCCTACACCTTGTACTTCAGGATGCCGCATAAGTGTCACGGAAATGGGCAGAACTGTCCCACAAGGTATTTATTTCGGTTCTTATTGAGCACTACCTTTCAACGAAATGCCTTTGCTTCAAAGATACACTGATAAAAAATCGATTCGAGACAAAACAGTTTCCTGAAGTTTTTTCATGGACTGTAGTAGGACAGAGTATTTTTCGCTTTGTACTCAATGGTAAAATTCAAAATAAAAAGGTAGTGAAACTCTATTAACGAATATCGATATCCAACTGGAAAATCCAACCAGAAGTTAATGAATTTGTATTTATATATATATATATATATATATATATATATATATATATATATATATATATATATATATATATATATATATATATATATATATATATATATATATATATATATATATATATATATATATATATATATATATATATATATATATATAAATAGTGGTATCTAAGCCGTTCCACTCTGAATCCCCGCCATTTCACACTGCGAATGTGAGATGTTCTATTTAAATGATCCGTATCTGAAAGCATAAGCAAACAAAGCATTTTCTTTTCAACGGAAGTGATGGGCTATTTGAGCGTTACATGATGAGAGTTTATAGAAACGTATGGGACCCCATTTAAACCGTGATCTAGGACCAAACTTGAACAGACACAACGCTGGAACGTGCATTTTTTTTTCATAAATTTCAAATTCTAAATTAAAAAAAGTCCTTTTTAGTTGATTAGAGGAATCCTCTCAGTTCTCATAAAAATTCAGATATTGCAGATAAGCTTTTTATTTTGCATTTTAAAAACTTGCATCACAAATCATTTTAGATCAGATTGAAAGTTTAATAACATACTAAACTAAAGGATTGAATTTAATATTTTTGGATAAATAATGCTTTTTCTATCGGAATTTAGAACATTAGTTGATTTCAACTACGGAAATATTAAAATAATAATCATTCAATTTAGATAATTTTAAATATAATATTTATTAAATATTTCAAAAAGTGGTTGTTTAACAGTGGAAACCTCATTTTTTAAAGTTTGTCTAACGTATTTTTAAAATATTTCTTTGGTAAGGATTTCAAGCAAACTATCAAAAAAAAAAAAAAAAAACTTTAATTATGGATATTCCACATAGCATTCTTAATAAAGTTATATATAAATACTCACAACAAACATACAACTCGACAAACATCCAAACGCACAATATGATTATTTTCGTTATACTATAATTTTAATTAATATGTTCCCCAGGTCTCATGCAGTGTGGGAGATGGTAATGAATGAATTGGATCGTCGAGACGACCCTAACTTTGATGAAGAGCTTGCTGGCTGTGCTATGGTGGACAGTTGCAGCAATATCATTTCCGGAGAGCAGTTTTATAATTTCCTCAACCACAATTTCGACAGGCATTACAAGACAAACAGGGCGCCTCTAGGTAGAAATCTCTTGCCAATTATTTGAGGAACATTAAAATTTTAGAATCCATTGTCAAAATAATTTAAATTTAAATGAGCTTTTATTGACAAGATGTGTTGTGCAAGCACAATAGTAAAATAAATTAAAAATTATGAGTTGGAGAAGAACGCCACTAACCAAAAAGTTAGAAAAATGCTTTAAGAATATTCTTTAAACTTTTTTTCGGTATTTTTTAAGTTTAAAACCTCAAGTGTCACCTAAAAGAAATGTTACTGCAAGGACGAAAAATAGTGTAAACTGCACATTTAATTTAACTGTAATTATATGTATAGTGATTATTCAATGTCACTTAGTATATTTTTAGAAAATCTCCATATCATACTAGTATAAAATTAGCTATATAATCGATCGATTATTACTGGATAGATTAAAAGTTCCAAACAATTTTTATTTAAGAGTAAATTGAACTTACTTGTAACAATTGTTAGTATTATATGAAATTAATTATAAGGTGTGATGATTTTGCAGTTTATGATTCAATGTATACTAAAATTATTGGGGTTGTTGATATTTTAATGATAAACTTTCATTAAATCACAAAAATGAAAGCCTACGTTGTCCTGATAAATTTTTCTGAATCTGAACCAATTTTTAAATTTTCAAAAGATTTTCGATCATTGATAAAGTGAGGGTAATTTATTTTCTTCCCTAAGTTTATGTCTTTTTAATATAGCGTATATGTATTCCAATTTCAAGTAATTTTTGTCGTATAAAACTTCTATCCAAAACCATTTACGCCTGAAATTGTTAATAATTTCATAAGTCTTTCTCACTTTAACTCAATTTATGTTATCAATGTTATCATACCCACTCACACTGACATAACCTTTCCATTCCAGGTCTGTATTTCCACGCTGGCTGGCTTCGTCTCAACCAGGACTATCTCGACGCCCTGGTTCAATGGATGGACGAGATCTTGGGCAAGAACGACGTGTACTTCGTGACCATGACTCAAGTCCTCCAGTGGATGCAGTCCCCCTCGGAGCTTTCCTCCATCAGGGACTTCGCCCCATGGAAGGAAAAGTGTGACGTCAAGGGACAGGCATTATGCTCGCTGCCCAACGCCTGCCCACTCACTACCCGGGAACTGCCCGGAGAGACCATCCGACTGCACACGTGCATGGAGTGCCCGCAGAACTACCCGTGGATTGAGGACCCCACTGGGGACTACTTCGCATTCAAGAAGTGAGGAGGACCCGCACTAGGGACTCAAAAAGGGGCTCCTTCGCATACGAAGTGAAGACGACCCACACTGGGGATTCTAATAGGGACTACTTCGCATTTAAGAAGTGAAGGAGATCCATACTGGGGTCTCCAATGGGGACTACTTTGCATTCAAGAAGTGGAGGGAGGTCCCTTGTTGCAGTGAAATTTGACATTATCTAGAGGGTTTAGCTTGCTGAATGTCCTCCCTTTGTCCGTAGGTATAATCCACTTTGTAGAATGATGCCCAGTCACCTTATCCAGTCACAAGTGGTACCAGAACTCATATTGTAATAGTAAACCCTAGATTTATATCAACGAGAGTAGATAATAACTCACTTAAGAATACAAAACTAATTATTTAGAATATTGGTTTCTACGGCATGTTTTTTTAGGTGGAAAGATAAATCCCGAGACGTTTAAATTTTTAAAGAATTGTTCTTAATCACTAATTCTAAATCTCTTGATCATTAGATTAGAATTCTGAAAATAGTAATAAAGAACAATAAGTGGTTTAAACTTCATAGTTAAAGCATTAGTTTAACAACTCAATTTTAAAACTTAAAGAATTGACATTATAAGTTATGGCACCACTGAGTCACCAATCATTTTTTAAAAACCTAATTACAAAGTGGATCGTATCTTTTCTCCTATTATTACTGATTTAGTTTAACTTAAGTTCTAGATAAAATCTAGAGATATTCGATTTATATATTAAAATTCCACACAGTTTCCGACATAGTAACTAACTTTTAAACTAGACGTTTTCTTCCTGTTTTAAAGTTTAGTTTCCCCTTAACTTTACTCCGTATAAAGATGCCAAAGTGGCCCTCCACCACATGAACTTACTTGTAAATAAACTTTTACTCGTACTAAGGCAGTATCACATTTTTATTTCAATTTTTTTTTACATAACTTGGCGAAAATGCGCCGCTATTTAATAGCTGATACTGTGATTATTCTGCCAAACCCGTTCGATTTGAGCCATAAAAGCTACACTTGGAAACATTTACTACCCTCATTTGATCATGTTATACATTTACAGAAAGAAAACGATAAAGTGCAAGTCAATTTTTGTATTGCCAACGTTTTATCGCATGGATGTATTATTAAATGTTCTCAGCGACAACAATCCGTTTGCATGGGAGTTGTATTGTATGGAGATTTGTTAGATGGACAGTTATCGTGCGCTATTTTATTATAATTTTATTCATTTTTTAATTAAATTAAAAATATAAAAATCGAAATCGGTTAGCAAGTAGACGGAAATTAATAAACTGTCCATGCTATAAAACAGGCGTACGAAAATGTCCACATATTAAAACAAACATACAATATGGCTTCCACAGATCTAACATACTATGATTACTTCCTTACAAACATAATTGCTACAATTCATAAATAGTTATGATACATAAAATAATTATCCTAAAATTATTATTCTCATTATACCAATGTTTCCATACATAAATAGAAAAATAACTAAAAGATAACTATATTAAAATATTTAACTTTAGAAATCATCACAATTTTGGAACTTTTGAATGTGCTACCACTAATAAGGCTTAAAATCAAAATATTTAATCAAGCAGTTATGTTATCATGTTTCTTCAAAAATTAAAGCATGAAGACAAATCATGTAATCATTATTTCTCATAAAATTTGTGACTGACTAATGTGTATAATGGATTTCAAAATTCAATAATTTTATTTGAAACTTGTACATACTTTTGTCTGAATGGTTCCTAAAAAAACTGGCAGAAAAGTGTAAGCTATGGCTATTTTTGATACAATAAAATGTATTTTGTTCTAAAAAATATCTTGTTTTTATTATTTTTCAATTGAAATTTTTATTTGGATTCATCATTTTATATAGTGTATATTTTATAAGTGGGCGATAAAAAAAAGTTTTAGAAATAAAATCCAAGTCTCGGGAAAACAACACAACACCAATGCTACAATATACCAGCCACAAAACTTGTTAAATAATTAGGTCCATCAACAATTTGGCAAACTCATAGCTTGGACACAGAATTAGACAAATGAGTAGACATAGTGAAGAAGACAGTTTAGATAGATGTTAATTTGTATCTAAATATCTTGGATACACTCTCATACACTATACCTTCACAATTTTTCTATTATTCAATTTTCTATTATTTTTCTATTTCTATTATTTCTATTATTATTATAAATATATTGAAAATAAGATGCATAAGAAGGAAGGTTTGTTGAAAAAGATTATCTTTTAGTTGTACAAATCAAGCAAACAGAAGCTGATATCGGAGCTTGAATAATCAGCCACAATAATTTTGAGAAATAGTCAAAGGACGTAAATTTTTGGCCACAGGTTTTCTTTATGTTTGGCAAACATTACTACCCAAGTTTGCATGGGATTTAGATTATACAAGTTTATTACAAAATATCTACTCATTATCGAGTCAATATATTCATGTTCCTATTGACTACATGAAATTATACACACTAAAATTAGAGAAAGTATTTTCGAACTCTAGAAAAAGCAATGATCAATTCTGCCTTTATTAAATGTGATTTGATGGTCCTTTTTCGGTTATTGGGACACTTTACTGTTTATTTCAAACAAGTCGATTCTCTCTACTGTGGTGAAAGAAGCCAGTAAAACAAGTATAGACTCTTCTCCCAACTATCATCTTTATATTATCCACATAAAATTATCACAGATGCAACACAGACTTTAGATGTAATCTTGATAAATGTGAAACCTTAGACAAATACATATTCGTCTAATAGACTACCCACCCATGCCAGTATTACGAATTCGAGATGTTCTCTAATAATCTAAATACCGTCACTCAAAAATAACTAACCAGAATAAACTATTAACACGATGAGTGCCACGTCAGCCAGCGGTGGCTGACACTGACCATTCCGTTTAGGCCGCGTCGACCATCGGTGGCTGACAGTATAAAACGATATAAAACTAAAAAAAAATTGATTGTTTTAAGTAATTACTGAAAATTTACTTAATGTTTATTTAATACAAGATTATATCATTAACACGTTGAGTGCCACTTCAGCTATCGGTGGCTGACACTAAACTTTCCGTTTAGGTCTCGTCAATCACCAGTGGCTGACAGTTTTCACCAGTGACAGGCTCACTAGTGGCTGACTGTTGTTTTCCTCACACTTTTAATTCTACTTAGTGCTTTTCTTAATACTTTTTAAAGTGCAGGAAATCTTAATTTTTGAAGTATTATTGATACTTCAATAGATAAAAATATTATTAAATATACTACATCCGAAATGCCCTTGTGAAAAATTGCCTACCTAAGAATTTTAAGTCCGAAGTCTGGCAAAGCTGCGTTAACGTGTGGAATGAATGTTTATAAGCATTTCATTCTAAACGGAAATATGTTCTACTGCGATAAAAACAATTGTCTCAATATATTTACACAGCTGTATCGCGTAAATTTCTATCTGTTAATTGTGCGTTTCGTATTTCTATATCGCAATACCAGCGCTTCTAGGAAGCGCGTGGCTTGAAGGGGAATTCCTTAAGAGTTCGCGTGGCGCTCAACGTGTTAAGAAAAACCATTCTAATCAAATTTTCACTTTGATTCTACATAGTACATCTGATACATGTGAAATGCTTACTACAAATACAGAATAACTAAAATTTATTCCCTTGATTTCAAATGAGCTACTTTTGCAATTGTCAACCAAATAATAAGCTTTATCATAGGAAAGAATACTTTGAGTTTAAGAAGACTATTAAAAATTCCAACTACATTTTATATTGCACTACATCTTCAAATTGGCATTAGATTGCTTGCAGAGTTATTTTGCTTCATGCGCCATTTATCTATTAATATGAATATGAAAACAAAATGATGAACTTCTCAAATTTTATCTAACAGTTTTTTAGTTTACTATCTGACTTTTGATAATTTTATAAACTCTGTTGAAAAGTTAGAACACAGTTGATGGCCTGAGAAGCAGAGAGGTCCAAGTGATATTTTTAATGAATGAAGATAAGTAATGGCATTTGAAACTAGAAATATACTTTTTGTTAAAATTCATAATAGGCATATGTAAAAACAGCTAGTGATATCTTCATTCCAGAGGTTAGTATTTGAGCAACAAATAATTTTTAAATATTTAATATAAATAAGAAATTTTAAAGTGTATTTTCTCAAAAGTTAAGAAAAGTCACTTCGATCCCTTCGCTTCTCAGACCCTCAGTTCATAATGGCAGTCTACAGCGACCAATTCTTGATGGTTTTTTTTCTTTTTTGAAGGTACAGACATAGGATAATCTGAAATTATGTATTGTTTTTATTTATGTGTTATATATCGGGGTGGTTCGAAAAAAAAAATATTTTTGAAACGCATGAGATGAAAAAAGTTGATACACGTCTTAGTAAGAAAAACTGTAAAAAAAAAAATATATATATATATATTCCCATCGAGCGTTCACCTCAAAGTTTGGAAAAAATACAAAAAATAACTATTTTTCCTTAATTTGTTAAAATTTCTAAACGTTATACATTTGAATGGCATTAGTTTGCAATGTGTAGAGAAGGAGTCTTATAACACAGGAAAACACTATTTTATGCATTTTTAAAACATATATTAATAATTACAAATACTCAAAAGTAAAAAATTTTGTAAGAAATAATGATTTTTCTGTAAAACGGATACTAATGTTATTTCTTAATTTTTTTTTTTAAACTTGCTATTATTCATTTGGTTCACTTTTTTCTCGAGCTTTCTATCCCAGTGATGCACTTTGAAGGAAAGTTTTGTAGAAAAGTCGGGCATTATGGAAAAAAAGAGTGATGTCTTAACGTCTTTCGCGTCAGCGCCACCCACTTTTTGTCTTGTCTCCCTACATAAGCGTTCCACAGCTTGTGAGTGACAAGAAAACGAGTTAAAGTCTGATTTTAATGGTCCCTAGTATCACAGAAACGCTGGCCAATTTCTCCAGACAAAGACCAATTCCGATGTGGGAAGTTGTGAATCGGTTGTTGGAAACAATATTAGCCAATCTCGCTCAATTCTGGACAAAATATAGAAGAGGTTTTGATACGCCGATACATAGTTTTAAATTTGTAATATTGTATTTATGAGGATTTATGTGGTGGTTTTGACTTGTTTGTTTGTTGAAAAATCGTGTATTTTGGAACTATATTCGGTCAGACTAGCCAATCTTCCAGTCTTCCCTGGTTTCATCCAATGCGGCTGTGCTACCTTGGATGCGCCAGTCTATACTAACAAATGTTCGTTTGTTACTCTTAACAAAGGAGGAGTCCCATTACAAACATTCCAATTAACTATGTCCCCATAATCAGTGGCAATAAAGTTAAGTTTGGTTGCCTTGAAATGCCCGATTGTCATTAGGAAAATTCTCTAGATTTCAAAACCCGGCGCCTCAGTTCTTTTAAATCTCTCCTTTTGAACAAAATCATTGCCAAAATCAAATGGTTTGGGTGAGGGAAGAAAGCATTTCGTTCAATAACTGAATTTAAAACTTTCAGTAAATATTCAGGGAGGTATCGAGACAATCGAATTGCCTCATATATGTTCTTAGGTCCTTCAGAAAATTAACTTTTTTTTAAAATTCGAAATCAATGTGGCATGTAACCAACGGTTTACATTCACTCGCATATACTCTTAAGTACTCTGCTTTCTGTTGTTAGCCATCTGAAGTGGGAAAGGGGATTGGGTTTGAGAGCTGCCAAGTCATTGGCCTGATCTAATCGCTGCAAAAATATCAAGAAGATATAACTGATCTGTGCTCAGCACTTTCATCTCAATTTGAGGAATTGAACATTCAACACATAAAAAATAAGTTGAGGGAAATTATTCACAGTTCTTCAATTTTTGATACATGAATTTTCAATTTTTGATCTCATTGAAAAATGTTGGTCCTGTTGTAGTACTATCTAGGTGTTTAAATGGGCATCTGAATGATAATTCATTGAAGTGTAGGAGGCATATATCTCACAGTAGTGGACACCCAACGTGCAATTTGGTCTGTCAGATTATTCCCAGTCAGTATTAATGGCAGTCCCTATCACAGCCATGCGCGCTATGATCCAATGAATAAGCAAGTAAGTTTATGAGCTTCAAAGGAAGAGAAGGCTCCATGAGAAAGGCCACCCAGATTGAAACCCGCCAAAACACAGTTTTTATGTTTCAAAGGTCATGCGCGAACGATTATTATTGAATAATTACAAATTGGATTCCCCCCCCCCCCAAGTTCTATCTACTTCATTCCACACAATACAAACTAATGTACCTCGATAATTTAGTGATTGGTGTATTCTACAGATCAATGAAAAAAGGTGTTTTTTTTTTTTTTTTTTTTTTTTTTTTTGCATTTATTTAAAACTTTGAAGAGAAATTTTGAATTAAATGAAACAATTTTAACAAAAATATGTAAAAAATATTAGTTTCCATTTCATAGAAAAATCATTTTTTTTAACAAAAATATGTATTTTTGAATATTTTATATTATTAATATATGTTTTAAATATAAATAAAAAAGTGTTTTCCTGTGTTGTACCACCCTTTCCCTACTCATTGCAAACTATTGTCAAATTAAGGAAAATAGTTATTTTTTGTATTTTCTCCAACTTTATTTTAGTTTTTCTTATCAAGATGTGTATCAACTTTTTTCACCTCATGTGTTTAAAAAAAAAAAATTCGAACCACCCTATTATATATATATATACATGGTTCTGTGTGGTTTAAGAACTTCAAGAAATTAATTAAATTACAGATTTCTAATTAACTTTTATTAAACACATCTTGAGTATGAGAATAACAGATGCTTGATTGTGATTTGACCAAATTTAGTAAATATTTTGGTAAAAAAATATAGTGAAACCAAAGAATAAATTATCACACAATGTAAATTTACTGGACTAGAAATATTTAATATGCATGGCTTTTATCTTAGATGTAAAAACCATAAAATAGTCTGCATAATTAATAAAACAGGACAAGTCCAACACAGATATTAAGGAATATGTACATTTTCTTTTTAAATTTCCTTAATTAAAAATAATTTAGAATAAACAGATTAGTTAATTTAAAAGTCCATAAATATATTTTGGTAATAATAGAAAACATTACATGTTTTACATAATATGTACAAATCCATAGAAAATAATTTTTATAAATAAAAGTCCATAAATTGCCATATGTTCATTGAATGAAATTAATTTTTGCAGAATCATTAGAAATACAGTAGGACAACCGTTTTTCTGCATTTTGTACTAAGGACACTGATGAAACCAGAGCAAAGAAGTACCATTCTAAGACATCAATTACCATGTGATGCTACAATCAGAAGGAATGCAAGTTCAGTCATTTCGACCATAGACTACAAATTCATATTCTTGGCTACATTTTGAACAATTAAACTTCCACATGTCTAACAAAAACCATGAACCAGTTTTCGTATATTCAACATGGCATTGACTTAACCTTTCGCAGATATGGCTTGACCTGTTTCTTTCTCAAGTTGCTTTCCTAAGTACTCCCTGTAAAAAGAACAAATCAGGATATTTGTATACAAAAAAAATATTCAACAAAAATTGAAGGTCTAAATTGAACACCTTGAAATTTTCAGGAGCGAACCAAAACTTCTTCAATCTTGTGAACTTAACATTGGTTGTGCACATTATTTTCCAATATAGTGTGTAATATTTTAAACAATATGTCTGCTTTGTTTACATGGTGATATTTAGGGATTTCTTTTCAATAGTCTCACAAAATCACATTCATAAAATTTTTATACGAGGTCTGTCCAATAAATATGCGAACTGCGTTGCTCGGGGAGCCTTGAGTTGAAATTCGAGCGAGAGCACTGGCTACTTTGTTACCGGGTGAGTCACTGAAGCGTCAGTAATCACCAAACTGTCGAGGCAAGCATACCGCTCGAACCGGAATTTTTTTTTATTGCATGTGTTTTATGCTTTTATCGATTATGAAGATTGATGGAAAGATGGAATAAAGAGTCAACGTCAATTTTTTGGTGAAATTTGGGAAAAATTCTTGGAAAATTCATGAAATGTTAAAGGCTGTTTATGGAAATAAGACATTGAAGAAAACTACCCTTTTTAAGTGAATCAAGCATTTTAGTGAAATCAGTGATAACTGCAAGGTCAGAACGACTGTTGACTTCCTTTGTTCAAAACAATGAATGTGTGCGATTTCTTGTGCCTTCCAACTGTTGATTAACTGTTGGGATGATTGCCGAGGAACTGAATTTAGGAATATCAACAGTACACACGATTTTAATAGAACATTTGGAGTTGAAAAACTGTTCCCAAGTTGCTGACACCCAGCAAAAGCTGAGAACAGAATGCAGGATTGACTGGAAAAACTCCGCTCTAACTGTGGGATTCCTTGAAAGGATCATCACTAATGACAAATCATGGTTCTACGAGTACGACATCGAGCTGAAATTGCAGAGTAAAGAATTGAAAGCAAAAGTTGAACCACAACCGAAAAAATGTCGAAAAAGCAGCTCAAAAATCAAAGTCATGTTGATCAGGGTTTCTTTCTTTCTTTTTTTTTTGACATTCATGTTCTTGTCCACCATGAATTTCTTCCTCAAGGAGAAACAGTAAATGCTGCCTTTTACGTGGAGTTTCTTAAGCACTTGTGGGATCGTGTGTGACGAAATTTATGTAATGATGATGGATTGCTGCTGCATTATGACAGTGCACCTTCACATTTAGCACTGATTGTCCGCCAGTTTTTTACCCGTAATGCTATTACCGTGATTGATCACCCTCCCTATTCACCAGATTTAGCCCCCTTGCGACTTCTTTTTGTTCCTAAAATGTAAAAAGGTCGTGCAGGTACAGCACTGGAATGACGTGAAGACAATAAAATGTGAAGCAAAGCAGCTGAAGAACCTGACTCCTGAAGACTTCCGCAAATGCTTTGAACAATGGAAACGGAGATGGGACAAGTGCATTGCTACAAATAGGGAGTATTTAGAAAGGAATAAGATTAATCTACCCAAAATTTTGGAAAATAATTTTTTTTAAAAATCAGTTCATGTATTTATTGGGCAGACCTCGTACACTAAGTTGTCTTTTTAGGCCATTGGATAAGTTCTTTAGATTTTTTAAAAATAAAATTTAATTAGCAGCACTTAAATATGTCTGCAAATTCCTTAAAATGCCATTAAATCGAACCAAATTGAGTGGTTAAAATGTAAAATTATGTTAAATGTCAAAATACAAAAAATTAAAGCTTTAAGTAAAAAACAATAAACTTCTATGCTGAATTAAACTGTAGGTTCTGTATGTGCTTAGGTTTAATTACTTAATATTTAAAGAATCAGAAAGGTGTAGCTCATAATGCAATGGGCAGCTGAGGAAAATACGAATCTCTTCTAAGGGGAAAAGCTATTTTAAGCACTTGAATGGGTTACCAATTTAAACTTCAACTATTACAATAAACTAAACCTTACAGATCAAGATTTGTATACTATTTAGTTTCCTATCACATGCCGCAAAAGATTTACAAACTAAGAATTGTACGTCTGATATTCCCTGCATACTTTATAATATACTTAAAGGATTAAAAGTTTTAAACCAACAAGACATTGCATCTTTTTCAAACATGACACTGCGGAAATCCATACCTCACAATTTTTCATTTTTTTGAAGACGGAAACAGCCCCTTGAAAAAAAAAGTAAACAAGAGTGTATTCAAACTCAAGAGTATCATTCACATGATAGTTTTCAATGCCACTTCCAGCCCAAAAGCCACAGAGAGAAGCATCAGTAGAAGAGTACAGCAAATGCATTAATTTAAAAGCGCAGAATTCTTATGGAAATATTAAAGGTCAGACAGTCTCTTGTCAGTCCAAGTTGCTATAAGTAGCAGAGTTTTAAGCAGTGATCTTAGTTACTTGAAAGTTCACATGCACTAAAGTAGCCAAGGAAATATGTAATATTTTTCAGATATCTGCTTCAATGTTAGTGTTGGTTGGGAAATCCATGAATATTTTTTTGTCATGGAATGTATGTTTGTAAATATTGTGTCTAGGTGGTAGAGGACATTGTTTAGCTCAGTTCCTAACATATTTTTCAGAATAATAATGTTCAAGAAATTTCTAGATGGAATCTTTAAAAACGTTCCTCTGCTCATGCACAAATAATATACAGATTTGTAGGAATGTAGGCTTGAAGGTTACTTGTAATTTATTTTAATTGCCTTCCTAATTTCTTTTTTCAAATTTTGTCTTGGTTGTCAGTAACTTAAGTTCAGCATTTTCGTTTGTCTGCATTGGATAAGCAGAATTTCCAAAACAGTCAATTTATTTGATATTTCACTCTTCCATATTTTTCCTGTTGCAGGACTACCTAATCCTACCACAAAGTTCAACAACTAATGATATCTGGCAGTTTGTACTTTGAATTTCAAAAAAAGCAACTGCCCCACATTTACAACACAGGAATACTCTGAAAAGCAGCCTGATAACCAACTTCAACCACCCCCACAGCTATTGCAGTCAACATCCTTAGCTTCCTAGTGCAAATTTTTAGCTTCTCTACAGCCACATTCATGGTTTGGAAGGTTATTTCTGAAAATATAGTATACAGGAGCAAGACGCAAAAAAAAAATTAAATTAAAAATGCGATTTTGGTGAGACTCTGAGGGTATAAAAAAATAATTTTCTAAGTAAATATATATAATAAACATTGTTCATTATAGTAGTAGAATAATTCCAATATAACAATAAGTAGTCATCTGTTTTTAAAATACAACATTAATTCGCTACAAAACACGAGTTAAATTTCCGTGGCTCCATTATTTTTTCAAATTTAAAATATCTCATAGTCTGTGGGGAAAAAAGACAGCTTTATCTTTAGGTAAAAAAACAAGTAGGCCAAAATTATTTGATTTTCAAGAAAATGCATCAGAAGTTTTTTGGTGTATACACTTCTTTATTCTTCAAATAATTCATGGAACAATTCATAAATTGGAGTAAAACAACAAGCTAATTCTAACAATACTAAAGCAATTGTTTCCACAACAATGGGACTAAAACCAACCAACAATAAAGACAAATACCCTGTGTAAGACTGCAATATGAGTTGCACTAACACCATCACAACATAACTTTAAGCATTTACTCTAGTTCCAGTTCATGCTTTCTACAAAGAACTTCATTCATTCAAACATTAAAGCAGTATAGCAAACACAACAGTTTAAAATAATAAGCAATGAGATAATTTTTTTTTTAAATAAGGCATAAATGTGACATACCTTGCTTTTAAATAATCTCCATAATGTCAAACAAAGCCTAGATTTACTTAGTAGAAAAATCGGTTTTAAAAAAACAATTTCCTAAACAGCATTTGGTTTCAGTTGAACTGTTATGTTTTAAGTTAAGGCCGCTACACTTAAAACACAAGCTAGTCCTAAGGGTAAGAAACATGAGTATACATATAAACAAAGGATGGAAAAGTAAAAGCATGCACAACTAAATGTCCCAAAATCAAATGAAAAGTATGCCTTCAGTTGAGAGTCTAAAAAGCTGCTAAATTAATTCAAGCAATTTAAGTTGAAATCATGTGTTATCAAAAACAAAATTTATTCTCTTTTATCAACATTTACATTTAAATTTGTTAGTAATTATAATAAATAAAAGCACATTAATCTTTAATTTTTCCTAAAAATTAAGAATTTGTTTTCTCTGATAATTAAAAAAATAAAAAAAATAAAAATATTAAAAAAATTATATAAAATGCTGTTGTAAAAGTTCGTATGATGGTTGTTTGACATACAATGTGCATACAGCATAAGAAATTCCTAATGTCCATATATAGAAAATAAATATCACTCTAGGCAAATTTATGATAACAGTATCTTTGGCTTAACTTTTCAACTAACAATATGAAAATATAGTTGATGCCAGTTAGTGACTATAACTTGCACTATCATTACAATGCTAAACTTAAGATGGAACCCCCAGTGAGTAATTCAATTGTAGATACTCTTTTAAAGTCATTAATATCCTGAACATTTACATCCTCTAGAAAATTTCATCTTTAAAAAATAGTGTAAAGTATAGTGAATGTTATCCTAAAAAAGCAAGACCTTCAGTCAGTTTTTATTAATCTAAATATCGGTGCACATTGAATTTATACATATTTTAAAATTTAAACAAAATAATGTAAATAAAATATTAATTTGCTGAATAGTTTCAAGATAAACATCAAATTCTTATAAATGGAGGCATAAATTTCATTCAATATTTAAAGCAAGCAAATCACAGAAGAAAACATAAAACTAAAGAAAAAGTATAAAATACCAAAACCAACTACAACATCAAGGGTTGGCAGAATATAAGCAAGGTACCAGAGCTCATCTTTTTTTTAAATTTTAAATAATTTATATTATTAGAAAATACCTTATAGTATTTTTAGTAAGATATTTAAATATATTTTAGGAATAAATTACACGAATCTTTTCAGAGCAACTGATTATCAAAAAAAAAAAAAAATTGTCAATGAATAAAGTGCTAATTATTTCTTCTTTTAAAAAAGAAATGGGACTAAAAATTTGCTGTAAAATCTTTTACTATTAACAAATGAAAAAATATTATTTATATGCAATTTATCATGGCAACTTATACGCAATAAGATATAGCAAACACAATACAGTTCCACAAGTATTCAATCCACACTAATGGATAAATTTTTAAAGTTAAGCTTACAGGTTACTTAAACCTTTTTAGTTGTACTAACTTATTGAGCATAAAAAAGTTAAGCAGAATGCCATCTTCATCTCATTAGTTTTGAATAGTAAAAAATAAAAGTGAGTTTAAAGAATTACTACAGTTGATGAATAATCAATTTCAAGATAAGGTGATCATATATTGCAGGAGTCTACAGTTTTATATTAAAAGCAAAATAAATAGTATTATGTAAACATAAATACCAAAATGTGAGCTCTGGGTATAAGGCATAAGCAAACTATAGGCAAAACATTCACACACTAATAACACATATATAACAAATAAAAGAAAATGACGAAATACTATAAACAATGAAATTAAACTATTCCTAATAATTTTGGAAGAAATTCCCCTAAATTGCATCATAAAAACTTCATAGATTGTAGACTGACAAAATTTAAGAAATTTTAACTGAATTCTCTTAAAAGACCGAGTTGGTGCAAAAAAAGTACAAACTTCTGATAATTTACAGTGGCCAAAATCAACCCTATTCATACTAACCAGTTATGGACCATAAGCTTTTGCACACAAAGCAGAGCTTGATACCTAACGTTGGGATCATCATGAGAAAGGAGATGCATGACTTGCTGCTTACCACCAAGACCTTCAATTATACTAAAATTGAACGACAGAGATTAGGATCAAGGTATACAAATAAGTTATGTAAAAAACATTAGATGCATTATGTATAAAACATAATTTGTTTAATTCTTTGAGATCTAAGGGAAAAAATTTAAAGGTAAGGCATGATACTAGTGATGTAATTACAACTATAAAGACAAGGAGTACAGAATAACATGTTAGAATATATAAACGTAAACAATTTGTTTGGTAGCATATTCGCAATAAGGTACTTTTTTTATGTAAATGTCATATGGCACACGTTTCCAATAGGTAAGTAGTTTCTAATAACTTGTAAACGGTTATGTGTTAGTGAATATTTAATGATGCTTTGCAAAAAAAGAAAAAAAAAGCGCTTTTTTTTTTTTTTTTTTTTCAATTACAAAATATATTGAGAACAATCAAATAGATGTTGAGTGTGTCAAAGAAAGACCACTTTTATGCATAAATACATACAATTCAACAATTTATGCCAATATATATCAAGTACTAATTAAGATATATTTAATCCAATTTTAAATTCAAAAGAAAGGCAAATATGACCATTAATATATTCATACACATAGCTTTTTAAAAAGAGTAGGTTTTTTTTCTTTCTTTTCTACATTTGTTTAGTTGATAGCAAACTTAAGAATATCGGCAATACATTTTATTTTTGTATGATATATAAACTGTCCTTAGATTGACAGTTGTTTAAATTAAAAAAGATCTTTTCAATAAAAAGATCAGGATAAGTTCAATCATTAAAAAGGTCATGATTTTTTCAATAAAAAGGTAAGGAAATGTTCAAATCAGTAAAAAGGTCGAGATTTTCAATAAAAAGGTTAGGATATGTTCAAATATACTCACTGCTTTCCCCGAGGATAATGACGGACATATTCTCCAATATCATGAGCAGCAACACTCAGAACAAGTGGGTCTTTGCTGTTTTGCAAGATGTAAATTAAAATCCTAGAAAATACATCTTCTGAATTAAATATTGATTTAGGGCAAAAAAGAATTTAATTTGATAGTTTTAATTTCATAAAAGAATCAAATGTTATAGTGGAATTCAGCAGTACTGCATATTTTGCAAATGCGGTTGAAATTTTACAAATTAAATCCGATATAAGTGAATTATGGATGTATCGATATTTTATTGGATGGAACGCATACTCGATATGCAGATTTAGCCAACAAACCAAATTCCAGACTAATTTAATTCTAATTCCAGTCAAACCATTAGACAAATTTTGCATAAAATTTGCTAATCAATCTTTGCTGGATATGAACGAGAACATAATATCAAGTGGAAAATCATCTTTCTTTATAATGCAATAAAAGTAGTAGTTCATAGACTGATATGGGTTCCGTATATACAAATTGCACGTCTTCAGGAAGAAGCTAATATATTTTAATGTAATAAAAGATACAAGAATAAATAGATGCAAAATATACATTTCTTTGAATATTAGAATTTTGGATGCATCAGACTTTTGGGGAAAATCCAGATGCTATGAATAATGGAATTTGGATTACAATTTGAATACAATTTAAAACAAACCAGATTTGTTTAAATTCAGCATATAACCACAATATATTTAGATTTAAATATTTTTTGGTTATATGCCAATGAAAAACTCACACAGAATTTATATTAGAAATAATGTTTCTTTGCCGAAAATTCACAGTAAGTTGAATAAGACACATTTATCAGCATTCTGGATAAATTGGAATTGTGCTTAAAAACACACACACACTATCACTTATGGTAATTACATATTCATTATTAATCAAAGAAATTCAGCTAACCTTTCCCCATTATGAGTTAAAAAGCATCAAAATCAAAAACCCTACTGAACTTCAAAATCTCAAATGAAATTTTTTTAATCACCCTTTTTTGGTGAAATAGTGCCAATTTTTTTGCCAAACAATTTTTAAAACATTCCGGTTGAATAAGCTTTCTAACTAATTGAATGCAGGAAAATCAAGCTTTTGCTGTATATATGTAAAGTTCCAAGTTATACGAAACATTGGGAAGTCAAAATTGAATTGCAAGTTTGAAATGAACTACCAGACAGAATGATTTTAAAGACAGCTTGTAAAAAAAACAGTGGCAGCTTAAGAACTTTTTTTCTTCAAGAAGCAGATAAAACAATTTCAAATACAAAAGATGGTGATATGATTTGGAGGAGCCAAATACATAACAAGTCATGACACAGACTTACTTGAGTAGCTCGTAATTCTTGTCATTCAAGCGAGTTGTATTTTCTCTCCAAAACTTTTCTGAATTATGCACTGGGCTCCACTCCAATCTGCCAGACTTTACTTCAGTAGAGTACTCATCAAAAGAACTATATAAAAAGTACTTAGAATAAAGGAAGGAATTTCCAATATATAACATAACAATTGTTTGTTCCAAGAAGGTTAAAAAGACTTATGCAACATATTCATTTTTTTATAAAAAGTTTTTATTGCTAACTTAAGGGCAGTACTTTTTATTTAAAGTTCTGGAAATAAAAAAAAAATTTTAAAAATCTATTAGACATTTCTCCATAGCCAGTAACATAAAAGGAGTTTCAGTTCCAAAGGGTCTAAGTGCAAAACCCCAAATTAAGAAAAATATTATGGAATTTTAAAGGGAATAAAGTTGTACTTCATAAGCTAAGTATTATAAATCCAAGTGAGGTTATGCATTTTAAGTGTTTTTTGTTAAAAATGTGACTTCTAGATTATTTTTTATTGTATGATGCAGTCTTAGCTTTTGGGAACTTGGACCCCTCCAACTCAGAAAAACTGTGAATAAAATAACAAAATTATAAAGGAGTAAACAAATTGCAGAGGAGTAAACATACTAACGTAATAAAGGGAGGGAAAAAATTATGGTGCAAAGTATTTTCAATCAAGTTCAAAATGTTGGTACTTTTAAACAAATTCTAAGTAGCAAAACTGATTGCACACAGAAGAAAATTGATCGCTTTCTTTTTCAGCATTTGCAACAAAAACATGCATCTAAGGTTCGAAACAGTTTATTCTTTACTTGCGTATTTTATACTTTAAATGTTGGAGATATAAACACAAACTATATTTTTCAAATAAAATTATGTATCAAAGATTTTCATCCCCACAAATAAAAGCAAATACTGTGCATTTTTCATTCTTTTTAAAGTTAATTGAGTCCATTTTAGTGCAATATTTATGCCATAAAAAATATAAGGTTTTTATTAGCATTTATTACCTGAGGTCTTGAACACTGGTTTGAAGAGTTTCTGTCAGGAATTCTAGATCTTCTGTAATATCAGGGTCATCAAACCTTCTGCTTTGTAGGATGTCCAACTGCTTTAAAACTTTGCACTGGACCATTGCAATAGCATTGTCCCGACTGATTGAAGTTTCTTCAGGTTTTTCAATCAAATTCTTTACAAAAAAAAAAAGAAATCACAAGCATAACAATTAAGAAATTGAAATGGGTTAAAATTAAATATTATGGATAGGATCACCATTTTACACAAATAATTCGAATATTAGGTAGCATCCATCAGAAGATATTAAAATCATCTTTCAGAGTCACACAATTTTATCTCCCTTATACCGGCATATGCCATGTAAATACAGGGTTTCTGCTAAAATAAAATGTCACAAATTCATGACTTTTCAAGACTGAAGCAAATAATTTTCCAAGACTTAAGAAATCAAATCACAAAATAATAAAAATAACCTATATGAATTTTACTAACACGAACATAGTAAGTAAAGCAATGTACCATAAAATGATTTTTATAAAGTTTTATTTTAAATTAAGTAAAAAAATCTTTGTTTCAGTAACTTCCAAATCAGAAGAAATAGGAAAACATAATTTTCCATTCTTTAATATTTCAGTGTTAAAATAGCTAATCAATCTTTAATAATAAAGAAATATTTGAAGAAAGAATAAGTCAATAATAATAAATTATATCATTAGAAACCAAATGTTTTGATATCAACAATGCAAAATAGAAGGAATGAGACGGGGAAAAAAATCAAAAAAAATTTAAACACAAGTTTATCAAAACTGTTCATTTCAGTTCTCATATTATGAAATTTTGTTCCACCTATGAGACCTTACTCGGGTGATGTCACAAATTTGGAGTTCAGAAATGTTTTCATTGGCCGCGGTTTTTAACTGTGACAGTTGTTTCTGTCAAAATGTAAACAAAAACATAGATGAATTTTCGATGAGCTGGGTAGTGATCATAGCGTTTACGAGGTCACAGTTACGTGATTTTACTTAACATATTTAGAAATCCATGAAATTCACTGTATTACCATGACTTATGGCCATTTTCTTGGTCAAAATCATGACTTTCCATGATAAAATTCACCCAATATCCAAATTCATGATTTTCCATAACATTTCTGACTTTTCATATGCCCGGAAACCCTGTAAATAGCCTTCAAAGTCTGCATAGAAGCAGCCAAATGGCAAAATTTTATAGTAGCATAAAGTTATTAACTGAGTAGAAGATAACTTGTTCAGTACTTCTCTTTTTGTTTTTATGAATCTTTGTGTTTTTGAATATAAACTTTCAAAGTAAAAACTACTGATTAAAAGTAATATAGAGAAAATTATGATCCTTTGATGATCAGCAGTGCACTTTATTGAATATTAAATGGGTCATAAGTGACGGTAAAATTAAAATTAAAAACATGTCCATGCTAAAAAAAAAGTGTAATCTTTGATTTAGTTTAGCTAGTATGCTTGGTTACTGTATGAAATAATATACTTATATTTTAAATTGATACAAATCAATTGATAATTCAAATCTAATTAATATAATTAACAAGGTTACAAGGTATATAACATTAACAACTCGTGCTTTTTTAATATTAAACCTGGGAAATAAAATAATGTATTAATAGTTTATACTTAAAAAAAAAGAAAAATATTAAAGTAGAAACATAATTACTTTTAAAGTTGCCAGTATTATCCGTGTCACTTTTTCTTTTGGACATTCACTCAAGATGTCTGACAGAATTGGTATAACATTAAATCTAAAAAGGGTTAATGGCATCAATCAATATAAATTTAATACTTCTAAAACAAGGAAATAAGCATATCATACTACAAGTTATAGAAGAGAAGTAAATAAGCATTTTAAATAAAGGTTCAGAAATTACTAACTTGTTCATCTTTTCTGCCAAAGTAACATTGAACGTCATTACCCAAATGCAAAATATCAGCTGATATTGAATCTGGTAGTTGCCCTTTCCAGCCAGAACTGTGACCAACCTAAAATATACAACAAATAATTAATTTAACACTGACAAATACAAAGATTTTTTTACAAATTCAATGTAGTTTTATTAAATTATTTGAATGTATAAACCCAGCAATTTTGATAAAAAGAGAACAAAATGAATTAGTAATGTGGTAAAAAGATCATAGTGCTGTAGTATAACTGTTCGACTATCTAAATATTACTAAATATTTACTAAAGTAAAAATTAGAAATATTTCTTACTTGGATATGCCATCAACGGCAACGAAAGCTAGCCTATACTCATCAATACGAAGCATCATTTGCAGGCAACGCACAACAGACTGTATGTACTCATTATTCTGAAAATTATTATAAAAAAAAAAAAAAAAACATTCAAGAATTTACAGAAATAAATATCTTCATTCACTAAATTTACAAATAAAAGGAAACAAAATATCAATGAACAGGAAAAATGCCTAAATTGAAGAAGGAAAAACTTAATAAAATCGGGGTTTAAATACCCAAGTTAAAAACAAATATTAAAATCCGCACCTAACTCAGCAATTTTCTTAAATTATATTGTTACATTTTAATTTTCCTAATGCATTAATAAATTGAAACAAGTTTGCAAGCTATCTCATAAAAAAAAAAATTAAAAAAAAAAAAAAATTGCATTCAAACTTCATAATTTTTTTTATACATTAACAAGAATCATTTTTAAAGGTCCAATTTTTTAAAGGTGCTGTAAATTTTTACTTTGAGAATTTATTTTATTGTACCCAGGGGTCGAAATTTGAGATTGTCTGGAACCAGATTTTTAAAAGGGCAACTTAAACTAAAACTTCAATTGTCCTTTGGGCAACCATAAATTTAATTTCTATTTCATAAATGCATGTTTTGTTTTGATAATTAGGATAAAAGTAATTAATTGAATTTTGCTAAAACTAATCAACAGAGATCCACATTATGAACCTTTATCTCCTCTTCTTGCCGTTGACTATACAAGTAAATACTACAATTACTTTTTCACTAAATGTTTATGAAGTCATTCTAATAATAGTAAAAGTAATTTCTAGTTTTCATATTCTACAATATTAATAAACTGAAGGGCAACCATAAAAATCCCAAGATTTGACCTCTGATTGTATCTATAGGTAAATGAAGCTTCAAGTCCAAAACCAGCAAACATAGCAAAGTGGTATTGACTTAAAAAAACTTTTTCTCATTTCAGTCTAGACAAGCATACCAACTCATGGCCCAGCACAGAACTGAAGAGCAGTTGTAAAACATTTTTTAGCATCTCCCAGGGGGCGCAGGGAGTTTTCTAAAACAATTAGGTCGGAATTTTAGTGATAATTCCAAAAATTTCAGGAACATTTGAGGGACAATTGCTAAAAATTTTAGGGGAAATTTCAAAAATTTTACGGATATTAATTTTTTCCCAAAAATGTAAGAGATATTAAAAAATTTAAGGATATTTCTTTTAAAGCCAGCATAGGCTCCTAACACAGACATTCTTTTCAAGAATTGATACAATACCAACAAAAAATTGAATAATTAAAATCTCAGAAAATATTTTCTCCCCTGAAGATTGTTTGGGTTTTGTTGGAAAATCGGAGAATTTGAGGTATTAATTTTTTTTAGGAATTATCGAAAAACTTAAGTACAATTTTGGGAATTTTAGAGAGAAACAAAAATTTGAGGAATATTAGAAATTTTAGGGCGAATGCGACTCCTGATCTCCTGTGTGAAAATGAATCTAACTGGTTTTAGAATTACATACTTGTAACATATATTAAAAGAAAACATTTAAAAATATATATACTAACAGGTTGGCGTAGTTGATCCTTCAGCCATGTGAGATAGAAATTGAGATCAGAGCCATCCATTGGCTCCTTGCTCCAACAAGCTAATTTAGCAATAATACGACTAGTCTAAAGAGGGGGAAAAAATAGATTAGTAATGTGAAGAAAAATGCATAATATCTCAGCAAGCATTTTAAAATTAATTTTTTAATTTATAAAGAATGTTTATCACAAAATATTATACAAAAACAAATTATATATAAATTTAGCCATTTAAACAACCTTAATGTAGATTTTAAAAAATTTTAAGATATAAGTTGATAGTATATATAAAAGAACCACTTATAAACAATTATTTACACAAATAGTATTTAATTTGTGCATTGCAGGGAGACGGGTCGTAGTGAAATGTTCAATAATGTAAAATCATTTTTATAAAAGAAATATACAATTATGACAAAAAAATTAGTTAAAACATTTCTTTTATAGTGGTTAATATGAAGTTTTTAATACTGAGTTAAAATTCACTTGAACAAACTCTCCTGTTCTGATTAAAAAAGGGAGGTAAAAGAAGAAATTATGCTTAAAATAAAGATAAGCAACAAATAAAAAGTCAGGAGCCATTTATCCAAAAAATATGTAACAAACAGTACATCATACTCCTTTAAATCTAGATAACTAAATTATTGTCCAATAATGATAGAATTTCAGTTTAGCGGATACAAAAGTACCCATAGTACAAAATCCTTCTCACTCACCGAAATGTTAATTTCTATACATTTCTATTTATTAATTAAAATATTACAGTGCTTCTCATAAGATACATTAATTTGCTTGAAATAAAATATTGAAATATACTTGTTTTTAATTGTAGTCTACTAGCCGAATGATTAGTTAAAGAGTAACACTAATTTAAGTTTAGCTATATAGGTTTAAAATCAAGCTTCAGTAAAGTCTTGACAAGTATCAAAACACTTATTTTAAAGCTTCTCTAGTTTCATACTTTGATTGGATGAACTAAATTTTTTCTGTTGCAAGAGGCTCTCAAGGGTTATACTGCACCTAAGCATTGTTAGAGCAGGATTGGTAACCACTGAGAGTAGTCCTATTATAAAGGAGGGGGCACCTTCCAAGAGGTCTTTCAAAGAGGGACCAGGACTGCCCTGCACTTACTTCTCAAATGGGAGAAAAATAGGAAAACAACAATCAGGCAGCCCAACTATCCAAGACTATCAGCCACAATTGTTGCTGTATTTACTTTGAAAAGACAACGCAAAGCATGTGAGTCTTGATACTGAAACCAGTCACATCCTAAACAAGCAATTTTATGACCCGAGTAGAGCATTTCATAGTTTCCCCCTTGAACAAAGACTTAATTTTTTAATTGTTTGTCGCCATCGTGAACAAATAGTTAAACTGGAAATAGGTTAATGATGGTATACCATGTTTGTAATGAACCCATCAGGTCTATTCAATAAGCTGAGGAATGGTGTCCATTGTGAGTCACTTTTCTTTTTTGAGTGCTTAGTAGGTTTAAAGAGCTCCACTCTAGACTTGTCTTCCTGAAAATAGCATTAGACATTTCAAAACAATTTCTTTTCATCATAAATACAAGCACAGGTAGAATCTTGTGATTTTTTATGGTTGCCCAAAGGGTAATGGCTGTTGACAATGTCTTGGTTGTCCTCAAATAAAGTTTGCTACATTTAAATTTTTTAATGTTACAGAATATAAAAAGTAGACATTATTTTTACTGTTGTTAGAATGACTAAATAAACTTTTAATAAAATAATTTAAATATTTACTTGCATTGTGAATTTGATAGAACATTTTCTGTTTCTCACATCGGATAACTTAAATTGTTAAACATGTACATAAACTAAGTGCTCAAAATTCAATTGATTAGCTTTATCCGTATTATCAAAACATTCAGTCATGAAATAGAAATTTAATTTATTGTTGTCCAAAGGACAACTGAAATTTTTCTTTAAGTTGACTTTTTAAAACTCTAGTTCAATCAAGCAATTGGGAAACAGCAAATTACGACTCAATGAATTCAAATTTTGACAGCCTTCAGTTTTTTTTTTATGTGTAACAGTGTGTATAGTAGACGACTATAAGGTAGTGATGTATTCTACTGTATGATCAAATAGGTTTTTTTGACAAATTATAGGAATAACAGATGAATTGTTCCAGCTGAATTGAACAAGTATTTATGAGAGCAAATACATGTTTTGAATCAATCTTTACAATTTACTAACGGATGTTAAAAAGCACTTCTAAAACTTAAATTTTTTTTAAAGAATATGTCATACTAATGCAGTTTAGTTAGCTCAATTTTTAAATATTGGGTGCCCTAAAAGAAAGTGATTTGAATTTTTAAGACAATCTATGGCCATCAATATTTTTACAATAAAGGAAATGTAGACAGTTAGAAACTAAATTTAAGGAAATGTATCACCAAAGACAAATTCATTCATAATTATTCTAATTATTATTGATTAAAACCCATTAAATAAAAGCTCAAAATAAATTTTTTTATCAAAATATTAATTACATTTCAGCCACATTCATTCATACCAGACCTACCAAATAATTTCAATACTTAAAGTAACCATCTAAGATTTTAGTAAAACCTTCACGGATCATTCTCGTTTATGATGTAAACGAGAATAAATTTTTCTAATTTCTTAATCTCACTTGAATGTCTCAAGTTCTATAATTAGTTCATTATAGTTTAATTTGCTAATGCAACTTGATTATGCTTAAAAAATAATTGTTGTAACATTTTGAATACAAAATTAAAAAATAGCACATTTTAAAAATTTGAAAATAATGTGTGTTTTTTTGTAATACAGTAGTACTTCGATATCTCGAACTTCGATATCGCGAAAAACTTGATATGTCGAAAAATAATTTTTCCCCTTGATATTGCATATTCATCTAATGTTAATTTCAATTCTTATGTCGAAGAGTTTTCACTCAAAACCTTGTTGTGTCGAAAAATTTTCGAAGTAAGAAATGAAGTTTTCCAGAAAAATCGCCATTCAGTTATGTAGAAGCAAATATTATAATCATTTATCAGAACATTCATTTCAACAACTAATATATATATATATTTTTTTTATATAATTTTACTTTATTGTTCCAAGTCACAGATATAATAGTTGATATCAGAACCTGAAAGCAATGTTACAAACACAACAGAAGAAAATTTCTCCATCCTAATAAGGACTTCCTGTAAACTGCAATCATGCTATATTCAGCAAAAAGAGAAAATCTGTGGGCATGAAAATATTACATTACAAATACACACCTGCAACATGTCATCAATCATAATAAGGATGTATTGTAAGGTTTGGTCTTTTGAAATATGTCCTAGCATACTCAAAAATGTCTTTGAGCATTGAGACGATTGAGTCTCCAAAATTGCGTCCCTTGACTTTTTGTCTCTTGCTTTGTCAAATGCAATGATGAAATTGTAGTCCTCCTGCGTAATCATATTGCTCCTAGAATAAAATACAGTTTTTAAGGTAACTTCTTTTTTGTTTAACTTTACAAATCACATCAGATCCAGGCTGCATTCACTAAAAATCTTTTAGAATGCTTAACATATATAATGGCATGTAAGCAGTGGTAGAAGTGGGTTAAAAAAAGTGGGGTGGGGGTGCCCAAAAGCTGGTGACAAGTGCATCCTCCCCTCCAATAAAGAATTTTTTTATTTTTTATTTCTTATCTTATAATAAAAATATTAACTTGTGAGGAAATAATTTATGCTTCCTTATACTGACATCCAACAAGGGCTTAAAATTTATTGTTATTTTAATGAATATTCTGCGACTTAATTCTTTTAACTTGGAAGTAAGGGATAAAGTGAAGTAATAATTCAACATTATAAATATAACTATTTATTTAGATTTAAATTATACTTCTAAATGTGCATACTTTCATGAAATCAAATTAACAGAGAACTCTAAAAGATTTTTTTTTTTTAATAGCTTGTCTTTATATTAACAAGAATAGAAATTTAACTTTAAAAAAAGTTCCTCCAAAGTTAAAAGTTGACCAAGTGTAACAATATTTGCTAATAAAAAATAATTATATCTTTATACATAGTAGTATAATACATTTTTATAATTGCATGATATTTTGATACGTATATATATTACATAAATAGTTTTTTTTTTTTTTTTTTTACATTTGAAAACTTTAAATCACTTTTTTTCAGTGTCACTACATTTAAAAGTTAATGTTATTTATCTTTAGTAGTTTTCAGATGGATTGAGTGTTTTTAAAAGTAGGGGAATGGATTTCAGAGGTTTTAGAAGTGGGGGACACATGGGTATTTTCCGCGTCACTCAGCGTCTACCCACACTTCTAGCACTACATGCAAGCCAACATTTAATATCTTAATGTGTTATTAAATTCCAAATCTTGCATTCAAGAAATATATAGCTTGTATTTTAGTAATTCAATTGAAGGTAGAAAGTAACTTTTTTTAAACGACTTAACTGACATTTCCAACTGATTATGCTTTAATCAATTATTCAATTTATATTTTTATTATTCAATATAATTTATCAATACGCTTAAAAACTTTTGCTAAGTTATACCTGCAACTTGAACAGATTACTGTAAATGAAAAAATTATTAAAGCATGCAAATTTCAAGTGTCATCTGAACATAAGACACAACATCCATAGAAAAACACAACAGTTTCTGCTTCCTGGAACTGTTTTTTTCCCTACAAGCATTTTTTAATGTAATTTTCATTGACATAGATATCATTCATTTCCTATTTTTTCTATGAAAAATTGTAACTACATTGCTCAGTGCACAGTGTTCTATTAATTTATCGACACATTGGAACTTAACTAAAATTTACATGATACAAGTATTGGAACTCACCACAAAGCCACATGTAATTTTAAACTCAATTGAATGCATAAACTTGAAAACTTACTGCTGATATGACATCCAGTTGACTATCTCATTGCGAATTTCATTTGCTCGTTGTTGTAGAGCACCAGTAGCATCCAAAACGCCTTAAAAAAATTAAAATGAAGGACAATTATGATTTTTTGCACTTTTTTTTAATGATAATATAAAGACACTAAAATAATTTATACTGTTCCCAAATATATAACAATCAAGCACTTCGAAGCATTTGACAAAATATTTTGATATCTATAGAAAAAAATTTCAATTATAAAAAAGCGACATTTTCAACTCGACTTACTCAGAATTCAATAAAATTTTGTGGAATTGTTAAATTCATGTAATAAGAAAGAATCAACAAATATTATGTCTGATTCTCAATTGGTTTTGAGGTACAAAACAGCAAAAATCACCCCAACACACAGATTTTGACAGAATTTTGTTGAATTAACATGTAAAGATGCAATAATGCAAAACATTTAGGTCCAAAACATAGAAAACTATCACCAGAAAGCCAAACAATCAAAGTAAGACTATCTGCCAAAATCACCGTCTTGTCTACTTGAGTTTTGAACCTATGATTGCAGGACGCACAGCCAGGTTGAATTCCAAGCTTACGAATGATGAGAATGGCAGTCTTTTGAATCATTTAATTCGCTGTATTCACAGTTCAATGCTTTAATCTTCTTGTGGGTCCATCAGTGAAGGTTGGTTGGTTTATTTGCTCAACAACCTATATTTGTTCACAAAGATGACTAATCAGGTTGGGATCTACATCTTAAGGTGGATTCCAAACTACCACAAACATCCATGCCTAACCCAGGATTCGAACCCGGCGCCTTTGCATGCAAGGCTAGAGCGCTAACCCCTCAGCCATTATCAGGTTGGCGCGGGTCCAGTGAAGAATTTTTAGGTACAGATGCACTTTAGGAGCTTGGCGATTTTTGGCTACTTAAATAAAACAGCTGAACTCTATTTTTGTATAAAAATGTTTATAAAGTGAGATTAAAGGCTTTCAATTTAATGATATATTTATCTCTTAAATAAAGCCAAGGAGGAACTTTAAATGATCACCAAAGTTTTGATAAAAAAAATACTCTTTGATCAAAGCAGAGAAATTAATAATTATGAATATTAACTCATACTTATAGAGTAAAAAAAAAAATATTTTAATAAGGTGATTCTAAATTATTCAAAACTTACAAAATTTAACCACGCCCAAATAAGTTGAATTCGTAATAATAATTTAACAATACATTTGAAAATATGCATTTAATGACAAAAAACTTTATTGTGAGGAGTTAATCGCATAAGAAACAGCAGTATTTGGAATAGGACAACAAGACATAAATTTAAGATTATGAAAGAGATTTTGAATATTTTTACAAACCTTCTTTTTCGATATCATCGGACAAAGTGGATAACTTTGTATTAGGGTCTATTTTTGCAGTTAATTCCATAATTGGACGAAAAACCAACAATTTAAATGTATATTAGCTTAAATAAAACTTTTACTGCTCAGCTGAGCAAAATCACATGACAACAACAAAATATGTTGCCATCCAATTCATTTGGCACCAAATATCTAACTTTTAAACTAAAAAAAAAGAAAGAAGAAAAATAAGATTTGTTTTACTGTAAACAGTCCCTAGTTAGAAATGTCTTGCAATATATTATGCATATAATTAATTTGATATATTACTAGTTTTATCGTTATCAAAAAATTTCGGATACTTATTCCATTTAATTTGGCAGCACATTTTATTTGTTGATTGTTGATGAATTCTTTAATAATCGTGTCCTTTTAATGTTTATCTGTTGTATTTTGTAGTTTCGTTTGATTCATTATCAAAGGTTAACATTTTGATAACGTTACTTAATTCCTATTGTAGGAGATTCCTACCTGAACTCACTCATGTTATAAAGAAAACGATCTAATTGGTGAGTTACGTTGGATCTTATAAAATATTTAAAAAATATTCTTTAAAACTATTGCTTACTATATCTATATAGTTTGCCTCTGACATCGCCGGGGTTTCGTTTTGTGAATTAATGTCGTGTCATAATGTTTTTGTTAATATAGCTGACTGTTGCCTAAAACGCTACAAGGGTTGGTTACAAAAATTAGAAGATTGTTGTCAACATTCATTCAGATGCTTAAAAATTGAACCATCTTCTGCGCTACATTCCGTTAAAAATGCACCACAACTCAACTTCTCACCTAAAATTTGTTTTCTTCATTTTATATTTAAAATACCTTTAAGCACTAAATCATTATCTAAATTAAAAAAGTAAAATGTTTAAATAAACTTCCAACACTGTTTCTACTCCCAAGACAATGTTAATGCACAGAAATAGTAGGGAGCTGTGTTTATTTACGAACAGGTGAGAGGCTATGGCTCTATAAATTAGCTCGAATAAAAAAAATGCAATTTATGTAAACAATTCACAATCCGAATCGGAGTGAAAAGTTTGACCAAATATTAGTGATATAGCTTTTTAAAGTTCCAAAACAAATTTGTTTTTCCGTGCTAAGGAAAATTACTTAAAACAGGGGAACATATGTAGTTTAGGACATTTGGCAATTTTATTCATTTGGCAATCAGAAAATTCGCCAAAATTATAAACATGATTACAAAATGAAAATAATAAATTAAATTAAAATATAACTCAAAATACAACCCGTTGCCAGAAGCAGCATTTATCTGGGGGGGGGGGGGGGATGCCAAAGAAATGCCCTATACTTCATCTATACCAAAATGGGTAAGTGTTCATTTCAGTAAATCTAAAACCAATGCAACATGATGTCGGAATGAATCAGATATATAGATACACTGTAGGTGCCTAATTTTGTAGGAATTTGCCAATTCTCTTGCTGTGCGCTGTTTTTTTAAAGAATACAATGTATTGAATCGTTTCATTCATTGAGTGCAAAAAAACTACTTAGTTTCTCAATTTTGCTAAATAAGTATTTTAGGTTCTTAAAGCAGTATCGATAATTTCCTAGGGTTGGCACAATTTAGAAAAGTTGTTATTAAGGTCAAAATATTGCCAATGCAACAACAGCTAATTCAAAGAGACTTTTAATACTTAGCGATGACTGAAAACATAAGGAATATGTAAGTAATCAATTAGCAATTATAAAAATTAAACTACAGTCAAACCCTGTTAACGCGAAATCGCTTAACATGAAATCCTGTTTAACGTGTAGTAAAAGCAGGTCTCCATACTTAAAATTTAACATTATCTTATTCGTTTAACATGAAATTCGGTTAGTGCAAATTATTTTGTTGGTCCCCTCGATTTCGCATTGACGAGGTTCAACTGTATTAAGAAATGGAAAAAATCTGCAAGAAATACGGTTGCTAATACCAATTAATCGTACACCAATTGGCTTTGTATACCAATCGTATACCAATTGGCTTCAAATTCACTTGGCGATATTTCCACGGAACAGACTATAATTTCTAATCTAAAATTTTGAAGTACTAAAATGAAAATTCGGAGAATTTTTTTCCAAAAAGCAGAGTATATTAAGCTATAACCTGTTTAAGCAATGCCATCAAACTTGATGAAATCACCATTGTAAATACAACATCAGTTTGGTAGTGCTAAGCTCAGAAGTGATTTCTACAATTTAGTTGAAAATGAGAAATTTCATATTAAAGTTTAACTTACTTTAACTACTTTAAGTTTAATTAACTAAGTCTAACTTATTGACTAACTTTTTAATATTTCCCGTTCAAATACAACTATTAAACTTCACCATTATGTAGATAAGTTACAGAGAACCATCTGGTTACAGTTATTCATAATAAAATTGTCAACATAATATTTAACTCTAGTTAAAAAACTATGTAATTTGAAAATTAGTTTGGTCTAATTAAATTTTTTCAAAAACGCATAAATAAGAAAATATTATATTCATATTCACACTTGACCTTTTTTTACTCCAAACTTTAAATTTTTTTAATTCAAAATAGTAATTAAACATAATTAAAACGGTGTTAAAAATTTAAACTTGTATGAAGGAAAGAATAGTAACTCTTGATTTGTCATAATGATTATACTACTATTTTTGAAATATTTAATTTGATTATTACACATTGTAGGTATTTTGAATGTACGTTAGTTGTTATAAGTATTGTACATAAATATAGTTTAATCTTATTGTAGTGCAAACGAAACCACAGCATATATGACGGTTGATGGTAAACAAGATGCTACAGTTAGATATTTACATACACTTTCAAAGACAGTCCAATAAATTTAACAATTAAGGTTACTATTAAATATACATTGCACCTTTTTTTATAGTTACAAAATTATTCTATTATTCAGTCTTTGAAACCTTGTGCAAGTCTTATTTATCCCTTGTTCAAATTGAGTAGAATGAATGTTACTGCCCCTATTTAGTTTGAGAGGCGACTGCAAGTTTAGGTACCTATCGGATATCATTCTGAATTTTTATATGATGTAGAGAAATGTTAGTAGATCATGAATCCATAGCGGGTTCCAGACATAGTCCCCAAAGTCGAAATCCTGAACTGGACAAAATCCCGAACGGGTTGAAATCCTGACAAGCCACAATCCTGAAAATGGAAAAATCCCTACCAAAAGAAAAATCCTTACAAAATCGCTCGATCAATTTTTTATTAAAAATTAAGTATTGATAAGTAACCGAATGAAATTGTTATTCTTATAAACTTTTCATTGTGTTTTTCTGTTTATCTTTGAACTTGTTTCACATTGTATAATTTTCTTTTCTAGTCTTGAATTTTGACTTTGCTTTTACAAAAAAACAAAAACAAAAAAAAAAAAAATTAATATAATTACAGTGATAAAATCCAACACAATTTAAATCTGCAACCATTAAAACTAAAATCATTTAAGATTTTCATAATTTTTACATAATTTATGAGTATTAAATCATATTTGAACTAAGTATTTAATTTTAAATATTTGTTTTGAAACTGACTGCAAAATGTGTGATGTACAAAAATGTTGATAACCATTCGCTATCACCATTTTGGCATCCCCTTCCTCAGGTTGATCCCACGTCGCGGCCCTTGGCATACCGGTACTTTTTTGAGAGCTGCTACGGTGTACTGCCACTTTTTTTTTATCTAATTAATAATAACTCATAAATCTTTATGCATGTATTGTGGTATAAGTTAGTTAGAAAATAAATGCGTAGATCGAAAGTATTTACTTTTTTTTTTTTTTTTGTATGGTATATTAAGTAAAATATTGTGAATTTGTATTTTATAATTAAAAAATTCAAGCTGCTGTTGGGGTTACCGCTACGATCGTGAAGCTTGCGCACCGTTATTGACGTTGAATAGTTTGCAAGAAAATTAGTTTGCTTTATCAAAATATCTTTTTATTGATTTTTTTTTTTTACGTATACGTGGTAAAAAGAAAGCTTTAATAATGTTCTAGTAAAAAATGAATGTTATAATTAATTTCCAGAATGTATATTGTAATATGTGTTACTTGATATAACTTGTGTCAACAAAGAAAATTAGTTTGCTTTATCAAAATACCTTCTTTTTATGGAATTTAAAAAAAAAAAATTACGTATATGTGTTAAAAAGAAAGCTTTCATAATATGCTGTGTACAAAATGAATGCTACAATAGCTGAGGTAGAAATTTGTAAAAGAAAATGGTTACTTAAGATAATTTTGAATAGTTTGCTGGGAAAATTGTTTTGGTTGATCAAAATATCTTCAATTTATAGAAATAAATTCATACGTTTATTATCAAAGGTGATAACGTTTCAAATTCTGCTGTGTTTACGCAATTTTTTCAGGACTAGCTATCGGCTAAGAGTCTTAACGTTCTTAAATCAAATAGGTTTTTTAAAAATATGTGTGTTGCAATAATTATCAAGTACGTTATTTATTAATTTCATTGTGAAATAATCAATGCTAAATTAATTAATCTACACTCAAATACCCCTGAGACTCAGGCGAGTACATAGTAATTCTTTACGAATATTAGTACAAGTACTCATATTTTAGAAAGAGGCATCGGAGACCCCGCGGTCGAGAGGGGAAAACGACGATCCTTGTGCTGAGGCAAGTGGTCGCGCGTTCAAACCCCCGGCCGTGAGCGTGACTCCCAGCCCACCCAGCTGAATTGCATTTGCTAGTAATGGGTACCTGTTATCCAGCAGGGGGGCATTGCGCTGCCGATGTAATTATCGGGCCTTCCGCTTGAGCGTGCTCGCGGGATTGTCATTGCCTTTTGAAAGAATTTAAAAGGATTCCTTCCACGTTAATCAATATATGTTTTCTAAACCACGTAGCCATTCAAAATATAGCTCCAACATGCTTGTGACGTTTACGGGTATAAAAAGATTTTAAACTTATTAAATTAGTGCTGGAATTTAAACATAAATTTAATAACCAGCAATAACGTGACGAAAATTTAAATAACGATTTCTTTTTTTTTTTTTTTTTTTAAACAAGTGACGCTACTGAAATAGTGAAGAACCATAAAATTAATTTTGATGTGTTAGTAGTAAAAATTCTTGTATTTCTTATCACTCTAAATTTCAGTATTCAGTTTCTGTACTTTTAAAATTTCTGTTCTTATAAAATTCGTCAACAAGCTTGCAACTTTTGTGTTTGAGATAGCACATTAATAATAATAATTGAAGGCAGGGGTGTAGTGGGGTCCGTAAGGCGTACTGGTACTTTTTGAGAACTGTGGTAGATTGTGATATAAGTTAGTGAGAAAATAAATATGTAAATTAAAATTATTTGGCTTTTTTTATAAGGTAAAATATTGTAATTATTTTTTATTTATTTTTTTTAATTAAAAAATCCAAGCTACAGCTGGGGTTATTGCCACGATTGGAAAGTTTGCTTACCGGTACATTTTTTTTTTTTAGCACTGCAACCTTGATTGAAGGTAAAGCATGTGCGGCTTGTCCTACGATTAAAACTTAACTGTTTATTTCTTTGTCCAAGTCATAGCTTCCTGATTGCTATAAAACTCTTGGGAGAATGGTATTTGGAGATTATTCCATTTAACTGCAAAGTTGATATTCCTGAAGTGTCATCAGATGCTAATAGTAATACAAATATCATAAAAGTGTACTTACATGAAGCATACCATTCTGTGTCACTATCCATTCTGCTCGTTTGTTGCGTATAGATTTCTAAGTGACTGAATTTGAATTTTCGGGATTCCGGAAATTGCTTTTCCGCTTGATCTCACTTGTTGGTTGCGTTTCCCAAGATAAGTTCTGGAAAAATCCCGGCCGCTGTGTAAATGAAAGCGCAACTGATTTCCATTCAAGACGTGCGCATGCTTTCTCAACTGAATTGTTGATTTCGAAGGAGTAAAAAGTGTATAATTAGGAAGATCTGTGTCCTTCAAACTCCAAACTCGTTTTGACCAGATATTCTCTTTATGTTTTTAAGGTTATCAGTTTTCAGTTGGTAAAGGGAGTTGGATTTCCTGGTATGGTTTTATGTATGAGTTTGTTATGTAATTTGTTAATTACTTAAAGATCAAACTTTTATTTTGTTTCTTTTTCCGATATCATTTATAGAGCGGCTCCCAAACTAGCAGTTGCACTTTATTGATGGGTCGCTAGCCAGTTAACAAAGGTAAATTATATATGTCGTTTAGTTACTAAGAATTTTACCTTCTAAGAAACTCCAAAAATATAGTCAGTTGTAATGATTATGCTATTGCATTTTTTCCCATTATTTCTGTTACCTTGCATGAACAATTGATACACTTTTGTTTTTAATAAGTCTGAAATTTCTTGGAATTACCAAACGTACGTTAAAAATTAAATTACGAATAAAATATTATGAGAAATTCAAATATTATTACAAATATAAGTTGAAATTTTTTTTTTATTTAATTTAATCATTGTTTTTGAAACTTTTGATTTCTAAACTATTACTTACTAACGATTTGAAGCTACAAAAGTGACAAACAATCTAAAATTCTTCAGTGAATTTCTTGTTGAAATCGATAGAACAAACACCAAGATTACAATTGTTCTAGCGTGAAATATGCAAAACTCTTTATATTTAGTTTTGTTATAGATATTCACTAACCAAGAAGCATTACTGAAAAATGTAATGCTGTAGGTAAAAGAGTCGTCGAAGATCGACTTTCTAAAAGGTATCCCGCTATTCACAAGTTTGGAAACATCTGTTTTGTGAGATTTACGGTTTTTCAACGAACTAATTACAAATCTTTCGAAATCAGTTAGTTTTCCATGCTTATTTTTCTCCTTCCTCATTTGATTAAATCGCACCGATCGATGTATAAAAGATCAAGCTGAGTGAAATTCTGTATTAGATCATTGCAATACATAATGCATGTTCTTCGAACACGTCATGCAGAATCATTGTAAGTATTATTCACCTGGCTGAGTGTATTGAACTATAAAGCCTTGGTTTTTTTTTTCTTCTTTCATCTACGGTAAGCTTTTATAAACATCGAATATTGTAATATATATTTTTTACAGTCACTATTTCTTTTTACAATATGTAATACATATTTGCTGTTATACACTGACTACCAATGAGTATTTGAACACCCATGCAAATGAGGATATCTTCTCAGTGAAGCAGCATAGACAGATGAAATTCACATCAAGAGGACATCTTTATGCAACATATATGTATAAGTAAAAGAACTCAGTCGCAAATTGAAATGCAAAGTGTACAGTGGAGGCATATGCAAAAGAAGGGAGTACCATTAGTGTGCAGTTGTACAGATGCATTTACATTAAAAACCACGCAACTTATGGAGTTGACTTTTAGCGTGAGATATGATCTCCCTTGTCATCAGTGTTTACTTGGCACTGTATTCTCATACTTAAAATGAGTTTCTGGATGAATTCTTGTGGCTAAATTGTTCGTCCCAACTTTTGAACTGTTTGCAAGTGATCGAAAGTTCCCAATACATTAAATCTTTACACAATGCATATCGTAGAAGCGTCCCACACATGCTTGGTGAAATTTGGATTAGAGGAGTGATCTGGTTTACTTATAGGAGCGATATTAATATTTTGCAATCGTTTGTTCAATGCAAAAGTGGGATAAAATGTACCATAACTATCCATAAACACGATTTAGAAACTGATATTTCATAATTAAAAACTTGTCTAAATCAAGGTAACGTATTTACTGTGAAAAAGTGGAATTTAATTATATTTTGCTCTCTTGGGGAGCTTATTAAACAAATTCAACATATTGAACCTAAAGACCAAAACTCTTTTCCCACCAAATCATTAACTTGAATTGGCATTTACCATGAAATATCATGTTCCCACCTTTCTACAGATACTCTAATGTCTAATATTACTCATGAGACTGAAAAAAATATTTTCAGTAAACAGTATCTGATGTTAAAAAGATTTGGTCTTTGGTGCAATATGTTGAATTGGTTTAATAAGTTCCCAAAGAGCTCAAAAGATAATTAAATTCAACTCTTTCTCTGTAATTATGTTAACTTGATCTATACAAGCCTTTAATGGTGAAACATAGGTTTCTAAACCATGTTTATTGATACTTATGGCAAATTTTATGAAAAGATGAAGAATAAGTGAAATTAGCTTAAAAAAAACTTTTTATAGTAAAAAAAAAATGACAAAAAAGAAATGCATGATTTTATGAAGTCGCGATAGTAAAAAAAATAAATACTGAAATTAAGGTATTCTACTAAAGCTATTGGAAGATAGAGGAACTTTTAAAAATTACGTACAATTTTTAAAAACTTCTTATCGCATTTTGCGCAGTTTTATTTTTTCTAATGTTTTTTCTCAATTCATTAATTTAAAATCGTTCAATGGCAACTACTAACTGTCAATGTATTTAAACCTTTGTTTAGGAAAATCTCAGAACTGAATTAGTTTTAGATCCAGAAGAATAACATTTTGACAGCGACCAGAATAGAATCCATATCCTGAAATTGAGAACAATGTCAATGCATAATTATGCTATTGGGTATGTTTATGCAATTTATTAAAAGAAGTTCTGTAAAGTGATTAATTTGAAATGTATTTTTACTATCAGTTTTTATTTTTATGTCTTCCGCTGAACAGTTTAGCCTTAAAGCTAAAAGTTTAAGAGAGATTTTACGTGCTCGACATAAACACTTGCAAACTTGTTATGGTTATTTTTCTTCTTGATCAACAGATGGCAGCACGATGATAAGTCAGCACTGTTCCGAATGCATAGGTTTGATCGCATAAAAGATACGTCGAAACATTAAAAAAATCGAATTCATCTTTAAAAGTATTAATGATTAAAACGTTTTTTCCCTGTGCCATTTTACCCTTTTAAATATCTTTAAAATATTTTATAAGCTTACTTGTTTTGGTGGAGAAAATATATCTTGTTTTTCGTATTTAACGATTTCGATTTAAAATTTAACGTAGATTTTACAAAGAAACAAAATTCATAACCACCCAAAACTTATTTCCTTGTACCATTTGATACCTATAAGCCGCATAAATATATTTAAAATGAATACTTATTCTACCAATTGAGTGAAAAAATTATATCATCTAACACTAATTTTCTATTTTTAAAAAAGACAATGCTATTTTGCAAGTGTACCTGGATTTAAAATCATTGTTTTTATAATCGTTATTTTATAAAAATATCAGCAGGATATTTACTTCCAATAAGTTATAAAAATTAAATAAGATGTTAGTTTTGCATTTTTAGTTTCTTTTAAATGTTTTCATTGATAGATGGCAGCACGATTCAAAAAATTCTTGATTTCCACTTTTACGCTTGTATCAAAGCTAATCAGTCCCCCTCTCCTCACGATATTTCCACCGATACTTATTTTTTAATTGTTTGACAACAATGAGGCATTATTATAATTGTGAATCATTAAACCATTATTATTTTTCTTTGCGGAATTCATGATTAAGAATTTTGTGAAATTTTCGCAAAATTATATAATTTCAACTAACGATATTGCTTGAAAGAATTGGTACATGTATTTCCACTGATACTTAATGTTTTATTGTTTGACAACAATGAGGCATTATTATAATTGTGAATCATTAAACCATTATTATTTTTCTTGGCAGAATTCATGATTAGGAATTTTGTGAAATTTTCTCAAAATTATATAATTTCAACTTACGATATTGCTTGAAAGAATTGGTACATGTTAAGTTATCCTGCGATTTGTTATTTTGACCAACTTGATAATCATTTCGTGATTTACTTGGCTTAATTTCTTAATTTACTTTTCTAAGGACTTTCTTGCTTTAAACAAAGCATCTTTCGAGACAAATATTTCCTGATGAAACTATAAATGCTACAAAGGTGCGATATACAATTAAGTGGTCTCATCGACACTAATTTTCATACTAAAATTCAACTGGAAGTACTGAAATGGTGACCGAAAGTACAGGAATTAGAGACAGAATGTTAATTTGAAATTCCTCAAGCCTAAACTATAAATTTTAAAGATTTGTGTGAGGTTGAAAGTTTAATTAGTAGAATTGCATAAAATGCAAACGGGACTGCTTTCAATTTCGACCGGAAGAGTGCTTCATTAGTGAATCTATGCGCTATGGAACATGGATATTTTTAAATCCTTTTATATTAACTTCGATTTTGTGTATGTGTGTTGATGGAGGGAAAGTATACGGACGTCTAATTTACCCCCTTGCCGTCATCTGATCGTGCTGAAACTTGGCAAATAGATTCGATGTCGACGACGATGCATTCTATCAAATTTTGGGGCTGTTACTGTTCCTAAAAGGTCGTTTTTATGGAATACTAACAAACCAACTTGCCGTCATCCAGTCGTGTTAAAATACCATTGAACCGACCATTGTTGAAATTCTTTTATCTGTTGCCAAATTTTTTTAATAAATAAATTATAAAATTGTTTTAATGAGAATAAATTAAAGATATTTGAATGTGGATGTGAGTGTGAGGTTTATTTTTCATAAATAAATTTTGAAACGTAGTTTACTGCACATTTTGCTGATATAAATGTTTTTGATATTTAAAATTAGATGCTAACACCAAGCACGCGCTGTTTACAGAATCGGCGCTGTGTTAATTAATATAAAAATAGGCGATGTATATAAAGGTTTATATTAAAAACTTTGTTTTTATGGGTTATATTATTTGATAAATACTCTTCATTTAAGTGTGTCGCCAACTTAAGTGCATTTTTTTTTTTTTTTTTTAATAAAAAAATTTTGAAATTTTTTTGTTATTAGATTATGATATAAACCTTAATAGGTGAAGATTTCAGACATTAAATGAACAGACATTAAAACGAATTGTAAATGCTGGGTATTTGAGCTTGATATATCTTAACACAAGCGTGTGTAAAAGCGATTCTTCAATGATAGTGACAACCGCAATCCAACTTGTTTTGGAATAACTCGAAACATTTTCGAATGTCTTCTTACCATTATCAAACAGTTAATTTTCATATTTTTAAATCCATTATATTAACTTCGATCGTGTTTGTTGATGGTAGGCAAATCTTCGGACGCCTAACTAACCCCCTTGCCGCCATCCAATCGTTCTGAAACTTGGCAGATAGGTTCGATGTCGATGACAATACATTCTATCAAATCGGCGCTGTGTTAATGAATATAAAAATTTACAATGTATATAAAGGATTTTTTTAAAAACTCTGTTTCTATGGTTAATATTATTTTTTTCTTGGAAGACCCCCGAAATGTATGCGTATTTTCGAAGTTTTAAGTGGAACAGTATAAATTTAAAATTAAAGCATCTGGTCTCTTCCCCCAAATCCATTTTTGATATTTATCCTAACCTTCTGTTGTTTATCAAAAACCGCCTTCCCAATTAAATTTTTCTCCCACAAAATTTGAAAGTGTAAGTAGAGCAGGAAGAAAGTTGCCAAGTGTGCTTTCATTTTAGACCGGTGCTCAATTGTTAGGCGTTTTCATATGGAATTCAGAGAAAACACACCCAGTAACTTTATGTAATATACACACCCATATTTTTGAGTATTAAGGCGTGTTGAGGAAGTAACGAGTAATATAATTAAAATCAACAATTGCATGCTGCCAGCTTAAATTATATACTTTTCAAAAAGGTGTAAATTGCTTGGGAACTGTACGCGTAATAAAGGATTTCGTAGGTATGGCTCAGGTTGGTGGCCCTAAATATGTGAATTGGTTCAATATTATCAGACAATGGTGCATATTTATCAAAGTGTATGAAACACAATATATTTATATTATTTTACTCTTCATTCCATATGTATTTTATGTTAAAAAGTCAGAGATCCACTTAAAAAACAATTGGTAACCCTTCACCCACTAACTTTCGATTTGGGGAAGGAACCTTTTACAAAATTCTAGGTCTGTGAAAATTAGAGTGCCATAAGCTTATTATTGGTATTATTTATTGGATTGTATGTCTTCTTCAGAAAAGGTTTTCTTTTTTTTAACATAGCTACTCAACATATTTTCTTTGTCGTAAGTATAAGTGCAATTTACCAAAAAAAAAAAAAAAAACTACGTATAAAAAAAAACCGCCAAGTCAACTAAAAAAAAGTTATGAAATCTAATGTTTGCCGCCAAACGGCCGCGTTTAGTTTCTTTGGGGAACTTGTACACAATGAACTAAATTGTGATTATTAGGGGGGATAAGCATAGGCAATCAGAACTTGGCAGGCTACAGTTACTTCGGATTAATTTGCTTCAACTACTTTGCACCCATGGCACTGAATTGAGATTAATTATATAAAAACTGTAGCCTACCAAGTACTGATTGCCTATGCTTATCCCCTCTAATAATCACAATTTATTTCATTGTGTACAAGTACTCCAAAGAAACTAAACTCCACCGCTTGGCGGCAAACATTAGATTTCATAACTTTTTCTGGCTGACTTGGCGGGTTTTTTTACAAAATTCTAGTTGTTTTGGGTAGATATCCATTCTTTGTGTAGAGTTAGCTAACTTAACTGCAGTCGAGCCCTGCTTTTCATTACTCTTTCTCATCAAATGACCATCCCTTAAAAATTTGCCAAGGTTTTCATTTACTCACAAATTAAGTCAAAATACTTTTTTTCAAACTGCTTAATTGTATTTTATACACAAATTCTGTTTTAACCATCTCCAAATACGACAATATATTCTTACCACTTTGCCATCACATGACTAATGTCTCTAATTGAGTAATCTCCGCACAACATTTTTAATGCGCAATAACGTCACACTTATTCTCAATACTTAAAAAAAAAAATGCCAGTTTATTTTTGGTAATTATTATTACATTGACAAACAAAAACACTGCCAAAATTGCGATTATTGTCTATTTGATATTCAGTATATTCAATTGCAACAGCACCACTTGGGTCCAATTTTCCAAAACACCATAATATCTAAATTACGGAAAATAGTTCGAAAGGGAAAGAGGGAAATTTTAATAAGGTATATCCCACATGTGTAAATCGTATAGAAGAAAACCCGTCCACCGATTTTATAATCAACATCTGTATGTTACCGCCTGATATCATACCACTAGCCATTGAGTGTGCGCACTTGCACGCGCGACAACTAGAACATACCAGGATGTACACTAAAGTTTAGAACACTGAAATAATTTGTAACGGATAAAGCTAGTCATTAAAAAAAAAAAAATCTTCTTATTGTAAATGCGCTGTCATACGAGAATGACGGTAGCGCGATTCTATCCCAGAAAATATGAGAGATGGAACAAAATAAAAGAATTGCAAAAGCATCCTTGATTTAGTAAAAAATGATGTGTAACTGAACTGATAAAAATTCGCATAGACCCTTCAGCGTTTCTAATTAAATTATTTTTACATAAAAGACATAATTTCATGCCGAATCAAAGACTTTTACATTTTTTTAGTCCCCCCCCCCCCCCTTTGTTTCTCATAGTTCTTGATATGGAATCGATAGCTTCCTTAAAGTGTAAAAGTCTTTAATTTGGTATGAAATAATGTCTTTTATATAAAAAATAATTTAATTGGAAGCTCTGAAAAGTCTTCGAGTTTTTACCAACAAAACACATAACTTTTTACTAAATCCAGGATGCTCTATGTTTTGCCTTTCTATCTCTCATAGTTCTTAGAATACAATCAATAACTTCCCCAATTCATCACTAGGGAGCGCTATAGTCATTCTCGTAGGACATTCCTATAAGTTGACACTTATCATAACAACTTTATCCGGTTAAAAGTTGTCTGAGTTTTTTCAGATTGTTATTTTCACCCTCTATGACTTTCGGTTATACAAACCGCGCATGGGTAGATAGACACAAGAGTTCTTGATTAAGCTGCCCATTACAGCATCTAAACTGAAATCAAATTTAAACACACCTTTCCAACACTTCGCGATTAAAAAATACAAGTAAATAAATACTCCACAAAACAGTGACTAATAAAACAGTACCACCCACTTCAGCCTTGAAACACCTTTAACTGCTAAGTTGTCCCAATCCTTCACTTGGGCAACTTGCGTTGGGCGTTTATACCACTGCCGTTGTATCTCACCCGACCACGATCCTCTAAATCGGCTTATCTCTAACCAAGACATTATTTTTCGTAGTTACTGCATCTCAATGCCTCCATTGTTTTCTGTTTTTTTAATTAGGGTGGTTTTTGTCCAGGGGTTTTATATCTCGAAATTAACCAACCTTTGACAGTGCGCGATGTTAGCTTCTCCACCCTGATATGAATTGAAATGTTGGATTTACGTTTGGAGATAAAGCTGGATGGATAGAGTCATTAAAGTATTGAGGATGGATTATGTTTTGGTGTTGGATTGAAAGCGACTATTGGTGATAAAATGGTGTTTGATGGTACAAGGATGGCGCAATGTGCGGTTTCTTATCAAAGATGCACTAAAAGCACCCATTTATAACCAAATTTCGCTTATTCGGTAAGTTTCGAAACAAAAAAGTACCCCCAAATCAAAAAGATTTTAAAAAATTAGTTTATTTTATATTTTGACTTCACTATTAATTGGTCTTTTGAATACTTGTCAAATTATAATAAATGGTTGCTATGAAGGTTTTTTTAATGATAAACCATTCTGTTAAATTACATAACGTTTCTGTTAAATTAGAGATTTAATCATTGCTCGAATTCGATATTGACATCTCCAAATTGGCCTTTTTTCTGCACCCAAAGGAGTTTTCCTGTGCGACAATTTTCAGTGTTTTCCATTCCAAGCACTGATGCAAAACACTTAAGGCAGAGAAACACCACTGTTAGTATAAGGAATCTTTAACACTATACAAGACGCACGAACGGTTTTTGAACCACTTTCATCGGTGATAATTCAACCGCTTACGACCGTTACTCTACAAAAAAACTTCCCAACTCCGATTCCTCTCTCTTCCCATTGACGCAGCTTAGCCAATCTTGACTTTTGTGCCATTAAAATTCATACAACCAACCTACTTCTCTGTACGCGATATTCTTCTATCTGGATAACTATAGACGAAGTTTGTTTGCCCTCCTTCATATTGCACTGTAAAATATGTGTTTTTTAGGAAACAAGGAGTGACTAAATCTCTATTCAGATTGAAAGTCGATCATGAACAGAAGCTCTATAGTATATAACTTTGTATATTTCAAAAAGTTCTCGAGAAGATGCACTTTTTCTACCAAACGTGTTGAAAATTGAACATATTATCGATATCTACTTGCAAGGATTTCACCTTTTGTTAATTAAGATATTAATGTCTTGTGAGAGATGCATTCATCTTATCTTGTATGGAAGTGGCCGATTTTTTCCCCCCCTTTTTTTTTTCTGAAGTTCATTACATACAATGTTTCCACAAACACATTTTACGTCTATTTCATTTTATGTGACATTGAAAAGGCGTGCCAATGCACCAGTCTCATTTACTAAGATGCAATATAATGAACATTGTCTTCCTTTCTCTTGATCCTTCTCAAACTCTGACCCTGTGGTACATTAAAATTAAGTAGAATGATCCAAACCGCATAAGTGATTGATTCATATTCTTGACTCAGCCCAGCTTATGGTCCGCCATCCAGTTATTACCCCTGAAGACATCTCATTGTTGCCCCTCCCATACGAAAAGCTAGACGCCAACACAAGTTAACTCCCATTACCAAATATATCCAATGGAAGCTGCTACTACATCCATTTTACTTTTTCTGTTTTAGCATTAGTTACCCCTTGCGGTTTCAAACTCCCAGACTAACATTCTTTTGGCGTGACTGAGCGCTTCCCTCTACATCGTTCGCCACTAGCTTTTAATTGGTTGGTTGTTTTCAGATTATCTGGCGCCATCAGCAACACGAGGGCAGTAATGCGCCGAAACATTCGTCATTAGACATGCCAACATACATTTACAAACACCCATGTCTAACACGGGTCTCGAACCCACTAGCTTTTAGAGGCGGGCCGTAAAATTTAAGTTTGAGCTTTTTGCGGGCCGGATAGACCAATATATATTTTACCAATTATTGATTTAACAATATATAGCATTTCTGAAAACTAAAAACAAATTATTCATATTTTTCTTATCTTAATAAAATTACAATTGATATTTGATTAATTTTTTTGTGTGCAAATAATTAAAAAATAACAATTTTCAATATTAACCCTTTGCACTCGAGAGGTAGTTACTCTCACTCACCACATGATTGGATGCCGCAACTCAAGAGGTGACTCGCTCACCACTAGGCCTGGGCGATGTTAACATTTCTGCATCGCGATATATCGGGAAGGAAACATTACGATGTCACGATACATCACGATGTTAAGTATATTTTTTTTACAAAACATTATAAAACAACGTTTTCATAACACGCTATGTAGCCGAAAGTTATGCTTACTTAGCTTTGTAACATTTTATTGAATTCATGTATAGAATTTTATTTTAAATAACATGAGCAGGGACCGAATTACTTTCAGGGGAATACATAAAGCACCCAAGGGGGTATAAGCCTTTTATTTTTTTAGTTTAATCGGGATTTTTCAATTTCTCTAACTTAATGAAATTTTACTTTATTCAAATTGTACAAACTGAATAAAAAAACTATAAAACATTTACTTACGAATCAGAAGAGAAAATCCTTCAACGTAAATAAGAAAAAAAATCGTTTATAAGTATTTAAGCAATCAAACTAGAGAAACAACTGTGATCAATCCATGCGCTAGTTCATGTTGACTTTGGCAGATAAAACAAATCATCATAGTAATAAATAACCTGACTATCTTAACTAGATAAGAACTCGACAGAAATTACACCTCTAGAATACCGCAATCCCCTTGAGTTAATAAATAAAGCAAAGCTCTCAAAGAGTAAAAATGTTGGATATAAAAAATCCTGAAGTAATCCTAACGTAAAAGATTTAAAAATACAAAAAATTTTATATTTTATTTCTTCCAAGTTACAAAAAAAATGAAGGAAAAAAAAAATCAAAAATGAAACATTAAAAGTTTAGGAAATACTCAATTGAATTCCAAAAATAGAATGTCACGGTCTTATATCTGATGACAAAATAAATAAAAATCAAAACGTTTTTCAAGAGTTGAGAGAACAACAACAAAAAAATTTCAAACAATAAAAGGAATACTTCTTTCATCGAATCTCCAATATTTACTAGACTACTGGCTCCTGAAAACCACCTAGAAATTTCAATACTCAGCTGTAAATAGGAAATAAACGCGAGACTTAAAATGGAAACATCGCACATACCGAAGGTGGATAAGATTATTATGATGCGGATGAAGTATCGCCCCAGCAAATGGAAATCGTCTCCAACCGCGCGGTGTAGCTGTTACACTACGTTTCTATACAATCTCGGATACACCGCGCCTATGCAGGGAGGATTAACTGCGATGTGGTGAAGTATCATATCTCAAACGGCGCGGTGTCGACGGTTTCAATACGTTTCTATAGTATTTTAGAAACACCGCGCATGAATCGTGGCATCAACGGTTCTTCGTCCTTGAAGTGCTAGGCAAGAATCGCGCTCTCGTCAAAAAAGATCGTGATGTATCGGTTTGGGGAATATAGTGAAACCGGTTTGACGATGTTGATTCCACACCGGTTTTGGACGATGTATCGATGCATCGCCCAAGCCTACTCACCACTAGGTTTGATGCGGAAATTCGATGCAAGGAATTGAATGTTTGTTTAGTTTGTTTGAAGCAGGTCCGCAACCACGAACTGAACTAAAAGTGCTGCGAAACGTCTCGAGTAGCTGGATCCTCAGCGCGAAAAAGGCTTCGAGTGCAAAGGGTTGATAAATCAAAGTCTTAAAAAAGGTGAATCTTTCTTTCCAACGTGACAATGCGAGTTGAACTTACTTTTAATAAAAGTATTTAAACAGTACTACCATATTGCTCTGTTTAAGTCGATATCAATTGTGAGATGATGGCGGTCGAAATCGTTCAGTTTATTTTATGAAAGAGTCACTATTTTTCGCAGTATTTGTTACAGACATTCTTAATTACAGACAACGAAATTAAAATTATGCAAAAAAAAAGTTCATACCATAAAGTTCAATTTTTTTTCTGTGCAGCCGGCGGGCCTCAGAAAAATCTGTCGCGAACCGTATCCGGCCCACGGGCCACGTAGTTGTGGCTAACGCTGCTCTACATCTACTCAAGTACATCTTCCGACTCCGTTTAGTCGGTCTAGTTCCACCGTTTTTAGTATCACTCCCATTGCCGGGAAATAGTCAATAGCGGCAATGATTGCGTGTTTTTGGATGATAAGACAGTTGTGGTTCCATGCTTTTTTTTTATGACGAAGCACAAATAATAGGGTGTCTAGTTTAGCATTTAGTACATGCTTTATATGCGATTTGTGTTTGGTTACAACCGCAAGTGTAAAATCGTCCATAAGATGTTGTTTATGATATGAATGTGGCGTATATCAGAAAGTGCTTCAATATATCACGGTTACTAAATCACTCATTTGGTTTTAAAAGCAGCCATACAATGTTTAGTTTTTTCAATGGATGTGATGTGCTTCGTTGTCGATGTGAACTTCATCAGCCTAATAACAGGTACAATGACGTTAAATACTGATTGTCCAAACCACAACAAACACGATGTTTTTTTTTTTTGTAAATGCCAAATCGTCGGCTTAGAGTGAAAAGTTGCCAATTCCACTTTTTGGGCTTAAACCACTTTTTACCATGTGTGCAAATAAATTTATGGTAAATGAGTGAGACGCAAAAGCTCTAGTGTCATTTTGAATTATCACTTTAGAAGGATTTTTTGCTTTACTGACAACCTTGACAAACTGGAGTTAGCACCTTTCAGACTAAGCTGACGAAATGATCACAGAACAGCTTTGTTCCATTTTAAGAAACCAGTATTGGACAAAAATTTAATTATCGCTTACGTTCAACTTATGGTTGAAGTCTGTTGTTCTGTAAAAGACCAGCTAATTTGCAAATGATTATAAAGAACTTTTATTCGAGATAATGACTGTGTGATTGAGTCATAGACTAAAATATTTTTTACTTCGTAATTCCTTAATGCTAACAAGCACTATAACTTCTGAGGTGTTTTCGTTCGAAAAACGAATAAAAGTCATTGCCCTCCATGTGGGGGCATCAACTTATTTAAGACTTTAGAAAAAATTACATTACAATTGTTATTTCGTATATTTTCATCCAGGCATTGACCTTAAAATAACCTTTCAAATACATTCTTCAAGAATAATAGATCAAGGTAGTTTAACCTTTCGATAGACATGATATCTATAGTGGTTTCCGCATATCTTGAGGGCGTTGCGGCATTATATGGCGGGGCGAAGTTATATACAGCACCCTTCTTCTTCATAACCAAAGATTAATAAGTGCATTTTTAAAACTTTTATTTTTCGTTATAATTACCGTACTCATCTGCATGCGGGTCCGTCTGACGAACTAGCTGCATTGTGGCCCAAGGTTGACAATGCTGGGTCTTGGTCTGGAAAGCATCAACGGGTGACAGTTTGATATGCAGATGGATGCATGAGGAAAGAGTCTTCCGGCATTTATCGGGGAGTTTTAATTCTTTCCTGTTTCTTGTTAAAGTGGTAAGCGCTTTTGTTCAATTTATTTTCTTCTGTTTTTGCGCCAACTCCCTTTTTAGGATGATGCCACCTACCTTGTGGCTTAGGCCTTCGGCATTGCTGAACTCGGGTAGGTGGTACACTTTGTGACGTCATTTTCCCTACTCGGCAGGAAATTCCCTTTCCTTACTCCAAAGAAATTGTGAACTGGTGATATTTCAAGAACACTTCACCAAGTGGCAATTCAAATGTATTGACAATTGATTCCAAATTAGCCTGGGATCATAAACGTCTGGATGACACTTTTGCCTGCAAACTAATTACATAAAAAGATTTTGTCGATTTTGTTATTGCGTTTTGTTCCTATTAAAAAGCAATGAGGTAAAAAAAAAGTTTTAAAATCTTGTTCAGTATATTTAGTCTCAGTCATAAAATAAGCGGTATTTAAAGTAGAACCAACTTTCAAACAACGCTAAAAAATTCAAAAAATTAAATTTGTACGAGGTATGAAATTTTAAATTTGGAACCAAATAAGCGCAAATAATAAAGCTACTACATTGTAAAAACTATATACATATGTTAATAATTGCCACTTTCAAATTTGTTACGTTAATCTGACTCCTAATTAATAACTTCGTATTTTGATTTTTTTTTTTTTTTTTTTTTTTTTAAAGTTTATTTTGATATTTAAAGTTCTTCCTTTTAAATCCTAAAAGTTTTAACCAATATTTTAATCCTATTACATTGGCTTTTCACCAAATTTCGTCATATTTTAGCTTTGAAATCATCAAACTTTAAGCAAAGTACGAAATTTGGAAAAACTCTCTTCGTTGCGCTATGCATGACAAACATTAGTAATAGACAAAATGTGTCTTTTTGTCTTTCTCTCTATTCAATATTAAAAAGTTCGATTTAGACACTCTTAAGCATTAACACAACTCTCCATTTCCGTACGTCAGGTTATTATTTCTTAATGATTTAAAATTAGAATTTAAAGAAATTTCATTTTTCTGCAAATGCCTGTCAGGGGCTTCATTTATCTGTGAAATTTGTAGCTGAAGGCGTAGATACCAAACCTTCTACACTTGACAAGCGTTAGTAAGAAAAGCCGTACCAAATAAAATTTCTTATGAAATATTATTGGCTTGTTTTATGATAATTTTACCGAAAAAAAAAATGTTCACAATACCTCTAAAATGGTAACCCGATATCACAATTTTGAACCAAGACGCGGAACTTGGTATGAAATGGCAATAAAAATATCGCATTCTGTCAAAAAAAAAAAAAAAAAAAAAAATGATTTTTTTTTTATTATTTTTTTTTTTTTTATTTTTATTTATTTATTTCTGTACGTTATGGAACATGAAGAGTTCAAATGAAAATAAATTGTTTACAGGAAATTCTTTATAGGCATTGCCTACTTTTATGTATTATGGACAATTTCCGCATTTTTTTAAAACGAGCGAAATTAGTTTATATTTATAAAGAATTTTTTTCTGATTCTAATTTTTCAAACAAAAGTTATTTAAATATTAGGAAAAGAAAATACGCCTAAAGCGGTATCCCGTCAGAATTGCTATATCCCGTACCAGTCGGCGCGATTTGCGAGAAACTTGCAGAACTGGTTTCCGCTGCTGCTTTTCAAGCTAAGTTGTTTTAGATGAAGTGATGTCACATTTTATTCGGGCTGAATGTATCGTTTTCCCTCTAAATTCTAGCAAGCAAACTTAGGTTGCAAATTAAAAAGAAAAGAAGAAAAAAAAGAGAGAGAGAAAAAAAAAGCACAACAATTTGCAGATATCAAAAATGAAAACCTTGTTCTGGAACCGATAGATAATACTAATTGAGTTATAACTCAATCAGACGCGCACCAGGGGGATGGTTTTTAGTATTACAATCTCTCCTAGACCCACAACATCCTTATGTTTTCTTATGCAGAGTGGCCACAGAACCGGGAAAACCTGGAAATCAGGGAAACGTCAGGAAGCTTTCTGATTCTGGAAAAAATCAGGGAAATGTTAGGGAGCTTTTTAAAATTTCATGAAAATCAGGGAAATTTTGTATTGTTTAAGGCACGTTCATCCATATTTAGGCGCTATTTACATGGAGATTTGTAGTAGTAAGCCAAATGTTACGGAATTAATTTAAACTTTTCATTACCAGCAAAACTATTTTTTAAAAAAATTGCATATTATCTCTTTAGAATTCGTGTTCTATTTTATAAGGGTGTCTAGACATCTGGAAAACCTAAGAAAATTGGGGAAATTTGGAAAAAAGTTTGTCTTAAAATCAGGGAATTTTTTTGAAATCTGTCAGGGAAATCAGGGATTTATCAGGGAACTTTTTTTCTTGAATTTTGTGGCCATCTTGTTATGAATAATTAAGAAATAGGTAATAATCGTAAACAATTTCAAAAGAATACTTTTTAGTTATCGTCATTCATACAAAGTGAGCCTACAGAATTGTACTAAAGTAGCTATTAGTAATAATGGGTTTGTAAAGCTCAGTAACAAAAAATCATTAAACATTACTTTTGGTGTACTTAGGTCTAATATAAACTATCGTTTAAAAAATGTAAAAATCTGAATGTTTTCGGTTTTTCTGGAATAGTGTTTCAGTGTTACGTGGCCCTTGTAAGTTCTTGTAAATTTCTAATAAAATCAGCTTAATATTAATACCGTTGTTTGTCCATTCATGTAAACATATCAATTCTTTTGCAATTGAATTTGAGTAATAAAAAATCAGATTAATCTTAATATAGATAATATAATATAGATAAAATGTATTCCCCTGTCACTGTTGGAGAGTTTTGTATAACTCGAATACTGGACAAAAACCCTTTTAATATTTTCACGTATGTAAGCGACATATCAAAAAAATTAAAAAATATTTTTGACATGCGGCAAATATGGGTTGAAAAAGTTCTGCCGTTTTCTTTATAGACTTTTTTTTTCTCCCCTTTTTTCATAATACAAAAGCAAACTTGATGCTCGATTGAAAACCCCTCCCACAGAAATTTTCTGTTTGCGCCCCTAAATTCAATAGTGTCAACTGAAAACATTTTCAGGGGTCTCCAAAGAAAACCCTTTGTCTTCTTTGATTAGGTGAAGGGTTTTCACTTTTACATTTTCCCCATACCTTTTCACGAAATTCCCTTTTTGTTTGAGTGGGTGCCCTGTTTTTACTTCTCGAACCCGAGAAAAACCCACTCCCAAGGTCGAACGTACCGGAAAAGAGGGCTTTTGGATGACAATGACCTTGGCTGGAAAATTGGCGAGGAATAACGAAAGTGAAATAAAAAAGCACACCTTTCGGAGTGGTCGCCCACTTCATTTTCAGTGCACTTTTATTTATGCAGTTCTGTTCTTTATCTTTTGTTACGTATATTTGTTTAAACTTTTTATTTCTGGTCGGTTGATGAACTGTGGGGGTCACATGTTGGCGATATCCGCGTTATCTCTCAATTGGATGGATTGCTGGAGATGTTTCATGTAGGCAAGGCTTGATGTTTGTATTTGTCTCGGTTTGGCAGAATTGAAGTGGATGAAGAGTTGCTAGTTTGGCAAAGGTCGATATTTAGTGTTGTTTGTAAAAGAATAATCGGTTGAATGTAAATCAGACTGTTTCCTACTCCGTAAACAAACAAATATTCATTTGAAATGCCTTAATAAGGAAAAGGCACTGGTGCCTAAAAGTACTACCCCTGTAGCTATTTTCTTCTTTCTTTTAACCTTACACAACTAGAAAGTTGTAAGGCGGCCGTTGAAGAATGATGAATATAACTAACATTTTAATTTAACATACACGAAATTTTTTTGTGCCACTGGCAACAGAATTGACGTTGTAATACATTTAAGAGTTACCATCAATCAAATCGATTATATTATTATTCATTAACATAACATCGATTCTGTTGTCAGCGTGTGCTTGGTGTTTGCATCGAATTTTAAATAATAAAGGCATCCCTAACAGCGAAATGCGGAGCAAAGTATGTTTCAAAATTTATTTATTAAAAATGAACATGAATTTATGCATTCATGTGCAATCTATATATATAATTCTCTTGCGTGCCGCCCAAATTAGGCTGTATTTCTGTTAGCAGAATGGCAACGACTTCAAACATCCAATCACAAATCTTCTAAATGTAATTTGTGCACGAATTTCCAAATTCAGCCAATCACAATATATCTTTCGAAATTTGACTCATACAACTGGCAACAGAAAACAACTTGGATATTTTGTTTTTCTTATTACAGTCTACAGAAACAAATTATTGCCTCATAACCGGAGGGTTGTGGGTTCTGTCCTCGGTCCGCCAAATATCGGTGTGTACCTAATGGGGGCTGGTGCACATTAAATCTGTCGTGGCCTCAATGTCCTCTCGTTGGTGTGGTGGGGTTGGAGAGAGGGGTTTACACTAGAAGATTTCGATCTCGTATTCTTCTAGATGCTCAAAATTACGAGACGTATTTGGCTGTATTAAGCACTTTATAAGTGGCAGAAATAGACAGTCGGTGGTTTCAAAACAAAACAAATTATTGCCTATTTAAAACTTATTGATTTAATACTTACAATGATGCAAGATCTGTGCATTTCTTTTGGATTAGAACTAAGCACAGAATTTCCTTTAAGAATATTAAGGTTTCCATGCTCATGTTCATACCGATTGAATAAATACTTCATCATTGCGGATAAACAATTTGACTGTGTTATTTCTTAAGTATCGCTAAAAAGATTATGCAAATCATATGATTGCTAATATTGCTTCGTTAAGATATTTCGATGCGCAACTTTAATTATTTTGGCCCTTCATACAAAACCAGTCCATAAATTTAAATTGCTTTCTGAAATAACTTATCTTTTTTTAATATATGTACCAGAGTGTTTATTTTTATTGTTTTCCAAAAACGTTCTGCTACGTTGCCAAACTGTCCCTGCTTACCACGTCTCGACATAAGCAGTAAGATAATGACATCCAAAGTATTGTAGCTCATCATAAATAATCCAACGTTTTCAGTTTCATGGCACAAAATATAACTTTTCAATGATTTTATTGATTGTGCAGCTGAAATAGCTTTTTCTAGAGCATATTTTAAATGCCTCACTTTGAAGCGAGCGGAGCGAGTATGATTCGCGTCGCGAACCAAGGGGATTGCATAGCAATCCAGGGGGTTGGCGAGAGTTAGCGAGCAGGAGGCGGAGCCCCCTAGTTATGTTTTATTTATTCTGATTAAAACAGCTTTGGCATAAGGAAAAAGTTTCAACAATAATCGGTCAAAAATTATCTTACGACGTTACAGATTGACGCAGTGAGTGAGTCAGTGTAACTCCTACAGTAATGATTGTAATATTACTCAATTTTGATTTTTAATTCCTGAACAATAAATGTCCTCAACTCCATTCAACGTCCTGCAGTTTCATCTATGTCAAATCCAACGTATTGATGACAAGTTTTTCAAGTCCATCTCATCAAGAGGGAAATTGAAATCACAGAATATATAATCAAATTCAGAGTGGCCACAGAACCTGGAAATCAGGGAAATATAGGGGAGTTTTCTGATCCTGGAAAAAATCAGAGAAATGTCAGAGAACTTTTTAAAATTTCACAAAAATCAGGGAAATTTTCAGGCATGTTTTTCCGTTCTTCTTTATTTTGGCGCCATTTTCCCGAAGATTTGTTGAGGTAATCATTAGAAGTTGAATGTTATGGAATAATTTAAACTTTTCATGACCACCAAAACTATTTTTAAAAAATTGTCATGTTATCTCCTTAGCATACATACTCTATTGGATCAGGGTGTCTACACATCTGGAAAACGTGAAAAAATTGGGGACATTTTAAAAGAAGTTAACCGTAAAATCAGGGAATTTTTTAGAAATCTGTCAGGGAAATCAGGGAACTTTTTTTCCTGAATTGTGTGGCCACCTTGAAATTTTAATTTTGAAATTCCACAAAATATTTCTGCAGATATTACCTTCGAATTTAAAACTCTTGCACAGTACATGACGGACAAAGAATGTCCACCACTCATTCATACTATTTACTAATCATCAAACTACCCGTCCACATCAAACGCGATCAACATTGTTACTTTGTACAGTTCTGTCTCATTTGACGTGTGACTATCCATAACACGACTTGGTCGAACCTCCTGCCACCATCACTAGCAGGAAGACAAGAGAGTACCCATTAACCTTAAACAAAAGTTCCATCTCATATTTGCTGAGTTTATTTGCAGCCACTGGGGAAGGAAGATGGTAAAATGAAGGAAAGTGTCATTGTTAAGTGAAGCGTTTGGAACAGAAAAAGGAAATTCAGCCTGATTTAGCTACTTCACCACGTTCTTCATTTAAATGAGCCAAATTACCTTCTTTTTTTCTTCTTCTCTAAAACGATCTTTGTTTTTATTCTCTGGAGATGTAGGAAAGGACTTCTTCAAATTGATCTGATTAGGGGGAAGCTGTTACCAATAAAAGGATATGGAGTTACGACTCTTTTTCCTTTAAAATTGTTGGTTCTGTGTTGTTGTGGTCATTTTTGTCATCCGCGGAAGTTATTTTAGTTGTTGGGATTTGTGGACTTTCCGATTGGGTTTGTGATTGGTTGATTGGTTTCGAATAGCTGGTTTTTGGAGGTATTACGTTGTGAGATACTTCGTGTTGCTTCATCTTTCATCGATACACTTCGCTTAGATTTCCTCAATCGTTGCATAATTTTAAGAGCTAATAAAAAGTATTAAGGAAAAGAAAAATAAATTATTACCTAATATGTAATGTCAAAAATCCATATTTTTTTTTTCTTTCTTTTTTGTTTTTCTTTTTGTGGCTAAAAAAATCATTGTGTGAAAATCGTTGTTTTCGAAATGCCCCAAAATAATGAGAGTTTTAATGTAAAGAAGCCAAAATGTTAATTCTAATATTCTAAGTAAGCTGAATTTGTGGAATTAATACATTTTCGCATATATTTATTATTCTAAAATCATAACTGGAAATGAGCATTTTAGGTATTGGTTTCAAGACAGGAAATGCAATTTTTTGCTTCAAAAACTTATCTTCTGTGTATTGAATACTGTCTAACAGAAATAAAGCAATGATTTCCAAAATGTCTTCCCCCCTCTTAAAAATGTTCAATTGGATGCTTGCAATATTACTTTTTCTCAGAACTGTATTAACATTTTATATGCTTTTTCAATTTACGTGTATATTACTGGTTTTACCTTTCAACCATTCCTTTTTAGATACCATCCACAGTTTCAAGACAGAATGGCCTCTCGGCCTGCAATAGGCATGGAAGAGCTTATTAGAAGGAAAGTTGCCTCACTCCGTTACTGGAAGAAAACTAAACTATACAAAAAGCATTCAAACTGGAAGTTCCAATTCTCTGTGATGACTTACAACATACTAAGTCAAAACGCCGTCGAGAACCACAGATTTCTCTACAGGAACTGCAATCCTTCTTTTCTCATGGAGGACTACAGGGTTTCCAGAATTTTACCCGAGATACTACAGAGCAGAAGTGACATTATCTGTTTGCAGGAGGTGGAAGAATATGTATACGAAATTAGAATGAAGGCTGTGTTTGAAATGCACGGGTTCGGGTCCATCTTCATGCGAAGAACGACAGGCAAGACGGACGGTTGTGCCATAGTGTGGCGAAAGGAGAAGTTCCAACTTGTTGGCCAGAACAGAATCGAATTTCGCACGAGGAAAAGCCAACTGCTAGACAGAGATAACATCGGCCTAATTGCTGTTCTAAGACCGAACCATCGGAACGCTGAGAATATTCGATTACACGTAGCAACCACCCATCTTCTGTTCAATCCGAAGAGGGGCGATGTCAAATTGTGCCAGCTGCGCTGGCTTCTTGCTGAGCTAGACCAGATGGCCCTGATTGAAGTGAAGGACGAGGTTAGGCACTACCATCCAGTCATCTTGTGCGGGGATTTCAACTTTGAACCTCACTCTCCGTTGTACCAGTTCGTTGAGAATGGTCGCATACATGTGGCCAACGCAATGTCCGGTGACTTATCCGGTCAGGCTGAGGGTAGAAATGGCGGAAGGAGAGTCAAATTTGAAAATTTGCTGCTGCACAAACTCGGCATTAGCGACGCTAGTAGATTCGAAAAAATCTCACCGAAGAGAAAATATGTCCCAAAGGCTTTAGAGACAAATTCTAGTCCATCTGCTATCTCAGCTATTAATAGCTATTTTAAAACAGATCCAAATCCTGCAGACTCCAAACTCATTGGTGAAACCAATCAGCATTCAGTGGACTCCATGCCCATTGGTGAAACAGAACCCTATACTGTAGACAAATCCATGGATGTTTGCGATTTAACTCCTGCCGAATACCCTGGACCAACTGCAACAGCTTTTGGTGATAAACAATTGGAAACTGAAAATCACTCTCAGGTTCAAAGTGAACCCCCACAATCTGAAGAGTTGATCAAACCAGGTATAAACCTCATGAATGGCCCTACTGAGTCAACCGAATCTGCAGAATACTTTTCCCACGATTTCAAATTCGTCCCTGCCTATAAATTCCATAATGTCAATCAGAAATCTTTTCCAGTGACATCTATGGTTGGCAGGGACTTCAACACCGTTGATCATATATTCTATACTGTAGACTCGAAAGACAACTCTCACTCTTATCGCGAAGGAGCTTTGAAATTGCTGTCTGTGTATACTCTCCTGAATGCTGAAGATCTTAAGGAGCTTGGGGGACTGCCAAATGCTGGTTTTGGTTCGGACCACATCTGTTTAGGTGCACAATTCGCCATCTGTTTTCATAATCGACGGCATTAAAAGTTGTTACAGGTCGTCGCAATTAAATGCAAATTGCATTTAACTTTTATCTGTATGGTATATTTTTAAGTTTAGAGAACAATTATTTTCAAATCAGAAATAAGACTTATATGCCCTTGAAGGGATTTATGAAAACTATAAATTCATTTTATTTAAAAGGAATGACTGTCGTTTTGTTCAGTATTAGATTATATGTAATGGTTGAACAATAAGAAGTTTTTAGAAGATTTCAAATAAATTAAGATTCATACACATTGAGTGGAATTAGGAAATGTTACGTTTAGCTTTGTTTTTTAAAACTAAATTTATTTGGTCTTAGATGAATACGTATTGTTTTGTTTAGTATCTCATTATGTATAATTGCCTGATAACAATAAAGAAGAGCTATTATTTTTTTTATAAGATTTCAAATAATGTATATTTCATTGAAGGTGAATTTATAAAATAGTACAATTTTAATTTGTTTCCTTAGAATTAAAAAAATTTCAATGCTTTATTTCTCTTTTTATAGTCTTGTTTTTAAATTTTCAATATTTGATTCATATTCAAAATATCTTTTTCTAAATAATTTTATCGTTTCATAATTTAAAAAAATTAGCATAATTAAAGTAAATCTCTCTTTTGGTTGAAGATTAATGTTCTTCCGCCTCAATTTATTAACGAAATTTATCTTATATAAAACTAATTATTTTAGACGTGGTACAGTTCATTTGAAACTGATTTAGTTGAAACTGATTTCAGCTGTTTTGACTTAAATATCAGTACTTTAAATGAAGTTTGAAAATTAGAAAATTGGGTTTAATTAAATTCATCTGTTTTTCAATATAGTGCAATTGTTTAAACTTCTTTAAATTCCAATTTTTGTTTTTTATTTTATGTTTTATGTTGTTTTTCATCGCTTATACATGAAGTATTATTATTATTATTATTATTATTTTTTTTGCTTAAGTTTGTTTTATTTTTAGACATGTCTGTTGTCTATTTGATCATATTAATTTTTAAAGATTTCATAGAAGATAGTAGTTGTCGTCGACTACTGATAGTTAAAGTAGCTTTGGGACACAAGAAACGTATTCCAATATTTATCAAATTGTATTTTAACTTTTGCGTTACATTAATGCAGAGATAAGCTTTTACGAAGACGGCATCTGTCTGAAATCCACATTCCTAGACTAAGCTACAAATATCACAGGAATATGCGATATGTCAAATGAGAGGTCTCGTTGACACGAGCTCTCGTACTGAAATTCAGCCACGTTCTAATTAAAAAGGGCGATCGAAAGTCAATTCGCGATTTTTGTAAGCCTAAACTTAAATGCTACATACACGTACGATATGTCAAACGAAAGGTCTGCCATAGATTATTACAGGATAGCCATGATTTTGAATTGCATCCAATCGACCTAACAGAAAATTCATAGCGATGAAGTAGAAGTTATTTTTGTCTTGATTGGCCCGCGCATTTAGGGAACACGGGATGCTAAATATCACATGGTTATTATGTTTGTTTGTTTGTTTATTTTGAAACCACCGACTGTCTATTTCTACCACTTATAAAGTGCTTAACACAGCCAAATACGTCTCGTAATTTTGAGCATATAGAAGAATACGAGATCGAAATCTTCTAGTGTAAATCACTCACTCCAACCCCACCACACCAACGAGAGGATATTGAGGCCACGACAGATTTAATATGCACCAGGCCCCCATTAGGTACACACAGGGACGACGCGAACGGGGGGCGACTCGCCCCCCCCCCCCAAAGTTTTAGTAAGTTGGACAATCGGCAAATTTTCAAAAATTTTATCCAGATTTTTCTTTTTCTAAAGTCGATCCAAAATAAAATCGAATTAAATCAAAAAAGAAATATATATATATATATATATATATATATATATATATATATATATATATATATATATATATATATATATATTAAAAATATCTGAATACAGCGTGACCCGAGTTTGACGAATCGGCATTTTTACAATAGAAGTCTATTATAGAGGAGTCAGTGTCTTTTTTTCCGGCTACCATGATGGACTGCGAACGCAAATATTACCATATAAATATTACTATAAGTTTTTAGAAAGGCTTGTAGTCGGCAAATTTCTGAAATGTCATCCCTTCTTTTAAAAATCCCTACTGACGGATGTTTCAAAACAAATTGAATAGAAAAAATACAAATAATTAAACTCATCATTAGTATTATAAAATTGTGATCACAATGCAGCCTCAGTTGACGGTCGACAATTTTGAATTGGAGTAAGGATATCCTTTTTGACAGGAACATTAAAATAATCTAATCATTGATATCTTCACTGACATTAGATAACTTTGATGTGTTACAGTAGATGATATACTTGTATTTGTGGTACGTCAGACAATGCCTCAAAAACCATGACATACACATTAAACGTCATTTACATAAAGTATGTAATGTACATCATATGAGTTAAAGGTTTTATACAAAATTTCCAAAACACCAAAATTTTGTATACGAAAATTGACCCTCATTTTACAAAGTTATTGCAATTAATGTCAAATAGAACTCCATAAATGATGTTATGTACAGGATGGCCATAAAAAAAACTTTGCCGATATATGGATCTCTAAGGCAGTCTCGTTCAACAGATCGAGATGAGATTTCAGGTATAGTTATTCAGAGATATGAGGTCGGAATTCTGTGAATTTCGGCAAAATGGCGCTCACGATTACCCCGGTTATAGTTACGAATAGCAACGCCTAATTTTTCCTATCGAGAAATGATCACCGCATGCGAAAACCCTAAAGAACGTTGGAATGGTGCTTGTATCACAAAAAACGGACGCACAAAATACAGATCTGCGAACTGCCAACAAAAACACGATCGGAGCAATGGAGGCCGCTCACCAAATATTCAGCTTAGAAAACCGATTAAATTGCCTGTGATGGCACTCATGTGAACTTTGGCCTCTGTCAAATGCAAATTTCCATCGTGCGCCTCAATCACGTTTTTTGTTGGCCGTTCGCAGAGCTTTTTTTTTTTTTTGTGCGTGCATAATTCGTTCGTTTTTTGTGATACACGTACCATTCCCTCTCTCTTTAGGGTTTCTTTATGCGCTGAGCATTTTGCGACAGGAAAAAGTAGACGTTGTCATTTGAAAATTTCGTGCATGTAACTATAACCATAACCGTGAGCGTCATTTGTTGAAATTCACAGAATCTCGAGCTCATACCTCTGAATAACTATACCTGAAATCTCATCTCGATCTGTTAAACGGAAAGGGAACTAGAGGCCTATATATCGGCAAAGTTTCTTTATGACTTCATATATTGAAAATGCATTCCCAAAATAATGCATGCCACTTGTAAACTGGAAGGCGATATCGAATTTATTCTAACAAAATAATCTTTGGAAAAGTGTTGAATGGTTTATTATAATACTATCTAAAATTCTTAATGTTCCCCGTGCTCAAATAGCTGTGGACCGACATTGTCCAATACAACCAGGTTCAGTGTATTGTAAATTGTGAGTATCCTTTCACTCCTATCCTCGATTTCTGACGCAGTTTAGCCTTTGGGTTGCCCTTGCGCCTAATAAATTTGAAAAACAACCAACCAACCTATCCTGAATTTCACCACTTTAATATTCGAAACATCGGGAAAAAATTGTCTTTCAGATAAACTAAGATTTTTTAGTCTAAATACCTTTAAAAATATTTCAAATTGGATCAATAAATCTCAAATTAGGATCATAACCATTACATGTGGGTAAGGGAAATGGGGGTGGATTTTTGGAAATTTCATGTTGACAGTGATGTTTATCTTGTTTTGAAGATCAAATGTGCAACTTGTTCTTCCTCAAGATCGGATTAACACTGTAGATTTGAATACCTCCTCCCCCTCCCCCCCCCCCCCACACACACACCTTTCCCAAAAAAAAAACACACGTACTATTCCTTATATAGTTTGGTATGTTGTGCTAAAAATTATGGCATGCTTTTTTTATAGAGTATTTTGTCACTAATATATAGAGTATTCGAAGTTCAATTAGTTGCGAATAACTTACCTTTTTGCACATAAATATTATAGTTTAGTTTAATGCTAAAGTAATCCATTTCATTTTTAATCCCGCTTACGGAAAAAAAAACTAGCATTTTCAAGTATACTTTCCTTCTTGAACAAATGATTATTGTTCAAAAAACGAGTAATATTTGCAGAAATTATTGCTGAAAAACCATACAACATCAGTGAAAAACCTCCAAAAAATCATTCAATTAAATCCAGCAATTTTGATAAAAATATATACTCGAAGTAACTACTTTTAAGAAGTAGGTTCCTGGATTGAATTGTTACAAAAGAATTAAGTTTTATTATTAACACACGTTTCAAGAAAAATTAAAATCTTTTCTTTTTTAGTTAGGAAAATGTGTTAAAAAGTATTTAAAAATTAAATAATTTACAAATTTTTTTAATAATAATTGTCTTTTGCAATGCAATTATAGTGTTCATGAACGCCTACATGATTATTTGCAGGGAGATGTAAGGCGACAAAAGTTTTTGTTTAATCCTTGATTTTTCGAAGATGGGAATTGGATTTCCTAATTGGATGTTAGTTAATAATTGCTCATTAATGTTCTGTTCAAATTGATGAATTAATATCCATATATATTTTTTTCTTGTAAATTTTGCCACCTTTATTTCCACTTTACTTTATTTTTCGAAACCCAGAGGGGAAGGAGTGCAAGTGCATGTTTCTTATGTCCCTGACATTGTATCTATTATAAAAATTGCAGTGCTTCGCATAGGGAATTTTCTGTAGTAGCAATAGTCTGCCAGAATTTTAAAAAGAAGAATTTTTCCAGAATTTGTTTTTTGATCAACCTTTATACAATTCATTATACAAAAGTCACCTATTTGATCAATAATTTTCATCTATTTAATTCCGTGAGTGCTATTTTCCAACCACTTTTACACGTTTAATTATTTTTTTTCGAAACTGCAATTTGAAAATTTAAAAAAAAGTTGTATCGAAATGAAGCACTTGTACTTCTCAGTTTACTGAATTGGTTTAAGATTGTGGGAGAAAATTCTATCTGCAAGGTATAAATGTCTCCCCCCCCCCCCTCCCCCTGCCCCCAAATAAAAACGCTTTCAAAAATAATCTCCTTTGTTTGTAGAGGAAGGGTTAATTTACTAAAAAGAAATGAAAAATTAAATGAATTTGAAGGAACTTTATAATGTGATGGGAATTTACTTAAAATTTGACATTAAGTACGTATTAATAAAATGCCATAAAATATTAAAAATTGTTTAGACGGTAATATAAAAATAATTCAAACTAATTTCACATTAAATAAAACAATTCACAATTAAATAAAAAAAATGCATTAATAATTAGTTTTACATTATTTAATAATTATGCATTAATTATTCATTTATTAATTAAAAATTATTTATACGTTAATTTTACATTAATAAAAATTAGTTAAGAATTTATTAGCACCTTAATTTATATTTTCTACATTTACACCGGACATGCCTTGATTTCAGTCGGCAAAAGGATGTCTACGCCCCCCCAACCAAAATTCTTAGCGACGGCCCTGGGTACACACCGATATTTGGCTGTGTTTATTATGTCGTATCGGTTAATCCAATTATAAACAACTAGTGTCTTATACTGATTTAACTAGCTGTATTTTTTAAAAACTATTTTCCATAGGAACAAACTCATTCGTAGTTGAATTTCATTTCTTAACCCTTTGTTTATTGACGGGACTTGTTGTTCCGTCAATATTCTCATGGTGTACTGTATTATTTAAACCCGTTGAGACTCATTGGGGCTTTGAAATCCACTTCTACCAAGTACGTTCTTCAATTGTTGAATGGCAGTACAAAATTATTTATCTTAAGAGGAAGTCTTAGTAAGGATCATACACTATATTCACTATATTACAATCTTCTAGTCCAGTGCATGTAGAAACTACTTTCTACAAAACATTGAAATTTGGTGAGTAGGTTCGGAAATTTCCTCTTAACGAAATGACATAAATTTAAAACTCGAAAATATCGTCTGATATGTTTTATTTTATATTTGAAAACCTTACGTCAATGCATACGCAGTGGCTCCACCTGGTTTTGTCTACTGCTTTTTTAATTTTCATTTATAATTAGATACACATTAAATGAAAACAATTGATGTCATTTCATGAAGTGATCTTTTTCGTATCTACTCATCAAATTTCAAGGTTTTATAGAAGGTAGTTTCTCTTGACGGGACTTATAAATCCCGTCAGTAAATAAAGAATTAAACTAGTTTTTGTCTGACTCATTAAATTCTTCCATAAAGACCCAATCTGCATTTCTAACTTCAGTGTGGTCCTGTGTCGTAAATTTCATTGTGAACATTTCATTGCAGCTCAACTCATATTTTAAGGTATCTAGTACACTGGACATCACCAAGGGAAGTCCCGTTTCAATTACATTTAATATGGAAGAACAGCGGGGACTATAAATGGTTTTCGCCTTTAATGATGGTGTTACGTGTCTCAATTTTGCTAACCGCAAATTGAATATTTATCGAAAATTTTCTTTGGAGCACTGCACTTCTAACCTTGAGAAAGCTTTCCAATGAGTAGAGGTGTTAGTTTTAGCCAGAATAGTATTTCTACAATTATCTTGCGCAGCTGACGAAGTTAAGTGATTGATTGCTAAACTTAGTTGGGTGTGGAGTGAATGCTTAGCTGATTACAATGTAAAATATGCAGTGTTTCGGAGCAGCATTAATTTTGGAAGGTGCTAAATTTCAAACAGTTCTTTCGATAACCTGTCCAACGTAGAAGCACATTTTCTGAAATCGTTTTGATAGAATCTTGTGTACTGTGGTTTTTTTTTTTTTTTTTTTTTTTTTTTCAAAATAAAATCAAGTTAAGTCAATTGGATTTTGAATTTGCACCACTGTACTGGAAACTGCTACTTAAGCCATCATAAATAAATACATGCATTACTCGAAAATAAAAATAAGAAAGTTCTGGTAAGTCAAACAACATAGCAATTAACAAATATATAGCTGGAGTATTTGATTCCCTGCTTAATCAAATAATACTGAGATATTTCTCAACTATAAAATTCTAATGAAATCGTATATCTTCAGAATTCAGATCATCATTGACAAATAGTAGGTTTTTTTTTTTTTTTTTTTTTAATAGTCCAAGAAAGGGTTCAAATTCTTTATACTGTTTTATCAAAAATTATAAAAATTGTCTACAAAACAAATAAGAGATTCTAAATTGGAGTTGTGCCACTTATACTTATTTCGGTTTCCTTCAGGAAATTCCCACTGTTTCCTATTTCCGAAAACCTTTTTTTTTTTTTTTTTTTAATTTACAACAGACATTCCATAGCAAAATATATATATATATATATATATATAAAAAAAACCTATTCCGAACGGTGATCATACGACATTGAGTTACTGAACCATGACGTCAGCTTGGCTAGTCCATTTGGACCAACTCAGCTTCTGTGGTGGATTTCAATGGAGGAAATAAAATAAAAAAGCACTTTCTTCCCAGCATTTCCCGCCCTTGTGGGGTGTGGGTGAGATTTCGACCCCATTCGCTATGAAACAGAAAGTGAGCGATTACGAAAGAAAGTGGCGTCTTTTGGAAGGCAAGGAAAGTGTTCCAGAAAAGTCGACCCACCGTGGAGCAACTCACGCGTCTTCCAGGTGACTACCGTGTTGTCTGGATTACCAACAACAAAGTTGGTGAAAGTTTTCATCACTAATCGGAAGATGGTTGCACAATCTTCCAAATTGCAAGTAAACAGCTTCTTGTAAGAAAGAAAAAAAGAAGATTCGGTGTTCCAATTCCTGGGAGATGTCTGGTCAGTTCCGTTTGTGGTTATTGATTGCTCGTGCGTTGGTTTTTGTTGATTGATGAGCGCTATCTGAAGAAAGGTTTTTTTTTTCCATCTGTCCTTCTTCTCGTTTAGTTATATTTTTTAACCACAAAATAGAAGGGAGTAATAACTAGGTCACCAGTAACGACGTGATCTACCGCGATTTCGTGGTTTCTACCAACTTATCACTTTTTTTTTAAATCATCGATGCGTTTAGGCTCTTTCTACTAACCATTTACAATATCCCAATTTTAAAAACAGATATCTTCACAAAAAAAATCTGTTTTCGAAAACAGGACCCTTAAAAAAAAATTATACTATTTGAAAAAAAAAATTACTTTTCTGTAAATCGAACCATTTTAAAACAAGAACTTCATAGATATCTTCTTCATAGAACTCTCGAAAGTTGCACATTTTCATGTGAAAGTTTCCTTCTTGGACATACCTTTTTGAATTCATTAATACTTAGATCATTATGCAGAAAAAGAAGGAAAAAAAAAAAATAATAATGATAATAATAATTTCACAAAACTTTCGAAACTTATAAAAACAGTCTCTTGTAGAAATTCTTAGATAGACTACTGTAAGTTATACATGTATAACTAATTGACTAAATAATACGCGTTTCGCATGAAATTCTCCAAAAGTTCACCCAATGAGTTCACCCAAAATTGAAAGCGCTTTTTTATAGTGGCTTAGTTGGGGAATGATCTTAATATTGTAAGGAAGCATTATACCAGGGTGTCTATGAAATGTTGGACACATTTTGATGTTGAATAGTTCGAAAAAATAATGAAGATAAATTTAAATTGATAACACTAATGGTTAGATAGACTCACAAACTTTTATGGTCCTTGTCAGTAGACTTCCTCATGTGCGCCGTTCGACGCACGGAGAATATCAAGACTGTAGTCGATTTCGGACCAGGTGCGGGCTAGCATGTCGGCATCCACAGAGACTATTGAGGATGTAATCCTGGCCTTTAAGTCATCAACATTCGACACTTTCCTTCTTTAAACGATGTCCTTTACGAAATCCCAAAGGGAAAAAAATCCAGTGGCGTTATATCAGGTGATCTGGGTGGCCAAGAGAGAAAAACATACAATTAATAACGCGTGCGGATGATATTTACAATAGAAACGAGAAAAACATAAAATTGATAACACGGGCAGACGATAGTTACAAAAGAAATTATATTCAAATGGAAAAAGGAAATTTTCTATGGCAACGTTCACTATATATGAAAATAAATTAGTTTTTCTATGTATAAATGCCATAACTTTGTTTATATCTTCATTATTTTATGAATTATTCAACATCAAAATGTGTCCACCATTTTGTAGGCACCCTGTATTTTAGAAATCATAAATTTTCATATTTTAATTTAATCACAATGAATCGTAAATAATGTACAATCATAAATATAATATTGCGTCATTTTTATATAAACCGTATGTGTGCTTGTTCCGCCTAATCACATACATTGTGTAAATATACTTAGATTTGAAATAGGAACCACCGAATATGCTTATCCATGCTAACTTAAGGATGTTTTTCCCCAGATCTCCACGCTCAATTAAAGAAATATTTCAGGGACAGTAGTTTCTCGCTAGTACTTTCCGTTCCCAGCAGAAATTAGCTGGAACAAAAATTGAATTTCCCTCATAAGGTGATAAAATATTCCTAGGTGGAAAAATATCTCCATGAAAGGCGTCTAAAGCGTCATCAATTTTTTTTTCGTTCTTACACTATCTACATCAGCGTTAGCCATTCGCCGGCCGAATTTGGCCCGCGACGAATTTTTTAGCAACCCGCGAACAGCACAGCAGATAAAAAAAATCAAATTGCACGATAATGATTTTTTTTTTTTTTACATGATTGTAATTTGTCTGATATATTATAGTATGTGATAACTGTGTAGAATAAAGTTTTCCACTACGTGCCCAAAGAAACTATACAAAGAAGCTTTCAGCAAGATGGTTTTCATAAAGAATAAATACAGGAATAACTTAACAGTATCTCATTTAGGCAATTTATTAAGATTGGCTACAACAAATACTGCGACAGACATCGACTCTCTCACAAAATAAACTGAACGATTTCGACCACCATCGTGTCACAATTGATATCGACTAAAACAAAGTAATTTAGAAGTACAGTTTAAATAGTTTTATTTAAAGTTAGGTCAAGTCCTATTGTCACGTTGGATCAAAATATTAACTTCTCTTTTAGACTTTAATTTATTAATAAGGAAAATTATTATTTTTTAGTTATTTTTTTTAAAAAAAAATTAATTATCAATAGTAATTTGATTAAGATAAAAAAAATCATTTTTTTTTTCAGTTTTCAAAAATACTTTTTATTGTTAAATCGTTAATAAAAATACATATATTGGTGTATCCGGCCCGCGAAAACCTCCAACATAAGTGATATGGCCCGCCTCTAAAAGATCTACATCTCAAATATTGAACTACATCATCCATTTCTTTTGAAATGCCCTGAACTGCATTAAATGTAGTGATCCAACTATGCATGTGGCATGTTTCGCTTCATTATAAATCTTTGTAATGATTTTTTAGAATTTTTTTTAGTCATCCTGTGAAAATTGTATTGCACAAATTCTTTAATTTTATTGACCCCATTCCAAAACGAAGTAAACCACACCAACTTCCGACGGCTCTTGCATGCGATTGTAATTAACTTAAGAATTTAAAATATTTTGCGGTTTACTTTCTTTGCACCCTTTCGCCATGTGCTTTAAAAGAAGGCCATCAACTGTGAGAGTGAATTCATGTAAACAAAATAATCTTTGTTGTGAAAAGTAAGGCAAAATTCTATCAAGTTAATTAATTGAGAAAAAATATTGATATTTTGAAATATATACTACTTCAAACTATTCAAAAGAGCTGTATAATAATATTGTTACGAATTTCTTACCAATTAAATGTTGATACAGCGATGCAAAAATTTCTTTTGTTATTCTTCATTTAAATTGTACAATTCTTATAACAGATTAAACCTCTATTTGCAAACAAGTTCACATCAGAACTTGATTCGTACGGACTCCACAGCAATGAAAATACAAGCTTCCTGTTGTTTGTAAAACTAAGACTGTAATCACCACACTTCAATTTCAAAACACAAACATACATAATTAAATTCCAACAAGTCGGCAAATTTCCGTCCGCAAACTTCTCGAAGAATCCAAACAATCTAACTGTTGCCAATATTTGGAAGTTAGTATTTTCACTACTAAGGGCCGTATGTAAGGCCTTATTTTGTGTGGGGTATCATTGAAAGTCAACACTTGTGACAGTCACCTTTAAAAAACATATTCGATTTTTCACTTTCCATTAGCTAATCAAAATGCACATTTTATTTTCTCAAGAACGTAACAGACTCTTACGTAGACAAACATAAGATCCGTTTTCAATGTAATTGCCCACAGCCACAGAAAACATCGTATGCTGTAAACAATTCTCGACTAAAATTTACTGTTGAGAAAAAAAATTACCTAGTGAAACCTATGAGCTCCATCAAAATTATTACTTTTTTTTTTTCATACATCAAAATTAACTTTTTCACACTGAATATTCCTTGGCAAATTAAGAAGTATAAAAATTTGTTTACACATTATGTAAATACTGAAATAAGGTAGTTAAATAAGAAAGCCAGTTAGGATAATCTATGAATCAAATTCCACACTGTTTATGACTCTTCTGACAAATTCTGTTCCTTGACTGTTCTGTCAGGGAATAGAATTTATCAGATGAGTAATAATTTTTGCTACTGACAGATTTTTTCCCCTTGAATAATTAATTTCGATAAATTGTGCAAAGTGTATTCCCTTCTTTTGCTTCATTTTAAGCTGTTCTTAAATTGTTTTTACTATCTGGTTCAACGAGTTATATAATCGTCACCTTAATGCTACAACTAAATAACTCCAAAATTGTTATTTTTTAGATGTGTGTGCGATGAGTCATAAATTACCCTTCTTAATTATATGCTATAAGTGGATAACTGTATCAAGATATATTCTATTTATATTAAAGCCATTAGGCTGTAATAAGATTTCAATGTTTTGAAAAACTCTCAGAAAGTGCGTTTTTCTTAAAACTATGGTTTTGCAGTTATCTAAATGTAACATGAATGTGACGATACATAAAAACCTTTACGAAATTTTAACGTAGAAGACCGTATTTTTAGACAAAAAATCTCTTACATTTAGATCGATGTAACCTGCTAGCTTCGAAACTATAACTCTTTCAGACACTGCAAAAACTTCTAAAATTACATATTTTTGCTTCACTTTCTTACTTACCATGAAGCATAATTAAAAATGGTAAAATTTGATGAACCAAAGTAAATAATACTAAACAACTACATAATCCAAGAATCGAATTCTACGGCGAAAGCATATTTATAACACGGTGACCATCATCAATGTAACCATTTAAAGTTAATTTCTTAATATACGAAATATGTGTAAGTATTTATTCTTCAAACTATTTTGTCAAAGTCAACGACATTCAAATTAAATTCACAACATTCTTTCAAAAATCAAAGAAAGCAATGAAAATTAAAAATTAGGTATATTTATGCCCTGCATTGTATTTTAATAGGAAGAAAACGTTACATCATTTACATTTTAGGTACAATGATGCAGTGTAAAATCAGAACTTAGTTTGAACAAAAATTTTAAAATTTAATCAACTGTGTCTTCGTATAAGTGACTGAACTTTGACCATCTTGTACTAAAGCAGAGGAATAACGTTCCCCTTCTACTTAACTCTTGGTTAGATAGACAAAAAATGAGTACCGTATGTGTTAATTTCAAACGGTCTGTTACTTTCTTAAGACAGAGCTAAAACTTAAAAAGAATGGCACACTCTTTGCATAAGTTTCGAATGCACCATTTTAAAAAAATCTACATTCGAGCATAATGGAATTGCTTATAAACAATCAAACTCTAAGAATAAAGACAAAACCTCAACACTGTTATCGGCTTTCGCTCGACTCTCATTTCATTATTTATGATCTATGTACCGAGAACAAAAGGTGAAAATAAAGCAGGCACAAAAGACGCGGGAAACAAAGAAGATGCAAGAAAGCACAGCAATGAAAATATTTTTGTCGACGATTCAACTGGTTAAAGTAAGCCAAGGACATGCGAGCATGTTAAGCATCTATATCTGGGTCATAAGAAAAATTCCGCCGGCCACCCCTTTGCATGGTTGTTTTGCGGGTCCACCTTTTCGAAATTAAATCGTTTGGGGAAAATCCGAAGATAACATTCCAAAACGTTTTTCGAGGTTTTTACTCTCGATCGCTTTTACTTTCACTGTTGTTGCCAAGTGAAGAGAAATAAAATGGTTAGAAAAATGTCTCCAGCCACAGTTAGTTTTGCAAGCGGTGGGTATTCATAAATGAATCATATTTTGGATTTTATGAAGTGCATAAGAAATATTCTCTCACATTCCAAAAATATTTTCCGGTGGTTTTTGCCCATCATCTTAATTTGCAATTTTGTTCTGTCATCGTTGTTTCGAATTTCAGTGAAATAAGGTGTATTTCTTCTTTTACGAAAGACAGTTTCACGCAACTGAGTTCTTATAATAAATTAAAGTGGCCATTGTGTGACACCTTAATTCAATCGTATAGAAATAAAATTGATCAACAGGAAGCCTTTTTTTTTTTTTTTTTTTTTTCGCAATGGACATATGAGAATTAGCAATAGGTACCTTTTAGTATGCATCATGCTGTTGGCTATCTGAATCTTGTAATAACACCAATCAATGTGCGACAGCAAAGAATGGACATTGGCTGTTGTAGTTCCCAGCTATGTTCTGAGATGCTGCCACAGCAAAAATCACGTGATCACAACGCTACACTCATACACTGAAACTTTTTAAAAAACCATTTTTGTAATCAGGGAAGAAATATCCGTATTTGTGATGATTCATACGTTCCGGTTGCTTGTTTTAAACATTAAAAGAACAATTTTCAAGGTTATTCGAATACTTTAATTTAGCTTAGGTATGCATTGTGGTTGATTTTACTACAATTATTAAGCAAATTAGCCGATAAAAACAAAGTTTTTAATATAAATTTTATACGCATTACCAACTTTTACATGCAGTTGCAACTTAATTGAAAGATTTTGACCTTAGACCGAGTCTTCATTGTATTGACTCAACTTTCTCCGGCTAACTGTCTAACTTTTTACTTTCAATTACCCATATGTATACATAGGGTATTTATTGAAACTATAATATTCGGTAATTTTTTATTTATTTTTATTTTTTTTTTGCATTTCTTCACGTTTTGGAGCATGCTGATTTCAAAAAAGTGATCTAGAAAAAATGTCTGTCTGAGTGTGTGTGTCTGTGGTCAGCATAACTCCCGAACAAATTGACCTACGATGTTCAAATCTGGTGTGCGGGTTGATGATGGCACAGGGATCTTACCATTAAGGTTTTCATCAAAATCGCGCTTGCGCATAAGGTAGCTGCCATTGAAAAAATCATGTTTTTCAGTAATTGCTAAAAAACGGCTCTAACGATTTGTCCAAAATCGCTATGGTAATGCCTCGTAAGGTCCCCCCCCCCCCCCCATCTCCGAAATTCCCATAAAAATGCTTTTATAGCGTAAAAAGCTGAAAAACGAATGCTTTCAACACAAAGTTCTATTTCCTTGAGCATGCCTCATCAACGATAATTATTTCTCCTCTCCTCAGTTTCATTTATAATAAAAGATAATATAAGAATTGTTGAAAAGAATATCGTCAAAATTATTTATTTGATAAAGTTTTTTTTTTTTTTTTTTTTTTTTTTTTTTTTTTTTTTAAAGATATATACAAGAATTATGGTAATAATTCAAGAATATCGCAAAACTGAAATTTTTTTCTAAATGAATGATGAAAATATAAAAACAGTAAATGGCACAAATAGGCATCAGTATTATAGTGTAATTGAAAGTTGTGCGATGTTCCATTCCCCAAGTTTCTCCTCAAGCTTTACAGAATGCATTTTCACCAACAACGAGCATTTCTGCCAAAGTTTTAGATTGATTGGAAAATGGTAAATGGCTTGATTAGTCCCTGAAAATTTTACCTGCCACAAACAGAACAAAAAATCGAAGTTAATGTAAAAGATTTAAAACATCAAAAAGGCATTTTTTTTTAAAAAATCAGTTGTCAACTTAAACAGGGGAAAGTTTCAGTCATTTATATCGCCAAATTGCACGTGGTTGAATATAACTTGATATCTGGATCTGATAGCAATGGAAACTTGGATAAAAACGGTCTTTTAGTAACATTCCCAAAACGTGATAGATTTCATTGTCATCGTCAACAAGTCTTTTTGCCAAATATCAACTCGATTGGATAACGGCGAGTGGATTAATTGGCCTCTTGAGATCTTGGCTGCCTCAAACAAAATCGAAGTTAATACAAAAACAGTTGCTAACGAAAAATCTACGAGGAAAACTGCAAGATTTGTAATTTAGAAATTAAAATTTTCTGCGTTTTTCAAAAATCTCCTAATGTGTAACGGGTTCTTATTATTCTTAATGGATGGAATTTTTTTCCTTGCAAAGCTAAGTATAAGAACATAAAATTAAATATGAATTAATAAGTTCCCGAAATTATAAAATATTTATTTATACTATTATCCTATCGTATAAAAACTGTCGTAACCAATCAAAATATATCTTTAGAAACAAATTCTTACTTTCACATTTCATTAACTAATCACGATACATATTTAACTGTCCCGTCAACTTAGCAGTTGAGTAGGAAGTAGCCAATTCTAAAATCCATTGACTATTCAGTGATAAGATATGACTTACATTTGAAAATGTTTAGAATTTATAATTATCGGCGTTGGTTTTCGGGTATTTAATAATCAACGTTAAGGTGGTTCCAATTAAAATTATTGATTAAACACATTTTCCAAATACATTGAATATTGTTACAAGAATAAAAAACTAATCAACTATTTGCAACAGGTGAAAGTTTAGAAAAAACTAATTTTGAAATAATTTATTTTGTAGAACAACCACAAATCAATACTTACGAAATTTCATTATATGGACATTTTAGGATAACGAAATTAATTGTTGACAGTTTTACCTGAATAACGAAATAGGTATTTACTTTTTAAAGAATTGTAATCAGATTTAAGTTTGGTAATAATTTTAAAAACAACCTTGTAAATTTCCAAGTGAAAAAATGTTTGCTTCCGCCCATTTTATTTCGTATTTTTGTTTTGAAATAATCAGAATACAAACACTAAATAATTTCCACTTCTGAAGGTAAAGACGAATAAAACGAATTAAGATTTATAGCGAAAGGAAAAGAAATAAACAGGATTGTAATATTTTTTTATTATTTTATAGGGAAAACCCTTCGAAGAATGAAGAAGATTTATCTGAAAATTAAAAGGAATTAAGACAACTGACCTACATTTGGCGAAAGGAGTGCCGTAAAAAAAAATTTAAAAGACGATGTGATTTTTAATAAAAAACTATTTTTAAAAGAATAAGTCATTTTTTTTTCACTTTATGTCAGTTTACTTTCCTGTACTCTTATTAAATATTTCTTTTGCTTTCTTTTTCTCTATTTGAGTGCATGTAGCTGGTTTCAGAAAATTGATAGTTCTATTTATTGAAAATAGTTCGATTGTGACTGTAACTGTTTAGGTTTATAATCTTTTTCTTATCAAGTTTGAATACTAATTCGAATTGAGAAATTTAAAGAACGTGTCAATTGTGTGATTTATACCTTAAAAGAATAAACATTGTAGTTGCATCATAATGTAAGTGTTAGTATAAAACAACTATAATTTTTTTAGTTAAGAAATCCCTTATAGATAAAAAAAATTTAAGAATATTCGAATTTTTAAATAAATAATTTTTTATAGGGTTTATTAATTCAATCATATAAATATTAATTTGTAAAATACTATATGTTTTAAAACAAATGTTATTATCAACATCGATTCCAATATACTAAGCGAACTTTGAGAATAAGTCCCAAAACTCGCAATAGGAAACACTCTAACTTTAGTATTTTGTTTTTAAAAGTAGAATTTAAACTTTGTTGAAACATGACAGGCAACCACATTTCACAGGATTTGTTAAACGATTCGAAACGATTTATGTTATAGAAGAAAATTGCTCTATAAGATTAATGGATTTAAGCCCATTAACTTTATTTATGAGTCAAAATTGCTCTACTTAACAACTAATTCCGGTGACTTCAAATTTGAAGACTTAATTTATCTGTTGTGTATTTGCGTCATAAAATAAATAAAAGCATGAATTTTTAGGATTTTTTAATGTCCTTTGTTCAGAAATTTTACTGCCTCTAAAGAGGAATTTCAAGATTAGCATGGAATTTTTTTTTATTATTATAGTCTTTATTTTCTCTAATTTTAAGGAATTATTTCAGGAATCGAATTTTATAAACTACTATTCTCTTAATGGCATTTTTACTCTTTAATATTAAAACTCTGCTTAGCATTAGCATTTTAGATGGCATTAACAAGAGTTTATGATATTTATATTTAAAGTATGACGTTTTATAATTTTTAAGAAAGAGCACTAAATACTCATAATATCGCAATCGCATCTTGAAAAGTCGAAATAATTAAGCTAGTGTCTTTCCTCCTGTGAACAGAAAGGTTTTTCAGAATTTTGATAAAAAAATTTCTAGTTACTATCTATACATAAAAGGCAAAATTCTCACTCACTGATTCATTACTAAATCTCCCCCTAATAATCGAGTCACAACTCTGAAAATTGATACAAATGTCAATGGGGACAAACATAGAAAAAGTAAGCTATCCCGATCTCGCTTAACCAAACTTAAAAGGTTAAAAAATTGCCAAACTTTCCAAAAACGGCTTAAACGAGGAATTCTCTACAGAATATAGTGAGAATTTTCGTGCAGCTATACACTGATTGCGGGTAGGCATAGTGAACCCTTCAGACAAAATAAAATCGCACTTTTTTATGGTTATGCATATTGCATACTGTTTCAGAAATCAAGACCATTAGAGTTTGTTATGGCGGTTACGGTACACGCAGCAACTAATCAGATGTTCCTATAACCCATTCTTCATAATTAACATGTTTTAGACTTTCTGAAACAGTTTTACTAACACATCATTCCATTGACCCATTTTTATCTGATTTTCTTATACGAAAGTACTGTCATTACCTCTGTCTAATACACTCAGAAGAGCTATTTGTCTTTTTTTAATTTCGATGCCAACTATCTTATAATACATACATATATACTACAAATAATTAAGGATTGAAGTAAGCACGTTTCATGTGTGTATTTAGTCCTGAAATGCATTCTTTTGACGAATACGTTCTGTTACAATCCATCTTTGTTCTAATCAGAACACCTTAAACGAAAAGAAAATAGCTCCAAACACGAATGTTCGTTTTAATCTTCCAGTAGCGTAAAAAGCAGCACTGAAGATGCTATGTTGTTTGTAATTATAGCAATAATATCTCAAATTGCTGTATTTAAAAAAAAGACTTTACTAGCTGGGCGGAGATGTTTTGTTTGTATCTTTAATGCATCACTGAATGGCAACGTACGTTGCGCAGATGATAATCGAAGAAGTAATCACGTTTCGTTATCGGATTAATTTGGATGGTGGGCTCCTAAAATGAAAGAATAAAAATTACAAAGATGTTACGTTTTTGCATTGATAACAATTGTAGAATATTGCATGTTAATAGTTTTTTTTTTTTTTTTTTTTTTTTTTTTTATTATTAGTTTTATTATTTAACCTATTATTTTGATCGTATTCTTGATACGGTAAAATATAGAGACATTTATGTTTTTAATATTAAGTGGAATTGTTTAAGTAAAACTAGGCGAATAGAAGCAGGTCTTTATTTTAGAGAAAATTTAAGCCTTTTTCTTGCGAACCCTACGTTATGGTTAATACTTTAAAATTTTGGTGATTGTCTTTTTTTACGACCCTCCTGATAAAAAAATAAATTAATTTTTGACAGTTCAAAAATTTAAACACTGCTTCTCTTTACCACCCACCAAGCTGTCACCTTTTTTTTTTAAACTAGACTCACACTAGGACTAGATGATAAGAAGAATTTATTTTTATCCTTTAATTCGATTTAAGATTCCTAAAAAATAATACCTTAGATCAGGATGTATAAATGATTTATTTTGAAAATAAATTACCAACAATTAAGCTGTTTTTATTCTTTTCATTCAAATTTTGCAATAAATTACAGTCTTAAATAAATATGTATCATTATAAATGGCAAAACATAAAATAATAACAAAAACCAATAATGTACATCTTTAAAAAATAATTGCAATAAGAATAACTATTAACACTATAAAGTAACTAACTCTAAATCAGCAGATTGAAATAACTCGAAGTGCGTTTTAGGGCACGATTGTTCAAATTCTAAGAAAAATGAAACCAGAGTTTCGAAAAGAGAATTTTTATGGTAGTATTTATATGTATAAAAAAAAATCTGCTAACGACGAAGTTCTGTTGCTGTGAACTTTCTCAAAGTTATAGATACAATATAAATTACTTGAAGGAATTTGCAAGTAAACCCTTCATATTTCCGCTTTGAATGTAGTCGGATTGCGGAATCAAAGGCAAAACAATGGTTCGATTTAATGGAAAATTATTATATTTAATTAAAAATTAGTAATAAATTAACTGGAAATAGTAAAAAAAAAAAGTACTCACAGATTCTATACGGTAAGTGTTAAGTAAGGAAGAGTAAAAATATCAGGCACGTACTGTGCGACATGGTGCGCATTTTTGCAAAATATTACATTTTTAGTACTTTATTGAGTTTTTCTTTCATTTTAAATAATTGCTCGAGATTTCATTCAGAAAAAAATATGATCGAAGGTCAATTCCTCAAGCTAGAGTGTATTCTTTCGTGTTTTAGATCATGAATTCTTTTTTGTTTTATCTAGTTCTTTTTAAGATCTTTTAGAACAATTATTGTATATTTGTAAGATGTGGTTAAAAATATAAGTATATTTAGAAAACTTTGTAATTTAATTTAATTTTTTTTTTTTTTTTTTTTTTTTTTTTTTGACAAAATGATTCACTTTTAATTTTACTTGGTCTTGTATTCATTTAAAAAATATATGATATAGTTTAATGAATGTGTTCTAATCGATAATAATTATTTATTCAGCACTGTTATCGTAACAAGTTGTGGTGGTTTACAGTACAAACAAATACTGATATTTTTCAATATTACATACAAAAATTGTTTTCTTAACAAAATAATCATGTTTACTCCTTAAAGGGCATGTTAGAATTTTTAATAGAATACTTAAAAAATTGCCACTAGTATATATATCTCTGAACAAATATAATTATATTGAAATTGTTTCTTTTAGTAAATTAACCATGAGATTCTTGAAAGTCACAAATAAAAATTTATAATTACGATTTATTTAAAAATAGTGTAAAAGCTTTAGAAAGACAGCTTTCAAGTATATTTTTTTCTTAAAAATTCATTCTACAAAAAAATAGTGTTGTCTTACGAAAAACAATACAATTGTATAAGGTTTCTACCAATCAAAAACATTAAATAACCTGCCATAAAAACACGCAATTTTCTTGTAAAAACGAAACAAACCTCATAAGTATTATTTTCTAGAAATAAAGAAAGTATAGCTGCAGCAGTAGTAAATATATTCCAATAAATGTAATTCTATAATTACGAGAGAATAAAGTTTTTCTTCAAAATATTTAAATAAAATATTTGCATTGAAAAAGTCCAAAATGGAAATTTTTTTGTTGTTATTCACTAGTAGGCGAATGATTTGTTTTTAAATTATTTTTTAATATACTTATTTGTTCTATAAATGGTAATATTTATTTCAGCTATGGATCACATATTTAGCATTAGTGCTTTTGTATACGAACGTCGTGTACATTACAGTTGTAAAGGGAGCTATTGTGTAATATTATGTAAAAGTTACAATACCCCCCCTCCCCCTTAAATAATATTAAAAAAAAAAAAAATTTAAAAATGTCTTTTGTCCAATTAGATATGCGTTGCCAAGATTATACGGTTTTTTCTGGCTGAGCGTATATTTTTGCTTTTTTAAGCTTTGTTATTGTTAAATAGTTTTTTTGTAAATATTTTCTATCATTATTTAATTAACAAAACAAAAAAAATCCATTGCAAATTTTCATATACGGAATTATTTAAGAATTATATATATATATATATATATATATATATATATATATATATATATATATATATATATATATATATATATATATATATATATATATATATATATATATATATATATATATATATATATATATATATATATATATATATATATATTTTTTTTTTTTTTTGTACGTATTTTTGTATATATTTTGTACGATATATATATATATATATATATATATATATATATATATATATATATATATATATATATTATCGATGTTTTTCTGCTTGAATGTCTATGACTTACTTTCAAATAATTGGAAATTCCGGAAAAAGCAGTGTAAAGAAGACTTATAATCTCTAATACATGTAATAGCATTTTTGAATAAAAATGGGATTATTAGTATCATGACTATTTATTAATGAACTATTTACCCAAAGACTACAAAAGGTTTCTTATGAATGATGTTTTTATTTGAAGGATAACTCAATATATATCAAGGACTAGTAGATCATTACAACTTAAATGTCTGACTTGAAACACAAATTACGGCCCAGGAATCTGAATAACCGTAAACTTGATCTTGATATTACATCAGACTTTTGACTAATACTGAATGTTTCCCTTTATTTTAAACACAAAAAAGAATACTTTAATAATTGCTCTTGACGCTTGAGGAAGTTAAAGCATAAATTCAAGAGTCATTCAAACCCATATCTGCTCATTAAAATCATAGATCTAAATTCTTCCTGTATGCAACGGCGTTAGACTATAGCCAATTTTAATTAAAGTTCTCTTAGTATTTATTTTGTTGGTATTTCGAAATAAAAATAAAATTCCTACTGTTCACCTTCACCAGTTGTGTATGAAAAGTCATTTTAATGAATGGGTCATTCTACTGTAAATCAGGAATTTGATAAAAATTTTATTAAAAAAAAAAAATCTTGATGTTTACTTTAATGAGAGATATATTCAAAATTAATAATACTATTATAGTGGTTGGGGTAAAGAATAATTTTTTTAAAAATATTTTTTAAAAATATTATAAAAAGTAGCGTAAACGAATGTAACATGAGAAATAAAACCCTGCTGAGAATAATTTAATGGAGTAAAATTTAAAATAAAAAGTTATAGAATATAAGTAACATTACTTTTACAACTTGTTAAATATTATACAACTAACAAAAAACAAATGTAATAATTTTAGTGCATATTTTTGATTTTCGTAAGATTTTCAGAATTAGTATTTTGACTATGTTTATTTCTGAAAAATAACCTAAATAGAAAAGAATGTAACTTTTTGGGATGTAACCTGATGCAGAACCAATTGTCTTATTTTTTTTTCAGTTCCAATATTACATATAATTAATTTTTAATTTTGATTCTGCAAAAGATCGATGCAAAAAAAAAGGGTATTTTGAAGGAGAGAGTTGTCTTACTTCACTTCTTAATTGACTTCAATAAAAATTAGTAATAACCAGGAATGTTGGTTGAACACCAGTCACTTTAAAATAACGAAAAATATTTGGGGGGAGGGGATCCATTTTTGAAACATTTGCATAAAATCATATTTATTTATTTAAAAAAAAAAAAAAAAAAATCAAATTTCTTAAATTCCAACTTCAAAGCACTTTAAATCAAATATGCAAAACAAAAATAAAAAAGGGCCTTTAATATAAAAAAGTGCCTTCAATATAAAAAAGTGCCTTTAATATAGGTTGTTCATTGTTTTAAGATGCTTTTGAAATATATTGTGCTGTTTAATATGTTCAGCAATATGCATATTAACAAAATTAATGTACCATTCTCTTTCACCCTTGGATAATTAGTTCCACGTAAGTGACAAAATGATAGTTTTTTTTTTTTTTTTTTTTTTTTTTTTTTTTGCATGTCGTGAATTCTCCGTTAGATATTATTTTATAATATTTGCAAATCAAAGCTATTTCATCATATTTTACAGATTCCAACAATCATTTTAAAAATTTAACTGATAATTTAAATTCTATTGGGTTAAACGGATGTAGCATCTCATCTCAACCTTTTTTCTGTCAAGTGCAAAAACTTAATAAAACTATTCAGAAATAACTTAGGCTATAGCTTGTTTTTTGCATTTAAATAAAACATCTGCTTAACATCTTATTTCTTTATCAAAAGAGTATATTTCTACCAACTGAAAGAATTTAATTATACTTTTTTGAGTGTCCATCGGTATAACATGGTTATACGTATAAAATTTGAAATAAAATGAACATAAAACTTAAACTTGACTTATAAATGTTAGAAATGTGTTCTAGAGCCTTTTCTTTACTTATAACTGTAGTCTCAAGAATGTTAAGTTTGTTTGATTTATAAAATATTACCTTGGTAAAAGTCAAAATAATAAGTGGTAATGATCCACGGAAGTGACATTTCACTGTTTCGGATTAAAATTTTAGAAATAATTAAAATATTTTTTGCAATTTAAATTGAAATTGATTATACCTGTTATACCAAGGTTGTTTATACGTATAAAAGTATTTTTATTAGTACTTTTTGTAATAAACACCAGTTACTCATATTCCTGATTTTCCGTAGGATGACCCAAATATGAAAACCTTAAATACCACATTGGGAATAAAATTTATGTCCTAATATTGTTTTTAAAAATTATCAACAGTAGCAAATGAAAAGTTGTTGGACAGTTTTTCAAAATATTTATTCTAATCAGTAGTAAAGTTTTGATATTACTGTTATATTTATCAAATCGATTCTAAAAACAAATGAATTTGGCGGCAAAATTTTATGGGGCATTTTTAATGAAAATTTTATTCTAAAGACTTCTGCTAGAAATACTTTTTAAATCGAATATTTTAAATGCAAAAAACAACTAATCAAAAATGAATGCAGCCTTTCTAGGCAACAGACCAGTAACAGACAATAATCTTGATAAGCATTAAACCTGTATGAAAAAGTGTTTAAAAATAAAGGCAATTGAATAAGACGAAATCTTTCAGATGTTGAATTCTGTTAAGTAGAAGGTGCAATACTTAAAAAGCGTAATAAAAAGATACTGTCATCTGTCTTAAGAAGGAAGAATTATTTTAAAAAGTTTGTTCTTATTCTATTTTGTAACTTCAAAAGCTTATTTTTCCTTAAATTTTAAAGTTAAAATAATATTGAACTATCAAAAGCATTATTATTTATCAAACAATAACTCTCTTGATTATACTAAAAGTTCACGAGAGTAAAAACATCCAGCTACAAAGAACTCTCAGCAAGACTAAAATTGTATAAATATAAGCCAAATACACTATAAGCAATGGAATTTTCTTTTGCATTATTGGATTCTAAATGTAAGTTAATATTTTGTAACTTTGGAAGTATCCTATTATAAGAACCAATGTATATTTATTTATTTTTTCATTAGCATAATCATTTGAATTTTTTTTAAACTCATATTTATATGTAAACGTTTATATTATATTTTTAATGATTTTTTTTTTTTTTTTTTTTTTTTTTGTAAAAGTTTACAATTTATTTTTTCAAAGACATATTTCAATGTAAAATTGTATTAAAAATTAATTATTTATTTAGATGTTTCTCTAGGAGAACGCCTATTTTTATCGAAAGTGTTCAAGAAAGCATATTGAATTTTTTACTTTACAACTGAACTTGCTATTATAAGTTAAGAAAAGTCACTGACCATAGAAAACCAATATCATTAAAATACTTTTTACCATACAAATTTCTCTCTCCATATTTTTTTTTTTTTTTTTCTTCTTTTTTTTTGAATTTGCAGCATATTTGCATTGTTTCTACTTAGATTCGGAAATATCAAAAGAAGTTTTTTAATTAGTGTTGAAAATAATTTCAGTATATATTTCAGAGTAAAATATCTTTGACCATTTCCACTAACTTTTTCCTTTCTTAAAGCTTTGATTAAATCTCAAAAAAGTTATATCACAATTTATTTTGTTTTTAGCTATAATTTTCACTCCTCTTTATCATCCTTTATTTACAAAAATACAACATGCTGACCTTTTAAGTATGCAGCGTTGTTTATCTCATACTTAACTGCACTCTCTACCGATACCCTTGTTAAATTATTTGTCTATTCACCTATTCCAGAATATGTTCTTTATTCTAAATATCACACTTTTCCATTGTTCCACGTGTCTCTCACACGAGGTTGTCCATGTCACGCACACATAATTTGCGTGTGTCACGCAAATTTCGATGTTCTCTGAGAAGATATCCGTCTTCGACTGAATTTTCCAACGAAAGAGCGACATGTAGAACAAATCGCGAACACGAAACGCGTTGTTCGGGGTCACCTTGTGACACAGTAAGAGGATAATACCTCGTTACCATCAACTTTATATATTTAAAAGAACATGCTTTAGAATAACTCGATAATATACGCCGTAAATCATCAACGTGGTGATAGTTTTAAAAAATCGTTTGGTGGTAAAAAAGCCAACTTTCCGCAATTCTAAGCTTCAGCGCTGTTGCCACACCCAATACCATTGTTACACTTTTCAATCTTTTTTAATTTATACCTTCTGATAGATTTTTTTATTCTACTTCTCTGCACTTTTGAGGAGGTGCGACCTAAATGTGTATATTTAAGGGTGGGTGGGGTTCTGAGAACAAATAGTGGGGAAAAAACTGTTCGTTTCACAAAGTTAAATACTTGAACTGTTGAGTGGATTAATTAATCGTTTGGTGTACTTGAAAGCAATGGGAAAATATTCTTTTGTCATCGTTTCTGAAGTTGCAACACTGCGCTGAAGGTTGAGTGTTTTCTTTTGTAAAATAAACAGTAGCGAATTTCATTGTTCTTGAATTTTATGATTGCTCTTTATAAATATATTTATATCGTAAATGATTATCATGTTTTGATAGAATCATTAATAACGTAAATGCTCTATTTTTTCATAATTATTCTAATGAAAAAAATTTGAGGTAAGATGGCTCATGAATAAAAGTCGAATCTAACCGTATAAACCTATATTTAAATAAGCAATTGAACATTGAATAGCCTTGTAATTTCTAAATAGTAATCAACTTTTATAAAAAATGAATGTCCTCCATAAAATCACGAACTGTAAATTTTGATGTAATTTATTTAAAATCATAACATTAGAAGGCGTAAACATTAGAAGTTTTCGTCTATTTTTACAAGAATTATTAATAAAAAGTTAATAATTCCAAATACAAAAAAAACAAAAAACATTGGTTTGGCTTTGAACTAATCCAGCGTTTCCTAAGTTTTTTTGGTATGTTCTCCGTCCAGGATTTATAGAATAATAAAACTGTTAAAAAGTTGTTGAACAATATTTTCTACAGAAAGATTACAGCATCACAGAAAGTTTTGATTCTGTGTTTCCACAAAATTTAAAATGTTTACCAACAAATTCGAAAACCAACTTTCTCTTGCAACAAATTAAATTGTGCCTAAATAAAATGCTATAAACCAATATTCCGCTGTACTTTCTTAAACAACAAGTAAAATTGTGAAAGTTAGAATTTTTATAACATAGTTGTTAACCCCTTTTGATCATTGGTCTACTTATGTTACAATGAAATACAAAAATGATTCTGTAAATGTTTAACAACATTTTTATTTATATATAATCTACTTATTTAGGAGAAAAATCCACAAGGTTTGTTTAATGCAAAAAAAAATTATTTTTTTATATTTTAAATACTTTATTTTAACTTCAATTTTGTGTGTTTGTGGATAGCGGGCAAATCTACGAAGAGTTAATTAACCCACTTACCGTAATCCAATCGAGCTGAAACTAGGCAGATAAATTCAATGTCGATGACATTTTATCAAGTTTTTGGGGCCTGTCACTGTCACTAAAAGACCACTTTTGCATTTATTTATTTACTAGCTAAATACCCGTGCTTCGCTACGAAATTTTAACATGTGCAATATTTTAGCTAGCTGTGAGGCATCGCGTTGCGGAAATCTGTCATTCGTGTATAAGACCCAGTTTTTGGCGCTTCGCTACGCAAAATCGAGCTCGCTTCGTTCGCTGAAAAGTTCATGGACACGTAAACACAGGCTTATTTCACTCGTTAAAAGGTTCATTGCTATGCAAGCATAGGCTCGCTTCGCTCTCTGAAAGGTTCATTGCTGCGTAAGCATAAGCTCAATTCGCTCTCTGAAAGGTTCATTGCTGCGTAAGCATTAAGCTCGCTTCACTCACTAAAATCTAATTCTTACGTACTTAATATTGGAAGCCTCTCCCTTGTCAAGAAAAACAAAATTCCCCGTTAGTACAATAATACAACACCCCTTTAAGATTATTTTAACACGTGTTTGTGGAAAGCAATATTAGAGGCTAAAACTACTTATGTTGAAACTTTCAGAGATCTAGGCCTATTCGAAGTCACTTTTTGTAAAAAAAATAATTGAAAAACAAATTAAAATTTTAACATTCTTTTTATCAGTCCAATTAGAAGGCCAAAACTACTTGTGTTGAAAATTTCAGAAATGTAGCCCAATCACAAATTGCTTTGTAAAATATTTGTTAATTAATAATAAAAACAAAATTTTTAATTCCGTTTTTTAAAAATCCAATTAGAAGGCCACAACTGTATATGTTGAAAATTTCAAAGCTGTAGCCGTATTTGAAATCGTTTTGTAATATATATATTAATTAATTAAAAAATTAATTAATAACAAACTAAACAAAAATTAAAAATTCTGTTTTTCTAAAGTCCGATTAGAAGGACAATACTACTTATGTTGACAATTTTAGAGCTGTAGCCCTATTAGATATCGTTTTGTAACATATTTATTAACTAAAAAAATTAATTAAAAAAGAACTAATTAAAATTTTAAAATTCTGTTTGTGATGCACAAAATTAGAAGGTCAAAACTACGTATGCTGAAAATTTCAGAGCTCTACTCCAATTTTAAGTAGGTTTCTATAGATCCACAGAGAGACAGACAGACACACAGCTTGTTTTATTATTTATTTATTTATTTATTTATTTATTTATTTATTTATTTATTTATTTATTTATTTATTTATTTATTTATTTATTTATTTATTTATTTATTTATTTATTTATTTATTTATTTATTTATTTATTTATTTATTTATTTATTTATTTATTTATTTATTTATTTATTTATTTATTTATTTATTTATTTATTTATTTATTTATTTATTTATTTATTTATTTATTTATTTATTTATTTATTTATTTATTTATTATTATTATTATCATTATTATTATTAATAATATAACAACAACTCCAAACACTTGGTGCGGACGTGAGGATAGGGAGCCCATGTAGATGGATAAACATTTTTATGAGGGATTTTTAAAGAGACCATGAAATCAATCATTAATCATGCTCGCATATATAAGGACAGTTTTAAAAAAAATGATACTGTTTCAGTTTTTAATGTATTACGTAAGTATCTATTAAAATACATGAAAAAAGAAAACTAATATTCATTTACTAGAAGTGTTTTGATTACCCTTATTTAGATCTTGATTACTATTTTGATTCATGAAGTCCTGAAAGCATATTAACATTTTCTACGGACCCCAAACTACGATTCTTTTCCAATTAGTATGCTTTTAAACTTTTACATGTTAAATTATTTTGTGATTGTACACCCCATTTAAACATTTAACTTTTATGTACACATAAATTAAGTTGTAACCCTTTGTCATAGATATTTTCCCAGATGGCCTGGCACTTGAAGGAAGAGTACTTCACTGCAGTGATTGGAAGCGGCAAAGATCTTTTTGGGTCCTAGCAGGAAAGCCATAGTCCGTGAGCTGCGAATGTTTTAGCCTTAATGGCATCAGAATGTTTAGGTACAGGCCTAATATTTTGCAACTACAACTAGTGAAGGACTGTAAGTAAACGTTGTTTTGTTATACCAACATGGGGGAATTTATACTGATAAGTTAGTTTTAGAAAATTCCATCACACACCCTCTTACTTTAGTGTTACTTAGTTTATTTTAATAAATCTTTCATTATACTTATTAAAGATTTACTAAATTTATTAGATCTAAATTTAATAAATCTTTAGTTATACAAAAACAAACAAACAAAAATACAATGAACAAGAATTATTATTAATACTTTTTATGTGTCTAAATATTTCGTAAAATTTAGTTAACTTTTTCCTCAAAAATATTTCAAGTTATTGTGTTGGATAAATTATTGATTTCATGAGTCAGTCTCACACTTTGCAATGAGGACTAATGTATAAAGGCGGTATGCGATTCTTTAAAATGTATAGCTTTCCATGATTTTATAAAAGTTTCATTGATTTTATAGAATCCTCAGTCCATAAAAGCATAAAATATTAAATGTTTTTAAAACTTTTTGGTTGTAAATTTCACCTGTTATCAGAATGATCCAAAAATAATCTGAATGTACTAGATATAGTATTTGCATAGATTTACATAATTTAATTCAAATTAATAAATTTATGTGGAATATACCAGTACGATAGATGTATATTTCATAAAAAATCTTATTTTTAAAAGTATTTTGAATATTGACTTTTAACATAAAAGAAAATTCGCTGTCTGTGCAATATCTCAAAACAAACAAAATTGACTTGTATTGTTTGAGTTACTTAGTTTTTAAAGTTATTTGCAGGAAATAATTTAACGTTTATAAACATTGTAGATAATAATAGTGTAACATCAAATTCATGCAAATGCATTTTTTTTTTTTTTTTCAAAAACGAGTTTTAATATTTTATTATCTAAGGACTTTGCGTTTGAGATGGGCCAATTATATGTAAGAAAAACTCATGAAACTTAGAAATATTTTGTTCTGTTGTGTCTAACAGTTAACCTTGTCAATATTTATCTTAAAATATCTAAATAATATTTTTAGACAAATATTAGCAGGTTTAGTGCAGCAAAATATCACTGTGAAAACTTTTTATAAAGTGACTCTCTGTCCTATTTTAAACGTAATCTTTTGAATTTATTAATATTTTTTTTATTATTGTATTTTTAAGACATTATAATCAAGAATGCTGTAATTACAAACTTAAAAATACTTCATACGAGATAATTTTTTTTTCAAGTGATGATTTTTTTTTTTTTTTTTTTTTTTTGTTCTGATCATAGTTTGAAATGAACCATTAGCAATACTTTTTATTTTGTCCTAATAAAACAATTTTCATTATGCTGCAAATACTTATTTAAGTGCAATGTTACCTGATATAAATGTTTTTATTACATTGCCAGTGTAAAATTATAAACTTTATCTGTTCATATTCAAAAAGTTCTCATAAATAAACATAATTTGATGAGATTAAGTTATAGTAACTGTGTAGGGAAAAAGATGACAAATGTGTTGTGTATTTTTGATGCGATGAATTTCAGAGAACTGTTTTGAAAATTAAAAAAAAAATTAATTAATTGCCTTTGAATTGGCAAACTGAAACATATATTTGTTTTGTAATTTTACAGCTTTTAGTTGTACATTGTTTATTCTTGTGTACAACCTAAGGAAGGGATTAATTTATTTTTTTAAAAAATACTAAATCATTTTTTATTAAAAAAAATTTCAAGCAATTTTTTTAACTTCTTTAGTGTAGTCAAAACATGTAGAAATGCAAAGAAAAAGATATTTGTTTTCATCAAGTACAATACTTTCATTATCCTATACTACATAAAAGGTAATTGGAAATAGTAAAAACCACTTCTGATGTAGTAATACAAGTATGTGTTAAACTATTTTAATTCATCAAAGCATCATTCGATAAGTTATATTTTCTTACAATTCTAAAACGACTTTTGTAGAACTCAAATGAAAAACTTTTGTAAATAATTATTTACGAATGCATTATCCCTTAATTACTGCATAATAAGTTGACCCATAAAAACACATTTTTAATCCTTTATATTCATTGCCAACTTTTATATTCAACTGTAACTTATTTTAGTAATTTTGAGCTAAGATCGATTTTTTCTAATGTTTGATCGGTTCCTTTCCGTGGACTAACTCGTTTTAAAATTAAATGATTTAAAAATTAAAATTAAATTTATTTTATTGCCAAAATACATTCGTTTTTGCTAAAAAAGTTTAAATTATCATGTAAAAAATTAAATAAGACTGCATAAGAAAATCTAGCTCAATAATCATCTGGATTTAAAAAAAAAAAAAAAAAAAAAAAAAAAAAAAAAAACGCATTTCAAAGATCTAATAGACAAGAACGATCCAATCATTTACGTATACCTCAAACCGAATCGTTACTTAATCCACTTTTCGAATTCAATAGGAAATCAGACTGTGAAAAAAGCCATTCGAAAGTCATCCGAAGCGTGGAAGGGACAATAAATAACTAAATGTCGATGAAATGGAGCCGAAACTCACGCTGAATCAGAAGAATGTGTTTTTTATTTCTTTCCATTTCACTGCAATGCACTCAAAAGATGCGCCTATCTTCGATTCCCTAAAAAGGACCGTGGGTGACGTTTCGGGTGTGACGTCATGATTTCGAGATGTTGGACTGGGAAGGTGTGCAAGGGTTATCGGCTTATTGCTTTGATTTGGCGTCAATTTAATTAATTTATCTCATTGAAATTTTAGTCTTAATCCATACGAAAAACGTTGGAGTGTGTGAACGTTAAAAATATTTGTAGTATTATAATTTTTTTTAATTATTTGTTTTTGTCAACTCTAACTTTATTCAAATACATTAAAACTTTAATAAAGTTAGATTTAATAAAGTAATAAAGTTAGTTTTATTCAAATGAATCATAATAATATTTTGATTCATTTGAATAAAACTAACTTTATTCAAATGAATCAAAATATAATTTAAAGTTCATTTTAAGCATATTAAAATATTTTCTTTTATTAGCATGATTTCCAAACACGATTTCTTCAAGAAATGCATTATTATATCTTTTAATATTTAAGGATTAACGTTTTAATTAAAAACTCTCTAACTCTCCCTCTTTTTTTAATATAAAATAATTACTTCATATAAAAAAAAATATTAAAAATTAAACTTGAGTGTATTTTATCTACTAAGTTCTAATACGTTAAATTTAGTGAAAAAGAGGTTTTTAAGAAAATGACAGTTTAGAATCAAAAGCAGCATTGCACTCAGATAAGCGATTTAAAGTTTAAATAAATAACTTGTGGGTGGTGCTCTATTATTTTAAATTTCGACCCTGTATGTTTGGGTGCTAATAACATAATTTGATTCAATACAAACCCAAAATTTTTTTTTATTTTTCTAATACTTTTTCTACATTTATCTAAGCTTCATTCGTTCTTCATCTTTCTCATAAAGATTCTTAAATATAGAGATACTTTGTAGTACAATTATTATTGTAATTAACCTACAATAATTGCAATAAATATAGTAATTGAAGACTTGATAATAAACGTAATTACATATAACTAAAATTAAATATAATAATGATGTTTTTATTTAGCACATGACCAAAATACTTATATCCGTTATAACATAATGTAAATTTGAAGTTTGATAAATGTAATTATTTTGAATGAGTATATATGTTGCTTTTTTCAATATAATTTCACTTTTTCTAATTCAAAATTTCAAATGTATATTCTATAACATTACTTTTAGTATATTTGTGCTGCTCTAACTCCGATTATTTACAAAGCTTTGAAAACCAGTGTTAAAACAGGTCAGGATTGTTTTCCATTTCTTTACTTACAAATGAGACTTGATAAATTTTAGTTCGTTATAACATTTCATAATGAAATTTAAACATATTTTTCTAGCAGAAACTGGATGATTTTTTTAAAAACTATTCTAATTTTATATCCAAACCAAAACCATAAAAAATCCAAATATCATCACATTCCCAACCTATTCCCAAATAATACTTTAACAGTTAAATTCTCTCTAATACTTATAATAACTACACAAGAATTTGAATATTGACAATTTTCGATTAAATATATTTTCTGCAGACTTTCTTTTAAAAGAATTATATTAAGGCTATCCAAAAAAAAACCCAAAAAATTCAAACATCCAATATAATATCCCACTATCCATTCCAAAGCATCTCCCAACTCTTCTAGCACCCACAACCCAATCTCCCAAAACCGAAACCAATTCCCTTTCGATTCAATCGCCAACTCCTTGGCGAATATCAGCAACAGGACTTCTTTCAAAATTGGGTTGTTTCTTGTTGCTCAGGCAGGCCTACCTTCAGACGCAGCACTTGTCAGGTCAACTTCTCTCGGGACGGATGCTCGCTTCTTCGTGTTGTCATGACCCGCTTTCGCCAACTGGACTTACGCTGATGCAAGACTGTGCTGCTCCTATTTATTTATTTGTGCTGTTTTGTGTTGTGGATATTTGGTGTTGCTGAGATAGTGGAATTTTTTTAATTTTGTGGTGTTGGGATTCAGCTGTTTGGGATAACTTTTAAATGTAAGTAAAAAAGTGTTTGAATTTTTATTTTAAAGAAAGTTAATGTTTAAAAAGTATGTGCTGTATTTCTCTCTTATGTTATTGAAACGAAATGTGTTGGATATTTTAGTTAAATTACACTTTTGATAGAAAAATCTATGAATTTATCATTGATTAATAAATTCATTTTTTTTTTTAAATGGATTGTTTTTATCTGTTAAAATAAACAATTTATTTAAAAAATTGTTATTAATTTTATTAATAAGTAAAATTCTCCCAAGAATTCTGAAAGTTATAAATTCAATAATTTTTATCAAAAATATTACAAATTTGGAATAAATTAAATGTATTCAAAATTAAAAGTTCGAGCAATTTTTTGTAACTTTTACATGTGTCTTCTTTTTTGACATTGTTAGAGTTATAAAAATCGTGTACTTTTTTTTTTATATTTGCATAGTATAGAAAATACTTTTCATACTATTAAAGGTGATTGGAAAATAAACCCTAAAATGAAGAAAATATTTTCAATTAAATTTAAGTTTAAAATTTAACTTTTTTAGTCGGAAAATTTTCATTTCAAAGTTCAATTAATTTACAATACAATTAGCAATTTTACTAACACTGAAACTTTAGATATGTAGCTAATGAGTTAATTAAATTATAATAGAAAAAGATTTTATTTTTTTTCATTTATCATTGGATATAATATAATTTAAAACTACACATGTTTCCAAAAAAAATAATTTTATATATTTTATGAATTAAAAAGTATTCATAGAAATACGCTTTAAAATTTTAATTTTAATTTTGAGATATTTGAAATAATATTTCACGCAGACATTTGATTTTGATGCGATATATAGAAAGAAAAAAAATGATAACTATAGAAACGTGTTCGATTACAAGTATAAGTGTTCTCTAATTTTTTTAATGCAACTTGCATCGCTTAAATTGAAACTTATTGCATCATTTAAAATTAATTTTTAAATCTTCACTCGAGAAAAATATTTAAGTCTCATAACATTTTGTAATTCATATCCCATATTTTACTGTTGTGTGAAACACCTAATTTAAACGTATTAAAGCAAAATTATTTTTTATTTACCTGATTAAAATAAGCATTATTACAAAAAAAAAAAAAAAAAAAAATGTATAGAATTGAAATGAAATTTTCTCAAACGCTTAATATAACGATGTCGATTCTTCTTCTACCTTTTTGAACTATGGTCTACAATTAATTATAAACTTTTCCTCAAATATTTAAAATTTTGTAATTATTTGTTATTTTACATTGTTCGTTATTTTACATTGTTCATTATTTTACGTTATTCGTTATTTTACGTTATTCCTAATTATACGTTCAATATTGCTTGGATTAAAGTAATAGCTATTTATTAAGTAAAATATTTTCATCAAATTATACAAGAAAATTCAAACGACTGATTTTATGAGAATGAATTATTCTTTAAATCGTTGTGGGTGTGCAACTTTTCTTTATTTACACACAAGGTGTATTTAAACATCTAAAATTTTCCCATTCATGTGTATAATTTATTGCTAGCAAACTACCGAAAGAGTATTTATATTTAACTTTATAAATGCAATTTATTTATAAATTTTACATAAGGAAATAAAATTGTAAATATAACATTATTATTTATCGAATAAAAAATATAATAAACGTAAAATAAAACAGACCAACTGACAAATATATCAAGAAAATTTCTCACAATCATTATCGGGTCTATATATTTGTAACGATATAGTCTGACTCGCTTAAAGGGCTTATGATGTACAAGCTTAAATGAGACCTTAAATATAAATAATTTGAACATGGGACATAATTTACGTTATATGAAATGCTTTATAGAATACAGAAAAATGTATTAATCACTAAGATTTTTTTTTCCTTTTGATTTTTTTTTCATAGAAGTAAAAAAGAAAATAGGATGATAAAATTTGTCAATGTTATTTTAGATATCATTTAATTTAATTCTTTAAGAGCAATCGCTGTTTATAGTAAACTAGTCATTATTAATTTAACTATAAAACAAATTGTCTGTATGGAATACTTAGCTTATTGCTCCTACAATCAGAAAAATATGTTCTTTGTTTTTACAATTATGAGATAGTTAACACTCAATTAACATAAAAAATATCCAATAATTTAAACTTGATCAATCCCGATAATTTTCTGTTTCTAACTACTATTTTGGAAGAATAAAGTATTTAATGTTAAATAAATATTTAACACTAACTAATAAATAAATATCTAGCTCCAGAACGCATAATTATATAATGCACTGTTAAACAGTCCAGTAAACTTTGCGTGTTCTGGGAGAATATATGGCCACAGTAATGTTATGAAAACCTCCCATTAAAACCTTTTTTCGTAAGCAATATAAATTAATCAAAAGCAAAAGGTAACAATATTTTAATGTGCATGCAAGCGATTATTATGAATGTATTAAATAAGGAAAGAAGGAAAAAATAAAGTATTACTTATTTGTAATAAAAAGCGGGTTTTTTTAATCGCCAATGTGTATACATGGCTGATAAGTGCTGGGTTTTCAAACTATTTTCGTCAGGATTTTTTCGCAAAATATATACGGTGTATGAAATAAATTTAAAAGTGGTAATTGAAATTGAAGAGTTTCAACTCGATATATTTTTTAAAATTGCATTTCCAACTATGTGCTTTAATTTCAACTCCAATCATACAAAAAACTGCCTCATTTTTCGTATTGTAGCTAAATGCTTTAGTTGAATTTACTTTGACAAAACAGACCATACTGTCTTAAACGACTTCCTTTACTATAATATAAGAAAATAAACAGTAAAACAGAGAAATACTGTGACTAAACCAATTAATAATCAAGCCCTCAGTAGCAGGTGGTGTAAATGGAATCTGGAAATAGAGACGTATAATTTACTATACTTCTTAAAATTACGTGCCTATCTAATATTTATTTGTTCACTACAATGTATAGAGCAAAGCCGGGTAATGCAGCTAATAACAATATAGAATTCAGCTGGCTTTCTTCGAATTAAAAGTGATTTCTCCACCAAAGAAACCTGTTCTTAATGAAAGAGTGTCGTGCGCTACGGCGAATACAAAAGCAAATGATAACGGTACCACAATGTTTATTGTTTGTTGGTTATTGCCCGCGTTGGATTCGTTCCAAATTCACGAACTGTAGAAAGTCTGCGGTTATGAGATGATGCCATGAAATGTAACTAAGAATAACATTCCATAATAAATATTTAACTGTATTAAATTTTTGAAGTGTTTTCATATTTTAATTTAACTTTTTTAAAACTCGTTAATGGGCGAAATTTTTGGCAATAAGTATTTTTACAAATTTTCACAAGTAGGCGAGTTTGACAATAATATTGACCAAAAAAGTAACAGTCAATTTTTAGTTTTGACTGAGAATATTGACTACGAACAGTTACACTGAATAGTCTTTGCATCAGGTTATCATAATGTAGTGCAGAAGCTAGATTTAAAATTACATTTTAACATTGAACCTTATGCAAGAAATTTTTTGAGCATCTAATGAACATTTTGCTCCAAATTATTCAGATTTCATTTTCCCCACGTATAGCAGTTGCCGGTGACATCGTCATGTATAAAATGCTTTTAAATAAAATTTTAATAGATCATTTATTTCCATTCACGTGACTCAACAGTTTAAATACAAGCACTTAATAGTGGCAGTAATAAGAAGCCGGACCATTGCTAACAAACAAACAATTTAAATGTTAAGTAAAGCTTTTGACTGTTAAGGAAACCCCCTTCATTGTTGAAAGATGCTCGTAGAGATGTTAAAACGGCACCCTAAAAAGGCATTACCAGAACGATTTTTATAAAATTGTTCGATGATTTATTTTTTTTATTTGCTCGTTAGTTGAAAAACCGTTTATTTTTTCATTGTAGATATCTTCTGCGCTGACGTGATTTTGACGACAACTTTATTTTCGTATTCCATGGGTAACGGCTGACTCATATACTTATCATTTTAAACATCGTAACATGTTCCGTTCCAGAAATATGGTGGCCTTACATTAACACGCAGACCGTTACCTAATAAAACATGTAGATCACTAACAAAATCGGCATTGATTGTTTGTCCCCAATGCTTTACTTTCATTACCCTAAAGAACATGTAGGGGAATTGAGAGTGAAAATTATTATTTGTAACTCTGAAAGATATATTTAAAAAGTGCTTAAACCAATTTCCGTTCCTCACGCACAATGTTTTATTTTTATTATTATTATTATTATTAATGGAAAATTAATGTTTGTCTTGTAATAATATGTTATTACCATTATATTTTTTTGAAATATTCATTTCTGTTATAGAGCCCTGAAAAATGAAGCGATCAATCGTTATAATTTTTTTTAAACATTTGAACTGTTTGGATTTTTGTTGTATTTGATAACTTTTTTTTTTTTTTTTTTTTTTTGCCATTAAGTTACAAATATGGTATGAAATTTCGGAAAGAATCAATATAATTATTCAGAATTAAAATACATTTTTGTAAAAGAAATGCAATATTATTTGATATTGTTCTTGAATACATATATTTTTATATAATAATGATGAGAAATTTCAATTTATATTAAAGTTATACCAATGTTTCATAAAAGGTAAATATTTATTTAAATATTTTTGACTCCTCAGTCAGAACTAGAGTGAAAAACTAAGTAGGTGTCCTCCCTTTAATTAAGGTAAATTTTTGATTTGAGAAATCATAGAAAATATTTGAAAAAATTAAGTTCGCCAGAATGATATTAATGAAAAATTCCATTAAGTCATTGAATTTATAACTTACGATATTAAAAGCATTATATTATTTAAATTAAGTATATGCAATACCTTTAAAATATCAAAATGTCCATGTTATTAGTTTATATTCATATTAAAATAAAAAATAAAATAACATAGTAAATCATTGATATAATTAAGTTGTAAATGCAGATTTATGATATACATCATTTATACAAAAGACTTTTTTTGCTCAGCTTCGTCACATATCTCTGCTCTCCAAATTACCGGACGTCACGCACACACAGCATCAAAATATGGCTAATCATAATAATCCTTTAAAAATAATTTTCAAATTCGATTCCCAAATCAGGAAGCTGCTATTTTACCTAGTTAGACTTATCAATAATCTATAATATCATCATTCACACAAGATTCATATTTTAAATAAAATTATCGTTTGACATATATTTTCCTTTGCATACCTCAGTTCAAGTAAGTGAAACCCAATTAACTTTTTTTTTGACAAATGAATATATCTTTTGAAAACGTTATTAAAAAAAAAATTAATTCAAAACTTAATAAAATATCTTCAAATGCTTATGAATAGAGAGTGTTAGAATACATATTATATCTTGATTAATTTATCAGCAGTTTTAGAATGCATGCAATACTTTAAATAATTCTTTTCCTTATATTTTCTAACTAAATATCTATTTAGGAAAAACTATGTAAGAAAATAAAAACTAAAACAGCCAGGCTTTTCAAAAATCAATTTCGACCTCAAATGGAGTATTTTTTTTTCAACCTAAGGTTCCTAAAGAGCATCAACTTTCGTCACACACTTAATAAATTCACTTAAATAACGTGTATATCTAATTAATGTTTTTTTCTTTTTCTTTTAAAGCTCACTAAGGATGTATTAGCCTCATTTGTTGTGACGGTTAACCCAAAACACGTGTGTGTTGTAATTCTTGTGTCTTGTCCTCGTTTTGGCATCCTTGTCAATTTATACGATGTTTAAAATTGCTTTAGGCGGGAAAGGAAGGAAATTATAGACGTTTGTTTTTAAACTTTTCAGATAATAATGAAATATTATCTTCTATAACGAAATGGAAACAAGGACAAAAATAACAACCACAACATCCTCATCCTCATAAACAACAACAACAACGATAATAATAATAATAATAGAAATCATAACTAAGAATATTAATAGTAGCTACAGTGCTATTTGCAATGTATATTTAATTTTGATTATTTAAATTTCTGTAATATTTGTTTAATACATAATATGTTTTAGAACCATACAAATTTTAAAATCATTTGAACTCTACTCTATTTTATGCGCGATAAAAGATATATATATATATATATATATATATATATATATATATATATATATATATATATATATATATATATATATATATATATATATATATATATATATATATTCCAGTTAGATATGTAAAATACTTAAAATTATTAAAAAAAAAATTAATTGATTTACAAGATGAGATATTTCTTTTGAATCGAAAAATCGAAGCACTTTAAGTAAATTTTGTAAAAATTAATTTTATATAAAAAAAATGTTAAAATAGCCTCTACTCTGCTTTGAAAGGGTTGAAACTCTATAGTTTTAAATAGTTTCTCTATAGTTGAAACTGCTTTTTTTTTCTATTTGTTATAATTGTAAAAGTAATAATTAGTAGTTTTTTAATTTAAGTTTCAACAAAACATGAAAATATAAGAAAACTATAATCACTTTTAAAATTATTTTTGTTATTTTTCGAACTGTAAACATTTTGTAACACGAAAAAAAAAATATATATATCGATATAAATTCATTTTTAAACTTAGTATAAATTAATGCGCTATGCAATAGTAGAACTAAGATATCAAATTGCATCTAACACACTTTACATAATTAATTGTTTGTCACACAATTTTCTTTATAAAATCCTTTTCATGGGAATTAGAATTGCAATTGTGAAAGAAAAAAGTTTTGGAATAAATTATTTGGATCGCATTTTAAATTAGTTTCGTTTTTAGCGCTTTAAAAGTAATGTGGCTAATATAGCTTGTCTCTAACAAATATCGATTCTCTTTTAGTTTGTATGTCTGCAAATTCGAAGAATTTCAAAAATGAAAGAAATTAAACTTAGTATCGTTTCAGTAACTAACAAGAATTTTGCAAGCCAACCACGTTCATCTGTCCCGAGTTATTGTTCAAGAACTATCTTTTCATCAATTACGTGATAGCTAACGAAAAACAGCGGCAATTCCAAACGATAGCTTGCGCAAAAGTGAAATTATTAATTTCAGTCCAACTCAGACAAGGCCCCTTTCAGTTGACCGATAACATCTCGTAGAAAAAAAAATAATAAAGAACGCCAAGGTGATTCTAGAACATCGGAAGCTTCTTTTCTTTTTTCGTTTATGAAGTGTTTTTTTTTTTTTTTTTTTTTTTTTTTTTTTTTTTTTAATGTTTTTTTTTCTGTCAAGAAACTATTATAACTGTAACCTTGAAAGGGTTTTTGTACTGCGGTGGGCTTCCAATTAATTTAAGGGAATGGACTTAAGTAGAGATTAATTATAGGATCATTAGATTTTTATGAGATTCCACGAGGTGCAAAATTGCTAGCTTGTATGCTGAATATTCTTAATAAATCTGCTTGTTTAATAGGAGCTAAGTTATTCAACCCCTGTCTGCAAGAGTTGTATAATAATAATAAGGCATAAGAGCTACTTGAAGTAACAAAAAAATTGCAACTTCATGTTAATTTTAAAATTCATTATATATTGTGTAAAAAAGAACTGTTGCTACTAAAACTGTTAGAGTTTCATTAAACTAAATAAGTTTTCTGTTGCCTCACAGAGGTGTTGATTTCTAACCATCGTTCTTATAACAATTCAAATTTCTTAAAAGCGACGAAGCAACTAACTCGAGTTGAGGTCGGGGATATATCGATACGACGATGTTTTTATCGATATTTTTTTTAAAATATCGATGATAAAAATATCGATACAAGTCACCGATATATCGATATTGTCAAACATTTTTAGTTTTTTGATGATCGTTTTGTAGTTCCATGTGTTTTTTCGATTTTCTTTATTCCCTTTTCAAAAACTTCAAAACTTAAGTTTGTACTTAGCTGAGAAACAGTTAAAATGGTACCCTAACCAAATAGAAAACATAATGTAATGGAAAGATAAGATAATTTATTAGTAGTCATTAACATAGCGTCGTTTCTGCTGCCATCGTGTGCCTGGAATTTGAGTATAATTTTATATATTAACAACATCTCTATCAGGCAAAATATGCAGTAAAGTACTTTTCAAAATTTCTTCTTTAAAAATAAATGTGAATTTATGCATTGACATTCAAATGTATTTTATTTATTCTGATTAATAATATAATTTATTTATTAAAACATTTTTTATAATTTATTTATTAAAACAGTTTTTATAATTTATTTATTAAAACAATTTTGGCATGAATTCATGAAAAGTAGAAATTTGCCTCGAAAAACTTCGTTTCTGGCAAAATTAAAAATCAAATAAAAAAAATCATGTAGGGATATATCGATATTTTATCAATATTTTTTTCTATGCAACGATATAGTATCGATATTTATTTTGATCGATATTTCCGACCTCTAAACTCGAGGTACCGTTTATTTTTATTATTATTATTATTATTATTATTATTATTATTATTATTATTATTATTATTATTATTATTATTATTATTATTATAAACTATTATTTTTCTCTTATAGTATTTTCATTTCAGTATTATTGCGTGTGTCTTTAATTGCATATCATTAAATATTTCTTTATTTTTTAAGTATAAATGTTTCTAATAGAGAATAGGATAGTTTAATATAATTAAACGAACATTAATAATTGATAGATCTGATTAGTTTGTAGCTTTGAAAAACCAAGCATATTTTTATAATTCGAACATTATATTCATATTTTTCAAGTTTAAGGGCAAATATTCTGCGTATTAGTATACTTTATGATATTGAAAAATATGTTCAACATTCATTAGAAAGAATATCATTACATAAATACATGATTATTATTTTAAAAATAACGAAGTGGCAAGGTCGAAACTTGGGGTGATCCATTACAATAATTATTATTTTGGTACAGCATTAGGAAAACAATGTGTACTACTATTTTACCTAGTTTTTAAAACTATAAAACATCTTTTAATGAAAATGTAAAAAAACATCTTTAAAATAGCTTAGGATATTTCTGAAAAAGGCAAATATTAGGGAACATTTAATCTGCAGAAGGAATTAATTTTATAATATCAATACCTGTAAAAAAAGTTAAATAGCTCAGTTCCAAAATATTATTTTATTCTATAACACTACGCAATAAATAACACTACAATGTTGATAGTTATTTTTGATAGAATTCACTAACGTCGGATTATTAGTTGAACAATGATAGTTTTCTGAACATAACTTTCTCGGGTTCTTCAAGCGAAAGCGAAAATTTCTATTCAAGAAAATAGTTCTTTCGAAATCGCATTCTTGTAACGTGCCAACAATCCCACTACTGTATTGTTGGTTTTGTTCTCGCTCACGGTTATAGTTAATAGCCAAAAAAGCTTTTCATTTTTCTCTCTTCTCGCTGCCATGCGACCTTCTTAAGCTCGCCCGTCCGGTTGTATAGTATTTCTTTTCTCCACGCCAAGCGAAACAAATTTAGGTCAAATGAAGTGAAATGCGATTTTTGCGCGTTTCTAGGACAAATGATGGCCGACTGTTGTCTAAATGCCAGGAGCGAAAATCGTCTGCGATTTTACTCATGAACGACTGCTTAATAGAATATTTTACCGTCGCATTTCACGCACAGTCTCTTTTAGTTTCGAACGCCATGTTCCGTGTTAGGTAACTAGACAAATTCTTAAAAAAAATCGAAAATTGATGTATTTTTATTCTATCAAGGATTCGGCATCAGTCGTAAGATTCCAACAGAGTTATATTATGTAGAAATTAGAATGGCAACGGTAATCATGGAGAGGGATTTGATTGGTTGATCGCAAATCTATCAGGTTTCGAATTTACTTTAACTCCAGTTAGGCCATAAAATGCGATTGATAGTTCGTAATTTTGATTATTATTTATTATGCCTACATTTTAACGCATTTTATCAATATAACCTTCCATTGGTAATAACGTCTAATGTCTACAAAGTACAGCATAATCGTCTACAAAGTTCGTACTTTGATACACTGAATTCTGAGTTTCAATGTGAATTTTTAGTATAATTCTTAAAAATGATGATTTTAGACACAAAATAAGAAGTAATTATGATATTTTTCTTTCTTGAAAATATTTTTTATCAAATTTATGGGGGTTAAACGTGATGAAGTCACAATTAATTCCTTTGTTAATGGAATGTGAAAATTATAATCATTTTTATAAAGATGTGTTGTGATTGGTCCCAAACACGTCACAAGTGTTGGTATTCGATGCAACCCCACTTCTTATGACGCAACGCATAATATCTATAAATTTGTACAATTTTGTTGTACTTTTGAAAAAATTCCGTTATCGTTTTATAGTCTTCCTGCGAGTATTTTTTCTAGTTACCTAAATATAGTTTTATGAATGAAAAACAAGTATTCTCACATGTTTCAAGGAATTGCTGTGCTTAATTTCTATTAAAGGTTTTTTGTTTTTTTTTAATATAGCTAAGACACTTTTTCCTACACTTTTAAAGGAAAATTGACCTTACAATTTACAAAACTGCATTCTTTTATGTAAGCTTATAAACGAGCCATAAAATAACTAATTTAGAATATACATAACGTAAACGCAATGTTAAATTTGGATTCTACTAAAATTCTATATAAAGAAAATAAATATATTTATTTCGATTGCAAACTTAACATATAAATTCCGTTTAATTTTTAGCTTTGAAGAAAATTATACGAAATTAAAAATATAAATAAAAACCATAAAAATTAATTTTTTTTCTTTTTTTAAGGAAAATATTTCCTGCGTTTTTTAATTTAGGAAAACTTTACTAAAAACGTGTTTAAAATTTTAAGTATGTATTATATATATAATGTTTTAAGTATATATGCATGCATATTATTTTGACTTTATGTGGATATGTGCCGCGACATAGATTGCTATATCCTTTTGCCCATGTCAATTAAATGTCAATTTTGTTGATTTTCATGTGGCAGTTAGGATTACAACTGGCTACCATAATAACCAAATCATGTCCTTTTTTTACTTATTTATAGTTCATTTGAATCAAATTAAAATGCAAGCAGATAAATTAAACACTAAACATCAGCTAACAATAGCTAAATAATAAAACTAAAACTATCAATAGTAGCTAAATAATTATAAAATTCTAAGTATGCATTACATTTAAATATATATTCAAACAAAAACTTAAGCCTCCTTTGAAGTGCATCATTTGTGGTTAGACTCTAAGTATGAGCATTTTCAAAAACACATGGTACTTCAAAGAATTTACTCATTTTTTAAAAACGTGGGTTAGTATCAACAAAACATTTCATTGTCCCACTTCAAGAGGTGGAGTACTGAGTAAACTATGTCTCATCCTAACTCCCCGTTGTTTCCAAGGTTGAATCTTATTCTTAGAAGAAACATTATCTAAAAGAGTACATTAATTTTCTTCAGCGAACGCATTTAAAAACGAGTATCCTGTGTTTGCTTAGGCTTGTGTTGTGTTTCAAGCCCTTACTTACGAAAAGTCTTCTGTAAACACAGGTGGAGTTAATCACGAGTACTAATTTGGGTAGTGGTTTGTTTTTAAACAGTAAATATTGAACAATTACTTTTTAAAATAGGAGGTATATTTTAAACAAAAGATAAAGGTAGATTTCCCTATTTTAGCTTAAAACCATGGGAGTTAATTAGTTTGTGAAACAAACAAACCATTTTTAATGTAATATATATAACTTTTTTACTTAACGATTATCTTAAAGTTAACTGCTATATGTTAGATTGTACTATACCAGTATAATATTCATTGAATATTAAGTTTTAATATTTATTTTTTTAATGAATAACAATGGTACGGAGAGTTATCAAGAAAATTATAATCTACAATTATGCAGTATAGTACAATATTTTATAGAGTAAATTTTACAACGTAAAACTCTAATAATACAGGACTTATTAAACTTTATAAAATAAGCATTTTTATTTATATACAAATACAGAAAGGACGACCAATTACAAGCACAAAGCACTTCTAGGTTGGTCCAATTTAACTTTTCTGAACAATCGCCTAGTATAGATGCAGTTATCTTTTACACACGACGTTTACTCCGATATAATTTGAAATGTAGTCTGGAAGATTATTTTACTTAACAAGCACTTTATTGTAAAAGAAGTGTTTATTATTCTTTAAGTTAAAATGTAAATTACATAGCTTATGTGCAGGACCTCGTGTCCAGTCCTCCGTATTGAACTCTAATCCCCCTCCCCCCCCCCCTCCCCTTTGAAATCACCCTGTTTGATAAAACAGGGTGATTTGACTGAAACAGCGACATGAAACAAGGGGTTTAACTGAAATGTAGTCAAATCCCTTGTAGACATTATTTCTTTCAGTGTTTACATATTAAGGATCCTCAGTCTGACACCATGGGCTCCCCTGTAAGGTTTTGTTGCTGTATACACTGATTTTTTTCCAACAATTCAACATCTTGAGATGAGGTGACCAGAATTGCAGAGAATACTCTAGATGTGGCCTAACCAATCCTCTGTAAAGTGATAAAATAATATCACTAGATGCCAAAGTTACAGTCTTCCTGATGAATCCTAACATCCTATTCGTTTTATTTACTTGCTATCTCACAATGATGTCCAAAATTAAAAGTTCCATTAATTGACACTCATAAAACATTAATAACCTCACCCTCATTGATTTTAGCTCCTTGTAATTTATTTTTTATTTGTTTTTGATTTAAAATTGTTTCCGAAATTGAAAATTTCAAAGAATTATTTTTAATTATTTATTCATATCTAACTCATTTTAGTCGAATTACAAGCTTGAAAGTACACAGTAAATTTAAATATTAGGGTCGATTTTTATAGCTGAAATCTATCCTCCAGAAAACGTATGAGGATTGTTTCCGAAATTGCATTTTTATATAAAAAAAAAGTTATTAAACCGAGCTTTACCAAGAAAAAAGTATTTCGAATGTTCCCAAGTCATGAGAATGACTAACAGCGAACTGTAAGCCTTATCTTGCATTGCTTATTTATCCATTTAAAAAAGCATTCATATTTATTAAATGGGTCTGCTACGACTAAGTGCAGTATTTTTGATCAACATCAGTATTAATAATTATTATTAAATTAGTTTTTTTTTTTGTTTATTAAAGATTTTTTATTTTTGTCTTTATTTAAAATGAGTATATGAACATTTTAAATATCATGGATGCAATATTAAATATATTCTTGTAATTTAACAGAAAATATCGTTATACGTTTACATTGAACATTAGTCCTGTAGCAAGGACCTGTAAATACCCAAAAATCATAATTTATACAATAATTTATTTTTTTTAATTTTATACAAAAAGTCCGATTGGGTTCTCTATTGAGACAATGAACCAAAACACAATGAACCAACCAACCTAAAAAAAATGTATATCCTAAAAAGTTAATCGACCTATCTTCTAGATGAAATCAAAACCTTTCAAATCCTTGTAACTCGAAACCCCTGCTGTCTTCGAAACTCAATATCTCATTCTCAGCGCCATCTTACAAAATGAGGCAATTATGAATGTGGACCACTCGATGGTCCACACAGAGGTGCGTCTCGCGATGTTGTTGTAAATATGGGTGTGTGATTTATTATGCGTCCTAGTAAAAAAGCATCATTTTTTTTTACCTGGCTGATTTAAGCTAATGAAACAGTTTGATGATAAATTTCTCCAGAGGTTGCGAACTTGCATGTAGTTAGCATATTAAAATATCTGCTTTCTTTACTGAGTAGATCTTTATCCTTCTTGCTTAGAGTCATTGTTATTAATGAGTTTTGTTTTGAGAAGTTTTTTTTTTATTGTTTTTTAATTTTTGGGAGTAAGAACAGGCTGTTGTATCATCATATGCGTCTGATAATTGATAGTGCGGGGGTTATTAAATTATGTACCTTTCTGTATTCATAGTGGGAGCTACTTTGGATTATTTATTTTTCGGCTAGAATTCCATGACAGCATGTAGATTTTTATGTTGGCAGTCAGAAAAGTCTTCTTAATTGTATTTAATGTTATTTATTCCTTCTGGCTGCAGTCAGCTCACAAAGTATTCGGAAAGTTTTACTGTCTAGAGTGTAGAATAAAAGCTTTAAAAGTTAAAAGTCTAATTTGTATTTATATCGAGTGGTATTTAATGAAACTACCCGAATTCATATGAAACTCCATTGAACTTGGAAGTATTTGATAAAAGGACTGAATTTTTTTTTTTTTTAAATGGGATGATTTCAATAATTATCTTAAATATAAGCTTAGTTGTCAATTTAAATTCAATCCTTCTCTAATGTAGCGTCTGTCTTTGTTATAAGTATGTTAACAAAATTCTTATTGTCAACTCTAATTTTCTGTTACTGAAGTTTTGAAAATAGGATATACGGTATTTCGATGCGATAGTGAAGAAGAAATTTTTATAACAAAATTCCAATTTACCATCTCTGAAGAAATTAACTTTTACTTTATTTTAATCGTCAAATTTGACTCATAATTCACTCAGAATATTCGAAATTTTAAAAATGTAATAAATAGAGAATCGGTAAACATAATACAATTGAAACCCTTAATTACTGAAAAGTCTCATCTTCCTTTTTAAAAGTGCTTATAAGGCAAACAAAAACTTCGTAAATTTTTCCATCGCATAACATTTACTCGGATTTTAAATGGTAACCAAAAGAACATATTATAAACTTTAAAATCTGAACACCTGACATTCCTCAGAAAATTGTGTAAAGATTTTATAAAACAAGGAAGAATTTTGAAAAATAGACACGAACTTTTTCAGCCACGAACTATTCAATTCATAGTCAAAATTTCCGTTAAGTATTTCAAGCTGAAATGTTATTCTCTATAGGTAACTATGACAATATTTGCAAAATAGTAACTCTTTTAATGACAGAAAGAAAACCGCTTGTTTCGAAGGGAATTCCTCCGGCGCGATTACTTCTCTAAGTGGTCATTTGAGTTTAGTGTCACAAAAGACCACCACTGGAAAGGCCACAACCTCTCGTCGACTATTATCTCAAACAAATATCTTTTTTTTAAAAAGTCCCGCTAATTGTTCAGTGTGTGTGTTCTATTGTGAAGATAGGATTTGTCCAAGGCTATCTTTGCAAAAGCGGACTTGATCACTTAAGACATGCAATGACCCTTAAGTCACAAAAAGTATATGTGTTCTCACTAAACAATACTTTGTTGAAAGTTGGAAGTCTTGGGGGATCGGTTTGAGACTGTGGTCGGCTATTTGTAGGAAATGTCAGATAGAGGGATTATTTTGTCCGTTATGAAACTAATCTTTGTTTGCGGGGGAGTATTTCAATGCTTTTCTAAGTAATGAAGTTTTATGTATCATTGATTGTTTTGCTTTAAGAATGACATGGGGTTGCGCAACCGTGTATTGTTTATGTGTTTCAAATCGAATTTTAGAAGTTTCATCTCGACATTAATCTCAAGGTTTAATCAACCATTAGATCTGCATACTGAGAGCCATTATTTAACTGCCACTTTAACTGTACTCTATTCAGTGTACTTCTCAGTTCACTTTTGTACACTATTCAAACCATAAGAAATGAAATTCGAAAAAAAAAAAAAAAAAAAATTAACATCTGCACAATTTTTCGTCACTAGCTGGTAATAAGACACTATAGAAGTTTATACGTCAGTTAATTTTACAGGCTAAACTTAATCCAGAAAGTTATGAATGAAGTTTTTTTTTGGGGGGGGGAATAGTCCAATAAAGTTTTGCATATATTTTACTTGCAAATAAGTTTTACGACCTTTAAAGTGATTATTTTTTTCTTTTAATTTAATTTTTAGAAATAATTTTGTCATGTCTTCAGTAGTAAGCATGCAAAGTTTTATCAAAATCTTTTGATTTTTTCAAGCTTCTGATAGCTCTTAATAGCATCAATTCAATAATCTACAATGTGTAGATAAAAATGAATATTATTGATACATTTAGTAAATTTTAAGTCATTCCTCAACATTTATTGCAATGTTATCTTTTTGTTTTTATGGCTGTTTATATTTAATAAAATAGTTGAACTTTTTATAAAGAGATCATTCCTGATAAACGTTCCTAAAAATTCCGTTATAAAACATTTCTTATAACTTATTTCTGCTTTGTGAGGTAATTCAAGTACGCTTATGTTTAGTAGCTTAAATGTCAAACATAATTTATTGTTAGAAGACAAATTCAATTAATAATAACATTTTTTTCTTTTATCAATATTTCATATAATGAGAAAATGTCAAATACTAGTTTAAATTTTGTCTCTCTTTTGTCAAATTGGATATAATCAATATTTGTTGCAAAACAAACATTTTTGAAAATCACTTAAAACAAAATGAACTATGTAACTATCACTGCATATTATTTTTTAGTGGAAATACAAAAACTAATGGCATTTGAAATCAATGTTACTTTTCTTTGTCATTTTTTCTAATTTTCTAATTGGCCCCAAGCAATTTTTCGCTCAGTCTCTTTCAATGACGTTTCCTTCAATTAGGGAAAGGCCTGTGGTTTTTGAATAAGATGGGAGAGCTAATATCATATATGCTTGAAATTGTAACTTACAGTAAAGTATCCTTAAGATTAAAAAATAATAATAAACAGGAAAATAAGAATTCCAAAAATTTATTAAAATAGAATAATACATAAATAGTTACATGTACAAATACTGAAGTAACATATATTTTAATACAAAATATTCTACTTTTAATATTAATATTTAAAATACAAAATATTGAAAAAGAGAATATTTAAAGCATTAAATATTCAAAATAGTGAATACTTAATAAATTGCATTGTTATTACGGTTATATAAATTATTACTTATGTATCATTTATTTAATAAATTGGATTTATATTATTAATATATAATTTATTGTGTATTTGATTATAATATTTAAAATATTGTGTATTTATTAATAATATTTAAAATATTGTGTATTTATTAATAATATTTAAAATTTTACAAATTTTACACTAATATTTCGAATATGTTTTGAAAGTTATCAATATTTCAATGCTTTTTACAATTATTAATGCTTCGAATTTTTATATAACTTCCAGTAGTATTTTGAATGTTCTTATAATAATTAATATTTTGAACATTTTTATTATTAAAATTTTATTTATTATTATTATTATTATTATTTTAAATATGTTTTAACATTTAAATAAGCATAATGATTCTTGAAATTATAAGAGCATTTTTTCATACTATTCTTACGTTAATGATGAAACCATTAAGTTTTCTAATAATTATATGCAAGTTAATACATCGAAGTAAGCATAAACTGAATCAAACCACAGACTTTTCAGAAGAGATTGTTTATCCTCTTTAATCACAAGACATTTCTTAAGAATATGTTTAATGAAGTCGTAACACACACAAATCCCTCACGAAATAAGCTCCCTATGTCCCAAACAAAACAGTCCTGTCCAGAACATATCCTTGTTGCATTAACCGACAGCTTTTAATCTCTGCAAGCCATCATCTACCGACATTCAGTGTCCTGAGTAAATGACCTTCTTCGGGCCCAAATCCATCATTGTTCTCGACAAAGAACAGTTACGCGAATTGCGTATCGCCCATTGCCACTGGGAGGAGCACAGCTCTTTGTTAGAAAAAAATAATAATAAAGAAACAACTTCTAAGACTACAGTCAAAGGTTGACGCATTTGGCGTAATTGATTTCTAGATGGTGGAAATGCTGTTGAAGTTAAGTGTTTTGTGGCGAGGCGGATCTAACGGAAGAGTGGGTTACTGTCTGATCAATTACGTAAAAATGTCTTGATCATTTTTTTTTTTAATGGAAAATAAGTTATTCCAAATATACTTTCAGGAATGAATAATTTGAATGTGTCAGATTTTAAGTCATTGAAGTTACTTATTAGGCCGGACCAAAAAAGTCGAAGTATCTTGGATCTTTTTGGGGTAGTGCGGAAAATATGTGAGCTCTCATTATTAAAAAGTGTGTAAAATCTTAAAACTCTGAATTGACATCTTCTGTCGCCTCAATGGGTGGAAAGTTGTGAAAATTGGAATAAAAATGCTTAAAATTCAAAAATTAATAAGTAATCACAGATTTCGTTGTTATTTTATGTTACTGTTTTTTAACAATAATACCTGTAAAAAAAATTTAAAATTATACGTTAATATCTTCTGCGCCTCAACGGCACTGAAATTTGGAAATTGAAGGCAATTTTTTAAATAAAAACGCATTACACTTTTCTCATTGTAATGCGTAAATAAACTTTATTTCTTTTTTCAGACATACAAATTACAAAAGCATTATTGATTGTAATATTTTATGAACTGTTTTTCTGGCTTTTTTTTTTTTTTTTTTTTTTTTTTTTTTTAACCAAAAATTTTAGCATGGGGTTTCTGAATACTATAGTTCTCCATCCCTATTCTGTGGTCCAGCTGCTTTTCCGGAGGCTTCAGTGTTTAGTTTAACAATTTGCTCGATTGCTTGTGCGTGAAGAATATTTAATAAAATCCTAGCCATTCATTGGCACACAGTCTTGTATTATCTTCAAAAGTTCATAAGAACTGATATCTCTGAGAACTAGAGGTAATGTTATATAGTCACATAACAAGTTTGCAAGTTCATGAGATCTGCGTAGTTTGTAGCTCCATGGTTAACAACAGGAATAACGAATCCGTGAACACAATTTTCATCTGGGCCATTTTCCCTTGCTTTTGCTTTGATAATCAGTAAAGCTTGTAAGGATCCTAATATGGCTTCTCTCATCAGTTAAAATGGATAACATCATGTTTTCTGGATCCGCAAAGTAAACATTGTGAAAAATTACTAGATGGATTATGTTAAGATACTTTTTAGACAAGTACCAAGTTAAGCTGATGAAATCCCATAAATGTCTAGCACCGTCCTTTATGGAACGATGGCTCTTAAATCGAAACTATGATGGTACATAGACTCTTAGATAGAATACAACCAAAGTTAACAACTCATTTGAAGGGTTATCTGATGTAGATATATAAAACCTCAGTATTCGATTGGTAGTTGTCAGCCAGAGTGCCAAATTCAACATTCCTGGTTGATGTTTAGATAGATAGGAAGAACAAACGCTAGAACTAATGGCGGTGAAAATGTCTAAGGAGTATTTCTGGTCAGAACTTAGGGTAGTGGGGTCAATACTATTAAACCTAAACCTTGCATAACATTCGATACAATGGCTTCCGTGACTCGGTTGGACACACCATACCTGTGACTAACAAGACCTGTTTTATCCAATTTTAAACGCATTGCAAAGAGGTTTGCTTGTAAATATTGTATAAGACGCATCTTTAGTAATCTTCTGCTATTCCTCGACAGAAGATATTAATTCAGAGTTGTAAGATTTTACACACTTTTTAATAATGAGAGTCCGCATCTTTTCCGCACTACCGCAAAAAGATCCAAGATACTTCGACTTTTTCTACCCGGCCTATTACTTATTTCTGTCATTTGTAATTTCGCAGCGTTGTTTTGATGTATTTTTTATTTGAAATCTATTGTTGTACTTGTACTAGAGGGTTTTTTTTTTTTTTTTTTTTTAATGAAATATAGTCACAGCTGGGATTGCATCATGAGTGCCATAATTTTATTGCAAAAATTAAATTATTTACTGCGCAATTTTAATATAATCATTTAGGTCTACTATAATGCTCTACAATGCAACTTTGCAGCTAAGCACTCCCTGATTTATTACTTACGAATTGGAACTCGAAAATCTGTGATCTTTTTTAATTATACTCCTCAACTAATTGCGACTTGACGTATTATAGAACTTTAAAGTAGTGCGTTACTCTACTGACAACTAGGATAAGACTAGCTGTAATAACCTTACCCAAATTATAAATATATTCATTTATATATCTGTACATCTATATTAAAAGTGGTCAATGTTTAAAGCAGTGATATTACGTCATGTGATTATTTCCAATTATTTCAAAGTAGACATTTATTATATAAAAATACAATATATTTTTGAGAATATGTATTTCGAATAAAATGAAGCAACAGAAGGATATTTTACAAGTGTAAACTCTGTATGTCCATGTAAATAAAAAACATGACTTATTTAGAGGATTATTTTATCGATTTGACTTTTTTGTATACTTAGTTGCAAATAGATCCTATCAACCTAAGAATACATCAAAGTTCGAGATAAAAGCTTTAAGAAGCACAAGCATCTTTCGACGTATCACATACAAAGCTTCTTATTAATAGCTAACGCATAAGTGGTCTTTAGCGTAATGCATTCCCATTCCTTTAAAGAGTTTCACGCCTTGTAATTACCGACATATTGTCCAAGCTACTTCACTTTCGTGCGTTATATTACAATGTGTATCCATTACTATGACTGTGTGAGATGTTAAGTGTTTCAGTCCCTGATTACATTTTGAAGAGCCAACACGGAGAACATTTACCTGTTTATGGTATCCCTCACACCTGTAAGATTAATTTTAGATTCCCATCCAGGAAATTTTTTCTTTCTAGCCGTCTAATACATTTTTAAAAGTCAATTATCAGTTTTTAGGAACCAGCAACTGAAAATGCCTAATTTTTTAACATTCAACACGATTCCATTAACAAGCTTAAAAGCGTATTTCACTCCAAGACCATCAAGACACTCACACCGCAGTCCATACAATCACAGATTCATTGTGAACTCGTCTTCAGACCATTTCACTTTTTTTCGCTATGCAACAATAATACAATGAAGCAGCTCCATTACTGGGACTCAGCCGAGAAGCCGTTAATCTTCCCCCCCCCCCTCCCCACCCTGTGTAATCATCAACGGACATCTACGCACGCGAGGTCGCTTTCTCATTAACGGTAAATGGTAGATGTCCTCCATTGTACGCTTGGTTTCCGGTCGGAACGTGACAGAGTGTGGTTGCGATTGTTATTAACCGAAAGGTGAGCTAAGAAAGTGAGCGCTGATTGTTGCGTGGTTCAACAAGTGTCGCAGATATGTCATTCGCTATTTTTGTTGAGATGTATATCTTGTCTTTGGTGCAGTCAAACTTTCATTGCTGATGTATGGGATTCAACTTGAGTTCAATAGTCTGGCGCATATGCATCGTTATGTATTTGCATATGTATGTATTTTGCATCATTAGCACCGAACAAAGGGCTCAGATGCAAAATATTCATCTAGCATGCAAATGTCTCGGGTACGATTTTGACCTACCGGAGATCTATGGTTTTCAAAAATGAGCAAATCAAATCTTCATAGTGGTCAAGAAACAGATTAAAAAACACGACGGTGATTGTTTCAGGTAGTTTTGCATCTTTTGCTAAAGTTGCTAAGTGAGTCTTTCGTCTGTTTTCTCAAACGCAACGCAAGCGTGGGTAAGTTTACCCTCCGAGAAGACCAGCAGGAAGGAATTTTACTATGAAACTCGTACTTCCCTCCGCAGTTTAGGTGTATCGCAAACATGCTTATGCCATAAATCCAATACAACCTACATCCATCATTGTATTGATTCTGCTTTGAATTCACGATGATGTCTGAGGTCGTTCTCTGCAGTTTGACCGTTAAAGTACCTTCATAGCAACTGTATCGGAAATTGAAATCTTGGCCCCAATTAGACTTATCGGATTAGAATTGAATAATCGTTGAAGTTTTCTCGGCATGTCACCAAATTCGCCAATTTGATATTATGAAAAATATTTCATATTGGCAGGGAGTTAGTTATGATCTGTCTTCAATAAAAGAAAGAGAAATTTCCATTTTAAATATTGACAAATCGTACAAGCTTGGTATCTGGACATGTCAATATATTACAGGAAAAATTATATTTTCGTAAATGCAACAAAATGCTGGAATTATAGCCATTTATTTGAAGAGCGCCTTTGTACTTGCACTACATAGGTACAAAAAAAAGCTTCATCCCCAGAGTATTTTTTTCTTCTTTTGCTTTAATACTTATGGTACAAGAAACCAAGAGGAAATTTTATTGTTTTAAAAATCAAGTAAATTAAACACTAATTCTAACTAAAAGAAAATGAAACAAACATTCCCATATCCTCTTTTGATTTTCGAATATGAAAACAATGCATTACTTCCTCGATGCCTCATTTGATTAAAACGTTCCTGTAATGGAAATCGTTGCCGGATAATTAACGTCGTGATCTAATTTTCTTTATTGTTTCACTCCTTCTATATGAAATAAAACAGCTCTTGTGCATTCCATTTGCACGATCACGTTCACTTACCACGTTTAAGTTGGGTCAATATCCTTTTCAATTTTATTTCCCACAGCAAGAGTCATTTTTAAAAAAAAACAATGTTTGACTATTTACTTACAATACTTGCAATGTCCACAACTTCATAAGAAGTGATCGGTTTTTCAGTTTAATAACAAATAGAAAATGATAGAGTTTTGTTGACGTTGTTTTTATTCTCGAATTTTAAATAATGCATTTTTATCAGTTTCCAAAATGTGCAATCGCTTTAGATAATTTCATTGATATTGTACCTGTAAAAGTAGTTAAATGTTTGTGGTAGTCTTATTATTACATTAGTTATCCATTACATCATTACATTAAAAAAACACAAATTTTGAATTATTATATTCTCTTTTAAAAATAACTTGTTTATATTTATAACATCGACTCTTAAACATTATAAAGTTTGACTCTAATCGCAATCTGATTGTAAAATTTTATTATTAATGATAAATACTGTTAAATATATACATGTTTATAAAAACTAACTTTTAAACATTAATTTATTTATTAATCCCAGTTTACCTTACGGATTTTTCATACATATTTATTTGGGTGACATTGACTTTTTTGTTAATATTGATAGGTTATTAATGATTCCTGATTTACCTTAATGATATTTTCACATATATTTATATTAGTAATGTTGAATCTAATTTCTGGTATTGATAACTAAACATTGATTTATAAATTATTCCCAATATTAACGACATTGTTATTTTTTGTTATTGTAGAACAATGATTAGCAGAAGGAAAATTCTCTCTCGGTCTCGAGACGAGCTAAATGTGGATTTAGGCTTAGAAGATGATGAAGATGCCTGGTTCACAAAGGAAAGACTCTTCAGAGTAAGTTCCGTTTAATTTTGCCTACTTCAGCTCACAAATTTGATTCATTGCATTAAAAGGGTGGAGTGCATGTTCTAGTTCATTCACTCAAAGAATAAGGCCACAGAAAATATACCTCGATAACCTATGGTATTTTTGCTACCTTCCGTTCTTAGAAAACACTTTCCTGTACAAGCTTGAACGAAAACCATAAAGCTCTTAACTAAAAATTTTCCCATCCTATAATCAAAAAACTGCTCTTATAAGGAAGTTGAGTTCATGGGAGTGAATACTATTTTCAAAAATAACCTTCTGATAAGTGGTATCTGGGTGGTTTAACTAAGGTGCGTACTTCTCTGGAAATGTTTAACCAAATTAGGAAATAAAATAGAACATGGAAATATCTACCATTATCTATTCGCAACTCTACAATCTATCCTCTGAACTACTTCTTAAATTCTACTCATTATTCACCATGGAATAAAATATTATTAGCTGACTGCGAAGAAATTATTTCATTGAATGTAGTGATTCAATATAGGCATCGTATTAAAGTTTATACCTGTTGGATTCCATATCATCAATTTAGTTTCACTGAATTCGAACTTCATATGCTCAGTAACTACAAAATGGATCAGAATCCACAGATTAAAACTGATTCCAAATCACAGCACAGTTCCATACCTACTTTTAAATTATACCAAGCATCTTGGTCAGGGCATGCGCAATCGTAGTGTAATGAAAATTTAGAGGGAAATAACTATTTGTCTTTCAAGAAAATAGCTCCCGCCACCAGCTTGTCTGTATGAAGGTGGTCGCGCTATAACAGCAGGACTCGTATAGATTTAGAATAGGGATGATGTGAGCAGGAAATTGGCTTCTAAAAAGATTGCAATATGGCAAATGTAAACTTGATTAGAGTTATTATTGAGATAAACAGTTAGAATTCTCCCCCCCCCCCCTCCCTCCCCTACACCCTGTTGTTATTATTATGTTTAGCATTAAAATAATTTAATGCCAATTTCATGTTGTAAAACTGATATTTCGTTAGTAATTTCCAATCATCTGTCGAATTTTCATTATTTATTTCTTTACTTAAACAGTTAGGCGATGTAATTTTTCTATTATTAATGTGCAATACTTTAAAAAAAAATCAACGTATTAGGAACACTAAGAGTGCAACATTTTATGAGTAAAATTGTGAAATTACAATAAGAAAAAAGAGCGTGATGACATTTTAATTTTTAGCAATACACCAGTTAAACTTTTCATTAATAAGAAATTAAGGCGAAAGGTGACATGGATGAAAACTATTATGCTTGAGCAAAATTACTTAATTAGGAATTTTTTTTTTATTTATATTACTTTCAAGGACAGAAATAATTTAATATCCGCGCTCGCACTTCTAACATCAGCGCACCCCTTAACAAACATCACAGTACGCCATTACACCCAGCTATTAGATAACTCTTAACTTCACCTCATCACCCTCAAACTCATCAAAACCTCTCCTCACTTCTTCAAAAAAACACAACGTCACCCAAACTCTTCCTCCCAAAAGGTCTCTTCACCTTTTCCACGGCACAATGTGCCCACCCCCTATCACAACACACCGTGGGCAAAGTGCAAATGACGCAGACTTCTTGATTGCCCACACGGCAAACTGTTATCTGTTCCGTCCTGGAAAAAGCCCGTGTTAAAAAGCCCTTCTACTGATGGCAATATCCTTGTCCCACTACCTACGAGCCGACCTTATTCGATGATTCATGGAGAGCGGCCTACGCGAGGCAGCCTTCTGTAGAAAGTCAATGTTTACGACTGACAAGACACTTTTCGGAAGTTGGCACTTGTATGCAGATGAATCCTTTCGATGAACACAATATGTTTTGTCTGTAGGACGTAACTGTAAGAGTTTTTATGACCGATTGTTGGTGAGGTCATTAACAATGTTAAGCAGCTCAGACATTTCTCTTAGGGGCAAAAGAAATCTGTTAGCATCTTCTTTTAATACAGCATGGTGTTTAGATCATATTATCTATAAAAAAATTTAATTTATAATTTAAAAAATATATTAAATGCTAAAATAATAAGCTTTAAAGTCAATGAAGCTAAAGTTTACTAATAAAAGTCATCAGATATGATTGTGGAGATATTTTTGTTGTATGGTCCTGACTTATTGGTTGTCTTATAAATAAAGGTTTAGCAGCCTCTTTACGTATTTATTATTGCCAATTATGCACTACAAAATTATTGACTTTGGCACCTGAACCTTGTTGGTACTACCTAATTATAAACGCAACCACTAGACAACGGTTGTTAACCAATAATGACACATCGTTTTTGAAATGGACATCACAGAACCCTTGTATGAATCACAAAAAAAAAAACAAAAAAAAAACAAAAAAAAAAAAAAAACTTAAGGTATCCGACTACGTTCGGAACAACTTTTTTAAAAATGGCTTATTAAGTACAGTTTAGGCAATTTTTTCTGAAGTTTATAATATAAAAGTATGAAGTAAAGCAAAAAATAAAGCAAATAAATTTTTTTTTAATAAAAATAAAGCAGTATTAGACAAATTTTAAGGAAATTTTATGATAAAGCAAAAACACACTACAAAAAAATCTATTATACATATCCCAAATTCCTCTTGCAACCATATATTTATGATAGTAGAGAGGGCAATGAACCAAAAATATAAAAGATATTATAAATAGTTGAAAAATTGTGAACATTATAAATTGGTATTTATGAATTTTTATAAAAATTACTCCTACCGTTCTACAAAAACAGATATAAATTAAAAAGTAGTAAATGTTAATGCTAAATTTCTGGTTCATTGCCTTCTTAATATAATAGTAAGCATTTTCTGAAATTTTCATTCAAAAATCTATACAAGTTTTTGTCAAATCAGGATTTGCGCGCTCGTTATTTAACAAATAACTCATTCTGCAGAAAACGCGTTTAAAGTTTTCATTTATGTTTCATTTTATATTTTAACAAGTTTTATGTGTGAAATTCACCACTTTTGTAACTCACACCCTCTTTTTTCTCAATAGTGACAGTTTGAGGATCTTAATTTTTTTCTAGCCACTTTTGTACTCGGTAGCATAAAATTTTGCTCGATATAGCATATTGTTTTGGTTTCGGAATGCAACTTCCGGTTGATTTTGACACCTTCCATAATGTATAAAAATTGGAATAACTTCGCATCTAATTGACACACATAAAAAGTAAAGACTGTTTCAGAAAGTTAAAAATGTGTTCAAAAAAGTTACTGAATAAAAAAATAAATAATAATTTCATAAAAATTGACCTTTTCAACGTAGTCGGATACCTTAAGGAATGATTTTAACAGTAATATTTAATTTGAGTACTATCTCTATATATATAAGGCAAAGCCCTCACTCACTGACTCACTCACTCACTGACTCACTCATCACTAATTCTCCCACTTCCCACATAGTCACAACTCTGAAAATCGGCACAAATATCAACAATGGTAAAAATAGAAAAAGTAAACTATTCCGATCTCGATTAACCCACTTTAAGGGGTCGAAAAGGGGTTAAACGTTCCAAACGGGGGACATTCGAAAATCCTACTTCCCACATAGTCACAACTCTGAAAATCGGCACAAATATCAACAATGGTAAAAATAGAAAAAGTAAACTATTCCGATCTCGATTAACCCACTTTAAGGGGTCGAAAAGGGGTTAAACGTTCCAAACGGGGGACATTCGAAAATCCTACTTCCCACATAGTCACAACTCTGAAAATCGGCACAAATATCAACAATGGTAAAAATAGAAAAAGTAAACTATTCCGATCTCGATTAACCCACTTTAAGGGGTCGAAAAGGGGTTAAACGTTCCAAACGGGGGACATTCGAAAATCCTACTTCCCACATAGTCACAACTCTGAAAATCGGCACAAATATCAACAATGGTAAAAATAGAAAAAGTAAACTATTCCGATCTCGATTAACCCACTTTAAGGGGTCGAAAAGGGGTTAAACGTTCCAAACGGGGGACATTCGAAAATCCTACTTCCCACATAGTCACAACTCTGAAAATCGGCACAAATATCAACAATGGTAAAAATAGAAAAAGTAAACTATTCCGATCTCGATTAACCCACTTTAAGGGGTCGAAAAGGGGTTAAACGTTCCAAACGGGGGACATTCGAAAATCCTACTTCCCACATAGTCACAACTCTGAAAATCGGCACAAATATCAACAATGGTAAAAATAGAAAAAGTAAACTATTCCGATCTCGATTAACCCACTTTAAGGGGTCGAAAAGGGGTTAAACGTTCCAAACGGGGGACATTCGAAAATCCTACTTCCCACATAGTCACAACTCTGAAAATCGGCACAAATATCAACAATGGTAAAAATAGAAAAAGTAAACTATTCCGATCTCGATTAACCCACTTTAAGGGGTCGAAAAGGGGTTAAACGTTCCAAACGGGGGACATTCGAAAATCCTACTTCCCACATAGTCACAACTCTGAAAATCGGCACAAATATCAACAATGGTAAAAATAGAAAAAGTAAACTATTCCGATCTCGATTAACCCACTTTAAGGGGTCGAAAAGGGGTTAAACGTTCCAAACGGGGGACATTCGAAAATCCTACTTCCCACATAGTCACAACTCTGAAAATCGGCACAAATATCAACAATGGTAAAAATAGAAAAAGTAAACTATTCCGATCTCGATTAACCCACTTTAAGGGGTCGAAAAGGGGTTAAACGTTCCAAACGGGGGACATTCGAATATCCTACTTCCCACATAGTCACAACTCTGAAAATTGGCACAAATATCAACAATGGTAAAAATAGAAAAAGTAAACTATTCCGATCTCGATTAACCCACTTTAAGGGGTCGAAAAGGGGTTAAACGTTCCAAACGGGGGACATTCGAAATTCCTACTTCCCACATAGTCACAACTCTGAAAATCGGCACAAATATCAACAATGGTAAAAATAGAAAAAGTAAACTATTCCGATCTCGATTAACCCACTTTAAGGGGTCGAAAAGGGGTTAAACGTTCCAAACGGGGGACATTCGAAAATCCTACTTCCCACATAGTCACAACTCTGAAAATCGGCACAAATATCAACAATGGTAAAAATAGAAAAAGTAAACTATTCCGATCTCGATTAACCCACTTTAAGGGGTCGAAAAGGGGTTAAACGTTCCAAACGGGGGACATTCGAAAATCCTACTTCCCACATAGTCACAACTCTGAAAATCGGCACAAATATCAACAATGGTAAAAATAGAAAAAGTAAACTATTCCGATCTCGATTAACCCACTTTAAGGGGTCGAAAAGGGGTTAAACGTTCCAAACGGGGGACATTCGAAAATCCTACTTCCCACATAGTCACAACTCTGAAAATTGGCACAAATATCAACAATGGTAAAAATAGACAAAGTAAACTATTCCGATCTCGATTAACCCACTTTAAGGGGTCGAAAAGGGGTTAAACGTTCCAAACGAGGGACATTCGAATATCCTACTTCCCATTTGGTCACAACTCTAAATATTGGTACAAATATTAACTGTAGTAAACATAGAAAAAGTAAGCTATTCCGATCTCGATTAACCCACTTTAAGGGCTCGAAAAGGGGTTAAAAGTTCCAAACGAGGAATATTCGAATGTCCTACTTCTCATTTCGTCACAACTCTAAAAATTGGTGAGAATATCAATAAAGACAAACGAAGAAAAAGTAAGTTATTCCGATCTCGATTAACCCACTTTAAGGGGTGGAACAGGGGTTAAACGTTCCAAACGAGGGATATTCGAATGTCCTACTTCCCCTTTCGTCACAACTCTAAAATCTGGTGCAAGTATCAACAAAAACAAACGTATAAAAAGTAAGCTATTCCGATCTCTATTTACCCACTCTAAGAGGTCAAAAAGGGGTTAAACGTTCCAAACGAGGGATATTCGAATGTACCACTTCCCATATGGTCACAACTCTAAAAATTGGTACAAATGTCAACAATGGTAAACATAGAAAAAGTTAGCTATTCCGATCTCGATGAACCCACTTTAAGAGGTCAAAAAGGGGTTAAACGTTCCAAACGAGCGATATATTCGAATGTCCTACTTCTCATATTTTCACAATTCTGAAAACTGGTGTGAATATCAATAAAGACAAACGCAGAAAAAGTAAACTATTCCGATCTCGGGTGGATCAAGGGGTGGAAAAGGGGTTAAACGTTCCAAACGAGGAATATTCGAATGTACCACTTCCCATATGGTCACAACTCGGAAATTTGGTACAAATGTCAAAAAAGATTAAACATAGAAAAAGTAAGCTATTCTGTTCTCGATTAACCAACTTTAAGGGGTCGAGAAGGTGTTAAATGTTCCAAACGAAGGATATCCGAATGTTCCTCTTCCAATGTAGTCATTTTTCTGATATTTTTTTGCAAATGTTAAAAAAATAAGTCATTCCAATATCGATTAACGAATTTTTAAGGGATGAAAAGACGACGCAACATTGAAACTATACGAGGATTAACTTAATGTCTAATTAACTTAATTCCAATACAGCTACTACTTTGAAATTTAGAACTAAGAGCAAACATAAACACAATAAACTATTCCAGTTTACTATTCACAATTATAAATTTCGTTTAAAATGTCAACAAAGGAAAGTTCCTATTTTGATAAATCAATTTGTCGGGATCGAAATGGGAGCAAACGTCTGAAGTGTAGAATACATGAATGTCTTTTGATCGCTAAAATGCTAATGGTAAAATTTCGTAGCGCAGCACGGGTATTCAGCTAGTTATTAAATAAAACCAGAGCAAAAATTGATGGCTGTATTATGTGCAGATTGGAAATGCATGCTTATATATGAATTCTAAATCTTTCTAGAAGCGTGTTTATGAAAGATAAGGAATGCATTTGGGATAAAGATGGACCAACGCGTTTGAGAGAAAAATGTTAAGAAATTCACAGCTTGGATGTGATCTATTTTTGTTCAAGCTCGTAAAATTACAGCGAGAATTGCATATTTTTAAATAACACAAATATGGAATTGATTAGGATCAAAGAATAGATTAAAATATCTGTTAAATTCATTATGTTTTAGTTTGGAAAATCAAAATATTTTTTTTTTATGTATTGAATTTAAAAATAAAATTAACTTCATGAGAAAGGAGCAAAAAGAAATCTTTGGAAATGTGGCTCATAAGATTTTTTGTTGTTTCTCAACAATTGTTCACTAACTTACCAATATCACCTCCTTCCGCACCTTCAAAATGAGGTAAATTTCACATACATAGACCTACAAAAACTCACCGTTGAAGCAGTTAACACAAACTAAGGTTGTGGAACATCGCACAACTTTTAATTACATTTAATAACGTTAACTACATTTCAATTTGACTTAGATTTGGTGTAATTTACCATCGTTTTCATATTTTCATTAACTTAAAAATAACCAGTTTTGCGATATTTTTGGCAATAATTATTACATTAACTCAAAGAAAGCGATCTCTATGCTAAAAGCGTTCGTTTCTCAACTTTTTATGCCTTTATTGAATTTCTAAGCAAATTTCGGAGGTAAGGATGCTTAAAACACCTTAGAGGACACCTTTGTGTACAGTGATTTTGATCAAAATTGTTCTAACTGAATTTTGGCAATTGCTAAAAAACAAATTTTTCAACGGCAGCTACTTTGTGATCATACGCAATTTTGACGATAATCTTAGGACCAGTTTCCATATCCTGTATACAAAAGTTGAACGTAGAATATCTGTTCGGTAAATATGGTAACCACAGACATATTTTTTATAGGCCACTTTTTTAACTCAATGTTCTAAAACGAGTAAAAATGCACACACACAAAAAAAAATTGTAGGCTTGCTATTCATTTCATTATAATTGAAAGTAATAACTTCAATTTTATCTCACTTTCCTATTTAATAATCTCCTGCCTTAAAAAATCACAAAGGAAACTTTTTTTATTGGTCTTCTATGCTTCAGGAATTGAATGAATTCATAATATCAATGTTGGTATTTCAATTCCTCAAACGATTTTCATACATTTCAATACAGCGGACATTATTCTTAAGTTCACTGCAATTCAATTTCAAGTGCTATTGTTAAGCAAACAAGTGGCTTTGCAACTGTCAATTTACGGTTTGAATTGAAACTTCCAACTGGGTCAGCTTTTCATTTTTGCTGCATTTTGAAGAATAGGTTCTGGAAATAAAAAATATATATAAATCGATATTTATTTTAACAAATATAGAATTGTAACTGTCTCCTTCCAGATTTTAACAGGGGAATATTCCTTTGTATTTCATTTCATTTATAAAATTAAATTTAAAATGTTCTATACAGGAATATTCAAAGCAAGTTTGCTCTTCAACAAAGTTCAATTTGACTTCGCTGTACTGTATTCTTCTGCTTCAAATTTCATTTTTATTTTGTACAAATTTTACATTATATCCATTTCTTTTGCCTTCACGTCGTTTAAAATCAAATTGTAATTCATTCAGTCTAAATAAGAAATAAATTAGTCATACATCAGTTGGAAAGTCTCGATAAGATCAACAGGATTACATAAAATTCAAATTACAACCGGTAGTTCATCAAAATTCGAACGGAAGTTTGCTTTCATTGTAACTCAAAGGAAGTCTAAATCGTTGTTGAAGAATCGTAGGTTTAGAAGTAAGTAATATATTCTTTGAAAAGTTTTATTGCCAAGTTTGTCGCTCAATTCACCAACTTGGCAACATTTTTCTTTATAACAAAATTTTAAATTTGTAGGGGTTTTTTTTATAAGTCGTCAACCTTAACAAAGAAATGTTTCTGTCATTCAATGGCAGCCGAATTATGAATTGTTAAAGTGGTCTGATAGAGACTGCCGCATTCTATATTTTCTTTAATACATCAAACTTTATTGAACAACTTTGTGAATTTTCATTATCCAGCAACATTTTTAAATGTTGATAAATATTCTTATACAAAAGATTTTATCACAAAGTATAAAGAAAAATTACAGTTTCGTTTTTAACCCGTTTAAAATTCTTCACAATACATTCTATTTCCAAATAGCGATAAAGTGATCTAAATTGTGCATGGGTGGCGGAAGGAGGACTCTTCGATGCGGAAATTCCTGGTTAACTAGATAAGAATTTGGTCTCCCAGAATATATCCTAATCTTGGAATCTGGACACGATCATCTGCTACCTCTTCAATTGTTTAGAGAACTTCCTCTGCATACCACTAAAAGTCCTCTACAGATATCTTGATTATTTTAAAAGTCGTGTGGAAGAGGGACACTTCCTTGGAACACTTTGAGACGCAGATTCAGATTTCAGTTAGATCAGATTTCCGATCCTGGAATCGAATGAAACTTAAACTAGGGTTCGTGAGTGAGAAAAGGGTTGATATAGAACTGATAATAGAATCTGTAGGAGACGTGAAAGGGAAAATAAAAAGTGAAAGTTTCATCAGATAGGATTCACTTTATTGTAATCGCCTGAGCATGAAATAGTGAATATGCACGCTAAGATTAAATTAATTTCCACCAGATTGGGACATTTACGTGACAAAATGCTTTTTATCTGGTTTCCTTATTCTAGAATGGCTTAGTAAAACGTACACATTAAATGGTGTGTAAGTACATAATGGCCACTTAGAGTTTATTCACTTTTGATACGTTGTCACTATACATCAAACTAAAAATCTGTTCAAAACAGAGTTTCATATTTTTCAAATTTATTCAACAATAACTTAAAGGGATCATTATCAGAAAATTTTAAAACCATATTTATTTTACTTTTTTTTAATAATAAACGATATTGTATAACCATTTCTGAAGAACCTTATAAAACCCTTCGAAAAATGTGGACTATAATCATGTAAAATTAAATACTTTACAAGTATATTTACAAACTTCCAGTGATCTTACCCGAGTCTTCATGTAACATATACCACAGAATTGTGTAGCACAAAACAATTTCCAAAAAATTGCAATTTGTAACTAATAGTTTTCTGCAACTCTTTTATGAAAAATATGGTTGTAAGACAGATTTTGTTGATCTAAGAAAGCAACAGAATCCTATACTAAATCCGCTAAAATGAAAGCTTGTTTGCTTACACCCGTCTTCCAGATGAGTTTTATGACCATTGATTTCACGAATTTATGTTGTTACAAATTACAGTTTAATTCGCCTGATAATAACGGGACGCCGTTATTCGATCTTGTCCATTGGATGAAAATTCGGACACCACTTTCATTTCTTAATTTGTGATAGGCCGGAACGTATTAGGCACAATAATAGTTATTAAGTATCGGTATGTATAAATTAATGGTATTGGTTTTTTTTTTAATGTTAAATCTCTTTTATTTTCTTAAAAGTATTTCATTCTTTTGAATTCCATTTTCGGTCTGTCAAGCTGTAAAAGAGGTAAAGTAAAATACAAAAACCTTCAAAAAGAGTATAAGCAACTTTCGAATAGAGTATACTGCATTACAAGTCTAAAGATTTGAAGTTTAGTGCTTCAAGCCCAAGTTCCCGACATTCTGAATCCTTAATTTAGCTATGCCAATAAATAGATATGTATTTAAAAACTATTTTTTCCATACAGAGTAAAATTTAGCTTTATTCAGACTGAATAAAATTTGCTTCATTCGAAAAGGTGCTGCCTTATTCATGGCACATAGTATGAGTCGCTTAAAAATCTTTGTAAAATTCTGGTTTAATTTGAATTTCTTAAACTGTTGTATGATTCATATCGTAGAAGAGTAAGCAACTTCGCTTCTAAGACATCTTATCACCTGAAGACCTTAAAATTCATAATTTTCTTTAAAATTTTGATGCTGTCCTTTATTAAACAGAACATTAAAATTACGTCTCATACGAAATTTTTAACTGTATAATATAATAAAAATAAGTTCAACTGCAACCAAGACTATTTCTCGTTTTTAGATTTCGATATAAAATAACAAATAGCAACAAAACACACAAAAACCGTTGGTCACTTTAAAAAAAAATTGTATGGAAGTACGCAAATTTGACCCACTCAAGTCATTTTGAAGCTCAAATGAAGTGGAAAGATGTGAAAAAAAGACAGATAACTTTTTAAAAAATAAACCAGGAAACAAGCTTTCCATGTGAGTCAAAGTTTAACGTTCTTTAAACAGAGAGTTGATGTTTAGATCCTCAGGTATTAACTGACCCTCTTTTTATCTCGTAAATAACTGGATAGGGTTAAGTAACAAAAAAACACATTTAAAAAGTTGTCGCTTAAAACTCATTTCTGGAGGGGAGAAAGATACACAACCGCACTCGTTTATTCAAAACACAATGGCGTGTGTTCGTTTTTATTTTTTTTTATTGTAAAGCTCTTGCATTTTCCTCCAGTTCTTTATTTCTAAATTCTGGGGAAATGGTTTAGTTTAGAAAGTAGTCTTTTCGAAAACAGATTTTTAAAAATCGTATGGCTTTTAACAATAAATGTGTTTTCGATAAACGGTGTTGTAAAGAGAGTGAATTAACTTAATAAAAAAAAAAACTATTCCATTGTGTTAATGAACTAGGTGTGTTTATGCAGCTATAGATAAATAATCTTTCATTAGGAAGAGAAATTTTTTTTTAAATATTTGTAGTATTATTTGGATACTTTTTTTTTTGTATTATTTAAAAAGTATATAAATGAAAGACACTTTTTTTTTTTTTTTTTTTTTTTTTTGTTAATGCAAATTGTGAAGATAGGAAATTCTCGATTACAAATTCAACCCACTTCACTATAATTTCAAAAGTAATTTTGTAGTATATCTATTCTTAAATAGATTTTATTAAAATAAGCTATAGATAAGTTTACATAGAATACTTGAGCTGCAATTATGATATCAATTGTTTGAAGTGAAAAATTATCTTATGCTCAGTATTTATTTCTGAATAATGCTTATGATAGTGCCATTTCTATCCGGTTCTGTTTGTATACAACAAAAAGAACAAAATGCAAAAATTGACGAATACTTTCGAAAATAAAATTTGACAGTAGTTCTTTACAAATGTAATTAGAGCATAAGTTTCTTTTGTTGCCATACACCATCCATTAGATAACTGTTCTAAAACCAAGTTACTTTTGATCACACATTCGATTTGCTAAGCCTAAAAACTAGCTGAAAGCTGAGGTCCGGTTGATGAGATTGATGGACATTCTGGGCATCGCCTCTAACAACATAAATGGCAGTGTCTGACAAGTCTCTTAAAAAATTTGAGGTCCGAAACTTAACTAAAAGCTCAACAACAAAAGACTAAAGTGTTAGACCACTTTTTCGGTCTTTATATTAGTGACGATAGGGTGGACATTGACTTATGTCGCTGTCTGTATACTAAAAAAAGAACAATTACAGTTCACTTATGTAGTGACAGAAGAAGTAGAAAACCTACTGAGGAGCTATTAACTGCTGTCTAAAATACAACACCACTGCTAAAGTTCACCAAAGATCAGATGTGAGAGAAAATTGTAGGTAGATGTGAGATCCATTTTGGGCGAGACTGTTGAAGGTTTCATGGATCAATTGTAATGTCGGGCGTTTCTTGGGACAATAAAACGAATGACGAATCAATTTTTGTTTTAAATAATGGCATTAAAGTAGTAATGTGTTGTGTTTTGTTGTTGTTTTTATATATATTTGTATTGCTTTAGCAAAAAGTAATGTCTTAAGTTCTCTAGCGAAACGATTTTTTTCCTAATGAAATATTTCTGTGAGTCAAGTTTCAAATCCAATTACTGTCAAGGATGTTGTTTTTTCAAAGAAATTTGGATTTGAAAAGTAAATATCTAATGAAAAGGAAGTAGATGTTTAAAAATCTGGTTCAGAAATATTTTCGATATATTTACAGGCTGTTCGTAATCGTACTCCTGTTTAGAAATGACTAAAGAATGTAACTATCAACAGACTTTCAAAAAACTGTGTGTACATACTACTGAGATCATGGGAAAATGATATCCTAAGAAAAAAAATACCTGTATAAATTTGCGTCACCGGATGAAAATGTCATCGCTTAAGTATTTATTTGTAGGTTTACTGGCTGAACCACTCATTGGGAATGTTGTAAATGAGCTGCAGACAAAAAAAAATACAATAACTTTTGAATATTTGTTCAATACTATACGTGTTGTTTTTGAAGTGTCATTCGCAAAAATTTGAACTATTTTATTAAAAAAAATTTAAAAGATGACCTTTTTTTTTTTTTTTTTTTTTTTTAATTATTTAATAAAAATTAACTTCCCAAGATCTTAATCGTACGTCTAAAAATTTTGTTATAATAAGTTGATTACTTCAGGCTCTAGGTGGCTTTAAAAAAATAAGAATTTTTTTTATTTTTTACACCCTGTATCAACCATTAATGTGTGGAGCATTGAAGGAAAGGGATCATCGAATGGCCACTAGTGATTGTAAAACCCAAACTTTATTCTGTACCAAACACATTTCCATTGATATATGATGTTTAAAAAGTTTAATAAAAAAAATTCTTTAAATTCAGAAGCCTTTGATAATTTACTACTTTAAAAATGACCCTTCCACGCCAAATACTTTCGATATTACGCGTTGTATTATCTAAGTTATTAAATGAAGCTTCATCGTACAATTGAAGCTGAGCATAAAATCAGCATTTTCTGTAGCTAAATCTCCGTATACGCACCAATAACATCAACCAAGTAAGACTCAAAGAAATCTCTGTCTTCGCTAAGTGTCTTTTTGCTCCCTCTATAAATAAAACTGATATCATTTGTAATGAAGACTACTTACATAATGTACTGAAATATAATTAGAAAGTGCAATACATAATTCCCTTCCGATCCTCTCATTACATATCATCGTTTCTCTCGCCCACCCCCTCGATAGAAAGTTATTGTTTCTCAGTGTGTCACATAATAAGCACTTTTCCATTTATTTCGCGGGATCGCCCACTTTGTATTCGTGGGCAGGGGAGGGATGGTGGGCAGGGAAAGGGTCATCGGCAGGTTTATTGGCGGTCGTGATCTTGATACAGATACGCGAAAGAACCTCGTATAAAATGTCGCCAACGCGAATTCGAGGGGATGTCTCAGTTGCAATCTACAGTGAGGTTTTGAAAGGCCATAAAGTCCTCCCTTGCAGATTTCTCCTGGGTCCTAGTTGAATCATATCGTCGCGTAGAGTTCAATAGCAAGATAGAATACTCATAGTAAATCTTTTATTATAACTCACCGAGTGGCGATCAGCATATCATTGCATGATGAAAACTAATGAAGAACATGGGGAAGAAGGCTTAAAAATCGCTTTATGAAAAAACAGAGCTAAGAGAGTTGATTAAGAGATAAGCAGATGGTACATTTTAGAGGTACTTAACCATCAGTTAGTACTGATGTACCAACTATATCTCGCCAAGATCAAAGAACGATAGAGTTTGAAACATATTATACAGAAAAAAAAACAACTTTAATGTATTTCAATATGTTTTCAAACCTTCAAATTACATTTGCTCAAAATCATTTCCAAAAGACTAAGCCGTACCTCCCCCTTGATTTTCAAATACAAAGGTTTATATACATTGCAGTAACCCTCTGTAAAGTTTCACTGCTATGCGATATAATTTACATAAATCAATACTTTAAGTCAAATTAATAATTTACATATCATTGAAAGCTATTGGAACCATTAAATAGAGTCCCAAGAGCCAGTTTCAACAATCAACTGAGGCGAGTTGAACTTTGTTAATTCAATTGCAAGCCGAGCAAGCTAGCTACTAGAGTGGTAAGATATTCTTACAAGTGTGGCAATATAAGTACAAGATGTCCCAAAAAGGCTTGGCGGTATTTAAAAATGTATTTAAAAAATAACGGAAAACCATAGTTGTACACTGTGCACGGTTTGCAGAATTCTACTTGGGCAACTACGGAATTTTATCCATCAATTTTCAAAATTATTTTTAAAATTTCCTAACAGATGACGCTGCTGAAAGAAAAAAAAATTATAAAACGATCTCAATATGCTTCAGTTACGTTTTGTTATTGCTGGAAATAGTGGCTATTTTGAATAAGTAGTTTTGAAGTTTGTGCAACATGTTCAAACCGGTTTTTCAGCAGCGCCATCAGTAGGTGAACTCTGTAATTATTTTTGAAAATTGATGAGATGAAATTTTCTAGTTTCCCAAATGAAATGCAGCAAATGATACATGTTTATCATTTTCCATTGTTTGTATATTTCAGTTCTTTTAACTGCGCGATATCATTGATCTTTAACTACAACTTCTGGATAGTGCAAACTTAGTTATTTACTTGAAACCGAAAAAGACTTAACAATCACCATACAGACCTATATTAGCAACCTTCCCCAAACCTAATTAAAATCATGTTTGTAACCATGATCAACCTATTTCATAGCATCATGGAGAGAGAGGGGGGAGTACTTATTTGGCATCTTGTTCTTTGCCAAGCAGGAACCACTTATAAGCTATCCAAAAGTTACAGTTAAAGATCATGTATACAATTAATACGATATGTCTTACAATTTTATTTTGTCTTCTGTTTCAAATTCTTATTGTATGTATAATTAATGTCATGTATATACATCGTGGAATCGGTCAGTCCCAAATCTCGTCCATAAATGTTATGTAAGTAAATATGTTTTAAAAGACAAAAAGTTAGTAGTTAAATATTTTCATAGTATATGATGATTCCAAACTTCTGGTTCACTAGCTAGAGATGGTGTTTTAGTTGCTTGAAAGTGAATTTTTGTCAGTATTAAGATACAGATTCTTTATTTCCCTTTATTTCTTCTCCCAAATTAATTGCTACCATAAAAGATCCTCTTCTAATTCTTTAAATTATCCTTTAACTAAAGAAGATATATCGAAGTAAAAGCAAATATCAAATAATTTCCTCAAATTCATTGAATGCAATATTATCGATGACTGAGAACGAATTTCAGATTTTATAGAAATCCGTTCTAGAAAATATTACTCATAAAGTGTGGAGTAAAGTAACGTTAAAAATTTTAAACTTGAAGACTCTTTTGGAAAACATGAACTTTTAAAGGTGAATAAAACATACAATGATGCAATAACCCTTAGTAAAAAAAAAAAAAAACTAGAAGGTAGAGGCAGGGTCTTGACTTCATCAATTAGAGTTGATGGAGAACATGTTGTCGCCAATATTTATCGCCAAATTTTGCTTTCTCTGAAAAATAAATTAGATTCTTTCAAGAAAGTGCGTTTCTATATCAGTTAAATGACAAAGTTGTTTTCTTTTCATCAACCAAATGAAAATTCTACTCTTTAAACTGAATTATGTTCCTGTAATAAATTTCTTTGTTATGATATAGATGTAGGTTAGAAAGCTTAAAAGTATTTGCTTTGGAAAAAATGCCATCCGAAAAAGAAGTTCGATCGTTAATGATACTTAAATGGTTTTTTTTTTATAAAATTAATTCTAAAATATTTGTATGATATACAAAAAATAAATAAATAAATAAAAAAATAAACACTTTTAGGAAAAAATCGTAAAATAGACAATCGATTATGAAGAGGTAAATATAAATTCACTATTTACTTCGATTTAAATTCATAGCTTTTAAGTAATAACTATAATTTGGGTAAAAATAACTTATCGATTTTGTTCTCAATGCTTTTACTTCAAAAAAAAAATATTTTCATTTTAAATAATGAAAAATGTATCTAGTCAACGTTGTAGAAAACATGTTTTATAGAGAACATCGTATCCTGCAATTACTTGGTCCAATTTACTTGTTCCACACTCCGATGAACAGATAAATTGCAGACGATACTATTTGTGTAAAATAAAATTCTTTTTTTTTTGTTGAAAATCATTCCTGTTTCCAATCTTTCTTCCGGGTTATGACGGTGAAAGGATTTAAAGCTCGGAAATTCGTATTATCGAATTGAAAACTGGCCTCATTATTGTTCTTTATGTTTGGTAACTCGGTGCTATCTGGAGACATTATCTGATAGAAATCGATTGTATAACTTCAACTTCGACTTTCTTCTTTCTTCTCATTGGTTATTGAAGGCAACAAGTTAACAGGTAATAACTGAGCGGCTAAAAGATTATATTATTACGTCAGTGTGAATATCTTTTAATATATGATGCGTGAAATTGAATTTGTGTCAGAGGAACCATTTGATTCGAATTATCAAGCTAATGTGTGCCTAAAAATATACTTGTGACATAACAATGTGATTGTAATTTCGTGTAAAGAGTTGAATTGTCTATTGGATTACGTATCTAAAGCCATTAGAGTGGTAAAGAGTTTAAAGCAACACAATACATGTTTATGCAATAATGAACGGTCAGAAAGTATTATAACATTTATGATACGGCTATCAATTCTTTTCGTAGCATTTGGTAAATTGTATGTTATATGATTTTTTCGAAAATAATGTATCATGAAAAAAGCGATAGTCACCTAATTTACTCAAATGGTTGTAAATTATCATAATAATTGCAAACTAATGTAACATTAATCGACATAGATAGTTTTTGTAGTAACGTAAAAATTATTTAGTTTATCTAAATTCATGGTGAATTAATGCTCTAAAGGTTTTTGTTACTCACTGATATGTTATTGAAACTTTGAAAAAAGTCTTAATGGATAGTTTTTTCAGAAGTTTACTTTCCCTATTTTTAATTCAATATATGATTAATAGCTATATTTAGAATATAACAAGGTATGACTGTATAAATGAGCACGCTGAACTTCATGTCACAGTCCAATTAAACTCTAAGAATGTGTTTTAGAAATTTTTTGAGAAAATTAAGTACGACGTTTCAAAAATTGACCAAACTATTAATTTTTAATTACACTCTGCTATCTAAACTAGAAGCGTTTTACTTGAAGTTTCTACTTGATGAATTTAGGCTTCACTAAAAAGAAAAACAAGCTTCAATGTCGTATTGTCGTATTAAATTCTTGAACTTCATATGAAATGCATGTTTCTGCTCTCAAAGCTCATTAGATTTCGGACATTTATTTCACTGTTCAACATGTAACTTACTTTGAGATTTGAGAAATTATCAGAAACTTAAAAAAGAACACTTTTAACTGGTTCTACAATTACAAATGGAACAAAATCTATCGGACTTGAATTCACACCCCAAGCTGTTGGTTTTGAAATGGGAGCTTGACATCATTCAAGGTCGTGAAATGATATCTATTAGAAGGCGACGAAGGGGAAAGTGTGAAACACATCTTACTCAAAAAGGGGGCAAAATTTAGGAAGAAAACAAAAAAGAAAAAAACTTGTTATGAAAGATCGTTTAGCACTTGCGAAATTGCCTCTGAGTGGTCAATGGACCATCAAGGTTACAGCGACTTAAGTTGAAAATCCACCTTACTTAATAAACTTAGCACAAAAACACTCTTATGTTCTAAATTTGTCACTTTCATTAGTCTGTGAAAGATTTATGGAAGTGAGCTAACTATTCCAACAAATTTTTTAGAGCTTATTTCTTACATTCCTTTTTCTTTTTTATCCCTCCATTCTTATCTCTTCAACAACTTATTATTCTGGTAGTCCTTCACAAAAATCCTTGTATTTTAGATTGTAAGAAAGTTTTAATTCCAGTAGATTTTCTTTTGAAAACTTATAAATTGTCATGGAAGCACTTACGAAAAAATAATAATCACTGGTTTAGTCAAGTTAAATTTACACCTTATTCAACTATGTTCTATAGAAATATATATATTTCTAAGTCAATGAATTTTTGCTCTCTCACAAATTAAGTTTTTGAAATTATCTGTGAAATTTTTCATTGTGGGTTATTTTATCGATAGTATGTATAACTATTATACTAAAACACATCAAAAATATAGCATAATGAAGGTTTTTTCTACCCTTCAAACTCTTCAATGAGGTCTTATTTTAAAACATATCTTTTACGTTCCTTCTTTTCCAGTACTCCTTCATTTAAAAAGAAATCTAGTAAACCTCAATTGGTTCCGACAAATTTTAAAGCTTTCAAACTCCAATTAATCTTTCAGATGGTCCAGTCACGTATGCAGAGCAACTTGAACACCACCCGCGCGAATTCAAATCAAACATTCAACAATAAACTAAAAATGTACATTTCTAATGCTAAATCCTAATCACATCCTCTTGCTTTATCCGCTCTTCTCCAAGTACGTATGAACTTTGTAATCAGCAGCATACATGCATTGTCTGGTATATTTGAGCACCCTTGCACAAAAAGCAGGCCAGCAACGTATAAGTAAAATTAAGTTTATTTACATAAATCGCATATTTAGTTGTTCATAATTGTCCAGTATTGTTACAATTGTGCTTGAATTAACCAAATCGAAGTAAGATCTCTTATTTGGGTAACATTGTTTTTACAGAGATAAGAATATTAGGAAAACAACAACTCTTTTTTGTGTGTGTGTTTTGTTGTTGGGACTGAATACTTCCTCAAAACGAAAAACGTTAGAACAAGTTAAGGAACCTTATTTGCACCTCTTAAGAACAATTTTTTTTCTATCAAATATTACTTTTCCGCTATCAGGGTGGGTCCCCCTTTTTTTGTAATTTGATTTCAGATTGGCATTTGATAGTCAGTTATTATTATTTTTTTTTCGTGTACTACTTTCCTGGACGAGAAGAACAATGACTATTTCTAAAACATAATAGTTGGGAGGATGGCCTTAAATGCCCAACGCATAATTTCCTGTTAGGGTAAAATTATTATCTCTATCATATTACAAGACAGGAGGGTAATGAGAATCTATCGGTCAGCACGAGCCCATATACATTTAATAATCAACAACGAATCTCCACGTTTTAGGTTATATGATCCGATATAATCTCCCACTCTAAAGATATCCTTTCTTCACATCAAATGAGAGCATCTTGTACGACAAACGCTTAGCAATTATTTAAATCCACCCACCTCTTGCATTGAAATGTGATTAGTTTAAACTTTAATTACCTCTAATATATCTGAATGCAACCGGGTCAACGGGGAACCCAGTTATTTTATGCTTATCTTTCAATTAGTGTTAGTTCTAATCTTTTTTAAACTAGGTTAGGTTATAATTCACAAAGTTAGTCTCAAAAACGGTACTAAAATACGTTATCGATACAAAAGAATATTTATAGACACAGATGTCCTTATTTTACACAATTTCTGAAATATTGCGTAATTATTTGAATTACTCTCAACTTGTTAACAATGGAACATGAAAACTCTCGCCATTACTGACCATTAGTCAAGTGTGCGATCTTTCATTACCTACTGTATAAAAAAAGCATTGGATTAAATCTATTATCAATGAACATAAATTGTTCTCAATATTTTATCACTTGCCTCAGGGCTTAGTAGATTATACGTTGGACATTCAGTACAGTTTCGAAAGGTGTTGGTTTTAAATAAATCTTAAATTTGAATAGGTGATCATTGAGACTTATTTAATCTTTTAGCGCCAGGTGTTGGTTTCGCTAGTCTCTTTTATAACTAGGTGTTTACTGAACTCATAAAAATTATCATCAACTCGACATTGAATTACGGTGCTAGATTGAGGAACCATAATATGTATATAATTGAAAGAAAGAAGGTCTAGAGGAGGCTTGATTCAGTTATTTAAATTTATCAAACAGGGCGATTTCAAGGGTTTAAGTTCAATACGAGGGCAGGACAGTATAAACTATTTTTATTGCATATTAACTTGGAGAATAGAAAACATTACTTTTGCAATATAGAGTGATTGACAATTGGAACAATCTACCGAACCATAACGTAAATTGTATCGCAGTCAACAGTTTTAAAAGATATATGTATATATACTGGTGATTGTTCAGAAAAGTTAAATTGGACCAACCTAGATGAGACTTTAGTTCTCCATCATTTTGTATTTGTATAACATTTTCATTTTAAATTAAATTGTTGCGAATTTTCACACAGCTCTCACAATGGTCATCGTTAATTTAATCTCAATAGCGTAAAAACTAGTATCTACAACTTACTAGAGGGATCGAATAAAGATGTGATGTATCAATAAGTTATGTGTCTTGTCAACTTTAAATACTACTTATAAAAAACTTATTGTATCTAGCATTACTTCCGAACCTATAGTGCTTGAATTTTAATAATTTATTGCGAAACGTTTAATCATTTACTGCGAAGAAAATAAAAACGTTGGCCGCATTGAGATTTTTAAGCAATCCAGCGGGACTCTGGGATAAGAGTTTCTTCTTTCTCAAGAAAAAAAATTCCACGAATATGACTGTTTGGAATATTAATATTTTTTTAAAAAATACGTAGCTTGTTAAGTTCTACCTAAAAATTAATCCCTCAGTTTGAGTCAAAGGTAGGGGAAGTTTTTCCAACCTCCCTTTATGGCTGCTCATGCTTAGAGATAGTAGTCCATCCACGTGTGCCCTCTCTTCGGCGGCCTGATTCATCCGATAATCAACAAACCATCCTGCGTGTCTCCAGGTGTAATCTGCCAGCTCCAGGTCGGCATCAAATGAGAGCATCTGACCATCAAGAGTCCATCCAACCCCCCCCCCCCTCCCCAATGCTATCTGCTTATTTTCACCTTTTCCTTTTCAACCATCTGAGAGTGTGACCCCCGAAGGAATTAGCATAAAACAAAGGGTTTCAAAGGCAGAAATAGCGCACGCTGCCAGGAATCTGGTTATGGGGAAATTGAGGTTAAATGCGTTTTGAGGAGATGGAACGGCCAGAGGTGGTATTGGAAATGACACGGTATTGATGAACTCCGAGGTCAAGAGTTGGTGGTCTTTGGAAGAAGGAAGTATTGAAGAGTACATGCGCGCTTTGAAGGATGGTTATGAATGGTGTAGCTCAATGAAGGGATGTGTGATTATTAATGCGATTGTTTTCCGTGAAATCAAACTTTGAACTCGAAGTTCTTATGGGCGAAGAAAATTGAAAAGTAAAAAATAAATTTGCTTACATTAAATCTGTTCAAAGGCTTGATCTTGGTTCATAAGAAGATTCACACTGTAAAACAGCATGATCCCAGTTCAATGGCTGAAGTACTTCTTAATAGAAATATATAATATACCAAATTAAAGAACGTTTTTCTCGCATAATGTAAATGTTACTTTATGTCTCACATATCAAGTTTCAAACTTCTCCTGTTTGAAATTCCGATTTACTACATGAATGCGTATTCCACGAATTTTAATATTATGTATAAATTGCCATTTAAGCTAGAGGCTCAAATGATAATTCCTTTGAAGTCGTATTTATGTTTTCCTAACATAGACTATTAATATACTGGTTAGCAATTTTGCAATTTACTTGTTTTTAACAAAAAATTTCTGCAGTTTAGAATTATCTTCTTAACCAATTATTTCCATGTCTCGAACGGATGATTCGTCGCCAAATGAGCTAACCCTTCAATCCCAAAAGGTCGGGAATACCTGTGGTCCGTGGGAAGAAAGGGTGGAGGGCCTGAGTGAGGACCCACGCCCTCTCAAAAGAGTCGCTTTCCGTGGGCGTCGACGCCAACAGCCTCATCCAAATCGTCTGCTATTCTCATGTTGCCAGACCCCTTTCCATGCAAAAAAAAAAAACAAAAAAAAACAAAAAAAAAAAACAAAAAAACATGTCAATAAACAGGTGCCATCTGTTTCCACATCGAATGATAATTATGGGGTTTTGATAAGAGACAGCGGCATTTTTTATCCCAGAGCAATGGAGTCTGCCTAATAGAAGTTGTTAGCCACATACTAACTATGATTAGGAAGGCGTTTAAAGCTTGTACAATCTTAAATTGTTTCAAGTAATAATATAAGTATTTGACATAAGGATGATGTACAGTGTGAAAAATTGTTTACTTTTCAAGAAATGAAAGAGGTGTTTTGAAATTCCTGTGGTGATCTAGGTTGCTATTAAGTGGAAACATTAAATCAGCTTGCTTATCTTATGCAGCTGATCTTGGAAAAAGTGGGTGGATAATTTTTGTTTTCTTGTAACTCTATTTAATATTTTTTTACAAACTAATGAATCTTTGCTTGCTTCTTTTTTTGTTGGTAAAATGGTATATGTTTCGTATTTTTACTATGACATAAGAATCCAACATTTTTTTCTGAACATGGTATACCCTCTTTGGTGCTGATTGCTAAGTACTAGTTTTGATGCTTTCTATGTGTTTCAATTCTCTAGGTGACATTTCTGTCACTGACCTTCTAACAACATGTTTAGTTTTTGATGAATACGACCAATCTTTGCCAATTTTCAGCATATTCTCAACTTGGATATAGATAGTCTCCGAAAACCCAACTAGACGTTGTAATTCGTAAAACAAAAAATCTGGAAGTTACACAGTTCAAAACCAACCAGTCCCCTTGATGAATTAGAAATTTATTTTAAAATGAAAGTGATAGTTGTCTAACGCAAAGTTCAAACAAGCTTTTCCAGATCTTTGATAAGAATGCAATTTACTTGAAAAATTGGTAAATTTTAATTATTTCTATTAAGATAGTTTTAATAGTTCTCCTTGTAAGTCCTTTAATAGTTCTTTATTCACAACTAGATTGTGTAATTAACTATAGCGCTTTTTTTTTTTTTTTTTTTTTTAATATTTAGCCATACCTAAACCTTTATTTTAATTTTACTTATATTTCTAATATTGTTTGTGTTTGACATTAATATAAATAAATGTCTTGTTTATTTACACTCTCTCTCTCTCATTCTATGAATCTGCAAAAGTCTTTTTTTTTTTATCTTATTATAAGTTCTATCCCGATGAATATTTTATATGAGTTGTAACATATTTTTAAAACTATAGCTGTTGATTTCTCATTACACATGCATTATATCTCATTTCCATTGATAAGTATTCAGTATTGTTTCGCCACGAGAGTATCGTTTAAATCTTCTGGTTCAATTCCTTCTTTCTGAACGTTGTTTCGAATGTCAAGATGAAATACTGAGTCACCATGGCTTTTTTTTAACCTAGATAGTCATGGCCACTTTCCAGTCAATAACTTTCCTTTTGTCAGTTTCTCACTCTAAAGTAAATTAAAATCAGTCTTTTACGAGGCGGAAAATTTATTTAGTTGGTAATTTATTTGCGCAACTTAACAGATGTCTCTATTTATTTATTTGTAGAATAGATCAAGGTTCCAGAATTTTTTTCCCACGATTTAGATTATTTGAATACGAAATGTGTGAATTGGAAGCCATGCGTTCAGTAAGTGCCATGAGTAATTAATTGTTCCTCTGTTCTTACGAAAACTCCATTCCCTGAGCCATGGATTGAGCAAAGTGAGTCGAGACATCCGCTTATGGTTGAAAGAGTTTTGGCAATAAATTTCTGAAGAGTGACTATTCTGTTACCGTTTCTTACTGGCAGTTATATGCTAATGTGTTGGAAGGAACGTATTTCCAAGTACATTTGTGGAAAAGCGATTTCAAAAACCACACTTTTATGACATTAGCTGACGCAACCACTGTTGTTCAAGATATTGACTAACTGAAGGTAGTCCAAGTGATTTCACAGCATAATTTTGAATTATCGATATGGCATTCTTTGGACAATAGTTTAGATTAAAATCTATGGCGATATTAACTTTTCACTAGTAGTTTAATGGCAACTGAAGAGATTACTAAAGACTGGTAATCTTCGGATAATTTCCTGTCTACGATGGTAGCTAATGTGACTATGTATGATATTTTAGTCTGTTGTAACTTTTCTCTGGTAGTTTAATGTCTACTAAAGAAGTTACTAAAAATTAGTAGTCAATGGATAATTCCCAATAGATGATGGTTGTTAATGTGACTACTCGTGATATTTCAATCTCTTGAAATTTTTTCTGGTGGGATAATGTCAACTCAATTAGTTCCTAAAGAATATGTCGGTTAATAATTATAAATTTGGGTATGAATTAGTTAATTCCTTTCAAAGTTTAAAACTGAAATAATGAAGTGGAATGAAAGGGGTTTTATATTAAAAATAACATTGTACAGATACACTGGAGGAGTGGTTGGTAATGAAATCATTCTTAATATAAGTGTGTATGTTTAAAATGTATCATTTGCTTTCTTAATGAACAATTTAGCTATTAGTTTGTTGATGGTATTAATGATTTAGGTATGGTTAAATGTTAAAAGCGTTATAGTTAATAACACATTCAGTTAGTGATAAGGTATATTATAAAAATGTAAATCACTTACTTACAAACATTTTTCTAGCCATTTAATTTATCTATATGGAGGATGAGCAATATTTGATAGGCAGATAAATTTGTCACAAGATCATGACCCCAAATGCATAAATAGGACACTACAAAAATAAAAGTCGAATTAATTGTATTTCTAAATTGGGGGGGGGGGGGATATTATGAAGCAATTCCCAAACCTATTTAATTAGTATTTATAAATTACATAAGAGAGTGGCCCACGAACAAAGCCTTCTAAAATAGTATAATAAATTTCATCATAGCATCATATTGGCTCATGATTAAACAATTATTAATTGCATTTTGTAATGCAATAATTAAATTAATTTAAGAATTGAGTTCATTCAATTATTTCAATAACATTTAAGTTCATTTGGTTACATAAGCATCGTTCCAATTATGCAAATTTCTAAAATGTTATAATTAGTTTAATAGGAAGATGTCACTTTAATTTCCTTAAACACTGTTCAACTTTTCCTCATCATGTATTTTTAGACAGAATTTAGTTAAATAGTATACTATAGTTATTTAGAAAAATATATATAACAACATTCTTTTGTAGATAATTGAAGTCATATTTCTTGTTCATGCTACTTTAGACCCTGCATATATTTACTACAATTCCGCTGTCAAAAGTAAAAAGGTTCTATATTTAAAAAAAAAATACAAATCACATTTTTACACTTTCTGATTATCCACTAGAAAATACATACTTTTATAATACTATTTTATCGATTTGTAGGAACTTGAACAATTCAATGAAATTAAACGATTATTTTCTAAAAGCTCATCAAAAAATGTAAAAAAGTGCTTTTGAATTTTTTTGGATTAACTGCCTTTTAATGCGTGATTGCAGAATTAATATGAACAAATTTGTTTTGGAGTAAAACTACAAAACACAATTCCCTTTAAAACCGAGAAACTTAACAATAAATTAAACAATTACATAAAGGGAGAAATTATTGACACTTATTATTAGAAATATATTTAATTTAAGCATTAAACAAAAGGAGAAACATGCATAGATCTAGTCAATTACCTGCTCAAATCATTCTCACCTTCCTTTATCTCAGTGATTAATGAAATCTTAATAAAATCTCATAGCATTCCTTTGTACAAGATGCTTTATGCGCAGCATTATTAGGAGTTTGGTTGTATTGAATGGCAATACTTGTGACGTGCTTATGACCAATCATATCAGATCTTTAAAAACGAATTCGAATTTTTACAGTTCATAAGCAAATTACAATTACACACACAAAGGCATAGACTGTGACGTCTTCATATATAACCTCCGTTATTATTAAAAGTTTCCAGAAGTTTAGATAATAAGGCTTATGCATGATTGCTGGTTACATATTAGTCAATCGCTAGCAGGAAAATTAAGTGTGCATTATAATTGACACACAAAAAGTGAACATTCAAATTACTTTTTAAGGGTGCATTCATATTAGGCAAGATTATGCTGCAAGTGTTGCCATTTTATGGAACTCCTTATAAAAATAATGTCTTGTGTAAGGTACATAACATTTTAAAGTTACAAATGTTACAATTAAATTTGATACAGTTCCCAATTAAAAAAAAAGAAAAAAGCCGGATTAACATTTTAATCTACTTGAAGCTACATTTATCTAACTCTGATTTCCTTGAAAAAAAATTTATTTCCTTGCGAAATATTCCTCGTAGAAAAATATTCCGTTTTAATTCTAAAAACTCTTATTTCATATATTTTAACCACTAACTAAACCAAACATAAAGTACTAAGCTAAAAAATTATTCACATCACTAATCGCATAGAACTTCAACAACCGACACGAATTTCCATGCAAAACGAGTTTTCCTGACCAAAGCGACCCTTCTACAACTAAACCCGTGAAAAGAATATAAAAAAGCAAACACTCGTAATAATTAATAACCCCATATATCCATTACACCCGGTCAAAGCAAACTCACTTGATATTGCATCTTACGCAAGTAAAACAGCCGGGCAAAGAAAAAAGGTAGATAAAAAAGATCTCAGAAACTTCCCATCTAGGTGACCCTCAGCCAGCGGCAAAGTAATCAACTGTGGACGGCTTTCACAAAAACTAGAACAAATCTCAGTTCTCTCGTATTCGTCTTTCCGTGATGCCATTCACTGATTCCTAATTATCACTTTTTATTGAGTCATGGAAAGTCAGAAGAGTGACAAATTAATCGATTCATGAGTGGGGATGTGATGTAGAAATTAAAAGGCAGCTTTTGTTTGAGTCGAGAGAAAGAAAAAAATGGCTCGTGGTCGTTGAAGGGGTTTTATGCGATCGTGTGAATTGGGTTGTTCGGTATCACTCTGTGTTTCGTCTGTTCTTTTGTTTTTCTAATTTGTAATTGAAACGTCTTTGAAAGGAAATCGAGATTTACAAAAAAGAGTAATTCATTTGTAGAATAAAAAAAGCTAATTATTCATCGACTTAAAGTTTCTTATATATTATTTACAAGGAAGTAGTGAGGTGGGAATAAGGTGGAACCGTTTGCCCCTATCTGTAAATCAGAGAGTCTCGAATTTCAATAATTTCTTATCATAATGGCTGGTTTAATTTTAATATTCGTTGGTGTGGTTCACTACGTTTAATTTGTTCTATATCCTCAAATGTAACGTATTGTTACTCCAACATATATTTTTTATTTTCCTCATACATACTTCTACAGGAACTTATACAGTAAAAGAAATTATTTTTACAACGTTACTATTTTCAATACGTCCAAAAAATTCTTCGAAATATTTAGTTATAATGGGAATGAGTATAAAGGAATTCTTTTGTCCAAACCATTTTTCACAATATTTTCAGAAAAATTTATCATACAAATAAAATCTGACATGATGATCATTTAGAAATAATTATTAAAAAATTTAGGATTTTAAATTTTGAAAATGGACATTTTTTTTTTATCAATACACTTGTTCAATAACGTAAAAATATTACAATTTAAACCAGAATGTATAATTTTCCACACACACAAAACGATCAAACATGGACCAATCATTGCTCTGAGATGTGCTTAAAATGTATAATTTACCTTGAGCTTCATTCTATCTTTTCAGTTAAACATCTGAACGCTTTGCATATTAATTGGTTTAACAAACACTAAAAAGTTATATGCTCCTAATCACACTTGTTTATGAATCCATTACTCCTTCACTTTTACAAAGTGCACTTGATTGAATTGTGTGATACTCTAAAATTATTAATCTCGCTTCAAATGAGACATTAGTTTAGAATCAAATAATACTTGAAATTTGGTCCTTAAAAAGGACCTTGGGGTATTGCAATTGCTCACTGTGAGAAAAGATCATTTTTCCGAAAATACACATTTCGCCTAGTGTGTGTGTGTGTGTGTGCGTGTGTGTGTGCGTGTGTGTGTGCGTGTGTGTGTGCGTGTGTGTGTGTGCGTGTGTGTGTGTGTGTGTGTGTGTGCGTGTGTGTGTGCGTGTGTGTGTGTGTGTGTGTGTGTGTGTGTGTGTGTGTGTGTGTGTGTGTGTGTGTGTGTGTGTGTGTGTGTGTGTGTGTGTGTGTGTGTGTGTGTGTGTGTGTGTGTGTGTGTGTGTGTGTGTGTGTGTGTGTGTGTGTGTGTGTGTGTGTGTGTGTGTGTGTGTGTGTGTGTGTGTGTGTGTGTGTGTGTGTGTGTGTGTGTGTGTGTGTGTGTGTGTGTGTGTGTGTGTGTGTGTGTGTGTGTGTGTGTGTGTGTGTGTGTGTGTGTGTGTGTGTGTGTGTGTGTGTGTGTGTGTGTGTGTGTGTGTGTGTGTGTGTGTGTGTGTGTGTGTGTGTGTGTGTGTGTGTGTGTGTGTGTGTGTGTGTGTGTGTGTGTGTGTGTGTGCGCGCACGTGTGCGCGCGCGTACATACGGCATATAATCGCCAGATGCCATTAATATTAACAACAACAAAACGTTGACTCATGCCCTGAATATTTCCACAACACTTATTTCCATCAAACTCATTCAGAATTCAGCAATCTAGCAAATGTTGGGGAAATGACCCTTTATTTGTCAGCATTTTTAGGGGTTCTTTCACACAGACCTCCCCGAAACTGCTTAATTTATTCTACAATTTCACTAAAAAAACACGTTGGCCCCCGCCGTTTTTCCACATCTGCAATAGTGCACAGGCCTCTCAAGTTATGCACAGCATACTCATGCATATGCAACAGGTATCACCATTTCACACCATGCCACCTCCTTCACCAGTAGCGTTCCAATTACTTATTCCATCCAAACAAACCCTTGCGATAAATTGCTGGTTTTCCATTCTCGAAATCAAAATGGTGGTCTTCCAGAGAGCGCACTCTGGCGGGTCGAAAGAACAACGTCCTTGCATCTGGAGAAGGTCGCCCAGTTTCCTGTCGAAAAAGAAAGAAAACGAAAGAAAATAAACGAGTGGAAGTGAAATGAAGGGGCGAGAGAGTAGAGTGGAGTTGTTCACCTTCTGGTCCATTCTACAGAACTTTCAGGTCGAAGGTTAGCGGGTCTGAGAAGCGTTATTTTCTCTTCCATTATTTTGCTTCCATTTTTTTTTTTTTTTTGAATATGGATGGCTCTTTGTAATAATAAAAAAAAAGGGGGGGGGGATTTCTGGTCACTACTTTGAGAATTTGCTCTTTTGAAGGGAATTGTATCTAATTATGTTGTGTTTGGAAGTTGCATTGTTCGAAGTTCTAACGGGTGGGATGTTTGGGGATTTCAGTTGATGAGATTTTCGTAAGGAACGTTCGTATCAGAGGTAATTTATTATGATTTTTCAAGATTGCCGGAAATTATATGTGCAACTAGCAAATTTCGAATTCGTAAATAACATAGTAAGAGTAAACAAACACTTATTTTTTCTGTTGAAGAAGATGATACAAACTCTCATATGAGAAAGATTTTATGGATTATGAGAAAAAAAAAGAAATAGTTCCAGAAAACTGTAACTTACAAGCTTCTAAGGAATACATTATAAACAATGAATAATGTAGTATTATATAATTACTTAGTTAAAATTGTCTTGTATTACTGGATTAAATTGTAGCTTGGAGGATATGCGATTGTTTAAGTTACTCTTTAAAACTAATTTATACAAAAATGTAACATAAATCTTCAACGTATTTTAAAATTAATTAATTTTTTCATCATCTTTAATATCAGCTATTAGTACTGATTTATTTCTTACATTACTACATGGAATAAACCATTTCAAGTTACAATAACTCAATCTTTATTCATGCTTTTTTTATTTAGCTTCTCTAATATATGTTTATGACTAAAAATTGCCATGATCACCTTTCTATATCTGTTTTATGTAATTGAAATGCCGTGTCATAACATCAAGCAAAAGTGAAATCTCTTTTTTTCAATTCGTGTTTCGCAATTAATATTTCGAAAAGCAATTTTCAAAAAAATAATAATAATAATTACAATTCCATTTATAATAAAATTCAAAATACGACATTTAAATTAACAACATTAAAATTGAACACAATACAATCCTTTACTTTCATTAAAAGACAGCTCTAATATTTTTTATGAAAAACATGACCAGGGCTCTAGAAAAATATTTCCTTCCTGCGTACACAAATGTCATTACCAAAAATGACCGGTTTGTGAGCCTTAAATTATACTGTGAATTAAAAGCAAAAGATACTATTTGAGTTATTATTTAATTAAAAAATCTCTTACAACATACAATGTAATAAGTAAATAAAAAAAAATATCTCTTATTTTGCTGAAAAACGCAATAACTTTATATTGGTTGGTTGTGTTTAGAATTTATTTGGCTCAAGATTAACACAAGGGCCAAACTGCGCCTAATAACTTTATATATTTGTGTTTCGATGACAAATTGTATTTTTTTTTAATTAATATACTTTTTTGGTTAATTGAAATACTTGTTAACCCATTTTCAATGCTCTGATACCATTACAATACAAGTTTCAACATAAAAATTCAAGTATTATCTTCTAATCTAGCTTTTGGATATTTACTTTATTAACATCGCTCAATCTGATACCTCCCAACCTTGAAAGTGGGTTTAAACGTTTTGTTGTCGCCCTTGACTTACTTAAATGAATAAATGTGGTCTGAGCATCTTTTCCCTTTTCTCATTCTCAAAATTCTTTCAAGTTTTTCACTACCTAGGCTATTTATGTGTCCAAAGCCAATAAAAAAGTTGTTTTTTTTTTAACGAAAAAAAAATCGTCTGCGCAGTTAATTTTTAGTTTTTTATTTAGCAACAAGTGATAATAGAATAATGAGGTATCTAAAATAAGACTATAAGAATATAGCAATTTTCGACATTAGACATTCAAATTTATGCACAGTTACCTGATGAGATTGCTTGCGTTTTCCAAGGACTGTTTACAGTTAGTGCAAGTAATAAGAAGTAGCAAAACGGTATTTTGAAGGTTAATACTAAGTTCTCTTTGTATTGTTAATGGAAAATTATTAGACGATATTAAAAATCAAGGTCATTTTCAGTTAAAAAATTGTTATTAATTACATGATTGGAATCTATACATGGAAATGCACGGATAAGAACAACCTAGAACCATTAATGCATCAAAAGTCTTAGTTTTGATCATGCTTATTTCATCATTAGAGTGCGCAATCGTATTTTAATAAGAATCCAATTCTTGCACATTACGACATTTTTTCAACGTGTTGAATAACTAGAGTAACAAAACAAAAAAAAATCGTTTACATAAAATTATATTTGGTTATGAAATATTGTTTTTGGATGAAATTTACCACTTATACATTTTAAGTTTAAAAAATTATATGTGACAAACTTATTATTATTTTAACAAATAGACATAAATAATAAAGAAGAAGAAGAACTAATAGGAACAATATTATGAACAATTATAAGAACTAATAATAAGAAGAAACAATATTTGGTTTCATCAAAGAGCATATAATTTTCCATTAGAATAGTCATCCTCATTTATTATTAAAAAACATATTCCTAAGCAATAAAATATTTACACATTTGTAACAAAGCTAAAACAATAAATTAGAACTATTGTACATCAATAGTATCAGAACATTTTAAATAAACCTTTATTCTGTGATAAAACATTATTCAAAATAACACAAATTTACAACGTAAAATAATTATAAATATCGGAATACTTCCAACTCGATTTGCGATTTCTAGTTCTGCGTCTAAATTTGACTTGACTTTAAGCCATTATAATAATTCCGTTCCGCAAACATACTTCTAGCAAATCCATATAAGTGACATAATCTGACCTACAGAAGTTAAAGCAACACAAGTTATGATTACAATTATTATAAATTTTGAACGTTAGAATAGAAACAAAACGTTAAAATTTTTAACAACGTCGATAAAAAAAATAAGCACATAATAAATATGAATAAACACTCAATTCAGTGGACCTCCAATTCTTAAAAATTGTCTTCCTCTCATAAAAGAAGTCCGAAAAGTATCTCCCTATTTCTAAAATTGACATCTCGAGAAACTGAAACTACCTGCATAGTTTTTTTTTATAGTCGATAACATAAATTTTATTTACAATTCAATAAATATAAAAGTAGTTTAAGTTCTTCCAATAACTGTTTTCGAAATGTTCATTTTAAAAATAATGTCCCTTTTGGGACAACCTGTATCTATACATAAAATCTTGAAATTAGAGCATCTAAACTTCTCACTGTAACAGATTTTTCTATCTCCATATTTCTCCAAAATTACGTCGCCATTTACTAAACCGGTGTAATGTTTTTACCTAATACCTGATCCATATTGTTCCATTATTGATCTTTTTGTGAATTTATTTGCAGTGGTATTGTATCATTTACCAGCTCCCATTTCAAACATTCTCATTAATCCAGCAAATGACAAAGCATTTTTTTAAATAAAATGAAATTTTCAGCCAATCACAAGCGCGTTTTTTTCATATTTTCCCGTCGGTCATTACTATCTGTGATGTTCACCATGCATAATATCCATAGTAATGTGATAACTCAGATATTTACCTTATTTTTTTGTTTTTGCGAAAGTCTTACTCAAAAATCCCCAGGAAATAATTATTTGTCCGGAAGTGAAAGTAAACATTTTAAAATTTCTATGAAAGGACCCCGCCCTTCCGCATCAAAGAGCAATAGCGTGCGGTCGAAGATTTTTAAGAAACACGCAATTCTTTGAAAGAAACAAAAAGAAATCGCCTTCAAAGTCAAGAAATCGAAACAAAAAGAATTACGCGTAATCATCACAAATGTCTTGTTCCAAACAAGGAAATACTCAGGAGGTAGACAGATGATCGACTCGTAAAGTCACGTGACGCTAGTGGTTGTTGCCACTTAAAAAAAGATAATTCATTGTATCGGAATAGCGTGCCTTATTCTTAATTCCGTAGTCAGTCCTAATCTCTTCTTTTTACGAGAATTTGAGTAAGAAAGCCTCGTAACCTAAATTTGAAAAAGCTTTTCCCCATCAGAGAAGAAGACTTTTAAAATGTAATGGGGACATCATTTAATTAATTGCTTCATACGAAATGGAATATAATAAACCATTGAGATGATTATAAAGTGAAATTGAAACCACTCGTTTGCGATTCTTATGCAAACTGTTATGGCACTTCTGGTTTATAATCAGAATTTCCTTTAAAAGAACTTTTGCTTTTTGGTATTCTAATTAAAAAGGCCATGTTTATAATAAAAAGAAACTGGTAACTTAAGTTCCGGGATTATAGGTGAAGCTTTTCAAAGGATATAATTTCTTGTTTATACCGAAAGAATTTCAATATTATTAATTAGTTTTTAAAATACATATTATGATATTCAAAACAAGTTTAAATAGTTTTTATTTATTGTAATGACTAATTAAAAATCTGATTATGTATTCATTAAAAGAATTACATTATAATTTTTCCTTTTTGTATTACAATTCTTCAAATTTATGTTTCAAAAATGTTTTAATTTATTTGTTTTAGTTTTTATAAAAACTATACCTTTTAAATTGTGCAATTAAATATCTCATTGAAAAACACGTTTTTGTAAATACTGAAGAAAACATATTTTACACAATTAGCAACTTTTCAAACGTGAAATTATGTATAGAAAGAATAATAACTTTATATCAACTGATTAATAGCCTGTTACTTCATTATATAAAAAAAATACATTTCTGCTTAAAATAATATACTTAATTAAAAATACCTCTTATATTAATTATAAATATAAGATTAAAATATAATTTTTTAATTTAATATAAACTATTCAACCATATTTTACCTACAACTACAATTTTTAATCCTCTGAATCATAACATTACAATTTAGCTCAAAGAACAATCCAAAGGTTCAAATTCTGACATTTAGTATTTATAATTTTATTTTGAAAAAAAATAGTATTTATTTCAAAACTAGAACTGTCCCTATTTACATAATCATAGACTTAAATATTCCCTACTGCTACAGTTTGTACCAATAAATCATTGTTCATTTTTAGCATTAAGGCAACAGGATGTTTACTGAGTTCCTTTCCCACTCACAATAAAATCCAAAACCCCAATTTAAAACTAAAACGCTCTATCCAAAACAATTCGAAACAATCCGTAACAAATCCATTAATCATCCAAATCTTCCAGTGCCTCATCTATCTCAAAATGAATCAAAGATCATTGCACCTCATCCGTCTCAAATGCGACTGGCATTTCATCCATGCAAATAAATGATGTTGAGCTTTTTGTTCAGAACCAACCCACTCAATAAACTAGGGTCGTGTAATTACTAGGCTGTTGGAGATTGGGTGCCTTGGGTGGCTGATGATTGCACCTGCTAGGGATTGTTGGATTATTATTTGATAACATGTTAAGAATAAGATTTAGCTGGATAGAAATATAAAAGGTGCGTGCATTCAAATTATTTATATGGTATTCACCAATTAAGAAAGGTAAAATAAATTCTATGGTAATTTTCTATGTTGATAAATGATTGAGATACCTTAACATTCTTATATTTAAGATCTAAGTCAATCGAGGAAATTATTCTTTTTTTTAAATAAAAATTGCTGATTTATACAACAGTATATAGTTAAGAAGAGGTTAGAATTGCAATTCATTAACTCAAGCTTTTAAATAAGAGTTTGAATGTTTACAATGGGTTCGATGATATAAAAATAAAAATTGAATAGCCAGTTTATAATAGCAGTTAAAGTGCTTTATTGTAGTTTCAAACAATAACAATTTTATAAAAATTGTAGAATTTTGTTTTCTCTTTTACTTTATCTGACAGTAACTTGATATATATTTTTGGTGGATGCTATGGGAAAATGACGTATTAATACAACGTCGCGAAAATAAAACTGGCCCACAAAAGATTCTTTAATTACGACACTAAATTTGTCCTTATACTACCTTGTGACTTATGGACAGTTTTATTTAAGCCACCCTAAAATATAAATTAGCACAAATATAGCTGATAAATAAGCATATTTGCTTTATCTTATGGTCAAAGTTTTTTTTTTTTTCTCAACATTATTTTTCTATTCTTTACCATAGTAATGCTCCTCTGCTAAATTTTAATCATCTTTATTCTTTGAGATACATTGATACAAAGGTGATTTTAGTAGAGCAATTTCATTGTACTCGAATGCAATCAAGGTGTTGAAAAATCTCACTTATTATGGATATAAAACAATACAATGATGATAGAAACACCTTCAGAAGTAATTGAAATAATTAAACTGTATCCCACAATCCTTAGGGAACTAATCCGATTATCCAGTGTCCCCTTAACCTCTACTCACAACGAACAATCCAAATACAGTTTTTTAGAACATTATCAATACCGGAGTTTTTAAGAATGTTATCGATAATTGAATTTCGAACAGATCTTTCACGTACAATAATAACTTAAAATCGTTTCCTCTTAGCCACTTAAAAGTACTTGCCATATCTCACTAGGGGGAAATTACAAGGAACTAGGAAGTATAACAAATATTCAACCGGAATTAGTATTAGCTCAAAAGATAAAAGCTTACAAAACGTGTGATCTTCCTGCTGCCAACGACAGGAAGAGAAATAACGCGAAAATGTCCCTTTGTTCGAAATTAATTAGATTCGTCGTATTTATTCTTGAATACAAATGCAGTTAGAGAATGTCTTAGAATTCTGGAAGAGCCAGAAATATTAATAATTTGAAAGAACTGTTGATTGAAGATGTTTTAATGGAGTTAGTGAAGATAAAGTTATGGTGCTTTTGTATCTCTTCGTTGAAAAATTATAAAAAAAATTTTTAAAAAATACAAGTAAAGATTATCAAATAGGAAAAATTGTAACTCTGTCTGTTGAATCTGCAGGAGTATACGCTCTTTACAGTGTTTTTTAGAATGTTAAACAAATAATTTTTTTAAGATTATGAGAATACCAGAATGTAAGGGAAATAATTAGTGTTGCTACACAATCCTATTTTTAAACTTCAATTTGAAATTTACTATTTTAATCATGCGATATTTAATCTGCATAAAAATTGACAATGCATATAAAGGATTTATTTTAAAAACTTTTGTTTTCATGTGTTATATTATTAGAAATGAAATTATTTTTAGGGATATTTCAGGGCGTTAATATATGGATACAGAATATTCTTTTCTTTATTATTTTAATTCCTACTGCTAGCATTCAGCTTAAATAACCGGCTCTTTTTTTAAAAAAGAGTAACAAATTTCTATAAAAAATTAAATATGAACTTTGATAGACAAAAAATTTACATTTCATTCCAATATTTTTTTTTCCAAGCATTTGTGCAAATAATGTAATAAAAGTTGTTTATATTGTTAACATAGAGTAGCGTAGATAACAATTAATTGTAAACAAATTGAGTAATTGATAACCAAATGTGAAATTAGGCAGTTTTTAAGTGTTTGCGTGTCCTTTCAATTTTAGTTTTTATTTTCAGATTCTACATTTATAACTTCTACACTTTAGTTCTAGATTTATATATCGCCAACATGTAACTAAAAGTTATTTATATCATAGCATATTCTCAGGTTTATATGTAGGTAAATTGTTTATCAATAAGCCATTTTAATGCAAGTTTACTTGGTAAAACTGTAAATTAAAGTATCAAATTTTACTTTTGCCATATCTCCTTTGTAAAATATTATTATTTTAAAGTTGTTAAGACTTCAATCATTTGCAGGTTCATAAGCAATTTGAAGTGAAATCTGGAAAGATTACGTAGTTTGGATGGACATTATGACAAAATATACATTCAATATTTTTACATGATTTGATAGTCTCATGCTATTCTCATGCAGTTAATTTTACGAAAAAATTTAATTTCTTTGATAAATAAAGCCGCTTCCTAAACATCAATTTTCTACCTGTCAATAATTAGTTTGTGGTTATTTTAATACCAACAGTGAGGCTATACATTTATCAATTAGTTCCAAAAAGGTTGTAAACCAAAATTTTTATAAGCTATCAATTACTATTAACCAAAAAACACGGATTTAAAATAGCATTGATATCTACCTAGTATTGCAAGTATCTATTAATATCATTCTTATTTAGAAATTTGAAAGTTTTTCTGTTTCATGTAATAATTTGAAATAATAAAAAATATAATAGAAATCTTTTTGAACAGTAGAATAAATGAACTACATTGTATTTAAAAATAAAATCGCAAACTCCAGATTTCTTCTCACGAGTCAAAAGATACTCAACAATAGTAAAAAACACTTTAAAATTATTTTAGAGAAGAGACATCACAGACAAAGCAGTGAAAGATGATAAGAAAGTTCAATTCCCATATCGAGTATTATATTAAATTACTTTTCAACAAACATTATAATTATCTCGCTCATGGTACGTAATAAAATTTTATATTGTTGAAACAACAATGCATTGCGAAATGCATAGTGCTTAAATGAAAAAATTCAATTCTTCACCCTCGCATCTTTTTACAGTTAGTGGATATTGCTTTGGATGGTAATTTATTCAGTTGCGTCTTATTCTTAGGAAACGTACACCCACGCATGTTTAAGGATTTGGAGCCTTGGTGTGATTGACTGCCTTTAGTTGTATGGTTTCCTAATTCAGGTATCATGATGCCATTGAACGTAAATGAAAAATGGCAGTCAATTGTAATTGAACATTCAAGAAGTTGCCAAGCGCTTTTCTTAAATTCTTTATGGTATTTCGTTTTTTATGTGTAATTATTTAAGTTTTTTTTTTTTTTTTTTTTTTTTTTTTTTAATCTATTTTTTTTATTGTAATTTTATGTAATTAAATCTATGAAGCTGCTACATTTTTTATAATTTCTAAAACTTTATTCTATGTTTTATTTTTTAAAAATGAATTAACAGTCGCATTTTTTCTTCAACTATTTTATTGAGTACTTTAATTTGCTTATCTAAAATTTATAAAACCTATAAAATTTTATTGTTTTGTCCAAAATACCAAAAATGTTTATGAATTTAAATTTAAATAATTAATTTTTATATTATATGATTTTGGATTTTATTAATCGAATGTAAATATTTTGAACTTATTAATTTGAGGAATTTTTTCGTTTTATTACATTTAACTAAATTTTTCTCAAAAAGCAATTTTTCTTGAATACATATTTTTCTAAGTTTACAAATATTTTTGAAGTACACTTAATAATATTATTGGTTTGAATATGGTGTATTACTTGATTTATTTTTGTTTATCTATTTTTTTCTGTGGTAGCGCAGTATTTTAAAGACATATAACTCATGATAATTTCTAAGATACTAATTATACATTGGAAATCTGAAATAAAAGGTTTAAAATGGGGTACCGAATATGTTATTTTAGTACATCCTTTTTCGTAAAAAAGTTTTGATAAAAAACAATAAGTTAAAAAAAAAAAATGGAAATTTTACTCTTATAAATTCTGTATCCTATTCCTAATGGAATATATGTAATAAAAGGTATAAAATAGGGATATCCAAAAAGGTTTTGACTTAAAAAAGAATTAGATTTTCTTACGGATTTTATTTATAAAAACCAAATTATATTTCTAGAATTTTTTCCTTCTATTTTCTCAAAACTATTCTATTTACTTTTTCGTTAATTTTGTCTGGATAAAAGCACAGACGATTTCCTGTCTGTCCTTTGCTGCACTGTTACCACATTCGATTAATAGTTCCGTTTCTTCCAATTGCATTCAATTCAATAATTGTCTTATTTATATTTAATTACAATCCCACTCCATCCACAAGAAATAAAAACAAACCAACCAATTTTAACTATATTTTTATCAAATCTAATTAATATAAAATTTCATAATTTTTTTTCAAATTAACTTCAATATCAACAAAGATATTATTCCGTGTCCTTCAACATCCAAACGATATCATGATCTCGAACATTCTCACTCCATACGCATTCCACACCGCATTCCTCAGATGCAAACGGGGCCAGGAAGTGAGTGCGTTAAGGGTGTGTGTCGTAAGTGAAAACAATGCTATCGCTTGATTGTTGTCATTAGCAGTCAAAGGGTGTCGAAGGCTTTGTTCTTTGTGACTGAGAAGAGACCCAAGCCCAACCTCCTATACCCTTCCAATCCTAATCCAACATGGATTTGGGTCATGAACAATCCGCAATCAGACTGGATGGAAAAAATATAAGCATTTTGTTGATGTCAATATTTATGGCTTCTGTATCCTTGTTTTTTTTATATATATATTCCTGAAATGTGAATGTTAAATACCGAATAATAATGTGAAATACCGAATGTAGTATGGAAGTCGTAATTTAATTTGATAATTATTTATACTTAATTGAATAATATTTTTTAGTTTAATATGATAATCTGTGTTTTAAAAGAAATTTTTACATTTGAATGGAAAGTGTGGATAGTTAGTTAATCGACAACAACAATTTATATTAAGAAACATATTTATATTTTAAAATTTAAATTCCCGTTCTACTGAAAGGAATACTGAAATTAAAAACTACTTTTGTCGTAAAATGTCAGAGAGCTCGCCAATTTGACGAAATTTTCAAAAATGAATACCATAATATAGCCAAACTTGCTAAGTTGGCAATGTTTTTTTAATTGCGTTTAAATAAAAATATGAAACGCAAACGATAAATTACTCTAATCTATTTCAAAATCCAGTTTTTATTACATTTTTTACCAGTTTTTATTACTTAGTTTTCAATTCTTAAGTGCATTTAAATTAAGAATCTTCATATTTCTTAAAAGTTTGATATTTCTGCCTTCTGATATCTAATTTTTAGAATATTCTTACAAAAAAAACCCATCGATTTCGAAGACTGATTCTTCATAAACAAATATCATTTAATATTTTTTTTTTCTCCTTAAACATTTATTATTAAATTTCACATTAAGTATTTCGCTCAGAAAAATAATGCATAGTTGTTGTTTTTTTGTTGTTTTTTTGTCTTAAATAATTTTGTCTCGGCAAATTTAAAAATTTATTTTATTGAATAGGACTAAAATACGTCTTGAAATTCCGATTTCCGTTCAAAGGAAGCAATTTCAGTTATCTTTTTTCAGATATCAATGATATTCATTTGTGTCACTTTAATCTGATGCGAAAGAAAACCGCAGTTTTGTGACTACTCATTCGCTTTCGAGGATTAAGATCTAGACCATTATTGTACCCTGACGCAATGAACATTCTCTGTAAATTAGATCGAATGACATCGCTCTCCATTTCACCAGCTCATTGTTCCTCGCTTTGTTGTTAATAGTTCGTCACTCTCTCAGTTGTCGAAAGCAAATACAGTTTCATCTGCCACAAATACTTTCTCTGCAGTGTTAATTGTATAATTATTATTAGTAGTAGTAGAAGCAATAATGGTAGTAGAAGCTGTTGTAGCAGTGATAATATTAATAATAATATTATTATTATTAATAATAATATTATTAATTATAATATTAATTAAAATATTAATGATATTTGACTAATAATAGTAATATTAATAACATTATTAATTTTGTTATTAGTAGTAGTAGTTGTGTTGATATTCATAATATTATTGACATTAATAAAAATATTATTATTATTATTATTAATATGAAAAATATTTTTACTATTATTATTAGTAGTAGTAGTAGTAATAGTATTAGTAGTAATTATATTAATAATAATATTAATATTATATTAAAAATAATAATAATATAAAAAATAGTTAAATAATTAATATTAATAGTATTATTAATTTCATTATTAGTGGTGGTGGAAGTAGGAAATACTACTGCTAATAATTATAAAAAAAATACTACTGATATTAATGTTATTAATATTAATAATATTATACATTTTATTATTAGTAGTAATGGGGGTATTAGTACAGATAATAACAACTAAATAATAAAAATATTATTATTATTATTATTATTATTATTCATAATGATAATAATAATAATAAAAAAAAAATTGTGGTTTTTTTCGATAAACTATTATGCATTAGAAAAATAAGAGATAAACATTTATAAAACTTTATAGGAAAAGATTAAACTAAACGAAACACTGCTTTTAGCATTAATAATCATGACTGAAAAAAAAAAAGTAATGTTTTTCAACTCGGAAATTGAACTTATTTAGGCAATATTCCTCCAAATTAATAACGTTTACTCAGTAAAGCAATCGGTACAATCTAAATTCAAATAATTCTCTATAATCAGGGAAAAAATATGTTAAAATTTAAATCAATTTTTAACCACAGTTTTATTCAATTTTTATGTTCTTAATATAGTCCGAAAGAAACAAATATTTAGCATTTTAGTTTAATAAATAATATAGTCATAAAAACCTCACGCATATATCACTTTTGCTCAACTTATTTATATCTTTGCGATCTCTTGAATTTTTGTCAAAATTTCCACCAATTTACAATTCACTTTCTCTTTCTGCCCTACATTCAATTGCCACTATAAAGAAAGCCGACCACTTCAAGCTGTCCTAAGAGGTTGAAAGGAATTTTTTTTTTCTTTTTTTTTTTTTTTTTTCTTTAAACTCTGCATTGTCAACAAAAATTCCATTTACAGTTTTCATTCATCCACCGCCATTTGACCTTCCTTTTGGTGAAACCTCCCCAAATTGCTCAATTTCTACACAATCCTCATTTGAATTCCAGTGATATTTGCATCCATACATAGTAGCTAACCAGCAGGTAGGTATATTTTGTTTTAGAAAAATTAGGGCGTGCTTTAATTGTAGGGTTTTTGTTATTTTGGGCCATTTTGAATAGTAGGGCCCTTTACTAGCTTCGCGCAAATACTTTTTACTTTCAGTTACCCATATGTATACATCGGGTAATAAAAGTATAGTATTCGTTTCAAAAAAAAAAAAAAAATCTTTTTTTTTTTTTTTAACGTTTTGGAACATCCTGATTTCCAAAAAGTGATCTAGAAAAAATGTCGGTCTGTGTGTACCTGGTCAGCATAACTCCCGAACAACTTGACCTACGATGTTCAAATTCGGTGTACGGATTGGTGATAGCACAAGGACCTACCATTAAGGTTTTCGTCAAAATAGCGCATGCGCATAAGGTAGCTGCCATTGAAAAAATCATGTTTTTCAGTAATTGCTAAAATACGAATCTAATTATTTCGTTCAATATCGCTGTGGTAATGCCTCTTAAAGTGCTCTAAACATCGCCCCCCCCCCCCTCTCCGAAATTCCCGTAAAAATGTTTTAATTGAGTAAAGAGTTTAAAAACGAATGCCTTTAACACAGAGCTCTATTTCCTTGAGCATAACCTCATCAACGATCGTTTTTTCTTTTCTGCTCAGTTTCACTTATAAGTAAGGATAATATAAGGATTATCGCAAAAAATATCGCCAAACCAGCAATTTTTCTTAAATGAAGGATGAAAATATAAAAACTGTAAATGACACAAATCCACGTCAGTATTGTAGAGTAATTGAAAGTTGTGCATTGTTCCACACCCCTAGTTTAAACACATTAGAAATGCGTAATTTAAAAGGAACGTAGCTTAATACTTATATTTTTCCTGATAAAAAGATATTTTAACCAGAATTTTAAAATTACACTGAAAGATGGAACTATGTTAATTTTCATTATAAGGTTTTTGAATATTTATATAGTTATAAATTTAGAAACAATTGTTGTGTTATGTTGTTTATTTCATGAAATTCATTTTTAAGTAGTTCTGAATTTCTAATGACAGCTAAGTTTTTTAAATGAAATTTTTTTTCACGTCAATATTGAAAGATAAACCTTTGAATTCTGGGTGACAATCGGAATGTTTGTAATTCATTCGAAATAAATTTATTCATAAAATTAATATATAAGAAAGACAAGGACAAATTATCATTAATTTATACTATTAACTGTAAAGTATGCATAATAAAAAGTATAAAATTTTGTTTCTAGAAATTAAAGGTTTCAAAAGTTCTCTGTCAGAGATGGAGAATCAGAAAAGTATACCAGACTGAATTATACTACAAATTATGAACTTATACTTAATTTATTATTTATCATTATTTTCATTTAATATGTTATTTAAATTAAACAAAGTATATAAAGCACTTTTTTTTTCTTTCTTCAAAGAATTAAGTTTATGCATTGACACCCATATTATTATTTACAATGGAAAAAAAAATTATTGAAGTTCAAACTCAAGTGCAGTGATCTTCAAAAAGTATTCATTGTTTTATTCGAAAAAAAAATTCAATATTTCAATTCACAATTATTCACTTTATTTCCATCTTCAAACAATAAAACTGCATTTCTCTTTTCACTCTATTAGGGAAGCGAAAATATACTTTCATCTTTATTTTAATTCCATCCTTTCGAGGTCAATTTCTCGAGACAATGTTCATTATGGAACATCCAACAATCGAATCATCGAAGCCGCCATTTTTATTTCACGGCCGGTGTTCTAATTTTACCTTTGGGTGCTGAAAACAACAGACGATCATCGTGACGTCGAGATCTGGCAACTCTCATTTAAGCCGCTGCTGTATTTAACATGGGGTGAAAATATTCGTGGAGGAATAATATCATGATGGAAAGATAAACTGATATCGAAGTGAAAATAATAAAGCCAGCCTGGAGAAATCATCCATTGTCAGGTGTAGAATGTTTAAACTTCAATTATTTTTTTTTCTATTCGTAACAGCGACGGCTGGTTGCTCGCTCGAAACGAGGTCACGGTTGCGGAGTAAAAAGAGAGCAATCTTCTCTTCTGAGGTCGTTGCTTGATTCTCAAGGCAAAGGGGGTTTATTCGAAGTTATTGTTCTTCTATAAAGTTAAAATAGATTTCATTCGCAGTTTGATCCTTCATAGAATGTCAACTCATAATCCTGCCCGAATCGAAGATTATTTAAGGTTCAATGAAAAAAAAAACTTAGCGATTCGATGTCGTACAATCAAATTCGAAAAGAAGATATGGCGATGGAGATTATTTATCGTAAACACAAACAAAAGGCTACAGGTCCTGTGTCCTCATAGCGTTTTGTTCGTCCTGGAAGCGCTTATATCTTTATTTATGCAAATCGCTTTGTTATTCCGGAATAACATTGTCCAAATGATAGGAATTGGTAAGAGATTTACTAACATTAGAGTGTTAAGAGTTTCGTAGTTATGCTTCAATGAATTTCAAGGCTAGCTACATATTTCACAGAAAAGAAATTGTTTTATAGTTACCTTTTTTATAGCGACTTTTTTAAGCGATTTGTAGCTCATATCGTGTACCTTATTCCAAAAAAAAAAAAAAAAAAAATAATAATAATATTAAAATACAAAGACGGGAATCTAGAAAAAAGGCTAATATGGGTGGATGGAGGCTCATACAGTGAAGAGTTAGGGGTGTAGAAAAAAAATCCGCAAATTGTTTTAGAAAATTGTAATATTTTTGTTATTTTAATCAATTACCTTTTTTAAAAATATTATAAACTCAATGGCTTTCTCCGGATTATAGATCTAAATCATACGGATAAACTTTCGACAGTGACGATTTCGAAATACCCCAATCAGAACGAAACAAAGTTTTAGAAATGAAGATGATTTTCAAAGCCTGTTACATAATTGTGTACATCTTAGTTTGTTGGGGTTGTTTATAACGATATAGAGAATGAATAAGTTAATCAGAAAAAATTAACTTAATTTTCAACTCAAATATAAAAAAAAACGTTATAGAACACTTTTGCTATTAACATTTATAGTACACTAACAATTTTAATAATTATAAACTTACTTTAGAAAAAAGATGAAGACTACTGAAGTTACAAGGAAGATTAATAAAAAAAATCTTTCTCATGAAAACAAAGTTTTTACTATAAATGCTTTATATGCATTGCTAGAAGTGCAATTGCGACTTTTTTAAGCGATTTGTAGCTCATATCGTGTTTTCATAGTGTTTGGTTACTACCAAGAAAACATCCGTTCAATGCCATTAATTATGTTTTTCCCCCAAAATTGGATAGAATGCATTGTTATTGTTAACTAGTCGACCTTCCATTTCAGCTCAATTGATGACGGCAAATGGGTTAAATATCCATCCAAAGAATTTAACCTCCACAAACAAAATCACAGTTAATATAAGGGATTTAAAAATAATGATTCGCATCATATATGTTCCAATTACAACCTAGTAAAGTTTAACCTTTGTAAAATTACTGTATTTTGTATGAATAACATTCTTTGAAAACTGAATAATAATTAACTTATTGTGTAATTTAATATTTTATACAAATAATACTAATTTCCAGATAATAATGAGAAATATAAGAAATTTCCATTTCTCAACATTTTTTATTTCAATCCATATTTATGCTTCTAAAATAATCCCATGGCAATTTAAATAATAATCTGCTTTCTTTTTTTTCTTTTTTTCTTTTTTTTTTTTTTTCTTTTTTTTTTTAAGTTCTCCTTAATTTCTATATTTGTACATAACCCAAAATTTTAATAGCAAATAAATATTTAAAAATAAACATTTACTTTCGTTAAAATTCTTAGACTATTGTAATAAGCATGTCTATTATGATTCCACTTTCTTAATAGTCCATTATAAATCCTGAAGCTGTCCGAAGTCGGTACTCAGCAATGCTTATTATACGAGCCTTGGTTTTCAATGTTAAATTAACTCTCAAGTTTAATTCCACTGTTAGCAAAGTATGACTTCTCTAAGACCACGATGATCTAAAAATACCAAAATGAATCGGCTTAAATTATTGATGGACAATTCTAAAATGCCATATACTAGCTTCTTAATCTATTTTTAATAAAGGTCAAGCTTCTAGCGGATAAAAATAATGACTATTTGCGCAGACGATTCTTTTGGTAATTGTAGGCAACCATAACCTTATAAAGTTAGTCTGTGGAGGGCGGTCTTTGAACCAAGCATTGTGTTGGAGTGATCCGTTTTATCAGCGTGTAATGATTCGGACCATCGATGGCCTATTACACGAAAGATTCGATCGTGATTTAGACGCATCTTTTCGGTAACAATAGGGCGTCAGTGCCGGCAATCAGGAGTTATGTTGTTAGCTGTCACGAGTGACTAAAAACTTTTCAGAAGCTATCTATTAAAAACTTCACTGCCAACTTTCGATTCAGATAGATCTTGACCGTGATAGTGGCTCAGAGAAAGGTCGGTTAAGTACCCCAGTGACATATTGAATTTGGAACTAACACAATGGCTTTCCTTTTTATTTAGATGTGTTGTGGGAAAAAAAGTCTTAAGTCCAAAATTGCAATTTCAAATTATTTCACAAAATATTTCAAATAAAAACAGTCATAATTATAAAAGAAGCAGTCGTGATATATCCTGAATTAATAGAAATATCAGAGGATATTGGATCTTTTTCTTATTATAACTTACTCGTTACATACAAAATTGGAACTACATTAAAATTGCAATGTTGAATGAAGCTTCTTCACGATTTTGGTACTTAATTTTATTAGACAAAAAATTTATCAGATTTTACATTGGAACAGTTCAAAGAAAAATCTCCTTCTATTCTACAGTTTAATATAGTTTTTATATTTTTCAAAAGTTAGAATTCTTCTGCTTTTCAAGAGTTATAATTCTATAGCTTTTCAAAAGTTAACATTCTATACTCTCTAAACAAGTTATCTTCTTGCGTTTTTATAGATAAATGAAAGATTTTCTGAAACTACTGCTTTTTGATAATCCTATTTAAAAAAAAAAAATTTTAAAAAGGCCATTTTCTGACAAAGAGATAAAATGCATATATGAAAGTATTTCACAAAGTAAAATTCTAAAATAATTAGAAATTTTACTAAAATTATAAAGTTTTCTTATCGAGTCATTGAAATGAGATATAAGTTTCTTTTTGTCCAAATTTTTCAAAGGTCCATTCCTTTGTAAAGGCAAAATTCTATTAAAATAAAATTACTTTAATGATAATTGAAGGAAGTAATAATAGTAACTAAGTTAGGAATAATTAAGCTTTAATAATAACTAAGGAATATTTTATTTTTATTTCTCGTTTATTTCGAATTAATCTTAAAATAAATTCACGACAATGAAAAACCATAAACAATAAAAAAAAATAAAAAAAATAAAAAAAAAAAAGGAATCTTAGAAAATAACAGATGACAAAACTAATGAATTTAGTGCCGCGGCTAAGACAATCGCAAAAGCATTACTTTCAGAAATCGAACAAATATAAGAGGAGAACGCATGAGAAAATTCCCTGCCGTATTCGGTCCACTGAATGCATCGGCTCATCTGGCAACGGTTTCGTGCTTGATGATCGTCTGCCAATTTCTTATTGGTTAAATAGTTCATATTCTAAATCTTTCCGTCGATTTTTTTCCTATACGAACGGTTCAAGAAAAAAAAATCTTAATTACAAATCTAGGACAACCATGTTATTGTGGCGTTAGGAATGGTTTATCCAATTGAAACAGCAACTGTTGGTGGAATCACGCTAAGTTCGTTTCGTCACTGAAGCGTTTTAATCACAGGTGGTGGAATATTGGAACAAAGTTAACTGTTTAGAAGCGGTTCTTTTATTTTTATCGGGATTTGCTATTTTTACTTAAGGGACCGCGAAACCTAGATTTTAACGTCGAATTTTAAAGCATTTAAATGCCCTTATGTCGACTTCACTGTACTGCCTTCTGTAAGAACAATTTCAATCAGCTGTTAATATCAGAAAAATAAAAAAATTATATTATTTAAAGAAAGCTTTGGAAATAAAATAACTCCAATTAAAAGCATACTTTATCCATGAAGAAAAATATTTTCTTTGGTTTATTTCATAAATTAAATTGATGGAAGCATTTCTTCGATGGATTTTAAAATTAACAACTATATACTAATAATAATTATACATAACTAATCTAATACATCATATTTTTTCTCAAACTTTTAATGTATGTTTTTCTGGAAATAAAAAGCATTGATTTTCAGTTAAATTTTAAAGCTTTTTTAATGTATTTTTCAAAAAGATAATTTTACAGTCAATTATATCAATATATTAATTTCCAATCACTAATACTTGGTTTTAAATGGACAAGCATATTTTATCCTCTGATGCACATAATTTACATCCAATTATTCATGATAAAAAAAAATTGTCAGTAGATTATTGAAAATAATATAATTATTGCCAGTAAAATCCAACAACAATTTAAAATTAACACATTAGAAGCTCCATTATAAGGGGCCAAATACAACGTACTGGTATTTAAGCTAAATTTTAACTTAAATTATATGTTGCCTTAAGTAACCAAATGAATTTAGGCATTTATAACCAAATTGATTGTTTGAGAAATCGCCTTAAGCCATATAAGATCAACTATGGGAATTATTTTTCCTTGAAAATATTGTTCCTACTACACAGGATTTCTCAAATAAACGTAAATCCGATTTCCCCAACGATTCGAAAAATTACCCGACCCATGAGGAGGCAAACCAAACATCTACCCTTCATAAGAAGAAATATATATTGCTATTAAAAACCCAGTACATACTCGCAAAAAAAACAGTACACCCCACACAAAAAAAATTCTTATAGGATTTCTCAAATAATCTACTCTGCTTTGACTTCGCATCTTTTAGGTAAAAAAGAAGCATCTTATTTGCATTTTTAAAAAATGTCATACTACACTGCACTCCGGCTTTTACGATATAACTGCAAGACTTTTGCTTCGATTGACTTCAATTCAGTTCTTTTACTTTTAGGACCACATCCAGGAGGTGTTGAACAAGTGGGAGCAGATTGATGACGAGATCTGGGCCAAGATCATCTGCATGGAGAGGAACAGGAGGGTGGCCAAGGCGTACGCACGGACACCTGTACTCACAGTAAATGGATCCGCGGACGGATTCGACGGATACAAGTGAGTCCTCGAGCCGATTCTCTGAATCGGTGATGCCATATGCATATTTCTAAAATTGTAGACTGAATCCATCATATAAATTTGTTCAAAGTGTGGTGAAAATCGTGGTCTGAAGCACCTCCGCCGTTGGCATGCTGCAGCTTTGAGAATTTCTTTAAATACACTATATTCTATATTTAATATGAAAGAATAATACTGAAGGATTTACAGTACTGTATATATATATATATATATATATATATATATATATATATATATATATATATATATATATATATATATATATATATATATATATATATATATATATATATATATATATATATATATATATATATATATATATATATATATATATATATATATATATATATCTATATATATAAGGCAAAGCCCTCACTCACTCACTCACTCACTCACTGACTCACTCATCACTAATTCTCCCACTTCCCACATAGTCACAACTCTGAAAATCGGCACAAATATCAACAATGGTAAAAATAGAAAAAGTAAACTATTCCGATCTCGATTAACACACTTTAAGGGGTCGAAAAGGGGTCAAACGTTCCAAACGGGGGACATTCGAAAATCCTACTTCCCACATAGTCACAACTCTGAAAATCGGCACAAATATCAACAATGGTAAAATTAGAAAAAGTAAACTATTCCGATCTCGATTAACCCACTTTAAGGGGTCGAAAAGGGGTCAAACGTTCCAAACGGGGGACATTCGAAAATCCTATTTCCCACATAGTCACAACTCTGAAAATCGGCACAAATATCAACAATGGTAAAAATAGAAAAAGTAAACTATTCCGATCTCGATTAACACACTTTAAGGGGTCGAAAAGGGGTCAAACGTTCCAAACGGGGGACATTCGAAAATCCTACATCCCACATAGTCACAACTCTGAAAATCGGCACAAATATCAACAATGGTAAAAATAGAAAAAGTAAACTATTCCGATCTCGATTAACACACTTTAAGGGGTCGAAAAGGGGTCAAACGTTCCAAACGGGGGACATTCGAAAATCCTACTTCCCACATAGTCACAACTCTGAAAATCGGCACAAATATCAACAATGGTAAAAATAGAAAAAGTAAACTATTCCGATCTCGATTAACCCACTTTAAGGGGTCGAAAAGGGGTCAAACGTTCCAAACGGGGGACATTCGAAAATCCTACTTCCCACATAGTCACAACTCTGAAAATCGGCACAAATATCAACAATGGTAAAAATAGAAAAAGTAAACTATTCCGATCTCGATTAACACACTTTAAGGGGTCGAAAAGGGGTCAAACGTTCCAAACGGGGGACATTCGAAAATCCTACTTCCCACATAGTCACAACTCTGAAAATCGGCACAAATATCAACAATGGTAAAAATAGAAAAAGTAAACTATTCCGATCTCGATTAACACACTTTAAGGGGTCGAAAAGGGGTCAAACGTTCCAAACGGGGGACATTCGAAAATCCTACTTCCCACATAGTCACAACTCTGAAAATCGGCACAAATATCAACAATGGTAAAAATAGAAAAAGTAAACTATTCCGATCTCGATTAACACACTTTAAGGGGTCGAAAAGGGGTCAAACGTTCCAAACGGGGGACATTCGAAAATCCTACTTCCCACATAGTCACAACTCTGAAAATCGGCACAAATATCAACAATGGTAAAAATAGAAAAAGTAAACTATTCCGATCTCGATTAACCCACTTTAAGGGGTCGAAAAGGGGTCAAACGTTCCAAACGGGGGACATTCGAAAATCCTACTTCCCACATAGTCACAACTCTGAAAATCGGCACAAATATCAACAATGGTAAAAATAGAAAAAGTAAACTATTCCGATCTCGATTAACACACTTTAAGGGGTCGAAAAGGGGTCAAACGTTCCAAACGGGGGACATTCGAAAATCCTACTTCCCACATAGTCACAACTCTGAAAATCGGCACAAATATCAACAATGGTAAAAATAGAAAAAGTAAACTATTCCGATCTCGATTAACACACTTTAAGGGGTCGAAAAGGGGTCAAACGTTCCAAACGGGGGACATTCGAAAATCCTACTTCCCACATAGTCACAACTCTGAAAATCGGCACAAATATCAACAATGGTAAAAATAGAAAAAGTAAACTATTCCGATCTCGATTAACACACTTTAAGGGGTCGAAAAGGGGTCAAACGTTCCAAACGGGGGACATTCGAAAATCCTACTTCCCACATAGTCACAACTCTGAAAATCGGCACAAATATCAACAATGGTAAAAATAGAAAAAGTAAACTATTCCGATCTCGATTAACACACTTTAAGGGGTCGAAAAGGGGTCAAACGTTCCAAACGGGGGACATTCGAAAATCCTACTTCCCACATAGTCACAACTCTGAAAATCGGCACAAATATCAACAATGGTAAAAATAGAAAAAGTAAACTATTCCGATCTCGATTAACACACTTTAAGGGGTCGAAAAGGGGTCAAACGTTCCAAACGGGGGACATTCGAAAATCCTACTTCCCACATAGTCACAACTCTGAAAATCGGCACAAATATCAACAATGGTAAAAATAGAAAAAGTAAACTATTCCGATCTCGATTAACACACTTTAAGGGGTCGAAAAGGGGTCAAACGTTCCAAACGGGGGACATTCAAAAATCCTACTTCCCACATAGTCACAACTCTGAAAATCGGCACAAATATCAACAATGGTAAAAATAGAAAAAGTAAACTATTCCGATCTCGATTAACACACTTTAAGGGGTCGAAAAGGGGTCAAACGTTCCAAACGGGGGACATTCGAAAATCCTACTTCCCACATAGTCACAACTCTGAAAATCGGCACAAATATCAACAATGGTAAAAATAGAAAAAGTAAACTATTCCGATCTCGATTAACCCACTTTAAGGGGTCGAAAAGGGGTTTAACGTTCCAAACGAGGGATATCCGAATGTTCCTCTTCCAATGTAGTCATTTTTCTGATATTTTTTTGCAAATGTTAAAAAAATAAGTCATTCCAATATCGATTAACGAATTTTTTAGGGATGAAAAGACGACGCAACATTGAAACTATACGAGGATTAACTTAATGTCTAATTAACTTAATTCCAATACAGCTACTACTTTGAAATTTAGAACTAAGAGCAAACATAAACACAATAAACTATTCCAGTTTACTATTCACAATTATAAATTTCGTTTAAATTGTCAACAAAGGAAAGTTCCTATTTTGATAAATCAATTTGTCGGGATCGAAAAGGGAGCAAACGTCTGAAGTGTAGAATACATGAATGTCTTTTGATCGCTAAAATGCTAATGGTAAAATTTCGTAGCGCAGCACGGGTTTTCAGCTAGTATATATATATATATATAAATACAAACACAAAAGAAGTCAATCAAATAACTACATGCACGATGCTCAGCAAGGTTGGCCCAGCTAAAAGTAATCAATAACCTTTAACTATCCAATTGATTTCCAATTTTCTCTTAGAACCACTCACACCAATTGAATTCTCTATACCTATAAGCAAACAATTCCAATCATCAATCACTCTATTGTGGAAGTAATGTTTTCTCCTTTCTGCAATAAACTGCGATTTAAACAATCTAAAACCATGATCCCTCGTTCTATTATCTGTAATAAATTCCAAACCCTCTGCTTCGTTCGTTTTAATAATTTTGAATAATTGAATTAAATCTCCTCTAGTTCTTCTCTGCTGCAGCGTGTACGTATTCAGTTTTCTTAATCTATCACTATATTCGAATGATTGAAAACCCTGAATCATCTTTAAAGCCCTCTACTGACTTTCTCCAGTCCTAACTGGAGCCCCCTAACTAAACCCTCTCCAGTTTAAGATATGGTAACTAAAATTGTACTGCATACTTATTACAATTGTATGACAACACTGCTCGGAATAATCTGGAAACTAAAATACTAATTTTAGTCACTTGTTGTCGTCATCTTAATTCGATCAAACTATAAAATTGCCCCCCCCCCCTCCTCCCCAATAGTTTACCAGAAATAACAATATTAACTTATTTACCACAATAATAAAATTAAACAAATTGGCTTTAGTTTTGGAAGGAGTAACGAATTGGAAGTCAAAAGACCAAAACCATGATAATTGTTGTACTGTCGAACTTGAATTGAACCATTTATACATTGTTGACAGTGCATAAATGGCACAACTCTCTATAAAACTATAATGCGGGCCGCCAAATCATGAAGTTCAGTCTTTAGCAGTAACGTATATACATTCAGTACTCTTTTTAGTTTAACGCTCGGCGCTATCACTTTTTTTCTTGATAATTCTCTTCATTCGAGAAAAGTCATTGAAAAATCTTGTTAACCAACTCAGTTCAAACCAATTCCATTTAAAAGGGGAAAAAAGTTATTTGCATCATTAAAATGTTGAAAAGGTGTAAAAAAAACTAAGGCTATTGTTTTGTCAAATGCATGGCAGTATTTCTCTTTTTTTTTCACGCTGTTTAATATATAATATACGGTTTCAGCACGCAGAATATTTGACTCAACAACGTGTTATTACTGACTCGGCAGTAGAAGGGTTAATAAATCAAAGTTAACAAATACAAATCAATCATCTCAATACTTCATTTTAAAGCACGAAACAAGTTAATGGTTTGTTTATTGATTTGCTATTTTCATTCCAAATATAAACACAAAAAAAAAGATCTGACGTTTTTATGTTATTGATTTGATTGTAGTCCATGCGTTTTATATCAAAAAGGGCTTTAAGCAGTATGCCCTCCTTTCTCTATGACACTCATTACCCAAGAACTGAAATGGACCATTTGTACCATTATCTTCAGTAATAATATATTCAAGAAAATCCCATAAAATAAAACGTCTTGGCTAACTATTACCAGTTTCACATGTAATACCATAACGAGGACATAATAAAAGGAATAAAAATGGAGCAAGTACTCTGTTAAAAGCAGAAAAGAAATTTCATTTGAGACTTCAATATGCTTATTACGTTCTCAGTCAAATGAGTCGCCTTTCGAGCAAACACAAAGGTAATTAGAATGTCACACAGAAAATGGGTTCCAAGTATCTTCATGTCCGGGCATAATCATATCCTTGAAAACGACCTTGGATATGTTTTGATGGAGAAGACTTCAAAGATTAATGAATGTCTTTTATTGATCTAATCTAATAACCCGATTGGAAGCCACATCTGGTATGCCTTGAAGGTACGGCATCTTTATTCCATAACGGTAGTCTTTCTTGCCATTTTCCAAATTCTATGCTTCGTCGGTTTCCGATGCGATACTCAGTCATTAGGACATTGTCTTTTCATACAATTTTTGAGATGTTAACGGCTGGTAAACTGAAAGATTTTTTATGTGATGCTATGATTAGTTTGCTATCGAAGTATCAGTTTGGAATGACAAACAGTTAACGTAATTACGTTTAGAAAAGTTCCAAATTCAGATACATATCTTAATTAAATTAAATGAATGTCTACTTAACACAGTACGTGATTTGCTGGTGTAATATAAAAAGTGTCCTTGTCAAATATTATAATTTTTAACGTACCGAAGATGAAAGATAGGAAGAAGAAATGACACAAAATTCAACAACATCTCTCAAATTATTATTCACTCTTCAGAAGACCTCTTAAGTGAACCATGTATGCTGTGACATGAAAAATATCTGACTTATTCAATTATTTATTTGAATTCAAAATAAAAACATTTTAGAACAACTATAATCTACAGAAATTTAAGAAATCATAGCATCAATTTTTTTTTTTTATATCAGTAGAATCTTTCAAGAACATCTTTGACAGTCCATTTGTGCTATATTATAGATGTGATTCCACCTGGAGGTAAGACGTTATTCGATTCTAACTTTCTTCAGTATCGAAGCATAATTCTTTATTTCTAATTATTGGTTAAGCTTTGCTTTTGTGTTCAAAATCCTTGCATTTTGTACAGACAGACTAGTGATTCGTATAAAACTTTGGGATGGATCTAATCTTATACTACTTTGATATATTCACTCACTGCCGTATGCCGACGGTTACCTTCATTGACTTAAGACGTCCATTATGAAGTTTTTAGACAATGAGTGGTGTAGTTTGCTGATCACTTTGGATTTTAATTCGTTCTTGCCTGTTGTTTATTTTAAAATTAAGGAGTTTACAATTAGGTTGAGCATAAATATTTCTATTGTGTTGGTTTGGGAGGATAGAATGATAAAATGTTAACTACTTTAGCTTGAGGACGCATTTCCCCAGCGGCGTATTGTGAAGTGGCATGTCTTGTTTTTTAGATAAAACCAGGATTTTTCCTTAAAAGAACTTTGGGTCCCTTAAAAGATCCTTGATAGGTTTGGATTTTGAAATTAATAATAATAATAATAACGCTTAAATGTTCCCTAGTTGATTAAACTTCTCTGGTTTTATCGATGCATTGTTACGATTCGTCTAGGCAAGTCCCCTGATATTACAGTAATAAAGATACTCGGGTAAAGTGAGATGACAAAGATGTTGAGTTCGCACCATGACCCTGAATCAAAATTACAATTACTTGCGTTCGGTAAATTAATGTAAATCTATTCAGTTTAATTGGGTGGATTAATGTTCATAAAATATTTCAACGTGTCAGAAATCATTCACCGCATAAAGAAATAAATAATATTATTGCAGAAGAATCTAGAGTAAATATGAAGAAAAACAATTCTCTTACCATATATTTGAAGAAAAAAAAATTGGGAGAATTTATATTGGATATTTATTACAAAAGTTTAAAGTTACTTTCATTTACGTACCATATTCTATTTATTCAAAGGTCCCAACACCGTAAACTTTTCTTCAAACACATTCAGTCCATGCCAAAATTTCTCAGAATTTTTAATTAGAAAAGTAAGAACATAAAATGAATATCCCACTGCTTTTTTTCATCCTTCCATAAAAGTATGAAAATTGTTAGCAGCTTAAATCTAGGATTACCCACAACACATTAGGCGATAATTCGTCAAATAAACATCCAGTTTTTCAGAGCGTTCAGTTTTTATATTTGTCACTTTCAGGGAAACTTTTAAGAATTAGCTAATACGCTGCAGATAGACTAATGCCCTCATATTTTAATGGTTTAAAGAAAGTTATCCTCTGCGGTTACGGAAGCACAGCGGAATTCATGCATAATTCATATTTTGTGAATTTCACAGCCAAATGAATATGTAACGTTGTTTTTGCACCGCCACGAGTGTGTTTTAGTGTTTTTTCACTGCCTTAAGTGTTTTCAAGTGTGTCATCATGTTACGTGAATCACACACGATCGTGTTCTATTTGTATACGCATCCAGTGACGCAATCACGAAATCAGAGATATTTATAAAAAAAATTAATCATTTTCCTGTGAGAAAGTGAACTTTGTTTGAAAACATACCTCGTACAAAGGCAGTGTATTTCCATAGAACCCATTTCGATGTATGCAAGTTACTGGAATGCATGGTCAGTAACTTGACAAAATAAAATCCAGCTCTTGGCTCAGCAACCTCTATCACATAATTGACGGATGTTCTGCTCCCAACCAGCCAAACTTAACAAAGAGGTTAACACGATCAGGTCTTGACTTCCTGTAAGGCCCGTGCCTAGAGACCCCCAAATTGGCTGAAAAATTTTGAATTATGATGTAAATATCAATATCCTGTTCAGCGCACTTGATCAATATCTTAAAATATTAACATATATTTTAATAACTCTTTTTAATAATTAACTCTTTTTAATATCTCAACAATTATTTAATCAAAATGGTAATAGATGGTAAGAGAAAAATTGTCAGTAAATTTTAAGTTACATCAACAATCGTCAATGGGGGCCCCGCGTACTATGTTTTACCTACAGTAACTGATTTTCTAAATCGGGCCCTGAACACGATGGTCATTATGACAAACTAATGTATTAAACTGGGATGTCTTCTTATAGTTAGTCATGTTGTTATCTTATTTGATTCCCACTTGTCTCTAAGTACAGGGGGATTCATAAAGAAGTATACAGTTTCAATGCATTTCATCTAGAAAGTGTATACTTCTTTATGAATCACCCTACAATATAGCCTTATTCTGGATAGCAACCCTATTCTGGATAGCTTATTAGCAGTTTCTGCTCTGCTCTACAAGCAGATGAAGCCAATTAAATACTTCTTCCCATCTATTCTACGAAATATATTGCCCGTGCCCATGGTTACAAACACTTTCTATATAGTTTGGGGGGGAGTTGCTAATACAGATTTGTATGGTGATTGTTAAGCCTTCTTAGGCTTCAGGTCAATAACCAAGCATGCACTAACCAGAAGTTGTAGTTAGAGATTAGTGGAAGATTAGACTCCCTTAATGCGAGACTTTCTCGTCTAAAAATAAATTCGCTATTTCCCGCTGTGAGTTCAAGGTATTAAAACTCTCATTCTAAATCCAATAAAACTTTTATACAAAAACAGGCAATTGACATCTTTTTTTTTACTTCATATTTGGATTCTAATATAAATGTTTGTTTTGATCTTCAAATACGTCCTTGTTTGTATCTTAAATGAGTTCGAACTTCATCCGATGCGGTGGCAACACCATCGAAAACCGAGCTAACACCCATTGCCATTACTATCCAACAAAATGGCGATGCGTATTCGCGGCAACAATGTCTTTTCGTTCCACTTTCTAAAGGCGTTTTGTGTTTCTCTTTAAATGCGAACGCGTGTAAGCCTTTGTGTCCGCAGGAAATTATCCACCTTTACATTTCATACGGCTTCTCTAATTCGACTCGTAACCGATATTTAGGTCAACTTTTTTTTTTTTTTTTTTCTTCTCCTTCGTTTTCGTTCGCTCGTTCGAAAGGGTTTTTGTTATTCCTAAATGGATAAATGCGAGTTCCTAATCTTGTTACGACATTCCGAAATGCCGAGCTTTGTTCGGAGTTGAAGGAATGCTAATTTGAAACGGGAATTTGATCCAGATACAGATCAACGCCCGACAAGAGAGGAAATTATTGTTGCCAAACGACAAAGAATAAATACTTTTTCATATTTTCGTTCGAAGAATCGATCGAAATTTCTATAATTTTTTCTGTTATTTTTTATTCTTTCCTGTATTCTCTAAGCAATGGTAGTTTTATAGAAATATATTACACATATATTTTTTTTCACAGTTGGACATTATGACACTAATACATGTAGGTGAACTCAAGGTAGAAATTTTTCTTGATGTTTTAAAGGGCAGTTTAAAATTGTAAACAAATATGTTCGATTCAAACTTTTGTTTAATGGACTTTATGCATGGTGCTATTAGAAATTTTATCATTTGGAAACACTTTTATGACCTACTGTAATCAATCGCAATACATCTTTAAAGTAAATTCTAATTTTTTGCCAATCACAAACGTGTATTCCTTTTTTTCCGTCACACATTGTGAAATGAAATTGCGTGAGACCTCGCAAATACATAATGTCCATACTGATATTAAGCTTAGTTACAGTCAGCGAGTTAATTATTATTCTGTAATGGTAGTATTATTATTTTATTTTATTTTTAAATAATATTCAATGTGTCCCAAAAATCTCCAAATGCGATTTATAATATCAATAAAAAAAAAAAAAGAATATATAAATATTTTTTGACAGAGACCGTGATTGACTATAGTAGGCAATTTCCCACTCACTTTAGAATGTTAATCTCAAATATATAATCTCACTACCAAAAATTGTTGGCATTTATTAGTTACTGACCACCACTGCGTTTGGATGCGGACCAAAAGTTTCTGAAAAACTATCATCTGAAGTAATAAATTCCAATTAAAATTAAGAACTATATCCGAAAATACAATTTTAACAGAAAAATCATTCATCTAATTTAACTTATTAAGAAATTGAAATAAGTTTCAAAATATAAAAAACACTTACAAACAGTAATTAAATGTAATGTTCTTTATTAAATTCTAACTGTTAAAGTTAGTTCTAACTAAATAGTTTTAAATGAAAAATGTAACTTGCGTAGAAAAAAAATTCAATGGGCTTAAAATGATAAATTGAACTAGATTATTATAGTAATAGTTTTGCATTTTATACATAAATGTACAATTTTCAAATTGCGCTGCTATATTGTAAATCAGATAAGCACTAAGTTGATGACAAATGTGTTTTGTGACTCCTTTTTCTTGCATTACCATTAGAAGAAATACAAGACATGAAAAATGATAGACACTTTTTTCAAATATTGGACATCAAATTAATAACGTTTATAATTTCATTAAACTAACGTTACTTCCTACTCGTTTATGTTCTTCATCAAAAATTTTGAATACATATTTCGAAAAATATCATATTCATTTCACTTATTTATTTTCCCAGAATTGGACTAAATGGTTTCGAAAATCCTATGAGAGATCCTAAAACAGAAGATGCCAAAAGACATATTGGTCACGTAAGTGTAACATTTTTTTTCACTGACATTAATGAGTAGATAAATGTGGATATATTACCAGATAAATAATATATAGTGTAGGGGAGACCTGTGTACAAAGGGTCACCTTTTTTCAATGCACAAAAAATTAGCCACTGAGCCGTCTAAAAATGTGAAACTGATATGCACATTGTCATAGCAATAACTTCCCATTGGGATTAATATAAATAATTAAAATTATAGATTCTGTCAAATAGAAGACTTTTAAAGCAATTTTACAAATGGCCTTAGGTACAAGACCACGTTGTCCCTAGGGCTAGTAGCTGATGTGCCTAAGGCCATTTTCTTTAAGTGAGGTTTCAGTCCATAATGAATAGAAAACAAACATACACAGATGAATTTTATAAAGAAACAATATCAAGTAATTATCAGTCATTGGTATATCATATAATAACTATAATAAATTGCAATGTGTCAAATTATTAGAGAATTAAAGGTAACTTAAAAAACTGTTTCCAAAAAAATGAGCTGCATGCATTATCGCTTTGAAGCACCAACCGATTTTGATTTTGGCAATTTGAACACAATAAGAAACTATGTGACCCTAGGTACGCGACTTGGTAATTTCATATAAAATTTCTTCTACTAAAAATGCACATGGAGAAAGAACTTATTTAAACATCTCATTTAGAACTTAATGTTACAAGCAAAATTATTAATTAAAATTCGAAGAAAAGTATTTGACTTAATTTTGTAAAAGAATAAAAGGCAGGAGCTGCAAAATGTTACTGCAGACCATATAAAAACGTTTTCCTCTTATAACTTGTCACAGCTTTCTCCTCTAAGATTTCAAAATGGCTACCAAAAGAGCAATTGGGTGTTTCCACTTATCCAAGTGAGTAAAAAAACTTAGAACTAAACATTATTCAATAAAAGTGGGGTGGCCCTAGGTACGCAAGTCTCCCCTATTGTTTTGTTATTACTGTGCATTCATTAAACATAAACAGCTTAACCATATTGAAAAATACTATTCATTTAATACTATTTTGATCTACTGAAACGAAGCCCCCTAAAACTTATAATTCATTAAATAATTTCACAATAAAACACAAGAAGTAAACATAATTATTACATTTGAAATAGAAAAAAATCCAAACTCTGAATTAATAAAAATTTCTCGAAGTAAGCATTTACATTATGATCGTCAATGCACTTAAAAAATCTTTTGATTTTTCTTCTTCTAAATCTATGCCTCGTTAGAAACTGATCCAATATTTATAGTAAGTGTAAAGACTATAGGTTAAGTATAAAAAATTCATCAAAAGAAAGAGTATTTGTTTGTGGCATGTTTGTTACATTATTATAAAGTTACATATGTGTTATCATTATCATTCAGTGACATATGCGTTCAGTGACATATCAAATTGCAAATATATTAGTATTTGTAATGAGTAACATTTCTTCTTGACACTTTCTATTACTTTGAAGTAATCGGGCATATAACTCAAAATCTTTATTTTGAACATGGATGTACGTCCTCTACCACTATACAAGCATTCACTTTTGAATAGAACGTGCACTGTTAAAACTACGTACTCTGACTTTAACAAAATGCACAGACTTACAAATACATTCAATGCTCAATGCACCTGAGTAAGAATGGGAATCAAACCCGATATGACTCTCGTTACGGCATCTAGATGTTGGTGGTTTTATCGATCATGCTACATATGCAGACACTAAATTTTTGCTAACTTCATACTTTTATGTAGTTTTAGAGTTTAAAGCACAATCAAATTTAAAAGAAGATATCTAAAAAACAATGTCCTATTATTTCAAGATAATAACTTATTTGAAATTTTAATTTGATTCAATATTTTATTGATGCCCATATCAGCTGAAATGGAATAAGACTTTTTTTTTTCCTCAAAACGTTTTTAAACGCGACGGTTATTTGTTTCTTGAGTACCTCAACACTCAACTTCAATACAATTGTGCGGTATCGAACCAAGCAAGTAGATAATATTTTTAAATGAAACAAATTTTAGTGTGGTAACAAATTAGGCTGACGAGCAAAACCGAACCTATCCCCCAAGTAGTTTCTCACAGGAGAGGTAAAAATAAACATTACTCTGTAAATATTGCATTTTGGGTATAATTATTTTTAGGACATTTAGAGCCGCTTTTGATGGAAAATATTTCGGAGGGAAAAAAGGGCAGTTTGGTGAGGCCAAAAAAAAAAAATAGTCTGATTCTTACCACCGGCTCTTCAAATGTAGGCAATAGTTACCTATAAGTATTTTAACCACATAGACACATAGAGGACAATCACCCGCGTGGATCCCTTCGCAACCCACAAGATCTTGAGACATCTTCTACCCACTAAAGACAACAACTAAATGGACAGGTTACTTGCAGGGTAAGAATTGTCCTCGCCACGGGAGACCATTTCCATTAGATATCCCATTACATGTGTGTGGCCACTTCAGATGCGTTTTTCCACCCGCAAAATGCTTGTACGTGTTTTAAAATGCGATAAGTGCTTGTCTATTTAAGGAGTGAACTGAAGCACATAAACTTTGCGAGCACGAGCAGTTTTCCATGTATGGGTCGAACAACTTGAGTTGTCAATTCCGTTGTTCCCTTAGAGATTCGGGGCATTCCTAAAAATGCGCTTAACTTCAAGTTATGGGCCTAAAATGACTGAGAGGGTAATTTCGTTTTATTAAGTTCTTTGAAATCATCCAATCCTTAGTTTTTGTCATCAGTTGTTTTGAGCTTTTGGAGATACAGTGCAGTTACAAGTGAACATGAAAATGGTGGACATACCATAAAATTATATTTACACCTTTGAAATTGAAACTGCACACGAAAAACCATTGTTTGAAAATGTGGTACTAAAACGTGTGGTAATAACGGATGTTTTGTAGTTTAAAAACTAAAAGTAACATCCCAACAATAAGTATCACGTCGAGAGCGATAACACTGTCCGCATAAGATCAATTTAAGCACTTATCGAATAAAGATAATGACTTTCGATAACCGAATTCCACGGCTATGTACCTCAGTAAATTCAGATTCAGATTGTGTCCAGTGAAATTGATGTCATTTGAAAACTAGCAAACTACAACTAAGTTGGACTGCAAACATATTGAACAACGAAATTTTGTGGTACTTTATCTTCAAGTTGGAGAAAAATTACAATTTTCATAATGTTAAAATGCATGCAAAAGCTCTACAGAAACATGTAAAAGAGAAAGTGATAAAAATTAAGAAACACAAAAGTTCCAGTGCCGTTTTTGACGTCCAATCGTCACCAGAGAGGAATAAAGGAATATTATAAGTTTGGTTTTCATAAAAGTGAAATCTTTAAAATAAATTCCATTTACTTCATTAATTCTACAGTCCAACATCAATTCTGAGAGTCAATATTAAAAGATTTGTTTCCCATAGACAAGCATACCGATTTTTTATTTTTGGGATAGTGCATTTTTTATTAGACTCTCACCACTAATTTACGTAGTTGTTTTTTTAATCACTTTGATGCTGATTAAGCCTTCGTCTTACAAATTTCAAGGGTGTATTCAAACTATTTCCAAAAATATTCTTTCAAGAAGAAGAAAAAAAAAATGCTATAAATTTAATTATGTTAGTGTAAAATGCGTTAAAGGGAAAACCTCCCACGCACTCTTCACAACAGCAGTAAAATTACTATATCAAATTCGGAAGCAAAAAAACAGTGTATACGCAAAACACACATTTCAGCGATTGACACAAAAGAAAATTGATTAACACTCGTGAGTTCATTCACGTAATGAATCGAAGCGAATAAATTAGTGTGGGTTGATTTGCTTAAGGAAGTTTAATTTCTCAGTTCATTGGTGCCCACTGTTTGAGTCATTGTCCATTGAGAATCATTTAATTAGCCAGTTCTGAAGGCGAGAAATTATATTTGCATCGAACTGACAGCCAGAGCACTTATAATTCAAAGAAGGAAGAAGGCGATGTAAGGTTACTATTCCCTTGAGTGGGCTGCACTTTCTTTAGAGATACTTTTTTTCTTACATTTTTGCACATTTTCTCTCGGACACTTTGCATTATACGTTCACGAAAAACTCTGAATTGGCAAAACTGTATAATGAACTTTTGTCTCATATCCACCAAGGTAATGCAGTAGTGTTGGCTAATACCGGAAACAGGAGTTCTGGGAAATTGGCCAATTCTAGCTGAAACTTTCAAAATATATTTTGATTTTTCAATAAACATGTCAGAAACATTACAAAGCATATTTTTTGCCCTGCGTCTTTTTTTATAAATAAAATATTTCAACTTTAAAATTGTACACCAACATTTCAAAACTTTTAGTATATTTTATACAGAATAGGCGAGATCGGCCAATAAATGTAACAACGGCCAGTTTACAATGTTCGGCATCGGTATTGGTCAATGTCAAGAGGTATTGGTCAGCATAGATGTACTGAGGAAAACCATGCATTATTAAATATATCACAACATGAAAACTATTCATAGGTAGTAATAACTGTGAGATATTTACAGTGGGAAACGTATAAAACATGGAATTTGTCTATGGTACTAATCTAAAAATAAATAAATACATTAACCTCATTTCTGTGAAATATCAAATCTACAAATCAAATTATTTATGAAAACTACAAATTTCTTTTTAGCAAGTTTATTGATATTACGTTTTGTATGAATTTCGACACTTTATATTTATCTGACCCTACAAAAGAATCTAGTATAAAATATCAAAAACATTGAACGGCTATATTGTGTAAGCAAATTTATATGACTTTACTCTGTGCCAATATTGTGGCAGGAATCTTATGTAAACTGGGACCGTGAGTATATTTTGCAACGACAATTGGTGTAAGATATCACTTCTGAAGAATTACTAAGGTAGTTGACCTGTTGGCCCTCTCCATCCCTGATGGCCCCTCTGTTGCCCCAACGGAAGAAGAAAAATGTGTAAAAATGTCAGTCGATATAAATCTTCACCCATTACGACAAATTCTTTACTACAAAGGAAACGAAGTGAAATAATAAAGAAAAAAAGGAGTTTCTCATCGGAAGAATTTTCTCATTTCGAAACTCACTTTTTTAAGACATGAGCAGAATTTTTTGGAAGAAAAATCAATAGAGATTATCTACCGAAGTTTCGACGAGAACATAAGAAACCCATTTAGAACTTTTAAACGAAACTGTCTGTCGAAGTGAAAGGTGTTATCTGGAAAACGAGCTAACGGATAGACACTATTAGCTTTCTCTTACGAATACATTCGATCTGAAATATTTAGGCATGCTTTTTCTATAAGTGCGTCCATTATTATTAATCATTCAAGTAATTTTTTTCTTATTAATTTTTATTATAAAATATAATTAAGATTACTTGTTTTGCATTTTAATACTTCGGTACAAAATAGTGTTACACCTAAATTTAATTTAAAAAAAAAAATTATTCCAACTTACTTTTGTTAAAAAAATTAAAATTCTTCACAATACGATAAATAGTAAAATAATCATAAGGTCAGGGCCGGAGCTGGGGGGGACAAACCGGGCCCCCTCCCTGGGGCGCCAACCTTAGGAGACGGCAAATGGACTGTAAAATTAACTAGTTTATGAAGAAAATAATTGAACTGTTGGTTTGAATTTTATAATTATATACTAGATTTGTGTTTTTCTTTTTTATTACGCAACCTTAATTTCAATTTAGTACCAAAAGTATAAATCAATACATTTCTATTTTTGGCAAATCAAAACTTCGACATTTTTAATACCAATTTTTTTGCGCGTGTTTTATTTTACTACTAAGCGCGGAAAGGGTTTATGTGATCTCTTTTAATTTTTGTTATAAATTGGCAGCATTTTGCCTTTTGCCGGGAGTGACGAAACTGCTAGCGCAGCCCTGATAAGGTTTATTCTTCGTTGACCTGCAATACTTAGTTCATTTGTTTTTATAAAAGAGTTCATATATAACCTGCTATAAATTGATTGCTACAAAAATCCCTTCCCACAGCGTTATCAAAAACTCATACATATATTGCTATGTTCAAAGATCCTATGAAAGTTGTCTGATTGAATTAAATGACCAACACATGAAGAAAGACAAGTTACAGCTTTTGAATAGTCTAGAAAGGGCTGAGTTGCAACGATGGATTTTAGATATATACCTTATTCAGAAAATAACAAAATCAAATACCGTTAAAAAATAACCGCCAAGAACTTACCCAAAATCGAAACACAACAAAAAATAATCTCAAATAGTCAAATTAAGAGTAAATTGAGTTCATTGTTCTAGAGTAGTTTAACCCCGAAAACATAATTTTGATTATACGTCTATTGTAACTTTTTTTTTATGCAAGCATTGATCAGAAGCATCCTTAATTTAAATATTTGATTTTTTTTTTCTACCAAGACTTTGAAATATAGGTCGCAATTTGTCGCTTAAGAAGACAGTTTCACTTATTTTTCGAAAAGTTCAAAACAGAAACTGCACGCGCTGCTTATTTTAAGTGTTACCTATCTTCTCTTTAAGTGATTGCCTTAGAAATAATTACTCTTGTCGCTGGAAGACACAAACCCATCAACAGTTAACTAAGGTTCAGCTAGTGAAACGGGACACTTCTCGCACTTTTCCAAACACCGAGCAGCCTCGAGAGCATGAATTCCCTCAAGAGCACGGCCCAAGCATTTTGCAACAATTTTATGGTCTGATACCTACACCTCACCAAGTTTACGGGCAAAGCGGGCCATGCCATCTACTAAAACTGAATTCCGGAGTTCGTTTATCCCTTCTAGTTGCTTCATAAAAAAAGTTTCATAACATCCTTGAAATATTAGACGAGGGGCTCTTTTAAGAGATAAAAATCTATTATCTCGCTTCCACACCACCACCTTGCCCAAGAGGTCAATCACACTGTCTTAGTCATGGAGACTTCTTTTCATGCAGAAGAACCAATTTATTACACGGACCTTGACTTGTGGTTAAGCATGCTAAAAGAGGCTTGGTCAACCCCCGCCAAAAAAAAAAATCAGGTGAAGCAGTAATGAGTAGTAAAACAAGAGAATCTGTACCATCTTGATCTCACGTTCCTGTATGGAACGCTGTAAATTAAACTTTTATGTTCCACCAAGTGTTACCAGCTTCGTTTTCATAAATCAACATTTGAAGAAACATCAAGGAAATATGTAGGAAATTATATGTAAATGGTAAAATATGTTGGTAATTAGATGTTGGCTTGCTGTCATAAGAAAGTACTGAAAGTCGTTAGAAGGCATGGATAGTTACGGCTGACTAATAAAGATCGTACTCTTCTGTGTCGTTCAGAATTCTTTAAACAAAACTAATGACTTTTTGTAATTTTTTTATGTTACTTTATATAATCGATAGGTAATTGAAACTTTATTCAACTAATTTATCAAATTCTCGTGTAAATTATGGGTGCTAGAGCTTATGGATATTCAAAACTTTCTTTAAAAAATTCAAAAACCTGTCTTAATACAAAAGAGCCAATTTAATAAAGGAACTTTGGCTAATAGGTAGTATTCGAAAAGTGGGTTGGTCTTCCACTACAAAAAAAAGTAAGATCCATTGAAATAATAATGAGTTTAAAAAGGGCAAGTTATTATTTTCTTACTGGGTATCACGTTCATGTATGAGATGATATAAATTAAACTTTTACGTTCTATAAACGTTACTGGTTTTATTTTCATAAATCAAGCCTTAAAAAGACATCTAAAAAATATGTGTAATAAGATATAGAGGGAAGAGATTTTTTTGGTGTGATATAAACAAGTATTTAACTTTAGTGCTTTAACTAAATCTTTAAAATAACCTTTGGGTAGTTTAATCAATAAACAATGATCTCTCCCATATTATCCAGATTTTAAAAGCTATATTTTATGAGCCATATTCTTTGGATATTATAACGTATTACCTTTTTTGTTGTTACGTATCTGAACAGTTAATTATTAAAGCCAGGGATCATTCAAAATAAGAACATCCGCAATCTTAAAAATAGATTAGATGAATTTTCATTTGCTCAGTTACGGACCTTTGATATAAGGGTAATAATGTGTGAAAATATTGATCCTTCACAATCGGTTTAAAGATGATAATATGTGTATTTAGAGACTCATTTTTTTTCCTCACGTGGATTTAAATCCCAGAAAAGAGGTAGAGTCATCATAAAGCTTTGTATTTTTGATCAGAACTATAATAAACAATGTTGTTATTATATGTTGAGAAGCTTTATTAAATCTTTTTTAGTTTATTTCATACTGATCAAGTCAAAATTCATACTTATGCTCCAAATTGTAATTTCTTCGTAACCACAGTCTATGTTGTATTTAAATTAAATACATATTTGTTTTCCGTTTCAAGAATATTGTCTTTATGTAAACTAATACTGCACTGATTATTATACGACTGAAAACATTTTAGATTATACTCAATAATTGTCCCAATCATATATACATTCCTTTTTTTATTGTTTTTATTGATGTTTTGAATAGGGTAGGTGTCTTCAAATGAAGTTTTTAAGCATTTTTCCAACTTTCCTTAAACGTTAGATTATTTCAACTTAGTAGTTATGAGGGATGGACAATTGGTTCTTGTCCCATACACCTAAGGTTTCATTTTTTAAACCACAGTATTTGATGAAGTATTGGTTTAAAATAAATTATAATTTTATAACATCAGTAAGATCAGCAGATTAGCAAAATTTCAAGGTTTAACAGAAGAATTTTTGCTATTAATTTTTTTAAGTAATAAGCCTGCATATAAAAATATATTTAATTGTTAATAAGTAAAACACTAATTACGTTATCTTAAAATTTAATAGTATTTTCGTATATACTTTTTATCGCTACTACTTAAGTTACTGTAAAGTAGATTCCCTTAAAAATCTCATACGATTCAGTCTCATTCCTTTCAAGTTTTTGTCAATTGTGGTGCTGCCATCTACAAGGAATATTTTGAACTATTTAAGGACCCCATGGATCATTAAGGGTCAAAATCACGAAAAGGGCCCAAAACGTGTCCAAAGTGATTTTAAAAATGAAATTAAAGAAAATGCTCATAGAAAATAAAATAAATACAAATCTTATGATAGTAATAAGAAATAAAAGTAAAAAAGAATTTATGAAACAATATTTATTTACCATCACGTCACTTTTGACTGGATTAGAGCAATATATATATATATATATATATATATATATATATATATATATATATATATATATATATATATATATATATATATATATATATATATATATATATATATATATATATATATATATATATATATATATATATATATATATATATATATATATATATATATATATATATATATATATATATATATATATATATATATATATATATATATATATATATATAGTATTAGAATAAAGTGTGCAAACTTTAAATTTCTATAGAAAATAAGTTTATTGAAAGAAATAAAGAATAACATACTGGTTTGCATGAAGTTTCAAAGTCAAAGTCCTGATGAGCCATATTTTGCCGTTTCGTGATTTTGACCCCTAATTATTTTATATTTAGAACTTACCCTTGTTTTTAGAATAGAACTCAAGTAATAGTCAAAATAAATATTGAAAGTGTTATTGGATAGTTAAATAATTTTGAAGCTTTCCAAGTCAAGTAATTAGCACTCTTGTGCATAATCCACGAACTCTGTTCATAATTAGTTGATATTAAAACTCTTACTATTACCACAAATAAAATTGGTTTTCTTTCCTAATCATCTGTTGTGTGTGTGTTCAGGGTGTGAAGATCAAGATGGACGATGCGGGCAACATAATCATCAAGCGTGCTAGCAAGAGCGGAGTGTTTGTGAAGGACGTAAATGGACAAGAGGACAGCAGCTGTCTGTCTGCCGACGTTCAGAGGATGCAAGGGCAGCTGGAATACGAGAAGCCAGTCAAGGTAAGATACCAGGGGTTACTTTCTTTAGAGCTTTAGTCTTTTGTTTCAGAATGTTGGATTGACGTATTGAACCCTTCATGAGCACATGTGATAGTTAAACTAGAAATTTTTAGTGTAGCAACGTTTCCTAGCTCCATGTAGGTCTGGATTCTTTTTAATACGTTTTTATTGACATTTATAATAATTTTTTTTTCCCCTGCACTACTGTTTCGGATAAACGACTAAAAAACTTGAACTTTACTCTCATATGTACAACAGACCACTCTTCAGAAAAAAAATGTCTTCAACAATGTGTCTTTGCGGTGATGTCTTATTACAATATTCAAGTCATTGAAAACTGTCCATATCTTGAAAACAGCTCCAAGTGTGAAAGGGAAATGTGGCCACCAAAGTTTATAAAGAAACTCATAAGTATGGGAATATGGTGCATAGTAATCACTGTAAGAATTAATGGCGTGATAAATCACATCTGCTATTAAGGTCAACTCTTTGAGTTCTTTGAATTAACACTGTGTACAATTGTATTTAATTTGTTACTGCTTTGTTTCATTTGTATTTATAATACTTAAAGATGTCTGTTTCGGGAATTTGATATTTCTAAGGTCCTCCAAGGAAAAGGTAAGAGCTAAAAATTGATAGTTTCTTAAGTTTTGACCACAAGTATAGTTTTTAAAACAACTAAATCTGCATCAGAAGTTATTAAAAAAAAGTATTAATCTGGACCGACCTAGATTCGTCTTGGATAGATGGGAAAAGATTGAAAATAAGTTAATCCTTAATGAATATATTTTAATGATTCATCGATTAACCCTAGACAACTAAACTTTAATCAGTGTTACTCTGTAGCTAATCATTCGACTCATAGACCGCGAATTGAAAACAAGTAGATTTTTATATTTCCTTTATTTATTTCAAGAAAATTAGTGTATCTTAAAAGAAGCATTATAGTATTTTAATTAATAAATATAAATGTTTAAAAATTAGCGTTTAGGTGAGTGAGAAGGAGTTATGGGAACATCAATAACATGCTGAACCGGATCTCTATTAGTATTGGATAATAGACAAATGTTTAGTTTTCTGAAGTTAGTGAATTATATCTTAGGAAATCTCCTTCTATCTCTCCTTAACGAGAAACTTTTTGGCACAACACACAATAACCCCATTCTTCATTGCAGATGTTCGACATGAAGAAGTTCCAGCAGCACATCTCTCGCGAGCTGAGGCGTGCCTACCCTGACCGCCGCAAGCTGGAGACCCAGTGCATCTGCGTGGTTGCTTTCGTCAAGGACAACGCAGAACCACTCGACCTTCCTTGCTGGGTCATGATAATCAACATAGTCGCCCTGGACATGCTCAAATCAAAACTGCCACCCAGTAAGTAACAAGTTATTATTGCTATAGTCCAAGACAACTTATCCTTACCTCAATGATTACGCTGTATAATGGATCCTTCCGCCGAAAAGATATAGTTCCAAGTAAATCACAACTTATATGGTAATATTGATAACTTGCGCACATAGTTTTGTATTAAACTTAAATATATGTTGTTAAAAAAATAAGAAAACAAGCGCTTTTAAATTTTCATTTACTTAATATACTATACTTTTTTAAACACAGTTACTTAAGAGTTTTAACGAATCATATGCCTTTGACCGAGTTATTTCATGATGTCACTCACTTGGCGAATCACTATTGGCTAACACGGCTAAACATGTCTCCTCTTAGTTCAAGACTTCACAAGTAAGATTATTGCGCAGCCAATCAGCGCGTAGTAAAACCGGATCTCACATCAGTGTAACGTATCCAATGAGGACAGGATAAGTTGTCTTGGACTATAAAACATGCTCAGTTAAGAGAAATCACAATTATTTATTATGTTCTATAATAAATAAGTCAGTTTTATCTTCTATACTGCATAAAAGAAAAAAGAAGCTTACACAAAGGCTCTGACCGTCTGTGGTCAACATTCCCAGAATACATATAGACTGAGAGGCGACTGCAATTTTTGGTCCCCATCGAAAATTATTCTGAATTTTTTATAGAAATTGGAGAAAAGTGAGTAGATTACGAATCCACTGGTCTGCCGTGGCAAAAATGGCCGAAACTGGTCATAAATCGACTTTTAATAAGTTAAACTAAATCCAATTACCAAATGAGCCATAACTTGCCAAATAATGAGCATTTTTTTTTTTTTTTTTTTTACTTGGTAACTCTCACTTTTTAATTTTCAATTAAGAAGGTTGCAGACGATTCGGATGTGTGGCGATGGCTTACTTGCATCTTTCACAAATAAGCCAAATTGGCAATAAACATTACGTCACTGATAACGTAACTGATGTCGCCAATTTGGCTTACTTTTAAAAGATACAAGTCTTCCGAGCCAGAGATCAAAAATCGTTTGCGCTTTTTCTAGTAGAAAATCAAAATGCGGTGAGTTGCCAGACGAAAAAGTTTGTTCTCTTTTTGCAAGTTATGACATATTTGGCAATCGGATTTTAGTTCAACTCATTCCAAGTCGATTTTTGATCAGTTTCGGACATTTTTGCCACGGCAGACCAGTGGATTCGTAATCTACTCACTGATCTCCACATTCTCTAAAAAATTCAGAATGATGTTCGATGGGATTCAAAAATTGCAATCGCCTCTCTGACTAATAGGATACAAACATGTGCGATATATAAAATAATACAGACGAGTTTCTATACCAACATTCAATGTGAACTTCATTTAAAATTCAGACAATAGAGTGCTTCTATAACTCAATGAGAAGTTCACATTTTGGTTGAAAAAAGAGATATTTAACTAAAATTCGGATAATCGGTACAAGTTATGTCTCCAAACTCGCCAACTTGGCAATAATTTTGTTTATAAAAAACCTCCATACTGGTAGAGGTTTTGTTATCATTATGTAAATCTTTTAACAGGATACCAATACAGCCGTTAAATGTCTCCAAATTATACATATTTTATATTTGCCAGTCGAACCAGGTTCCACTGAAATTAAATAGAAAATCGGCTACCTTCGTTTTATGGATCATTTAATTCGAAAACATAACTATTAAATTGTTGTCAGAAAATAATCTCTGGAACTTGAACGGTTTTCTTGAAAATCTACTATTGAAAATGTGTTATGGTATAAACTCCTTACATTTTAACTTTTTGCTATTCATATTTTAAGATAACTGAAAATATCTCAGTTTGTCAAAAAAAAATTCGGGGCTTTTTTGCATTTATACGTGTTTTGGAACGTCATGAATTAAAACTAAGTCGAGAAAAAATTTCTGTCTGTGGTCAGCATAAGTCCCGAACGAATTGACCTAAGATGTTCAAATTTTGTAAACAGGTAGGTAGCGGCCATGGGTCCTGCCATTAAACCTTTCATCAAAATAACGCTTTCCGCAGAATGTATCTGCCATTGAAAATTTTATGTTTTTCAGCAATTGCCCTAACACGGCTATAACGATCTTAATCAAAAACCACGAGGTAATACCTTGTAAAGTATTCCAAACACCTTCAACACCGAATTTCCCATAGAAATCCGATAAAGTAAAAAGATTTTGACACAGCATTCTCTTTCCTTGAACATTAACCATCAACGACTATTTCTACCCTGTTTACTTAACCGAAGGGATAGTGTAATAATTATCGCAAAGAATATCGCCTATTTTGTCATATAGGTCGGGTTTGTTTTTTATGCCAATGTAATAATTATTGCCAAATATACCACCAAACTGGCCATTCTTTTAAACTGATGAAAATTTTCAACGGTAAATTACACCAATCTATGTCAAATTTAAAATGCAGTGTCCAGTATTATAGAGTGCAATTGAAAATTGTACGAAGTTCCTCACCCCTAATTTTATTTACAATAGGGGAGGGTAAAATATAGTAAAGCCTCACTTTTTAAGAACATATAACAATAACTAACTTACTTAAATCTCACTAATTTTTTTATCACTAAATTAAATAAAGTGTCTATGTCTTCAAGAAAAGAAAAGAAGCAATGGATGAACATAATGAAAGCTTAAAAGTATGAATTACTCTGTGAATTATTCTTTAACACATTCAGTATTATAAAGTTCAAATGGAAATATCTATTTTAAGAGCTACTTGAAAGCACCCAGAAAATTGCCTTTGTAATTGACTTTTAACATTTGCTTTATCAAGCTAACTAACCAAGCCTCAATTTAATCTTTAAACCACTTAATTAAACACATTTTCCTGGAAAAAATATTTTAATTCACAATCTTTTACTAGTTGAATTAACATTACATCAATGACCATTAGATTAAAATATTTTTGAAAACTATATTAAGAATTTGCGTGCCAAAAAGACACTAAAAAAAGTTATATTCATTTATCTGGAAGATGTTTAACATCTGTCCCTCTTTCCCCAGCTATGATGTCTAAGAGGCCCAGTGCACCCAATCTGGCGAGCATCTTCGAGCGTCCACTGAAGAATGGACACAACTGCATAGCTGATGAAGATCCTTACAGTCTGCCAGGAATCACTTCCAGGAACTCCATCTACGGTGTACTTGGAGAGCCCAAACCCCCAAAACTGCCACCGAGGGATATACCCAGGGTACCAGTCCCTACGGTTTGTTGAATTCTAAATCATGAAGGATTCTTAGAAAAATCATAATAATGTTTTGAATGTTTATTTAATTTTTCTTTAACGTTATAATTTCGTTAAAAAAGCCATGTTTTAATTCCTTTTATACTAAAATAAATTTTTCAAGACGCCAAAAAAACAATTTCTAGAAGGAAGAAGAAAAAAAAGTTTATTATGTATTACATTTTATATTAAATTTTATCCTAAAGTAGTTGTTAAATTTTTGTTCTGAATGAAATATCTAATATTTATCTATATTTTACAGCCTGATTATGAAGATAAAGATGATAGACATTTTGATTTTCCTCCTGCCAAACACAGCAACAACAACAACAATAATAATAATAATCATTCTCGAAATCCTAGTATATACGGTAAGTTATATTTGTATTTTCATAAAGTACACGTTATTTTTCAACTATGTAAGTAAACTTAAATAAGGCATAGAATTTCTTTAATAAAATTTTTGACAATGCCATACTACATTCTGTTGATGACAAATTTATATTTTTTTCGGATGCTCATTGTTCATTAAATTGGAGTGTTGGTGAATCTCGACTCTCACCATAACTTTGTTGAAATCAAAAGAAAATAACGTAAACTTTAACATAAAAGTAGTCATATATATGACAGGATGCTGTCCTAGTCCAGACACTTCGAAAAATATTCCGATCCGAAGGACCATTTACAGCCTATCAGTAAATAAGCCTTAGGCCTTTAGGAATGGTGTACGCAAAGATGCATTAACAAACATCTTACAAAAAGTAGTCGTTTAATTTTGACTGATAAAAAAAATTAAACAACACTCAGTACTTCTAAGTTCCCAAAATTATTCCTTTTGAAATCGCAAATATTAGTTCAGGTTGTCCTCTTGCATTCTAAATAGCATGTTATTCAACTGGAACCAAAATATGAATGATAAATTTATGTTTTCCTCTCTTTTCAGACGACCCTTACTACTGCGGCCTGAGCGCCCGCGTTCCGAAGTTCGGCAAGAAACCGCCTGCCCCCCACATGCCCGGACTTCACTCTCCTCTGCGCAAAGCCCACAGTGGTAGTTACCTTAGTCTCATCCGGCCATATGATTCCGGTTTAGGTACGCTCTTCCACCATAAAGCTGGCAAAAGGGAAAAGACTAACAGACTCACAAACATCCAACATGAAACAGAATTCCGGCTTCAGCACATATTTTCCAAAATGGAATCATAACGAAATAGCTTTAACAACCATTCGCTGAGAAATAATCCTAGTAGCTAGTAGCAATTACTCCTTCACCGATGGTCGGCCTTTTCATCGCTCTCGATGATACGATACGATAGTCGGTCACTCGTACAAGAGTCATTAATTCATCTGTAATTGGGCCCAAATGTCCACTTGAATGATTATTCATGGATCATCGTAAACCGATGAAAATACGATCAAATGCCAATGTATTCGATGAGAATAGTTGAATTATCCGATGGAAATAAGGTTTTTCACTGATCTGAGAATTCTACAGATAGCTGATGCTTTATTGCTATAGATTCGAAAACTACTCAGCAAGAGTTGACGTTAACATGACTTTTTTCGGTGAATCATCGGAAATGATGGAAATAAGTTCAATTACAGATACTGAATTGCGGTCAACAATTCGATAGATGAGTTCCGATCATTGGCCGTGGAATCACCATCCAGTGATTGCTACTAGGAAAGAATGATATAATAGAACCAGTCAGTTCAAAGAGCTAATTTTGTGTTTGTTTTCTAGGCCAAGAGCGTTCCTAAGCTGGTCCGTATCTGTTGTCCCTTTGATAAAACAATTTTGTTGTCATTTCGTTAATGCTGATAATGAAGCTCATTGTGTAGAAGTAATTTAGATGTCATGGTAAAAACGAACACACACCAAAATAAAATAAATAAATAACGAGTAACGGATTAGATAATGAAGAATCTAAACAATTTAGTCGGCGCACTTTAGTCAGCGACCCTTTGTTTACTTCGAAACCTTTCTTGTGTTTTGAATCACTAAGGGCATATTAAATTACCAATGTATATATCATTAATAAAACATTGTACAGTCACTTTAACGAATGATATCAGTCACTAAGGTAATAAAAACTCTCCATACCACTACAAAGATATTTGATTCGACTATCTAAAACTAAGGATGTGGAACAGAGCTATAATACTAATGAATTGCACTATAATATAAGTCACTGCATTTAAATTTGGCATGGATTGGTGTAATTTACCGTGGTCACATTTTCAATTTTCTATAATTTTAAAGAAAATAACCAATTTGGCAATAATTATTGCATTGGCAAAAAAGAAAAGAAAAAAAACGCCAAAAGAGCGAAACTGACGATTTGCTTCCCGATAATTATTGCATTATACTTTTGGGTTATACTTTTGGGTAAAAGAAACACCGGAGCAACAGTCGACGATGTGCAATGCTCAAGGAAAGAAAACTGCGTTAAAAATGCGAACTCAGTACGTTCAAAAACGTGTTGAGTGTAAAAAAATCGGTGTTTTTTTTTTTTTTTTTTTTTTTTTTTTAGGTTGCGTTACCCTATGTTAACATATGAGTAATTTATTTTAAAAATTAACAAAGGAATTATGTGCGCAGGAACTTCGTTTCATGTTTCAACCAAAAATAAAAATTCCTTTATAATATTTACATTGGGAAAATGTGTGTCATATACTCATTGTTCTAATTAAAAATCGCTACTAAAATTAAATTACATCTCAAGTATAATAATTTTTAAACAATGCCCAAAAATTTGCAACTAACGGTAAATTTGCAATTAATTTAACAGGAGGCAACTCACTGACTATTTCTTATTTCATTATTAAAATATTTTAGAGCGTTTTATTCTTTGAATATGGTTTGTTATACTTGGTAAAACACTTGAAATATTATTTAAAGTTACGTGCTAATGGCAGAATGCTATAACGTTGTAAACATCAGAGGTTTGTTACATTGAACAAATTCTGCATTTTACAACTTTTCAGCTTGGTTCTAATCAGAAAAATGGAAGGAATGTATTAAAAAGCAATTTTCAAACTTAAAGTAAAAACATTACAATATTCTACTTAAGTAATTTCAACCACAACAACCATCTCAAATCCATTTACTACATAACAAAATTTAGACAGCACTGATATATACAAGTAAAATTTTAAACAAAACGCACTTAAATTTGCAATGTAAAACTTCAAAAAGAGTTGTATTTAATATTTTTATGGGGCACATTTTGAATTTTGTTTTAATGAAAATAGCAAAAAAATTAAGGAATATAATTTTTTTCAGTGAAACTCGACAAGAATCAACATTTTATAAAATTATTTAAGCAGCTTCCGGTACCAGAAAAAAACCGCCAAATTGTAGCCACCTTCAAATCATCTATAATTTCTACGCATATTATAACAAGCCTAATATATAATCAACAACGCGTAAATATATCACCAAGCCTAAATATTACGGTACCAGAAAAAAACCGCCAAATTGTAGCCACCTTCAAATCATCTATAATTTCTACGCATATTATAACAAGCCTAATATATAATCAACAACGCGTAAATATATCACCAAGCCTAAATATTACGGTACCAGAAAAAAACCGCCAAATTGTAGCCACCTTCAAATCATCTATAATTTCTACGCATATTATAACAAGCCTAATATATAATCAACAACGCGTAAATATATCACCAAGCCTAAATATTTAAGGTTTGTTAACATTTAGTCTTGGCGGTATATTTACACTTCATTTAAACGTGTAAGCATTTAGATTTGACGGCAACTGCACCAACTGTTATCCGTTTAACGGAAGAGTACCAATATTTGTAAGACAAGCATTCTTTTTAAGATATATAACATCTGAATATCTTTTACAGAATCTGATGGCCATACTGGCTCCAGCGAAGATGACTACTCGAGAATTTACGGGCGACTCCGGGGCGCTCCGGCCCACTATGGATATTATCAGAGAAAAGAACTCTATGCCAGCAAATGGCACTGAAGATGACTACAAAAGTAATGACTGGATGGTGCTCGAAAAACTTAAAATTACGAAAGACTGATAAATGACATTTCGTGATTAACAGTCGACAAGTTCTTTATTGAAGAAACTATCTTTTCTAAATACGCAAGATGCTTAAGGACTATTTGTTGGTAAAAGTATACGGTACGCACTTGGTGCCAAAATCACTTTTTGTCGCCAAGGCAACTGAAGCGAAAGTCTTTTAGTAGAAAGTGACACGCTTTAAACTTAAGCAAAAGAGTGAAGAGTACCGAGTGGCGAAAAATCTTCAAAAGGCGATTACTTTTTTTTTTTTGTCGCCGATTGGCGATGTTACCGTATACTTTATTTTAAGACGATATATTTCTCTGTTACCAACAGGATGGGTTGCTAATTCTTAACAAAGGCGGGAATCTAATGAAATGCGTTTTTCGAGCATAGTTACTGAAATAAATTGATGTTTTCATCTAGGTAAAATTGTGTTTGAAGTTTTAAAATGTTGGCAAAAATGTTTGGAATTTTTTATATACACAAATCATTATATTTGTATCAATATTTTAATAGTAAAAAATTATATTTAAAATGGTCAGAGAGTGATTTGAAAATTGTCTCCAAGAATTGTCAAGATGAAAATTATCGTTGTCATATTTAGAACAGCGACGAAATCAGACAAGTAAAGAATCAGTTTCAAGATCATTCAACTTTGCAATTATCTTTCTTAACATTTACTAGGATTTCATCAAGATGATTATTATTACTGATCTCTAACTACAACGTCTGGATAGCTTATACGTGGTTCCTGCTCTGCAAGCAGATGAAGCCAATGGATAATACCCGCATTTTTTAAAAACTAGTGAAATTAGTTTATATTTATGAAGAAGTTCTTTCTAATTCTAAATATTTAAACAAAAGTTCTTTAAAAAAATTAGTTATTTAAATATTAAGAAAAGAAAATGCACCAAAATCGAGCCAAAACCAGTCCGATCAAAACACTCGACAAAATCTGGGACGTCAAAGCTTCCTTCCGTTTCTATGGTATGGTTATCGTGTGGTTTCTACCAAATAATTGACGTTGATTTCGTAGACCATTGCCACATCCCTTTACAGGTTGGCGCGATTTGTGAGAAACTTTCAAAACTGATTCCCGCTGCTGCATTTCAAGCCAAGATATTTGGTTCTCTTGATGTCACATTCAGTTCGAGCCCAATGAATCACTTTCTCCTCAACGTCCAACAGAGGAACTTTGATTGCAAATTTAAAAAAAAAAACGAAAAAGAGAAAAAAAAACGCATTGAGCAGAAATTTTTGTGTTTGTGGCCCTTTCAAAACATTTAGAATTGAATAAAAAAAAAAATTAAAAAGAAGCGGGAATTGTCCATTTAATACTTAGCTTCCCATTCCGCATCTATGCTATGTAATAGGTTGCCCGTGGTTACCAACAAATTCTAACTAGTTTGGGAAGGAATTTGTTACTACAGATATATCTCTATGGTGATTGTTGAGCCTTTTTCTGCTTCAAGTCAATAATCAAGCACGTACTATCCAAAAGTTGTTGTCTGAGATCAGTGTTCCTAGTATTTTGTTAAATTCGAGCTTATACTATTTTTATATGAATTGGATTGAAATATAATTTCTATGGTAATATATGACCTTTTTAACCATAAATGTTTGTCTAAAAAAATATTTTTTTGATTCCTTACATTGTTAGATATTTGTAAATATAAGCCTTTTTGTCTGAATGAAACTTAACATTATTGTCTGTAATATAATTTGTGTGGATATCCATCTACGTTTCGAAAACATTCCAACTGACGCATGCTACTTAATCCCTTCCAATAGCTATTTCAACTGTGGATATTTGTTATATGTATTTTATGCGAAATAAAATATATTTAGAATAAAGTACCTGTACTACTCAATGAATTACTTGAGCTCAATTTACGTAATTTTCATATAAAAATATGGGTTCAATAATATGCACCTTTAATTACATTAATTTAAAACCCAAACTAGGAGTGTGGAACATCGCACAACATTCAATTGCACTTAATACTGTTCATTCTATTTAAATTTGCCTTATAATTAACTGGTTACAATTTCATATATTCTTAATTTTAAAAAATGACCAGTTTGGCGATACTTTTGGCGATACTTATTACATTACATAAAAAAAGGCAGAATAGCAACAGTACCCGGAAAACCTGGTTAGGGATTGTTTTTTAAATTTCACAAAAGTCAGGGAAATTTGCTACCATTGTTTTGAATGTACCCCACTCAACCTTATTTTGGTACTATTTACCCGCAGAATTGTGGTAGTAACTATTAGAAATGTCATGTTATGGAATAATTTAAACTTTTCATTATCACCAAAACTATTTTAAAACGAATTGTCATATTATTCCTTTGGTATACGTGCTCTATTTGATCAGGATATTTACACATCTGGAAAAGTTGGGGAAATTCGAAAAAAGTTGGCCGTAAAATCAGGGAATTTCTTACAAATATATGATGAAATTACATCAGGGAACTTTTTTTCCTGAATTTTAAGGCTACCCTAAAAAAGGCCAAAAACAGGCTACGCTAATCAAGGTCACACAGGCAAACTTTTTCTAGACCCCTTTTTTTAACTCAGCACGTACCAAAACGTGTATAAATGAAAAACAAAAAAAAAAAAAATCTTGTTTTACCGATTGCAATACCTTCAGTACCCTATGTTAACATATGGGTAAGAACATACTCTTAATTTTTTTTTTTTTTTTTTTTTTTTTTTTTTTTATGGTTTCAAGCCCCGAAGATCAAAAACTAAGCATTTATAGAATCTCTTCGATGTCTATCTGTCCTACAGAAAAAATTGAAACTGAAAGAACATTTGACATATGTCTAGACTAGGCTTACCCAAAATTGCTATACATAATAAAATTTCTAAATATATATATCAAAATATAAAGAAATTAATATCAAGTATAGAAAGAATTAATATCAATTACAAAGAAATTATTTTGTATTTGATACCAAATGGGTGCTACAAAATTCAAATTGCAGTAGATTGTTATGATTTCTGTCACAGAACATTTAACTATCGAAAAAAGCCTGTCTGGTAAGTGGAAGATTATGGTTAGATTACCGAAACATTATTTTGGTTCAACAAAATATCTTAGATTCAAAGAATACTTGCAAGTCTGTTTAATATCCGAGCTGAACTTAAAAGTCTAAGCTCTAAAAAATGAAATCAAGCATTAACTTTCTTTTTACGGACTTCATACTACCTTGATGGTTGGAAGTTTAACCATGCTACTGTTCGACTATTGTTGTCCGATTCATCTGTTGTGCTGGCATCTTTCTTCTTTCCGGTATATTTTTAAGTCAAAACTAGGGCTGTGGAACATCGCACAACTTTCAAATACACTATATTACTCATGTGGATTCATGTCATTTATCATTTTTATATTTTCATCGTTAGCTTAGGAAAAAAAGGCCAGTTTGGCGATATTTGTGGCAATAATTCTTATACGGCTCTTTTAAAAAAACTCCAAAATGGTGTGTTTGGCGATATGCTTTTCGATAATTCTTATATTATCCTTTCTTATAAGTGAAACTGAGGAGAGGAGAAAAAAGATCGTTGATGAGCTATGTTCAAGCAAAGCGAACTCTGTGTTGAAGGCATTCGTTTATCAACTTTTTACGCCGTTAAAGCATTTTTATGGAAATCGCGGAGATGGGATGCTTAGAACATTTTAAGAAGCATTACCACAGCGATTTTTATCAAAATCGTTAGAGCCGTTTTTTAGCAATCATTGAAAAACATGACTTTTTCAATGGCAGTTACCTTATGCACAGGGGAGTACTGGCCATAGGGTTGTTCGGTGAAATCACCGGGTCGGTCAGTGTCCGTAAAAAATGGGCCGGTCCAATATAGAATTTTTTTTTTTTTTTTTTAATGTAGTTACCTTTCTTAACTTTTTTTTTTAAATCCCAATCGCTCCTATACGTTCCTCCATCTTTCCGTTTGGTAGGGGTAATAGGGAATTCTAAGAAAAGTATGGGAGTATTGGGGACAATTGTGGATGAGCAACCGAAGATAGTTTAACACCTGAGGTGAAGAAAAGTCCAAAAAGGTCCGAGGACCTCAGATAAATATTGCATTATTCTTTCTTGTAAGTAAATCAGAGGACACAGTCATTGATGAGTGATGCACAAGGTAAGAGAACTATGCGTTAAATACTTCCATTTTTCAACTTTTAGGTCTTTATCGCATTTTACATAATTTTTGGAAGTGGGAATGCTTAGAGTACCTTAAAAGGCAAAGGGAACCATGACGATTTTAATCAATAGCGTTAGAGCTTTTTTTTTGGGGGGGGGGGGGAGATGCAATTACTAAAAAACAAATTTTTTAGTGGCAGTTACCTTATCTGCATGCACAATTTTGACGAAAACTTTAAGAGGAAGTCCTATTAAGGATTATTTCTTATACTCGCTATGTTACAATCTTCTAGCCCACTGCATTTTAGAAACTACTTTGAATAAAACCTTTAAATTTGGTGAGTAGATACAAAAATGAATTAAAAACACAAATTTTCTTTACTTGACGCGTCGAAGACTGGTCTTACTTTAGTTGTTGCATTTCCCTCTTTAAAAATCCCTCTATGTGGCAGATAATAAGATGGTTGAGATAATTCTTCAGGAGGCACTACTTCAGTTATATCTTCTTTCAGCCACTCTTCAAAAACTGCATTGTACGAGTCATATTTATTCTGTGCGATTAATTTCTCAATAGTCTTTTCTAATCTTCTTTCAGATAAAACTTGGTTGTTATGAAGATTATCTTTACACTTCCAAGGTAATTTAATTTCATATCTGCCATCTTCAATCGTCATGGTCTTTATAAGATTTTCTCTAGCAGCATTTTCAAGCTCTATTTTACTTTTTACCTCATATGGATCTTCTAAATTCCATACATTTTCAATATTCAAACTTTGCGATAAAAGCGAACTTGTCACCGCATTTATAGATTTCTTTGAATAACCATTTTTTGGTTTTCCCATTATTATCCATCCTAGGTAAGTTTCGATGGCCGTTAAACCTGATTTTAACTGTACTATTTTCCCAGTATAAATTTTACCCGCAAAATCTGCTCTTATCAGTACTTCAATTGGATTCAAGGGTACATCAATCGTGATGACGATACCCTTGTTTTTCAGCTCAATTAAATCGAGTTTGTCCTTTATATGAGGGATCGGCCCGCAAATTTGGGTTGGTCTAGAACTGGAATTTCTCAAGAGTATGCAGTTCTTAAATTATGAGCTTGAACAGTGTAACATTTATTTTCTCGGCATGATGTGGCTCCACCAAGAGTTACACCACGTGTGTTAAATTTTGAGAGTGAGTTAGTTATAGTCCGAGTTTCTTCCCCGTTGATTGTAAAATGTATGAGCTCTGTGAGCCTGTATCAATCAAAGCCCGAACTACGTGCCTTTTCCCTTTATTTTCAATAGCTACCAATAACGTTTGTAGCAAGATTTCACCAGCTTGGCATAAATTGGATAAGGAGCTACTTTCCCCTATTTCAGTTTTATCTTGGTGTGAAGCTTTTGAAACCTCTGGACACATAATAATATAATGCTTCTTATGACATAACATGCACTGAATATTACTTCGGCAAGCTTTGGATCGATGTCCCATCTTCAAACATGAATAGCAACATTTTTTGGACTTCGAAACTTCCATTCTTTCTTCAAGTGTTGTTTTTTGTCCCTGAAAACAATCTCTGCTTAAATACGACTTTCCATAAAACACACATGAAAATTTAGGATTATCTTTAACTACTCGCAAATAAATCACTGGTAGATGGCTGTGTCAAATCTGTTTCTCTAGGTTTCTGTTTTTTCAACATAAATTCGTTTTGTTTTATTCCGGTTTTAGCTGAGGATATCCTTTCTTCACCTTCTACCTTGGCTCTAAGAAAAGCCAATAACTGATTTAATTTTTTACTATATGATTTGTCTTCTTCATTCACGGAGGGAATTCGTAACCAAATTCGAAGGATATCTTCAGGGATACATTATTCAATCAATGGAAATAGCATTGCGGCATACTTATCGGATGTCATTCCTATTGATTCTAAAGATCTTAAATGAGATTCTAATTTGTCATAGAGATAAATAATGTTTAACTTAAATTTCGTATTAGTAGCATTTTTAATCATAAGACCTAAAAGCTCTCTAACATAATACTCGATAAACAGCTCTTCTCTACCGAATCTATTTTGTAAACTCTCAATGGCTTTAAAATAGTTTTCAGCGGTAGGTGGGTAACTATCGATTATTTCTTTTGACCTTGTTCCTGAAATCATACATGTATAAGATATAAGTATAAGATATTGAAATATGATAATGTATAAGATATTGAAAGATTGAAAATTTAATATTGAAATTATTGAAATATTGAAATTTATCTTCTAATTCCATGTTTTTATCCCCGTGAATTCTTCTGAACTGGCTCCAAAAGGTTAACCAATCTTTTATTTCACCTCCGGATTTCATTAATTCGATTTTTGGTAATTTTAATTTTGTCTTTTCCGCAATTTCCACAGCTGAATTATTTTCACTTGAAAGCAAATTCTCGCTAAAAAATTGCAAACTACCTTTTATTTTTTCAAATTTTTGTTTGTATTCTTCGATACTTTTAAATTCGTCTGCGTATTTCGAAATTTCCGTTTCATTTGTTAACAGAATATCTAGAATATTTTCATCAATTTCACTTAAATTGCTATAAATTCTTTTTTAATGAATTAAATTTTATTCGAATTTCTTCAATTCTTGCGTTTTCATCCTCGAAAAGTGCCATTATACTCTTATATGTAATTTTGTAAATGTTGCCCGAACAGGCGATCGCTTCTTAACATATGTAATTTCATATTGTCATTTAATGCACTTCCGATATGAATATAAAAAGTTTTCTCAAAACAGATTTTACTGACCTTCTCTATTCTTTTGATCTTCTGATCACGTCCGGGTCACCACTTATTAGATATGACTTAAACGTACCACATTTAATAGTCTCTTCATTAAATCTTATTTACTTAAAATAATTTTAGACCGTCAGTAAAACATCCATCTTTATTTTACTACAAAAAACTCATGTTCACTGCCACTCACTAAAGTAAAAAGAAAAAACCAACAAACGATTATGCGAGCGAGCTAATATTTACATCGTTAAATCTAACAGATGTGAAACTCGCACAACCTTCATTCACTACTGGTCTCTGCATTTATATATTTGCTATGGATTGGTGTAAGTTACCATTTTCATTCGCATATGTTCCTCAGTATAAAACAAGGGCTAGTTTGGAGATAGTTATTACATGAGCAAAATTATTACATTGGCACCGCCAAAAGTAAAAAAAATAATAATAAATAAATTAATTAATTAAAAATAAATAAAAGAAACACCGCCAAAAGTGCGATATTGGCAATTTTTGTTCAAAAGTATTACATTATTTTCCTGTAAGTGAAACAGAGGATAACAGTCATCGATGGAAAATGCTGAAAGAAGCAGCTCTGTGTTAATGACATTCCCTCTTCAACCTTTTACGCCTTTATTGCATTTCTACGGAAATTTCGGCCTGGATGTTAAAAAGACCTTGAAAGGTATTACCTCAGCAATTTTGATAAAAATCGTTAGAGACATTTTTTGGTATTAGCTAAAAAAAAAAATTTCAATGACAGCTACCTTGTGCGCATGCGCAATCTAGACAAAAAACTTAATTACAGATCCTCATGGTGACCACTAACCCAGTAAAGTTTAAGGTCATATGTAAAAGTATATATTTCCATTTAAATGTATATTTCATGTCTACATTAGATGGGAGAAACTTGCCATTAAGATTTTTGTTAAAATTCGTAACCCGCATAGATAGCTACCATTGGGAAATTTTATATTTTCCAGCGATTACCAAAAAAACTTAGTGATTTTGATCAAAATCTATATGGTAATACTTTTAAGATTTTAGTCTAAGCATCCCCATCCCCAACATTTCCATAAAAATTTCTTTATTAACATAGAATTGTCTTCCTTTGAGCATCAACAAATGTTTCTCCTCTGTTTAGTTTCCCGAAAGGATAATGTAATGATTATCGTAAATCGCCATTTGGTGGCGGCTTTCAACAAACAGTAATTAAAAATTCGATATTAGAATAAGAAAATCATATGATTATAAGCATCATATCCCAACCTTTGTCCCAACATGCGGTGTTATGACGTCACGTTTAAAGCTCTTGTAAAAAATTTACTGCTCCAAGTTTTCTTTTTAGAACTGAACTGAAAAGACTAGTTTTGTTTACAGTTTCCCTCGCCTGTCTGGTCTGTATTCATGTCATTCGTTGAAAAGTTATCTTAAAAGTCTTTTCGATACGTCTCTCAACTGCCAACATTTTGTCATAAACATGTCTGACCACGCCGCATTTTCTTTGACTTTCAAAAGAATACAACCTCTCTGTGCCAGCCTTTGTCGCAAATGTTGTCTAGAAGACCTTGTACGATTCGAGCAGGCTATGAATGATCTTGATTCCGAATTCATAAATAGATGTCAAGAGTACTTATTCTTTCCAATCAGAGTTTCACTCCTAAGAAATCCCACTGAAAATCAACTGATTAAGTTACTAGACATAGCAACACTTATCTTCAAAAAAAGTCATCTTGTATCATGTCAGTTATTTAAAGACACCGTAATTAATATTTTCGCCAGAATAAGTGATCTTGAGAACATCGACATGGTAAGTAGTGCCAGTGAAGAGTTGAAACTGAGCGTTTGCCAATGTGTTTCAAGTATGATAGAAAGTTCAAGCGAAGAAGTTCGACGCTATATGTATGGAAATTCATTCAACTTACCACTTGCTCATGCATTTCATACTCTCTTATTGCTTTTGAAACATGAGCGCTCAAAATCTCTTCGTAAAGCAATCCTACGAACAATTGGGTTGTTTTGTTATAGCAAAGAGTTTGTTGTTTCAAGAAATGCCGAAACTGAAGCATTTGCCAGTAATTCTTTGGCTAATTACCTGCCTGGTTTGTCAGTTGGACTGTCAAATGTAGTTTGTGGTGATGACATACAAGGTGAATCTGTTATCAGAATGGCTTTGAAGATCTTATCCGATGTAATTGTTATTACAGTTAACGATTGCTGCTCAGTTGCCAACAAGGAAAAAAATGAATTTAACAGCAAGTCAGATGAAAATGACACTGATGATGGTCCTGTACAATCTATTAAAGATACCAAATGGTTTGAAGAAGTCGCCAGTAGGCTTTGTCTACTAATACAAAACACAACAGTACTGGTTACTCATAGTCAATGGAAGGTACGCCAAGACTACTTAAGTTTTGCAAAATCAATACTTTTGGATTGTACAAGAAACTTGCAGACTAGTGTGCCTGTTGTTTTACCTGCTGTTTTTGCATTATCAGTTGACAGCAATGAGAATATTTCACAGCAGAGCCAAAAACTAATTTTTATGTTCTCGGATAAATTTCAGGCTATGAATTCCCTGACTCTGTGCTCCCTCATTGAAGATGAAATATATACCAGTGCTTCAAAACTAATCAAAAGCAAACTCAGTGCCAGTGATGATGAAAAGTTATTTATTTTAAAGTCAATGCAAGGATGCCTACAAATTTTAGGTAGCTCAGTGGACAAGATACTGTTTTCTGCTGGCCATTTAGAAAAGCTTATGCTAAGCCTATTGAACTTGTTACAGTTTGAGACAGCTGTAATGTTGGTGGAGGAAATTAGTGTAAATTTGGATATATCCTCATTTGATGTTATGCCAAAGAAGAGGTTCTGTCATTTTGAGAAGAAAGAAATTTTAGATACAATTTGTAATATATGTCACTGCTTAGGGAAAAGTAAATACAATAGATTGGTTATAGATTATCTACTAGAAAAAATGCATGCTTCAGATATATTTTTGATGCAAAGCATATTTTTAATAGGTTGTATTGTTGAAGGACTTTCCAAAGATTCTTCTGTAGTCGATGAAAACGTCAATTTAGTTAGTGATGTAATCGACGAGTTGCTGGCCCCAGCAATATTTGATGCACCATTGGTTCAAACAGATCTTAGGTTGGTTGTTTACAATGACCCGTCTTCAGTAGATGTGTACAATGACAATAATATTTTTCAGATTGGTTTGGTTCTTGAAACGATAGAAAAATGTGCCAAAACATTGGGGAAAACTTTTCGAGTATATTTGATGAAGGTTCTTTTCAATATAATGGAGAAAGCTGGAAGTTCAAATTATATAATTTCTCAATCAGGCAAGATCTGTTTATATGGCATTGCGCATTACTGTGGCTATAAGCCACGGATCGAACTCATACGGGACAATGCTGACTATTTAGTCAATAGTATCATTATCAACTACCATCATTTGTTGCACAAACCAGAAATGTCAGCAGTTCTACAGGTGGTACTTCAAGAAAGTGATGGGCAAATGTTACCTATGTTTAAAGATTGCATCCAAAGACTTTTAGTCATGCTCAATTATAATCAGGAACGAGCTCTGCCAATCATGGCTATTCTCAGATCAGTGGTTTTATACATTAGAAAGTGGTTTCCTTCAAAAAAGACCTCAGATTCAAAGCTTTCACCATCAACTTTGCAGGAAAGTGATTGTAAAACGTATTTCGAACTACGGAATAAAAAAAGAAAGGAATTGTCAACTGTAAATGAGTATTTAGATGACGAAGATCTTTCTGGAGCAAATTATCAACAAACAATCAATCAGGAAAATGAAGAAAAAGTTCCTTTGCATGCCACTCTTTTGTCGAAAATTCTGAATCAATGCACACATTTTCAGTCATCAAGGAACCTTCAGCTACGAGTGCTTGTTCTGGAAGTCATGGAATTAAGCATTTTGGCTCTCAGTGACTATGAAAGGGAACTGCATCCCCTTATTCATCAACTATGGAATTTTTTTGTTCGAAGGTTCTCAGAGGAGAACATTGTTATGTTGCAAGCATTCAAGGTTTTATTGGTGATCGCCGACGAATGTCGCGATTTTGTCCGAGCACGTTGCCTTAAGGATGTTGTGCCAAAATTAATAACACTGTTGAATAACAAATTTTCATCCAGTCTCCTGAAGAATTATATTAAAAGCTACCAATGGTCCAATGATTGCAAAGTACAAGTGTGTGTATTGTCTGAAATTGGTGACTTGTTTGTGAAGTTGGAAGTAACGCAAAAGGATATTGCCCAACTGACTGAAGTGTGCCTGCCTTACTTACAAAAGTCTCAGCCTAAAGTGTTTAGAGAAGCTGCTTTGAAGACATTGAATGCTTTAACTGTAGTTGACTCTGATATCATTTGGTTATTTTTCAATTCTCAATTTTCTGAGAAACTGTTGCTAAATCCACCTCATAAATGTTTGTCATCTATAGAATTCCCGCTCGCAACTCAAATAGAACCCCAATTTAAAATTGACTGTTAATTACTTCCAATATATCATGAAAGTGATTGTTTTGTGAAAGAAATTTATTATTTCTTTACATGTATATATATATATATGGTTTATGAACTTAAAATTAAAGTGTTGAACTTTATCAATTCAATATAGTGATTCTTGGTCTATTAACTACAAGTTCTGTAATTATATGCTTCAGGTGTATGACACATTTATTTTTTTGCATTGAAACTCAGGAAGGTGGTTCAACATTTTTACAACTCTTCAAAATGTTACAAATCGTAACAATTGCTGTGATAAGTGGATGAAGCACACGTATGTCACTCTTAAAGTTTCTACTTTTTTGAATGCAACACGCCTTCATTTTAAATTAAAATATTCCATTAAGCATCTTAAAAAGCTTAGATAAGTTTAAGAAATTAGCCTGATATATACCACTTTAATTGTAAAAATTCGGGTTTTAAAAACATTTCAAATATTCCCTTCATCCACTCGGCCCTAAAAAGACTTTGAATTAAAACTAAATAACTTTCAGTAATTTAATTTTTTTTTGTAAAAAAAAATCTTGCTTTCTTTTAGCAAAATTGTTTTACAATTGCAGCCATATCCATATTCAGTTTGAAAGAATTATTAACCAGAAGCATCTTTTTATAAAGCATCCTAGCTCTTACTTTCAAATTTATAATCTTTTTGTTTTCAACTCCGTCATAGCACTGTCTGATCCGGATATTTTTTTCTAGTTGGGGGAGGAGCTATTTCAAAAACAGGCTCCAATTCAGAAGTAAACATTCGTATTTTTTATCAAATTGTTATTTCATAAAAGAGTTCTCACAGTCATTGAAAGTGCTTAATAGTTTTGAACCAAAGTTTTGAAAATGCTTAGCAGTGCTTAAAAGTCCTTGACAATGCTTGGAGATTCTTAATTGTTGTGTGGCCAACTGCAAAATTTATTAAAATACAACTCAGACTTGATATCCCCAAGCGGCCGCTGCTTACCTGCACCATATCGAAATTCTCAGACATATTTATATTACGCATGCGCCAACTTGCAACTTTTTGTTAGAATATACTTTATTAAAATTTTATATAAAGACATGATGCCTGAAAACAAATTTTCAAAAGTCCTTAAAAACATTAATTAGGTCCTTAAAAATCATTGATTTTCATTCTGTGATAAATGAGAAAACTGCATAAATATGTGTACAGTAATATTCAATTAATTATCAAACTTATGTAATTATATGCTAATTAATGAATGATATTGTCATTGACAATGGATTTTTATATAAAATATAAAATTTCCATTCTTTGTAATCGATCCCTTATTTACACACACAAAATTTATAAGGTTTAAGAACAAACACTAAGTAAAAACATACAGTGTTGGGAAATATCTCGATGAAAAAATTGTAATAGGAAATGGAACTTACAGTAGCGGCTCATGGGGTACAGAAAGTACAGCATCTAAATTATTAATTTAAATTTTTACTAATTGCAAGTGAACTTTGATTATTTTACAAATTTTCTTAAAATGTAAATTAGAATAGCATATGAATATGGAATTTCTATGATAGGTAAAAAAAAATATCTGATAAATAGCAAACCTGTTATGCAATGCACAATTGAGGGGGGAAAAGCTCAAATCAACTAATCGTTGAGTGAGGTACAACCACAGGAGTAAAATTCCAAATAAGCAAGAACCGCTGCTATTGCAACAGCTGCTAATATGGAATCTCCCTCCACGCCAAATGGATACAGCTTTTTGGCAAAATACAGCCAGTTACTGTACCGAATTCACAAATACAGCCAGTTCGGCTGTACTTGTGAATTCAATGTACTGATTGGTGGATGGGAGAGAAATGAGCATTTTTTAGAATTTTCTCCACCAAACGAAAATAGTTTCCGTTATAAGTTTACACATGTGTTTTCGTATTAATTCTCTAGGTTAATACTTAAACTAATTTTTGAAATATGAAATCCCGTTATAATCAAGTTAAAATATATTTTTTTTTCTATTTTCTTTCTCGTATCATTTTGTAAATATTGAAAGAAACTTTGAGTTTGAGTAATTAAGATTATGTAATTTCTACTCATGAATGAATGTGAGGGAGGGGGGGGAGAGTCACTGTTTCGGCTGCACTAACATTTTTGACCTTAGGCCACTACTGTCGTAGTGTGTTTAGGTATGAAACAATCTAATAAAATGGAAAACATTGAGAATATTTAACAAAAATAACGAGACTAAAATTTCAAGATTGGAAGTCTGAAACAAAACTGCAGATTTTCACTTAATTATTTGGTTGGTATCATTAGAATTCGACTTGTTTATACTTATAACTTATCAAATATAAAGGGGGATCTATATTTATTGTGCGGATAACAAATTCTGAAAACCTTGAATAAACAAAACTTCATTTGACCAGATAATTGACACTTTTTGTATAGCTACTAATTTTACCCCATGATGGAATAAAAAGGAGTGAAAATTATCTTAGCAACAATTTCTATTGTAGGTATGTACCCTAATATTATGCAAAAAGGCGCCATTCTTAAATTATGATAAAAATAATGTAAAATTTTAAGTATTAACTAGCATCATTATAAAAAATAGCACAAATCCTGGTCTATTCCTCAAGTCCCTGGAAATATCGCCATGCGAATTTGGTACCAATTGGAAAGAGAAAAAGTATCATATTTAGCAACCCTATTTCTTGTGGGTTTTTTCCATTCCTTAATTGATTATTTGAATATTTCTTATGTTTTCAGCCATCGTTTAGTATTAATGGCTAGTTTGAATTTGTTACCATCTTATAGAATTTGAATCGGATATTATGTTGAATTTGCGATGTTTTGGCCTTGACGCCAACTTTTCAAAATCTTTCCAATCCATCAATGTACACTATGAATTTACCCCCAAATCCTAACCATTTCAGCATACTCCATCCAGGTTTTTTAAATGCTCATACAATTTGTTAGTTTTATCTATGGTGTTGTTTATAAGAATACATATGATTGAAACCTACCCTGATTATTAAATGAATTCTAATAATCCCTGAATACATTACAATACTTTTATATTTTCTCAAAATTTAATTTTATAACCCTTCCTAAATAAATTCAATTCCTGGTTATTGCATAAGTGGTGTTAAAAGTTAGGAAAAAGTAATGGTCAAAAAATAAATTTGCATTTCCTTTTGCGATTCAAATATATATCTTAATCTCATAGATTCTGCTATATTTTTTTAGGAGTATTTTACTGAATTGTTTATTATTAATTGAATTTGTTAAGGATTCTGTACAGAGGACAGTCAAAATATAAGAATTAGGAATTTAAGAATCCTCATTTTATGTCTGAACAATGAAAAGAAAACCTTGTATGAATAAAAAGATAAAACCTATCAGATAATGTAAAAGAAAATCCAAAGAAACATGGAAATAATTTTACTGCACCTAATGCTTTATAGTTAGTTTTTATTTAAGAAAGTGCTAGAGAAGCTATTAAATAAGTTATAAGAAAACATTATAATATAACTATTATTAAATTAAGAGTAATGAATCTTGATACAATTGAAAGGAAATGGTGTAAACGTACATTATGGAAATATCAGTTTAAATTAGACTTTTCAAATAAATACCCATTCAAGTCCCAATTTTAAAATACTCGGTTCCTTTATAAAATAAATATTTTCATACAATTTAAACTTAAATACAAATCCATACTGAGGGCCTTAAATTAAAGTGTTTAAAAGTCGAAGATAAAAAAAAAAATCAGTAAAATATGCATTCTATCCTACCTAAAGAAAAAGTTTATTTTCAATTTATGGAAATTATTAATTTTCTGCAAATCCTTAAAATATAAAATTAAAATCTTGTATTATATCTAGGTTACTGTTGCACTTAAAACGGTATACTATATATTTATTATAAAATATTTTGGCTGAAAATAACAAAAAGATTACATTCAATTGTTGCAGACGAAGTTTTAGTAAAAAATAGTTTTTAGTGAAACCCAAAAACTACACACAAAAAAATGCTTTTTGTGTTTTGGGATACTTATAAATAACGAATAACTAAAATTTAAGTATAGATAAATGTTATACTCTCTTAATGTTTTAAAAAAATACTGTAGCTATTCTTCCATTCATTTGTATGAATTTAAATCATTTAAAACAAAATGTTAAAGCACAATATCAACATATTTAAAACCAATGAGGTCCCACCAGGTTTATAAAGTAAAGTAAGTGTTGTTAGAAACTTGAATTTTTACTCCTCGGTACTCATAAATATAATCGCACACTCCCATGAATAATCGAAGCAGCACAAGTAAGTTCTGCTTGTAAATATACACTCTTCTAAGCAATTTCATATATGTATATTTTTTAGTAGTCATAAAAAAAAATATCATAATTTGAGCCCATCAGAGAAAGGCCCACTGTAGTCGCTATGTCTACCAAAAGATATTAACAGCACTGCAGCCAACATGAAAGTATGCCCTCTTGCCATCTCAGTTCCATCTTGTTGACCAATAAGTATTTCTTTGCTTTCCATCAAAGAATTATGCAGATATGCCTTTCCTGGCTCTAAAGTTATTAGAATCTCTACAGTTAGCAAGATCATAATGATATCTAGAAGATGCATAGCAAATTGACAATGTCTGGTAATTTGGATTACCTTAAAAAAAACTATTTCATTACTTATAGTTGAAAATAAAGCTCAAAATTATATGGTTGTTAAAAAATTTGCAATATGTTTCACCACACCCAGAGTCGTGAATTCAGGAATGTTTTATTGAATCCATAAATAATCCAAAGAGCCTTTATTAATAAGTACATATTTTTTAACTAAAGTAAAATACAGTCAACTCTATTAAAATATACACACAGAAAATCTTGAAATGTTAAATCATCTGGTTTGTTGAGAAAAGCGATTCCCAAGTAATTAAGTGTGGAATTTTCAAATTTATGCAATAATTAGTGGAGTTTTACATAAATAGCTTCAAAATACATAAGAACTTGACTTTTGAAAGAATGGTAATAAAATAACAAATTATTAATTCTAATCAAGATAGATTTTTGATAGGTTAAGATTTTATGTAATCCACAACTACAATTTTATTGAAATAGTGAAGTGTGAACATTTAAACTTGTTTAAGGGTTGTTAAAAAAAAACTTTTTGAGTTATCAGTTTATATTCAACTCAAAGTAGTATAATTTTACAGTTTTTTAGGGAAAATTCCAAAATGAAGAACAAGATTAATAAAAATAACATGCATTCCACATAATGTAAATAAACATAGTTATGTAACTTGAGAAAGTTGTTGTCATATCATTTAATTAACTGAAATATTTATCATAAGTTTCAATCTATATAAATGAACTTGATAATTTTAATAAAAAATAACAAAATGTACCCCTTTTCAAACTATTCTGAATTAACACATAAAGCTTAATTCCATTTGTATGAACTTTGCAAAATTTATCTACCTTGGAGGCAACGTTCAACAAAAAAAAAGAGACTAGGATAATAAACATGAAAACTTCTCACCAAATGAATAAGAAAAATAACATAACATTCATTAAATGCCGACAAACAAACCGAATCCGATATCTGCTACAGCAGTTAACGTCGTTGATACTGCAATATATCAATGTTCAGAAAATACTATTTTAGAACCCACTTTGATTATTTTTAAATGAACCTCAATTGACAACAAAGACATAGTAATAACAGGGCAAATAGACGAGAGTATTTTACAAATGCCATAAAAAAAAATGTATATTTTACAGTGACAAAGCCGAGATGAGGTACTGAATACAACAGCTTTAATCATATGAAATTAAATTCATATATGGGTGAAATGGAAATCGATTTAAGTTTAGAAGTGGCATATTAAGAATAAAATTTTCTTTAAGACTTTGAATTGTTCCTTTTACAAGAAGTTAGAGTGTGTTCATTTTTAAGTTCTGGGTTTTATTATTATTATTATTATTCATTTGCAAAGCTAAGTTTTATATTGCAATAATTTTTTTTTAATTTTAAGGCCACCTCCAAAAAAAGCATTGAGTAATACCGCCACACTCTGTCTAAGAACAATTTTAAAATTGACTCATAGATAGATAATCCTTCTAAACATTTACCCTCATTGATCCTAGCTACATCACTGATGTCTTAAACCAATAAATAGGATTAGTGAAGTTGGTCAAGGTTTCTTGATAATGTATTATGCTACAATGCAAAACCACATAAATGGTTTATAACAAGAGCATACTGAGAAGATTTTAATATCCTAACTTGTTAAATGTCTTATTTAAAAATTTACATACCAATGCAAAAATGCACGAAATTAAAAAAATAAAAATAATAATAATAATAAATTCAACTCTTTTCAAAAAGCAAGCAAAATAATGAATAGACAAACAAAGCAATAAAAGTAAAATGTTTGATAAACTGTACAAATAAGTCTCAACTCATTTTTTTTTTTAAAATATACATAATTTTTTTCCCCAAAAAATGTCAATATTTTTAGAAGATAATCACTATAGTGATAAAAAAGAATTCTAACACAAAATATTAACATAAGGTTGCAAGTATGTATGTGTGTGTGTAAAAAAAAACTGGTTTTGGGTACCAAGTTGAAGAGAACAATTTCTTGCAAATGAAAGATTAAACAAGCAAACCACCACCCTTTAAACGACAAAACGTATTGCAGTTTCAACGACGTATCTCAACCCAAGATACATTTCTTACAATTGGTAGAAAAAAACAAAACACTCTCAACTGACATGCAGCTTGCTAATCCGTTGTGAAACAGTGTCTATATCAGACCTAGCATAGCAGTCTTTGCAGTCCTCCCCTTTGGCAATTTCCAAATCATCTAGAGAGCGTGACCGAACTATTGAGCTTCCTGACGGGGGCAGGGAATTTTGGCTTTTGACCGGGCTGCTAGGATTAGACTTGTTCCCACTGTCCTGCCTTGACACATTAGGCGGACTAGCTCTTTCTTCTGCAACTGGAATGCAAGACCTAGGCGTCTTTTTCTTCCTAAAGATTGGGTCGTAAGGTTTATCCCTCGCCTTTTTCCTCCAATACGCATTACTCATTCTAAATCGATGATTAGTTTGATGTTTGACGATCCTAACGCCTAATTCTGGCGTTCCGACGGTCTTTTCCTCTTCAAATTCGCTTCGAGGCTGAAAGTTTTTGGTGGAAGAGAGGGAGAATTGAGTGATGAATTTTGAGTTCATCTGTACAACACATAGTGGGGCTGAGGAAAGTGAGCTGCTGGATCGCTTCTTTTTGATTTTCTCCTCAAGGAAGTTCTTGCGGCTGTCGGTAATCCTACTGAGCATGGCCTGCTCATGCAATGCAGCATCCAGGTCCATGGAGCTAGAGGGCTCGTCCGTCTCCGATTTGACATCCTTGTGGGAAATGCAGTAACAGGACATTGTACAACCAGGTTAAGTAGAAGTCATTGCTTTGTACCTGAAATATTTAAATAGAGGTTCAGTTTAGTCCTTTATAGGGCAAAAATGGGCTGTGGAAATGAAGAAACAGTATAGAAATATCATCTATAGGCATGTATTAAAATAAAAATAATAAATTTAAATGAGGAATAGTTTATTATGGGACAAATATGTTGAACTTTTTTAAGCAAACATAGTAAGAAATGTTTTTCCATTGCCTTTTTAAAATTGCTACCAGAAACTTTAAAAAAAGATACATTGAAAATAATTAGTAGCAAATATAGTGAAATAAACAAAACTAGTTTTAAATAAACTATTCAAAAATGTATGTATTTAGTTATCTGTTTTTGAGCAGTTTGTTTTTAAGATCAGTTTTTGATTTCCAAAAACATGATCCTATGTATAGAAACTGACACATTTAAAATTCGAGAAAACTAAACAATCATGTTTAGTGGCCATTGTATATCAAAACAGATTAATTAAACAATAAAAAAAAACATGTTTGAAAAGGAAAACAAAGCATTCAAGGGTGAATTATTGCACTTCGAAGATTCCATACTTAATTGATGTAGTACGTGCATAGCCAGTTAAGTTTTTTTGGAATATTCTCAAACCCTTTCATGAACAAAATATATTTTCAATGTTGCCCTTTTCAGCCTTGAGACTAGCTGGATGCAGGATTGTTAAGCAGTAATTATCTTACAAGAAATGATTAAATAAAATCTCTAGTGATATAAAAAGTTACTTGTTTCTCAAAATAGTTTCCAAAACAAATTGTTTGGTATTCAAATGGGAAAAAATAACTGGTCAACCACTGCTTCCGAAAGAGTTTAAAAAATAAGCAAATTAGAAACCAGGCTGCTTGAACAGTAGTTTAATACACTATCAACTCAAAAAGTAAGTTTACATGAGGAATATTAATATATATCTTGTTTTTCAGTCTTGTATCATTTAAAATTAAATCAAACATTATGCATTTTAAAAATAATTTCTTTTAATATAGAATACACATTATTATAAACCAAAATCATTTTCCTTGAAATTATCCATTATCATTGACTTTTATGACTTTTTCAAATATTTCTCCCAAGATTAAAAGGGAACTAGTATTTTCCAATAATTTATTAAATGTTTCATTGGAAAAGCTATAATAAACCACCACAAGCAACATTTTACAATTTTGTTTGATTGTGACTTTTATAGTCTTTCAATACGCAGATAAAAGATTTACTTTGCAAACAAAGGAATGTCTAAAAATAAATAAAAAATTGTAAAAATTATATATTGCTATAGCAATATCACACAAGGTCCATTTTTCACCTATGTAAGAAACAAATTGTATATTTTAGAACTTCTCTTCTTCTGTTATTTGTAACTTCTATTTGGTACCAAACACAATATTATTAAAGAAACTTTTTTATCCAACATGAAAAAGTTATTATATATATTTTGTTTTATCTATCAACTAGTTGTGTGTCTTTTGATCACATGCAAACATAAATTTGTTCCATTATATTTCAAAGGGATTTTCAGTCCTTTCCTGTCTCTTAGTTAATACTATTCCTAGATTTTAATATCTGGCAAAATATCACTACAGAAATTAAGAACCTTTTAATTGCTCATATAACAAGAATGTGTTCACTTTTAACACTAATTTTTGAATGAATAAAAAAAAAAATATTCAAAAGTAGAATTTTTTTAGCAGAAGAAGTTTAAGGTCTAGTCAAAAACAATAATCAGGATAGCTTAAAGCTCTGTAATTGCCCAATAATATTCAACATAAAGTAATTTTCCATTTAACCTATTTTTTTTTTAAATTAAAAATCTTTAATTATTCTAGAAACAGAAACAATATATACTTTTAAAAGGAGCCACTTTTAAAAATACAAATTAAAAAGGATAACACTGTCAGAAATGTTAATTTGGAATACTATACAACTGCCTCCTTAAAAATCAGTTAAGTGTTTAGAAATATGACCACACACAAAAAAACTAAATTTAAATAAGAGTAAATCCTATTATTAGTAAACACAATAGTTAAAACTAATCACTGCTTCAGTGTCATTTATGTAGTTCGAAATCTGTATTGAGAAAGTTTGTTTAAAATAGCTGTAATTGCATTTGCAATCACAGCTGAGGAGACTATTAATAAAAGTCAGCTGCAAGAAGCAAAAAAAAAAAAATTAAATAATCTCTGTTTGCTTCAACCTACTGCAAAAACATGCTTTTGAAGGAACAGAAACTAATGAATAATTTCACTTCTAGAAGAAATAATAATATCCCTAACGGAATGTTTCAAATTAAATTATCATGATTTTATAAATTAAAGCACTAAAAGATACTCACGCAAGACTTCAACATAAGCTGAGAAACCAAAAGCAAAACCTCATCTAATTATAAGTGCAAAGTTTAAAATATCTCAAGAATTAAGATTACATAAACAGGATTTAAATGTTTAATATATTGATAGCAATGGGTACTTCCCTGTCAACCGCTCATATCAAGATTATTACAATTACACAGACAACCACATAAAACAGATTTCTTGGGCCCATCTGCAAAGTGAAAAAATCATGTGTGACTTAAAACTAATTTTACCCAGTAATCAGTGCCGGAACTAGGGGGGGGCAGGCGGGGCAGCTGCCCCGGGCGCTAACCAGAGGGGGCGCCGAAAAGCCAACAAAGCACTATTTGTTGTATAAATTTTAATATTTGGACGAAAGGATAATTTTTCATAAATAAATTTTCATTTTTTCTTAAAATTCTGGATGATCTTTAAGATATCCAACAGAAGAAAAAATCCACTAGAAAAAAAAAAATAATACATTTCTGTACAAAGAAAGTAATAATCTATCCTTTTACAAAAGAATGACAACGAATTCTCCCTACCCCCTGATGAAGAATAGGTTTGTGCTACATGGCAGGCTGCCAGAAATGCTAATTTAAAATCGCATTGGTAATATAGTCGCAATGTAGTTAGATAAAATTTAGCATTACAACAATTTAATGCTGTTGAAATTTTCGTAAATTGAAATATGTCGAAGAAATTATCTGGGGCGCAGAATCGCAGAAAAGCAAAAGAAACTGCAAGAATATCCCAACCTTTTATCATCTTGGCTAGTTCGCGAGACTGAAACCAATGAAGGTAAGAAATTTTTTTAATTTGTAACCTAATAAACTTCGGAAGATGTGTATTAAGGACAAGGGTTACGTTTGGGATATATCTCTTGCCAAATATATTTATTGTTCTCTAGGAGTCCGCAGGAATTTTTACAGGGGGCTGCAAGATGTTGAATTGTTTAGAAATCGTTTACTTTTGTTTTTGAGGTTGATTATCATTAACTTTAAAGGTTCATTGCGATTCCTAATGAAAATTAATTAGCAAAAAGTTAATTAAAAATTGAAATAATTAACGATTGAAACGTTTTCTTTAAGAGAATAATTTAGTATTTCTTCAGCTAAAAACAGATTTTTTTTTCATTTTTACACATTTTGAATCGTGCTGAGTTTAAAAAAACTGGGGGTGTTGAACTTTGAACAACTTTCAATTCCCACTGTTTCCTTCATTTAATTTAGCAATTATTTTGGCTGTAAAAATGACAGCGCAAGCACGATTTTGACAAAAACCGTAATGCCAGGTGTAATGGCCAAAGTAGGTCAATCCGTTTGAAAGTAATGCTGACCACAGACAACACACGGACCCACAAACTTTTTTTCTATAACACTTTTTTGATTCAGAATGTTCTGAGACGTGAAGAAATGCAAAAAAATTATGCGATAAAAAGTTGACACAAGAATTCCTATTGAGCACAAGAATTCCTATTTATAGCAAAACATATCGATTTTTTAAAAATAAAAACGAAAACAGTAAATTACATCCTATCCAAATCTCAATTTAAATGCACTGACTAAATATGTGACTATATATTTTTAACAATATATTTTACTATATATTTTTAAATCCCTTATATTAACTTCACATTTGTTTGAGTGTGCGTTTGAGCCTGGAGTACAAATCTGCGGATGCTGGTCTATTCCTAAATAATGAAAAAATAATAAAACATCAAGGCATGAATTCTAAAAATAGATCTCAAGGCCTTATTTTTCATAAAAAAATAACGAAAAAGAAAGTATTTTCCAGGAAGTGATAAATAAAATAAAAAGAATCCAGTCTCCATGCTACGAGAAAAAGGCGCCAATTTTCAGCGTGAGTTATATTGTCATTTTGATGGCATTATTTTTCACCAAACAGATGTCATGTTCGTCAAATTTTGTCCATTGCATTGGTGAGAATTTTAAATTCTCCAAGAAAATGGAGAACTCACACATAGCACAGTAAGTAATATATTATTCATTCTATTATTAAAATGAGTTTCAATAAGTTTAAATTAATTGTTCTAAAATAAACATTTATGTGTTTACCAACTATTCAATGATTTTTGTAGACAAGTCATTAAATTAATTTGCTTTTGTGTTCAATGAGTTCTGGTAATATTCGGAAGCTTTTTAAATTTTTGTATTAGTATTTTACAGAAGAAAATATTTTTTGAAATGTAAAACAGCTTAATTGTTTATGATCTAAGACGTTTTGAAACCAGGTTAACCAGATTTTGTGTTAAAAAGTGTTACATATCATTCAACTATGTTCTTTTATTTCATTGTAACTGACATTATTTGTATTGATTCATTAGATGTTTTTTTTGTCTTTATGCAAATCTTTATGCAAGCAGAATGAACCCTGGTCATTAATAAGGGCTTGTCAAATATATTTATTTAAAATTTCAATTAATTAATTCTTTTATTGTTTGTTTCAAAACAGAATTTTACAAAGGAAAAACCTTTGTTAATTTTCAATGTATATATAGTTAGCTTCAAATCTAAAAAATTATTGTGTGGGGGCGCCAAAATGAATTCTTGCCCCGGGTAAAAAGTGACCTAGTTCCGTCCCTGCCAGTAATTACCCTGAATGAATTGGTGAGTTCATTTCTTCCACTTAAGGATTGATGTAAACCTCATTCCCCCCCCCCCCTTCCCTTCTTCCTTCCCCTACTGTATACTGTGGACCATTTAAGGCAAAATTCCCTTTCTACTCGTAAATTGATTAAAATGGTAAAACTATGCCGAATCTACTAGTAAAAACATAAGTAGCAAATTCATCATGGTTTTGCAGTTCGAATCTTTTTATGAGTAGAAAAAAGAGCTAAAATGGCATGTGTAAACACCAATTGTAGAGAAAAGATCACTCACAATTTTCTTTCTGTTTTTGGCAAATCGGAATATTAATAAGAAGCAGAGTTGGAAAAAAAAATTTATCTTTTTCTAATTACACATGCATAAATATTTATAAATAACATTTAACATTAATTAGAATTAATGTTCAAATGACAATTAGTATTCCTTCTGAAAATAATTTAAACTAAGTAAATAAACAATTACTGCTACTTATGTGGACATTCAAATCCCATTAAATTTTAATATTTTATTTAGAGATACTATGTTTTAATTCAATGTATACAATATAATGCAATAGTAATTGTTAACTACATAATACATGGAATATTGCTCTTAGATTCATCAGTAATGACAATAAGTTATTAAAAATTATATTTTTAATGTTTAGAAATAAGTTGTTAAAACATAAAATCTCTATTTAAGAAACATATTTAAAATGCAGCATATAATTTAAGTTGCATTAATAATTTTGAATTTGTATAAAACATTAATATATCTATTAGTTTAATATAAAAACTTATTGATATTTATAAAAACTTCATCAGTCTTTAATTACAACATTTGTTATTAAATACATTAGAACTTATTCAATCTATAGTATTCATATAATTTTTCAGTTAGTGAAAAGCTAAGTTGTTCAGTTAAAAATAGAAGTTATTCACAACATCAAATTGTTTGAAAAATCTAATTATAAATAAATAAAATTACAAATTTAAACTATTCTTAAAAAAAACCAATTGGTTTTTCTGAGATAAACTAGAAAAAAAAAAGAAGAAAAAAATAATTGGTTTTTTTTTAAAGAATAATTTAAAATTGTATTTTTATTTGTTTATTTATAATTAGATTTTTTAAATTATTTGCAGTTGTAATTAACCTTTTAAAATAAATCGTATAATGAAAGACTATTAAAGTTTTTATAAGTGTCAACAATAAGTTTTTATATCAATCTAATTGATTTATTAATGTTTTATAATTATTCAAAATTATTAATTAAAATTAAATTATACGCTGCATTTTAAAGTTGTTTCTGAAATGAAAGTTTTGTGCTTTAATAACTCATTTCTAAATCTTAAAAATATCATTTTGTACATTTTGTCACCATTACTGATGAATTTAAAAGCAATATTCCATGCAGATGCAGTAAACAATTACTATTGTATTATATAGTATACATTGAATTTTAAAAAATGTATCGCTAAATATAATATTAAAATTTAATATGATTTGAATGTCCACATAAGTAGCGATTGTTTATTTAATTAAAATTATTTTCAGAAAGAATATTATTTGTTATTTGAACATTAATTATTCTAGTTAATGTCAAATTTTATATATAAATATGTATACATGTAATTAGAAAAGGATTTTTTTTTAAAAACCGGTTTCAACCAAAAAAAAACTGTTTTTTTTCCAACCCTGATTTAGATCAGTTAGTTTAAACCACTTGGACCAGTTTGGTTTAAACCATGCCAACCCTATTAAGAAGATTTTTTAATTTTAAACCCAGTTCCTTCATTATTTACTTTTTTTTAATGTTAACCTGAATGCTTACAATACAAGAGCAATAATAAATACTGTGCAAAAGCCTTTTTTTGAAAGAAGTTTCCAAAAGGGCATTCCCGGCACTTGCCTATGGCCCTGCCCCCATTTTATGGGGAAGGGGACTAAAAATACTTGTAACAGTCTATTTTATAGTTTCTTCTTAATTTGTCCTTTCAAAGAGTGTATTATATTTTTAATCCTTCACCAATCTTCACATTCATTCTCACGTTCTATCGGTATCAGCATTTTCCCAGCTAAACTGAGTATTGAACTCGCATTGTTGCTGGTTATTGCGTCATACAGATTTTGTTCTTACCTCCTTGGTATAACAATTTTTTGCTGTGCTAATCACAAACACCAATAAAGCTGGCTCCCAGTGGTTCTCATGAGACTAGATTCATTTGATTGCTATCCTCTGTGCTGATAAGATGTTCGTGTCTCTCTCCCTAAGCAAGTTAAAAAATATCTGACTGGAACATAAAGACTATTTCCTTCTTGCCACATACTGCATAAGTTTGAATAATTTTGTACATATTACATGCTTATGCTAAGAAAACGCAAAAAAGTTCAAGATAAATTTACTAATTAAGGAATTCTTTCAATCAATATTTTTTTTATTATAAATATTTTTTTATTAGCCACAAACTTTTATCTGTTTAGTATTAACTAATTGCACTATGGTTTGATGCTTACGAATACTTTTTTCTTAATCTAAATTTTCATATACTGTAATGTATAAAATGGGCAGAACATACCAATCTATCTCTCATTTAAAAGGAAGCTAAATGGAAGAAATAACAAAACTAGAAACATACGAAAGAAACTCTGTTAAAGTACTTAATGTTGTGAACTCTTATAATAAAGATAAACTATACATTTATACGGTTTCACATTCACAATTGCATCTAAAATAAATAATAAAAAAAAGCTGTAGTAATTTTTAAACTACATTTATTTTTGCAACATTTAACACTTGTATTACTGTTGATTTATTATGCTATATTTTACGTTGTTTGCTTAAATACATAAATTTAGCAATTTCATTTTAAGGTAAGTAGGGGAGGGGGGGGGGGGGCAATATCAAATTTTATTTATAAATATTTATACATGTATTTAGTTGATTGGTTGGCTTGTACACTCAATGGCCTATCTTTATGCACAATGACGGCTAATCAGGCAAGGACCTACAGCTCAACGTGGATTCCCAACCACAACGCACATCCATGCCTAACCCAGGATTCGAACCCGGCACCTTTGGCATGTGAGGCCTGAGCGCTAACCGTAAAGCCATCAGATGGGGATACATACATGTAATTAGAAAAGATTTTATTTTTTTTAAAACTTGGTTTATATTTTTTTTTAAAAATGGTCTTTTGGATTATTTTTTTTTAACTGGTTTCTTTTCCAACCCTGATTAAGAATAAGTACAAAAAAATTTCTATCATATTATCTATAAAAGTTGTTGAACACTGAAATTTGGTAGAAAAGCAGGTATACATAAGAAATTAGTCACAACCTCAATAACCAAGAAAATTATAAATCCATACATCTAGTTGATCTATAAAAATAACTTAACAACCATGAACTGATCTCATTTAATTTTATTATTTCTGTCATGCTATTATTTCCTTCAAAAAAGAAATGAGCTTTACAGGATAAGAAAATTTTTAAGATTTGCATCAAGGTATCTCAATGGAAATCATTTCTGCAGAATTTGTAGCATCCCTTTTGTTCAACTTGTTATAAGGAACAGCATTTATAATCATCTATATTCATAATCGTAAAAAGAAAAAACCTCTCTACCTCAATATTCTGTACTTAATTCAAATAGAACATGCTGCAAAATTATTTAGTTTATTTCATTCAGAACACAAACAAATATTAAGTTCTTTTCAGAATGTGTCTAAAATAAACAAAAGAAAAATGCCAGTTTTAATATATTTTAAAACTTAATAAACCATAACAAATTTAAGAATACAATTCATGGTTAGAATCATGAGGTAATAAAAAAAATATTGTTCATCAAAAAATATATAGCAGTTAAAAAGCATCCTACATACCTTAAATTTTTAAATTTCTATCTATTTTCTAAATTCCAATTCAGCTATGTTTTCATGTTGTCAACTGAAAAATTGATAGAAATAACTTTAAACTCAAATTAAACATGGAGTTTAAAAAAAAAAAAAAAATGCAGCTTAAGGAGGAAACACTTAAACAGTTAAACTAAGATTACTTTATAAAATTAAATTAGTAACACTTAGCAGTTTGTGTTTTCATCAGAGTTGTGATGCTACATTTATTTTTAAAAATTATAAGTGTTCCAATTGAATACTTAAGGTAAATTTACAAGCCGCTTAAAACGAAGCTATGAATACACTTCAAACACACGACACTAAATATTTGTATACCTATGATAATACACAGTGATTACTTGCGGTTTAAAAATTCAAAGACTCATAATTAGAAATACATTTAGAAATTGGTTAAACATTATTGGTGTGAAATGCACTTCTACTAACCAAAATTTTTCTTGTGGAAAATCGAATTTTGAAAGATCAAATCAAGAATCATTTTCTTTGTTTTGATCAGAATTCAAAATTAAAAAAAAAAATAAAAAAATTATCATGAAAAAAATTTGCACACAAGCATTTAATTTTTTTGTCGGAGAAAGTTATTTTCATTTCAAAATATAATTTTTTAAATTACCATCTTAGTTGAGAGAAAATTTTAGAAGCCCAGTTCATTTATTCATTATTGTTTGTCAAATTTCAATTGTCCCTAAAACACAAACTGAAGAAAATACTTGAAGCACAGTCATTAATCAAGGATCACAAAACAGTATTATTTGTAAACAAATAATGCGTAAGATATAAATAAAAGTTTGATGACAAACCTTTGAGAAAAACCAAAGAAATAATAATTATAGTTCTACCTTGAAAAACATGTGTTATCCATACAATGTTTTTAAGAAAATGTTGTAGTTTTAACTTCATGCCGGTAGGAGATAAAAGTTAACAGCATTTTGCTATAATTCTTACCATTTTTGTGAAAAAATTTTCCTATATTTGAAAAATTATCAGAATTAATTTAAAACAACCACTAAAAACATTTTTTTGCTAAGCTCTTAGAAAAAAAAAAGATTCATACTAGAGGTATTATATCTATTTGTTTGGCAGTTGAAAAATGCCTTCCACGAGGATTTTGAAAGTTTATTTATTTAATTACTTTTCTACAGAAAACAAAAAAAAACTTTTTTCTTCCAATTACTCATATCTAAACATAGGGCAATGAAAGTATTAAATTCAGTTAAAAAAAAATCGCTTTTTTTTTTTTAAACATTTCTTCACATTTTGGAACATGCTGAGTTCAAAACACCAGACTTTAAGGTTTATATTGCTCAAGCGCATAAGCTCGCTGTCATTGAAAAAAAAAAAATCAGCAAGTGTCAAAAAACGGCTCTAATGATTTTGATCAAAATCCTGTGGTAATGCCTTTTAAAGTGCTCTAAATATCCCCATCTCCAAGCTTTCGTGGAAATGCAATAAAGGCGTTAAAAGGGGAAAACGGAATGACTTTAAAGCAGAATTCTCTTCTCTTAACCTTAGCCCATCAACAACTGTTTCTTTTCTGTTGCACTTATAAGAAAGAGTAATGTAATATTCAGTGGAGGCTCGTGAGGTACAGCAGTAGTTAGAAAATGCCGATCCTGAGCCATGGATCGACCGAGCGACGGGATGGGACGAGGGACGATGACGTCACCGGAAGTGGGCGTGACCGGATATGACGTCACAGGAAGTGACATCACAGGATATGCCGTCACCGGAAGTCACGTGACCGGAAGTTGAGTTGAGTTGTTCCCCTCCTGCTGTTGTTTTAGTTTCATTATAAGCTGTTTGTGTATGACGTCACAGTAGGTATGACGTCATAATGTGTTTTATATTAAAGTTTTGAGTGATGGCAACACTTTTTTTTAGTTTCGATTTACCTTTCAGATGGAGTTGAGTTGTTCTAGGGCTGCTTCTAAACGAATAAGTTAGAGTGATAGATATTTATACTAATGACGTCATAATTTGTTTTATATCAAAGTTTTGAGCGGTGGCAACACTTTTTAGTGTCGATTTACCTTTAAGATGGAGCTGAATTGTTCTAGGGCTGCTTCTAAACGAATAAGTTAGAGTGATAGGTATTTTTACTAATGACGTCACAGTGGGTATGACGTCATTCTATGTTAAGATTTACGTTTTAAGTGGTGATAACATTGGATATATACCAAATTTAGTTTTCAGGTGTTGGCAACGAGTTCGGATCGGTCAGCTAAATGCTCGCTTGTGACTGATAAGTTTTAAACTTGTGACCAAAAGTTAACTCCTGGTTGTCTGTTTGGTTTTCTAGCGAGTTACTTACATATCCTCTAATCAAGTTAAAATACCTGCAACAAAGTTACACAAATAAAAATGTTAAATTTGAAAAGTTAATAAAAGGAAGGCCATTTGCTAAGGGTCTAAAGAACCCTAACCCCGAGCTACACGTGACATTTCAATATTTTACCAAACAATTGTTAAAATATCGACTATCGGACGTTGCCTTCATGGTAACTCATCTACCCACCCCCCTTCCCTAACTAATTTTGAATAAGTTAAGACTTTAGAATTACAATTAATAAATTTTGAAAAATTATTTATTAAAGGTGAGGACCCACCTCCAGCCCGATACCTCTTTTAGGAAGAATTGGTACCGTCTCACTCCACCCTATCAACAACAACAACAACAACAACAACAAAAAAAAAACTTATTTCAAAGAACGTATATTTCCTTGAAATATGAGGTCACTAACCAACCATCCAATAATATCTTTTAAGAAGACATCATTACCTTAAATCCTAAACAATTTTAAATTTTAAAAAATCTGAAAAGAAGACTTGTGAGAACGTATATTTCTCTCATGAATTAAATTTAATGGTCACATACAAAATCCTGGAAAAAAAAATTAACGCTAAATAAGTTTTTAAAAAATTAGTTAAAGTAATATTTTAGTTAAATTAAGGCTTAAAGAGATAAAAAAAAAATTAAGGATTAAATGAATGATTTAAGGAATTTTGAAGTGACCATAGGCATAGCTGGTTATGCCATCTTCCAGCAGATACCGCTTGTCGTCATAGGCCGACAAGGCTCTCTTGGTTTGTTGGAGTGAGAAGATGTTTAAAAATTCACTTACCGAATAATCGAAACGAAATCTGCGAAGCTAAAATAACTGTGAATAACTACACAAGTACGAACAAAATCGCGATGAGAAAAAAAAACACGAAGTATTAAACACGTCTTTCACACTCAGGTATCTAAGTAGAAATGGCGAGACGGCAACCGGTAGCGTCTATATATGAGGGGTGATCACGTGACTTCACCGACCAATCAGGTTTCACGGTAGAGGGCGCTGCTTGGTTCTAACCGATCAGAGCGGGTGGGGAGCGAGACTAGGCATGTTTCAACACGCTTCAACGCGTTTGCGAGTTGAGTTGTTGTGTAACGATCTTGCTTGAAACAGTTAAAGTGATAGATAATTTGTTCGTGACGTCATAGTGTAGCGAATGGGTTTTTAGCGTAGACAGTTGTTTCAATTGGAGTAATTATGAAATTTATTAAATATAAAGATAATATTTAGTAATAATTATCAGATTTTATTATTATTATTATTATAAAAAATAAACTTATAAAAAAAGTGAACGTGAAAATTTACTTTACGAATAAAAATCATGTCTTTAAAATGTGTACGAATATCACTAAATAGGAGAAAAAAGTAACATACTTAAACTCTTTACGACAAATAACTTTAAAATTAACGAAAAAAAACTTACTTTACACATAAAAATCACTTTAAAATGTGTAAAAATATCACTAAATAAGAGAAAAAAAGTAACTTACTTAAAATTTCTAAGATAAATATTTAACCTTTACGCGAAAATTCCCTTCATGTATAAAAATCACGACTTTAAAATATAACATGCAAGAGAAAAGTAACGTACTTAAACTTTCTACGACAAATAACTTTAACATTAACGTAAAATTTTACTTTACACATAAAAATCCCGATATTAAAATATGTAGAAATATCGCTAAATAAAAGAAAAAAAGTAACACACTTAAACTTTGTACGACAAATAACTTTGACATTAACGTAAAAAATGTTCTTCACATATAAAAATCACGACTTTAAATTTGAAATGTAGGATGAAAGTATAACATACCTATAATTTCTACGACAAAGAATTCAAACATTGCCGTTCATGTCTTTAAAATGTATAATGACAACTCTAACTTTTAGAAAAAAGAAACACTAAAAATTTATAAGGCAAAGAATTTAAATTAACTTTACATGTACTATCATACTCTTATATCAACGATAAATAAGATAAAAAAAAGAAACTCTAAAAATTTATAAGGCAAAGAATTCAAATAATACGCGAAAATTTACCTCACATATAAAAATTATGTCTTTCAAATGTGTAAGAATAACGCTAAATTAGAGAAAAAGAAATATTAAAAATTTATAAGGTAAGGAATTGAAACAATACGCGAAAATTTATTTCACACATAACATTTTTATCTTTAAAATGTGTAAGAATAATGCTAAATTAGAGAAGAAAAAAAAATAACATACTTAAACTTTCTTCGACAACAATTTAAACAATACGCGAAAATTTCATACACAATTATTTTCTTAGGTTAATGTTAAATAATGGGAAATTTAACAGAATAAAAATTTCAAAGATAAAGAATTTTAACCTTTACACGAAAATTTACTTCACATATAAATATCATGTCTTTAAACTTTAACGTGACAATTTACTTCTCATATACAATTAAACTCTTAGGTTAATGTTAAATAAAAGAAAAAGTAACATACTCAAAAATTTCTAAGATAAACATAACGTAAAAATTTCGTATCATGTGTTTAAAATGTAACATATAAGAGAAAAAAACTAACATACTTGAACTTTCTATAGCAAAGAATTTAAGCATTAGCGTAAAAATTCACTTTACATATAAAATTCACATCTTTAAATGGGAAGATAAGCAGGTGACGGTAATTAGCCAATCAGGGTAGCGGTAGGTGATACGCCATTCGCCGGCATTTTTAGATCGGAGGATGAGTCACGCTAAAACTTGTTGGAACAGGTCGGGAGATTTGTACAGCAAGAACAACAGCATCGACGCGCAAGCAGCGGGTGATGCTCTGATGTGTCAGCAGGTCTTTGAGATTATCGTTTTCCTACTTTGCCGTTTTCATAATGAAATGTTTGTGAAAACTTGGAATGAATAAAGTGGATTTCAAAGACATATTAGTAAGTGAAGATAGAATTCGCATGGACTTTCTTCCAAAAAGTATGATTCACTTGGAGAATTTAAGATCATTTCTACTTGAAAACTTTTCTATTATTTAAAACATTGAATATTGTTCAAACTCAGTGGGATTATATGCTACAATACGGGTAAAACTTAACAAAATTGTTACATAGAAGAAAAATAGTAAGAGATTTAAAATAAATATTAGTTATAGATACTCCAAAGAAAAAATTTCACCTCTACTTTTCAATCGGAAAATCAATACAAGTTGGAAATTTATGTTACTTCAAGAAAGACTTAGACAATTTACTTTGTAATAATATACGTTAAGGTGTCGTATTAACTCGTGCAATACATGCTGACTAAGGTTTATTTTACTTGAAAGGTGAATTGGGGGAAAATATTAAATAAATTGTAGATATTAAATACATTGTAGATATGCATTCAAGTTTTGAAAATCACCTGCAAGACTTTTAAAACATCTTAAGATAAATTGAAAGAAACTTTTTATACTCTGAAAGGAAATCACAAGTAATTTAGTTTACTTTTTTCATGGTAACACTCATATTCAACGACATGTTTTTAAAATTTAACCTTCTTTACATGATAATAGTTATAAATTTTTTCAATCTCAGATGCGATATACTATTATTTCTAACATATATGTCACGAATTGTGTAAAGTTTTTAAAAGAGTATATGCAAATCACCAATCAGAAACATAAAAATCTAACATCAATCAAACACACTAAAATAATAAGATATTTTCCTTAGTGGAAATAGTTAACTACTCATATGATGGAATGTACTTAGAAAATTTAAATACTGAAAAAAGTTTGCTAGGCAAACTTAAAGAATATATATTTTTTTTCTTGTGAAAAACTAGCATAAATTTGAAAAATATAGAGTTTGTTACTACGTAAAATTGAACATCATCTGGACAAACTAAATTATACATGAATTTTTTTTTATTTGAGAGGTGCTGACAATATATCATTAATACAGAGATTTTTAACTTCCACCCATAATTTCTAAATAACTTATACATAAATTTCAGAAAACTGAAACGGAATGTGTTTTACAAGACGCTTATTTTGTAAGATGAATATTCAATATTAATATAACTGAGCAAAGTTCATTACGGAAAAAACTTGTAAAAGATACTTATATTTTGAAAATAGTTTGAAATATCCTTTTAAATTTATGAATGCTCGCTTTCGAAAGACACAAATAAAACTGATATTACACATGATAATTAACACATGCATAACATTAATCAAACAAAGTGGAATTTTTATTGCTTGTGACCGATAACTTTTCAGTGAAGCAGAACTTACATAGGAAATTTGTGCAAACTTTTTCAACTTTTAAACCAAGTATTATGTAAAATTATAAATTACGATAGGAAATAGCACACTTCAGAATCGGAACAAGTCTTCTAGTTAAGCTAAATTTATTTCTCAAGGAATTGAAAGCATACCAGACAACTCCTTATCATTTCGCATCTTTTCTCATGTTGCAAGAAGACATACTTTGTAAAAGATCGTCGTTGCACTTAACAAAAATCAGTAAAAATAAATGTATTTTCTATGGCAAAGATAAAACTTCACAACTTAATTACTGAAATTTAGCTAAGTTGCATATGGTTTATTCACATAACTCGCATATGCTTCGAATGTTGAAATATATTTGTCAGTTGAAATCAAACTAATCGAAAATAAATGCTACCTACATTTTCAAGTCGGAAATTACTATTAAATAAACTTTACATGTAAAACATTGTCATGTTAAAAAGAAAAATCTACAAAAATGTAAATGATAATTTTACTGTTGGTACATAAATGATGAATAATTTATGATTTTATTCTAGGCAAACGTTTTATTGTCTAACAGAGAACTTAAACTTTAGCAGAAAAACGAAAAAATACAATTTTTATATCCTATCATACTTGTCGAAAATTGAATTTATTAGCTGTTGTAATAGATTTTTATTGTCCAAATTTCTATAGTTTTTCTTCCCGGTGCAATAAAATTAAGTTCATGTGTAATAAGTAGGTTTTTTGATGAATCTTATAAATTTAATGAAATTATTATGACCTAAGAGATTGAGTGAACTGAATAAATCAATGATGTAAATTTAAACAGTGACTTGAACTGATACATACTATAACTGTAAAGAAGTATGACAAAGTGATAGATGAAGTAAAAATAGAAGTTGAATGAAATGTGTTGAAAAAAGTTGAAGACGACAAGAAATTCGTAATTGAGAATTATCATTGACTTATATTAACTTCGTTTTTCTTGCTTATGACAAGAAAATACACTCTTTCTTATTAAGAACCAACTTGATATCTTATCATAGAATGACAATGAAGAAATATTTATACATTAAAAAAAAAAAAAATACCAAACTTAGACATAGCAAATTTCTTGAAATTCATGTATAATGCGAGAAGTTTTACTGGAAATATAGAAGATACAACATTGAAAGATGTGAATGTTTCGAAGTACTTTATCAGAAATAAAAAAAAAAATGCGCTGAGATTCGCTATAAAAAATTTTAGGAGAAAGTTTAAACAAAATTTAAAATCAAACATGCTTTTAAATGGGAACACAAATATTAAAACTATAGCACATTAAACAATTTATATTACGTCATCTCAGTTGTATCCAGTGCCGGAACTAGGGGGGGGCAGGCGGGGCTGCTGCCCCGGGCGCTAACCAGAGGGGGCGCCGAAAAGCCAACAAAGCACTATTTGTTGTATAAATTTTAATATTTGGACGAAAGGATAATTTTTCATAAATAAATTTTCATTTTTTCTTAAAATTCTGGATGATCTTTAAGATATTCAACAGAAGAAAAAATCCACTAGAAAAAAAAAATAATACATTTCTGTACAAAGAAAGTAATAATCTATCCTTTTACAAAAGAATGACAACGAATTCTCCCTACCCGCTGATGAAGAATAGGTTTGTGCTACATGGCAGGCTGCCAGAAATGCTAATTTAAAATCGCATTGGTAATATAGTCGCAATGTAGTTAGATAAAATTTAGAATTACAACAATTTAATGCTGTTGAAATTTTCGTAAATTGAAATATGTCGAAGAAATTATCTGGGGCGCAGAATCGCAGAAAAGCAAAAGAAACTGCAAGAATATCCCAACCTTTTATCATCTTGGCTAGTTCACGAGACTGAAACCAATGAAGGTAAGAATTTTTTTAAATTTGTAACCTAATAAACTTCGGAAGATGTGTATTAAGGACAAGGGTTACGTTTGGGATATATCTCTTGCCAAATATATTTATTGTTCTCTAGGAGTCCGCAGGAATTTTTACAGGGGGCTGCAAGATGTTGAATTGTTTAGAAATCGTTTACTTTTGTTTTTGAGGTTGATTATCATTAACTTTAAAGGTTCATTGCGATTCCTAATGAAAATTAATTAGCAAAAAATTAATTAAAAATTGAAATAATTAACGATTGAAACGTTTTCTTTAAGAGAATAATTTAGTATTTCTTCAGCTAAAAACAGATTTTTTTTTTCATTTTTACACATTTTGAATCGTGCTGAGTTTAAAAAAACTGGGGGTGTTGAACTTTGAACAACTTTCAATTCCCACTGTTTCCTTCATTTAATTTAGCAATTATTTTGGCTGTAAAAATGACAGCGCAAGCACGATTTTGACAAAAACCGTAACGCCAGGTGTAATGGCCAAAGTAGGTCAATCCGTTTGAAAGTAATGCTGACCACAGACAACACACGGACCCACAAACTTTTTTTCTAGAACACTTTTTTGATTCAGAATGTTCTGAAACGTGAAGAAATGCAAAAAAATTATGCGATAAAAAGTTGACACAAGAATTCCTATTGAGCACAAGAATTCCTATTTATCGCAAAACATATCGATTTTTTAAAAATAAAAACGAAAACAGTAAATTACATCCTATCCAAATCTCAATTTAAATGCACTGACTAAATATGTGACTGTATATTTTTAACAATATATTTTACTATATATTTTTAAATCCCTTATATTAACTTCACTTTTGTTTGAGTGTGTGTTTGAGCCTGGCGTACAAATCTGCGGATGCTGGTATATTCCTAAATAATGAATAAATAATAAAACATCAAGGCATGAATTCTAAAAATAGATCTCAAGGCCTTATTTTTCATAAAAAATAACGAAAAAGAAAGTATTTCCAGGAAGTGATAAATAAAATAAAAAGAATCCAGTATCCATGCTACGAGAAAAAGGCGCCAATTTTCAGCGTGAGTTATATTGTCATTTTGACGGCATTATTTTTCACCAAACAGATGTCATGTTCGTCAAATTTTGTCCATTGCATTGGTGAGAATTTTAAATTCTCCAAGAAAATGGAGAACTCACACATAGCACAGTAAGTAATATATTATTCATTCTATTATTAAAATGAGTTTCAATAAGTTTAAATTAATTGTTCTAAAATAAACATTTATGTGTTTACCAACTATTCAATGATTTTTGTAGACAAGTCATTAAATTAATTTGCTTTTGTGTTCAATGAGTTCTGGTAATATTCGGAAGCTTTTTAAATTTTTGTATTAGTATTTTACAGAAGAAAATATTTTTTGAAATGTAAAACAGCTTAATTGTTTATGATCTAAGACGTTTTGAAACCAGGTTAACCAGATTTTGTGTTAAAAAGTGTTACATATCATTCAACTATGTTCTTTTATTTCATTGTAACTGACATTATTTGTATTGATTCATTAGTTGTTTTTTTTGTCTTTATGCAAATCTTTATGCAAGCAGAATGAACCCTGGTCATTAATAAGGACTTGTCAAATATATTTATTTAAAATTTCAATTAATTAATTCTTTTATTGTTTGTTTCAAAACAGAATTTTACAAAGGAAAAACCTTTGTTAATTTTCAATGTATATATAGTTAGCTTCAAATCTAAAAAATTATGGTGTGGGGGCGCCAAAATGAATTCTTGCCCCGGGTAAAAAGTGACCTAGTTCCGTCCCTGGTTGTATCAAACTGAATAACATGAAAAACAACCACAAACTGAATAAACATGAAAATTATCAATATATGTGGAAAAGTTTCCTTTTTTCACATATAAAAAAAATAACACATTGACGTACGTTAAGATCACGAAACATGCATAATCATATACCGATAAGAGCAACCAATGTTGCGGGGAGATATTCACATGATGGTCAATATCCCATGAATAAATTGAATGATTGAATTTATAATGCTAATTCCAATAGTATTCCACGTAACTTCAACTTCATATGTTACACTATAGATATATTTATTTTTCAAATATATTGACTTTCGAAAAATCATCCTTCAATACAAGAATGATCATAGTAAGAATAAAAGAAAAGATACTAAGCATTGATTTAAAGTGTATTTATTTCAACTTAGCAACAAATCATATGCTTGAAACGAAAATTGCTTCGAACCAAAGTATAACCATCCAATTTCATTGATTCCTACAAGGACATTTTTCTCATCTAGTAATTGAATTTTTTTTTTCTCATACACATTATAAGTGATGTCCAATCAGGTGTAGAATAGTTGAAGATATCCGACCTCTTTCTAAATATTAATAAGTCACTGTTGAAAAACTTATAAAAATTTCAATTTACACTTAAAGTTTTTTTTTTTTTATATATATTTCAAAGAATTTTTTCAAATCAATATGTATATTTAAATACTGAAACTTATTCACTTCAATAAATGTATGTTTAAGTTATAAAACTCTTCGTATGTATTGAAAAATTGTAACTTTTCGTCTTCTTCGTATAAATCGATAACTTATACACTAGTTCTTCATCAATTAATCTTCTAAGTAAATCTTTCAAAGCTAAAAACATACTTATAGCTTTGCATTTGTAACATGTTTAATTGTACATGTTTCTCGTGAAATTAAAATTTTATATGTTTTCCATGAAAATATCTGAAATTTTGTAACTTTCACATGAAACATGCACAATTTAACTTGTTACAAATGCAAAGCTATAAGTATGTTTTTACCTTTGAAAGATTTACTTAGAAGATTAATTGATGAAGAACTAGTGTATAAGTTATCGATTTATACGAAGAAGACGAAAAGTTACAATTTTTCAATACATACGAAGAGTTTTATAACTTAAACATACATTTATTGAAGTGAATAAGTTTCAGTATTTAAATATACATATTGATTTGAAAAAATTCTTTGAAATATATATAAAAAAAAAAAAACTTTAAGTGTAAATTGAAATTTTTATAAGTTTTTCAACAGTGACTTATTAATATTTAGAAAGAGGTCGGATATCTTCAACTATTCTACACCTGATTGGACATCACTTATAATGTGTATGAGAAAAAAAAAATTCAATTACTAGATGAGAAAAATGTCCTTGTAGGAATCAATGAAATTGGATGGTTATACTTTGGTTCGAAGCAATTTTCGTTTCAAGCATATGATTTGTTGCTAAGTTGAAATAAATACACTTTAAATCAATGCTTAGTATCTTTTCTTTTATTCTTACTATGATCATTCTTGTATTGAAGGATGATTTTTCGAAAGTCAATATATTTGAAAAATAAATATATCTATAGTGTAACATATGAAGTTGAAGTTACGTGGAATACTATTGGAATTAGCATTATAAATTCAATCATTCAATTTATTCATGGGATATTGACCATCATGTGAATATCTCCCCGCAACATTGGTTGCTCTTATCGGTATATGATTATGCATGTTTCGTGATCTTAACGTACGTCAATGTGTTATTTTTTTTATATGTGAAAAAAGGAAACTTTTCCACATATATTGATAATTTTCATGTTTATTCAGTTTGTGGTTGTTTTTCATGTTATTCAGTTTGATACAACTGAGATGACGTAATATAAATTGTTTAATGTGCTATAGTTTTAATATTTGTGTTCCCATTTAAAAGCATGTTTGATTTTAAATTTTGTTTAAACTTTCTCCTAAAATTTTTTATAGCGAATCTCAGCGCATTTTTTTTTTTATTTCTGATAAAGTACTTCGAAACATTCACATCTTTCAATGTTGTATCTTCTATATTTCCAGTAAAACTTCTCGCATTATACATGAATTTCAAGAAATTTGCTATGTCTAAGTTTGGTATTTTTTTTTTTTTTAATGTATAAATATTTCTTCATTGTCATTCTATGATAAGATATCAAGTTGGTTCTTAATAAGAAAGAGTGTATTTTCTTGTCATAAGCAAGAAAAACGAAGTTAATATAAGTCAATGATAATTCTCAATTACGAATTTCTTGTCGTCTTCAACTTTTTTCAACACATTTCATTCAACTTCTATTTTTACTTCATCTATCACTTTGTCATACTTCTTTACAGTTATAGTATGTATCAGTTCAAGTCACTGTTTAAATTTACATCATTGATTTATTCAGTTCACTCAATCTCTTAGGTCATAATAATTTCATTAAATTTATAAGATTCATCAAAAAACCTACTTATTACACATGAACTTAATTTTATTGCACCGGGAAGAAAAACTATAGAAATTTGGACAATAAAAATCTATTACAACAGCTAATAAATTCAATTTTCGACAAGTATGATAGGATATAAAAATTGTATTTTTTCGTTTTTCTGCTAAAGTTTAAGTTCTCTGTTAGACAATAAAACGTTTGCCTAGAATAAAATCATAAATTATTCATCATTTATGTACCAACAGTAAAATTATCATTTACATTTTTGTAGATTTTTCTTTTTAACATGACAATGTTTTACATGTAAAGTTTATTTAATAGTAATTTCCGACTTGAAAATGTAGGTAGCATTTATTTTCGATTAGTTTGATTTCAACTGACAAATATATTTCAACATTCGAAGCATATGCGAGTTATGTGAATAAACCATATGCAACTTAGCTAAATTTCAGTAATTAAGTTGTGAAGTTTTATCTTTGCCATAGAAAATACATTTATTTTTACTGATTTTTGTTAAGTGCAACGACGATCTTTTACAAAGTATGTCTTCTTGCAACATGAGAAAAGATGCGAAATGATAAGGAGTTGTCTGGTATGCTTTCAATTCCTTGAGAAATAAATTTAGCTTAACTAGAAGACTTGTTCCGATTCTGAAGTGTGCTATTTCCTATCGTAATTTATAATTTTACATAATACTTGGTTTAAAAGTTGAAAAAGTTTGCACAAATTTCCTATGTAAGTTCTGCTTCACTGAAAAGTTATCGGTCACAAGCAATAAAAATTCCACTTTGTTTGATTAATGTTATGCATGTGTTAATTATCATGTGTAATATCAGTTTTATTTGTGTCTTTCGAAAGCGAGCATTCATAAATTTAAAAGGATATTTCAAACTATTTTCAAAATATAAGTATCTTTTACAAGTTTTTTCCGTAATGAACTTTGCTCAGTTATATTAATATTGAATATTCATCTTACAAAATAAGCGTCTTGTAAAACACATTCCGTTTCAGTTTTCTGAAATTTATGTATAAGTTATTTAGAAATTATGGGTGGAAGTTAAAAATCTCTGTATTAATGATATATTGTCAGCACCTCTCAAATAAAAAAAAATTCATGTATAATTTAGTTTGTCCAGATGATGTTCAATTTTACGTAGTAACAAACTCTATATTTTTCAAATTTATGCTAGTTTTTCACAAGAAAAAAAATATATATTCTTTAAGTTTGCCTAGCAAACTTTTTTCAGTATTTAAATTTTCTAAGTACATTCCATCATATGAGTAGTTAACTATTTCCACTAAGGAAAATATCTTATTATTTTAGTGTGTTTGATTGATGTTAGATTTTTATGTTTCTGATTGGTGATTTGCATATACTCTTTTAAAAACTTTACACAATTCGTGACATATATGTTAGAAATAATAGTATATCGCATCTGAGATTGAAAAAATTTATAACTATTATCATGTAAAGAAGGTTAAATTTTAAAAACATGTCGTTGAATATGAGTGTTACCATGAAAAAAGTAAACTAAATTACTTGTGATTTCCTTTCAGAGTATAAAAAGTTTCTTTCAATTTATCTTAAGATGTTTTAAAAGTCTTGCAGGTGATTTTCAAAACTTGAATGCATATCTACAATGTATTTAATATCTACAATTTATTTAATATTTTCCCCCAATTCACCTTTCAAGTAAAATAAACCTTAGTCAGCATGTATTGCACGAGTTAATACGACACCTTAACGTATATTATTACAAAGTAAATTGTCTAAGTCTTTCTTGAAGTAACATAAATTTCCAACTTGTATTGATTTTCCGATTGAAAAGTAGAGGTGAAATTTTTTCTTTGGAGTATCTATAACTAATATTTATTTTAAATCTCTTACTATTTTTCTTCTATGTAACAATTTTGTTAAGTTTTACCCGTATTGTAGCATATAATCCCACTGAGTTTGAACAATATTCAATGTTTTAAATAATAGAAAAGTTTTCAAGTAGAAATGATCTTAAATTCTCCAAGTGAATCATACTTTTTGGAAGAAAGTCCATGCGAATTCTATCTTCACTTACTAATATGTCTTTGAAATCCACTTTATTCATTCCAAGTTTTCACAAACATTTCATTATGAAAACGGCAAAGTAGGAAAACGATAATCTCAAAGACCTGCTGACACATCAGAGCATCACCCGCTGCTTGCGCGTCGATGCTGTTGTTCTTGCTGTACAAATCTCCCGACCTGTTCCAACAAGTTTTAGCGTGACTCATCCTCCGATCTAAAAATGCCGGCGAATGGCGTATCACCTACCGCTACCCTGATTGGCTAATTACCGTCACCTGCTTATCTTCCCATTTAAAGATGTGAATTTTATATGTAAAGTGAATTTTTACGCTAATGCTTAAATTCTTTGCTATAGAAAGTTCAAGTATGTTAGTTTTTTTCTCTTATATGTTACATTTTAAACACATGATACGAAATTTTTACGTTATGTTTATCTTAGAAATTTTTGAGTATGTTACTTTTTCTTTTATTTAACATTAACCTAAGAGTTTAATTGTATATGAGAAGTAAATTGTCACGTTAAAGTTTAAAGACATGATATTTATATGTGAAGTAAATTTTCGTGTAAAGGTTAAAATTCTTTATCTTTGAAATTTTTATTCTGTTAAATTTCCCATTATTTAACATTAACCTAAGAAAATAATTGTGTATGAAATTTTCGCGTATTGTTTAAATTGTTGTCGAAGAAAGTTTAAGTATGTTATTTTTTTTTCTTCTCTAATTTAGCATTATTCTTACACATTTTAAAGATAAAAATGTTATGTGTGAAATAAATTTTCGCGTATTGTTTCAATTCCTTACCTTATAAATTTTTAATATTTCTTTTTCTCTAATTTAGCGTTATTCTTACACATTTGAAAGACATAATTTTTATATGTGAGGTAAATTTTCGCGTATTATTTGAATTCTTTGCCTTATAAATTTTTAGAGTTTCTTTTTTTTATCTTATTTATCGTTGATATAAGAGTATGATAGTACATGTAAAGTTAATTTAAATTCTTTGCCTTATAAATTTTTAGTGTTTCTTTTTTCTAAAAGTTAGAGTTGTCATTATACATTTTAAAGACATGAACGGCAATGTTTGAATTCTTTGTCGTAGAAATTATAGGTATGTTATACTTTCATCCTACATTTCAAATTTAAAGTCGTGATTTTTATATGTGAAGAACATTTTTTACGTTAATGTCAAAGTTATTTGTCGTACAAAGTTTAAGTGTGTTACTTTTTTTCTTTTATTTAGCGATATTTCTACATATTTTAATATCGGGATTTTTATGTGTAAAGTAAAATTTTACGTTAATGTTAAAGTTATTTGTCGTAGAAAGTTTAAGTACGTTACTTTTCTCTTGCATGTTATATTTTAAAGTCGTGATTTTTATACATGAAGGGAATTTTCGCGTAAAGGTTAAATATTTATCTTAGAAATTTTAAGTAAGTTACTTTTTTTCTCTTATTTAGTGATATTTTTACACATTTTAAAGTGATTTTTATGTGTAAAGTAAGTTTTTTTTCGTTAATTTTAAAGTTATTTGTCGTAAAGAGTTTAAGTATGTTACTTTTTTCTCCTATTTAGTGATATTCGTACACATTTTAAAGACATGATTTTTATTCGTAAAGTAAATTTTCACGTTCACTTTTTTTATAAGTTTATTTTTTATAATAATAATAATAATAAAATCTGATAATTATTACTAAATATTATCTTTATATTTAATAAATTTCATAATTACTCCAATTGAAACAACTGTCTACGCTAAAAACCCATTCGCTACACTATGACGTCACGAACAAATTATCTATCACTTTAACTGTTTCAAGCAAGATCGTTACACAACAACTCAACTCGCAAACGCGTTGAAGCGTGTTGAAACATGCCTAGTCTCGCTCCCCACCCGCTCTGATCGGTTAGAACCAAGCAGCGCCCTCTACCGTGAAACCTGATTGGTCGGTGAAGTCACGTGATCACCCCTCATATATAGACGCTACCGGTTGCCGTCTCGCCATTTCTACTTAGATACCTGAGTGTGAAAGACGTGTTTAATACTTCGTGTTTTTTTTTCTCATCGCGATTTTGTTCGTACTTGTGTAGTTATTCACAGTTATTTTAGCTTCGCAGATTTCGTTTCGATTATTCGGTAAGTGAATTTTTAAACATCTTCTCACTCCAACAAACCAAGAGAGCCTTGTCGGCCTATGACGACAAGCGGTATCTGCTGGAAGATGGCATAACCAGCTATGCCTATGGTCACTTCAAAATTCCTTAAATCATTCATTTAATCCTTAATTTTTTTTTTATCTCTTTAAGCCTTAATTTAACTAAAATATTACTTTAACTAATTTTTTAAAAACTTATTTAGCGTTAATTTTTTTTTCCAGGATTTTGTATGTGACCATTAAATTTAATTCATGAGAGAAATATACGTTCTCACAAGTCTTCTTTTCAGATTTTTTAAAATTTAAAATTGTTTAGGATTTAAGGTAATGATGTCTTCTTAAAAGATATTATTGGATGGTTGGTTAGTGACCTCATATTTCAAGGAAATATACGTTCTTTGAAATAAGTTTTTTTTTTGTTGTTGTTGTTGTTGTTGTTGTTGTTGTTGATAGGGTGGAGTGAGACGGTACCAATTCTTCCTAAAAGAGGTATCGGGCTGGAGGTGGGTCCTCACCTTTAATAAATAATTTTTCAAAATTTATTAATTGTAATTCTAAAGTCTTAACTTATTCAAAATTAGTTAGGGAAGGGGGGTGGGTAGATGAGTTACCATGAAGGCAACGTCCGATAGTCGATATTTTAACAATTGTTTGGTAAAATATTGAAATGTCACGTGTAGCTCGGGGTTAGGGTTCTTTAGACCCTTAGCAAATGGCCTTCCTTTTATTAACTTTTCAAATTTAACATTTTTATTTGTGTAACTTTGTTGCAGGTATTTTAACTTGATTAGAGGATATGTAAGTAACTCGCTAGAAAACCAAACAGACAACCAGGAGTTAACTTTTGGTCACAAGTTTAAAACTTATCAGTCACAAGCGAGCATTTAGCTGACCGATCCGAACTCGTTGCCAACACCTGAAAACTAAATTTGGTATATATCCAATGTTATCACCACTTAAAACGTAAATCTTAACATAGAATGACGTCATACCCACTGTGACGTCATTAGTAAAAATACCTATCACTCTAACTTATTCGTTTAGAAGCAGCCCTAGAACAATTCAGCTCCATCTTAAAGGTAAATCGACACTAAAAAGTGTTGCCACCGCTCAAAACTTTGATATAAAACAAATTATGACGTCATTAGTATAAATATCTATCACTCTAACTTATTCGTTTAGAAGCAGCCCTAGAACAACTCAACTCCATCTGAAAGGTAAATCGAAACTAAAAAAAAGTGTTGCCATCACTCAAAACTTTAATATAAAACACATTATGACGTCATACCTACTGTGACGTCATACACAAACAGCTTATAATGAAACTAAAACAACAGCAGGAGGGGAACAACTCAACTCAACTTCCGGTCACGTGACTTCCGGTGACGGCATATCCTATGATGTCACTTCCTGTGACGTCATATCCGGTCACGCCCACTTCCGGTGACGTCATCGTCCCTCGTCCCATCCCGTCGCTCGGTCGATCCATGGCTCAGGATCGGCATTTTCTAACTACTTACAGCGCATGTACAGCCTGACTGTTAGTTGATATTTCAGTTGAGGTCAATATTTACCAGATGCCAAACAACTAGCACTGCCGAATAAATGCTTCAAACCAGTCCTGGAAAAGCTAGATAGTCACTGCAAGTCAGTCACAGGAAGCACCAAATGGATCAAATATTTTTTATTTGCTGGTGGAACAACTCCCTTCTTATGCCTAAAGGCCAGAGGCGACATAATAAACGAAATATTCCAGTCACCATGCACATGCCAATGACCTTAATCTACTTATCAGTTAGCATGCCAGCTATCAATGTGCAAATCAGTCTTTATCATTGAACACGTACACATATATGGAAGAGTGAGTACATCACTATATATATAGTGACAGTATATCACTAAACTTGATATTTTATCTTATACAAATACAAATTTTAAAACCAACAACAGGCTCAAGGCGCAACAGCGTTGGTCAAGTAAATATATTCAGTGGGTAAAAAAAGTCTCCGTACGGTAGCCAAAGTTACAAATAAATTAGGATAATTTCTAATCTTTTGCTTCATATCTTCAATAACTACCGAAATATGTTTAATTAGATTCTTTAAAATAAGTTTATTAAATGTGTGTTTTTACAAAAAGCAGTAAGTATTTAAATTGAAATATTTAGGAGATGTTAGTAAGTGTCATGCAAAAAAAGTGTCCTTACGCAATATGAAATTTAATTCTGACGTCTTCCACCAAAAGACTTGCAGTAAATTTTCAAAACTGAAGTGTACGCAAGTGTCATGAAGACATGATAGCAGCAATTGTTTAATTTTAGCTTGTAGCTTATCGTCTTAAAATGGAGTTCCTAAATCTATTCCTGAGTTGGTGTTTCAGTTATGAAATGATGGATTATTAATATAAAAAATTGGCAAAATCTTTAATGAATTGAAGTCTAGTACAATATATTATTGAAAGACACCTATGTGCTTCAAATTTTTGAGGATAGAGATCGATCAGGAAAATTTTTCCAGCTAAAACGCTTGCATAAAAGAAATATTAGCCCAGTCATTCTAGGCAAAAAATAGGTCAAACCTTGCATAAATTCCCAATGAGATGAAATTTTTCAGTGGCTCTATTTGATGCCCTGAGCAACCCACAAAAAGTCCCCTACTCTCCCCCTTCGGCTTCCTGGTTTTTTAGGTGCTGGAATGCTGGGGCGCTGGAGAAGCTGTTACTGAGGAACGGCTAGTCGCATTGAGCTCAAATAGAGCTCAAATGAAAGGTAAATAAATGGGCTTTAGTTTAAATACAAATTTGATATCATTCATTAACTTACAAATTGATAAAAGCCTGTCAAAGTCGAAAAACCATGTATTTTTCTATTATTTTTCGATTTGAGCGCTTCTATTATTAATAAATGATTTAAACATTTGGCATAAAACTATTTAACTCTTTTTCAGCTTTCTAGAAATATATAAATATTGTTTGTGCGATAAATAGTTGCAGATGTGCAAGGGTTTCAGTGACGCAATAGAAGTTTCCCCCTTTTTCATTTGACTATCAAATGTTTGAGACTAAATGAGACTATTCCCATTTGGAATTGAAGGATCATTACACCAATTTAGCCTCAAAAGTTGGCTCCCATCTTTCTAAAAAAACATGTGGAATTAAAAAACATGCGGAATCTGAAAGAACTCGGGGATGCCTTTGACCGGAAATGGGGGAAACAGGACTGTTATAGGAAGTTTCACAATTGTCCGGGATTTTTTAAAAAGCTGATATCGCTGTTCGTTGTGACAATGTATTGATTGCTTGTTGAAAAGTATCACACTTTTTCTTTTCATTGGGTTTTTCTGCTGCTAGTTAAAATATAACTTAAGATTACACCCTGTTTAAAGACTGTTGCACAAAGGCAATAAATGTACTGAGCAAATTGCATAATCTGCGGATTCCCATTGAAAGTGACTATTGGAGAAAAGCTGCAGAAACACTTTAAACTACAATAAGCTTACAATAAAATGATAATTTAAAGGACATTTTCAAAAGTGGTCTCATTGTTCATGTCGCTTATAGAAAAAGTTATATTTGCCCCTCTAGTGTTCGAAAAGTTTTAAAAAATACAGTCTCAATATCTGATAGATAGTAATAGCATTATTTTGCTACCCCCATCTTGTGTTCATCACGTAAATATTTTGAGGTTAAGGTGGTCCTACAACTAAAATGAACAAGAACAAATTCGAAGAACACGAAAACGGGAATGTGCAAACATAATAGTATATGACACAAATAGTTACATGCAAACATGAAAATTTTCTGTCAAATAGTGGCAATTAAACCATGCTCATACAACAACTACAAATTCGTCTTGAAAAGGGAGGAGTGGATGTGAAAGAAACTGTAGGAGATGCTGATGCTTTAATTGATGCCACTACTTTGGAAAAATCTAAATCTAAACGAAAGGTGACAGTTCTTGTTACAGATAGTGATAGAACTGTAGTGATAGATAGAAACTAGTGATAAACAATGCTAATAGCCTAGAACTCCAAATAAAGCAAACGTTATGCTTCTTGTATCGAACGTCGGATCAAAAATTGCAAAATTGTACTATATTGTAGGTATACACAGAAAAATTTTTAGGGATATGAAGAACCATATACTTTTCATCCATTTTATGACTGAATGAGATACAACATCTGCACTGTAAAATAAAGGAAAGGGGTATCCTATCTGAAAATTTTCAAACAAAGAAAACGCTGGAAATTTTTAATTTGGTTGAAACAGATTGTGATAAAAAAGCAGAAGCAGGAGAAAAGTTCATGATAACATTTCACAAAAGCCAAAATTGGGTAACCCTAAACGAATTACAGGTATACATGTACAGCAGAGGTATAGCCAAAATTGCAATAACCACCACTTTTAAATTAGAAACTCTCCCTCCAACGTCAGCTGAGGCACGTCCTCATTCACTTTGTGTTTATCATCCAATACAACAGTGGTTAAGAAATGTTCCTCAACCTACAATGTTACCTACTTTTAATGATGAACTGTTGTAAATTTTGCCTTGCAACAGTATTAAGAGTAACTGCAACTCGAGTAGCGGGTGTGATTGCAAGGAGAGCAGAACTTAAATGCTCAAATATGTGTGGACCATACCGAGGGATGTGCAAAAACAAATTCGTAGATAGTATACTATTTGATGAAGAAAGCAGCCTAGTATTTCTGCTTTAATGACAAAAAAGATTTTTAAATATATATATATCTTCTAAAAGAAAAAAATAGTTTTTCTAGTCGTATAACCCTTCAACCACACTTTAACATCACTTTCTATTTTATTTCAAGGACAGGGATTATAAGAATTATATCCTACAAGTATTGTTATTGCTTTTTTTATGCATTATTAGTTATTGCATTTTAACAATATGTAAATAGTTAAAAATTAAAATTTTCTAAGGAAAATATTTATTCAGAGATATTTTTTCTCATAGATGCGTATTACATGTTTATTTACATATCTATGTAATATGATATTGTATTCCAGTTTAAAAAAGGTTTTAAATGGAAAAGACTTGAAGAAAATGGTTATTGTGTCTGATTTGATCAGGGTGAAACTTTATTATGAGACTCCCATTACGAGGTAGCGTTTCACTATAACGCTCTTATATCTGCAACTATTTATCACACAAGCAATATTTATAAATCTCTAAAAATCTGAAAAAGAGTTTAATAGTTTTATGCCAAATGTTTAAATCATTTATTAATAATAGAAGCGCTCAAATCGAAAAATAATAGAAAAATACATGGTTTTTCGACTTTGACAGGCTTTTATCAATTTGTAAGTTAATGAATGATATCAAATTTGTACTTAAACTAAAGCCCATTTATTTACCTTTCATTTGAGCTATATTTGAGCTTAATGCGACTAGCCGTTCGTCAGTAACAGCTGCTCCAGCATTTCTCCAGCGCCCCAGCATTCCAGCACCTAAAAAACCAGGAAGCCGAAGGGGGAGAGTAGGGGACTTTTTGTGGGTTGCTCAGGGCATCAAATAGAGCCACTCTGCAAAATTTCAGCTCAATGGGAATTTATGCAAGGTTCAACTCTAGAATGACTGGACTAATAGTAAAAGGTTCAAGTGCACCTTAAGTCGCACATAGCTTAAAAATTTATAAAAATATTGAAGTGACTTCTCACACGTTGAGAAATGTTATTAAAATAGCGGGTCTGAATAGACTTGCAGCCCGTAAGAAGTAGCAGAAAAAAGATCATCGATTTTGCAAAGTCCTTTTTAGTGATGAATTGAAATTAAATATCCAAGGTCGATCAGAATTAATCGAGTTATGGCCAGGAGAAAACGAAATCAACAAATGTTAACTTATAATTTATATGGAACTGTCAAACACGGTGGAGGAGACGTTAATGGTGTGGGGGTATATGAAGTTGCAGGTGTCTTCAATTTATGTTATGTAGAAGGAAATAAGCACAGATAAGTGCATCTTGAAAATTCCAACTCAATGCGTCTTAACCAGTTTACATAAATTGTCACTTGGGAATTGTTTTCAATGTTTTTAGCAATTTTTAAGCCATGTGCGACTTGAGGTGCACTTATTCGCGGATTATATTAAACCATACTATAGGATATTTCTTTTAGGGAAGCGTTTTAGCTTTGAAAATTTTCCTGATCGATCTCTATCCGCAAAAATTTGAAGCACATAGATGTCTTTCAATAATATATTGTACTAGACTTCAATTCATTAAAGATTTCACCAATTTTTTTCATTGATAATCCATCATTTCATAACTGAATCACCATCAACTCACGAATAGATTTAGGAACTCCATTTTAAGACGATAAACTACAAGCTAAAATTAAACAATTACTGCTATTATGTCTTCTTGACACTTGCGTACACTTCAGTTTTGAAAATGTACTGCAAGTCTTTTTGTGGAAGACGTCAGAATTAATTTTCATATAGCGTACGGAAACTTTTTTTGCATGGCACTAAGCAACATCTCCTAAATATTTCAATTTAAATACTTCTGCGTTTTGTGTAAACAGACATTTATTATAAACTTATTTTAAAGAATCAAATTAAACATATTTCAGTAGTTACTGAAGATATGAAGCAAAAGATTAGAAATTATGCTAATTTATTTGTAACTTTGGCTTCCATACTCAGACTTTTTTTACCCCACTGTATATACAAGTATACAGCGTGTCCCCGTGTATAACTTGGTCGACTTTTATTTTCGACACCGTTGGTCCTATTAGATGCATAGTCCCAATTGAAGAAATGTTTTAAATAGTTAAAATAGTTTTACTGAATAGTTTTTAAGTTAGCAAAGGGGATGGTATAAAAATTACGGATTGTAAATTTTTATACGGTCCCCAGTTCCCCCAACTCGTTTTTAGAAAAATGTTGCCCATGAAAAAACATTTCAAATAAAAAAAAAATGTAATTTGTTCGACCAATAGCCACGGTGTTGTTGGAGTTTAAAGTTTTAACGCTATTTGGGGGGCCCGTACATAAATTGAAATGAGAAAATATCGTCTTATTGGCAGGGCCGATCCTACGGGAGGGTGTGGGGGGGGGGGGGTGTTCCACTCCTCCACTATTTTTCTCAGTCGGCAAATCGTGATTTTTTTTTTAAAGGAATCGTTAAATTATGTAAAATATAGCCAGTTGTAAATTAAAAAAATATATTTATAAAAACATTTCTTACAAAATCACTACAAGATAACGGCATAATATAAGAAGTCGCGGCAATTCTTAAACCAGGATGGCGATCATTCGTCAGTGGCGATCCAATACAACTTTTGTGGGGAGGGGGGGGGGGGGTGAACATCTGAAAATGCCGACTATAAATGAAAGTTTGCCGACTCATTTTACTTTCCATAATGTGGAAAAATAGAAATAAGAGTCTGCGTGTCTGTCTGGGTCTAATGAAAGTGCTTCCTAATTGACGTAGGTCTCTGAAATTTTCAAATATTCTGGCCTTCTAATTGTACTTTCTAAATAACAGTTGTTGAGTGCCAGTATCCTTTCCAGTAACTCAAAAAAAAAAAAAAAAAAATGATTAAGGGCCGGTATCTTCTCGACTGTACAATGCAAATACATAAACTCCATTTGTATTTTGTAGGGATGGAACGGATATCCGGCAAATATCCGATATCCGGCATATCCGGCTGATTTTTTAATATCCGAAACCCCGTCGGATATCCGATTTGAAATACCGGACATCCGATAATTTCATTCGGATATCCGGCTATATATCCGGCCACCAGGTATCCACAAATAATAATTTTTTGCAAAAAAGAATGATCTTTTTCGGACAAAGGGGACACCGCATCCTACTTTTTTTCTTCTTTTTTTAATTTTTTTTTTTGGATATAAATTGCAGTCAAGTTAGAAAACGAAAAAGTTCCTTCGTGAGAACTATGCTTTCGCATATCCCTAACTTCAGAGATGAGCTAGAAGATGCAGGTGCATTTAGTTTCAATTCACAGAAAGAGGTGCCGTATTATTGGCGCCGAGTTGATAAGCATAAACCATTCCTCCAATATTTTTCCATACACATCCTTCATACGTGTTTTTCAATATGTTCTTTTCATTCCAAGTTTATGATCTGATTAATTCCAGATGTTATATTTGAATGCTTCTCAGTAAAACACGAACCGAAATACTAATAAATAGTACTTTTTTCCATAACATAATTTACTTGTTAAGAGTTTTAGTTAATCTCACTTCCTCCTTTTTTTCTGACATTTGCTAGCAAGTAAAAAGCAATAAATAGCCAATGCGCACTCCTCAATGCTTTTTTTTTTCTATCGACGATAATACCCTACCCTTCTATGCTGTGAATGGTATGGTCTAATTTCTGATTTTTCATTGGCAGAAGTTGAAAGCTGGTATATTTTTTCTGACGTAAAATGAAGTATTGTAATTTTTAGATCTTTAAAGCAGAGCCACAATGTGGAATTATATTTAGCTCTCTAAAATGTCTTGAATCATAGTTTTCTCCAATTACAATCCAATTTATAAATTTTAATAATGGCTCTTTTAAAATCACCCATTTGGAAGTATTTTAAAATTAATGGAAATAACGAAAGCAAAGCCCTGTGTGTTACTTGCTCCACGGAATCGGCGAATCAAACCATGGACCTGTGGCATGCAGTGCGGTGCGCTAACCACTAATTATAATTTACTTGATACTTCATATCATGACCATTTTTTTCTTATAGCATGTCGTATAACTATCATTTTTAGTATATAGACCGAATATCCGGCCGGATATCCGGTGAAATCCGTTTCGGATATCCGTATCCGGTAGACATGGTACCCCGGATATCCGAAATCCGGTATCCGGCAAAACTCACATCCGTTCCATCCCTAGTATTTTGCTTTTCAGAGGATGAGGGGAATTAAAAAAAATAGTTGGAGGGTTGAATTATTGTACTAACGTTGATTTGTTTGTTTCTCGACAAGGGGACGTGTGTGTGTGGTGGGGGGGGTCTAAGTTATAAAAAACGTTTAAAAAGGGGGGGGGTACAGATCCTGGATAGAGGCGTATTGGGACATAAAATCGGTCCGGTGATTTTAGATTTAAGGCGGCCTAAATTTTCAATAAGACTATTAGTCAAATTTTAATAAGTGAATAATTAATTATGATAATTAGTTAGGAGGGTGGAACATTGCAAAACTTTTAATTACACTTTAATACTGGTCACAATTATTTACATTTGACATGGATCAGTGTAATTTACTATTTTTTTTTTTTCCTTTTTCCAATACTTAAAAAAAAATTGCCAGTTTGGTGATATTTTTGGTAAACTACGTTATTACACTGACAAGAAGAAAGAGAGAGAGGGGGGAGAAAAAAAAAAGAAGAAAAAAAAAAGAAGAAAAAAAAAAGAAGAAAAAAAAAACCACTGCCATAATTACGAAATTTGCCATATGTTTTTCGGTAATAAGCAAAAAGTAATTTTTACTTTTTTCTAATTATACTGTTTGAATAGTTCAACGTAAACTATCAAAGTCAGTTCTTCAAACTGAGCAAAAGATGAATATCCGAAATTCTTTGACCTGTTTTAATCAATCATTATCCGGGTTAAAATTCCCAACTTCCGGGATCATTTCTGAGGGGTACAGACTCTCTTACGCATTCATACAAAAGGCACTTCCTCTAATCAATCCGAGAGGAATAAAAAAAATAATGGTCCGAATATATTAAAGCGTTTAAGCTGTGGGCCATGCTAAAATTCTCAAACTTTGGAATCATTTCCGGGGGATACAGATCCTCCTACCCATCAAAGCATACAAAAGACATTTCCTCTAATCAATCTGAGAAGAATTAAAAAAAAAAAAAAAAAAAAAAAAATTATCAAAGAGTTTTGGCAGTAGCCCTGGCTAAAGTTTTGGTCAGAACCAGAATTTCAAAATTCTAGTAACTCCGGCGATTTTCAAAGGATATTTTTATCATGTTCCATTGCTTTATGTTAACAATTATGTTATTTTTCGTCTACTCAAGGCGGAGCAACACAATGGCAAAAAAAAATCAGGGTTTTAGCTAGAATAGAAGCTGAGCTGTGAGGGGTCGAAAACGGGCCTAAGCTCTGTCAACATAATATATACTTGCATGTCTGCCGCTTTGTAATCGGACTTGGTGGCGGAACACTACCGTATTCCTAGATTTGTCAGAAACATAGGTCTTGTTCTTTAAATTGGTATATAATTAGTGGGGCCGATACGGGGGGTACTAGTACTTTTTTGAGAGCCGGTACGGCCATGGGCGCCCCCAGGAGGATGCTAGGAGGTGCACTTGCACCCCCTTGGCTCTTGAAAATTTAAAAAAAATGAGGGAAAAGATGTAAATTCCAAGATAAAAAAAAAAAGCATATATGCCGTTTATACTTTTATGTTACAATGAGCATTTTTTTTTTCTATTAATTTTTTTTTCTTCCCCTATGTCGTTTTTTATTGCTACTTGCTTGACGATTTTCTGGCGCTTGTTGTCTATGATTATTAGAGGCTGATGAGTGGAAGTATTTATTCCTTTTGTATAATCATTTCCTGAGTAGTTCCTAAAATTCTTGGAAAATGTTGTTGTTTTTTTTAAGTCATCAGATAAACTATCTTGAAATCTATTTTTAGAATTCAATTGAACATATTCCAATTCAACCTCCGTGTTTCATTTTGATTTTTTTTTTTTTTTTTTTTTAATATCCGCAACTTGGAAGAAATAATTTTTTTTTACTCTGCTGTATTTTTGCATCTTCGAATTCCTCTATTCTAAACACTGTCTTTCGAATGCCGTGAGTACTAGTTGGATGATAAAAAAATCGTTAAAAATATGTATTTTAATATTTTTTACTATTTTGATTTTTTCCCTTTTTTTTTTCTTTACAGGATTATGCTTTCAAAAATATATACCATGAATTTTAGCTATTCTCAAAGAGTATAATTTATAATTATTAACTTTTCTAAAAAAATTAATGATTTTGATAAAAATCTAGTCTTGCACCCCCTTGCAAATATTTCTCGGGGCGCCCATGTATACGGCGTACTGACACTTGTTTGAACTAATTAATAACTCAAATCTTTATGCATGTATTGAGATATAAGTCAGTGAGAAAATAAATACGTAAATTAAGAGAATTTAGCTTTTTTTTATGGCAAATTTTGTTAAATATTGTGGATTTGCATTTTGTAATTAAAGAATCCGAGCAATAGTTGGGGTTACCGCCACGATCGTGAAGTTTGCGTATCAGTAAAATTTGTATAGCACTACAACCCTGATGCAATATTTTATATAGTGATGAAATACTTTTATTATCTTATGTTAACATAAGATTATATGCAATAATGTAATTGATAGTAAAAGCATGTAAAATGTAATTCAAAGTACCTGCCTAGTACTGTACCTAGTTTAAGTAGACTTATAAAAGTTGTACAATTTAATTAACATTGTTCTGATACAAATTGTTAAAGTGTTATTCTAGGCTCAAGAAAAACATACTTGAGCTAGTAAGGAATAAAAGAACACTAGTTAAAAAATAAAATAATTTATCATCTTGATTCAATACACATCTTCCTATATTCAAGTAATAATTTATCGCCATTAAAATTTCAGTTTTATTTTAGGTATATTTTACTCTATACAAAATCCTATTAGTTCAACCTTTTCAAAAATTCTTTTGGTATTAGATTTAAATGTATTTAAATGATGAGTTCATTGTTGCACGACTCATTTCCTGTTTATACTATTTTATTTAAGAAATAAAGATTCTTTTCTTTACTAGCTATTAGCAGTGGGATGATATTTGATTATGTATTGTTCGTAATGCAATTGCACAATCTTCAGATGGTTCAGTAGAATGCTGTGTCACAATTTGTAATTGCAGAGTTGCAAAATAGATTGTAATAGTATTTATAAGTGCTTTTAAAGAAATGCATGTTGATTCTTAGGAAAATCTACTTGCTTTACAACTTAATACAATTTAATTTGTACCCTTTATGCCTTCTGCATCCCAGAGGTGAACTTTTTATCTCCTTTTATCTTAAAATTTACTTAAGTTAGAAAACTACTACTCTCTTCTTGCTACTTTTAAAAATGAATGTATCTTTTACAAAGCCTTGTATGAAGTAGTGTTGTAAATGTCTAGAAAAAATACACTTAATAGTGCACTTTTAAATGAAAAATTGAGAATTTTACCTTTACCTATGGGGTTTGGATACGCAAAAACCTTCAAATAAAAGGTTTCGAAATCCAAGGTCTTCTGTTTTATAAATTGAAATATGTATTCATGAATCCAAAGGTAATTTTAATTTATGTAATAAATGAATTCTGTAAGTTTAATATTATATACTTAAAGCTTATATAACTGTAAATAAAAATATTTAATAGAAAACTAAATGTGTCTTCAAGATTTTTAATCACTTTGAGCCTTTGACACAGGTCCAACACCATAATATTTAATTAATATAAACAACAACAAGCAACTAGGCTGTATAGTGGACAACAAAAAGGCTGCTATTTACAGCTCCACAAGTATGTACAAATTAATACAAATCATTTACAAAATAAATTGAGTGAAACTCTCAAACAGTGATTTAAAGGTTTTGCACTCAATGAAAGCGCTACATTTCTCTTTCCCAGACTATAACACATTTACCGCCACTAAATAAATTAATGTCTTGCAACTCAGTACTGTGCAGACTCATAAATTTTCCTTTTTGTCCATTCACTCGTTTTAATTTATCTTTATAACGATTACTTTAGAAGTAAACAACGTTACAACTTCAACTTAAAAACAATCTAATGCAATAAACTTTTCTATTTACACCAGTAACTCATATTTCTAGTTGTGTACCACAGTAGAATCCTAGTGAACTAAGATGTACGGTCTCATTTTGTAAATTAACAAATATATTTTGAGAATAAATTTGCAATGTAGGTTAATGCTGAAATTGCACTTGGCAACAAAATGTTCAATTTTGTCGCCAAACCCGTAACAAACAATTAGATAGTCAAAACACATGGATAAAATATCAGAATATTGCTTTCTACTTGATATAAACCATTTTGAAAAGTTATGAACTAAGAAAATGTTTGGAAATGATGGATACATAACAGACAACTAAACTCAAAGAGGATAGTTATCATGGTTCCTATCGGAAGAACATACAAATTTATCACAAAATACAGAAACGCTAACTTTTCAAATTATGGACATGATTAACTCGTTTTTAGTTGGAAAAATGACCTTTAAACCACTTTTGATGTATAAAAATCAACTCATGGCTTTACTGGCCACCCAATTCTCACGTTTGGGAAAAGGACAAAACAATCTATGGAAGACACACACTGGGTAGAAAACTATACTTGAAGAAGCCTTACTTTGTAATATGTACTTCTATGTATAAAAAGTGGACAATTAACAGACAATCTGAAGTATTTGCACTTTAGAATATTTAAACACTTATTGTACAGAAAGCACTTACAACAGATAAAAAAGTATGCTTTTCAATGGTGAAGTAAAGACTTAAGGTAGTTTCATGACATTGAGTATCGCTACCAACTATGTAAATTATCAAATTATATCACTGTACATTTTATACTAGTCTACATCAGGGATAGTTAAAAATTGTGCAGCATCCCCTTTAGAAGAAACAGTCGAACACAGTTAAACATAGAATAATTCTATATTTCTTAAAAGATATGTAAATATATGCTCATTGATTCATTTCTTAATGTAAAAAGATGAAATTGAGAGAACTTGATAATTTGCTTAACCACACAAAGCTTCTAAAAATATAGAATTAAATAATTTTAACCTATAGAATAATCCACTTAAGACAATATTTTTTTTTTTTTAAGTACTAACTAATTATACCAATTTTAACCTCTAAAGAAGACATTTGAGATATTAAGAATTCTGAAAAACTTAAGCCTAAACAGTATTATTAAGTTTTATATACCTCAATATGTTTGAGGACTTCAAGACAGTATAAAAACTCAGTAAATTTCTAAAGTATTAATGTAAATTCACCCAATTATTGTGACAAATTCTAGATTTCAGTATTTTCTTTTTTATTTATAGCAGTTACGATTTAAAAACAAATTATAAGCTGCACAATTTGATCGGAAAGAGAAATATTCCCTAAACACATTAATATATCCAACAAAGCATTTAAAATTAAAATTAAATCATAATTATATTTTTAAAATGTACCATTTAGTAAACATTTTCGTAAATAAAGAAGAATTTTAAAGACAAAATTCTCAACTTTTGGATTTCTTTTGCTGAAGAACCCGAATGAGTGGTTAAGCATTACTTTTATTTAAAAATATGAACATTCTAGAGTTGTGAATATGATGTGCAAGTAAAATATTTTACAATATAGCTTTTGCCAATAATTACAAAATCTCAAAGGAATTATAACAATTTAACAGTGATCGACTGTACATAAACAAGTACTCTCAGTCTAACATCATACTTCCAAGGAGAAAAATATTACAAGTCTTAAATTTCAATTTACAAACTCAAATTTTAAAAATAATCCTCAGTTGTGAAAACATGTGTAGAAGAAGAAAAGTGTTTAAAATCTTACATGGCATATGCATGAACAACACTTAACATTAAGTTTCCCTGTTTTGTGAAGGGAAAATGCCAAAGACATCATGTTAAAAATATATTTAACTTATAAAAGATACAAAATTTGTTGTATCAGGTACCAAGAGTTTCCGATGTTAACGGCTTTCTGCTTTTAAAAACATTGAAAGAAACTGATTAAAAATAACTTATTTTGTTTATTGTAAAATATGTCAAAGCTTTAAATTATATTTCTTGCCAATGTAAAAATTAATATCTGTAGTAATTTTGATAACTTATTCAACTGTGCAGCGCTGGTATATTCAGTTTAGCCTTAAAAAATTTTTTTTCCAATTACATATGTTAAAACTATTATACAGAAACTAAAATTATTAATTATTTACAAATATTCTCTCATTTTATCACATAGCAATTAAGTTAAATCCAATACTGGAAAGTATGATTTTCACAAGCTTTAGAAACACCCATTGAATACTATTTTACATGCTCAACCATATAACTGGTATAGTGTGTCCAATCCACTAAAATGAAATTGCAATTATAATTTTTAGAAAATAAAGCAGAAATTGAATATTTTACAGTTGTACAACGATAAAACAGTTTGGGACATACATTTTCAAACAGCCATGACCTTTTCTGGAATAATGCAATATTTCTAAACCTTGTCATATCTAATGAGTATTGCAAGATGTTTTTTAAAGAAAAAGAACTCATTAACTTATTTCCAAACACAACAGTTCAAACAACAACTATTTTAACAGATATTATTACAATAGCAAAATTTGAACATTTTAAAATCAGGTACAAACTATTTTGCTCTAGTGCTACTTGAAAAGCAATCTCGCAGTTTCTCGATTCATTAACATTATAAAATCATAGTCAAAATAAAAATAAAAGTATTTTCAGTTTGATAGTTATGTAAAAAATTAATATATTTTTCATTCGAATAATTTAATAATATATTTTGAATAATGAATGAAATGCTAAGTACAATTGATTTAAATGCTTCAAGAGTGGGACAAGTATGTTAATATACATATATTTAATTGGGGGTATTGCATTATGATCCATCAGTAAGCAATTAAATCTATAAATAAGCAATTAAAATTATAAGTAAAACTTTTTTAAAGTTATATTCTATTAAGTGTTAACAATTTAATCACCCGAAATCAAAATATAAAATATTAAAATTTGTACTTAATTTTTTGTTTTGTTTTGGCACTTGATTTTCAAACTTCTTTAAAGCAAAGAAACTGCAAAAAACTTAATGATGAGTGCCAAAATTTAAAGTATTATTAAGAAGCTTGCAGTTATAATAACTGTTAACTAATCAATGACAAACCAAATTAGTAAAACTCAGCAGCCGAATTTATATTAATTTGAAATTTACATTTTCAAGAGAATAGTTAAAACTTTAAGTTTAACTATCAATTTAAAAATTATTTGCTTTATCTGTGGTAAAATTTAAAGACATACCCTTAGAAATAAAACTAAAATTGAACTTTTTCAAAACTAAAAATACTTTACTAAATAAAAAATATTTAGCATGCAAATTATTTGAAAACCAAATCAAACATTCTTTTTTTACCAAATTGTTTTAGTGAACGTTTTAAAAGAAATTTGGAGGTAAATAAACTGACATTTTTACATAGAAAGTTAATGAACTTTGTAATTTACTCAGTGTAAAGCTGAGGTTTTCTCAAAATACCATCTATAAAGTAACAAGTACAGTAAAAGATTTTGCTTGATTTTTATTCTTGTATATGAACAGCTCTTACGATAAGAAGTTTGAACTTTATAGATGAGTGATTATCAAGAATGGAATTGTCATGACAATACAAAATGATTAATAGAAATAAATTACAAAGCCAGATGAAATACTACAACAACACACTACACAAGTATAATTTAATTAATAGTAATTACATAAAATTAACAAAAACAAATGTTTAACATAAAATAGAAAATTCTACCTGAGGATTTAATGAAAAACTTAACATTAATAAAGTTATACTTAACAGTTTGATGAAAGTCAACAAATAACCTAATATTAAATTATATAAATCTTAAACACTACAAAAGCAAGAAATAAAAAGTGAATAAATTTTAGCCTTAAATAGGCAAAAAAAGAAAAGAAAATTAAGCTTTTCAGACCATGGCAAACAAAATATGTCCATCTTTTTTTAATGTGCGATCTTAAAAGTCGTTGCCAATTCATGCACTTAAAAAAATATCTAAAAATATTTTAAAACATTAACTTTCTTATTAAAAATTTTGAGTTTTAAAAGTTATATAAATTTAATGGCAGTTTTTTGTAAGGAAATAATTTATTGAGAAAAAGATTTTTTTTTTAAGAAATAATACAACGAATTAAAGTGTGTATATATATATAAAACACTTGTTAAACATAAATCCATTCAAGGAAAATTTCATGAATTCAAAGAGTACATGCACAGCAAATCAAAGAAGTTGATGAAGTTACAACAAATTAAACATGCGCTTAATTTTAAAAATGGTAAATGAACAATTTAATAATTGTACATTTATACAATATAATCGAGCATAAAGGTGATAGATCATTTTTAAAAACCTGAAATTAGTTATAAAGAGAATTGACAAAGCTCATCGAGCAGTGATAATTTATTTTAGTACCACAAAATAGTGATACATATAAAAATGCAATGCAAATAATTTGAAATTAAATGGTTCTTAAAAACCACAAAAAAGATTCTGACAAGCTAGACTAGGTCACTTTTTGATTAAAATGTTAAGACGTTTTAGTTTTAACACAATTTCCCAGTTTGATAATTCATTACAATAAAAAACAACAAAAAATTGGCAAGACAATTCCAATCAAGATAAATCACTCGCATTTCCTAATGAATAACTATAAAAATTACCGACAGTAACAATTCTATACAATGCCAGGCTAACAGACAGTCTAATGTCTACAATGGTAATAAACACGAACAGTGATAAGTAGGAAAACATTCCTAGACAGCAATGAACTCTTCGTAAAAACTTGATTTTATTCATCATTTAAAGGACAAATGCAAATTAACGGCTTTAATTACACTTAAAAGAGTTTCTACCACAAAAACAAATTCTTGATTTAACATATAAATAAAACAATAATATATCTTTAAAATAATTCAACAAATGAGATGGGTATTCTCATAAAAGTGAAAGATGTGCCATTCGTGCCTCAACATAACAGTCCACAATGGTCACATATACATTAATACTCCAGGGGAAAGAATAATAAAAACGCTCAACTTGGAATTTCAAAATTTTTTTTTACAAGATGAAAATGGGAAAAACGTAAAAACTCAATAGTAGAACTTGTCCAGAAAACGATTAAAATTGTGCGTTCTACTTTTGGCATCGGCCATAACAACATCCAACAATAGTTAAACTTTGGCGATGCACATTATTTGACTGGAAAGAGTTTTGCATAACATGCATTTCCACAACGTGGCAGATTGTACAGACATGGTTGAACTTAACACACACCAAGACGAGTAGCACCCAAAGTAGTCCAGAGCAGGAGAAGGGTCTTGGTAAAAGTTCTGCTGCTCAACTTGAAGACTGCTTCATCTGAAAAAGAAGATATTCAAGTTAATACTTCATTTCAAGAGTTTTCCTAACTAACAAACTCAGAAATTTAAGACAATGACCAATAAACCTTACAGGGTTCCCACGTTTATTGAAGAAAAAAAATTAAAGGACCTTTTTAAGAAAATTAGAAAACCATAAATTACATACTTTAGACATAATAATATAACCCATAAAAAAAGAGTTTTAAAAAAATCCTTTATATGCATGGTCAATTTTTATTTTCATTAACACAGAGCCAATATCAAAAACATTTCTATCAGAAAATGTGCCGCAAAATTTATATATTAAAAATTAACATGAATTTTTGGTTTGACATCCAAATATCATTTATTTATTCTGATTGAAGTAATCTTATAATTTATTTGTTAATTAAATAAATAAGAAACAGGAAAGAGTTCGGTTGAACAGTGATCGGTTCAATGATATTTTAACGCGATTTTATTAGTATTCTGTAAAAAGCAACCTTTTGTAGTGACAGTTACAGCCCCAAAATTTTATAGAATGCATCAACATAGAACCAATCTGCCAAGTTTCAGCCTGTTTGGATGACAGCAAGGGGGTTAATTATGCCTCCACAGATTCCGCCCCCATTGACAAACATAAACACACACAAAATCGAAATTAATATAAGGGATTTAAAAATACAAATGATAAATAAAAAATTTCACCATTAATGTTCAAACGTGGGTGGCCACAAAATTCAGGAAAAAAAGTTCTCGGACAGATTTCTAAAAAATTCCCCGATTTTGGGGCTAACTTTTTTTCAAATTTCTCTAATTTTCTTAGGTTTTCCAAATGTCTAGACACCCTGATCAAATAGAACATGTATACTGAAGAGATAATATGCATTTTTTTTAAAAATAGTTTTGCTGGTAATGAAAAGTTTAAACTTTTTCGTAACATTAAACTTCTAATGATTACCACATTCAAGGTAAATAGGGCCAAAATATGGATGAACGTGCCTGAAACAATAAAAAATTTGACTGATTTTCGTGATATTTAAAAAAATTCCCTGACATTTCCTTGATTTCCAGGTTTTCCCGGTTCTGTGGCCACTCTGCATTGCATTTTTTTTTTTTTAATACTTCTTTATGAATCAATCCTATGGTATAGTAATGCAATAAAAAGACAAGTTGACATCCGTGAAGGTTTCAATAAAAAAGGTTAATGTGAGTTGAGGAAAAAACAGAGGTAGAGGTCAGCAGCACTTAAAGGAAACACAAAAGTCACTTAAAAATTCCAAGGATTTTCCAGGACCATGGGAACCCTAGCTTAACTCTTTAGAGTAAAATAAGGCAATAATACCACAATAAACAAACTTTCAAATTATTTTTTAAATATTTTAGTATTTTTGTATGACTATGAAGCTTTAAACTAATATCTGCTTGGAGGCCCAGGCAAAATATTTAATTTTTTTTAAAGATTTTTCTTTAGGAAAGTTAATCCAGAACTTTTTGGATACTTCATTGTGTAGTTCAACTGCCTTTATATGCATAAAAAATTAATGCAAAAGAATGAACTTATTCACACATTGCCAAGATTTTTTAAATTCAGAAAAGATTGTCTATAGCAAAGTTTAAATTTAAAAAAGAAAATGGAAATTTTACATCTAAATAAGGAAACAAATTATGATTCAATATGAAAGTATATGAACTTACAATGATGGAACCATATAGTAAAAACTTCAGAAACAATCTCCTATCAAAACATGTTCAGCATATTTTGACTAAAAATGCCTACAGAAGGAAAGGTTATATAATCAAAACAAAAAGATGCCACTTACATACGATTGTAGCCGAGTTTTATTTTAATTGCACTGTTATGTTCTCTGTGTTTGCTGATGTTGAGGAATTGTTATGATGAGTTGCCTTGTGAGCAACTAAAGATGAGGATGACGTAAATCCAGCATCACACAGTTCACATACGAAGGGTCGAGGCTGAGCGTGGGTTAACAGGTGCTACATCAAGAGTAAAAATAGTTGCTTTAGTTCATAGATAGATAAAAATTTACTTTCATGCATTATTTGATTATTCAAGGACTCAAAAAAAGTATAGTACATTAAAGCTCAGTATATACATAAATAAGATAAGAGCAAAAATACTTTTTTAGAAAATTTAAATATTCAAATCAATTACTTAATGACTTGTAATTTTGTCCTGCAAATAAAAGTGGTTAATTTCTTACTCAATTTAATGTAAGTATAAAATCTGAAAGAATTTTTTTTATTTCAAATAATTTTGTAGTGTACCTGCAGATTCCGTAAGTCATTGATATTAAATTCTTAATCTTTACTTTAACTTCACTACAATTAAGGGAACCTGAATTAGGATAATCTTAATTCACACAGAAAAAGACACATACAAATTGAGCGCTGTTTATAAATTAAATGCATTGGAGATAAGGACAGTACTGCAATAAAGCATCAATAGAGCAGGATCAGTCAATTGATAGAAGTCAACAGACATTAAGTGTAGAGAGCAGATACCCTTCTGGGAGGTCTTTTTAAAGGGAAAACTGTTGTGTGTTTAGGCACTTACATCTTGAAATACATACCAGGAATAATAATTTCCTAAATCAAGAAATTCAATAACAAGATAACATTTCTTAGGCATTCCCCGATAACCTTAGATAATAAAGTTGCTTATATTTTGCTTTTTTTTTTTTAAAAATAACAAGCAAGAGTTTGTTGCACTCCATCTCAATAATAAGACATATCAATGTTCCCTTTTTATCAATAACTGAGAAAAAATTCCAATATTAAAAGTTAAATTACAAAAGTGATATTTTAAGTAAAAAAAATTTTCTAGATTTATCCGATAAATTTTCCAGGTGGTTACGTAATACTCTATACAAGTAATGAAAGACACATGAAAATGCTGTAAAAACTTAAAAGATTCTCACTTGCTGTAAAGTTGTTTGATTAGGAAACTGCCTCCTGCAAAGATCACACATCAACTCCTGCAAGCTCACCGCAGATGAAATGGAACTGCTGGATGAGGCCGGCTCACTTGTAGACGATGGGTTCCAAGCTGGATGATCACAGTACAGGTGCACTTGCAAGAATTTTGCACTTTTGAAAAGTCTTCCACACAGATGGCATGTACAAGATCTGTGTAATGACACAGTTGAATCATTCTCAGCTGCCACTTGCACAGGTTCTTGATTTGAAGACATAGCAGGCTGTGGAGCAATGTACTGTGAAAGAGGAATGGCTGAACTTTCCGATTCGGAAAAGACAGAAGCCATGCAAAGTGCATCTGGCTCTGCTAGATCTGCTTTGCCTTCTCCCTTATCAGATTGTACTGAACTTGCTACCGTAGATGTAGGTACACTAATGGATGCACATACATTGTCAAAGTTGGTTGTCAATGGCTCGCTGATGGGCAGCATGGAATCCATCATTGTTGTGGCAGCAGGGGCAACTGGTATCACACAGCCAGTGTCAGATATTTGTTCGGGTCCTTGCCAACGCATACGACGAGGATCCCGCTGATATAATTTTTGTGCCATGACTTGGAGACTTTCAAGAGAGTTATTGCAATCTGTAGTATCAATTTCATTCAAGCTTATGCCTGATCTTTCCATTTCGGCATACATTCCAAACGGAAGTTTACCCAGACACTCCAGTTTCATAATGTGCATTTTTGATCTTAGATGCTTTGCAAGGTGCCCATGAATCCGAAAAGCTATCTTGCAGTCCCCACATTTGAAAGGCCTGGGGTTGTCTACTGTAGGCGTTCCAAAGGTCAAATTCATATTGACTTTGTTGTAATGACTTACAGAGCGCTTGTGTTTCTGTAGGTGGCCCTTTGTGCGGAAAGAAACAGCACAGTTGTCACAACGGAAGGGTCGCTCAAAGTAGTGTATGTTGACATGTAGCCTCAGGTGACTCGACTTGGCAAACATCTTATTACAGATACGACAAATGCACTTGCCCTCTTCCATGCCAGATGAGGAAGAACTGGGTACAATAAACTCAGCTCTGAAGCGAGATGACGGGGACGCCTCTTCTGCATTGGCACTAGCCTGTAAAGCATTATCTTGAGAATAGTAATAAGAATTATCCTCCAATGCTGGTGGCGATACAGGTGAGCATACAGCATAATCTGTTATATCAGGACTAGGAGGATCTTCTACCACTTCAGTATCTTTCCTCTCGGAAATATCCATGGCAGGAATATCTTGTACATAGTACATAGACCTTTGTGCACCCGTAGCAAAGGCTGTTTGCTCATCTGCAACAGGTAGCAAGGAGGCTTCTGTACTGATGTTGTCACAGCCGGTTTCATAATCGACCAGCACCTGAGGAGAAAGCACTGGCAAAGATTTCAACTGGTAAGGCTCACCAAATGCATCAAGACTGGAAGACAGATTCACTTCAGGTGCATTTTCTTCATGAGTAACCATATTCATGAGTGGACTTGGCAAACCTGCAGCATACATAGGTTTGCACTTACTGAGGTCACGTGTAATACTGAGGTCCATAGGCTGATCTGAAGTTTCCCCTTCCAGCCACTTGAGAGGATTCGGAGATGCTCTTATCCATTCTGGAGGATGCAGAACATGGGGTTTCCTTGCTTCCCTGGCCACAGATATTGAGTACCTTCTTGAAAAGGTTTCTCTTCCTCCAAACTCGTTGAATTCATCAACAGGTGTTTGTAAAGAATTATCAGCATTTACAGTTCTAAGATATTTGTACTTTGCTAAGCTGTCTTTTCCACTGCTTTGTGGGATGTCAGCAGAATAGGATCTCGGCCTATGGCCTAATGTTTCTGTAGAAAGCCATTGGTCTGAGAGGTTTTTTGACCTTGAAGACAAAATTGTTCCAGACATAATATGTGAAGTAAATGGCGATGGGGACAAAAGAGAGGGATCAGATCGCATTGCTAATGAACCATCTTCAGTTTCACCAGATGATGTTACATCAGTAAGATTTCCTATTGAAAAATAAAATAAATTAGTATGACTTAACTAGAAATGCTTAAACATGAAAAAATGTCTTGGAAATATTCAGACATCTAATTTAAATCATAATCCTATGTCACAAGAATTCTAAAGTAACTAGATACTTTAATCAAGTTCATAAAATTCTTTAACATAATAGCAAAAGTCCACTTTTAGTAATAGAGATAAGGTAGATAGAAGTGATATTTGTCTTTACTTTAACTCATAATTAGGGTATTAGCTTGACAAAATAAAAAAACAATACTAAATTAGACATACTGTCCTTTTATTCTAATCGATACATAATTATAGAATTTAGTATTTCTACTAAGCTTAGTTCTAAAACAAGATTAGATAAAGTGCATGAAATTAGCTTTCAATATTAAGAACCTAAACTGAGAAAACTGAAAATGAAGCTTGCAAAATAAAACTTGTAAATAAAGAATTCTCACAAAGGAGTAGAAACGGATATTTTATAAAACAAAATAAATCTAGTACTCTAGGTATCAAATTACCTGTACTAATTGACCACTGGCTTGGTTCACCAAGAGCAGATAAATTGAGCAAACTTCTAATAGCTTCTTGTTCCTTTTGAGATGTAGTTTCATTACTTTTATGAGTTCCATCAAAACTATCTGTAGTTAACTTATCTTGGGAGTCAGACTTTCCTAAATGACCATTAGCCATCATTCTATAAAACATGAATACAAGTCACAAGAAGAAAAATTACAGTATCAACATTGAAAGATATTAAAAAAAGTTTTAAAACAATCATTAATTTGTAAAACATCACCAAGTAATTTGGAGAATAAAACATCTTTCTACAATGTAAAATGTTAACAATTTTACAATAAACTAGAGGTGTGGAACATCACACAACTTTCAATTACACTATATTGCTGATGTAGATTTGTGTTATTTATCATTTTTATATTTTCATCAGTCACTTAGAATAATTGCTAGTTAGGCGATATTTTTTGTGATAATTCTTATATGGGCAGGGGTCGCAGACGTCCTATATATCCTATAAATCCTATATTTTTTTAAAAATCGGAAAAAACGTCCTATATTGTCCTATATTTTATAATTGTCCTATAAATCCTGTATTTCTGTGTTGATTCGACCTATATTTTCTTCAAATTCTTAATAACGGTGCAGATTGTTGCGGTTTTTATATTCCGGATTCTTTGCCGCGATCGTAAGTGAAAGATACCTGACAAAACCCACAAAAGCGATGTTAGTAAGCGGCCGCGTCGTATCTCTTTTGACGTCACGTGTTGCATTGACTACTCACTTCCTTTCTGCGTGACCATAGGGAAAGCCCACGTCGACAGAGGTAACGATGACTTATTCCTACAACTCAACTGTACTCGACCGACGAGAGTTGTAAACAAGTGAACTTTTCCATAGCATGAGCAGTAAACTAATTGGTCATAATGCAAAAAGAGAAGCGAAAAAGCTAAGGTTAAAATTCCAAGTCATATACGGATTCTATGCTAAGGTGATTTTTGCCAAAAAATAGCATCCTCGCAATTTTTTTTAATCACATGTGATCTACCTATGGTTGCCATAATTTGGCTCTATGTAATCAATTCTTATCGCACGATCCGCACTGGACTTGGAATTTTAACCAAAGAAAGCGATGCAGAAACAAACTACTTCGGGAAAAAAAGGGGGAAAAGAAAAGAAAAAACTTTATTATACACTTGGCAGGACTCAAATCGACATTTCGAGTGCTCAGTCAATGATTGATGAAGGAAACAAAAGGGTTAAAATTTACTGTACAGTGTCAGAATTCGGATAGCGACTTTTCAAAAAAGTCAAAAATTTAAAATGACGTCAAAAATCTGTGTTTCTAAATCTAAACGCTCACTAGGATTACCGGAAAACTAAGTCAACGGGTTGCCACATTTGGCACTAAATCGCCAATCAATCCGGCACCATGAAATAAATCTATCCCAACAAAAGACTGCTAATAAGGATAAAAGAAATAGGGCAGCTCAAACAAAAAACTCAAAATTGCAAATGTAGCTAATATAAACTTGATTTATTGATGAATACCAAGTATGAAATATTGAGGTAATAATGAATAAAGGATGACATATTCAGGATCAGGCAATTTCTTTTTTTAATGTTTTTTTTTTTTCTTCTGTTTTTTTCTTTCTATTTTCTGAAATTCAATATAACGAGTTTTAAAGGGTGATAGTAATTTTCTAAGTACTTTCTATTAATATTCCTGTATTAAAAAGAAAAATTTAGCAAGGAAAATTAGTGCTGTGTGAAAGTCCTCATACTTCAAATAAGTATGTCTTATATGTTCATTTCAGTAATTTTCATTTAAAGTTTTAATTAATGCAATATATAATTAGTTAAAATTATAGTTCAGTAGCAACTGTGTGCAGTTATTTGATATTTTATATTGTACTATATTTTTTTTTAAAAAATCCTATATTTTCTTATTTTGTCACTTTGACCCCTGTATGGGTCTTTAAAAAAAATTTAAAAAATGGGAATTTTGGCGATATGCTTATGGATAATTCTTATACTATCCTTTCTTGTAAGTAAAATTGAGCAGAGATTAAAAAAAAAAAAAACGATCGCTGACGAGTTATGCTCAAGTAAAGAGAACTGTGTGTTAAAGGCATTCGTTTTTCAACTTTTTACGCCATTAAAGCATTTTTACGGGAATTTCGGTGGTGGGGATGTTGGAACACCTTAAGAGGCATTACCATTGGGATTTTGAACAAAATCGTTAGAGCCGTTTTTTAGCAATTACTGAAAAACATGATTTTTTCAATGGCAGCTATCTTCGGTGCATGCACGATTTTGACGAAAACGTTAATGGTAGATCCCATGGCTACCACCAACTCGCACACCAAATTTGAATACCATAGGTCAATTTGTTCAGGAGTTATGCTGACCACATCCACACACACAGACAGACATTTTTTCTAGAACACTTTTTTGAAATCAGGATGTTCTAAAACGTGGAGAAATGCAAAAAAATTAAAACGTTTTTTTTTAACCGAATGCTATACTTTCATTACCCTATGGGCAATTGAAAGTAAAAAATATCAATTTTAGTTTTCGAGGATAGTTCTAATATAGCATAGCTTGCTATGTTATTCTGAATGAAAAATAAATTTACCAGCAAATGTATTTTTAATAAAAACCTATGCAAATAATTTTTTTCTTTTGTAATGTTTTGTTTATAAATATTTATAATTGCACATTTCTTATCACAATTTTGAGTGCACATTTATCTAAAAATTCAAATTAAAAAAACTTTCTATAATTTTAAAATTATGCTACCAAATTTGCTACTGAGCGGATGTTCTCAAAAAAAAAAAAAAAAAAAAAAAAAAAAAAAAATTGTTAGATAGGAATTATTTTTTTAATGCTATACATTCTTTTAAATGATATTTATTCCCTATTTTTAACATTAAAATTCTGCAATTTGTTTTTATTTAGTTCCACAGCTATTTTAACCAGACGTTACCACTACCACCATGGCCTCATGTTAATAATAAATTTTTTTTAAATAAGAAACATCATTTGAAAAAAATAACTTGTATCCAACAGAGAAATAATTTGGAAAAGATATGCGCCATAGCAAATTCAGTGGTGTGATTTTAAAATTATAACATAAGCAGTACAGGGCAAGAAATGACAAACCACTCATTTTGTATTATAGGTATACATAGTTACTTATTTAGTTCATCTACTTGCCAATTGCAGAAAAACTAGCCATGAGTTAAGAGGATGACAGTTTACCCCTTATCAACCTTAAAACATTAGCAAGTTATTTCGAAAGCAATAAAAACTTAAAGTAGTATACAATGAACATACAAACCTGCTTGTTTGCTTAGATGAAATCATGCTACTGGCATCACTTTCACATTCATCATCGCTTTCATCACTGTCTTCGTCTTCATCGTCATCAGCATCTTCACCATCCGAAAAGTGTGACTTTTTCTTTTCGATCTGCAGAATCCAACAAGCAATGCAATGAAGAGCAATTTACAACAAGGAAAAATGTAGATGTACGTTTTATAATCAACACAATATCTTCATAGTACATAAAATTCATACAGTTAACAAAATTCAACTTTTTTTTTCAAGTGACATTATTCTAAAATGAGTTTTCTTTCACTCTTTAGGGTTCTCACTGAAATCACAGAATTAAAATCAATGACTTTTCAAGGGATTTTAAGGTCCTAAATAATATTTTTAAGGACCTTCGAAAATTTGTTTTCAGGCATGTCTTTAATGTGTGATTTTACAGATGCTTCTCTACTAACGCTAATATCAAAAAATTTTATACACAATTTGCATTTTGCCTTATGAACAGACTTAATGAAGTTGCAATCCATTTTTCATATGCATTGTACTTGGGCCATAGCATTAAATGTACACTTTTTAGGCATAGTGCTAGTAAAATGCTTCTGCTAAAAAAAAAAACTAAGTATAAGTCTTCAGCCTTGGTCGATGGAAATATTTGCATTCAAAATCTCCAAATTTATTTTGTGATTGATATTGTATGGATTTTTAAAGCAAACTGCCATACTTTTTTCAAGTTTAGGGTCACTTTGGGTTTTTGCAATACAAAAGAGAGAATACCATGTTTAATGATATCTTAAAGTAAGAATAATTGGCAGGACAACAAATATTTGAAAAAAAAAAAACTTTTTGTAGAGAATATTCATAAATATCTGGACAATGAAAGTCCTAAATATGAATACCAATGAATTAATGGCAATGACACCCCTTTCCTACCAGTCCCTTTCTTTCGAATGCTGAAAATTTTGCTAGGCTGGATTGCATGGATGGTTCATGCAGTATTGATGGTGGATTGCAGTATAGACAGGGATAAGATTTGTGTTATGCCCAACCTCCAAAAGGCACTCTTGCTGAAAAGCCCTTGAGAGCTATCTCTCCACAAATGTAGACCAGCAGGTGCACCTCATTATCCCAACTAAACAAACATTACACAGTGTATGTTCAATACCCACCGAGAGGCTTTGGTAACATTTCAGAGGAAATACTATAGCATAGTAGGGTCTAGTTGCAAAAGTGACTAATTGTGTGATGTTTTTGACTAAATGGGCTCTATGCAATGAACAATTCCTACATTTTATTTATTCAATTCTAAATGTTTCAAAAAGGCCAAACACAAAAATTTCTACTCACTAAGCTTTTTCTTTAATTTTCAACCTAAGTTTATCTATTAGACTTTGGCGATAAAATGATTCATTCGGTTTGAATTGAATGTGACATCACTCGATCTGAAACAACTTGGCTTGAAACGCAGCAGCGGAAACCAGTTTTGCAAGTTTCTTGCAAATCATGCCAACCTGTACGGGATATGGCAACTGTCTACCAAACCAACTATTTAGCAGAAACCTCATGATAACCATAGAGATCGGATTTTTGGAATATTTGGAATCGGAAAGAATTTCTTCATAAATATAAACTAATTTCACAAATTTTTAAAAAATGTAGGAATTGTTTATTAGATTTCTTGATTGTTTTGACGGGTATTAGAAAAGGTTTGCAAAGACAAGACAATATTTTATTAAAAAATTTAAAAAATAAATTAAATATAAAAATTATTACACTCCAAGAAATAACTGAATTTATAAGTAGTATTAGAAGGTTCATATGAAGTTTAATTATTAATAATTTTTATACTTCCAATGCCAAATTAGATGACTTTTTGTGTGCACTATATCGCTTTTAAATAACTTGGTTTTTCTTTATTACCATATATTTCATTTTACATGAAAGAAAAACAAATCCAAACTAACAAATGTAATTTTTAAACTTTTATATTTGCATAAAAAATTGGTTTTCCAAATCCTAATAAAATTTCTTTCCACAGTAATAAGAGCAAATCACAATGAAAACAAAATATGCAACTTTCTAATGAGCACCTCCTTGGCTTTCCTAAATTAAGAGTAAGGAAATGCAATTGTTTCTTCTGCTTTTTGGAAATTTAAGAATAAGTTAAGGAAAATAAATTTACAGGAAAAAAAAGGTAATGTGCCATGTTCTGTTCATGTAACAGAGATTTTAAATTAGTCATTTAAACAGAATTTTAATTTGAAAATTATTTAGAAATTTAGTTTATTTGAAAAATCGTGGTAATGTTTGTCTTGAAAAAGTATATTAATGTCAAGAGCATTCACAAAATTGTAGAATTAAGGTTTATACTAGAGCTACTTTAAAAAACATTATTTCAAGAGCAACCTTAATGCCATCCACAATCCTGTGTTTGAAATAAATTCTCACCTGTTTTGCTAAAGCTTCTTCATCAACCTGTGAATCGTCAGTGGTAGTCGGAACGGGAAAAATTCCAAGCTCTGTGCATTTCTTATGATGAGCTTTTGATTTCATATGCTTTGTGAGATTTCCTTTTGTTTTGAAGGCAAAAGAGCAGTGACGACATTTGAAAGGTCTGAGATCAGTATGAGTCCTGATATGCTTTTTGAGCATACTGGGTTTCTTACAACGTATGCCACATTCTTCGCACACATATTTCCCCCTTCCCCGACCACGCACATATGTGTAATCTTCATTTGACTTGAAACCACCTTCAAAAATTTTGACTCTCTTTGGAGGTTGAGGCTGACTGGAGTCTGTTAAAGACTCTGTTCCATCATCTTGGCAATCATCGTCGTCGTCTTCCTCTTCATCATTTGAATTATTTGGCTAAAAGAGGGAAAAAGTTTATGCTTTTAAGGATATAACACATTCTAGAACTTAACTTTTTAGAAATGCATTATGGATAAGAAATCAAACTAACAATTAAGGGTCTGGGACTTAAAAATTTAAAAAAATTTATTTTTAGAATTATTTTTCTGAAATTTTTTAAGCAGTAATGTATGATGCTTCCAAAATTAAAAAACTATTTTAAATTTTCAAGCTTAAAAAATATTTTATTTTTTAAATTGAAAAACTTTAAAATTTTGATATATCCTCAATTTGATATATCTAAAAAACTTTTTTTAAAAATCACTTCATTTTTGCATAAAATTACTTTTTATAATTCATATCAAAAACAGTCTTCATGATTTTTCAATAAAGTAATTAGAAAAAAATTTTAAAAATAATTTCGTGCAAAAACTGTATAAAATCTAGAGCATATTAAGCTCCAAAAACTTTAAAAAAAGTTAAATAACAAAACATAATTCCTGAAGACACATTAAAGAAATATATATGAAAAATAATTGTGGAAAGTTACATAGATTTATAACAAGTAGTTTTTAAGTTATATAAATTTAAACTCAAGAAAGAACAAAAAGCCATCACCAAGAAAAACAGTTTCAAAATTTCAAGGAAGCATGTCTGAGATACAGTTGTCATGTAACAACAGGGTTCCCACTCAAATCACAGAATGAAAATCAATGACTTTTAAGCCCCTAAATAATGTGTTTAGGTACCGTTGAAAATTTGTTTTCAGGTATCATGTCTATAAATAAATTTTTAAAAAAGTATTTATACCAAAAAAGTTGCAAGTTGGTGGATGCGTGATACAAATATGTGGGAGAATTTTGATACGTTGCGGATAAGTGGCGGTCAAGTGGGGATAGCAAGTCCAAGTGGTATTTTTATAAATTTTGCAGTTGGTCCCACAACATCCGCTAAAATTATGGACTTTTAAGAACCTCTAAGCATTTTCAAGGTCTTGAAAACAAGTTCAAAAATATTAAGCACTTTTAATTATTTTCAATGACCGTGGGAACCCTGAACTTAAATATTTCAAGTTCTACTAATGGTAGAAACAAAAATTTTATGCCATTTTATTCAAAAAAATATTTGTATTATGTTTTACAATAATAAAAAAAATTGAGAATTTTAAAAATTTTGAGTCCCAAACCCCCTTAAATAAGGAAACAACTTTAACAAATAATTTCCTGAATTTCAAAACTTGTAAGGTTTAATCAAAATTTACTTTCAATTCGTTATAAATCATCTCTTTTATTGGAAACCAAGTATAAAAAATGTTAACACTTCATTACCAAAACCTTTAAAATTTAATTAGTCCAAAGCTCAATGGAGAAACTGTTTATGTCGTTTTTCCAGCAAAATCGCTTGTGATGGATATATAATTTTGGAATCGGACCACTTAATGGAAACTGGTACTAAAGAAGTACAAGTTTTAATAGGGTAAAAATATAGCTATCTCAAATAACTAAATGATACTTCAATGCCATTTTTTAATTAAAAAAATTATAATAAACACAAATAAATCAAAAAATTTTATGAAAACTTACATCTCCTTCAGAACAAGTGTTTTCTGTATCCAAATGTAAACTAGAATCATCTGTAGAATGAGCTACTCTTTCTGGTTTATTCCCAAAAGACGAAATAACAGATTCGCTCCGAGAATTTTCGTTCTGGATCAATTCCTATATGTAAAAATATATATCTATATGAAAAAGCAAATATGCACAAATACATATTGCATAAAACTGTAATTACTTAAATAAATACAAAATAGCATTAATTTTAAAAGTTGGCAGTGGTTGAAAAATAAACAATATATTTTGAATTTAGAATTTCTGAATTTTTTCGAACAGAACAAGTAAGAACCCCTAATAAAATTAAGAATATTTTTGCTGCAATTGAAAATATTCAATTATTACATTCTTTTCTGAAGAATGCAAGAGATAAAATTTGAACGGATGATCCTCTCAATCAACACAGGAGAGGGGTAATTTATTACTAGTAGTTTTAATTATGTTGAATTGCTCAGCACTGATAATATCTTTAAAAATCTTGCCTTTTAATTGGTATAAAAAATTCCATTGATTAATATTTCCTAAAAATGTCACACTACAGAATTTAAATTTAACAACTGACCACTAGGAGAATGGTTAGCATTAGAAATTACCTGAGCATTTTCCAAAGAAGATTGCAATTCCTTCGATTGTTCTAAACTAGAATCGGAATAACAACCACTAGATTTCCGTTTTTCTGGATGGTCTTGGGATCGATAAGTCCAGTAGCTTGAATGAGTAAATATCAGCGGTTCCCCCACTTTCGAATTTATAGTGATAGGATCTTTCCTTTGTTTGGAACAATAGAGTGAAATCATCTGACCTGGTGTATGGCCAGAAAGTTCTTCTTTAGCTGGCATAACCTGCCAATTGGAATACATTGAGAGTTTAGGGTTGGTGTGTTGCGGAACAAACATGGGTTGTGGACGGTAAATGCTACAGTAAGTAGATCTTGTAGAACATTTTAGCCCAAGGTACGTATAAGCTTGCCCATTCAGATATAATTGCACACATGATTTTTTCGGCCTTGGAGTTTCAGGGCTAACTAAAGTTGAGCTTACCATGGTAAAAGGCTTTTTCTTCAAAGGTAATGAGTTAGGCCGTGTTGGGGTGAGGAATTTTTTAGTTGTCTCTGATATGCTAGTTGTAGGCAAAAACACATTTTCGTTATCAGTTGATGGCATTGTTGGGCTGCTAGGCGTAAATAAGACTGTAGGTACAATAGGATGGCTTGAACTAAGTTTATCTTGGAGTTTTGCTATTGCAGGAAAGTCACAACTTTTATCCTCAGATGAAAAGGTAGGTGAATATAAAGATTTTCTGCCTGGAGAAAGAGGTACTTTTAAACTAGAACTGGTAAGTTCATCAGTATTTGAGTCTGGCATGAAATCATTAATTTTAAATGAACTACTGGTGTATTTGGGCATGGTATAAGATTGAGTATCAGGCCCAGGGAGAAAATCATAAGGGTATGATAAATTCTGAGCCGTGTGTTCCTTCTTATCACCAGTTGGCTTAAAAACCCCTGACTGACTACTGTTTGAAAAACCCAATGTTCTTGATGGTTCCATTGTTGAATACTTTGGAATGAGGTCTGAAATATTAGAAGCAACGGCCACAATAGGTGAGGTTGTTGATTTATGAGTCGAAAAATGAACAGTTGCACCAGAATTGTGAATGGGATGAGCAATGTTGACTATAACACCAGATGTATTACTTGCATCTTTTTCAACTTCAGGCTTCAATTTTTTTAAATTGTTTGAAGAGTTAGAAGCTGTGTTATTGAACATAGAAAAGGCACCAGGAAATGACGTTTTAATTTTTATTTTCTTTGTTTCTGATCCATCCAGAACCTGAACTTCTCCGCCAAAGAGGTGAACACTCTGTGACCGACCACGAGGAGGTTCTAAGTTACTAAATGTGCTTGTATGAAAGCTTTTAAGATCATGAAGGCTATCTGTAGACCCTCCAAACAGGGAATCTGATACCTTCCGCCGCTTTACTGGAGGACTTCTTGGCATAAGTAACTGCTGTTTCAAAATTTGGCCAACTCCATCATTAGCATTCTCAGAAGTAATATCACTTTTAGAATTTTCCCAGGCATGATCTTTAGCTTTGTACCGAAAGTCCAGAGAAGATGATAAAGGCTTTGGTTGTGCGCTTACTTCTTTAAATCTGAACTTTTCAGTGGAGTCCCTGAGAGTACTTATTCCATATTTACAAAATGTAACGTGTGCATCTAGATTGTACTTGCTTGAAAATTCTGAAGAACACTGAGGACATTTAAAAATTGAGGTTAGTTTCTCTGCTTTGGAATCTTTTGCTGCATTATTAGGACTAAACAAAGGGCTGAACCTTGAAGTTTTATCCTCTGTTTCTGATTCCATTCTCAATTCTTCTTGGGATTTGCTCTTCAGCAGTAAATCTTTTATAATGCTGCCTTCTGGATTTTGTGGATGCTGGCTATAAAGATCTTTATCAAAGAATGGCTTCTTATGCTTGGAATATTTACCTTGCTTCAAACTGAGAAGACTTTTAACAGCATTCCCTGTTAATTCCTCCTCTGAAACAGAGCTTATCATTTTCGAATACATACTAGCTGATGGGATAGTGGTTAGCAAGTTATTAAATTGAGAAAAGTGTCTTTCTTTAGATTGAAGAATGTTGGGTGTTGAAAGAGAAATATTTTGATTAACATTGAGCGACTCTCCTTCATTCCCTCCTAACAATGCAGACTGCAATTTTGATTTATTGGAATCCTCAAATGAATTAGTACCCAAATATTTATCTTCATTCGTACGGTTGATCTTCCCTGAAGCCTTCTTAGATTCTCCTTCATAGTTCATTGTATTAGATTGAGAAGTCTGTTTCAGGAACCTACGGGACCACATGGGATCTAAAGTTTCAACAATAGCAGCATTTTCTGATATAATTTTACTTATGTGTTGCTCCAAAATTTGTGGACTAGTTATTTTGGGGAATTTTGAGGTTTTGAAGGATTCTGTTGATATAATGGATGAATTTGAATCCTCATTACTAACCCCATCAGGAATCTGCAGCTTTAATTTAGATTGAGTAGCAGATTCTGTCCTATTTTTATCTTTGTTTTCCACAACATAATTTGATTGCTTGTTGTTATTAAACAATGGATCATTTGTTGATGTTTTTAAAAGATGCAGAACTTTATTTTCTGGAATACTAGAAACAGATTTATTATTTGATGTTTTAACAGGATTTTTTTCCAATATTTCTTGAAGAAAACTAACTTTTCCCACTGTTGCTACATTATCTTGACTACCTTTTTCTGAAACTTGCATACCCAATAGCACCTTCTCCACACTTGAAGCTGGGGTACCATAAACAGAGCTTGGCAAATGACAATTCTGCTCCAAGACTGGATTACAAGAGTCTTTTAAATTATTACTTAGATTTTCAGAAGTGGAAATTCTGTAATTCATCTGTTGCGAGTCTGTTTTGTTTAATAGCCCTTCTGCAGGAGTAACGGTTGGAATTACGCCAGACATTTCAGCATTTTGATTCTCAGATTCCACTGTAGTCTTACTGATATTTTCAATCACATCCACATTTCTATCACAATTTGGGATGGTTACCATTTCAGAAGGTATTTTATTACTTGTAACAACCGATACTGGCATCTGATTTGTATTACATTTTATCACCGAGTTTTGTAATAAAGGGACGTTCTGTGATACTACACTATTTTTTGCATTTTCCCTTCTTGTTGAAATTACATATACAGAATTATTAACTGAATCATTTAAAACAGTAGTGGTATCTGATCTCCCATATTCATAATTATTGTTTTCTAAAATTTCTTTTCCGTTTCCTTCAGAATCTGCGACACTGGAATATTTAGTTTCAATTGGATTTAAAATTTTCTCATCTTGAGTATGTTTGACCAAATTATTATTAACTTCCGGCTTAGAGACCGTGTTACTATCGCTGAGGGATTTTGAAGCTTCTATGTGTTCTCTTTCAATTTTCTCATTACTAGTAGAAAGAGAAATAACGGAAGACACAGTCTTTTTGATTTTGAAAACCAAATCATTACTGGTAGGTAAGTGTTTGAATGTTTCATTTTGAATTAGAACAATGCCAGGGTCGTTTCTCTTCTTTAAGTAGCCACCAGTAGCTGAAATGGTAATTAAAAAAATATTAAAAGACTGTGATAAACAATCTTGAAACAATTTTGAATAGTAATTCCAAAAAGCATAGCTGCCAAAAGAGGAATTATAGTGATTGATAACTCATGAGACTACTTCTAGATCTTTAAGTGGAACTAATTTTTATAAATGTGACTTTTGACAGTCAAATTTTTTGAAAATAAAAATTTTAGTAAATTGAATTTTGAGGATTGAAGATTAAAATTTAAATAGGCAGCTATGCAAAAGCATAAAATACAAATACTTAAATTTTTTTGTAAGAATCCTGAACCTCAAACAAGCAAAACAAAACATGTAGAACAAACAAACAAAAACAAACTTCTATCACTGTCAAATTATAAAATTTACAACAAAACTAAACTTGAAACTGTATTTAAATCATACATAACGATAAAATAATAAAATGCTCAAATAAAACCGAGAATTAAATATTCTTGAACAACTATAAATTGTTGAGACAAATAGGCAAATTACAGTTCATAAAATTAAGTAAACCCATATTTGGTCTATATTGAGAAGCTATATTACACACTTGTTCAAAATCCCTCAACGATTTTTCATCTGTATTTACACAAATTGACAACAATTCACTGAATTGAAACTTAACTTGAAATTAAAGTTTTATTATGACTCTTGTAAAAAAAAAGTTTAAATTCCAATTTAAAACCCAAGAAGTAAAAAATATGTTTTTCTGCAACACAATTTAAAGTTCAAAAACAGTTAATTTTAAAAAAGACAATTTTTTTTAAAAGGAATCAAACATCATAGTACATCAGATGAATCTCACCTATCTTACAAAAAACAGTTCAAATTAGCATTAATGTTCACTTTAATGAAAAAATTCTTTATTAAAAAACACTTTTACAAAATTTATTAAATAATTAAAAAAAATTTAAATCCTTTTCCCCATAATACAGAAAATCACATTTCTTTCAAAGCACTATTACACAACAATAGACAAACATTTTAATTTTGAATGGTGCAAGATAACTTAAACAGTGTTACTTACTGACACTAAATCAAGCCTTTTAAATACTAAGCTTCTGAAACTACGATGACTGAATTTTTGTGCTTAATGTATGACATTTAAATGAATATTTGTATAGAATTTTAAGCTGTGTTTTCTGCATGTGGAAATTTTCAAAATTGGACAAAAAGTAGAAGGGGGGGGGGGGGTCAACATTTTGTAAAAATAAATTTCACCAATTCGGTAAAATCAGTGATATTTAATTTCACTAACTTTTATAATTTTACTAATTTTTACATTGGTAACAAACAAAAGGTAATTCCTAGTTGAATTCACTTCCAGAATTCATACAGCATTTAAAAAGTAAAAAATAAGTAGTTTTTAAGGACTTCTTAAAGATCTTGTGAAACTTAAATACCACTTATATAAATTATATTTTATAGCAACAAAAAAAAAATCATTCTTTTTAAATACAAAAATTAAAAAGCATAACTTAAGATCAAAATAGACAAATATACAGGTAAAATAACATTTTAAATAGTACTTAGAATATTAAAACCGAACAGTGTTTTTTTTTTTAGGTATCCAGCAAACATTAATAGGTGGAAAGGCTACACTTACCCAATAGCAATAAAAAAGTAATGCAGCCTTTAAAATTTATGTGAAAGGCTACATGTCTAAATATATCAACAATATAAATCCCAAAAGGAATGTATACTTGTAAACTTAGGTTATAATCGCAATAAAATTCAAATTTTTCATATTCAAAATCGGAAAGAAAACGCAGGGTACAATAGCTTTTTTGTAACTAAATAATAGCATTAAATGATTGAAAAACTTTCTATAACAAATTAAGCAAAGTCTACAATCAATTCGTCATTTTTTACAATACCTGTATACAAAAATTGGATCTTAAAAGACACCTATAAATTAAAAAAAACCACTTGAGTAAGAATTTTTCAGATCCCGAGTTGGGGAAAATGTCAACTCTTAACTAGTGGTTTTCAAGAAAACTTGCCAGTACTGCTTGTAAGTTGATACTCTGATGTCAGCCTCAAACAAAATCAAATGAGTGAAATAAGCACCTTTAAAACTCAAATTTTGTAGCTAAAATATCGTAAATCTGTCAAAAATTAAAAAGGGAGAAAACCGCAGTTCCGCAGCAGTGAAACACCTTGCCACTGTAAAATTATTGAAAAAAATCTGCAGATATTAAATCAAAAATCAGACAGTATCATCCTGATATCAATAACATTTTTTAACTAAAACTACTACATAGCTAAAATAGAAAAGTCAATGGTTTAAGATCATTCTAGTTTTTAGTTGTGTATATGCGTTCCCCGTAAAAAAAATGGGAAGCTCAAACAATTTAATGAGCTATTCGTAAAATCGTACAAAAATCCCTTTATCATACAGCTAATATCTACAAGTTTGTAAGTATTAAAATATGTAATTAAATTAATTGAAACTTCATGCAGATTCTCTGAAGAAATGTTTCAAAATTTTCACATACACCACATACAGCTTTGAGCTTATGATTTGCTAATAAAGGAAATTACTTGTATGGATCTTTAGTTAACCACAAGAGTTTACAAACAGTTGCCCGGCATTTTCTCGGTCAAAATCTTTATCAAATCAGGGTTCCCACTCAAATCGCAGAATGAAAATCAATGACTTTTAAGGACCTAAATAATGTTTTTAAGAACCTTTGAAAATTTGTTTTTAGGCTTTATATATCTATATATAAATTTTTAATAAAGTATATTCTACCAAAAAGTTACAAGTTGGTGGATGAGTATTAAAAATATGTTGGAGAATTCCGATACGGTGCAGGTAAGAGGCAGTCATGCGGGAATAGCAAGTCCGAGTTGTATTGTTATAAATTTTGCAGTTGGCCACACAACATCCGCAAAAATTATGGACTTTTAAGTACCTCTAAGCATTTTCAAGGCCTTGAAAACAAGTTCAAAATATTAAGCCCTTTTAATGACCCTGGGAACCCTGAAAATGAAGTGCAAAAAAACACAAGCTTAAACGCAGTTCAACACTAAAAAACTGGAACTCCGCAGTCACCATTACAATTTACAATACCAATCCACCACCCTCCACTTTGAAATAAAATAATGCGTTCATAAAAAGAAATTAAAAAAATTAATACTAAAGAAATTATAAGGAAAAGAAATCGAAATCCAAAATTAAGAACCTATGTTAAAACAAGGACCTACTAAAAATAAGTAGTTCATAAGGACTGTGTGAACCCCGACTTAACATAGACATTTAATTTGATATATAGTTTGTAGTTTTGGTTGTAAATGTTGATATCAGATGGCCAGACATGTACTTTAGTAAACTTTTTACAGTGTAGGTAGAAGTTAAAACTCACTTTTGATTTTATCGATGTAGAACTATTTGAACAATAGACATTATAAAAAACAAATATGTGGATGGATTTGAATTCAATAGAAACTAGCACCATATTAGGATATAATTATTAAATCTCATTTAATTTTTTTTTTAAATGTAGGCAGCAAAAAAAAAAACTATTTCATTTTTTGTAGTATTATGCTTTTTGACATATTTACATTACATGGTTATCAATTTGGTGTTTACGATCTCTTGAAATTTACATATCACACCCTTTACTGATCAATAATTTAACTTTCGAAATTCAAACTTTTTAAGTAATGGACAATTCTCGCATTTTTTAAAAACTAATGAAATTGATTTATAATTATAAAGAATTTCTTTCTGATTCTAAATATCCAAATAAAAGTACTTTAAAAAAATTAGTTATTTAAATATTAAGAAGAAAAAAAAATGCAAAAAAACCCCTCAAATTGCGATCCGCTCAAAACGGGCCGATTTTGAGTATGACGTCAAGAATCCCGAAAGTTTCGGTAACATAATCCCTTCTCTCAGTTTGTTATGGTGAGGTTTCTACCACAAAGTGTCAGCTACATACTCTGTGGTTTCTACTTAGAAGTTGCCGTTTCTCAAATATTTTTGGTCGCCTATTTTGTAGGTATTTGTTTTTTTATTTAATTGCAAAAATAGAATCTGGTTTTGTAAGAGGCCAATCGGACAATTTTCCAAAAATTGACTTGACAATTATGGCTGTCTATTTCAGCAAGGATATGGATTTTGTAACAGCGGAAACCCGTGGCGTAAAAGCCAATAGGTAAGATTCCCTGCTTTAGTTAAATTGAATGGTTTTGTTGTGCTTGGAATAAAAAGTTTGGTGGGAAAATATCAGTATTTTTTCTTTAAAGGGGACCGTTGTCAATATCCAAGTTCGGAACGGATTCTGCGCCAAGGTGATTTTTGCCAAAAATGGCTGCCCCGCCATTTTTTTTTAATGGCAAGTTAACATAATTTGGCATGGTTTTATGTAAACACTTCTTGGCGCAGAATTGACACCGGACATTGAATTTAACCCATTACTTTGTACTTGATGTTTACAAAAATTTAGAATAGCTTTCCTAACATATAGCTTGTTTTAAAATTAAAAAGCAAACATTCTTTAATTTTCCTAATATAAAAATTATCATAAATGTAACTTTCTTCACAAGCATAAAGTACAGTCTTTGTCGATAGTGGCATATTCTTCATCGCTTGGCACCACTTTTTTCGAGTATTTTCATTCCGTGGTACGTAAATGAAAATTTTGTAAGGAGTTGTTATGGTTGTGCTTTTGCACATTGGCACAATACAATATTTGTAGAAAATGTTAAGACATTTTAAGAAAAAAATCAATCAAATAATCTCAAAACAAAATGACGAGAAGACAAGTATTTGAAATTTCCATGATAACAACGTTTTAACAGCCGCAACCGCCACGTGATCTATGGAGATATTTTGGATGCGGTGACGTCACAATGGAGTCGCAAAAAAAAAAGTCAGTTTTCCCGCAAAAATCTAATCGGCAAACTTAAAACGCAAATTAAAAAAAAAAAAAAAAAAACGTGGAGAATAGAAATTTTTGTGTCAATGGTCATTTTGAGACATTTAGAAACGAATAAAAAAAAAAAAAAAAAATTGCGGGAATTGTCCATTCCGTAAGTAACTTAAATTTCAAAATGCATTTCGAATTACAGAAATGAAAAATTCCAACCTTGGGATTTTCATATTTTAAACAGAAATTAAGATTAAAATATTATCCATAAGCACGATTTTGATCATGACTCATAATCAATATCGCATTTATGGTGACGAACGATGTTTAAGTATTTCGCTGGCCTCCCGCGAAGGCTATCTAAGTTAAAACACAATAACGACCACACCTTTTGTGCTCTATAATCAAGTTTTTTCGACCGATAATAGCTAGTCACTATCACATACATTTCATTTCCAAATCCAGAATGACTTACACAATCACAGATAAAAACAAAAGTCAGGTTAGATTCCATTGTTTACATCGGGAAGCTGCACCATGTGCTGCTTACTTCGGAAACAAGTTAAAAATTACCAGAGCGGGTATTAATTCACCAGGAATAACTTGAAAGGTTTAAAAAAATTATTTAAAATGCCAATTTACTTTAAATATTCATTCTTAATTAAGGTCAAATAACGCAATACATGCAGTTAATGCAGGGGGTGGGGGAGATTTTTTTTTTATAGTGTTTATTTTCTATGCAACCGTTCTTGAACACAAAGTAAGTGCAGATAGTACTTAATTTTTTTACCGTTCATAAAAATTTATATAAAAAAACAGTATCAAAAAGAACTATTCGAGATTTAAAAATTTTTTCCCTCGCAAGCAATTATACTTTCATTCGTTAACAAAACAGCGGAGTACGGTAAAACTAGTGAAATTACCAACTAGACTTCTTTAAAGCTCATATTATTTGATAGTGAATGGTATTTAAACTTGGACAAAGGTGTACAAAAGAAAACACAAAATCAAATAAAAACAATGCATTTTGTTTTTGAAAAGAATTGATTTGGAAACGTTTTAATACACTGCTGCGCAGGACAATAAGGGAAGAAAAAAGCGCATATTTTATTAATTTTAAAAATTGGTTATACGCGTTTCTTTTGTCTTTAATTGAAGAACTACGCCCCTGCACACCACTGCAGAAAGGGTATAAGTATGCTAAACGCCATCATGTGACAAGACCAACAGGCGCCGAACAAGGAACAGAAAAAGGGGGAGGGGAAATGAAACAACAAGAACATCCCACCGCTTGCTGACATCAGCAGTGTGCAAGGAAAACAACTGATGGGAGATCCCTTCTTGTTTCTCGGAAAAGAAGCCATGACGTCACCAGTCATAGACCCACTGTTGTGAAACGAAAGATGGCGGAAAGACTTGTCTGCTGTTGTTGAACACGAATCATAGATAGCGAAAGTGGAGGCCCAGAGAACAAGATTCTAAAAGTAGTTCTGGATTCACCAGACCGTGTGTCTGCAGCACTTTTCCCCATTCAATTGTATTTGGTACTTTTTGTGTTGTGATATACCAATATCAAAGATTTATTTTGTAAACAAAACCTGTCGGGTTCTTGCTTGTTGCATTGGCAAACAAATGGGTATTGCACACGTAATTCCAAAAACTGTGTTAAAATTACTACTCAGAGGATTTTTAGTCCATTTCAAAGCAAAGGATGCATGCGAGTAAGGTCAAAAGATGCAATGCCAAACAAAATCACGAAATGTACCTTCAGTGGTTCAAAAGTGAGATATTGACTACGCAGGTGCATATCGTCAGCTTAAAGGCAAATAGTGCACTTTGGCAATTAAACAAAAATCTTTTGAAAAACTACATTCTTACAAATGAGTTCCCTGTTCCGAAAAGTTTGCGCCAAATTGCACTTATTTTAACAATCAATAAAATTCTACTTTTGTCAAAGTTAACCTTATACCTTGATTCATTTGATCAGGAAGCAAAAATCGCTATAAGTAGGAGAAAGGGCAAACTAAAAAAAGATATTACTGTCAGTTGTCACTAAAATTTTAAAAATTGTGCCTGCCTCCTACCTAATCGCCACCAATATAAGTGAGATGCGACAGCAGATATGTCTGACTTTCAAAAATGACGGCAAAATATGTCACTAAATACAACTGGTCTAGATACCAAGAATGTACAATTCGAAGATATCAAATAACTTCTAGTGTTAACCTTGACAACAATATGACAAAAACCCTTCTAATTTAGTTTTTTTTATAAACAAAACTGTTGGCAACTTTAACAACAAACTTATCACCGAAGACTTCTAGTGTGAAATTCGTATCGGCGCGACCTTTTATTAAACATATCGCACGTGCTTGTAACAATTGTAATTTTGTCTCTGAATGTTGACTTCCTATAGCAGCGTTAGCCACAACGCGGCCCGCTGTCAGGATTTGGCCCGCAACAGATTTTTCTGCGGCCCGCCAACAGCATAGAAGAAGGGGAAAAAAAGGTATGGACATTTTTTCTTTTTACATAATTGTAATTTTCCAAAATATTATAATATGTGTTAACTATGTAGAACAGAATTCTCTACTACGTACCTGAAGAAACTATATAAAGAAGCTTTTAGTTAGATGGTTTTCATGAAGAATAAATACAGGAATAACTCAACTGGGTCTTATTTGGACAATTTACTAAGATTAACTGCAACAAATATTGTGATAGACATCGTCTCTATCATAAAATAAACTGAACGATTTCAACCACCATCGTGTCACAATTGATATCGACTAGAAAGGAGTAATCTGGAAGTACACTTTAAATTGTTTTATAAAAAGTTAGGTCAAGTCCCATTGTCACGTTGGAACAAAAGACTCACTTCTCTTTTAGACTTTAATTTACTAATAATGAAATTATGATTTTTTAATTATTAAAAAAAATAATCAAATATCAATTATAATTTGATTAAGATTTTAAAAGAAAATCTCTTTTTTTTTTCAGAAATGCTATATATAGTTAAATCGATTATAAAAATACATATTTTGGTGTAGGCCCGCTAGAGGCCTCAACATAAGTCATACGGCCCACTTCTAAAAGTTTGTGGCGAACGCTGTCCTATAACCATCTTCTCATAACAATAACAGTGATTTTATCCATAAAATTGTCAAGTCACGTAAAATAAAAAGTTGCAAATGCATCTATTCAAATTGTTTTGTTAAAGCTATTTCAATAAAGCTATGAAAAGAGTAACTTAAAAAAAAAATCGATATTAAATTTTACAAAAGCAATTTTTAATATTTTGTAAATGAAATTAGCGCGGTGTTCATCTTTAGTTTATTGTGAGTTTTATTATACTTTTAATGAAGCAAATAAAATATTCACATCGGAAATTGTGACTTGCACAAAGCAAGCGCCACAGATTAAACTATCTGAAAACTTCCAATAAATCCCACAAAATCTTTCTGACAACCTTTGTCACATAATGTATCATTCAATATAAACTACAGAACTGTGACTTTTCTGCAGAAAATCAGCACAATTTCCTACTAAAGAATGGGTTTCTTTTCAAATACATATTTCCACGCTATGCACAAGTAGGCGACAATATTTATACGGGCATCCATGATATTTCGTGATGCATCAAACTTTAAATCAAGATAGGACATAAGATATGTATCTTATTATTATTATTTTCGTGGAACAGGGTGTCCTATCCTCAGGCTTCGAATTAAAGCGGAAGCCTTATTAAAAAGAAAGGAAACTATGGCCATCACCCCACCTCCCATATCTATAATTCGAATGAGCGCGCTTACGAAGTCCGTTTATAGTCTGGAAATAGACGATTTGAATCCGTAGTAAATAAGGCATCACGAGATAATGACCTTCACTTGACATTGCTCCCAATTTTCAGAGATGAGTTTCCTATTCTAAGAATCCTGATAGTATAAATATATCATTCAATGTTCTAACATTCTCGCTGAGTATAACTTAATACAATTGAGATGTAAATATTCAGGTCCAATGAATTGTGATGGTTCCAGTATTTGGCATAAAACGACAATATTCAAGTTTCAAATTATAAACACTTACCAATTATCATATCAGCACATGGGTTAAACATCAAAATATTATGACAAATAAATCTTTGTCCTGAGTTTAGCATGACATTTTTACATTTCATCTATCAGAAATAGGAAGTATTGCAATTTGCAACCATCCAAAAAACGGACCTCGAATTTTGTGAAACAGCCTAACATCAAACATAAAAGCTCCATGGTGTCCTTTTTGTTATTTTCTGACTTGTAAGTCAGGAAATAATTTAATTATAAATACAACTAGGACTTAATTTGGTCCTAATGAAAATCCAGGTATGTGCAAAAGTCTGGAAGTTCAAAAATCGAGATTTTCTAACATCTTAATTTCAATTTCAGTAGCCAAATAATATTCCAACGTCCAATAACAGTTGAAATTAGAAGTATTTTTGTCGCTAACATAGAGAATTTTGAAAAATTATTTGTAATTAAAAAATGCCAAATATACTAAATTTGAAGATTTTATTGTTGTTTCTATCTAATCAATATATACCAGGAGAAAGTTCACTCTGAAGCAATTTTTCTATTGATCTGTATATTTGTCGGATGACGTGGAGTTTTGAAAATCTCTGTATTTGTTAACGTTTTTTACATATTACTACTCATTTCTGATTTCACCTAAAATTTAAAAATTTTCGCTCTTGTTGAACAAGTTTGTATGGTATTATTTTGCACGATTGGATAATTCTGTAAATTTAACCCATTCTTTCCATCTCCAGAAATCAGATAGTTCTCATTCTAAGAGACCGCTAAGAAAACAAACGAGGCGTCAAGTGTCTGAAGCTTTTTACTCAGAAGTACCACGCCTAACTCTTGGAATTGAATACACAGTGTTTAAACAGTTGTCGGAGAATGCCTTAAAATAACCTTCGTGCATTCCGACCGCCTTGAAAAATACAAGATCATGCAGAACTTCGTACAGCGATTAAAATCACTATTTTTGTAAGATTATAAAGTTGGAGAGCCAATTTTAGGTTTAGATTCTGCTAAAAAAAAAAAAAAAATCAATTTATTCATCAATTAGGAATATTTGTGAATAAAAATCTTATGCTCATATGCTTGAAGGACAGTTACATGGACTTGTGGATGAAGGAGGTTTAATATTGCATCTGAATAAAACAAGAGTTTTAAAGTTCAGATAAGTTTCAACATAATTCAATGCAAATTTGCTTCACATATTCTCATACTTTTATAATCACAAAGTCTTATAACGTTGACTTGGGAAAAATGTCATACCACCAAATTTTACTAAAATAAAAGGGGGATAATTGTTAGTGCAAAAGCAAAAAATAATGATTTCCTTCAAAGGTCAAGGTTGATTTCTTTCTATTATGAAGTAGAATGAGACAAGAGAGGGTTATGCATCACATAGCAACGCACAGAGAAAAACAAATAATTCAATGGAACCTTTAACTAGCGCCTTGAAAAAATATTTTAGTTTGGAATCTTAGAAGAAAAAATTAAAGACAAATATTTAAATTTTTAACTGCTTATTGGGAGTAGTACTAAAATTTTAAAGTATTATTAATTAGAAACTAACAAAAATTCACGGGCGATAAAGCACCAGAATTTGTAATTGAAAGATTCTCCTAGCATTGAAACAAAAACTTATAAGTCCTTTTCACACACCCTTATAAAACTGATGAAAGAAAATCTAGATTAACAGCGGAAAGTTAGCAAATAGTAAATGAATATGTATTTATAAACGCAAAAGCTAAGAAAAAGAAAAACTAATCCAGTATTTGATTCAAAATTCTTCCACACAACGTAGTATTTACTCGACCAAATTAATGCCAAACAGATGGACTGTTGACGTCATTCACAAGCTTTATTGTCTAAAAATTCTTTCCGACATAAATGTGATGGCATCCCTTCTTTGGGTTGATCACCATTATAGCGAGGCTCTAACGTCATCGTAGGAAATGCGTCAGAGTTGAGCGCGTATTTTAATTACGACCAAACGAGACAGATGCGAATCAGACGATGGATTCACCTGCGGCGTGGGTACGCCATACAAAAGATTCTGAATAAGAACATTCTTGTGTTCTGGCAAATTTGCGGAGGCGGTTTTAAAATTGCCATCTGCTTACACCTGTTCCGTAGCGTGACGGTGAAAAGAAGAAGAAAAAAAAAAGCTGAAAAGAAAAATGTCTGCGGATAACTATCCTGCAAAGCCAAATTAAATTATTTTGTGAAAGGAATTATTTTATTTGTATGGCAAAAGAAAAACTTCGGCAACCATTCAACTTTATAATTATACTGATTTTTTTTTTATTCAAGCATTCATTATAATTCAATATCGAAATAAATGAAAAATAAGAAACTCGCCTTTTTAATAACGCCATACTTTTCCCAAATATTTCGGAGAACGAAGTTTATTAACTTGAAACAATTGTACTACATATCGTACGAATGCAATAAATACTATTTGAAGCGCAAATAAGTATTAGAATAGCGTCGCAAATAGTTCGCTTCATATTCTAAAATTAATGAAGACTGGTATTTTGAAGAGAAATTACGATGCCCCGTCCCAACTCTTCCACAGGTTGATCGATACGACTCCTAGCCACTGAGGTAAGGAAATGGATTAAATAATTTTAGTGATGAACCCTCAACTTGTATGTCCTAATATCTGACCCTGTATAATCAAATGTTCGCGTAGGTGTCATCTCATACTTTTACAGGCAAGACTGCGAACTATATAAAATTGCTGCCATATAATAAAAGATGTAGCCCACCGACCGGTTGGACATCCACATCCGGTGCACAAAATCGCAAGACAGTGACCTGCCGGGTTGCTTTTAAATGAGCATATCTTGAAAACTAATATTGCACAGAGAAACCGTTCGTAATCCAATTTTGGATAAACAAAAGTATTTTAAAAGTATTTTTAGAACTGTATTCTAATGAGGAATTTAAAATAGTAACATTTTAGCTTCTACACTAAACTAATGCAGGATTAAGGTTAGTTTGTAGGCTCAACGACCTATATTTGCACACAATAACGGACAGCTTAACGTGGATTCTAAACCTCAACGAACATCAATGCCTAACTTAGGATTCGAACCTGGCACTCTTGACATGCGAGACCAGAGCGCTAACCACAGCTATCAGGTGAGCTGTACTAATGTAGAAAGAAGCTAATACGCTGTCCGTCCGTCTGTACAAGATCATTGTTCCTTGACAAAACTACAAAGGTTATATACAGGAGTGATAAAATAAATGGTCTCCCTGATACCCAGTTCAAATACCAAATTTTAAAAAAAGATAACAGAAATTGCGACCATAAGTCAATTTAAAACTGCTTAAGCATACAGTATAATTTTACAAGCTTTCATTGTGTTTGACCACTACCAAGAAACCATCGATATTCCTTGCCATGGCTAATTCTTTTTTCCACCTCCAAAAACTTCATAGAAAGCATTCATCGTGAACGAGTTTACCGTTCAAGTTTCAGCTCATTTAAATGACTACAAGTGGTTTAATTACTCCACCGAAGTTGACCCAGAAATGTGTGTAAAAACGGCCATTTGGGAATAACTCCAAAACTTGACAGAATACATTGTCATCGACGAGTCTACCTGCCAAGCTTCAGCTTGATTGGTTGACAGCAAGTGGGTTAATTAGCCATTTGAAGTGGTAATAGTAACGTGTGTAAAAGCCGCAAAGCTTAATAGAATGTATTCAAATGCCCAGATTGCGTAAGCTCATCCAGAAGAGTTAAGAAGTTTATTAACCTCCACGGTCGAGAAGATTTTCAAAGTTCGAGGGGCAAAAAAAGCACCTGAAACACAAACATAAAATAAAACGCATGACTGCGAGAGAACGCATTATAATTGACAATGAATCGATCGTTCAAGTTTCAGCTCGATTGGAAGATCGCAAATGAGTTATTTAGTCCTCCGCAGATTTGCTCGCCAAACAAAATCGAAGAGTTAATATAAAGAATTTATTAAATACTAATTCACTAAAATTTCAGATTTATTCAATGTTAAAAACAAACTACGCATTTGATTGACTTCAATCAATGTTTGTTCTTGCTGCGAGGTTAAGTGCCATTTAGTTGAATCTACACAAAGAGACATATAGTAATAACGTGTTTCGTTAAATGGCTAAATTTTGACAGGATTTCAAAATTAAATTAAAATAAAGGTACTTTATTGTTCAAGGGTTGGCGAGGATCAGCGAGCAGGGGAGTAATAGTTTTATTCATAACGGATGGTTTTCGTATTAGCGAAAATAAATTGAATTTTTAGTAAAATTACTAAAAGAAATCTAAATTTTTGGAAAGTAAAATATTTAAATGAAAGTACGACCAAATCGATTGGGAGTGGAATTAACTTTCCTGATAAATATACTTATTTTTAGAAAAAAATTAATCGAATTACTTTATTCGTAAACGTCGATTACCTTCTACCTAATGTTTATCTAAACTTTATTAATTTGAATTCTTTAAAACGAATATATGTTTTCACAGAGATACATTAAAATATGTATAAGACCACGTGCACCTATTATCTAGCTACGCCCAAATAGTTTTAGCTTCCAAGCTCTAGGAGCAAACGACACTTTCCGCTTACAAAAGCAGTCAACAACATTGTGGCAGTCCTACACTTGGCGACAAAATACGAACTGGCGTCAAATTTGAGATGGAATGATTAATTACAGCCGGATGCGATTCGCTTGCTAAAAAACAGAAAAGAGATTAGAAAATATATTCAGCAGCTGAATTTTTTAATTAATTCCGAAACTGAAAGCATTGGACTATTAATATGAATAACGTAATAATAATAAAAAGAGTATTGATAAAAGCTATTTTTTTTTGACGGGAGGGAATTTTTTTAAAATTCAAACACATGTGATTAAAAAATAAAGGTATAAAAGTCAAATAAATGAGAATTCCGTCTCCTTAATAAAGTTAACTGCGCACAAGTTAACTTTTAAATATATAAAAAGTAAAATTTATTAAGTTGGAAATAGAAAAACTGCTTGAAGTCTTGAATTAATGTTTTTTCCCTTTAAAAGTATTCTTTCGAAGAATGTCCCATGATTATTTTGAAAACATTTCATTATTTTTTATTTTTTAATTTTAATGATGCGTGAAGGAAAATTTAACGTTTAAATGAGTCCCATTGTTCGAATAATTACGGGTTTTTCTTACCCTTTCAACTTGTTTTTATTATTATTTCTCAATTTTTTTTGTAGCGTCTGTCACATTATTACTTTTTTATTCTTGATATATTTTTTAATTTTGGTGTATTCATCGGATGTAGATGTGCATTAATCAAAAAATAATTCAAATTACTTTTCACTAACTCAAGTTACAAGCTTGAAAAGTTGCATAAAAAGCAACGTTCAAGGAAAATTTAACACGAAAGTGAGAGGAAACTTCTACACAACATTAATGAGGCGCTTATATAAGGTTGGAGTAAAGAGATACACGAAATTAAACACGAAACGTTTTGTTCATCTGAGGTCAACAATCGCAGAAAAAACTTCAAATGTTACAAACACGTGTGATATGTCAAATAAAAGGTATCTGGGGACGAGTTAGTTTCCATAACAAAATTCACCAAAAATACTAGTATCGGAAATTGCGATTTAAAGTAGTATTCATGGAACTTCACATTTTGGCCACAAATGAAAATATCGGATTAGAATATTCGGTTAGATAGTTTTCATGTCATTTTTTTTTTTTTCCTTTTCACCTCCAAATTGGCAGGATTTTGATAATAAGTCGACATTTGACGTCTAATCTCTCCATGCAGTTAAGGTAGATCTTAACAGCGAAATAGGTACGACTCCAACCACGTGTGAATCGCATCTCTTCTTACTATTGGTTTACTGAATCGGGTACCAATCATATAGTAGATGAATTTTTCAATGCGCAAGAGCTACGCCATACATCGAGGCCGTAACTAAGCTTCCATTTAAAGGGGTGGGAGGGGGGGGGGGAATTTTTACCCATCTGCACAAAATTAAAGAAGTTGTGAAAACCAGCCAATAGACCTCAATTGTTTTTATTAAGAAGCTCAAAATTATATACCGGAGTAGTTTAATGTGGATGGCATATCATTTGCTTAAGATTTACTGTACGGTCCCCCCTTGACAACTTACAAAAAAAATCGCCAAACTGAAAATGACGTCAAAACACGCCGTGTTGTCAAATCCAAACGGTCACTAGGATTATCGGAAAACCTTAGCGAAGGGTTGCCACATTCGGCGCCAAATTGACAACTTTCGAAAAGCCCGTACAGTAAATCTAAACCCATTCTTTTTTTAATAGTTAATGTGTAATATATGTAATGAAAAATATTTCGGGACGAGAAGGTAATCAAATATCGCCAAATTGCACATGCCTAAAATCCGGACCTTTAGTACCATAATGAAAACTTAGTACTGAGAAGTATGCCTTTTATTGAGAGTTACCGACATATACCACCTTTTTTAAAATACGGAATAAGAAAATTATTAATAATGACTGATCCAATACGTACTAAAAAAACAATACCCTAACGTTTGTGGTATTGAAGTAAAAGTCCCACATACGGTGAGCGTCAAGGGCCTTCGAATGCAGAAATAAAGGTAAGCAGCGCCAGTCTTAATGTTTTCGGACTGCCAAGGTCATATCGCGTACCTGTGGGGCCTTGAGAACAGATTCGGTTTTGTCAGCAGTCACAATTTCTAAACAGGTGTCGCCTCACAGATTACAAGGAGACTGCTGTTGTTCACCCTCTTCCATTCAACTAGACACTTTTATAGCACGCAGACCAGCGATTTTTTTTTTAAACATGAATACAAATGAAGGATATGATAGGGGGCGTTGAAATAATTATTTCGTTGGGTTATACTTTATAAAATAAGTGGCCCTAGCCGCGTGGGAATCGCATCTCTTCGTAGTATCATTGAATCAGGTATCAATCATATAGTAGTCGGATTTTTCATTGCGTAAAAGCTATACCATAAATGAAGATCGTAACTAGACCTCCATTTCGGGGTAGAGGAGGTGTGAAAAAATATTTTTACTCATCTACAGAAAAATGAAAGAAGTTGTGAAAAACCACACAATCGATTTCTACTGTTTTTATTCAGAAGTTCAACTCGATACATGAGTAGTTTATTGCATTAACCTATAATACAGGTTGGTCACAAAATTCAGGAAAAGAAAAGTTCCTCCATAGATTTCTAAAACATTCCCTGATCTTAAGGCAAACTTTTTTTCAAATTTCCCACTTTTCCAGATGTTTAGACACCCTGTGTAAATTATTCCGTAACATTAAATGTCTAACAATAACCACAACAATTCTCTGGGTAAATGGCTCGATATGAACGGGGAAATGTACATTCAGAACTAAGAAAGATTCCCCAATTTTCGCGAAATTAAAAAAAAAAAAAAAACTTTGATTTTTTCAGAATCAGAAAGCTCCCTGACATTTTCATGATTTCCAGGGTCTGTGATGGCCACTCTGTAATAGTTAAAGTAATACATAACATAATTGAAAATATTTCTGGACATATACTGCACTAAAAATCATTGTTGCAACAAGATTACGAATTTCAAGGGGCTGGGTGCCCTTCCAAGGGAAAACTACCCTGAATTTGTATCACGCACAGGAGAAAAATGTATTTTCATTAAAGCTACACCTTTCATTTTATCCCCAAAATATTGGTTGACAATTGCTCTTTTACCCACAATTGCATTCCACTTTTCAATAAATGTCATTTGAATCAGTTAATCTTTCTAACCAATTACCATCGGACATTCGGATTTTGGGGAAAGAGTAAAACAGTCCGTTTATTTTTAAGGTACACAAACGTTAAAAAATTTAGATATTCTGAGTAGATTCAGCAAATAACCCAAACCACGAACAATAAAATATACAGCAACAAAAAATATTTCAACACAAATGAAATGACTCTCTGGAAAGCAACATCACAGCATTCGAACTGTGACCAGAAAAAACCTACAATATAACCGGGCGAGTGACCGTACAACAATTACGCAACAGGTAAAGCGATCTAAACAAACACACGAGACTTGTTGTGAAAAGGCATTTGTTCCAGATAAACAGTAACCCAGTGCCAAACGATAAACACGAAATCGAAACCCGGGTGCCACCCCCTCCCTACTTACAGGTCAGCTGCTCTGTTATCACGTGATTGAAGGGACCTGTGACATTTTGTGCTTGGTCTTTATAACAATCGCGTTTTGTAATATCAAAATGTAGGTGAGATTGTTTCGAGTATAGCCCATTCAATAGCCATTGCTTAATTTACGTCATTTCATTATAGGTATGTCAGTCGACACGTCAAGCTTTTTTTTTTCCCCCCCCTCAAAGTTATTAAATAAGTTTTCGGTTTAATTAATTAAAACAGTTCCGCACAAAACGACGAAAAAATATTATCTAAGTTGAATTATATAATTTGTCACTATATATTTTTAATGATCAAAGAAAATTTGTAATGTAAAAATAACTTCCTCACAGCAGGTTTTTAGTGCTTTCAAAAATTTATTAACAAATACTTAACAATAATTTTATCGTAATTGGTAAGCTATTAAACAAAGACGTGCGCAGACGATCAATTTGTAAAAGGGCTCATATTTGGAAAGTTTTAAAATTATAAATTCTTAATTATTTTAACATATGCCCAACACCATCAACACGACGCCCTCTATGAATACCTAATTTTCCGTACATGTTGCTTATAATAACCATAGATAAAACTAGATTTGATTCCAAACTGATAGGCATGTCGGAAGTCAAAATTCCTAGTCAAAACTAGGTATGCTACAGATACGTGCGAAGTGTAAAATGAAAGGTTTCGTCGTACTGATTTCCACAACAAAATACACAGTATTTCCATCACAAATACTAGAAATTGCGATCGAAGTCGTTCTCATACTGCCTGATGCTGAAACATGCGTCATATGTCATTTTGAATTGCGATTACTAAATATCGGCAAATTTGCCGGTAAAAGAAGACAATCGAATCTTACTTTATAAACCGTTTGGTAAACTACTAAACCCAAGTTTTTCTTAAGTTATTAAAAAAATAGGCCGCAAAAGCGATTGGTAAGGTTTTTTTTTTTTTTTTTTTATTTAAGTGTATGATTTACAAAACATTTTATTGGGAGGTTCTGCCCGATGAGTCCTTAATTGTAGAGTATGTTCTTTTAGTGACAGTTCAACCAACAGAAAAAATGTGTGTATCAGTGTCATAAACTTAAAAGAAAAAACATGTTAAGCCATGCTCAAGTTTGCCAGTATTCACATTAAGTGATATTTAGTTCTGCTGTATAATTAATGTATAAGACATATGATTATCAGAATATTAATAAATTAAAAAATACAACAAATTTTATTCGATATCACGAAACAATTTTAAGATAAACTAAGCACATAATCCGATCACTTTTTACTCGACGGAAAACACCTGCGTTTTTCAACCTTTCTGGCCATGAGTACAGTTGGCCAAAACTATTGGCGGCGACTCTTGGCGACAAAATTAAGTGATGAAGACGTGCAACCCTCGTTGGTCGTGGCTGGCAGGTGGGGGTAAGAAGTAAAAGTAGGAGTAATAAAAGAAAAAAAAAAGGCCGCGCGCGCGTGAAAATAAAAGAAAAAGGACCAGAAGGCTTTTTTCAGTGGGGCATGCAGCCAGGATGGCGCCATACACACCCCGAGATCCTACATGAAAACATTGGGGGATCGTCAACGCGTCGCGGAATAGAAGAAAGAATGCAAATTGGGTATCTGAAGTTAATCGAAATGTAACCATTTCTATTGAAGTTACATTACACTGAAAGAACTTCAATAAAAACATTTTAATTTCAAGAGTTGATTTTAATTGCTGGGGTTAGGAAGTGCTTCTGAAACTGTGAGAGGCATTATAATAGGGTTGGGAAGATGATGGAATAGGATTTTTATAAAGATTTGATTAATATTTGGGTTCAACGATAAGTTCATGAATGAATTATGGGTTTCGAAATATAATTGGATTTTTTAGATTAATTTCTCTTTACATTATTTGCGATACAAATTCTTCATTATTTTCGGTAATCAGAATGGTTATGTATTTAATAAATTATAATAACATTATTCCTGAAGTTTGGAATAAAAAAAAGAAACACCGTAGTAGGTTGGTCCACCACGAGCAGTAAAATGTTACGAACAGCAAAATGTTATCCATGATATAAAGAACATTAAAAAAAAAAAAAATTCACTAAAATGTCATCATTCAAATTAGATGTATGACTAATTTCATTCATTCTAGAGACTTAAAAATTAGAAGGTTTCACGTTTTACGGGAGAAGACTTGCGAGATACAAAACTGCGACACAAATACATTTTCCAAGTGATAAGATTCCTAATACAAGAGCCTGTTTTTTTTCTTTCTTTTCTTTTTTCAATTAGGTACATTTCAGAACAGAGGGGGGGGGGAGGGCAATCTCCAAAATATTAAATTCGGGTAAGATATTGAGTATAATTTAAAAAAGTAGAATTAAATTTGTAAATTTTCATGTTTAAGTTTCTGAAAATTCTTTGGATGTAAATAATATATGAACGCGCACTTCCTAACCAAATAAATTACTATAACAACTTTATCGGTCACTAAAATTTTTGTGTAATATAGCATAAAAGAATCTGACCCACAGATAAGAACCAGCACATTGTTGATACAGCCCCTTAAACCGGATTGGCGTCTTGAGTACTACGCGACATCCCAGTCATTCACCATGATACCACATAAGAAAACTCTGGCCAACATACAAGTGCTTCTAAACTTGCACTACCAGGGTATATCCCCGCGCGCGCTTTCAACTTTCTTCTTTCGTTGTTTTTTTTGTTTTTGTTTCTTCTTTTTTTTTTAAGTGTTATACCCTGCAGAATTGCACTGCGACAACCTCCCCGGATTTAGAAGCTTTATTTCGGTAAAATTTCAAAGGAGTTTAAGGTTACCTCGACAGTTTATTGGGTACAGGAGAGCAAGCGGTATTTCAGTTTGAATGCTGATTGTGGGTTGAGTGGGATGAACATAATTGTACAATTTGAGGAGTTCAAGAACTCAGAACTGAAAACAATTTCTTTTCAGTTATAAAAATTGGCCTAAGCACAAGGAAGAGGAGAAAAAAAATTCAACGTTAACGATGTAGAAGCCAAATAACTGCACCAAATCTTGAAAGGCATGGCTCGTTTCGAATTCGCTGCTACCTAAAAATATTTATTAAATATTTTCAAAATTTATAATTTTCTGTAAAAACTATAAAAATGAAAATCGTCTAAATATAGATTTTCGGAGACAGGTTGTCAAGTGGTTGAGACAGTAGAATCTAAAATGCAAGTATTCGGTTTCTATCTTTCCGGAATATTCAAAGAATTTCTTAAATTTTTTATACATTTATTCCGATTCGGAATTAAACGTATGATAAAACAAGTTTCTCAAAAATGGAAAAATCTCACTTAACTTCAAGTTGTTAACCAAGAAAAGTAATGAAATAAGACATGGGCCCCGTTAAATTATTCGACACAATGCCATTTAGCTTCCTATTTTTCTTAGCGGATGTTATTGTGGATCCCAAGTTAGAACAGAAATGTCCTCGTTCATATCTAATATTTCGGTGACTATATAAATCTGATGAAATTAATTTATGTGTTCGTCATTAGTTCGGAGAAACCAGTAATTTACCAACATAACAATATCAATGAAATATATTAGATTGTAAAATGTAAATAGCACACCGCCAAGAAAAATTGGAAGCAAATGGACTACATTGGTGAGACCTATGTCGCATTTTCCGATTTCCACCCTTTTTAGGGCTGACATCTTGGCAGGCTTTGACATCACCAAAATGGTTTTTGCTTGGATTAAAGTTACGTCTAAACAATAAGGAACACAATTTATATGAGAACAATTATATTTCAAACTGTATTAATTTTAAAAATTTTGTAATTTTAAAATCCTTTACAAAAAACTTTGATTTTGTTTGTTTATGAGTGGCTGCCGAGCAAATCTGTGGAAGCCTAACCCACTTACCGTCTGAAACTTAGCAGATAGATTCGATGTAAATGCATTAAATCAAATTTTGGAACTGTTACTAAGAAGTCGCTTTTGCACGCGTTTCTATATCGTTTTGGAATACTAATAAATTCCATTTAATCGAACATTGTTGCAATTGTTTCTTGTTACCAAAATTATTTTAATCAAATTAAATTAAAGAATTAGAAGGGAATGCATAAATTTATCATGGAGTGCAGTCCAGTCAAATATATATTGATACGTAGTTTGCTATACACTTTGCTGATAGAGACGATTTTAATATTTTAAATTAGATGCAAACACCCAGCCCACGCAAACAGCAGAAACGGCGCTATGTTAATATAAAAATTGGCAATGTATATAAAGGATTTAGATAATTATTAAAAACTTTATTTTTATGAGCTGTATTATTAAACGGTGATTTAATTTTAATAATCGAAAATTAAAACCGATTGTAGAAACTGTAGAATAATGTGAAATTTCGAATGCCATTTTTTAAAAAAAAATTGTCTTAAAAAAAAAAAAAAAACACCACCAGAATTCACTACATTAATAAAAAATTTGATATTTTATGTGGAAATCATTGTCACTCTAAATTGAAAGAACGGTATCTCATTCATCGTGTTTACGAATCCAAAGTTAAGCATTTATTGCACACTCTGAACGTTATTCGAGTGGAGACGCTCTGTCTGGTTTTTATCAGTTGAATAGCAGAAACAAATTCACTACGCAGGCAAAAACTCAATTCCATTCTTTTCTTTTTACATTCTGCACAACAATCTATGACGTCATACTATGACACAGCTTAAAAAAGGGAATTTATACCACTGCGATGCGTGGTTTATTTGGCATTGCATATTGTATCTCCATCTGCTGAAATACAAAAGTAATTGCTCTTCCACTCCATTGTATCGGTTGCATCAGGGGGAAAAAAATTAAAAAAAGAATTTGGTGAAGGCAATGATCTGGGAGTTGCAGTTTGCAATAAAAAAAAATGATAACCAGACAAAATTTCCAAAATAGCTTTATCGTTTGATACCAATATACAAGCATTTGTGTGAGTACTATTGAATCCCCAATAAACATTTAGACGTGAACGCTAATGGAGCTTTCAATTGCACTAATTTGAACTTAGAAGGAGGAACCTTTAAAACGACAGTTTTACCAATGAAAGTAATTTGAACGAAAATAGTCGTTTCGTCTCAATTTTCAGTCGAGCTAACATGTAGCATGTAGTAGTCAAGTTGATGACAATAATTATACTATCATCAGTGGCTACGGTAACAGCAACCATGAATTATTCTTCATGTACGGAAGAAGACCAGCAATGTCCAGAATAAAATTAACTTTCATACACAACCAAAGGACATTCATAGTTTCTAATGATAATCACAGATGGATAAACTGAAGAATTCTTCGAAGAGTATCTTGCTTAGAACACCAATACTGGAATTCCTCGAAAAAGTGAAGGGCACAAAATCCTCCTATTAAAGAGAAAGTAACTAATAATCCTCTCAAACAAGGCAAATCAGCTTAGGGAACCCCTTACCTAAACCAAACTGAAGTAACGTGTTCTACTAGAAGGCAACGGGTCCAAAAGATGAAAGGGCGAAGAGAAGTGAAAAGAAATATTATTGATCAGCGTAGAAAAGGAAACCCTACCAGTGTTTACCAACATACTACACTTACCCAGAGCACTTCGGAAGGATTCCAGCAAGGAATCGGTCGATATTCCTATTAAGCGAGCATTTCTCTTACCCCGAGAGTATTTTTCTTCATTCTTTTAATTTTCCAACCATGTTTAGAATTTAAGGTTATTTTTTTTATTATTATTATCATTGAGGTAACAGAAGATGTTAAAGTTGATTAAAAGTATGGAGGTGGAGGTATTTGGAATTTTATGGTCAAAACCGCGCGCTTCTCTACCAAGCTGTTCTTGAGGGAAATGCAACTAGTGGATGAATTCCTGTTGCCATAAAATACCCCCGACTCAGGCAATTTGTTTTATATTGATAAAGAAAGATGTTTTAAGTAAATTGAAAAAAGCAGGTGGATTCGGTTTATGTCCCGTTTAATAAAAATTGGGGCACACATTACTAAAATGAGCTGTAGTGAAGTTCAAGAAATTTAGAATTTTTCACTCGATGGGTTATAAGTATAAAAAAATGGGGAGGTGGGGGGGGGGGGAGGCAGAGAGATATAAACAAACCTTTAACTTTACAATGAGATATAAATTAAGCTTAAAAATATTTAGTCTTAGGTTTTCAGCCAAAATCCCCATCCTTTTCTTAGCAAAATCGAGTGATCTGCAGACACTAGATTTCTAAACCGGACAGCCGAAAAGTCTAAGAGGAAAGCTATTTAAATTTCCCTGATATTCATCAGACAACTCTCTGTCAGTATAGGACATTTATATTTAGTTTGATCAGTCACACGGACTCCATATGTAAATTTCAATTAGCTAAATTTTACAAAACTTATCACACATACAAATTTTGTTTCATATAATAACGATTCCTGAAAATAGTATCAAAATTGCGTATTAAACTTTATTGAAGAGGTAAACTGACAAAAATAGAAGAGGGGGGGGGGGGGGGACATTAGAGAAAAAATGTGATTTCTGGCTCTCGTTAAAGGTTATCGCATTTTAACCTTAAATGGCAAAATTAATAAATGACCTAATTAATTGATATTCACAAATTACGTTAAAAATCCCCGACATTTCCCAATTTCGAACTTCCTTGATATTTAACAGTATTCCACATTTCCCTTGTGTTTGCACACACTGAACAACCTTTAGTACCTTAGCAATGGAATTCTAGACTTGTTTTCGTATTTTTGGACGATTTGAACGTATGACTTTCTCTCCGCCCATTTTCAATTGAAATAAATACATCAAGCACGAGTCCTTATACAAAATTTAAAGTACTATCATAAGAATTTTTTAAAGAATGTTTTTCTTTAATCGATGCAGAGGAACCAATTTGCACAAGCCATAAGAAGAATCTTCATAAGAATAAACACAAATATATATAGACCCAAATGCTGAAGTTGATTATTTTTCGAAGGAACGCTCCCAACTCATTTATATATAGATTCAGAGCAGGAAGAAGCTTTACTCCAGGAAACATTATCAATCCCTCCGAATTGTCGATAAACAAATACGCAGTACAGAAAACTAAGATTTAGTCTTTCAGTTAACGCTTCCTCGAAAAATGTTGAATGGTTGTTCTTTCACACTCAATGACCATCTGATGTACAAAAAAGAAAGAGGGCATTGATATAGAAAAAAATTAGATTTATTCAGAATAAAACATGAAACTTTTCAAAATATTTTACAAGAGCACATCCAGATATTCCAAGGCAATTCGTCTAAGAAATTGGAGATTCACCCTAAACATTTTTCATTTTAATATATGTATCATTATCAAAACAAAAATTTGTAGTAAGACCATCGAAAAGTTTACGAAACTGACCTTGGAAAAGTTTACGAAACTGACCAACCTAAGAAAAAACAATTTCTGAAAAGTAGGCTATGTATCAAAGGAGCCTATCATCGTTGGAAATTCAGAACAATAATTCAATTTATAAAAAGGCGATCATATGATTTTTAACACGAACGAAAACGAACTTTGAGCTGAATTATAAAATATTACCTGCCACAACCGACATATTACGAAATCCAAAACTCATTTATTCAAACAACTGATAAAATATAAAGTAAAAATAATGCACAAATACCAAGAGCTAAATTGATGGAAAAACAGATACATTAGGGTGAGATTCATCAAGGAACGTCATTGAATAATTTCATGCCACAGCCCGAGTAAGCAGTAAAGAATGAGGGAATAATTAACGAAACTTGTTTGTACAAATCATTTCCTGTTTTCGAATAATGCCGAAGTGATTAATATTTGCCACTTGGAGGAAAGTAAAGGTCATGATATAGAAATTAACCCGCATACCAAATTTACACCAATTTTGTTACATTTCAGGAGGAAACGTAGAGAAAAACAAAATTATAAACATGAATCAAACTGAGCAGATTTCAAATGAGGCACAGAATTGGATAGACGGACAATTTCAGATGTATCTCTGTTAGTCTACCACCCATATGCCAAAGGCGTACTGATACTGTGCAACATTCATACATTCACATAACATTCATGTAACATTGTGTACATAACATTCGGTTAAAATTGCAGGGGGCGCAGTGAGTTTTCTAAAAAAAAAAACTAGGTAGAAATTTTAGGGATAATTCTAAAAATGTTAGGACCATTTTAGGGACAACTTCTAAAACTGTTAAGGTAATTCCAAAAAATTTAGGGATATTTCTTTTAAAGCTGACATAGGCTCCTAACACAAACATATTATTCTCAGAGCATGTTTCAATACCGGCAAAAAATTACCAATTTTCAAAAAATTGAACGTCAAACAACAGTCATATAATCAAATAACTTTACTATTATTGTTTAATTAAATGCGCTTCTTCCATTTTTATGCAACTTTCAAAGTCCTCTGGAGAAATACCTGGGATTTTTCAAAGGTTTAAGAAGAAGAAAAAAAAAAGGGAAATTGTCAAATGTTAAATTTTTCGATAATTCCTAAAAAAATTAAGTATAATTTTAGGAATTTTAGGGAGAAACAAAAATTTAAGGAATATTAAGAATTTCAGACGAATGCGACCTCTGAAATTGGAATTATATTATCACAAAATTGCCTTAATTTATTCCCACACTCCATTTAAAAGTTTCAAGATGCATAAACACAAAATCTGAACCCTGATAAAACAGTGTTTCAAATAAAATTCGAAACTGGATAATTTGTTACAAAAACGTATCAACTTAATTCCGCCCACTTGGCATTACGGTATAAGACAGGAACCTTACGGCAACCATAAAAGTTACAATTGGTATTTTATTCCTAAATAACAGCTCACACTATAACAAAATACCCTATTCTCCCTAAACGCAGGTAAATTTGTAGAAATACCATAGAAGAATCTAAGTTCTATTACAACCTATCATTAAAAAGAAATTCACATAGGAACATAAAAAAAAAGAGAGAGAATGAAAGGAGGGAGAAAAAAAAGAGAATAAAAATAGTCGAATTCCCCAGTGAGGTGAAAGCAGGGAAGACCTACCTTGCAGAAATAATCATTGAAAAGAGAGCCATGAGTCAAGGTCAAACGGGGGGAGATGCAGGTGGATTCTATTGTAGGGGGGGATTCCCTAACAAAAACAAGAATTCCCTGTTCTGGATTTGGTGTGAAATGACGGGTGGCATCAAAATACTGAATTGTACATTGTAGTTAAAATATTTTGAGGGCATCCACACGTAATTTTTTTTGCGTAATGTTAAGTTGTTACGAGGGCAATGATCAGTTGTGTTTGTTACTTTCCACTCACATGGTGAATTACTCAATTCGTCTAAAAATTTCTCCTTTTTTTTTCCTATTTAGATGTACAATAATTCCGAAATCATAGAAAGTCCATCCAGATAACATTTTCATTAAAAAAAAATTCAAGGACTACTGTGTACCTATACGAGAATATAGTTACATCCTAATACTTTAAACAAAGTCCCAATTCTTTTTTTCACAAACCTGTTTCAGGTTTCAGATAATCGCAAATGATGCCAATAAGAAAAAACATTTTAATTCGTAAGTGTTCCTACAGTATGAATTAGAATTCAAAATTTGTTTTATTGAAATACATATTATTTTGGACAATCGAAAAATCTGATAATTATAATATCAAAGAACTATTTGAAATTTTTTGTTTGCTGCAGCCTAACTGTAACCATGTGCATAGGCAAGTATCGCATAAAGGGGTGCAAAGCGATAAAAGTCTTTGATCAAAATATGATTTTTCAAAACCGTTAAACTGGACTCCAAAATGACAAGCGAATTAATAGCAATGCATATAATTTCTGTTTAACAGATCTAATTAAAACCTAGATTTCATTTCTTTTAAAATTTTTTAGTATAGCCGCTTTTTCCAATTTTTTCTTAGAATTTTAAAAGCCAGGAAAGTGTCAGTGCCCTCTCGTGCTCCCCTCCTTGGCGGTACCCATGTCTGTAACTAAAATTGCCATTATTTGAAGACAATATTTGTTTAAAAGGCAAGTTGAAGATCAGAAATTTGTTTTTGTGCGTCACTAGTGTTTGTCACTTAAACCACTCCATATCTGAAAGCTTGTCATGGATATGTCGTCAGCGAATGGTGATAAGAAAACGGGCATCATTTTATCACCTTTGAGAAATACAGCTGCCGATATAAATGATTAACTCAGGCAAAAATACACTGCAAAAAATTCAATCAGTGAATCCAAAAGCAGCACTTCACAAACTTGTTTGTCATTTAGATTTTTAAAAGTTCCTTTATAACAAAGAGATATGATGAACATTTTAAATATCGTTTACTAATATAAAAGATTCTAATTTTGGTTATTTCAAGTGCAATTAAAAAATCAAACTTAAGTTTTCGTTTCTTTCAATACGGAAGATCAGTTAGTAAAGCCACAAAATCTATACATAGAATTGAAAATATTAAAAACAAAAAAGAAACCGAGGAATTGAGCATCGCACATGCGTTTTCTACTAGGTCTTTTCTATTTTAAAGCTAGAAATTCAAGACCAAAAGACTTACGTCAAACTCGTTGCAATGAAACCAGTATGTTGTAAATTTTTGACACACGAAAAGGACATTCCAGTAGGAACTAGACAAAATGTCAGGAGTACTCATTTCGGGTCTTATTTTTGAGTATCAGGTTAACTGATAAAGTTGTAGTTTATCTGTATTGGAAAATAACCTATATCTCTATTTCAATTAGAACCTAGGTAAAGCATCTAAAGTTAACTATGTTTCTTATAATCATACTAATGGTTCAAATGATAATTTTAAGCAGAATCTTGGCCGTTCTCTAACTACACTTCGATAATCCATGTATATAAATGACTGGTAAATGGATAATCTTATATATATTATAGGTAACTACTAAAGCACATCCAAGTCCTGAGCAGGAGTTTAAATGGAAGGGACTGAAATTGTGTAAATCGTATCATAAGAAAATGCAAAACAACTGTATAGGTACTTTTATCAGGTGAGGCGGTTTAAAACATAATTAACAAATTTCCAAGGGGAAAATATGCTATTTAAATTTCCTTTTGTCAAGCAGAATTATTTCATATTCAGACTTTTGAATTTCCATATCTTTGAACTAATAACTATGTATCTTCAATATGACTGATCTACACAATTTATCAGTTTAAAACATGCAAATATTCAAAGATCTAAAGACCACAATAAAACTTTACTTATAAAAGATCTTATTTTAAATAGGACTGAATTAAACGAATTTTGCATGTACGAAAAATCTTAGGTTCTAAAAATTGAAATCCATCCATATTTCACCTGGTAACTTCATCAGTGAAGGTGATTGGGTCATTCTACAGAAAATCAGGAATTTGTAATGGTGATTATTTACAAAAAGTAGAGAAATAAAATAATTTTTGAGCATAAACAACCTTAATATGACTGATATAATTCATTGCAACTTCTAATTGCAATATATTTTAACTATTACTCAAATTTTATTCTAAAAAAGGTTAATGTGATATCCATAGATTGTCTCCACTTCTCTTTTCCCAGGATAATATTTTGTAAATTAAACACACTCTTAACATTGTTTGGACTGCATTTTTATGTTAGAAATGTGTTCTAAAACATTTTCTCACTTATAAGTTAGGTTAATTTTATTTCATGTTTTATATTTGTAACCAGAATTCCATTCACAGACATCCAAAAGCTGTCATTAAATTCAAGCAGTTGTCAGAAATATACTGATTTGAGAAAGAAATCAGATGATTTTTTTTCAGATGCAAAGAACAAACTATAGAATTGTTATTTGTGAATAATTTTACCAAGTTATTGGATTTGACAGAGAAAAGGTTGAAATGAGATGTCACATCTGTGGAACTAAATAGAATTTAAATTATCACTTAAATTTATAAAATAATTGTTGGAATGTATGATAATTGATGAAAAAGCTTTGTTTAGTAAATTTTATGAAATAAAATCTAAAGGATAATTAATTGTATGCAAAAAAAAAAAGTGTTTTGACACATCAGTGTAGAATAAGTTGCCTATGAATGTGACACTGTGAAGGACAATAGTACATTAATTTAGTTGATATGTATATACCTGAACATATTAACATAATAAATTGCAAAAGCATCTTCAAATAAACATAAATTATAGGTGCCTTTTGTCTTTGCTTTGTATATTTAATTTAAAATGCTTTGAAGTTGGAATTAGGAAAGTTTGATTTTTTTAAAGAAATGTTATTCTATGCAAATCTTTCAAAACTGGATTTTTTCCCCTGGTTTATTCTAAAGTTCAACTAGCTTTCTTGGTTATTAGTAATTTTATTGAAGTCAATTAAGAGTAGAAATAAGATAACTTTCTCTTTCAAAATATTTTCTTGGCATTCATCATTTGAGGATTTGAAACTTAGAATTAAGCATTTGCGATAATAGAAATGAAAAAAAAAGTAAGACAACTTGTCATGAATGAGGTGACACACCACACTTTTACCTTCTGCTCTATTTAGGTTATATTTCAGAAATAAACAGCCGAAATATTGTTTCAGAAAATATTTATATATATATATATGCATTAATGGATTATATTCTGTCCCTTTTTGGGCTGTGCAATATTTTATTCATCAGTAAAAGTAATGTTACTTATATTTCATAGCTTTTTATTTTATATTCATAAAATAATTCTTTGCAGTTTTGCATATACTTCACATCTGTGGACATTACTTTTTATATTTATAAAAAGTTCATACTTTTTCAACCACTAAAATAGTATTATTATTTGATTATATCTCCTTTACAGTAAACATGAAGATTGTTAGAGATTGATGTTTTTCATCCTAGAAGTTTTCGATTTAATTGTACATTCAGTTCTGATCTTGTTTATTTTTCTCAATTGTTTTTAATGTACTAATACGATTGCAAATTTTAATTCTCGGTTGTCGGGCAACAATTAATTAAATGGTAGAGCTTATGGGCTAAGACCATTATAAATAGATATAGTATCAAGATTTTAAAGATTGGATTCTTGTTTTTCGTTTAAATTTTTATCAAATTTTTGATTTTCCGTAGAAAGGTCAAACTGCATTTTCCAAGCCTTCAATAATCCATATCATTCTGCAAAATTCCATCTAGAGGCAATTTCAAAACTGATGACAATTACAAATTCAAAAATAGGGTCAACATTAATATTAAAATCTTATACTAAAAAAACTTTGTTGGATATCTCACTGAGTGAAAAAATGAATAATTTAAGTACTTTAGCAATATTGCTTGATTTTTACTTTAAACCTCTTTTGATCACTACAATTTGAATGTATAAATATTTCTGAACTTTTTACAAATTTATTTAAATTATAGAGCAATTCTTTTCCACTAAAAAATACCTACAATTTTAATTTTGAATTAAAATCTACAATTTAAAATTTTACTCAATAAAATGTTTTAAAAATGTAAATTTCTCGTTTCCAAACAATAAAATGTATTGTCAGTATTAAAAAAGCTTAAAATTGATTTTTCACAGGGAAAGATTTTACTAGAAATACTTCTTAAACTGTTAACCTCAAGCAAGCAACAGATTTGTTACAAATAACATTTAGGCATGTTAAGTTTTAAAAAAATGAATACTTTATTTTTAAAAAATACTATGTAAACTGTAGGTTTTTCAGAGGTGAAATATGCTACAGAAGCATAGGTGCTAAATGGGGGGGGGGGGGGAGATTGCCCCTGTACTTTCTCAAAAGTGGGGACAAGCACAATGACACTATCCAACCCTCTCTCACAAATGAGAATCAAGTAAGTAAAGCAGCAGCACTTTTGTGCAATTTCATAAAAATATTATTTTAAAGTATTGTATGATATCAGAATAAAAAAATTTGTAATGATGAGATTACTAGTAAAGGCTCTTTTTTCATTAATTATTATACAAAACTATTAAAATTTGCTTTCTTTAATTTACTGCTATATCATAAAAGTATCTTTTAAATTAATGTATGATATTAAAATTATTATTTTGTAATGAGGAATTAACTAGTTAGTGCTCTTTTTCCATTAACCCCTTCTCTACCCATCGAGTTTATTCACAGAGCCACCCCCTAGTGGTAAAAGTGAAACGTAGGCACCTTTGTACAGAAGTGACATATCTGTTACTCAAGAAACTTTTCAAATATGTATTGAAACAATTGCATAAAATTGAGGAAAATGTAATCCATATGCAACCTGAGCTTTCCGACATTTGTTTGAGGACATATCTGGTAGTAAATTTATCGAAGGCTAAATATCTACTATCATTATCAAGTACGATTTGTCACATTTTACTAACTTCATAATGATACATTAAAAGAATTCGATGGTGTTAAAAATAAATTTAGTTCTAATAGATACCCTAAACTTGCTTTCTTGGAAGAATAGAAAGACAACTCCACTGAAACCAATATAAATTGGTTGAAGCAAGTAAAAATAGTATTGAACCATACATTATAAAAAGAGCTAAATTTTGTTACTATTAAGAGAGACAAAAAAGTACATTTCAAGTTATTTGTATAAAGGTAGATTTTTTTTGTTCAACTTTTAACTATAGCGATACATTATAAAATACTAAAACAACTAGGGGTGAAGCACAACTTTCAATTACACTATATTACTGATGTAGATTTGTGTGATTTATTATTTTTATATTTTCATCAGTCGCTTAGAAAAAATTGGCAGTTAGGCGATATTTTTTGTGGTAATTCTTAGACTGAGTATTTTTTTATTTTTTTTAAAAGGAGAATTTTGGCAAAATGCTTATCAATAATTCTTATATCATCCTTTCTTGTAAATGAAACTGAGTAGGGATAAAAATAAAAAAAAACGATCGTTGATGAAGTATGCTCAAGGAAAGAGAACTGTGTTAAAAGGATTCGTTTTTCAACTTTTTACACCATTAAAGCATTTATACTACTGGAATTTTGGCGGTAGGGATGTTTAGAACACTTTAAGAGGCATTCATTACCATAGCGATTTTGAACAAAATTGTTGGAGCCGTTTTTTAGCAATTACTGAAAAACATGATGTTTTCAATGACAGCTAACTTACGCGCATACACGATTTTGACGAAAACCTTACCGGTAGATCACATGGCTAGCGCACCAAATTCGAATATCGTAGCTCAATTTGTTCAGGAATTATGCTGACCACATACACACCAGGGGTCTATCCAGGTTTTTTTACAGGGTCCTATTTTTGTTGGAAAAAAAATTAATTTTGTGAAAAATGTCCTATTTTACACATTTTGAGCAAATGGTTTGGCATCCATGATGTCACTTCCTTAAAACTAACACGTGGGCAAGCAAGCCGTTTTTTCTTTTTGGCATAAAATAAACTTGGTAATTTTGTAATTAGTCCGTTTTCAAATTGGAAATATAATGAAGGTTAAATTTTTTTTGACTTGGAATTTTGTGAAAGGTCAGTTTGTTGGACATGGAATTTTGTGAAGGGTCCTTTTATTGATTATGGAATTTTGTGAAGGGGCCTTTTCTTGATTATGGTATTTTGCGAAGGGTCATTTTGTTGATAATGGAATTTTGTGAAGGGTCCTTAATAGGACCCAAATTTCCATCTGCATAGACCCCTGCACACAGACATTTTTTCGGGATCACTTTTTTTTAAATAAGGATGTTCCAAAACATGGAGAAATGCAAGAAAATCAAAAAAAAAAAATAATTTTGATCGAATGCTATACTTTCATTACCCTATGGGTAATTGAAAGTAAAAATTCATTTGAATAACAGTGTATCCAGGAATATGACTTACAGTTTTAAAACAAGCCATAAATTTATATAGTTTTAATTTAACTGTTTTTTAAGGGAAGTCTATTATTGCAATTTGCATTTTAATACAAATAGAAAAATTCCCACAAAATATATTAAAATTTTTTCTTGGATCTCTGCCTGTGATGAACCATTAGATGCCTTTTGGAAGGTCACCTTTTTTCCACTATGGTTGGTTGTTTTAGATTATCTGGCGCCGTCAGCAACACGAGGGCTATAATGCGCCAAAACATTCGTCATTAAACAAGCCAACATACATTTACAAACACCCATGCCTTACACGGGACTCGAACCCGCAACCTCGCGGTCTAGAAGCTAGCACGCTAACCACTATACCGTTTGATCTGCTTTTTCCATTATGAAAGCTAAATAACAATGGTTAATATGTGAACATGGAAAAAAAGGTTAAAGTTCATTTTAAAACAAATCCGAGATTAGCATGTTTTGGAACTCAAGATTCTATTTAAGAGAATTAAAATAAATTTATAATTATAACATACAATTCTTCGCAAATTACAGACTAATGTGCTGAGTATAATACCACATGGTACAAGTTTGCATTTTAATACAAATAAAAATAATTTGCTTTCTAACGCAATTAAAAAAATAATGCAATTTTTTATTGGAAAATAATGTGATCATTGAAAAATTGTACCTTATTTCTAATAACTACAATTTTCATGGAAATATTATAAATAATGTTCCATCACCTATACAAGCCATTCTATTTAGTTTATAATCAAAAATGTCTGATATAATGCAATTAGTAAATTTAGAATCTAATTTAGATTTCAGCAATTGGAATTTTTTTTATTTTTAGATTGTATGCAAGTTGTAAATTTATACATATAAAAAAAAATACACAATTTCGAAAAAATATGTAAATTTGAATTAAATTCTGGCACACGCATCTTCATGCTTGAAATTAGTAAAAGTATTTCAATACCTTAATGTTTATTATCCTTTCAACTATGTTATTAATTTTGTTCAATTGAGAGTTTTCATTTCAGGCAAGAATATTTCAGTGAAACAAAAACATTAAAATATTTTACAATTTATTTTCCTGTCCATTAAACTACAAAACTTGTATCAACTCAAAATTCGACAAATGATAATATTTTAATTAGTTCAGACGATAGTTTTATTTGGATATTAATCATTCTCAATTAATATATATAAATAAAACTACGGCGTTATTCAAAACTTTTTAGTGCAGACGACAGTTTTATATGAATATTTATTACTCTCAATCAATATATTTAAATGAAACTATTTATTTCCCAATCAATACATTTTAATAAAACTATTTATTTCCCAATCAATACATTTTAATAAAACATCGGGATGACTGAAATTCAATTTTTTTTCGCAAACGATAGAGCAGCGAGAAATTCCACAGGCATTTCACGGCTGAAGGAAGAAAAACAACATCCAAAATACCGACGGCCGTAGAAGCCCGACCGAATCCGTGAAAACATGCAATGTTGTTGAAAAGAGCAGGCGAAACGGCTCAACTACGGTACTTACCACTCTCTTTGCTGTGGCCTTGTTTTCTACGTGGCATAGTCACCGCTGACTGCGAATTCCGACGGTCCTCAACCCAGTTCGCAGATCCGACTGGGAAAATCCCTCTGCTCTCGGGTCACAGTGTCAGACATTGGGAGCTTCGATCACAAACGTAAACAACAGTCGAACCAAATTAACAGTTAAAGGAGAGCAAAAACTACGAGATGGCGATGTAGCAACTCTCAAAAAACATCCGAATTACAAACAACTTCAAAAAAATACAACCCATCTTTCCTGCTACTGGGTACCCCGTCTACGACGAACTGTGTACAACCTTGAGCGCTGACGTCATGAACACCCGCCAAATCGCGAACGAGGTTGAAGGATATCCCTCGCCGCCATGTTGTCAGGTGATAAAGCGCGGGTTTGCAATGTTTGGCGCATTATCACCGTTTGGTGATTATGTACTATGACTGAGGGGGAATTCGAAAGACAAAAAAGTAGGAGAGAAGTGTTGGGGAAGGTGAAAAAATTCAAATTTATTCCACATTGTCGGGGAGAAGCTATTTTCGCGTGTTTGTTTTCGCTTCTCTCCGAGCTAGTCTGGTTCTTCGCTCCGGGTGGCTAATTTTAGAGCAGGAAATATCATCCTTCCAAACATTTTGGCAGGCTTAGTAAGAAAATATATTTGAAACACCTTACATTAATTTTTTTCTTCCTTTGTTTGATTTATAATGTAATGAAAAAGTGTATTTTTTTGTAAATTTTAAATGAAACCATTCATCAATAAATATTGAGAAAAAAACATTTATAAATAATTTACTAATATTGCTTTTTCTATTATCTCAGAAATAGAATTGCAATTCCCACTATCGTGCCCTCATCGTTACCAATTTAGTTCTTTACTTTTCGTTTCACTAGTTCTTTACTGGATTGGTATGAAATCATTCATTGAATTGGTATGAAATCATATCATTGATATGAAAGCATTTTTCAATTTCTTTAAATTTCTTTATTTGAACAATTTATACCTATTTCTTAAATTAAGAAATGTACAGAAAATGAAAAATAAATAACCCATAGAAAAAAATAGAATAAATATATTTATAACTCAATTTGAAATGAGGGACTTAATTATGACACGATATTTTATTTATTTAATAATTTTAAATGTTTTGTTTCTCCTTCCAAAATATTAAAATTTGTACGTGGATACTAGTCGAACGCTTTAAATTCAATTTTGCTCAGTTAGTTCACAAATACCCAAACTTAAGAAAAACAAGAATTTTTTTTTTAATTTAGAAACTTTTCAATTAAAAAAAAAAAAAAATTACACTTGTTGGTGGAAATGAAAAATTATGTGTTGGTCGTTATAATTTTCTTTTAACAAAAATGTTAACTATCGTCAAATTCCCCGTTTCCACTCCCTTATTTTTTCAACATAAAAGTTGGAAATCTTGAAAAAAGACAACAAAACACCTGTACAAAATACCATGCAAACAGGAAGTTTATTTTTGAATTAATAATTTCGAAGAAATAAATTTAAACAAGTTTAAATTTTTCGAATTAATAGTAAACAGCAGAGTTCCAAGAAATATATGACACGTATAATAAATCTAAAAGTCATTAGTGTTAGTTAACTGAAGTGCCAAATTGCCATTCAATGGAATGCTATTGCGCTGAGAGCAACTTGTTCATGAATCACCAGCCTATGTCTATCCAAAAGTTATACCAAACTAGCAGAATACCCGCGCTTCGTTACGAAATTTTAACATGTGCAATATTTTAGCTAGCTGCGAGGTCTCGCGATGCGGAAATCAGCCATTGGTGTAAAGGTCCCAGTTTTTGGTGCTTCGCTCGCAGGAAGATTCATCGCTACGCAAAATCGAGCTCGCTTCGTTCGCTAATAAGGTCATTGATAAGGCTTACTTCACTCGTTCATTACTATGCAAGAATAGGCTCGCTTCTCTCGCTGAAAGGTTCATTGTTACGTAAGCATAAGCTCGCTTCACTCACTAAAATCTAATTGCTACGTATCGCCTTAATATTAGAAGTCTCTCCCCTGTCGACACACACACACAAAATCCCCGTTAATACAATACCCCTTTAAGATTATTTTAATACGTGTTTGTGGAAGGCAAAATTAGAAAGCCAAAACTACTTATGTTGAAACTTTCAGAGCTCTAGGCCTAATAGAAGCCTCTTTTTGTGAAAATATTAATTAAAAAAATTAATCAAAAAACAAACTAAAATTTTCACATTCTTTTTGTCAATAGTCCAACTAGAATGCCAAAACTACTTGTGTTGAAATTTTCAGAACTGTAGCCCAAGTAGAAATCATTTTGTAAAATATTTGTTAATTAAAAAAATTAATTAAAAAAGAACTAAATAAAAATTGAAAATCTGTTTTTTAAAAGTCTAATGAGAAGGGGAAAACTACTTATGCTGAAAAATTTCAGAGCTGTAGCCCTATTAGAAATTGTTCTGTAAAATATTTATTAATTAATTAAAAAAAAATTAAATAAAAATTTAAAATTCTGTTTTTCAAAAATCCAACTAGGAGGCCACAACTACTTGCGTTGAAAATTTCAGAGCTGTAGCCCTATTAGATATCATTTGTTAAATATATATTAATTAATTAAAAAAGAAATAAATGAAAATTTAAAATTATGTTTTTCAAAAGTTCAAGTAAAAGGCTAAAATTACTTATGTGGAAAATTTTAGAGCTGTAACCCTATTAAAAATCATTCTTGTAAAATATTTATTAATTAATTAAAAAAACTATATAAAAATTAAAAATTTTGTTTTTTAAAAGTCCAATTAGAAGGCCAAAACTACTTGTGTTAAAAATTTCAGAGCTGTAACCTTATTAAAAGTAGTTTTGTAAAAAAAAAATTTAATTAACTAAGAAAATTAATTAAAAATAACTAATTAATATTTTAACATTCTATTTTTCAAAAGTCCAATTAAAAGGCTAAAACTACTTATGTTGAAAATTTCAAAGCTGTTTTTCTATTTGAAATCCCTTTGTACAAAATAAATTAATTAAAAAAGAACTAATTAAAATTTTAACTTTCTGTTTGACATATGTAAAATTAGAGGGCCAAAACTTCTTATGTTGAAAATTTCAGAGCTTTACTCCAATTTTAAGTAGGTTTCTATAGATCCACAGATAGACAGACACACAGCTTGTTTTATTTTTATAGATTAAATGATGATGTACGAGCATTCACAAGCCCAGGTAAAGAACACTCGGCGTGAGAGTGTTGGACCTTAAACACAATTCTATTTATATGTGAAAAAAGATGCCATATATAGTAAACTTTTTTTAAGACGAACCTCCTCGTATTTACCAATCATATTAATCAAAAACAAGCAACCCTCGCCCCAAGTATTTTAGAAAGCATGACATTGTAGTGTCTTAATAGCCACGGCTTTTAATTCTCTATTTTTTATAAACAATGTAACTTGACTAAATAGGCTATCGCATAAATGACAGGACAATATCGAAATTCTCTATTCCACTAACTTTTAATCAAATGAACTAGGGGTGGGGAACATCGCCCAACTTTCCATTACACTATAATATTGGTAATTGAATTAATATTTGATATGGTGTTATTTATCGTTTCGATATTTTCGCTCATTTAAATAAAAATGACCAGTTTGGCGATATTTTTGACAGTGATTTTTATATGGGCAAAAAAAAAAAAAAATTACAACGCCAAAATAGGGATGTTATTTGACAGACATTACATTGTCCCTTTTTGTGAGTGAAACAGAAAAAAAATCAATCGTTGATTGGCAATGCACAAGGGCAGTGAGCTTTGTGTTAGAGACACTCGTGTTTCAACTTTTAAAGCTTTAATCGCATTTGTACGGAATTTTGGAAGTGGGGACGATTAGATCACCTTGCATTAGCACATAAATTTTAATCAAAATCGTCAGATCTGTTTTTTAGCCATTGGCGAAAAACATTTTTCATGATTTCAACCTTATGCGCATGCGTGATTTTAACAAAAACCTTAATGGTAGGTTCAATGGCCTCCACTAACCCGCACACCAAATTTGAGCATCGTAGGTCAATCTGTTATGCTGACGACGTACACACACAGACATTTTTTCTTGACCACTTATTTGAAATCAGGATGTTCCAAATCGTAGAAAAATGCAAAACAATTTTTTTTTTTTTTTTTTTTAACCGAATGTTGTAGTTTCTCTACCCTATGTAAGCATATGGGTAATTGGAAGTAAAAATTGAATCTCTGAAATGTCTGAATAATGATTAATGCACAACTACCTTGTCTGTGACTTATTTAGTCAAAGACACAAACTTACAGAAAAATTAGGATAAAACGTCGACATTACCCAGGAATGCAGACAGCGGTGGAGATTCAGATTGGGGAAGGACAATTGGACGGTGATATCAAAAATTTCAAATCCCTCCCCCCCCCCCCTTTTTAAGTAATCTTTGAATCCAAGGTCGGATCCAGAGTTAAATTACGGAGGGGGCGGTGGCTATTGAATAGCTTTTGAGAAAATTTTGTTGCTCTTAAGTTACCATGGGTAATACCATGGGATTACTTAACTGTGATTACACGTAATATGTTACTAAGAGGTAAAAAGTTTCAATAACATAAAGACGACCAATGGTTGGCTTTACGCAAGACCGTCTCTATGTGTAACAGGCCGAAACCTGGTGCTGGTGACGTCACGAAACGGGGCCATTGATCGTAACCAAAACAAAGCAATGATCTTATGTATTAAATATATATTCTTTTTAAGTCTATTTCTGTTAATAAAACTGAACTAGATTTGAATTACACATTAATTTTCAATACATTTTAAGTGCTTAAGTTATAAATCAGCTGGAAGTTAGTTTTTTTTTTTTTATATAAATAAACATTACTATGAAAGCATTTCATAACCAAGAATTCGCTATCAATTCTACTTGAAAAAACATTAAAATCTATTATAATTTTTTACTTATAACTTCATGACTTTATAAAAGAGGTTTTCATAGAAATATTGGTATTTATAATTTTTTGTATAAAAAATAAAACACTATATTTCAAAAAATATCATTACACAAAATATACATTTTAAAACAATATATTTAATAAATACTACTTTTTTTATAGAAATTAACTTGTGTTTATCACAGTTCATTGATTTGTCTTTTTTTTTTTTTCATTTCATCTAAATTGTTATTTTTTATTTTACAATAATTGTGCAGCAAAATATTGAACATTATTTTTACACATTGTATTCTTAAATCCAATGCAGTTTTCCAACATGCACATGAAATATCATCAGTTTCATCCGATGATAAGAACTCCAGAGTTAGTTTTATAATTAAGTCCCGTTTGCATGATTGACTTCGAAATTTATTTTCTTTATATTCACAGAGCATAACATTAAAAACCCTTAACGTACTCATACAGTAATGAACAGTATGCCGTGTAGGATATGTTAGACCCCCACGATCAAGCACCTCCAAATATTTATACACGGAACCTGAAAACTCAAAAGCCATGGTGCGATCACTGCAAAATATTTGTATGCATTCGCGACAACAAGAAATTTGGCGAGCATATCCCGATGTATAAGTAAATACTCGTATCTCACTCTCATCAAAATTAACATAATATTGTTCATAAGTAATATTTAAAAAAAACTCATAATCACTATTACTTACTGAATAGGTAAACTCGTTACACTGCATATCATGCACGAAGTTTTTTAGAGGAAACACACCGTTCAGAGACGAATTGATCTTGAGAAGACTGATTATTTTAAGTTTCCTCTCGCTTTCCAAGATTTCCCGCACATACATATTGTAGTTGCCCCCACTCATCTGTCATTTGAATATGCATCCGGCGACAGTTTCGGTTTTGATCGCTGCACTCATAACCAGCTTGCATCATCGCGACGAACTTCATCCTCTCGTATTATGAACTAGTCATGAAAATACTGTTACGAATTTTTGTATATTTGTAAATATTTCGTAGTGTTAATTTTGTAAATAAGAAAATTTATGTACATTTTGCATAAGTAATAATAGTTCGTTATAAGTTTGTTTCCCTGCAGTGAGCCTCTTGATGCTTGATAATGAGTTTTACAGAGGTAACGCTAGGAAACGAGTTTTACATGGAGCAGGGTATTTAACATTATGGTAATGGCAATCTCGCCAAATTGGCGAGATAGAGCCAAGTTGGCGATGGTTTTGGCGACTAATTTTTGTCGCCAAATTTGGAGAGAAATCGTCAAATGTCGCCAAACTTGGCGACCATTTGGCGACATTTTCGGTACATGTATAGGACTTTTCGACTACGATCTGGAAAGTTCTCCAAATTTCTCTCTCTGGAAGTTTCGCGAAGATTCACCACTCCTATATAAGGACGGCCGTGAGTAGAGTTAGTTGTTGTCGATTTTGAGTCACTGAGTTAGTTCACTGGAATTACTGAGTCTCAGCGAACATTCCGAGTAGTTCTAAAGCGAACTGTATTGCATTGTCTTTTGCGGTGATTTAGCAGTTGTGTTGTCAAGTTTTTAACTGCTGTTTTGTGCTCTATTGTTGTGAAAAGAGCTGTATTGTGTCTACTAGAACGAGAAGTTCTGGAACTGTGAAGAGTTATTTTGGAATAAATTTCTGCAAGTTTTGATTTGCTTTGGCTTCAAATCTTTCGAACCCGTCCACGCAACAATACTTTATACAAACAACAGATTTCGCAGTCGCCCCAAAATCTTCTTTGTGTATGGATCGAATCCACTTTTTGTTTTTGGCATCCTTAGTTAAATAGAAGATTGTAGTGTAGGGCAAGCCTTTATAGTTAGAGTTGCACCCAGCGACAGCACATTTCCTTGGCATGCCTGTAAATAGTAAAATATTATTAGTATTTGTAAAATAGTAATTTTTGTTTTTATTTGTTTAAATATCTTACACTTTCAATGTTCTTAGTAAAAACGATGCACCTTTGATTAGGCAAGTTTTGACAATACATGGTCAATACACGATAAAGTATGTATTTTTTAAACTTTAGACTCAGCAATTTTAATCACACCAATATGAAAATGGAAACTTAGGCAACATTAAATCCCGCCAACGCTATGGATATTGTATGGCTCGTGCAGGGGTCGCAGACGTCCTATTAATCCTATATATTTTTAAAAATCGGCAAAAACGTCCTATATTGTCCTATATTTTACAATTGTCCTATATATCCTATATTTCTATATTGTTTCGATCTATATTTTCTTCGAATTCGTTAGAACGGCGCCGTTCGTTGCCATTTTTTATATTTCGGCTGCATAACCTGCTACTCAACTCTACTTGACGGGCGGGAGTTGTAAACATGTGAACTTTTCCATAGCTCGTGGTCTTGAATTTCTAATTTTTTTTCTCCTCCAACGTAGTAAATTAATTGGACATAATACAGAGAGAGAGATGCAGCAGCAAAACTCTGCCTCCAAAAAAAACGGATAAAAACGACTTGTGATTGATTAACTTGCAGGGCTACTAACGAACATTTTGAGTGCTCAATCAATAATTGATGAAGGAAACAAAAGAGTTCAGATTTACTGTATGATGTCGGATGATGATTTTTTTATTCCAAATCCGATACGGATTCTGCGTCACGAATTGTTTACATCAAACGGCGAAAAATTAGGGCAACCATACGTAGTTCTCTTGCTCTTAGAAAAGTGACAGGCTGCTATTTTTTGGCGAAAATCACCTTGGCGCAGAATCCGTACCGGATTCGGAATATTAGCCACGATTTTTTCATAAAAGTCGCCAAAATTGAAAATGACGTAAATACGTTGTGATGTCAAATCCAAACGGTCACTAGTGTTTACGGGAAACTAAGTCCCCGGTTCGCCACATTCGATGCTAAATCTCCCACTTTAAGCCGCCAATCCAACCGACACTGAACAGTAAATCTGAGCCAACCAAAGACTTTAAACAGGGATAAAAAGACAATTCTTAAAGAAATTGGAGCAGTTCAAGCAGTTATAGATGCTGGAAGCAAAAGACTCAAGATTACAAATAATGTAATTAATAAAACTTGGTTTAGGGATGGAATATTGCGGCAATAACGGATGACATATTCAGGATCAGGCGATTTCTTTTTTTTAAAGGTGTGTTTTCTATTCTCTTAAATACAATATAACGAGTATATAAACGTATAACGGGTTAATTAAGTTCAGCAGCAACTGTGTGCAGTTATTTGATGTTTTAAATTGTCCTATATATATATATATATATATATTTTTTTTTTTAATCCTATATATTCTTATTTTGTCACTTTGACCCCTGCTCGTGTCAACAATTTTCAAAAATTGTGCCAAATAAATTTAGTTGAGTAGTATTTTTATTAGTATTCTATTATAAATCCAAACAAGAGCATACAATTTAAATAAAGCATGGTAAATAATAATGTTTTCGATAAAAATAAATATTATAGTCATCCTTATTCCACATAAGTTATATTAGTAGTTGATGATGAGGATTTTGAAACACAAATTTTTGTATACTTGTAAATATTTAGTAGTGTTAATTTTGTAAATAGGAAAATTTATACACTTTTTGCATAAGGCAGTGCAATAGTTCCTCTTAAGTTGGCTTCCCGGCAATATGGGTCTTAACGCTTGATAACTAGTTTTACAGAGATAACTCTGGGAAGTGAGTTTTACAAGGAGCAGGGCATTTAACATTATGGTAATGGCAATCTCGCCAAATTGGCAAGATAGAGCCAAGTTGGCGACGATTTTGGTGACTAATTTTTGTCGCCAAACTTGGCGACCATTTGGCGACATTTTCGGTCCCCATGTACATGTATAAGACTTTTCGACTACGATCTGGAAAGTTCTCCAAATATCTACCTCTAGAAATTTCAAGAACGTTCGCCTCCCCTATATAAGGGCCGTGAGTTGAGTCCGTGATTTTGAGTCACTGAATTAGTTGACTGGTGAGTTGACTGGAGTTAGTTAGTTGAAATACTGACTGAGTGGAGTTACTGACTTCGTTGTCTGATGTCAGTGAGCATTCAGAGTTCCGAAAGCGAAATGTATTGCATTATCTTTTGCGGTGATTTAGCAGTTATGTGTCAAGTTTAACTGCTGTTTGTGCTCTATTGTTGTGTATAGAGCTGTATTGAGTCTACTAGATCGAGAAGTTCTGGAGTTGTAAAGGAATCTGTGAAGAGTTGTATTGGAATAAATTTCTGCAAGTTTTGATCTGCTTTGGCTTCACATCTTTCGAACCCGTCCACGCAACAGTATGTTTGTGTAATTTTAACTTGGGCAAAGTTTTGAAAAGTAACAATTTCCTAAAAGTATGCATTTAAGTAAACATGTGCTAATAACAATTTGGTTATTTCCCAGTATTCTATGCACTAAAATCAGGAAATGTTATTGATATTTTTTAAAACCAAAATTTTTTAAGTTACAAACAAAGTAATAAACTGTTAAGTTAACAACAGGCTTACTGGTACCTATATGCTTTGGTAGAAGCATTTAACAAAATAATACAAGGTAACAGAAAAATTTAGTCCTTAAAATATAAAGAATAACAAATGGAGATCACTTACCTAGTTTTATATATTCGGACTTTTTTCAGCAGATAATTGAAATGCCGTTTGAAGTAGTAAAAGAATAGAATGCAAAGAAATTCAGTAGCGATAACGAACTGCGAAGCAATGAAATGAATGTTTGTTTGGGGCTCCAACTGTTATGTCATGGGCCCCGTCTCGTGACGTCACACAGGAAAATAAGACGATGGCTCGGGACTGATGGCCTTGCTTTACGACAATAAATTAGAATTGTCTACAACTATTTGATTCAGGATAAATAATTGTTAAATATGATAGATATAACAATTTAACAACGAATACATAACATTGAACATTTTCAAACTATAATTTGCTTTTTTGTCTTGCTTTGTCCTCGACTTTTTCATCTCCATTTTTTGGAATGATAACATTTATATTAAAAATGTTCAGTGCGGATTTGTCAAATCTGGATTGATTTTGTGGTGCCTCCTTCAAATAACAGATAAAGCTTCTATGCAGCAGATTTCTCTTTTGCATAGCAGTAAGATATCTGCAAGGAAAACCAAAGGTCTCACGATCGAGACCCGGTGACCTCAGAAACCAGCTTCCCCACATTGGTGACTTTCAGACAACTGAACCCTACCGCCATCTATCGGCGCTTCTGAAAGGTGAAACTTCATCGCGACAAGCGATCAATGCACGAGCCCTCGCAACTTGCGCGCTCAACGATGCTACTAGCATCCCAAACCTCCAACTCCGATCAGACGCTGATAGATTCAGTAATATATAGAGGTTGGAAATATCGATCAAAATAAATATCGATACTATATCGTTGTATAGATAAAAATATCGATATATCGATATATGATTTTTCTTCTTTTTTTTATTTGATTTTCAATTTCGCCAGAAACGAAGTTTTTCAGAACAAATTACTACTTTTTATTCTTTTTGTAAGGTGACTACTTTTCCAACTAGAATGGATCTATTACAAAAGAAAAAGTTGTATTATCGCTTAATTAGTGCAATAATTTTCAGAAAAAATTAGATAATTTTCAATAGCTTTTAATGGCAACGTTTAATATTTAGCATATTATAATATTAGATATTTTTCGAAAAATATCGATAAAAATATCGTCGTATCGATATATCGCCGACCTCTAATAATATCACTCCTTCATCGCTAAAAGGAGGGTATGTGGAGTCGCCTTCAAATAACAGATTAAGCTTCTATGCAGCAGAGTACTCTTTTGCATAGCGGGAAGATATCTGCAAAGAAGACCAAAGGTCCCACGATTGGGGCCCGGTGACCGCAGAAACCAGCTTCGCCACAATTTCATCCGAAGCCTGAGAGCAATGCACGTTAAGATTGGCCCATGAATAACGGAGGGGGAGATCGCCCCTCGCTGATTCCGCCTATGTTTGAATCTTAATATCAGCAGATACAGAGAAAATATATTTTTTTTTTCATAAATAATTTGATATCAAGAAATTTCCAATCTATACTTAACAACATGTAAAAAAAAAATATGGAATAGGCAAGAAAAGTGAAAATGCAACCAATGTGGTCAACGTTTTAATTTTCGATTGAATTTGGTATTTTCATAAGAATATCTGCCATAGTGCGACAAAAAAAAATGGCATACAATCAAAGGATTTGAGACTGTCTCAACAGCTGCCAATTGACAGGGATGAGAGTGATCAGAGAGCAAAAAGGAGGAAATTCAAAAATTTGTTGAAAAAGCTCGCGGATGGAATATATAAAAATTCAACAAGAGTATGCAGGAAGGATGATTCAATAATTTTAAAGATGCAATGAAATTTCTCATACTATATAATAATTACATTTCAAATATTAGGAGTTAGAGAAGTAATCTGGTAGGAAAGGGGAGCCAAGAAGGAAAAGTATACTTTTTGCATGAAAAACTGGTTCAGATCAGAAAAATGTGGATCCTCAAGACAGGGACAAAGAGGAGGAAATTCTCCAAAAGGAGGAAAACTGGCATCCCTGAATTGATGTCCTTTAATAAAAAGGGGGAGGGTTCATGGGTTTAGCTTTTCCACGTACCACCTTTCTATTTTTCCTTGAACCTCCCTGGGGTTAAGTATTTCACCCAATTATTTCTGACAGCAGAAAACCCTACAGAGAGTGGACACTTTCAGTGAATAGGATGTTTGCTGTGGCATGACATAGAAAGACATACTTAGCATAACCCCTTCCTCGTGGATGGTGAAAAGGGGGATTAGACAGGGCCCCAGACAAGGGGGGAGGGAAAATTCCCCTCTCCTCAACCAAATTGTGTGAAATCTTGTTTTACCAGTTCCTTTTCTTTTTTGTGTAACTTGTTATAAGTATTTACATCAAAAATTATTCAAGTCATAGATGTAGCATGAGTTTGAATCTCTTGATTCGGAAAAAATTACATATGAAAAAATCTGCTTTATGTTGTTAGTTAAATCTTCGACCATCGGTCCCATCGACTTCGCGTTGTATTAAATGACTGTATTAAGAACTTTATATTATTCGCCTTATTCAAAAGAAGAATGAAAAATTCTAATTAAATTATAACTTTGTACATACACGGCACCTGATAAAAAAAAATTACACTTTTCAATATTTTCATTCATTCAATATTTGTATTCAATTTTTCGCTTTTCAATATTTGTATTTTAAAATTTACCTTCGACTTATATTAGAAAATCTGTTGTACAACTCTTACTAAAATTTTTTTTAAAAAGTTGCAGGTAAAACTTAATGTTTTAAAGTTGTAAGCGGCATCAAACATTTTGCTTATCTTCAAGAATGTGGTATTTTTTATCAATCGGTAAGATAATAAAAAAACTTTTAAGTATTTTTGTAAGTTTTTTCTTATCCTTAATAATTTTTTACAAAGTTCTGACTAGTTCCACAACTTCTTTCTTCCTTTTTTTTTTAAATTTAATTTCGAAGTAAGAAATAATTTAATTAAGCTGGGAAGAAGAGAAGGGTGTGTTGTAGAGAATAGTTAATTTAATGCATTTAACTTTGGAAAAAAAAACGAATTTAATTCACTCAATTGCATTAAATGATGTACATGTACTAATGAACAGTTTTGATACAATGCGTTTCTATTGTGTCGTATGGACAACATTTTGTCTGTTGGTGTAAGCGTAGTGAGCCGAACAACGATACGTCAAACATTTTGTTGCTGGACCTGATTACCCTTACACTTTCAAGAGAGTCCCCAAACTCTCCTTTTTTTTTATTTTCCAATTTGTATGTTTTTTAAACCTATATATGTTAAATAACTTTCAGCTTACACATTCAATTTAGAAATTCAACTTTTTATACCATGAGAACAAAAAGGAATTTGCACAAGTGAGAAAAATGAATATTTTTTTGTATTTTCTAGTGTTATCCAACGAATATATTTGAGCAGTGCAACTATTTTTTATCTTTATACTTTCAATTAATCAAAAATCGAGTATGAAATCAAAGCAAAAGTTATTTGACCAAAAACACATAAAAAACCGTGACGTAGTTACGATAGATTCCGTCGAAAATCCGAGGAGGAACTTTGTCTAAAACAGGTTTTAGACTGGTTCATCACCGTCACACGCAAAAGTAGCTTTTTCCCGCAAAGTTTTAATCGCCCCCCCCCCCACCAAAGTGAAAAACTAAATATTCTTTTTAACTATCTATCTAAGCTCAAATTTTTGAAAAAATTATATAATTTTTCATAATTTTTTCTCTACTTTTATTTAAAAATAAAACCATAAAAAGTGAAAGTTCCTCATTGTAACCCTTGATCTCTAAAAGTATCGATTTTTGATAAATGCTTTTAATAATACAAATATAAAAAATCCAATAAAGAAGAATTGATATACTTTTAATTTGTTTCTTTGTGAAATGCTATTATAACAAAATTTTAAGTAGTTTTGTAGGGTAAATTATTGATTTCATGCGCCAGCCTGACACATTGCTGCCATGCTTCAGCCTGACACATACATGACGCAATGTAGGCCCCCGTTTAATCTTTAATTGCTGTATGAGCCTGACATACTGCAAATCATGTTTTGTAGAAATGCTTCCACTCCCTAAAATATTTCATCTTTGACTTAAATTAATTTTTTTCGATACTTATGTTTCTTCCATTTTAAACTGATGTTCACCAATTTGTTTGGGGCAGTATGGACCACGTGTTGACCTTGCGCCAAAAATATCAAAATACCCAACCACGGCATCAGTTAAAGGTTAGAGACAGGCTTCCCTTGATTCGAAGTCTTGATCAGGCCCTGTTTATGTGTGTGGGTCTTGTTATTACTTATTGTTATTACACTGATGTGCTTAGAACGCAATAACAGAAATTACTAACTAGGGAGCATATCATTGGCACAGTGCCAATGACAGCTAACCGGACATTACATACAAATGACTCATAATAAAAAAAGCAAAAAAGCCTCGGTTTCTGTCAGAACAATGGCTTGCAGTCAATTCATCCAACAGAAAGGTTTACCTCTTCCTATTGTTTTTCGAGCTGCATTAGGAATGGATAATTTTTCCGTAAAAAAAAAATAACGCGAAATGGGAATGATGTGAAAACCGATTGAAGCAATGAAAAAACTTAATTACTCATTCAAGATCCCAAATCGGAACAATGAGCGTTCGAAACATACCTGGTGGAACTTTTGGAACCTTGAAAGGGAAGTCATCAGGAATATTGGACATGTAACTTGCTTTTGAATCTTCAATGCTGATCGCTTAGACAAGATTTTCTTGGCAGATACAAGAGGATTCTCTCTAAAAACGACCTGCCACACCTGTATTTCGAACAGAAGTGAAAATGAATGACCTCCTGAGAGGACAGGGGACACCACTAGACAACCCCACTTACCGAACACCCCTCTTGACTGGTATTTCCCCTCAGGACTATGAAGGACAAGACCCTTTTGTCCTTTGTGCACTGAAAGAATTTACGGACTATTTGTCACTTTGTTGAAAGAGAGAGAAAAACCAGCCATATCCTCAACCTTCTAATTTCAAGAAAATTCGACTTACCTTTTGGGAAGGGAGGTGGGGAGGGTGGTGATTCACTCGTGTCACTGAGCATGCGCATACTTGTATGGGATCCTCAATACGTTGAATTATAGTTTTTGAACCTCTCATCCACCCCAGGCCCCGAATATTTTGAAGAATCCTCGAATTTAATTTATATATTAATTTTAATAAATACTCTTGGAGAAAAATTTTATGTTTTTGTCCCGATTTGAATAAATGCATTTTTTGTTTCAAATAAAAAACGGAAAAGATCCCTCTTGCAAATCCTCTTTAACCCTTAATACTTTACTCTAGTATCGAATTTGATACCAGACTTTTAAATTGAATTGTGCGCTTGCAATTGGTTTGTTTTTAATATTTGGCTGCATGTATGTTACCATTACATAATGTTACTGCAATAAGTACATTTCTGAGATAAATACATTCATTTTTTTTTTTTTTATTAATGTTTAATTTGAAAAATCAGGCTTCTGAGGATTAAAATGAAACTAGATCCCATTTACCATATTCCCTTAGTGGGGCTGACGCAGTATGGCACCACGAGTTGCCATTGCGCAGTATTAAACTTCAACCGCATATAACCTTCAGTGGGGGTGATGTCCGTTTTCGTTTTCTACTTTTTCAAATTTCTATCTCAGACTGAGCACTGTATACATTCAAAAGAGTCCAAATAATATTTGACCAATTATCCAGGCAATAGATATCTTAGTTGATCCAATACAATCGAAGTGAATGAGACTTACATTGGGTATTAGTTACCTGGTTAGGCCTGAAAATAAATACAAAATATATTTTTGTTTTATTTGAATAAACGCTGTCCACTTTTTACTTTCAAATAAACAAAATTTGTAAAATTTTACAAGTAAACTATACAAACATACAATGCGGTGGAAAGCAATTTTAAAGTATATTTATTCATTTTATTTAACTAAGAATGGTTCCCTTCTATCAAAAGGCAGACCCACTCTCACCTAGGAGGTGCTATGCTCGCATAGCATGTAAGAGGTCTTGGGATCGAGCCTCACCGGCTTTTCTGTAGTCTCTCTTTTTAAAGTGAGTAGACACGGTGGCTATCTTGACAAATAACGTCATTTCGGTTCTCGAGCTACCTCATGAAAATGTGTAAGGTTTTCTCCCATTCGAGACGCAAATGCGGAACAGTTTTTCCCTGAAATTCCTCCCGATATTTCACACAAATTTCGACATGACCATTTTTAGGCGTATAGTATATCGTCTTGAATAGTTCTTGGGCCAGAAATAATGTAAAAACCAATCAGTATAGTCCGGCAGCTGACACGACCCCATTTTTGTTCAGTAAGTTTTTTTTATTATTGAAATTGTTTGTTCTATGTATAAGGATTCAAGAAATACCGGGCACATTTTTGTTACTTTTGGGCAATTCGATTTATTCAAGATGGCGTCTTTCCCCATTTTGGAATTTGAAACCTTTTAATAGTTCACGATTTATCGTTCAGAGTTACTACTTTTGTCTTTTGCCTTAGTAGTTTTCAGTAGTGAAGAACTGTAACACGAAAATCATTACAAATATGGAAAAATCATTTTCTTTTCAATGGAATTATTATTGTTGTGAAAAAAATTAATAATATAAAGGCATTGAAGAACAATTTTTTAAGAATAGTGGTTAGTGATTTAAAAGATGCCGAAGGATGATACCATGTCAACTTTCGCAAGTAATTCATGAGTGACATCAGTAGCTGTAGCAAGATAATCCACAAGCAATCAATTCCAATCAGTACCATTAGTAAATTATTAAAAATTAATTATTAAATTTAAATAATGAAATATATGAATTACTAAAACCATTCAATTAGTAATATTAAGTATTTAATTATTCAACAAAATTAGTTCAGTGATTAATAAAATTATTTAATTAACTAACAAAAATAATTATTTAATGTATCGTTAAATTAATTATTTAATTAATTAATAAAACTACTTATTTAATTAATAAATAAAATCAATTATTGAAATTATTTATTTAACTAATTTATTTAATTATTTTAATAACAACAATTATTAAAATTTGATGATTATATTGAAAATTTAGGCAGATATAAACCTAAAATCTCTGGTCCGATTTTATGTCCCAGTACGCCCCTGCTGGGTAACCATCATTTTATATATTTACCTACCCTAAAGATGAAATATCAACAATAAAAAAGCTTAATACTTCAAAAAAGGGTTCCAGGTAAAACCTCCATTTGACTCATATGTTGAAGGCTGTAAGTATCATATTCATTTCAAGGAATGCAACGTTGAAACATTTTCAGATGAAAAGTAATCACTTTTTTTTTTTATTCTTGAAAATTTTGTGTTACTCTTTGCAGAGAAAAAATGGTTTTCGTTCTTTCCCTACGCACTTTTTAAATGCTGTAGCGTTAGTTTCAAACGAGATTTTTTTTTTTTTCGCATGAAGACAAAAATATAAAATAAAGTTAACAATACTCTATGAATGTAGATTCTATGGTATTTACTGGTATTATTATTGTTAGCAGATTAAGAACATACTTGTCTTGCTGAAAAAAATGACAGAAACTCTTCGAAAATCCACTTTTAATGAATTGAAGAGTAATTGATAGACAAATATACCATAACTTGCCAAATAATACCAATATTACGAACTTACCCCTCTGACGTCAAATACTTGCTTCTTTTAAAACTGAGCCAAGTTAGGTTAAATATTAAGTAATGAGTGTCATGAATAAATGAGTAATGATAATGCCAACTTGGTTCAATTTTAAAAGAAGCAAGTATTTGACGCTAGAGGATTAAAATAGTATTTTCCTTTCCTCATTGAATATATATCGGCGGACTACCGAACAAATATGACATAAGTAGCTTCCGGTTTTAATACTACTCATTCGAAGTCGAGTTTTTCCCAGACCATTATATTGTTGCGTGGACGGGTTCGAAAGATTTGAAGCCAAAGCAGATCAAAACTTACAGAAATTTATTCCGTTATAAATCTTCGCAGATTCTCTTACAACTCCAGAACTTCTCATTCTAGTAGACTCAATACAGCTCTTTTCACAACAATAGAGCACAAAACAGCAGTTAAAAACTTGACAACACAACTGCTAAAATCACTGCAAAAGACAATGCAATACAGTTCACTTTCGGAACTCTCTGAATGCTCGCTGAGAGACAGCTCCACTCAGTCAGTAACTCCACTGACTAACTAACTCAGTAATTTCAGTCAACTAACTGACTAACCAACCAACTCCACTCACTGCCGGTCTTATATAGGAGTCAATACTTCGTGAATCTTCTAGAGATAGATATTTGGAGAACTTTCCAGATCGTAGTCGAAAAGTCCCATGCATGTACATGGGGACCGAAAATGTCGCCAAATGGTCGCCAACTTGGCTCGATCTAGCCAATTTGGCAAGATTGCCATTACCATAATGTTAAATGCCCTGCTCCTTGTAAAACTCGCTTCCCAGCGTTATCTCTGTAAAACTCGTTATCAAGCATCAAGACCCATATTGCAGGGAAGCCAAGTTAAAACGAACTATTGCACTGCCTTATGCGAAATGTACATAAATTTTCCTATTTACAAAATTAACACTACGAAATATTTACAAATATACAAAAATTCGTAACAATATTCTTAAAGAATTAGAATTTCTCTGTATTTGATAAAAATTCCGAATGTTGTTTGAAGAAATGCTAAAACTTGCATTTGCCTCTCCGTTTTTAGTAGGTGAATTTTAGACTTTTATGTATATTATGATAGATGGTTGGACCTATCTCTAAGTACACAGACATTGATTGGAAGTGAAAATTTGCTTCTAATATTTGAAGTGGACGTTTTTACTTTCAATTACCTTAATGCTATCATGGGAAATGAAAGTATCGTTTTCGGACAAGAAAAAAAATTTAGATTTTTTTTTTTTTGCGTTTCTCTTTGTTTGAGATGAACATCCTGATTTAAAAACTAGAGGGGGTGGAACATCGCACAACTTTCAATTACACTATAATACTGACGTGGATTTGTATCATTTACCGTTTGTATATTTTCATCCTTCATTTAGAATAAATGTCAGTTTAACAATATATCTTGTATGCGTCTAAAAAAAAAAAAAAAACTTCGCAAAGGGGGGATTTTGGCGATATACTTTTCGATAATCCTTATGTTATCCTTTATTGTAAGCGAAACTGAGAGGAGGAGGAAAAACGATCGTTGATGAGGTATGATACTCAAGGAAAGAAAACTCTGTGTTGAAGGCATTCATTTTTCAACTTTTTACGCCATCAAAACATTTTTAAGGGAATTTCAGAGGTGGGGATGTTTAGAACACCTTAAGAGGCTTTACCACGGCGATTTTTATGAAAATCTTTAGAGCCGTTTTTTTTGTTATCATTGAAAAACATGATTTTTTCAATGGCAGCTACCTTATGCGCATGCACGATTTTGACGAAAATTTTAATGGTAGGTCCCATGGCAGTCTCTAACCCTCATACCAAATTTGAACATCGTAGGTCAATTTGCTCGAGAATCATGCTGACCACAGACACACATACACACAGACAGACATTTTTTCTGGATCACTTTTTTGAAATCAGGATGTTCCATAACGCGGAGAAATGCAAAAAAACAAACAAAAAAAAAAGATTTTTTTTTAATGAATACTATACTTTCATTACCCTATGCATGTATACTAGGGCGTATCGAAAAAATCGAAATTTTTCAAATCTTTTAGCGGTAGTGCGGAAAATTTGCGGACACCCATCGCTAATAAGTGTGTGAAATTTTAAAACTCTGGGTTAATATCTTCTGTCGCCTCAATGGCCCCAAAGTTCCGAAATTTGGGCTAAAAGTGATTAAAATTCAAAAATTCATAAAAAATTCCAGATTTCGCTGTAAGTTTAAGGATAGTGCTTACTAGTTACTATTTTTGTCAACAACAACTATAATTTTTTTTATAAATTATAGGTTAATATCTTCTGCTATCTCAGCAAACACCAAATTTTGGAAAATAAAAGGCTAAATTTCAAAAAAATAAATTAAAAAATACACGTCACACTTACCTCATTTTAAATTGATCAGAAATTTTATTGCCTTTCAAATATACAATCGACGATAGCATTACTACTTGTAATCCTTTTTTGTCTCGAATTTCGACATGTGTTTTCTGGATTCTAGAGTAGCTCTTATGAATTTATCCCTGTTTTCAGACCCAACTGTTTTCTCGGAGGCGGCCGTGACAAGTTTCACAATTCGCTCGACTGCTTGTGTATGTGAAGGAAATTGTATGAAGTGCCAGCAGGCCTTCGGCATACTGTCCTCTGTCATTTTCAAAAGATCTTGAGAACTTATCTCTCGGAGAACTGGCGGCGATGTCACAAAACAATTTTTGTAGTCAATGAGATCAATGTAGTCTTCAGCTTCAAAATTGATTTCAGGAATAACGAATCTGCGCACACCTCGGCTAATTTCTCTTGCCATTATTATTATTCGAGCTGCAATGATTCTGATACGACATATTTTATGAGTTAACATGGCCAAAAGCATGTTTTCTGGAGCAGCAAAATAAACGTTTCGAGAAATAACTGGATCGATTACGTCACAATACTTCTTAGGCAAGTACCGAGATGAGCTTATGAAATGCCACAGATGTCTAGGACCGTCTTTTATGGAGTGATTAATCTTAGTTCGGAACCATGAGGATGCGTACACTCTTAGAATGAATTCAACTAAACTTGTAGCTCATTTGATGGGTCTGATATAAATATATATAACCTCAGTATTCGATTTGCAGTTGTTAGCCAGCGGGCCAAATTCAACGTTCCTGGTTCTCGGTTAGCTAGATCTAAACTACAAATGCCAGAACTAATGGCAGTGCAAATGTCGAATAAGTATTTCTCATCTGAACTGAGTAATCTACTATCAATGTGTGGCAACTCGCATTTAATATTATTAAAAGCAACGGCTGAAAGTTTTTCACATCCTTTAAGTTTTCGTCCAATATCTCCAGTGTAAGATGAAGGGCCAGAAGACTTGCCGTCTATTGACTGGAATAAGAGTCGTAATGGCCACTCATTAAAATGAAGTAAGCAGACAATCCATTGGAGTGGTCTCTGAAGTTTCATTTCAAGCCTGCGAATTACACCAGTAAACATTCCTGTGTTCACCACAGTGCCGTCACACCCGACAACCGTGAGCTTGCTAAAATCATCCAAAAAAGTACTTGTTACGTATTCGTAAATGCTGTTCGATACATGAAGACTACATCCACTTTCAGGTGTAACATGCCCCACGTACGAAGAACCAGGCTCCGATACAATACAGTAATGCGCTTCTACAATTGTTCTTTGGAACTGCTTTCCCTCGAGTGTTTCTGATGTTAAAGTTTTGTCATGCTGGCCATCAAAATAAAGGCCAGATAGATTGGAACGATTTTCATTTAATTTTGATACCATTTGCTTGTAAACTTTTGATTTTTCCCTCCATATTTTGTTTTTGTCTGTGACGAGACTGGAATTCGATTCCGATATTAAACCCAAATCTTTCATAACACTTGATGCAATAGCAGCCGTGGCTCTGTTATAAACACCATATCTTTGACTGACAATAATTGTGTTGTCCAATTTTACACGCATCTGAAGACTATTTGAATCCTGCTGAAGAAACGGTGTGTAGGGCGCGTCTTTAGTATCCACCTCCACCTCCATTATATCTTCATTTTCCAGAGTAAAGCTTGAAACAGAAGCAGGAGTCGCCTTTTTTTTACTTTGCACAGCATTTTGTTGTACTCGTATTTGACGTTTCTGAAGTCGTTTTGTTTCGGGTACATCAACACTTCCAATGAACATTTTTCTTTCCGTTCTTTGGTCTTTGAGGAACGCCTGCTCATTTGGCGGAACTTTGCTCTCTTTTGGACAGATATCTTCCTGTAAATGCCCTATTTTTAAGGAGTGTATGTCGAATAGTTTCTTTGCTTCCGTTTTAAAGTTCTCAACATTTTCAAGAGCAGTCTTATGCTTCTTCCCGCACGTTTTATATTTTTCATGATTGAACGATATTTTGTATGGTAAGCGTGTATCAAATCACAAACATGCTTATGTGAAACAGAAGGAATGGATAAATCGACGTATAAACTTTCAATTTTCAAAGCAATAGTTTCTGCAATAACAGAGAAGCATGTGGTTCTTTATTTCCATCAGTTTCCATCTCTCATGAGCGCAACATCTTATGACGTCTTCATGTGTTGGCAGCATGCGTGAAAAATACTTCGGTGTTCCTAAAATAGGGCATTGCAGCATTTGTCGACTTGAAAACTTTGAATGCGATGATTCTTGCATTTCTAATATTTACCAATATCTTTTACTAACAAATGACTACGACACTGAGCTACGAGTAAAAAAAATTCCTTAAAAAGAAACGCCTACATTGCTGCAAATATGTTTGATATGAAGATCGAAACTAATTGAAAGAAAATGTTCTAGAGTTAGACTAAAAACTAAATAAATGAAAATGATCACGTGATTTATTGGTTGCTCCGATTTGTTTCTCGGGGTAAAAATAGGGGTGTTCCACTTTACTTTTCTGGCAGTATACGCCAAACCCAGTGTGGTAGAAGATATTAACCATTAATTTTTGCATACTTTTTGTTGTTGAAAAAAGTAATTTTTATTACGCACTACCTCAAAACGATCAACGAAATCTGCTACTGCTGATTAAATATTGAATTTTATTCCTTTTTATTCAAATTTTCGGAATTTCCGGTTCACTGAGGCGACAGAAGATATTAACCTATAATTTTTAAAAAAATTATAGTTGTTGTTGTTAAACAATATTAACATTTAACTACTACCCCCAATCGTTAAACGAAATAAGAGAATTTTTAGGAATTTTTGAATTTTAAACACTTTTAGCCCAATTTTTGGAAATTAGGGGCCATTGAGGCAACAGAAGATATTAACCCAGAGTTTTAAAATTTCACACACTTATTACTGATGAGTGTCCACAAATTTTCCGCACTACCGCTAAGAGATTTGATAAACTTCGATTTTTTCGATACGCTTTAATGTATACATATGGTAATTAAAAGTAAAAATGGTCTAGAAAAGAATTTATCTGTATGTTCGTGATCAGCATAACTCCCAAACAAATTGATCTACGCTGTTTAAATTTGTGTGTCGGTCAGTGGCGGCCATGGGAATCCTGAAAAAAAAAATCCTTGTTTTTTCAGCTGTTGCTAAAAAACGGCCGTACCGATTTTGATTAAGATCTACGTTTCCACTTCAGAAATTTTCGCAGAAATGCGATAAAAACGTAAAAAGTTGAAAAACGAATGTCTTTAGCACAGAGTTAATGATAGATTTTCGTCTGTGTCACGTGCAAGAAAGGACAATGAAATGTTTATCAAATAAAATAGTCAATTTCGCCGTTTTTTTGCATGATTTTTTTTTCTGGCCCTTTTAAAAATTAGATACAAATATAACGCCAAACTGGCTATTTTTATTTAAATGAGTGAAAATATGAAAACGGCAAGTAACACCATATCAAAATTCGAATGCAATGACCAGTATTAGAGTATAATTGAAAGTTTTGCGATGTTCCACACCCCTAGTTATTTATTAATCTGCAGACAAACTACCTTGTATATTTTTACTTTCAATTACCCATTTGTTAACATAAGGTAATGAAAGTATTGTTTTTGGTCAAAAACAAATGTTTCGATTTTTTTTTTTTGTATTTCTCCACATTTTAGAACAGAAACTAGGGGTGTGGAGCATCGTACAACTTTCAATTCTAGTATAATATTGGTTATTATATTAAAATTTGATATGGCGTTAATTACCGTTTTCATATTTTCATTCATTTAAATAAAAATGGCCAATTTGGTGATATTTTTGGCAATAATTTTTACATGGGCAAAAAAAAAAAAAAAAACACACGCCAAAATGGCGAAATTGGCAATGTTATTCAATTGACATTACATTGTAATTTTTGGTGCTAGGAGGGAAAAAAAATTGATGATAGGCGATGCTCAAGGCAGTGGCTGCCTGTGATTGAAAATATTAGTGCAGCCGGAAACATGTTATCCCTTCTCACCTCCCCTCACAGTTTTCATAGTCAAACATGAAAATCTTGATCTTCTTGGACGTCTCTAGGAAGGGGTGCAAGACTAGATTTTTATCAAAATCATTAATATTTTAGAAATGTTAATTAATAAGTATTCATTAGCATTATAACTATTCTATGAGAATAGTTAAACAAAAATTCATGGTATGCATTTTTGAAAGCGCAACCCTGGTAAAGCGAAAAAATAAAAAATAGTAAAAATATTAAAAAATATATTTCTAACGATTTTTTTTTTATCATACAACTAGATCTCACGGCAATTTAGAGACAGTGTTTAGATCAGAGGAACACGAAAACCAAAAATACAGAAGAGTAAAATTTTATTTCTTACAATTTTCGGAAATAATTAAAAAAAAACAAAAAAAAAACAAAAAAAAACTTTCTTTCTTTACTTTCTCCTACCACGCTAGTTTTCGACCAATCAGTTCATCGAATTCTCCAGGTCAGCCGGAGTTGGAAAAGTGCTCACTGGCAGTCTCACTACACATTACGTGGAGGGAAAGAATCTATTGGGTTCTATCGGTTACCATGGTAACTTCGCAGCTGAAACGCGTTTAAGGAACACTCGACTGCTGTTCGGAGGAAGATTACTAGTTTGGGTTGTTATTGAATATTGAGGCAACAAGTTTGCTATTTTTCGGATTTTTTACCCTTACCGAAAAAAATTTATCTTTATTTTAGAGAATTGCAAAATATATAATTTTAGTTTTGAATTAATAAATTTAGATGCAGCCCGCCTCTACTGGTTGGTGAACGGGCCGCCACTGGCTCAAGGGCAAAGAGCTGTGAGTTGAAGTAACTCCTTTTCAAACTTACGTTTTTATCGCATTTCTATGGGAATTTCGGAGGTGAGGTCGATTAGAACACCTTAAGAGGCATTAGCATAGAGATTTTAATTAAAATCGTTCGAACCGTTTGTTAGCAATTGATCAAAAACATGATTTTTTTTTTTTTTTTTGATTTTTCACGATTTCAACCTTATTCTCATTCGCGATTTTGACGAAAACCATAATAGATTTGATACCCGCACACCAAATTTGAACATCGTAGGTCAATTTGTACGGGAGTTATGTTAACCACGTACACACAGATAGGCATTTTTTCTTGTCCACCTTTTCGAAATCAGGATGTTCCAAAACGTTTAAAATGTTTATTAAAAAAAAAAAAAAAAAAAAAAAAAAAAATTTTACCGAATGCTATACTTTCCCTATGTAAAAATATGTGTAATCGAAAGTAAAAAGTGTTCTAGAAAAAATTTCCGTCTGTGCATTTGTATGTCTGTGTGTGTACCTGGTCAGCATAACTCCCGAACGAATTGACCTACGGTGCTCAAATTTGGTTTAAGGGTTACTGGTGGGCATGAGACCTACCTTATGGGTTCTTGTCGAAATTGCGCTTACTCATAAGGTTGAAATCTTGAAAAATTATATTTTTCAGCAATTGCTAAAAAAATGATTCCACAAATATTGATTGAAATCGCTGTAGTGCTGAAGCCTCTTAAGGTGTTCTAATCATCCTTACCTCCAAAATTTCCGTAGAAATGCGATAAAAGAGTAAAAAGTTGAACACCAAATGCCTTTAACACAGAGCTCTCTGACATTGAGCATCGCCCATCAACAATTTATATTTATCTGCTCCATGCACAAGAAAGGATAATGTAATGTTAATGGAATAATATCACCAATTCCAACATTTTTTTTTTTTTTTTGCCGATGTAAAAATTATTCCAGTGAAAATATAAAAGCAGTAAATAACATCATTCCATTTTAAATTTGAAGGCATTAACCATAACTTTAGAGTAATTGAAAGTTGTGTGGTGTTCCACTATCCTAGTTTTTTGTGTTGTACTACCTGGCTAATTTTATTAAATCCTTTATATTAACTTCTATTTTGTGTGTCGATGGGGGACAAATCTGCGGAGAAGAATCATCCGATTGGTCTAAAATTTGGTAGATAGATTCAATGTCGATGACAATGCATTCCATCAAATTTTGGGGCTGTAACTGTCATTAAAAGGTCGCTGTTAAGTATAACTAATAAACCAACTTGCCGTCATCCATTCGAGCTAAAATATGTAACCTACCATTGATAAATAAATAAATAAATAAATGAATGAATGAATGAATGAATGAATGAATGAATGAATGAATGAATGAATGAATGAATGAATGAATGAATGAATGAATGAATGAATGAATGAATGAATGAATGAATGAATGAATGAATGAATGAATGAATGAATGAATGAATGAATGAATGAATGAATGAATGAATGAATGAATGAATGAATGAATGAATGAATGAATAAATAAATAAATAAATAAATAAATAAATAAATAAATAAATAAATAAATAAATAAATAAATAAATAAATAAATAAATAAATAAATAAATAAATAAATAAATAAATAAATAAATAAATAAATAAATAAATAAATAAATAAATAAATAAATAAATAAATAAATAAATAAATAAATAAATAAATAAAATTGTTTTAATCAGAATAAATATTTCGATGTGAGTGCTTAAATTCCTGTTCATTTTTAATAAATAAATTTTGAAACTTAGTTTGCCGCACATTTTGCCGAGAGAAATATTTTTGATATTTAAAATTAGATGCAAACACCAAGCACACGCTGTTCACTAGGGCTTATCGAAAAAAACTTTTTTTAGAAATTCAAAATTTCAAGTTGATAAAAAGTTGTCATCATGCTCACATGTTTACCAAAAAAAATTTAACATACAAAACACAGATAGTGTTTTTCCAAAAGTCGATTTTAAAAAGTTGAACACCGACCACAAATATTGGAAAGTATATGTCAGGCTGTAGTAACAAGGGAATGATCCAAAGGTTTAGCAAGCAGAAACCTTGAAAACATCTCCCATTCAAGATGACTGAAAATGGCGTATCGAATTTCACTTATATGTATTGTATCACTTGATCCAACCTCAAAACTGAAAAAAATAGCTGAGTTTGTTATGAAAATTTGTACTCCCTAATGGTTTACAATATAATGTCATGTAATGATGATATTACATTTCGTACAGAGCCACTGTCTGGAGTTGCGTGTCCAAAATATGTTGAATGTAGTTCTTATACCAAAGGTACATGTTTTTCTCGTATATTTATGCGACCACATTTACAACTTACAATTTTTATACTTATTGCTTCATCCTTTCGATTATATAAATTGAGTGAAAAATAGTTGAACTAATACTTTGATGATATTTTACTCTTTCAAGAAAAACAATCGATTTATCTATTACCACTGTCTGATTTTCTAATGTTATAACATTTAAATCCTACAAAAGAGCACTTACTAATTGAGCTTCTACTCTAAAAGAGATTGGCTCTAAGGCCACATTCTCTAGAAAAAGAGAGTAGATTTTCTGGCAGTTCTTATTTCACTGAAATAATTAAACTTTCCGGCTTTTCCCTGGCAGAAGCATTTTATTATTATGTACACTTTCATCATTCGAACCCTGTGACATTGAATCATTTTCGATAACGTTACCTTCATGTCTCAAACCTAGAGTCGTTGCTGGTTGGAAACTCCAACCAACGTGGAGTCGTGCAGAATTGATATGAATTAATACTTGAGTTTAGTAAACGCCATTTCATAAAATGATATTCCCGATATTTCAAAATGTTGTACTACTATACCTAGACTATGAATAAAATAATTGAAACTAACCAAAAGAATGGGTTGAAAATTGAAAATTATCCGTATTTTGTGAAAAAAATAAGGTTTTCATGTAGATTCAGTGAGACCTAAATATTAAATGGCATATATAATTTTTTTTATTGCTGTTAATTAATATTATAAACTTTACAATTTTATTCTTGAAAATAAAAATTTGCTTTATATTTTTGTTTAAAAAAAAAATTAAAAATCTTTGTTTTTGTCAAAATACATCAAACTTCAGGTCGATTCCGGGAGACCTAAATATTATTCAATTGAACTAAAAAAAAATTTGGTAAATATGTAAGCATAGTGACAACTTTTTATCAACTTGAAATTTTGAATTTCCCCAAAAAGTTTTTTTCGATACGCCCTACTGTTCACAGAATCAGCTCTATGTTAATGGATATAAAAATTGGTAATGCATACAAAAGATTTATACTAAAAACTTTTTTTATTGTTTATATTATTCAATTTTTAAATCAGTATGTCTTGTATATTAGTTCGATACAGTTGGGAAACGGAGTTAGATTTTTTTGACGATTAATGCACGTGCTACATATAATGAATGAACTAAAAAATTGCAATGTATTTATACGTTTTGGAACCAAATAAACATATTTAAGCCTTGATCCGATAACGCTCATGTGAAATTTAACATTTTGACCAGGGCCGTAGACAGCGGGGGTGGGGGGGGGGGGGACTGACGGGACAAAACCCTCCATGAAATTGTGTGGAATTTTGTTTCACCTCATCTCCTGTTTTTTTTGCGTAACTTATTACAAGTATTTACATAAAAAAAATTATCACCTCATAGATGTAATATGGGTTTGAGTCTCTTTATTCTGAAAAATTTACAAATGAAAAAATCTGCTTTATGTTGGTAATTAAATCTTTGACCACAACCCCTTGCGAAAAAAATTCTGGCTATGGACTTGATTTTGATCTTGAGCATTAAAAAAACTGTGATGTACCGAACACCGAACATTACGGTAAAACTTTCTTTACTGCGAATGCTGTTTTGTCGCCGTGCAGCCGATCAGATGACGCGATGTGTACGGAATGATTTTATATCAGTGGCATCAGCCAACACCACCTGTTGTTTCAGGACGTAAGGACTTGAGGTGTTTTATTTGGCTAATAATTTTTTTTCACAGAATGTTTCGAAACTTTTATCACAATATTATAAATATTAAAAATGGGTCTCTCCTGGGCACATTACATAACAGGTTTTTCCTACCATTACACTTTAAAAAATGCTCATTATTTTATTATTGTCTAGCTAAATACCCCTGCTTCACCACGAAATTTTAACATGTAAAATATTTTAGTCAGCTGTGAGGCCCCGCGTTGTGGAAATCCGTCATTGATGTATACGCCCCAATTTTTGTCGCTTCGCTCGCAGGAAGGTTCATCCCAACGCAAAATCGAGCTCGCTTCGCTTGCTGAAAAAGTCATTGACACATAAGCACAGGTTTACTTAACTCGTTGAAAGGTTCATTGCTATGTAAACATGAGCTCGCTTTGCTCGATGAAAGGTTCATTGCTGCATAAGCAAAAGGTAGCTTCACACACTAAAAACTAATTGCCTTAATATTAGAAGCCCCTCCCTTGTCGAGAAACAATAAAAATATTCCCCGTTAATAACTATAATACAACACCCTTTTAGGAATATTTTAACAAGTGATGTTTGTAAAAAGCAAAATTAGAAGGTCAAAACTACTTATGTTGAAACTTTCAGAGCTCTATACCTATTAGAAGTCGCTTTTTGTGAAAATATTATTTAAAAATTCATTAAAAAGCAAATTAAAATTTTAACGTTCTTTTGTCAAAAGTCCAATTTGAAGGCCAAAACTACTTTTGTTGAACATTTTAGGGGAATTGCGTATCAATCCCGGGGGTTGGCGAGCGTTAGGGAGCAAGGGGCGGAGCCCCCTAGTTATAGATACTTTAATGAAAGTTCGTTTTTAGAATATCCGTGGTGCACAAAAAAATTCTTTGATATTGTTATTTGCTGCGATATTTATTTCAATTAAGTTTTAAACTTATTTAAAAATGCTTATAAATTGTATCTGCTTCGAGTCGTCTAGATCCTTCTAAAATTAACATACGTCCACAAAATTTGGTATTCATTCTATTGAGCCAATTTAAAATTATATCTGAAATAACATAAAAAAATATTTAGTTCGCCACCAGATGAAAATGTGTTGCTTTTTCGGTTCTAGACCAAGAAGGAAGCAAACCAATATAATTTCAATACGTGTATTATAATTGCAGTTTTTAAAACATCCACATTGCTTGCGAAAATTTTAATTATTTTTGAATAATTTATATTAACTTCGATTTTGTGTGTGAGTGGCTGCCTGCCAAATATGCGGAGGCCAAATTAACTTCCTTGCCCTCATCCAATCGGGCTGAAACTTGACAAATAGATTCGATGTCGATGATAATGCATGAGTTTTTTGAGTTGTTACTGTCACTAAAAGACTGCTTGTACACACACTTCTGTTATATCTTCTGAATTCTAATAAACCAACTTGCCGTCATCTAGTCATGCTGAACTTTGACAGATAGAATCATTGTCCTTGTCGATTAGAATGTATTATATCCAATTTTATGTGCCTGTCACTATCACTAAAAGATCGCTTTTACACACGCTGCCGTCATCCATTCGAACTGAAACTTGGCATATAGATTCGACGTCGGTGACAATGTATTCTATCAAGTAGTGTTGGAGGCTGTCACTGTTGATAAAAAGTCGCTTTTACACATGCTTTTATTGGCGTTTCGGATTACTGAAAAATCCACTTACCGTCATCCAATCGAGCTGAAACTTTGAAAATTGATAAGTACACTATTTGTTGATGACAATGCTTTTTATCAAGTTCTGGAACTTGATGTCTCTATAGCTTTATGTCAGACTTATTAGCTTTTACTCAATTCTATTATCCAGATACCAAGCTTAATTCAAACATACTCGATTTGGAGCTAATTAATGACTGAAACAATCCCTTGGTAATGTTGACAAGGTGAAATCTTTGGAGGACTAATTAACTCACTCATCATCCAATCGATTTGAATCTTGACAGATAGACTCGTTATGGATGACAGTGTGTTTAATCAAATTTTGGAGGCCTAAAAATGTTAGTAAATGATCAGAGTGGATATTTTCTTCATAATGGTCAAACACTAAGCAATTGCACATAAAAAACTTTGTTTTTATGGGTTATATTATATAATACTTTTTTTCTTATTATTTATAAAAAAAATTATCCACTAGAGATTATTTGTCTTGAATATTCTCAACATTTTAGTTCATTAGATGAATATTTTGTTTACACTTCTGCAACGATACTAGAAGACAACATACCCTGACCTCAATGATTACGCTGTAGGATGGATCCTTCCGCCGAAAAGATATAGTTCCAAGCAAATCACAACTTATTATGGTAATATTGTTAACTTGCACATATATAGTTTTGTATTAAACGTAAATGTAAGTTGATAAAAAAAAGAAAAGTGCTTTTAAGTTTAAATTTTAACTAACATTTTACTTTTCTAATCACGGATACTACAAGAGTTTTAACGAATCAACGTTCCCATCAGCCAATCAGGGTGTAGTAAAACCGGTTCACTCATCATTGTAGGGTATTCAGTGAACTCAGGGCATGTTGTCTTCTATTTATGCAATATCAGTGGTCTTTATAGGAATAGGTAAATCACAGCGTTCGGTTACGGACACTCTGAGGATGAATATATGTGCTTGTGTTTTTTAACTGCGGAATATTAAAGCTTAATCCATTTCTAAAATTTAAAAGAAATGACTAATATTAATGTGTAATTGAGAGATGTGGTGCGGTGTTTCTCATACTTAGTTTTTTTTCCGTTCATGATTCTACTACTGACTGTGCGACTTGAAAGGTTTATTCTATACAAAGATAAGCATCCGATCTATTCATTAATCTATACTTACCATTTTAGGTAAGGACGTTTCCCGAACAATAGGGTAGGCCAAAAAAATTATTTTTAGAAATATTTATCAAATAGGTATCAAAAGTTGTGATACCAGTAAATAGCATATCCCATTTTTAAAATAAAATATTAAAATCTCATGGTCTCTATCACCAAATAAGTGTTTTACTTGAATAGCTAATAGTAAAAAGCAGTCATGTCTCATTGAATTATATTGTTGTTGTTGTTGTTGAACTTCTTTGTATATTAGCGCATCATTTGTAATTTTGGATTTTTTCAAATAACTAGAAGTTTCACTTTTAGTCTAATTTTTGACTCACCATCAGAATTTCGTGATTCAATACTGCCGATTTATGAAGATAACACTTAACAACATCTTCGATAATAAAAGTACTTCGAACAAGTCGGTAGTATTTATTTGCTCAATATGACCTAAAACATAGCCTACTTTCTGGGAAAGATCTTAGTATTTACGATATTAGCCAAATCGTAGCTATCTGGACAAGAGCATTAATTGCAGTAGCCTCTTATGACCCTGTTTAGCAACCGATTCATGAGAAACTGATGCGAGAGTATTTCAAACTACAAAAATAAAGTTTCAAGTTGAGGATTACCCCGTTTTATATATATTGAGCTATGCAGGGCCCGATTTAGAAATTTTTTTACTATAGGCCCAACATTCAGAGAGGGGCGCCCAATAGCAAATATTTATTTCCTTACGTCACAATATTACCAGATCAAGCTACATTCGTTAAGACTAACTTTTTACAATTAAAACTCATAGTTTACTTTCACACGATTTTTTTTGTTATAATTAGTATGATCTTGATTTCCTCAAAACTTTTGAATTAATCAAGACCCCCCATGAACACTGATTTTAAAGCACACTTTCCTGTATTTTAAACTTACATTTTACCACAGGGTCCACAAATTATATAATAATACAGATTACTTAACCTTTAATTGCTGTGGTTGGGTGGTTTGAAAATTTTGGCGCAAGAGCAACACGTGGTCCATACTGTATAAAACAATTTAATGAACATCAGTTTAAAATTTAAGAAACATAGTATCGGAAAAAATAATATAAAAGTCAAACTTGAAATATTTTAAGGGGCTGAATCATTCTACAAAAAATGACTCGCGGTCTGTCAGACCGCACACAGCAGTTAAAGGTTAATTTTATAACAATAATTGTAAATAATACAAAGTAACCTTTCCACTGTTTCCACGATCTCACCAAAAAGGCGGGTCAAAAAAGTCCACGGAAGAGCCTGCAAACCAACCAATCACAAAGGCTCTTTCATTTCATAATATAAGAAGTTGTATATGATTGGTTGGTTGGTGAACATCTCTTTACATGAGGCGAGAGAAGGAGAACAGCGGCATAAAGCCCTTGTCTCCGTGTACATATATGAAGAAGTTGTATATGATTGGTTGAACCGGAAAGATTTGCTTAATTAGGTTTTATTAGGTTAATCTATCTAACTTAACTCTCTGTGACTATAAAAAATATGGAATTTGCGGATGTGTAACTAAAAATTTATTATTTTTGTTCAGTACTTCCCATTAAAAGACCATTATATTTAAAATTTTCAGAAAACTTTCAAAATTTGGGGGCCCCCAAATTTGTGGACCCCTTGGCCAAGGCCTAGTGGGCCTAATGGTAAATAGGGCCCTGGCAGATATGTGTGTTATCACTTCTTCACCAATCCTAGAAAATGTTTCAAATTCCGAACTAAAGGAATTTATAAAAATGAAAGAAACTCCATGCACTCTTTTGTATAAAAAAAATCGTCGGGGGAAAAAAAAAACCATCTTGCATAATTTTGATTTCCTTTTTAATTAGTTTGTCATTGCCTCTGTTTTTAATATTGCAAAATTTTATCTTCTTTCAATTATTTTATCGTTGTGACTGTAAAATTTTATTAAATAAAATTCAGCAAAAACCCATTGAAAATATTCGAATTCTTCACCTTTTAATCCTTATTTTTTTATGGTTGGTCGAGCCTCAAGATTTATTTTACTTATAAAAAGTTATATGTTATATTATTTGTGTTGTAGCGGAGATGTGTTTTATAGTTATGGTTGTAAAATTTTCTTTAATTAAAATAGAACTCAGCAAAAACAAATTGAAAATATTCAATTTCTTCATCGTAATCACCAGTTTCAGTGGTTGGTAGAGTCATAAGGATGTAAATGAATTATAAACAGTTATATATGTTATTCGATTTATAATGTTACAAGGGAGCTATTTTTGAGCGCCATTTTTTTTTTTAAAGTAATATTTAAAAATAATTTACACATTATGACGGCCTACCCTACTGAACATTTTAGACTGACTGACTATAAATGTTTTATAATACTTACAAGAAGCTGTGTCAAAATTGAAATGTTCATAAGGCATTCTATAATTTCCTTCTAACAACAATGTCCATTGGGACAAGGAGAATGTCCAATAAAAAAGTTTAGTAATCTTGACTATCAAATATTGCAATATATATTATTGACTGTCGAAGATCTTTCTACATCTATAGAGAAAACTGATAGGAATTTCAAAGCGGACAGTTCTGGTTCTGTCCATTTTGTGGCGAGTAAATAAAAAAAAAGTACTGGAGTAAAAAAAAAAAGTGAATTATATTTTCAAAGCTTCAGTGGAAGGAATCGGAAAAGTTTGTTAGGTAGATAACCAGAATTGGGTCAATTTCTTACGTTAAAGATTGAATATCAGTATTTTAGGATAAGTCGATATTTTTCATCAGCTTTCGACGATATTCCAGAGGTAATTTTTCCCTAGTAGTTATACGAAATACAGTTTTTCATTTTTTCAGTAAAGTAATTACTTAAATTTTCTTAAAAACCATTAACATGTTTAGAGATCTCGTTAAATTCTATCAGGAAAGTTTACATTATTTTCGACTCCAATGTTTCAAAACGCTCGTATTTGTAGTCTTATCAAGATCTTGTCGCAACCGTCGCAACCCATCAGAAACTAACACGCAACCTACTGATAAATCACAACTCATAGTTTGGGAAACGCCATGAGAGATCACACTAAGTATCACATTTATAAATTCAAGTAGCAAACTCTTAAACCCAAAGAAACGGTCGGCATATCCCAAAATTAATTAATGATTCAATGTTTTTCAAATTTACACATAAAAAGGTCTTTTTTGATTTTTTTAAAGATTTATAATTACATTAGAAACTATAATTTTTTTAAAAAATCTGTAGATGGAATCTCGTTCTTAGTGTTTAAATACGACAGATTCGCATATTCTCATTTGACGACATCTGAGCTTTACCAGCCAACTTTTTGACCCTCCTCAACTGGCAACTCTACCTTTTGTCTATGGTTTAGATGACGTCAAATATATGTAGTCTATGATATCACATTGTTTATTTTCTGATATTTATTACCATTGGTTTGGCAATAAGTATGCAGTTATTAAAAAAATGAAAATAAAAACACAGGGGGAAAAAAACAACACCGCCAAAAGCTACAAAGTTCGATTGCAGAGATTATTAGCTAATGAATTGAATTGTCAGACTCTCCAGGAAAACAAATCCTTGGTCTACATTTACTGAGATTGTTATCGACACTTTCGTTATGTTGTAATTAAAAATCTCTTTTAAAATTATTTGTGATTGTCATTGTTCTAGTCGGTCCTGCGTCTCATAACTTTTCAATTGGATACTTCCTTGTTAATCGTAAGTATTTCGTAATTTTTGATGGCAAGGCAAAAATTAAGCGATAAAATTGTTATAAAATCCTAAAGGAAAGTGCTATGTAAGTAGCGAGGAGAGGGCTGTTTTTATGCGTTTGTGCAATATTTATATAAACTTTTTTGCTGTCTGTGTGGATTTTCCCAGCTCTTTATTATGTCATTTATTTGGTTTATTTTCAAATTTTCGGTAGAAATGTACAAAATGGACTTGACAATGTTTGATAATTGTATTTGAAGCTAAAATAAAACAATTGAGCACTGTTTATACAATTGCTAAAATTCAAAGATATTTGTCTTAAATATATAGCCAAGAAAATTTTCCAAAAATTGCCAACTCCCTATATTGTGTCTGTACCCAATTTTTTAAGTGCCTTGTTAAGTTTCTTATAATTGTAGTCAAGGTTTTGTAACAATGTAATTTTATCAAACCTATCTACACTATTCAAAGTATGTGATTCAATATCATTTTACATATTGCTTTCTAAACTTTTTTTGCTGGTGCATACTTTTGGATATTAAATTTTAGTAATTCCTGTCAGAAGTACAATTTTGTTGAAATGCCAGGTACCAATAGTGCATCAATACCAATATTAATAGCATTGTAATTGTAATTCCTCTTTTCTAGTTTATTATTTCATCCTTGCCATGCATCCTAAAGCTACGTTTCGGCTATTTTTCCATGTATCCACAACAGTGATTTATTTTTGTGGTTTGGTTGGGTATGAATATTTACCTCCAATGCCGCATAAGAGAAGCCATGAGCACTTTGCTGGAAGATTCAAGTATTTGACTTATTGGAACTTGGTAATGTATAAAATTTTGTTAAGATATAATAATTTTTATTAAAGATTACAATATGTCTTTATGGTAGGAATGATAAATTAATTGAATTTAATCAATAATCAGAGTTCATCCTAGGAATGAAAAAGGGCAGGGTGCTATTTTCCAAAAAAAAAGGGCACTTCCTGTTTATTAGGGCACTTTTATGGCAAATTGCAGACATAAGCGTTTTCTGCCACAATTTCAATATTGTTATACTTTTCTACCACAATAAATAATTTTCAATATTCTGGAGAAAAAAAAATTATAATGCCAAAATCTGTGAATCAAAAACTCGCTCAGAAACTTAAAAGATATCAAAATACTGATAAAATGCTTCAGTCCTAATTCTGCTGGAATGAGACTGAGAACATTATTAAAATTAAAAGTGCAATATACACAGTAAAATTTTCATCAAATAGTAATTTTTATAAAATTATCAATTTATAATACAGTAAAATTAAGATAACAATGTTTTAGTATAATGAAAATGTGTTAAGATAAGAACTTTTCACTCGTTCAAAATTTTCTAAAGTTTGAATGAATCAACCTTAAACTTCATCTTAGTTTTGCTATTGTCAGATAGAGAATAGAGTTTCTCTAAATTTATCATTATTCATTGTGGGATATCACAAGGAGTATTCCGACTAAAGAACTTGGACTATGTACTGAAATTTTTGCATTTCTTTATTTTCAAAATCGGATCAAATTTGGCGTCAAAACGGCGATTTTTTTGCCTTGCATGCCGCTATTATGTAAGCTATAATAGAAGTTTTATTTAAAAAAAAAATCGGAAATAATCTGGGATTTTGGTTGCATTCCTGTTATATTTAATTTTAAATATGAAACGGATGTTTAGAAATTAATTACTAAAAACACCCCATAAATTTAACAGGAGGACATCGCGATTACGCGTGTCCAAACGGAAATATTCTTTTTAAATTCTTAGTGTAAACATTTGATAGTTGTTTGATACTAAGTTATTCAAGTCTTTCAAATTCCTTTCTTCACTATTTTGAAGGAGGCATGGTAAAAATCCAGCGAAATACACTTAATCAAAACACGTACGAAATTGCCATCAGAGTTTACTAATATGCACTTGGGAAATTGTAAGACGGCGCCCTACAATCCACCTACTAATGAAGCACGTTATATAGACATCTACTCAATGGTTTCAGTCCTTGCGCGTTTGAGCATGAATGCGAATGCGCGACAGCCGATTTCAGTAGGGGTGATCCACATATTGCGTACTGTTGGGAGGGAAAAAAACGAAAGTTTTTCGAATTCTTTCAGGATGAATTTTTTTCTGAAAAATGGCAGGAAGGGCGCTATTTTTATAGAAAAAGGGCAGGCAGGGCACGCCGCCCCTCGAAAAATGCCTAGGATGAACTCTGCAATAATTATCCTGTTTTTGTCAGTGATTTACATTTTAAAAACTAGTTAAATGTACCATAAAAAAGTTAAGTGGAATCGGATAACTTTTGTCTCCAAGAAAGAATTAGCTTTAGGCATACATGATACTTCACTCATTTGTTTGGCATTGCAACTATTGTAATTTCACCATGAGCAAGTTCAAGATTTGTTTTGGAAAAACTTAATTAAGTTTTCAGATGATATTTGGTGTTGCAAATTCAATACTCATTTCCATCATTATGAATTTCAGATTTTCAGTAATGAATTTTTACAACAAGAGATGAACTAACATAGTATTTTTGTACAGAAAATTACAGTTTTAAATGATAAGTTTTATGCTAGCTTAGCAGGGAGTTGATGTTGCATCTATAGTTATGGTAATTTAACTATAGGAAATATTGTTTTTTTTTTGTCAGTTATGGTAAAACATATAAAATATAACCATAGGATAGCTTAGCTTCAAAGATAATGAATTAATAATAGTTAAACTAGAATAAATGGTTAATTTAAAAACACTGTACTATCATTATTTTGCAATAATTTTGTAATTATGAAAATCTCTATAATCACACTTATTTAATCAGTAATGTTATATTAGATACAGTAGAGTACCTAAAATCCGGAATCGTAGGGATTTTGGTGATACTGGATTTCGGAAAATTCTGGATTTTAAACCATATTATTTGTACACAAAATCAACGAAATAAAATATATAAATAGAATAAACTTAGAAAAAACCTTTTATAACTTTATAATGTGGTTTTCAAAAACATTTGTTTTAATAGTTTTGACTAAAATTTTCTCCTGTTTTTTTCAATCCCAATATTATCATCAATTTTCAAATTGTCTCTTTGACCTAGTCCAGCATTCGCCACTAACTTATAGATGCAGGCCGTATGACTTGGGAGCCTTTCGCGGGTCGGGTACACCAAAATATGTGGCTTTGATTATTATCGATTTAACAATATATAGCATTTCGGAAAACTGGAATTTTTTTTTATCTTAATAAAATTTCAATTGATATTTGATTTTTTTTTTTTTGTGAAATAATAAAAAAAAATAATGGTTTTCATTATTAGTAAATCAAAGTCTAAAAAAGAAATTAATCTTTTTTGTTTCAATTTAACAATGCCACTTGACCTAACTTTTAATTAAAGTATTTAAACTGTACTTCCAGATTACTCCTTTTTAGTCAATATCAATTGTGAGACAATGGCTGTCGAAATCGTTCAGTTTATTTTATGATAGTCGATATCTTTCGGAGTATTTGTTGCAGTTAATTTGAATAAATTGTCCAAATAAGGTTAAGTTATTCCTGTATTTATTCTTGATAAAAAACACCTTGCTGAAAGCTTCTTCGTATAGTTTCTCCGTGCACGTAATGGAAAACTTTGTTAACATTAACTACATTGTTAACTCGTATTATTTTGGATAAATTACAATTATGGAAAAAAAAAGTTAATACTGTGAAATTTGATTTTTTAAAAAATCTTTTGCAGTACCGGCGAGCCCCGCGTAGTGGCTAACGCTGCTCTAGTACTTTAATTGCAGTGCCCAATACTACAATTAACTGATTTTTGGGAATTTTACCATTTCGTTTTCGCTGTCATCACTTTCGAATTTGGATGAACTTTCGTAATCCCCCCCCCCCCTTTTTTTTAAAGATTTTTAACAAAAGCTCATCTTGTATCTTTAAACAAAATAAATTTCTGGTACACCCAGCTAACTATTTGCCTACATTTCTGGTTTTTGAGAAAGTTTAGATTTGCTTTAGAAACAATATCAGACAGATTTTATATTTCAGATTGTCCAGTTCCTCTTTTTTGCTGGTTCATGCATTATAGACTTAATGAAGTCTCCATCTGTAAATCACTACAAGCTGACCAGAATAAGAGATAAACTTTATGGGGGCATCGTCTTACCTTATGGTGTGGTAAGTTCTTTTAATCAAGCTTTTATGCTATTAAATATTTATTTTTGATGTTTGTTTTTAATTAATTTTTTATTTTATGCTCTTTTATCGATAATGTTTTACTTCAACACTATTTTGCAAGTTAATTAAATCATACATATATCTATCAGTATTTTTTAATCAAATGTTATCTTTTGCAGTTTGTTGTGTTCATGTTTTGGGGATTATATGCCTTCGACCGAGAGTTGATATTTCCAAGAGTTTTAGATGCTGTGTTTCCCCCTTGGCTAAATCATGTTTCTGTAAGTATCAAATTATTATATTGTCCTTTAATGTACACATTTAATTTTCCAATGTCTCATGTAACAAAATATTTAACTATTTAATCACGAGTATGTAAAAAATATATTGGCTATGCAAATAACATTTGGGTATAATTGGATTCAGCTTTTTAATATCTAATTATCTGTAGTGATTTTACTTTAATAAATATATTAATTATTTCACAAGCTTATTTGCTGAACAGTTAAGCTACTCCCAATGAAAGTATACAACTTTAAAACCGTTCTGACGTATTTCCTCGAAAATCGGATGATCGTCGTTTATCTAGTATATTTGTATAAAACCGTCCAATTGCAATGTACCAGATTTTATTGCAACCGAAATTTCTACAAAATGAATAGATTTAAATATTTTCTAATATTACATTCAACTGGGAAATTGTTTCATTCAAGTCATGTACAGTGGAGGAAAAATAGAGTACAAAAATGTTAAAAGGAAGTGTAAGGTTTATCAGAGTTTAAGCGACTTTAAGGGACAATCAAATGATTCTCCCAACTTTTTTGCATTTTGCAATCTAAAATGTTTTTTTTTATAACTTTACTATTTGGATTTCACCCAAGCAGTTTATTTTTAGAAAAGTAATTAAAAAACTGTCAAAGTTGATTAGATATTTAAAAAAAAACGTGAGAGAAATGAACAAAGTTCTTTAATATATAAACTTGAAATACTATTATTTATAGTTAAAAAAAATTGATTGTTGATTTCTAATTATACAATTTTATATTCAATTTTTATTTTTTAATACATTAAAAAATTTAAAATAGATTAATATATATTTCTGTCTCTGTAGCATACTGTGATACTACCTGCACTTTTAATTGAAACATACATATTAAAACATCGCCATCCTCGCAGAAAAGAAGGGTTGGTATTTGCTTTAGCATTTGGACTTGCTTATTTTGTATGGTAAGTAACACCTTTTTATAGGTGAATTTGCTCAGTTATTCATTACAGTAATTATTTAAAGCAAAATTTCTTATAATTATTTGCAAATTAGTCGAAACATATTTTACAACTGTTTGACAGTGGATTGTTTAAAGGCATAAAAAACTAGCTGTGTTGTACTGCGTTGCGGAGATTCATTAGATATTCTAGCTTTTGATGCTTTGCGATTTTATGACTGAACCTTCAAACTGAAAATGGTTGGATATTTTTTTGAATACAATATCAACATAATAGATCACAATTTCCTTGCAATGTGTCAGTTTATTTGATACTGCAATAAAAAAAAAATAAAGCCCCTTCAATTTATTTTTATGTAAAACTAACTAAACTTATATTTTTGATGGAAAAGATAAAAGTTCTTTTCAAAGCTTATATATATATATATATAAAGCTGTGCTATTCCAAGTTGAAAAAACCTCTGAATTAATGAACTCTGAATATTTGTCTACAAAATGATACATAACACAAAACTGTGGCCTGAAAAAAAAAAATCTTCATCTCTCATGTTCCACTTTCTGTGGAATTGCCTTGAAAATTTCCTGAGTTCTCCAAATACTGGAAGTTAATTTTTATGGTTGGACAGAGTCACAGACAAAGTCTTTGTTTTATTACATTACATACATTTGTTTTGAAAGTGTAACAACTTACATTTTTAATTTTCTGACTACATCACAATGAAAATAATGAGTTGGTTTATCTACATGAACATTGTTATAAAATGAATATGGTTTTTTTTTCTGTTAGTGCTAGGATGATTTTTGTTGATTGATTGGGTGGTGTGAGATTTATGCTCGCCTACTGGCTGCTTTATCTCATTATTCCTGAGTTGACACAATTTCTAAGTTAGAAAATAAAGTGGATCATAAATCGTTCATTATACAGTTGATGAATTTCACGTGAGCTCTAGTTTTATTTAAAGCGCCTTCTGAGAGATTGAAAATCCAAGGGAATGAAATTGGAATTGGACCCAGAGAATTTCTGAGTTTCTCTCTAGCATCTTCGAACCGATGACACATTAAAATTATATGTTCGGTAGATTGTTCATTATTGCAAAAAGGGCAATCTGGAGAAGATACAAGATTGAATTTGAATAGTATGGAATTTGAGGTATAAGATTTTGTGGATAGTCTGGAGAGTAAAACATCAATTCTTCTGTTGGGTGGGAGAAGACGATGATCTAGTTTAATAGTTCTGAGGTGGTCAAAAAATCCGGCTTATTTACTTGCCACCATGTGGAGGCTTTTTCTTCTAAGAATTTATTTTTGAGTAATCCATTAATATCTTCTAATGAAATAAAGTTAGTGATAACATTATCAGGAGCATTCTTGGCTGAACAGTCTGCTTTTTCATTTTCGATTATACCTTTGTGACCTGGAGTCCATATTAAAGAAATACTTTTAAATTTGTTAGAAGCTGATTGAATTAGGTTAGCAATTAAATTGATAACACTATGTGATTAGACTGATGTAGTTGATAGACTGTCGGACAAAATAATGTAGTGATGATCTAAGATGACAAAAAAATTTAACAGCCAAGAAAATTGCAAGAGCTTTCCCGGTAAATATGCTGTTGATAGCCGAGATTCTACCAGATAAGGCAATATTAGTCTCACAGTTAATTGCAGCAATTTTATTTACACCATTTATTCTTGACGTATCTGTTGCAAGAACGATAGTGTTCTGATCAATTTGGTTGTTTCTTTGTCAGACTATGACAGCATATTGTTTATTTACATGGAGCTATAGTGTATAATTACTTTCTGTATTTTTGATGTATGTAATACTTGTAACAACTGTCAGAGTGTTCTAATGTGGAATAATTTCTACATTTCTGTATCCAAATTAATGGCTTGAAGGGTGAATACAGAAGAGAAAATTTCATTAGAACGAATATTTTCCGTACATTAATCAATTAGTTTGTTCTTTAATTTTATGAAAATAAAAAGATGTTAAACTGCTAATAAAAGGAAATTTGTATTAGTGCTATTCTTTAGTTAATATAAGACTGGAAACTACTAATACTCTGGTATTATAAAAAGTACTTAAAGCTGCCTTTCTTCGTGGTGGCACAATTACCATGTTGAATAAAGGTAAATAAAGTATTGTTGCTGTTATAAGGTTTAAAGGGAAAAGTACTGTAAATGCTGTTAAATATTATGCATATGGTTATCTAGTTATCTAAGCTGACATTTTCAGAAACTGTTAAAACAGATTGTTTGGCCTTGTTTGTCATGCTGCCTTTTGAGTTTTCAGGCCTTCTCCCCCCCATACAAGCTTTTCCTCCAAAAGTATATGGGTGATGGCAACCACCTCTCTTCTCTCTGTGAATCTCTTGGAGTCAATACAGTAGACTTAGATTAACATGTCATAATAAAATCTAATTTTGTTGTCTCAAATTCATACATAGAGTGATTTTCCTTACACCTTCTGCATGTTAGCATATTTTGAGTTGCACCCCTTTTCAAATTAGGCATAATATAATTATGGTTCATTAATATATGTAAATGTAACATTGCTTTTTTAATTAAATTTTTATGTATAAAGTTATTTTTTTATATATCTAGGATAATGTACTTGGCTCTTGCGATGGATATATGGGTGTATCCTATTTTACAAATCATGAGCTGGGGACAAAGAATTCCTTTCCTTGGACTTAGTATTGTTGGAATATTCATCCTTTATGTTATTGGAGAAAGAATCAATGCATTATTTTGGGGTATGTATTCTTTGTACTTTTATTTCATATTTGCATCAGAAAGACTTGAGTCTATTAAAATTGTGTAGACATAAAACTTACTGTTTACAAAAGCAGAATGAATATTGAACAAATTCTATGTCAATGTCCAAAAGAAATGTAATAGCATATCAAAATTATTTAATTTTCAAGGTTATTAGATTTATTATAATGGATGGGGATTTTTTTCTACTATTCTTTGAAAAAGAATATATCTGATATAAAATATTGTATGAGTTAAGTTCTGTATAACTCCTGAAAGAACTCTAGACATAGATAAAATCACAATTTGAAAAGAAGTGGGGAGGGGGGGGGGAAGGGGGAGGTGAATGGAGATCATGACATTTTACCTCTAGGGTGCAGAGATATTTCTGTCCTATTTTTAGGGCAATGGTAATATATGAACTTTGTCTTTAAGATCATGTTGGAATATGCAGAAAACCATTTTTATAAGAGTATGTAATTAACATTCTATTGTATATTAATTTTGAATTCTCTATCTCTATTTCAGGTGAGAGTGTTGTTTTTAAAACAAAATAAAAACTTTTTAGCTTCCAAATGAAGGAGCTATCATTCCGGTTGTGACTATTAAACCGACAACCCTTCACCAGAATCTTCAGTTTTGTTGCCAAATGTAGACAAACATTGTTGATAAACTTATCACATTCCATAGTTTTATACATAGCTAAATGCAACAAATTTAAATAATTCGTATTTGTTTAATATCTACTTAATTTCAAGTTTTACCAATTGTGTTCTACTGATGCTATATTTATGTTTTTCTTTTTTTTTTAAATAAATGAATTAAAATAATTTTTAATTGTGAGTTGTTGTACTATTTGCATGATGTCAATATATTTCAAAGATCTTTGAAAGTTTACTCTCGAAGAATACATATGTTTCAAAATAATTGTACTAATAACATTCACATTTGATTAGTAAGGTTCTCACCTAAAATACCTCCTTAATTCCTAGGTTATTCAAATTTAATAACAGCAAGGAAGTGCAGATTGTGATTATAGAAATTAACAAATTGCATAGGTATCAAAATGTCTAGAATAACTAATGTAAAGGTATCTGGAATAAAGAAATAAAGTTGCAGTTGAAACATATCGATATCTGAGTGAAATACAATTTTGCATAGTAAATGATTGCAGATTAAATTCATCTTTTTAGGCCACCTTTAGACATACCAACCATAAAAATATTAAAATATTGTATTTTACTTTATATTCTAATGCTATAATTTCAAGTGAAGGAGAAAGGAGAGGGAGGTGGGGGGAATATGGCTATTTGTAGAAAAAAAATATAAAATCAGTAATCTGGAAACATAGAATTTTTAATGTGGGGAGGGATAAATTTTTCATAGAAATACTTTAGAAACAAAAGTCTTTCATTTGTAAATAAGTTATATTTAAACATCGAAACATTTTCGTTGGTTGAACAAAGTTAATATTTTTTTTTATTGGAAGGGATAGTTTGTTTCTGCCATAAATGTTTCCAATAAACAGATAGGCTTTGAAGTGATTCTATAAATGTTTGCATTTGAACGTTTGGGAGATAAGACACTGAAAATTCTATTTATGTTTTTAAATGAATTATAGTTAGTCTTCAATTTCCATTATCATTCACTTGACTTGAATATATTTTGTATTAGCTTCAGGATAATCTCTCTCTTTATATAAAGAATAGTGTCCTTGAATATGTGGGTGCATTTCTCTTTTATAGAAGTCTACAATTTTATTTACTAACTTTGATGAAATTTTATAAGCTTGATCATCAAAGCAATAGGAAGAATACTGGTGTTACATGAAATTTCAAAAATGCTTCCTTTTTTGACATCTCTTTAAATGGTATAATCATTACTTGAAATATGCAACTTTATTCAGATCTGAATTAAATTTTGCACAATTAATATTCAAATTGAGTGGAAGGTAACTTGTTACATGAGATTTTAAAAAATTGCTCCCGTTCGAATCCCCTAAAGGGGTATGGTATGACAATAACTTGAGATACCTATTGGTATACTGGCTTCCAAAAAGTACCGACTTCACTACACTTCTGGTTTCTAATCACTATGCCACTGTGCTTACCTTGATTAGAATTGGACATGCTTAGAAATAGGATTTTTAATGGTCTATTAAATCTTTTGTCACATTAAATGGGTTATGTTCTAGAAAAATTGATTATTTAATTCTTTTAGTTGAGTACTATTGTGAATTTATAAATTTAAACTTTTACCATTTTTAAAATCATAAACAAAATTGTAAGTTGAAATCAATTAAATAAGAATTCTTTTTTTATCATACACTTTATTTTATATTATAAATAGATATATCAAAATAAAAAATTATAAAATTTGATTCAAGGGTATAAAATCTTCTGGGCAATTCTCTGGTGGTAACACATAGAGCTTTGCTCTCGTTTTTTTCTACTTTCCATGTGGCAGTGGTTATAAATGTACATTTGACCGAGTAACTAATATTATGTAAAATAAAAACAACTACTAAATTCATCATAATTTTACAATTATAATCTGTTAATGAGTAGAAAAAAGATCCAAAATATCTTTACGTACACTGGAGAATTGCCCGGCTATATATTTATGAGAGTTCTAAAGTTTGCATTATAATTAAAAATGAAGAGATTCACATTTGATTTATTTTTAAACCAAATGCATCAGCCAAAATGCACATTTCCCATTAATTTCAACCCATAAATATTTTTCAAAGGAAGGTAATAGGAAAATCGAATATGAATGAATATTTTATTGCCAACCATTTTTTGAATTTGAAGTCTGTTATAAAACTAATAATTTGTATGTCTGGAATGTATTTATTCCGAATACAAGTTATTTGCATTGTTTTCGTTAAATATATTCGTGCAATTTAAGTAATTAACATAATGAATTCTTAACATTAAACTTTTTTTTTATAGAAAAATATTTTTAATTTCTTAGCTGCTAGTATTAAATACAAAATATACATTTCAGATTCTAATACAAGGTATCCATAATACTTCTTGAAAACCTTGTATTCAGTGCAGTAATACCTTAACCCGAAACATCCTTTGACGATGAGATATTATAATTTTCACATCCATTGTCATTACAAGTTGTGTAACCTGTAAGATAGACATTGCATTTTCTTAACATTGAAAACAACACTATTATGTTAAGCAAGCCATACATTTTGAGTGGAATTTTTTAAGTCTTTGAAATGATCTTGTTTTATTTTATCCTATTGCAAATAACATTTAAAAGTATAATTGATTCCCTTTTCTTAGGAAAGCGATTGTTACATATATATCATTTAAAAAATTGAATTGGTATAATAATAATAATACTTCAATTCTTTAATTTTGGAGCATTGTTTTTAAAAATGAACTAATTTTTATTAATAATTGGTTATTTTTAATATAAACTAGGGGTGTGGAACATCGCACAATTGTAATACTAGTCACTGCATTTAAATTTAACACAGATCAGTGTAATTTACTATTTTTGTTTACCTATTTTTATTAATATAAAAAATTAACCAGTTAGGTGATAATTATTAAATTGGTAAAAAAAGATGGTCAGACACATTGATATTTGTTCTTGGCCACTTTTTGGAACTAGGGCTGTTCCAAAACGTGTAGACATTAAAAAAAATTGGCGTTTTGTTTTTGACCGAAAGCATTACTTTCCTTACCCTGTATTCCATATAGGGTAATTGAAAGAAACAATCTTACATTTATTGTTCAGTATGCATGATTCACTTTCATGTGTTAAATTTGAGGAAATAATCATATTTAAATAATACATTATAAAAAAATAAGAATAAAAAATAAAATGAATTATTTCATATATGTCCAATCAGAAACTTGCCATACTTTTATAATGAAGATTTGGTAAATGCTGGAGTTAACAGGGCTTTAAAGTCATCTGATGCATTGATGTGATGATTTTCAATATAGTTTTTGCTGTTAGATTCTGTGTCATTCAAATAATATCTGAAATAAATTAATTTGTTTAAATTAGTGCAATATTTCAACTATATTTAAAAAAAAAATTATGAATTAATATAAAATTTAATTTCACGATAGGAATCTGGTGAACAAAAAAAGTCAGAACTACATTACAAGAAATATGCTAATACTATTTAACGAGCCTAAGTTTTAAAGAGTTATTTTTTATACATGAAGGGTGTTTCTCTAAAAATTAATTGATAATTTTACTAAAGGCTAGTGAAATGATTTCCCTGGAACTGATTCCTGATAATTTAATTTTGTTTGAAAAAACTTGGTTAAGTTTGAATTTTTTTTGTTCAAACTCCACACAGTTTCTTTTTCCCTGTAAATTCCCCTACTTTTCTCCACTTTTTACTAATTTTCAAAAACCGGGAGGTGTAAGGGCACTCCCTTGTGGCGTCCATAGAAATGGGTAAAATTGTGGTAGTCGTCAAAATGTGGTTAAGTGCTACGTAGAGTGTTCAGAGTTATAAAATACAACAATAATGAAAATCATACCAAGAAGAATAAATGCAGTATTAAATCTAGAGGTAGCTCAAAAGACATACTGAATTGCCCACCCAACTTTAGTTTACATGTAATCCATGCTGCAATGGATTGTTGAAAATATCAGTAATATAAATAAATTACTCTTGGCAAAATAATTATTTAAGATATGGTATTGTGGTAGAAATAAAATATTTTTGTACTAATAAAGAACATTCTTAGTGGGTTGTAAAAAATAACGAGATTTTGGAAATCCTACCGGTAATTGACCATCATTCCACAGGAGTTGTCTAAGCCTCTTGGTGAGGTATCTGCTAGCCAATTCAAGCGCCACATAACTGCACCGTTTCGTAAGTGAAAATGTGCTGCAATAGAATTCCATGAAATAATTTTTTTTTTCCTTTTGCATTTATTAAAAGAAAATAATATTTTATACTATCAGAATAAAATTTAAATGACTGTGCACATAGCTGTTTATTAGCATTTTCTATTTTTAAAAAATTGCGATATTTTGTAAGACTTCCAATTTTCATACAAAAATCTCAACCAATTGAAAATTTCTATCAAAAAGTTACATTCGCAAAATGTTGTTGCATTGCGAAATTACCAATTTTACAGTGTTAATTTTTAAAAATGTGGCAGGAAAAATGTTAAATGCCTGTTGTACTATTTCATGTTTGCTTTTGTCAAGATGCCATGAATTAAAATTTTTTATCAACCCTTTCACTCCAGGAACTTTCATTTTAAAATTACCTATTTATAAATTTGTAGGATGAGACCTAGGGATTAGCATGAATGAATAGGAAGTATAGGGCACTGTAGAATATACTGATGCTTTTTTTTTATATTAAAAAAAAAAAAAAAAAAAAAAAAAAAAAGCAATTTATTCCTACATGGAGATTTATACCAAGAGGCAGGCCATATACTAAGTAACGGTCCATTTTTTTTTTATGTGCCTTGTGCAGTAAAAAAGCTGAATTTCATCACAAAATGGCAAACTTGAAATATTGGCTTTTGCCTCAATGATATAAAGAATTATTTTTTACAAAATCATCAAAAATAAATGTAAGCGGTAAATTCAAGTGGTTTTGTAAGGTAATTGCCATATTTTCTCAAATAAAATTATCCTAAACAACTAGCTTAGTTATCAATCTGTTACTGAATTTAAAAAACAAATATACTTTTTTTGCTAAAGGCTTTTTTTGGAGGATGGGGGGTAAATCAATGGTTAATGTCTTTTAATCATTTTCAAACAAGTGAATATGTCTGACAAATAGACCATACAATCTCCTAGCATAGATTATGGTTAACTATGGATATGATGGTATTTGTTTATTTATAACATAAGAACTTCCATTATTTTTATTACAAATAAATCTACTAACCAACACTATTCAAGGCATTTGCTCTCCGCTTCTCTGCATATAAGTAATGTGCACAAATCTTCATCAATGGCGTTTTTAGAAATTCCTGTAGACTGCCATCATCTATCCATCTGTTTGAAGCAATAACACTTAGGAGAGTGGTCCACAGATTTCGATGTCCCAGCTTTTCAAATACAAGTTTATCTTTCTCAGAAAAGCAAGAAGACACAATGGAGTCTCCTAAATTATAATTTTTTTAAATGGATTGTTAGAATCATAGAATTTTTCATACTTCTGTAGAAGAAATAATTGCTGGAATCTCATCAGGATATCACCAGTCAGGGTCGTCTAGAACCCTGTCTTATGAATACTGAAACTATGTAATTACTAACTGCTTGCTATTAGGTGAAAGGGCAACTTCTTGAAACTTCAGTGATTTTGACAGGAAAATTAGGATTAATTTACAGCTATTTATTGCTTAACTATTAATTAACATAAAATATAAATCACATATTAATTTTTTTTTTGAACAACATTCTTGCACTACCTTGCAATAAATTGTGCTGCTGCCCATGGTTAGATGAATGTTTTAAGTACGAAAATTACATTTCAGAAGGAGGGCACTGATTGCCAGGAAATGATATTGAAAGTTGGGAACTTTGACCAATGTTAAGGTAAAATAGATTTTGAATATTTTTATTCGTTTAGTTTCCTGTACAAAAGTGACTCCTCAAAGTGCTTTAAAAGTGACAATATTGTAGATGGTCATTCCCGAAAATTGTGGGATCTGTACCATAGACATAGTAACACATATATAGTTCAATAACATAGTATCATAATACATATTTATTCTCAATAAAATGTCCATTAACCTCATCTTACTCATGGACATAACAACCACTAAAAAATGTTCATATATTTTATGAATTGAAATAAATGTAATGTCAAGTTAATTTAAACCTCCTTTTCTCCCAAAGAGGAATTTAACAAAAATCCTCCAAAAATAAATTTGTGTTTTATAATTAGGAAAATTACATGGTTATGCAGGGTTCCAACTCAAATCAAAGAATGAAAATCAATGACTTTTAAGGACCTAATTAATGTTTTTAAGGACCTTTGAAAATTTGCTTTCAGGCATCATGTCTATATATAAATTTTTAATAAAGTATATTCTACCAAAAGAGTTACAAGTTGGCGCATGCGTAATACAAATATGTCAGAGAAATCAAATAATACAAATATGCTGGATAAGTGGTGTTCATGCGGGGATAACAAGTCCGAGTTGTATTTTTATAAATTTTGCAGTTAGGAAAACAACATCTACAAAAATATAGGACTTTTAAGCATTTTTAAGACCTTGAAAACAAGTTCAAAAATATTAAGCACTTTTAATGAAAGTGGGAACCCTGTTATGGAAAGAATACAACTATTGAAATTCAGAGCAAATTAAAAAGAGCTTACAAACCATTAGTCATTTTCTTCAGTTCTAATAATAGCCAATCACGAAAACCAGGGATTGGAGATAAGGAAGAAAATTTAGAAATGTGAGGAAATTCAGCTCGGACTTCTTGCACAACTTTTTTTATTATCTGATTTCCCAATTCAATTCCATGCAGTCCTATACATAAAAAAAGTTATAAAATATAAGTATATAGAAAAAATATCTTTAAGTATTTAACAGATAATTTAAAATGTCTATAATGCAGCATATCACTATGTTTAAGTTTAGAGTATTTGTTTTAAAGATGGCCGTCTTGAATGGCTTTTATAGTCATTTATAAAGTACTAACAAAACTAAAAGATATTTCAAATATCGTTAATAGACTTTCCTTTTTAGACAGAAATCCATTTTTTTTAAACTAATTATTTTTTAATTAATTAACAGGGTATAAAAATTCTATTTTGTGAGAAAAACCCTAGATACACAACCTTCAGCTCCACATATCTGAAGGTTTATTTAATTAAAAAACTAACCAATAACTTCATTTAATGATTTTAAAGTAGTATTTCATCAAAAAATCTATCCCTGTTCCTTAGAAAATGGTCTAAATCCCTCTTTTACTAATGAAAGATTGTCTGCGTTTAAATATTATTCTAAGAAAAAGCTCCCTTTTTCTCCTAAAAAAAAAAAGAGCTAACGATTTTAAAAGTTTTTTCTCCTGAAAATTTCTTATACTGGTTGGTTGTATTCAGATTACCTGGCGCCGTCAGCAACACGAGGGCTATAATGCGCCGAAACATTTCGTCATTTAACAAACCAACATACATTTACAAACACCCATGCCTACACGGGACTCGAACCCGCAACCTCGCGGTCTAGAAGCCAGCACGCTAACCACTATACCGTTTGGTCGGCATTTCTTATACTGGAAAAAATTCTAACCCTCCTCCCTCCACCAAAGAATATTTAAAAAGTTCTTGGAGTACTTTTATAAATTATTTATTCTTTTATTATTCATTAAGTAATTTTATAATTATTATAAGTATTTATAATTAGTTTATAATTATTTATTAAGTATTTCTTCTTTAAAAAAAAAAAAAAAAAAAAAAAAGTTAAGGTCCTCCTTCTAGTAAGGAAAACAGTGTCTGTGTTTTTAAATATTATTTTTTAAAATGTTCCTCTTATATGTTTAAAGAAAGTCAATTTTTGCTCCTGTTACAAAGACTGGTCACTGTTTAAAATTCTTGGTTTCAGAGTATTTTTAAAAATAAAAATCTATACCTTTTCTTAAAAAAGGTAGAAATCTCTCCATTTCCTTCACAAAATTTAAATGTGAATTTTTACATTACTGCTTTTAAAGAATTTTTTTCTGGAAAAACTTATCTCTCTTAAAAGCAAGTATAGTTCTCACACATTTCACAATAAAAGATATCTGCTTTTACATCACTGATTTTAAAGTTCCTTGAAAATTTCATTTGTTTAGAACTTAAACAGAGTATACTTTGTACAAACTTTTGACTACAGTGTGATGTAAAATTTACCAATTTAAAATACTGTTTTTGGCTAGTTAGCTACAAAAGAAAGAGAGAGAAAAAAAAAAAAAAAAAAACGTAATTGTATCAATAATACCTTTTTGAGTAGAAGTGATGGAATAGAAAATTGCAGCTTGAACTAGTTCAGGGTTTTCAACTTCAATCTCTAATTTCTCACCAGACGTTTCTTTAACTGAATGCGACTTACTTGGTCTTACTATGGACTAAAAAACAACATAATTTTCATGTAACTAGAATGTAATTAAAAATATCTGTAAATAAATATATTTATCGCCTTAGGCCATTTGGCAAAGCTGTGCTAATAAATTAATACAGGGTTCCCACTATTATTGAAGAAAGGACTTTCAAGGACCTTTTTAAGAAAATTTAAGGACCTTTTAGGAAAATTCAAGGACCATGAAATTAATTACTTCAGAAGTGAAATTGCAAAACGGAGATTATCGGTGGTCACTTAAAAATTCAAGGACTTTTTCCTTTTTTCAAGGACCAAATTTTATCAAAAAAAAAAAAATTATTCAAGGACCGTGGGAACCCTGTAATACAAGCCATAATTTTAGAGCGGAAGTTAGAATTAACTTGGAGCAAAATTTTGGTTAGGAATTTTACTTTTTTACAACACATATAGAGAGACGATGCTTTTTTTACGAAAAATTGTAGAGGAATTTCTCTACATTTGTGTAAACTCCCACCATACAGCCCAACAAACAAACCACAGCAGTTTGCAGCAATCACCATTGTGTTTGCTTTTGTGAGTTGTTTTTGAAGACCATTCTGGAAAGTGAGCATAAAAATTACAATTACATTCTAGCGGAACACTACTGAACCATAGGTTGAGTTTATGGTCAGAATAGAGAAAAAATGTAGTGGAATGTTGTTCCACCGCTACTAAAAACCTGTTTATGGTATTGTAACTTAGTTTAATGTATACTTTACCTAAAGCACATAGAAGTTAGGGAAAGTGGGTTGGCAAGTTTGAAGAGGTTATAACTAATTTATACTTAAATAAGAAAATTAGAAATTTAAAAGGACTGAATGTAAATTAAGTTCATTTTGCCAAGAGGATCAATGGCTTAATTAATCATCATAGACACTATGTGGTTTCAGACACTCACAGCAACACTGGATGATATATCACTTGTTAATGCAGTGTGCAACACAACTAATGGCTCCTTGGGCATACAGCTGTGGGTGAAAACAAAGCATCTCCTGTAAGGTCCTACTCGGTGTTTGATGTCTGTCCAATTCCTAACTGGGTGGACAGCTTCATATTCTGAGATCTGAAGTTAATAAAGGAATAAACTCATTGAAGTTACAAAGAAAAATGGTTACATATAAAACAACTAACAGAAAAACTAGTAAACTATAAAAAGGACAAGAGTTACTGAAACATAAAGTATTGTGTTAGTAATTTTGTTTTAAATTAAATTTAGTAAGTAAATTTGAATGTATATAAACATTTTCAGTATTATTAAATAAATGAATGAATAAAAAATGGAACACACAAATAAGTAACTTCAGGGCTGCCACTGACTATAAGCATTGAAAATAGTTGCTTTAGTAGCCCCAGATGTTAAAAATAGTAGTCTATGACGTTGAAAATAGTAGTCTCAGAAGTTGAAAATAGTAATAACTTTTTTCCAAGTCGACAATTGGCTTGCTTTGAAGGTTTAAGTGTTCAACAAGATCGGAATAAAACTATTGATTAACATAAAACACAAAAAACCAGACACTCCCAGTTATATATATGGTCTTTCGATTCATAATAGTGTCTTAATATCAAGTAAACACGACATCCCATATGATAAAGACAATGTGTCGTAACACTCTTAACGATACTTTATACGGTAAAACGTTTAAAAGAATCTAATATCCAGACTCTCTTTCATGCCTTATTTTTTTATTAAAAGCAAAAAAATAATAATAATAATAATAATTTTCTTTAAACTTTCAAAAGCAAAAAAAAGTTGAACTTCATCCAAAAGCGACGATAAAAATCAACTGGCAAAAAAACATAAATAATTTTTTTGAAATTTCCCAAAGTCGAACACCTTTTTCAAAAAAAAAGTTCAAAGTTTAAACAATTATACTGTATTGACAATAACAGGCGGATTTTTAATTTTTTTAAGCGGTATTCAAAGTAATTAAATAAATTGCTTCGGAATTTAAATTATTTTCTATAAATTTAGCTACAAAATTAAAATGTTGGTCGTTCTTCATCAATTGATCTACACAATAAAATCGATCCTCACACCGACACACATCACGTCTATAACATCAACGGAAGCCTTGATGAAAGCCCCCATTACAACAACACAGATCTCGGCAGTTATAGCATCGGCACCAAATTGGCTGCGCAAATATCGAGAAAAGCAGCTGTTAAATCCTTAAATTAGCGTAACCTTTGACGAAAATGACTATCACTTCAATGTAAATATAAACGATAGTGCCTTCCATACCGATGCAAATATCACAATGGGTCTATTACTTCAGCGTAATACGCTGCCAAAATGGCAGTCACAACAACGTAAATCTCGGCGATCACCCGGGGCATAAAAGCCTAAATCTCGTCAATAGAGGCCATTGTATCAGCGTAACAATCGATGAAATTAACAATCACACACTAACATAAATATTTATGATAGAGATAAACATTAAAGGAAGCAGTGATAAAAAAGGTCATTTCACCGGAGGTTTTAGGAATTCCGAATGCAGGCAAGGATCCATGGCGATCAGACTTTTAAGCAAGCACATGACACACATGCATCCTCTAGAAATTTTAATGTGAATTTGCATTGATGTCGGGAAATTTTGGTCAAAAACGCTGAAATCGGCATATCCGCAGAACTATATCATGTGTGATTTTTAGTGTGGATTTCATTCCCTATATGTTAAGTCAAAGTAGCAAAAGCTTGCTTTTACAACTGTGTTGTTTCACTCACAAGTAACATCTATTTTGGAGCTTTGCTTATATTATAGTGATAAGTGATGTGGATGCAAAATGTCATACAAGACGCTTCTCTTATTTCGTGATTTTCAGCACCTGGTGATTGACTTAGGAAAACAACAACGATTTCTTATACTTAAATACTACAACTACCTTGGCAAACTTAAGAGACTTTTTTAACAAGAGTGTTGGGAATTACGAATAAGTGTTCTGCTGCCTGCGCGCATGCGTGGGAAGGAGATAAAACCCCTTCCCCTCCCATGTAACTCTCTCTCTGTATACGTAATTAAAATAGATCGGACGCGTGTCTAGGCGCTCCGTTCTTTACGGTGTTACCCAATAATAAATATATGTTTCATTTTTACGTGTTTGGTACCGTTGAACCCATACGACACACAACATCATCCTGGATTATTTAAGAATTTATTTACGATTAAGAACAATTGGCATCCCTGCCGGGATGACGTTAGTACGTTTACTACGAATATAGGTACCTGCTACGAATTGGGTAGACAAAGACTATTACGAAAATATTTTACGCACTTACGAACTGTTGTTTACGAATTACGTGTCGGTGATACGGTTAATTGGATGGAATTACGCTGTGATCATCATGTCTCATGAAAATTTGAAGCAGAGAATGACGCAGAGAAGAGCGGCGAGTAGAGGATCTTTTACTCGTGCTCTGACCAAGTTTGATGGTCTTTTAGTGACCGAACCACCGGAAATAGTGCAACTGGAGATTTCCATGGACGTGCTATTGGAAAGAGCTGAACAACTGCGGCTAGCAGATGAAGCGGTTTTAGCAGAGATGCAGACCACTGGAGTGGATCAAGTGCAATTCGAGACGGAGTACGATGCCATAGAGGAATACCGAGAAAAGCTGTCTACGGCGAGAACAAAAAGGAAATTACTTCTCCAGCAAGTTAACCAGCAGGCCACCTTGTCCATCACGACCAACGAATGCCCTTCTAATGGCCCCAGCAGACAACCCCCTACGTCTCATCTACAACGGCTGCCGGAATTTGAGATAACCAAGTTTGATGGCAACCCCAGGAAGTGGATCACATTCTGGGCGCAATTTCAAAAAATACATGAAAATCCGCAGATTGATCCCGCATACAAGCTGCAACTTCTTCTACAATCTACAAAAGAGCACTCCAAACCGCGAGAAATCGTTTCCAGTTTTCCTGGAAGTGGAGAGAATTACGAACATGCAGTTACTTATTTAAAAGAAAGGTTCGGGCAAGACAAAGTTTTGATTCAGGTGTTCATACGAGATATTCTGGAGCTTGTGATGAATAAGACCACTAATACGGATATTTCTACTTTATACGATAAATTGCAAACTCAGTTACGAGCACTGGAAGCTTTAAATGCAACAAAAAATAATTACGCTGAGTTTTTATATCCTTTAGTAGAATCCGCTCTCCCTAGTGAAGTGATAAGAGCCTGGGAACGTAACAGAGGTAAGGTTGATGTTAATACTAATAAATCTGATCTTGATCTTTTGATGGATTTCTTAAAAATTGAAGTAGAAAGTGAGGCTAGAATACAAATGGCCAGATCTTTTAACACTCCTCTTACTGCCCCCTACAATAATTCTAATAAAAATAATTATGTAAATTATAAGAAACAAAATAATAGAAATGTTGATAACTCCCGTAATAAAAATAATCCTGTAGCTCATGAGTTATTAAGTACGGCAGGAAAAAATAATGTGTATGATTCTAATGCATATAGATCTAGAAAAATTGAATGTATTTTTTGTGAAAAGTCGCATGCTTCAGAGAATTGTGACACAGTTTCTGCCATGTCTTTGGTAGAGAAAAAGAATATTGTAAGGAAAAAAAAACGCCTGTTTTGTTTGTCTGAAGTTATCTCACCATTCGGATAAATGTTTTTCTAAGCATAAATGCATTATTTGTAAAAAAAGACACTTTGTAGTGTTATGCCCAGATTTGCCCGTGAAAGAAACGGAAAATCTTACGTTGGAACCAGATCGTTCTACAATTACTACGTTAAATAAGGAAACACAATTCTCTGATGTATTGTTACAAACCTTAGTTGTTAGATTACATAATGGTAATGAAGAGATTTTAATACGTGCAATTTTGGATTCTGGTGCGCAGCATTCATACCTGTGTGATGATGTAATTAAAAGTTTAAATTTTAAATCTAAAAGTCAGATAACATTGCAACAATCTCTGTTTGGAGGTATTGAAGTACGTGAAAGAATATACGAATCTTTTCATATTGAAATAAGTAATATTGATAGATCTTATAAATGTATTATTTCTGTGTTAAATCAGCCACAGATATGTTCAAAAATAAATCGCATTTCCTCTTTCAGTATTGCGCAAGAATGCGAAAGATTAAATATTCCCATTTCAGATTTCTCAATAAACGATGGAGCCAAAGCAGACATTAAGCTTTTGATTGGCGCCGATTACTTGTCAAAAATACTCACTGGTAAGGTTATAAATTTAACATCTGGTCCCATCGCAATACACAGTAAACTTGGATGGACTTTAATGGGATGTTTTGGAAATATGGGCACCAAACCGAATATTAATGAGGGCAATCATCAAAATACAGTCATTACTCACGAGAGTGTTATACAAACGAATATTGCATCTCATGTAGTGAATCTTTTAACGAAAGATAGTTTGTTGACTGATTTGTGGCGCCTCGATTCTTTGGGAATTTGTGATCCCATCTTGGAGGATGAGATCCGACTTTCTCAGGAAACTGAGAAATATTTTTTACGCAGTTTACGAATTGATAAATTAGGTAGATATGAGGTAGCGTTACCATGGATTAATGATCAGAAACAGTTAGAAACAAATTTTCTCTTGGCAAAAAAAATTGCGATAGCTACCAAAAGGAAATTAATTGCTTCAAATAAAATGAAGTATTACGGTGATGTTTTTGAGGAATGGTTATCCCTTGGTATTATTGAACAAGTGACTGATCAACATTTAGATGCAAATTTAAGTGGGAAACATTATTTGCCTCACAGACCAATTTTTAAGGATAATGCCACTACGAAAGTTAGACCAGTTTTTAATGCGTCTGCTAAAACAATTAATTCTTTGTCACGGAATGATTGTTTAGCTACGGGTCCAAATTTGATTTCCCAAATTCCTTCTATTCTTAATAGATTTAGAGAATATAAATGTGCAGTCTCTAGTGATATACAACGAGCTTTTTGTATGATCGGAATTCAAGAGAGCGATAGAGATTTTTTACGATTCCTATGGTGGGAGAAAGACAATTTTGACCAACTGGTAACATATCGACATAAACGTGTAGCGTTCGGTTTAACCTCCAGTCCATTTCTATTGGCAGCCACTTTACGCTATCATTTGAATACGGTTTCCAATGATTTAAGAGAATCGGCTGAAATTTTAAGACCCTCGTTTTACGTGGATAATTGTTTGACGAGTCTTAACTCTGAGGTGGATATGGATAAATTTATTAAAGAGTCCCAAATAATTATGTCTAAAGGACATTTCAATTTACGAGGGTGGCAATCCAATGTTCCTCTTAAGGTGTTGGAGCAGTCAGCACATGAAGATGAGGTCACTGTTTTAGGTATGTTATGGGATACCGATAAAGATACTCTTTCTTGCAAAATTGACCCAGTATCCGAGATACACGAGCAAATTACGAAACGAGTTGTATTGTCTAAAGCTCATCAAGTTTTTGACGTAATAGGATTTACCGCACCCGTATTATTATTACCAAAAATTATTCTACAAAAAACCTGGGAGTTAAAGCTTAAATGGGATGATGTAATCCCCGAGAATTTAGCTAAAAAATTTAAGACATGGCTTGCTCAGTTGCATTTGCTTACGAATATAGAGATACCCAGGTGGTTGAATATTGAACCGGGTAATCAATTATTAAGTTGTCACTTATTTTGCGATGCAAGTCAATTAGCATATGGTTGTTGCATATTTTTGCGCATTGAATTAAATGAACAGGTTAAGGTTAATTTATTAAGTGCACGTAGTAGAGTTGCCCTTCTAAAACCAACCACTATTCCTCGTTTGGAACTTTTGGCTTGTTCCATAGGAGCTAGGCTTTTAAATTCGATTTTAAGTGATCTCCATCTTTCAGAGATAGCAATCCACTGTTGGACTGATTCCTCCACGGCTCTAAGTTGGATTAAACGTAATTTAAATTGGGGAATTTTTGTCCAAAATAGGGTTAAAGAAATCCAATCTTTAACTTCTCCTTTGGCATGGAAACATGTCCCTGGAATAGCCAATCCGGCGGATTTAGCATCCAGGGGTTGTTCAGTGGAACAATTAATCGAACGGCGTTGGTGGGAGGGACCAGATTGGCTTCTTCTAAGTGAGGAAAATTGGCCTAAGTCAAATGAAAACCCAGATGAATGCTTAGTTAATTCAGAAATGCGTAAAACAGTTGTTACGAATTTGACCAAATCTGTGGATGATTTAAATTGGTATTATAAATATTTTTCTTCGTATAAAAAAATAGTAAGAATGATTGCATGGATTTTAAGGTTTTATGATAAGTCAAAGAAAATTAATAATACCTGTGAGAAATATTTGTCTTTGAATGAAATAGATAGAGGAGAAAAATATTTGTTTAAACTCATTCAGCAAGAGTCATTCACGGGTTGCTCTGATCCTAAACTAAAAAATCTCAAACCAGTGTTAGACGATGATGGATTGTTGAGAGTTAAAACTAATATGGTATTTAGAGAGGATACACGGGATTTTAAGTATCCTATTATCTTGCCTTCAAAGCACCCCGTTGTGAAATTGCTGATTATTAGTGTACATAAGGATTATATGCATGCAGGCACTTCTATGTTAATGTCAAATTTACGCGAAAAATTTTGGATCTTGAAAGCTCGTAAAACAATTCGTGATTGTATCAAAAAATGTGTTAAGTGTCAGCGTTTTACAAGTGACCGAGGTGAGGCTCAACCTGGAGTTTTACCTGCGGACAGAGTGCGCGATGCAGCAATTTTCGAAATTGTAGGAGTCGACTTGGCTGGTCCTCTTTACCTTAAAGGCGGACAAAAGGCATATATTGTTCTATACACCTGTGCAGTATATCGCGCGATTCATCTTGAGTTGGTTACTCTTTTGTCTACTGAAGCATTCCTACAATCACTAAGACGTTTCATTGCTCGTCGTGGCCGTCCGAAAATAGTATATTCCGATAACGGTTCGAATTTTTTATGTGCTAGTAGAGTTTTGAACGCCATTGATTGGAATCATGTTAGTTCACAAGCCATAGAGCATAAAATTCAATGGAAGTTTAACCCTCCTTCCGCTGCTTGGTAGGGCGGATGGTGGGAGCGACTTGTCCGAATGGTTAAGCAAATATTAAGGAAAATATTGGGACGTGCATCACTTAATTATGAAGAGTTGCTTACTATTTTGTGTGATTGTGAGCGAGTTATAAACACCAGACCTCTAACTTATGTGTCCGAAGATATTGACACAGTTTCTCCTTTGACGCCATCCATGTTTTTACATGAATTAACAACGTCAGGTGTTCCAGACATTGATGAAGTGGATCACGCTCAATTAAGTAAGCGTTCAAAACATCTACAAAAAATACGTGAATTACTTCGATCAAGATTTCGATCCGAGTATTTAGGACAGTTGTGTCAACAATCTCTTAAAAAACCAATTAAAAACCCAATTTCTGTCGGTGATATTGTTTTATTAGAAGATACGAACAGAAAACGTATCTATTGGAATTTGGCTCGAGTGTTGCAATTAATGCCAGGCAAAGACGGCCATACAAGGCTTGCTCGAATCAAAACAGAATCTACTGAACTGTTGAGGTCTGTCCAAAGACTGTATAGACTAGAACTGGACAGTCCTATTCATGATAACAATGAATCATTATTTAGTAACAACATTTTGAAAACTAGAAGTGGCCGAATTTCTAAACCACCCTGCCGTCTGTAATGTGTATCTGTGTTTCTTATATTAATATCTTAATTGTAGTTAAGAATGTTTTGTTTGTAAATTCTATATTGGTTTACTATATTAATATTTGATTTTGAGTTTGTATCATGTGTAATTTGTAGTTTTATATTTGAAAAAAACTCCAAAGGTGGGAGTATGTTGGGAATTACGAATAAGTGTTCTGCTGCCTGCGCGCATGCGTGGGAAGAAGATAAAACCCCTTCCCCTCCCATGTAACTCTCTCTCTGTATACGTAATTAAAATAGATCGGACGCGTGTCTAGGCGCTCCGTTCTTTACGGTGTTACCCAATAATAAATATATGTTTCATTTTTACGTGTTTGGTACCGTTGAACCCATACGACACACAACATCATCCTGGATTATTTAAGAATTTATTTACGATTAAGAACAAAGAGAAGAAAACGATTTATAATGACGTTATCAGGCCATTTAAACTGTGCAAAAGTAGATGCCCCATTGGCAAAGTGGCAATCCTCAATCGCTAAATGTATAATTTAATCGGTATTTTTATGCAAATATGAATTTTTAATAGAAAAAACAAAACAAAAAAAACCTGTTTATATGTATGGCATTTTCTTCTGACATTCATGACAAATTCATTTTTGTTAACAAAAGTGAATAAAGGCAAAACAATTTGATATTTGAGAATATATAGTGTATGTTGCTGAGCCTTGCACAATGAAAATAAAACATAGGAATCAAACAGGTAGGCGAAAACAACCATGTTTGATGTCGAAAATAACAATCGTCCGTGCACTATTACTAGGGAGATACTATCATTGGACTATAAAAACGACCAGTTGATCCATGAATATAAACTAAAATTAAACCGTATTTCGACAATGTTTGCTCTTCGCACCTCCTTATAAATATCACCATTTTGACAAAATTGCATTACTTCTCAATAGGAAATTTTTTTGTTCGTCCTACTATCGGACTGTAATTTCTTGAAAAATAGTTGCTTTAGTTGAAGGTTAAAATAGTTGAAGGTTTTGCTAAAAATAGTCGTTTTGGGCCCTTTCTTCATTGAAATAGTAGCCATAGTCGCCTGGCCACTAAAATAGTCGCTTTAGTAGCTTTTTTAGTCGCCTGTGGCAGCCCTGTAACTTTAAAATAGAAAGCAATAATATTAAGGATACATAATATTTTTTTTTTTGTGATTTGAACGAGTTATCTTGTGATTTTTCTTGTAGAATATTAATAACATAGAAGTAATAAAAAGTAATTTCATTTGTAAATGAATAAGATTTTAAATATTTTTTTACTAAATCAGAATATTATAGGATATGGTTTATGATGTAGTAAATTAAGTGGTGCCATTAGTTAAGTTAGCCTGCCTTATTCTTAGGGGCATATGAGGTGGTTCTGATTCAGAGTCTACGGGCTTGGGGTGTCAATGACAACATTTCAGGAGAAGAGGTTAATTTGTTGGTGGTCTCCTAGTTAGCTTTCCAAGCAAATTTTATTTAAATTAACCTACTGGTAGAGTAGAATTGAATGACTGAATCGATTAGGGCTGGCTACAGTATTTTAATCAGCATTAGCTGCTTTGTAGTCAGACACTAGCTATTAGACTATTAAAGAAAGAGTGTAGTATATTTTACAAATAGACAATAGTATTAGTATATTTTATAATAAACTTTTTATACATGACATATTATTTTAGAATATTCAGAAGCTTTGCAAGTATTAGAAGTAAAATATGAAAAGTTTATCACTCACAATGTTTTGTTACTCCACAAATTAGGTTGACACACATTTTTAACACAAGAAAAGAAATGAGTTTATGTAAATTATAGAAAAATACATATTTACCTTTTGCATCATGTGACAAGATGAATCCCAAGTAATTCTTTCCAATTTAAGAAATCCAATATTAAAGGAAAATGAAAGAATTTCTTTCAAGTAATTGTTCAGAGCCTTCAAGTAATGCGTACTGTCATCATTAAAATTCAAAGATGGTAACATTTTCTGGGAAGTATAAAAGAAAATATACTAATAATTTAATATTTTCTGTTAAAGTACACAAGTAATGGAAGATTTAGAAAAAAAAACCTATATGTACATCAGAGTATCAAAAACAAACAGTTAACTTTTACAAGATATGATCGAATAAATTGATTTCTGTGAATAGTTCATGTAATTCTGGTTAGAAAGCCAATATTACACACTGATTATGAAATTTACTGATAGAATAGTTTTCAGTTTTTAAATAACTACATACAAAATTTATTTTCTCTCTCATTACAATTTTCTTAACCCTATCATAATAAATGAGAGGTATGTGCATAGCTGTACCATATTAACAAATTATTAATAAAAATCTAATTAACTGTTCAAAATCTAGTTAATTTATAAATGCATATTTTATTTTTGATTGATATTTATTTGAAAATATAACATTTTGGGAACTATATTGTCAACTATTAAAATAAGTTATAATAAATATTAGTCAACTACATTTGGTGATCAAACCAATTTAGACAGTAAAATCATCAGTTTTCCAAGTTGCAATGTGATTTTGTATTTTATGTAGTTTCAATTTATTTTTTTAAATAAAAAAAAAAAAAAAAAAAATATATATATATATATATATATATATATATATATATATATATATATATATATATATATAAAATTAATTAATGCAATATTTAGCATGTAATCCCTACCAGTAAGTCTTCTCTAACATCCACTAAGAATTTCACTCCCCCATCAATTTTTCTTATTCTATTAAAAGCATAGGCATAATTAGGATTGAGAGTTGATTTCAATCTATCTGCAGCCTTTAACTGGACAGCAGTACCTTTATCCTGAAAAAGAATACCATGATGTTTCACTTTGAGACTTTCCTATGTAAATATGTCAAAATACTTGAACTACCTCGATTTCATAATGTCCATGTTAAGAATGCTAGATCACATAGTAATATACTATGTATTAATTTAATATTACAAATCCGACTAAAGAATATTCATAATTATTTAATTTTGAAGACCATGAAAAGGTATTTGAAAACCTCAAATATTTTTTCGAAAAATATTTTAAAGAACTCTTTAACATTTTATGTGCGATTGTAATATCAAAACTTCAGAAATTTTCATTAAAGAAAAATTAATGCAAAGGTTAGTAACTTGTAGTCTATACTCATTAATCAAATATTTATATTTAGCTTGTAATACTTTCTTGAAAATTAATTATAATAAAAAAAAAATTATTTGTTTAAAATTATTACTTTAAAGTTGTAGCCCTTTCGTAATCCATGTCTACCAAAAGGCTACATTGGTGACTTGTGGACGGTGAAATGAACATGCAAAACTAATTCTATGATGGGATGGTACACAATTAAAAGTTGATTTGCTAATAGCAAAAAAATATTTCGTCAAATGCGCAAAAAGCAGCTAAACAAGCAAAAAAATATCGGTGAAGTTAATAAAGCTCTCTCGATCCTGCAATCGCAACTATCAACTGGTGGTAATATATATCAAATTCCATCTCTGATAAAATTCTGGAAGGAGAGTAATGTAGCAACCGCCCAACAGATGGTGTTGCATGTTTCCACCAGTAAATTAGTTTAAAATAAATTCAGTAGTATAAAAGATGAGTAACCCGTCTTTACCTTTAAGATTCTTTTGGTAGACAAGGGTTACAAAAGCGCTACAAAGTTTTAAACAAGTATATAATTTTAAACAACATACAAATATCGATTTTAAGCAGTATAAGTAACAAACCTGAAGTTTAATGTAAGATTCAGCTGCTGTCTTTGTGACATCTTTATCAAAGTCATATTTGACTGCCAGTTCTTTTAAGACATTAATTTTCTTATCAAGAGGAAGTTGGGTGTATTGCTTGCAAAACTCCTTTGTCTTGGACTGAAATCAGATTTATCGAAAGTTTAAGAGATTCCAATTTTTGTTTAAAAAGCAAAATCGAACGCTGGACTCGCATAGCTCTTGTAGGGCACGTTCTAGTTAATATAAAATACTCAGTTAAATTTGCTCATTGATCAGCTCAACCTTGTGACTCCAGGGTAAAAAATGATAGCTGTATAATCATTACACAAGACATTTAAAGTAGATAATTAGGATTTCCAATTCAGGTAAATTTAATAGTGAGTGAAGTAGACATTATTTGGTAAACTGACCGTATGGTTGATCTTATTTAATAAGAAATAAACAACATACTTTTAATATTACTTCTTTTTTTCGACTGAGCAAATCATAGAGAATAATGAATTTTACAAATGTACATGAATATGTCTGAATACCTGACCTACAGCTTCAACGTATTTTGGCAAATGAGGTATTGATAGGTTCATAATGTTCCCCCATGGGTGCATACATATTTATAATGATCTATGTATAACACAACACTAACTTGTATATATGACAAAACTAGGGGTGTGAAACATTGCACAACTTTTAATTACACTATAATATTAGCAAACGAATTTGTGTCATTTACTGTTTTTATATTTTCATCATTCATTTAGAAAAATTTGACAGTTTGGTGATATTTTTTTTTGATAATTCTTGTATGGGTCTTTTTTTAAAAAAAAAAAAAAAACCTCCGCTAAAAGAATGATTTTGGCGATATACTTTTCTATTATTTTTACATTATCCTTTCTTATAAGTGAAACTGAAGACAGAAGAAAAACAATTGTTGATGAGGTATGCTCAAGGAAAGAGAACTCTGTGTTAAGGCCATTCATTTTTTAGCTTTTATCCCATTAAAGCATTTTTAAGGGAATTTCAGAGGTGGGGATGTTTAAAACACCTTAAGTGGCATTACCACAGCGATTTTGATCAAAATAGTTGGAGCTGTTTATTAGCAATCATAGAAAAACATTATTTTTTCAAAGGCAGCTACCTAATGCGCAAGCGTGATTTTGACGAAAATCTTAATGGTCTGTCTGATGGTCACCACTAAACGGTATATCAAATTTGTACATCGTAGGTCAATTTGTTCGAGAGTTATGTCTGTGTGCGGACCCCATACACACAGACAAACATTTTCTCTAGATCACTTTTTTGAAATTAGGATGTTCCAAAATGTGGAGAAATGCAAAAAAAACTAATGAGTATATGAAACTTTAAAATGATGTGTATACATCACCAGCATATAAGTACATAAAAATTAAAATTTGTCAAAAAATTATTGAATGAGATATCAATAGATTTGTCTTAGTTTTTGAAAAATTACTAGCAATATTAAATTTTTTAAAATCTAAATCATTATCAAGTTGTACACGTATGTCAAGTATGTACATTACCAACTTGTATGTTCATAACTTGTAGTTACTGGGTATATGAAATTGCAACCCAATCTATTGTAGTATTATAATTAAAACAAATCTTACCTCAAATGACATGTCATTTTGCTGTACAATAAAATCAAGAGGCGTTTTTAAGGAAGACATCATATTGGCTTGCGTTGCTATTTTTGTAATAAGCCTAAAATGTCTTGATTGAAAAAGACAAGATTTCACCTACAGAAACGAAGAAGAATTTAGAAGAATCGTTTTTAAACACATCACAAAGTAAATAATTTTTTTTTTAAATTCTCACACTCAAATCAATTATGGTAAAACCCAAAGAGTTTAGCCATGCTCCAGTAATTACCCACCCACAATTAAAATTAAAAAAAAAATCAGTCACTGTTTAAGTTTAGTAGCAAGAAAAAAAGTCAAAATAAATCAATTAATAGTTTTGCTTTGATACATGAATAGTTGCAGGTTTGGTTTGTAAACAATTTGGTGTAAAATAGAAAATATCTGTTCTTGTAAAATTTTAAACTTATTTTATATTTTTCTTATAAGAATTGTTAAGTACACATTTTTAATAAGCTTTTTTTTAATCATTATGTAGGTGCTTTCCTTATATAGGGAAAAGAAAGTGTTTTTATTATTATATTTATGATTTTGAATTGTTTAAAATAAAATATATTAATTAGCAAATTTTATAATAAGTACACTGTATATATTAGAACCTAACATTATAAACTCGTGTTAAAATAATCATCACCCATTTTGTTTGACCAAAAACTTAATGTGTCACTTCCTTCTTTAACTTAGAAATTTTTTTCCAATTCCATAAAAATTAACCAAAAATTTATTTGATTAATAATATTGATATTAGGATGTTAATTGTATCAATTATCTTTGCCCCCTTTTAATAGATTTTTATTGTTTCCACTTTGAACTCAATTTTCTGTTGTTATAATAGCGACATTATTAAGTACAAAATAAAGGTTATTAATTTGTAATTTTTTTCTTTATAAAAAAAAAAAAATCAATTGAATAAGATTTTAGAAGAATTCATTTCGAAACCTTATTATTTGGAAAAATATAATTCAATTTCCAAATGAAACACAATTTGAATTAATGCGCATTCTAGTTCCAAAATTCATATTATTTTAAATATTCCCTATACAACACCCAATAAAATTAGATTTTTTCATTGTATAAATCTAATCAGCTTCATGGGAACTTACTAAAGATACCATAATTTAATAACAAATATTAATAAAATTTATTTTATAAATTGTTTAAAATTATCCAGTATTAGGTCAAGACTTGATTGCATCATGTTTTAAACGATTGCTTCAGAATTTCAACATGATATTTATAAGAATAACAAATGTGATGATGCACATCACACCACATGCAGCTACATTATTGTTTGTTTACATGTAAAACAGCGGTTGCAGTTTATAAAATGTTTTAGTAGACTAAAAAACGTACCTACCTACCAAGTTCCGTACAAAATGGCTTTAAAACATTATTACAAAAAGACAATGCAAAATGATTTGACAGCATTTAAGCAACTTGTATTATCTCTATCACTAATTGGCTTTTAATGAAATCCGGTTTTCCTCATGTGTTCCACTTTTACCTTTGCAATTGCTTCTCGCCTAGGGCTACGCCCCCTCCTCCTGCTACCCTCCTGCTTGCACTGTTTCACTTTCTGCTTTCTGCTGGCAATCGGTGATGTCGCTTAGAGCTGTTTTCTTTTGTTTGTTATTGTTAATCTACCATCGCGAATTAGATTAAGTGCAATTAGTTCAACAAAATTTATTGTTTAGTTTGTATTCTAGAAACATAACTATTGTTCTTTTCCAAAGATGGACACATAATTTAGAACTATGGATAAAAGTATAGTTGAATATTTTTCTGGACATGAGGGTTATAGGTGTGGGTATTGCAATTCAAGCGATACGTGTTTTTCTCATGGTAAATTTTAAAATAATTTCTGTATAAATTAAACATTTTATGTTGAATTAAAAGTTTTTTCCCTTTAGAATTGATCCACATTTAATAAGTTTAAAAATATTTATAAAGATTTCATTTTAATAAAAACCATGAGGGGTTATTTAATTTTTTTCGCTCTACAATATTTGAAAAAGTTCTTAATTCAATCATTATTTTTGTGCTAAGAACAAATTGTTGGTTGAAGATCATTTAAAATACATTTAGATATCGTAAAAATTTTATTCGCAATCGGAATATTTTCTGATTACGTTATAAATAGGTAGTTTTTTACGTTAACAATAGAAGTTCTGGATCAGTTTTATCAAAATTATAAAGAAAATAAGAATAAGTTGATATTTTGTTTGTTTACTTCCAATTCTTATGCATTTGGATTTCTCTGCTGTAACAATTTTGGAAGTCAAAATTTTCAGAATGAAGCTCTATGTTAAATTCAAACTTTTATATTTTGTAATTATTTGTATGTTAGACTTCATTTTTAATTTTTAATAAATGAAGAATTTTTTTTTAAAGAAATGCACACATTTGAGTTATCAGAAATAAGAAAGAAAAAACAAATTTTATTGATTTTTTTATTAAACAATTAAATCTGTATTCTATAAATATAATATTAAAATGAATTAATGGAACAGATGTAGTATAAGACATTTGGCAATTTTGTTCATTTGGCAATTGGAAAATTCGCCAAAATTAAAAAATTAAAATAAAATTAAAAATAAATAATAAATTAAAGTATAATATCAAATAAAACCTGTTGCAGAAGTAACTTTTCTATAAAAAAAAATGCCAAGTAAAATCGCTCCGAAGAAATGTCCTATACTACATCTGTACCGAATTAATTTCAAGAAAAAAAATATTGAGTATTGCTTTTATCACTCTTGATTGTTCTCTCTAGGTATGTGGGCTCATACCATGGCACCCATAGATTACCAAAATTTAATTGACAGAGGTTGGAGAAGGTGAGTTTAGCATGTTTTAAACATATCAGATAATGGATTAATGTTAATCCTGGGGAACAATATGTTGAGCTCTACGTCTAGTTTGAACCATCGATATAGCAGAGTTCATCCTAGGCATTTTTCGAGGGGCGGCGTGCCCTGCCTGCCCTTTTTCTATAAAAATAGCTCCCTTCTTGCCCTTTTTCTATAAAAATTACGCCCTTCCTGCCATTTTTCAGAAAAAATTTCATCCTGAAAGAATTCGAATTTTTTTCATTTTTTCCCTCCCAACAGTGTGCAATATGTGGATCACCCCTACTGAAATCGGCTGTCGCGCATGTGCATTCATGTTCAAACACGCAACGTATATATCAGGGACTTGAGTAGGACGTATATATCAGGGACCATTGAGTAGATGTCTATATAACATGCTTCATTAGTAGGTGGAATGTAGGGCGGCGTCTTACAATTTCCCAAGTGCACATTAGTAAACTCCGATGGCCATTTCGTACGTATTTTGATTAAGTGTATTTCGCTGGATTTTTACCATGCCTCCTTCAAAATAGTGAAGAAAGGAATTTGAAAGACTTGAATAACTTAGTTAAAGGTTTATAACTATCAAATGTTTACACTAAGAATTTAAAAAGAATATTTCCATTTGGACATGCGTAATCGCGATGTCCTCCTGTTAAATTTAGGGGGTGTTTTTGGTAATTTGCCTGTTACCAATTAATTTCTAAACATCCGTTTCATATTTAAAATTAAGCATAACAGGAATGCAACCAAAATCCCAGATTATTTCCGATTTTTAAAAAAATAAAACTTCTATTATAGCTTACATAATAGCGGCATGCACGGCAAAAAAAATCGCCATTTTGACGCCAAATTTGAACCGATTTTGAAACTAAAAAAATGCAAAAATTTCAGGACATAGTCCAAGTTCCTTAGTCAGAATACTCCTTGTGATATCCCACAATGAATAATGTTAAATTTAGAGAAACTCTTTTCTCTATCTGACAATAGCAAAACTAAGAGATGCATTTTAAGGTTGATTCATTCAAACTTAAGAAAATTTTGAAAGAGTGAAAAGTTCTTATCTTAACACATTTTCATTATACTAAAACATTGTTATCTTAATTTTACTGTATTATAAATTGATAATTTTATAAAAATTACTATTTGATGAAAATTTTATTGTGTATATTGCACTTTAATTTTAATAATTTTCTCAGTCTCATTCCAGCAGAATTAGGACTGAAGCATTTTATCAGTATTTTGATATCTTTTAAGTTTCTGAGCGAATTTTTGACATACACAGATTTTTGCATTATAATTTTTTTGTCTTCAGAATATTGAAAATTATTTATCATGGTGGAAAAGTATAACAAAATTGAAATTGTGGCAGAAAACGCGTATTTCTGCAATTTGCCATAAAAGTGCCCTCGTAAACAGGAAGTGCCCTTTTTTTGGAAATAGCACCCTGCCCTTTTTCATTTCTAGGATGAACTCTGGATATAGATATACAACTGGATCGACTGCTCCATTGTCAATGTAAAGAGAAAAACGAACCGGGGATTGCGAAGCTGGTGGGATCATTAACCAATCACAGTTCACTTTTATAGCTGGATGGGAATGCGAAAAACCTCGTAAAGTGTTAGAGTATATATTTTTTTACACATTATTACTAATTAAGGTCTACTATTGACATTTCTGCTGTGTACAACCCAAAATTTTGTTTTCAATTCTCGACAATCTGTATTTTTTATCCCACCAATTGCAACTGGCAACGGCTTTATTTTCACAGCGTTAAGCAGTCTATCCAGTTGTTTATCTATATCGATGGTTTGAACTCTGTCTTTGTTTTCAATAGAAAAAGTTCAATAATTTATTAGCATTATATTCGTCGTTTCGGAGAATAGTTTTTTTAATTTGAAAATTTTGATTTATTATTTTCGTGTTGGAGATACATGAAGTATTATTGATTTTTATGAGAAACAGTGTTAGATTTTTTATCTCAATGGTCAATGAAAAATTAAAGAGGGTTTAAGCACAAAATCTCTAAAACATGCATGTGGGCACCTGCCATATTATTTCCATAGTGTTTTAGAGTGCACACAATGAGTTCATTTGAATTATTTATTTTACACCCATTTTTCCTGTTTTAATGTAATATACTATATATTTAATTTTCAAGAGTTAATGAAAAGGGAGGTTAAGTGTACTACCATTTCCCCTTCCAGGCAGTGCTTATGAATTTGTAATCTTTTAGTGTTTTTTTTTATAAAAAATTATTAATTTTGTTTTTTGACACTCTTTCTCCAAACAATATATATGATTCTCAATTTTGCCAAGCACCCAGAAGTAATCTAACCTAAATTTCTGTCATACTTAAGGATTTTTATTAGAGTTTACACTTAGATTAATCGTCACTGATGATGTAATATTTATTGCTAACTTGGCTGACTTTTTAAAAGATGAAAGATCTTGGCACCAGGAAAGACAAATCGTATGAAACCTTCTTAGTTGAAAATTAAAGAGTGGGGGATTACCTGACAAAAAAGATGTAAACTTTTTGCCAAGTTATGACATATTTTCCAATCAGATTTATTTGAAACTCATTTAAAATCAATTTGTTAATAGTTTCAGCCATTTTTTTCCTAGCAAACCAGAGGATTCATGATCTACAACACTTCTCTACCTTCTGTAAAAAATTCAGAATAATGTTCGATGAGGTACCTAAACTTAGTTGCCTATCAATCATCATCATTTTACATCATTACAGTGACCTTCACTCTTAATTTCAAATTTTTTTTCTCCGTAATTTTATTTGGGTCATTATTTGAATACAGTAGAACCTCGATTAACCGACTTAATTCGGACCGAAGATAGGTCGGATAAGCGAAAATGCTGTATAATAGAGAGTTGTAAAAAATAATAAAAAGTAAATTATTTTCATTTATTGAATACAGGGCTTTTAATGTTTTTTTTTTATGACATAATTGTTGGAAATGAGTTTTTGTTGTCGTAATCTTGATAATCGTTGTTTCACAGTTCTATCTCGAAGTCTTTTTAAAAGCAATAGTTCAGTTTGATCTGCATATGATTATTGCTCTAACCATGTCAATCCTTTTGAAAAACGGTCAGAAAAACCTCACCATTACTTATGCAAATTTAGTGTAAAGGAAAATATTCCGGTTTTAAAAAGGGCAAATGATTTATTACTCATTTGGGAGATTTTTGGTGCCGACTAAAGGATGGTCGTTTAACAGAGAGTTCCGGATGAAAGAGGGACGGTTAATCAAGGTTCTACTGTATTATCTGCAAAACTTGGAAATTTCAGGGACATTATTAACAACAAGTAACAACTCTGAATTATTTAGTTCATTGAGAAATAATGATAATTTAATGTTACTTGTTATATTTAATTTTATTGTATATTTTTAAAAATTAGGAGTGGAAAATACTGTTACAAGCCAACTATGCATAAGACTTGCTGTCCTTTATATACTATCAGGTAAATAATTTAATATTTAATAATCTTTCATTTTTTTTTTATTTCCTTATTAGATAAGTCTAAAATCAAGTTTACTTTGGGATAATATACTATGTTGAGTAACTTTTGACTTGTGTTGGGAAAAATATAACACTTCTTAATTTTTATTCTTGAGACCAAGCTATTTAAATTGAGCTATTTATTTGTAATTTTTTCCCTATGTTCAATTGTCTTTTTATTTTCTCTGAAGAATTCTGAAAAGTTCAAAAGCAGATTCAAAGCTATTATGAAAAATTTTATATTACAGAAAATTCGTTGGTTTCTAAATAAACAAAAGCAATAAACTAAATCAATCGAAAAAAAATTAAAAAAGAAAATTTTTTAGCTAAATTATTATTATTATTATTATTATTATTATTATTTTTTTTTTTTTTTTTTTTTTGCAGATGTGAAGCCAAGAAATTTACTCTCACAAGATCACAAAAGAAAGTTTTGAAAAAAGTTAACAAATTTCTAGCCACTGGGGAAAAGCCACAGGTAATTATTTAACAGTAGTGAATTAATTTCAGCTCAATCATTATAAATTTTTAGTATATATATTTTATACTGTATTATTACTTTTAAGACTCTTTCTTGTGCTTTTTTTTCTAAAAGAATTTATAATTTCAGCAACATCACTGTTAAAGATAATTCTGAGTTCATATGTACTTGATTTTTTCTAAGTCAGAATAGCTGTAGTTTTCATCGTAGTGAAATGTATTTAATAGTTTAGCAAAGCTTATTTTGTTGTTTTTCACTAAATTGGCAAAATAAGTACATTTGGCCATTCAAAACTTGTATAGACAATCATTTATACTATAATACATAAATTGTAGGTAATAATTGGTTATGTAAAGTTTGAGATTGTTTTCTGCAATGAATGTTAGGCTTCAATTTTCTTACTAGAGAGTATTTGTTCAGTATAAATTGATAATGTATACGGAAAAACTATAGATAACGTTGATGGATTTAAATAATGGAAAACAATAATTAGTTTATAATCACATTTTAAAGAGTCTAAAATGCATGACAAGAAGTTAGTAACCTGTTAGTTTAATATCTGTCATTCATAAAATTTTTAAACCTTTAAAGATAAATTCAGTAACTTTCTTTAGGGTTGGCTTTCACAGATGCACAGTTTAGTTCAGGAAGGGGTATCGTTCACAACTAATCTTTTGCAGTTTTACGATACTGTTACTAAGGAATTAGAAAATTGATTAAATGGATGTTTATATTAATCCCTAAAAGGCATTCTATAAGGTTTTGTTTGGTGCATGAATTTATCAGTTGGAGAGATTTGGGATTTGTGACAAAGTTTTAAAGTGGATTAGGAATTGATTAGCTGGAAAGCAAAAAATTCTTATTAAGGTGAGGGTTATTCACAGCTGGATGATTTGGAAAAGTAGTGTACTAAAAGGGTCACTTTTAAGGCCCCTTCTGTTTTTTATTTTACTCATGATATAGAGTCATTACGTCATCAGGGATGACGAAAATTACAGAAACTGTAAATTTTAATTACAAGTTGTATATTTGCAAGGGAATTCAAGCAAGTTATGGTTGGTCAGTCTAATGGGTATATCTTTTAATTTTCATAAATGTCAAGTCGATCTCCCTGGTCATGGAATTATGATTGTTACCTATTATCTGCAAGAGGATAAAATCAATGAAGGTAAGGTATTAACAACCTAGAGGAGTTGATTAATGGAACTTTTAAATTTGGGGAACACTATGAGTAGTAAGTAGAAAAACTAGTAGGATTCATTAGAAAGACTTGTCTTATCTAAATCCAGTGATACTGTTTTCTCACTTAATAGAAGACTGATCTGGTTACATCTTGAGTATGCAGTATAATTTCAGTCATCTCATCTTAGGACTTGTTAAAAAAAGTTCAGTACAGACAGAGCAATAAAAAATTTACTAGAGAATTCAAGTTTGAATTATGGTGATAGATAGAGGAATTTAAGTGTATTCATTGGAGGAAAGAAGGTGTAGTGGGTATTAGTTTTAATTGTTTAAATTTATCAAATTGAGTGATTGCCAGGGTGGAATACTCTGGCATATGTATGCATATACAAGTTATTTAAATTGCTTTTTAACTTGGAGAATAGTTACTACAATCAAACTCCAGTAACACGAAATCAGTAGGACTGCCAAAATTTTTCGCATTAACCAAATTTCATGTTAATCATTTAACAACTTTTTCATCGAATTAATGTATATCTAAACTACAAGTTATATGTGTATCTAATACTGCTGCTTTTACTTCATGTCTTCATTTTTGTCAATCTACATCCATTTCCTTGCTTGTTTAAATTGGTTCACAGCATAAGACGCTTCAATCTTTTTCCTTTATTTGTTAAAATTGTTGATAGTGATGTTGTCTATTCCGTACTTGGTTTTTCTTTTTTTTAAATACTTAATCATCAATTTTACAATTCTTTTTGTTGCTTCCTTTCTAACCTTAATGATTGCTGCTTCCTACCCATATTGACAAGAATCAGCATGCAAGTGCTATTGAGTTTAATCTCTGAACTTACTATTAGATACAGGAGAGTTACATAATATCACAAAACCAGTTTGCAGAGGGAGGCCATTTAAATAAGCGGCGAAATCAGTTCTCATTGTGATTTCCTTGAAACTTGATCACTCAGGTATTTTTCTTGTTTCATAAGATTCAAGTTAAGGAATATTTTTGTAATTCCTTTGCATTTCGTTTCAATAATGAAGACCATCTAAAAAAACTGCTTTGAAGAGCAATTTTGTTCGTCTAAAGTGGGATTTCATGTTATGCGATTTTCTGTTAAAAATATAAATTAACGTTAAGTTTAAGCTTCATTGTACTTGAAACTGCTTATATTTTGCTTTAAATGGGATTTCGTGCCGAGCGATTTTGCTTTAACAGGGTTTGACTGTACTTTTACATTAGTAGTTGATAAGTGAAACAATTTGCCAAACTATATCTAAATTGTACTACAGTAAGTAGTTTCAAAAGATGGCTGGATCTGCATTGGAGGATCATTAAGAAGAGTTAAATGGGATTAACTGAGCTGAGCTTTGTGCCAGTAGTTGGTATTGTATTTGTAACTATAATTCCAGTTTGCAGATTCTTTATGTGTAACACTATCTTGATGTTCTGGATGTTGAAGCCGTTTAATCCCTGATAAAGTTTTTATGCATCATCTATATATTTTTTGTTGTCTTTTTTTAGTCTCGAGTTGCTTCCTCTACTAACGATGACCAAGAAATGGATGTTTCAGAATTTTCTCCTGATGTTGATATGCAGAGTTTGAAAAGGATAAAGAAAGTGCAAAATATAAAGCAATCTGATGTCATAGAAGATAACACTGGTAGCACTTTTTAAGATTATTTTTTTTCTGCTTTTTTGTAATCAAGAAAAGACACTCTACAATTTATCATGGAAAAATACTACAGTATTAAATGCTTTTAAAATGAGTAACTATTATGGGATTTATGTTAAACTCACTTGATTTGCTTTTTGGTGTAGAGTTTCTGTGTTTCTTCCATGGTATTGAAAATTGGGGTTCAAGCACCTCTAAAAGTCTTTCTGGGTGGTAGGTTTCACTTTATGAATCTTGAGGATAGTGCTACGGATCTTTGCTATACATGGCTATTTCTTTCCACCATTAATAAACTTGAAGACAATGTCATACATTTTTATTGCTCAGATAAATTTTTAGTTAATAAATCTAAATTCCTTTTGCCTCAGTCATAGAAATATTTTCATCCAAGTAAGTTTCATAAATAACTTTAACTTGTGTTTTTTGATAGTTTTGTTGCAACATTTGCAGAGTGAAATGAAGTAAAAGTACATTTAAATTATTTTAGCTTGCGAAATTTTCTAACTAGATCACACTTGAGGTATAAATTTATTGTATAATTTACATGAGAAAACGTTTTATTTTGAACTGTTCTTAGTTTTGACGTTAAAATTTTTCCAAAAATGAAACTATTCGATTTGATATTTCTTGTAAGATAATGTCTTAAAATTTAATTTGTGTTTTAATTTGGAATTTTATTTTTAATTTACTGTTTTGACCTAAAATTCAATGTAATTTAATTTAAATTTGTTTTTTTTTTTAGAATCAATAGTCAGTGAAGATAGCACTATGCAAAATGAGACCTGTGATACTCCATCTTCTGACCCTCATACCACATCAAAGTCTAGTCAATCTTTGATACCTTCTAGTGAGCCTTCTTCTCCTCTTAAATCTAGTGAGTGATTTCAGAATTTTATTTTTATTAATATGACAATAGGGTTTAAAATTTAAATTTTAAAAACCTTTGTTTCCTCCAAAATTTAAAAATTTTTGGTTTTGCTGTTTATGCTAGTTTTATTAGTGGTGACTTCAGTTGTTTTTATCGGAATTCTGTTCCTCAAAAGAAAAAGAATGTTTTTTTTTTCAAAGTTACAAACTAATTTGATATTGATTTTTTTTAAAAAAATTCTAAGAGGTATCTAATATGTACTTTTAGTCCACTTAATCCTTTGGGCAGAAGGGACAAATTTCATCAACTAGATGTCAGAATTTCTATCAATTTTTCTCATTTTAATATTTTAAAACTCCTAACTCTTTTTGATTGCTGAGTTGAGAAAAAAGTAAAGTAACTTTGTTAAAAAGAAGTTAAGTAACTTTTGTGATGGTTATAACCATCACTAAAGTAATACAATTTAAACTACTCAGTATAGCAACTTGGAGATTGCAAAGCAAACAAAGGGATTATGCTGGCACTTCATGAGCTTTGCAAGTCTAGAGGATGTAGCCCTATAATTTTATTAAATTTTTTTTTGCCAAGATTGTTTAAATTAATGTTTGTTGTAAAAGAAATGCAGTTTAGCCTCGAAGGCATATTAAGTTACTAATGTACGATATTTTATAGAAGATACATTTTTCCTGTTAAAGTAAAATGTGTTGGAACAATAATATAGGTACGTGATTGCCCCCCCCCCCCCTCCCAGTTAAGTTAGTAAGCATTGATTTTTCTGCTAATGTATAAAATAAAAATAACAGCAATCATATTCTAAATAACTCTTATTTCATTGTATTCTTTTGTAGGCGATTTGAATAGTAGACCCCAGTGTCGCAAAGCAAAGGAACTCAGACGTGAAAAGAAGTTGCAAAAACTTTTGAAAAAGGGAATGACTCCTGAAATAGCAACTGCTACGCTTATAGTAAATAATTACTTTTAAATGAAAGTTGTATATTATAAGTTGGAAACTGTGACTCCTCTAATTAATCTATAATTTTATGAAATTGATCAATAATATGAATCCTTTTTCAAATTTTTTATAAAACAGAAAGAAAATCAAATGTGAAGCATTTATTGCATATAAAATGTAGGACTAAACTGCTGCTATTTTTCTATATAATCAGTATTTTGTTCAATCTCTCTGATACTACTTAATTAAAGGAGAATAATCCTAAATTCATCAAAGTTGCTTAGTCAAATACTTATTGTGGTCCAATGTACAGTAAGCATATGTTTATTATTAGAAAACATTTATTAAAAATATTATCAGACATGTCAGATTGCTCTTGTGCTTTGAAGTGTAGCACAACCTTTTAAAATCTTTTATGTTATTTGTACTTATATTTCAGACAAATGTCTATGACTGGTTCTGTTTTGTACCATCAATAAAATGCATTTTCAAATAAATTACTATATAAATAAAATTATGTGGTCTGTATTGAATGCAGGAAATTTGTTTGCTTCAATTAGCTCTTGTCTGCTCCAAAAACATTTTAAACTGCTCAAATTTCCCCTGCTTCAAAACATTTGAAGCCAGATAACATCCTTATTAAATTTGTATAAACAGGATCTTGTTCACATATTAATTATTCCTATGTAAATTCACTAAATTTTTTTTTCTTTTTCCGGATATGGATTTGATTTTTCTTATTTACTATACGCAATTCTGGTAAAAATGTTTACTATTTCTGATTTTTGCTCTGAGAATGTTTGTTATTTCTATTTTTTAGAAAAAAAAGAATGAACCAAAAAATCTTGAAGATTTTTTAAAAGAATCCCTACCTCCTGAGCCTGCCCATAAACTTGAGGTTTAAACTTTATATGTTTATATATTTTTACTGAGAATACATTTGTTGAATTTTCCATTGATACTATTCAAAATTTTATTTACCATTAAGAATTTCTTTTAATTTAATAAAAACGGTGTTGAATAATATCTGCTATGTGACTACCTATTTACTTATTGTAAATATATTGAATAAGATGGTGCAGTATAACCAGTTTCAGTGCTTTGGTTGTGTTACTTACAGATTTCTTGGTTATAAAACTGTGTTTAAAAGTTTTGCTAAGCAGAATTGCTGTTTTGTTGTGCAGATATTAGTTAAATTTCTTTAGTAGCTTGTTAATATTTCTCAGTTGACAAATATAAGTTTGTTTGTTAGACTAAAAAAAGTCACATTACTTATCCTTGGAAAATAATACTCAAAAATAAATTCACACAGTGAATTATTTGTTAACGGACTAATTCTGTATAGAAGAAAAATAATTGCCATAAAGTATGAAATCAAAATTGCCATAAAGAATGAAATCAAAATTGCAAAATAAATGCTGTATTGAAACTGATTTTAAGTTTTTCACTGAACTTAAAATTATCTCTTGCCTCACTATAGAAGCATTTTAATCGCTCCTGGTTATTAAATTTTTTTTATCCGTTTGTAACAAGTATATTTAAAATCAAAGATTAATCAATATCTTTTAAATTTTATTAATTTAAATGTTTTACAATTCTGGTAATTTTTTTCTTTTAAGTTTGATTTGAATCTTGCTAAATTTGCCATCATAAGTTGATTTGTTTGCAATTGAAACATTTTATAAGTTAGAAAGTTTAATTGTTATAGTTTTTTTCTAACATTCTTCTTGTTTGTACTTTTTAAATTACTTTATTGCTGTACTTTTTTTAGAATTGCTTAATTTAGTTTTTTGTTTTAATAGCCTCTTTAGCTTTTTATCAAAGTTGTTTATTTTCAATATCTATATTCTATGATTATGACTGATATCATCAAACACTAATATCATACATTTAAAGTTGTATTCTCAAATTTAAATGAGATTTTCATGTTAGCCTCCTACTTAATTGTCCACCATTCAGTAAGTTTGCACAATAATTTGTAAGCAAATTTGGATGTATGCTTTTCAAAGATACCATACAATGCACATATTTTTAAGTTTTGGTGCAGGCATGACTGTCTTGTAAAATGAACATATTTATAGTTAAGTTGGAAAATATATATGCTGTAATGATATTTTTTAATCAGACATACAAAAGCCTAATTTTTTCAGTCAATTTTCAAAGAGCCAAGGAGTTTTCCAATGTCTGACCTTTTATAAAATGACTGATTCTACAATTTTTGTTGCAAACATGTCTTTTTAAAAATGCTTTAAAAACAACATACTCTTGATGATTTCTTTATTTAAAATATATATTTTATTCATCAACTTATGTTATATATGTTTGACACTTTGACATTTTTAAGAAAATGCATTCACTTTTTATTATTTCAGCTAATTATGCATCGATTTGGAAGGGTACATTTGATTACAAAATGGAGTACTCTACATTTTAATATCAAATACAACATAATTTTCTATTAACATGTGAAAGTAATTTTATAGCAAATAGCAGTCCTTTGAAATTATTTTTCTGAAAATTCTGAGTAAAAAGTAAAGTTCCGAGTTTTTAAAGGAAAAAAGATAAGTTGCATTGCATAAGATTTTTACAAAATTACATCTTATTGTTTTAATGAGATAGTTGTACTTAAGATTATCAATACAAATATTTACACAGACCTTGATCTAATGATGTCCCTGCACACTATAGCCCTGGTTTATATTTGCTCATGAAACTCCCATGTACAACAACACCCACCCAACCAATCACAACTAGGTACTTGTTTAGCAAATTTAAACATTATGACATATTAGTTTCTGGAGATATATTTTTCACAGATGCACACTGTAATTGTCTTCCAAAAAACACTTTTTTTTTAAAATTCTGAACCCTTCAAAATGTGATCACACAAAGAACCATTGTATTTTCTTATCTAAAATCAATACTTTCATTATGTATATCATGCTGAGTGCTATTTAAAAAATACACATTTTTTGTATGATGATATCAGTCATAAACATGATTTTGATGTTCGGTGGTCATTTTCAAACTGGAAAGTGGTTTGAAAGGCAGTTTAATTTTGCTTTCAGCTTCGATTGGTTCCTTCGACAATAGAACACCCCCTCTTTTGTCGTACTTTCGACGAGTCACACGGGATATATAAAAAATATCAGATGACAATTCACAAGGATTCTGACGAGAAGTGTTCATCTAAACAGTTCACTCGGTTTTTGGTGACCAGCCCTTTTCAGGTAAAACTTTAGAATCCTGAAATTGATGTAGTCTTGATGTTGTGTGCTTTCTTTCCTGACTGAAATGCTCTTTTCCTAATTGGTGTGTACATATATCAAATTTTTGAATTCAAACTTCAGAAGTTTGAGGAGTGAGCGGAATTGAATAGGATACCTAATGTTCCCTAGAACTTCTATGAATTCTTCATATTTGTTGTCAAGTATGCTATGGTGTTTTTTAATTTTGGCTTAGATGACATGTCGTTATGGATGGCCATTTGATTTTCAATTTATCCTTGTTATGGTTGCTAGGATTCTCTTGTTTCATTTGAAATTATTGAAATCGTTATGATGTATTTTTGTCCTAGAATTCACACTCTTGCATTTTTTGCCATTCAAGATTAGTTAATTTACTTCTGAAACTGTTGTCTTCTTTTAAATTTCAATATTTTTATTGTAAATCTACAATTTAACTTTTCTTTTTAAATTACTTTGCTGAACATAAACATGCCTAAATAATTTTACACAAACTTAAATTTTTTTTTTACCTTTGGAATTGGGAGAATGCTGAGCTAAAAGTTGGAATGAAAGTTGAATTGACAATGGTAGTTTGTACTATTTATTTTAAGTGAATGCAACAAAGCAATTTCTTAAATTTTTTTTCCAAAATTGGCAGTAATGAACTTTACTTTAACTCTGGTTGGAAACTTTATCAGTAGTGTTAGAAAAATATATATTTTTCCTTGAACCAAATTAGAACTCATTGTAAAAAAGTTGAAATTATTATTTTCGTCAATTTTCAAAAATAGTAGTGTAAAAAATCCACAGTAAGGGTTTGTATTTATTCGATGTTAAGGACTTTACCCCAATGCAGTTCATTCCTTTTGATATGCTTTTGTACAAACATTTTTTTTTCCAACTCTTGCTGGCTTCAGTCTAACTGCCTTCCATCTCACTTTCCAGTTTCAAGCACATTACCTTTATTACTGTTTCTCACTTTTCACTTTCAATTATTCAGTTGAGGCTCATACCGGCAGATCCCGAATCTGAGCCGTTTATGACGACCTTCAAAGAATCACACGAGGTTTATGTAAAATATCAAATGGCCATCCATGGAGATACAAGTGAAGAATGCAGTAAGGAGAGTTTTGAACACTTTCTTGTAGAAACTCCGTTTGAGGTATTACCTTTGTATTATGCATCAATATATCATTACAATATTGTTTAGTAAAATTTAAATCTCTTGTTATTTTAAAGTGGTGGTTAGTCTAGCTCAAGTAATTCATGAATATCCACTCGCAACTGAAATATTCATTCTACTGACAGATATATTATATGAAATATATTAGATACTATGTGACATATTTTGCTTAAAAAATTAAATTTATAGATGCACATAGATTTTTAAAATTTTAATGTTACCAAGGTAATCAATTTTAACGACATTTAAGCTGTCACACCAATTTTAAAATAATATAGCAGCCCAATTTTTACTACATACCCTAAAGAGAATGCTTATTTTACATGATCAATTATTATTTAGTTATTAAGCTGCTACTGTGGTTATAAGAGGTGTCATCACTGCACAAAATTTAAACACATACTCCAAAGAGTAAACTTATCAGATATTGAGTAAGACTACTGCTTAGACCTGCATGAAATATTGATGTACAAGATGTTTGTGTATTTGGCTTTATTACGTTCCTTATGTCATGTGATCAAACTATGTAACATATAACTTTTCCTTCTGCAGCACGTTGAAAGCAGTACTTCTAGCAGAGGCGCATACGGCTCGTTTCATCATCAATACTGGCTTGATGACAAATTAATTGCTGTTGGGGTTATAGACATCTTGCCATTTTGTATATCATCTGTATATTTCTATTATGACCCTGACTACAGCTTTCTTTCTCTGGGGACATATGCAGCTTTAAGGTAGATTTGATTTTTTGATATATCACATATCTGTTAAAATAATTAGCACAGAAATTCTGAATTTGTTAGGTTTCTTTCTAATTTTTGCTCATTATTCTATGTATCTAGGAAATATATATATTTTTTTTGTATATTTAAGCATGAATTTTTTTTTTACACAAAGTAAGATTACTTGGTTTATATAATTTAGTTGATTCACTTTGAAATTCATTCCATAAACTCTATTTCTGATTTTGCTTTAAGAAATCCTCAAAGTGTCTTAATTCATGTTGATACAGATCCACTGCTGCTTAGAAATGTATTATGATTTAAGTGTCCATAAAATTTTTCTTACAGAGAGATTGCCCTTACCCGTGAGCTTAATACCAAATACCAAGATCTGCAATTTTACTATATGGGTTACTATATACACTCCTGTGTCAAAATGAGGTATAAAGTAAGTAATTAGTTTCAATATTTTCAGTAATATAAAAAGGGATTGATATTATATGTTGCAATTTTTATTATGTTAAAGGGAGTATTTTTTATCTTTCAAAATGTGTAATTTCTACTTTAAACATTTTATTTTCTTTCTAAACAACATTTTTTGTAGTAGCATCATTTTTCCAGTGTATAAAAATTTTGTAAATATTGTGCACGGGCAAATATATTGCTAAGTTTTTTTTCAAAGAAAATGATGACTCAACTTTTACCAAATAAAAACTTTTGATTTATTGTCCATCTCAAAAGTTCACAAAACTTCTCTAAGCAACAATAAACTGGCTATAAAGCTTTAACAAGAGCTTCAGTTCGTACAACTTCAGATACAGTGATAGTTCAGACTCAGGAAAATAAGAAGAGCTCCTTCCAAAAACTGCTCTGAGACTTCAACTTAACTAAATTCCACTCCCTGCGTTTTTTATATCCTCAGATGCAAACTTTCATGTAAGTTCCTGAGCAATACACACAGAATAATCACAAAAATTTCTTGATTAAATCTTAGCTGTTTTCAACCCCTGTAAAACCTCTATTATCACTTTTATTAAATGAATTTACGAAAACGAATTTTAAAAGAAATATGTACATTATTTACAGTTATATACTGGAAAATTGCATAACAATATCTTTGATTCTGTTGACTGCTAATTTTCTGTTACTATGAGTATTTAAGTAGTTTTGACCCAAACAATTTTCATACCATTTTAACCTTTCAGGGGCAGTATGTACCGTCCTTTTTATTGTGCCCTGAAACCTATATTTTTCAACCAATAGAAAAATGTAAACCTAAACTGGACATTTCTAAGTATCATCGTCTAGAAGAGGATCCTAAAAAAGGTATTTTTCCCTTTATACTTTTTTTAATACATGAAAGTATTTAAAGGACATGCATGTAAAGTTTCAATGATATGCTGTGGTGCCTTCAATATTTTTTTCGAGAAGGATTTAGTGAGTGAATAAAGGATAAAATATGTGTATACACCTTTTTAGTTGATTTATTTAGCGGAATTTTATAGTTTTGTGTGACACCTTTTTGTGGCAATTAAATTTGAAATTGTAGTAACCAGAGGTTTTTTTCCCTTTTTTTCCCCCCGTATATTTTGCATCCAATAAAATAGAAAATATGTCTGCACCCTATTAAATTGTCAAATGAAAGAGAACTTGAGCCATAAATTCAGTCCTAAATTGGTTATTATATTCTCTGTTGCTCACTAAGATGTCAATGTCCTTTTTAATGAGCCTCCAAAATTTTTTTCATGTATTTCATTTGACATTGAAGGTTTATTTGTAGGTATTTCCTTTTGGTAATGAAGTGATAGTCCATGATTTCGTGAAAGGATTGTGAATCCCACATTTTATCTTCTAGCAGAGTATAATATTGAGATCTTAAACAGCTATATGAAAGTGTAGGTTTTTCTTTTCAGTGTAAGGACAAAACCACATTTGATTTCAAATCAAAGAAACATCCTGTATGATTAAACTAATCTAATAAGTTTCAAAATTTTTAAATGTGAACAAATATTTAGGAAAGCCAATCTATGTTGTACCCACTTTTCCCTTGTTCTTAATTTAATACATTGAATTTTTTGAATGTTTAGCTTTTTATTGTTTAGCTTAATGAATAATTAAAAAAATTAAATGGTAATTTTATTTTAAGTTTAAAATGTTTAATTTAATCTAGTTTTAATGGTCTCAATTTAATATCGATTGATGTATTAATTTTTTTTTACTTGCAAATGTTTCAAGACGTACAAGTTAGAAGATGACAAAATTTTAATAAATAATAACATTTTGTATATCTCTCAAAATAGTATTTATAAATAGTGAAATACAATACACTTTTTTTAATCCCTTTTGTGACTCTTCAAGAATTAACTCACAATTCACTGTTTGGGTGCATTCCATTACATAATTTGAGTAATTTTGTACTGCATTTGATTGAAGGCATGTATTTTTTTGTGAAGTGTAATACAGAAAACAAAAATACTAATGAGTTGCTGTCTTTTATTTATGTGCAAGCTGATAGTTGTGTTAAATTTGATATCTTTTCTGATTTAGAAGACATTGACGGTGTAGTCAACTTAAAGGAAGTTGTGATTCTGCATGATAGGACAAAAATGACTTATACCTTGTACAAAAGTTTAACGAAAGAGAAAAATGACGAAGATGAAGTTAAAGAATATGCCAAATTTGTTGGCAGAAAATGTTACCGGAGAATGATGCTGTACAGAGATTCCTAATTAGTCATATGTTGCCTTTCTTACTTAACACTGTGTTTGTGATTTCTTGAAAAATGATATTATTCATTTAAATTTTTTATGTATGGCAGTAATAATTGCATGCAATAAGTGTTCATACTAAAATTGTTGTCTTCTGATTATGTCATCCTGTAATCGATTTTGATAAGTGAAATTTATATTATGATATAGTTTCATATCCGATCACATGAGAATTAGCATAAAATCTTTGTTTCGGTTTATAGTTACATTTTAGTTATAACCTCTTTTTTCAGGGTGTCCAGTATAGAAAACTGGGAAATATAAGTGAATTTGATATATCTGGAAATATCTGCAATTACAATTACATTTAAAAAATTAAAATTTTATCAAGAAATTTAATTTTTTTTTTTATTTATAAAAAGAGTTTGTGAAAAAAATAAATAAATCATAAAATAAAGCCATTAGAGTAAAACATCAGTTTTAATCAATAACTAGCCTTAAAATCAGTTTATATGTAAATCAGTTTGCATTATTATAAAATAATTATAATAGTTAAGGTAATGTCAAGAAATTTAAGCATTTCCCCCGACGGACACACTGATTGAAATATCTTTGAGGCTGATATACATGTTACTAATGACTGGAATACCAGCCGGTAATTTGTTTAACAAGCCACTGTCACATGTTAAAGGGAATACCATCTTTGAGTTTACATAGTTCCAGCACTGGAATAATCCAGCTTTTGAGCGAGCTCTAAGCCCCCTATTTGTGGTCGCAGATGAGCAATGATGGGACTTGACAAACTAGCAAGTGTTTCTCTACTGGAGCTGCCAGCTACAGATGATCACATAACAAATTGTATTTTTCTCATGTGACTGGATTGAAGAGTTAACATGTTTGCTAGTGCTTGTATCTAATGACTGGCAACCTTAACTGGAATGTCGACTGGTAATGTGTAAATTAGCCTTTTGTTTTAAAAGGTTAAAAATGTCTTGCAACTATAATAATTGTTAGAGGTTTTTAGTTTTGCATAGAGTCCCTGTGCTGATGAAGCAAGTATGGATAATTCTCAATTATTGGCAATGTAACAAAAGGAAGTCATGTAAAAGTGAGACAAACACTCGGAGAACTCTTTTGTTTGAGCAAAAATAATAACTACTTGGAATGTATAAATTTGTAAAATATATCTTTATTAAATCAGATGAATCTCTGTATTGTTTGTTTTTCTTAATTAAAAACAATACTGTGTTTAATCTAATTTGTTGGATTTGGATGTACTATTCGATTTGCTGTTAAGTTTAAACAAATATTTATGAATTCAGTCTAAAATAAAGGACACACTAAATGTATTAAAAGAATGAAATCTTTTATAGAAAAAAAACCTTTTTCTTTTTAAGTAGAATGAGTTGGTGTACTTATTGGATTTCTTAAAGTGAAATTTTTAAGACTTGCAAGTTTTGGTGCACTAGTAAGTCTAGAAAGGAAGAAAATTATTAGTTTCTTGAGAAATCTAAATTGAATGTTAGTTTTATATGCAATCTGTCAACTGTTTGCTAATTTTTTTTTTTTTGTAAAATTGCAATGATACCTTTAGCCAGAGAAAAGGTAACATATGATTCTTTAACCAAGGGCATTTTATTGCATGTAAAAATACTTATTAAATTGCTAGGAAAGAACCATATATACAACTAGGAAAGTTCGGTGATTTTTTTGTAATGGCCATTTTCAATACAAGATGGTTTCATAACCAAAGTTTTTTCAAGGAGAACCCTTTATATACAGTTAACCCTTATACAGTTACCCCGTAAGGGACCAAAAGTGTTTGATTATGTAATTAAGTGACAATATTTGTTATTTTTTTCTTGTGGGATCAATGTGATTAAAGCAAGAATTTACAATATCTTTTAAAAACAAGATAAAGAACTTTTATTATATGTATATATCTTAAATATGCTTTAGTGAATTATTGTGTAAAAATGCTAGCAATTACTATTGGTTTTGGTTGATTATTCACGTTTTATATTTTCTGTTCCTTGACAAAAAAGGGGAAATTATATTAAAAAATATCAACTATTTTGCCTGTCAAACAACATTTTCTTGTTTATTTTAAATATATTGAAGGAAACTTCAGACTTTTGTGTATTCTCCTTAATATAACTTTTTTAGATACTGGCTCTGTTACTGCCAAGATACAGATGTATTGAAATACATTAACATAATTTTTAATTCAAGATAATTGTTTTGCTACTCTGTTGCTAAAACTTGTTGGAGAATTATAAACCTTTGTAAAAATTTTAAGTGATATGTATTTAGTACTAGTACTTTTTTTGGTTTGAGAGTATTTTGCTTGTCTATGATAAAACATTTATACAGTTAATTAAAATACATGTTTAGATTTTAATACTGGCTTAAAAAAGGTTTTATAAAATTTGTGCATCAGCATTGTGTGCTATGAACCACATAAGTATTACCCACAGTTAAAATTTGTAGCCTTTTTATATCTTTGCAACTTTCATAAAATATAAGTTGGGAAAAATTGGTATTAAAATTTCTAGATGGCTTTCTTTTGATATTTTTTTCCTTTGGTATATTTATGGTAACAAGTATATTTTGACACTTGTTACTATAAAAGTACCATTACTTTGTTTTGATAAACGTTTGACCAATTAAATGTTAGTGTTTTATGCATCTTGCATATGCTTGTAACATTTAAATGTTGATTTGATTAAAGTAATATATTGACTTATGTTATTATTCTGACCAAAAATTTCTTGTACCCTTAGAACTTTCATCTCATATATCATTGCAAAAAAAAAAAAAAAAAAAAAAACTTTTTAAGCAAAACTCTTACACAATAAAATTTTATTTTTAAATTTTTTTACGTTTATTAGATATGAATTTTTAATTTCATGAGTTCAGAATTATTAAAAGTCACTGACATTAAATCAAAGTTTCTGTACACGTTTTTTATACATCCTGTTAGGATTTTTGTTTAGTTTTTCTTGTCTAATGCAGAGGGACTGTTTTACAAATGGAAATTTATATTTATTACCTAATAATTGCTTTTGTTGCTTGTTGCTTCTGGAATTGTTAATTGGAGGGGATTAAAATTTTGTAATAAGCTTAGAGCTAAGAGCAGATATAAAATTTGAAAATTTAAGGGCATTCTGGCCACGATTTCACGCACGTTTTTTCTCAATTTCAGACGCTCTTAAACTTCTAGTTGAATTTTAGTAAATTTACTAATTTCCAGAGATTTACATTTCTTTTATGTAGGGGTGAGAATGTAGACTTGGTTGAAGTTACCGGCACTACTGCTTTTGAAAAGCAAAGCTTATGGTAATCTCGCAAAAATATCATAAATGAGAATAGTAAGGTCATGAAATACAATTAAATAAAAATTCTGATCGGAAATGTATGAAACCTTGACATTAAGAACATTTCCATTTTAAGTCTACGAGAATTCGTCTTGGTTCAAAATTGTGACATCTGGTCGGAATTTGGATATTTGGCGACAAATATTGATAACTTAGTACTATTTGTGACACTAAATATAGCAGAATTGTCAATCCTGTTATGGTTCACGATATTTTCATTACTTAACATCACCAACCTTTTCCACTTTTTTTTAATATAGAAACTGCTTTAGTGATAGTGATTGTCACTTGTTTGGTTTTAAGAAGACATATTTGTTTTTGCACCTGTATTTAATTACGAATTTTTATTACTATTCTTAATATAATTCTTTATTGAATTTTATGTTTCATAAAAGTTAAAGAAAAGTTTCCACGGTTGGTTTTAAAATGATTATGGACAACAGTCTTTGAACCTTTAACGCCGATTCTTACGTGATTAATACCGCTTGTAAAGCTCCTTGTTCGAAAAACCCTCAATACATCTTTCTCAATCGCCATGGAAACGAGAAGGAAACCAAACTGAAACAACGCGGTGGTTTGTTCCTAACTCCACCTAGCGTATTACCGTATCGAGTAACCGATAAAGGATATCCTCGTTTCTCCATTCAATTCTTTCAACAATGAACTCCCTCAAAGTGCAACCTCCAGACATGGAACAACTTGTTGAGGATTTCCGCCAAACATCTATCGACTCCTCAACACCCCAGTGGCATGAAATCTCCAACTTGAAGCTAAGCCCCAACGACCACCGAGGCAGCATGCAAAGGGGTAGTGTCAGCATTATAAGTGAAGACAGTCGCCAACAAAGTCTGTTTGCTGGCGATGCTGAATCCCAGTTAACGAAGATTCTCAGCATTGATTCTTCTGGCATGGACGCTGTTGAGGAAAGCAGCAAGATCTCGAGGGCTGACGAAGTTTTCACAGATAAGGCGCGAGCTGCCATGGTGGTCATTGGAACGAAGGATATTAAGGAAGCCTTGGAACGGAAAAAGGCCGTCGAGGTGTTTAGGAGGTCACCAGAGGCAAAGAGTGCCGCTGTTTTCTTCCAGCAAGCCCGGTTCCTTGTTCATCAGAGTAGATTTAGGGAGGCACTTGTGTTTATTAATAAGGTAAGTCTGATTGGGGCTCCCCATGATGGGAAAAAAATTATCTTTTATTGGTAATGTGGTTAATTCTTTGTGTGTGTGTATGTGTGTGTGTGAAGTGAGGAGTTGGGACATTTAATTAATTGATATTCCTTGAAAGAGAGGGACGGAGACAACTCCTTATACTAACAATAGTTCGTTTATCGTACTTCTTGTCGCTAGTTTTCACTTTGTAACTATAGTACTGGTGATTTGGTCATGGATTCCAGTTCAGAAGGTTTTGGATTCCAATCCAGTTAAATCCTGTAACTCGCAAATATTGATTCAATTAATGGTTCGCCTTTTAACTGAAGTAAGGAAGATGTTTTGCATTTTTACTGAGCAAGACAATTCACGACACAACTGTGGTGAATGAATAATTTAAATGATTTGGAAAATGTAAGAGGGCCTGGACAGTTACAATTTTTAAAAGATAATGTTAAACTTGGGAATTTCGCGAAAAAATGATATTTTATGCATTTTCCCGTTTGAATAATAATGACTTTTTTGTATTCATCCCAGCTGAATATAAGAACATCAAGTATTTAAATATAGAGAAAAAACAAGTAAAATAGCTTAATAGGGTAAAGATACCGTGGAAATAGGTGTGCAGGTAATACAAGAATATAATTATTAAGATATGGTGTGGTCCAAATGCAGTTTTTTTTTTACAAGTTGTCGAAGACCATCAACAGACAATAATATCCAGCCAGATTACCAGTCTATAACTCGATGCTTAATTTTCTTTTTAAAAAAAAAAAAAAAGAAAGAAAGAAACATAAAGAGCTAAAATTTTAATTATTTCATAAGGTTTCTTATTTTTAGGGACGTATAATTATTGTATAAATAAAAATTTAATGTGTTTCAGTAAACTGTTTTTATTTCATCTTTTTAACAAACTCTACTATAATAGCCTAAAAACAGAAAATTGCAGTTGATGGCTAATTGAGCCCTGTCTTATAGTTGGAGTAAGAGTATGAAATGGTGCCAGATTATTAGTATGGATATATGTATAAAAATTAGTGGGTGTCCTGCTCTGTAGATAGTTGTTTTCCCGCTCTATTTTTTTGAAACTCCATTGGCACCGCTAAGGAAATACAAGAGCGTGCACTTGCTACGGCTTTTGAAAATAAAAAAACAAAACAAAAAAACAGTAGAGTTTACAGGAAAAAGGTTGTGTGCCATGTAAAATAGATTTTAAATTATTCATTTGAAAACAAAATTAATGGTTAACATTTCATTAAGAAGTTCAAAATTATTTTTAAAGATCAGGTTTTGCACAAAAACTTTAATCCTCTCGCCTCCCCCTGTAAAATAATCATGCCGGCGCCCATGTGATCCACTACTATCCGTCCTCCATATTCCCACTGTTTCATATTCTTCGGCTACAATTTCACCTGAAGTATTTCTTTAAAAAATATGAATTTTTATAACCGGAATAAATATATTAGCTTATTAAAATTTAAAGGAAAAAAATTGAATTATCTTAATATACACTAAAAAAGTTTTTATAAGCCTGCTTATATGAACTTTAAAATATAATATGGAAAAACCACGAGTTATTTTACCTGAAATTTCTGTGATGAACTTTTTTTTTTATCTCTATTCATTATACATTGTTATATAATTCATTATGCTCAAATATTGCTTTAGGTCTACGGTGCAGGAGCCTGGGCCTCTTAAGGCATAAACTTAAGCAAGCAAGCTTCTGACTAATAAAAGTAGATTGGGATAGTAGAATAGTAAAAGGACAAGTTGGCAAGGACGGCTGCAACTGGTTATTTCTTTCCTGCACAGTAAAGACTTGTGTTGCATAGACACTTTTACAGATAACGAAGTCGCTCTTAAGCATGTTTGTTGAGCGCTACTATCACTACAAATTATTATCTAATAATTAGTAGTGATGGATTAATTAATGATATCTTATAATGCTATTAATTATAAGATATTTTTCATTCAATTAAGGATTTATTTCTCATAATTTAAGAAAAGATTTTTGAGGGCTTTTATTTCTTATATTAAATAAAGATTTCGGAGAAGACTCATGTTTCAAAGAACGAAATATTTTATTTTAGAGATATGCTAACAAATATATATTTTTCAGGTGATTTAAAAAAATTGGGATGCTGGATTCTGTTTTCCATAAATTGTTTTTAAAGGGTTTTTTTTCTTTCCAGTTGCTTTATATGAGCAACAGTTTGTATTTTTATAAAAACAATATTAAAACTATTAAAAAAAAAAAAAATGTTTTGGAAATGTTATACTAAAATTGTAGCATAAGTTACTCATTATCATAAACATCTCATCTTTTGAAAATTGATTGGCCATGCATTGAATAACTTAAATTTTTAATATCGGTTTTTACAAAATTATGCTAAAGTTTTATTTTAAAATTGATACTTGAAAGTAAGTTACATTTTTATAATAAAAATGAAATATAAAGATTTAATGGCTTATCCCATTTTACTAAAGTATTTCAATTATCAGGTCACTGAAATGAAGTATTTCTTCTATGTTAGAATTAGAAAATAAAAATAATTAATCTGCAAACTTCGAGCATTAATGTAACATATATATATATATATATATATATATATATATATATATATATATATATATATATATATATATATATATATATATATATATTTGTTTAGTAATTAACATAGTAATTTTTCAATATTTTTCCGTTGATAGGTATGCAAACATTCAATTCTTATGCACTATTGGAAGTATATTCTCGAACATTCTCTTTTTTTTTTTTTTAATCCACTTTAAATACACATCCAACCAATGAATTTGTCTCTTGAATTCATTTGTTAATTTTGTAGGATTTAATTACTTGATCGATTTTAAGACGGCAGCTGCAATATTTACACGTTGAAGTTATTTTTCAAAAATATATGAAGTAATATTTATCTCTTGATTTTATAATTAAATTTTACCACACTGCTTTAAGTACATTACGATTTAAAAAAAAAAAAAAATATTTTATAGCCATTACTTTGAAATGAAGCTTCATATTTTGTCAGTTTTTTTAGTACAACTTTAGTTGTTTTTTAAAAGAAAGAATGAAGGTGGTAACATATATGACTTTTGACAAAAAAGTGAGTGGAATGAACCCGATATTGGGGTAATTCCAGAAGTGTTGGAATTATCCCAATATTCGTCCAGTTCCAACTGCTTTATATTTTAAAATACGCATATAGTGTGTTAGTGTATTCCTATATAGTAGGGTTAAACTAACTGCTGAGAAAAGTAAAAATGAATAGATACTTACATAAATATTTGTAGCAAGTATATTTAAGTAAAATGGCAACGAATGCAACTGAATTCTTATGAAGTATGCTTCGATTGATAGAATGCTTTCAAATATCATACGGTATACTATAAGGTTGGACTATAACGTGATTTAATGTTTCAAATTATCGCAAACGTTTTCTTAATTTCTTTATTTCGATATTATTCTAAATCGTGGACTCTGAAATTAATTTAAGAAAGAATGAAAAGTATGAAATTATTTAATAAAAGAATTCAATTTACTGTTGTGAATTTATAGAATAATTTCAAAATATAAATATCCTTTTAATTGTAATGTAATAAATTTTACTGGTTAGTTTTATGTAAAACAGGGGTTTTGATTGTTTGTTATATGTAGAAGTGAAGATACAAGATTTTAAATGTTGATAAGCGGTTTTGAAAAAAAAAAAAAAAAAAAAAAAAAAAAAACCCCTCCTCCCTCGTACTAGTAAATAACTTATTATGTAATATTGGAATTTATCGCATAATCAGTGTATAAAGATAGCAGAAGGTGCACACTGATTTAGAGATTTTTCTATGTTACAGTAAAATTAAAGGAAAAAAAAAAAAGAAAAAAAAAAAAATCAATGCTCACATATTTTAACATATACATTAGAAGCAAATAACTTTTTTTTTCAGTAACTGAGAAAAAGTATTTTTACTTTCAATTACCTATATGTATAAATAGGGCAATAAAAGTATAGTATTTAGTCCAAAAAAAAAAAATTTTTTTTTTTTTTTTTTTTTTTTTTTTTTGTTGCATTTCTTCAAGTTTTGGAACATTCTGATTTTAAAATAGTGATCTAGAAAAAATGTATGTCTGTGTGGTCTGTGGTCAGCATAACTCCCGAACAAATTGATCAATGATGTTCAAATTTGGTGTGCGGGTTGGTGATGGCACAGGGACCTACCATTAAGGTTTTTGTCAAAATCGCACATGTGCATAAGGTAGCTGCCTTATGCTACCTTATTGAAAAAATCATGTTTTTCAGTAATTGCTTAAAAAATTGGCGAGATAGAGCCAAGTTGGCGACGGTTTTGTCGACTTATTTTTGTCGCCAAATTTGGCGAGAAATCGCCAAATATCGCCAAACTTGGCGACCATTTGGCGACGTTTTCGGTCCCCATGTACATGTATAGGACTTTTCGACTACGATCTGGAAAGTTCTCCAAATATCTATCTCTAGAAGATTCACGAAGTATTGACTCCTATTTAAGACCAGCTGTGAGTGGAGTTGTTGGTTAGTCAGTGAGTTGACTGAGTTAGTCGAGTCCGTTAGTTGACGGGAAATTACTGAGTTAGTTGAGATATTGACTGAGTGGAGTTACTGATTTGGTTGTCTGTCAGCGAGCGTTCAGAGAGTTCCGAAAGCGAACTGCGGCGATTTAGCAGTTGTGTGTCAAGTTTAACTGCTGTTTTGTGCTCTATTGTTGTGAAGAGAGCTGTATTGAGTCTACTAGAACGAGAAGTTCTGGAGTTGTAAGGGAATCTGTGAAGAGTTATGTTGGAATAAATTTCTGCAAGTGTTGATCTGCTTTGGCTTCAAATCTTTCGAACCCATCCACGCAACAATATATATATTTTAAATTTTTAAGATCCATACAAGAATTATGGTAAAAAAGATCACTAAACAGGCTATTTTTTCTAAAAAAATGATGAAAATATAAAAACGGTAAAAGACACAAATTGACATCAGTATTATAATGTGATTGAAAGTTGTGCGATGTTCCACACACTTAGTATTAACTTGATTAGCCTGGATCTTTTCCCGTGCATGAAAGCACTAAAACTAATAAATTCACGAGTAAGTTGTTATTTCTCCTGTTTCATACTTCCAAAAAAATACGCCTTTCCGTTTTGAATTTAAAGAAACTTTAAACTCCAATTCGATACAAAATTACTTTCCTGGTTTTTTTTTATCTATTAGTCCGAGAGGCGACTGCAATTTTTGGACCCCATCGAACATCATTCTGAATTTTTTATAGAAATTGGAGAAAAGTGAGTAGTTTACTAATCCACTGGTCTGCCGTGGCAAAAATGGCCTAAACTGATCAAAAATCAATTTGGAAGGAGTTGAACTAAAATCCGATTGCCAAATATGTCATAACTTGCCAAAAGAGAACAAACTGTTTCCTCTGGCAACCCACTGCATTTTGATTTTCAATGAGGAAACGCTCAAACGATTTCTGATCTCTGGCTCGGAAAACTTGTATCTTTTAAAAGTAAGCCAAATTGGCGACATCAGTTACGTCATCAGTGACGTAATGTTTATTGCCAATTTGGCTCATTTATGAAAGATGCAAGTAATCCATAGCCACACATCTGAAACATCTGCAACCTTCATAATTGAAAATTAAAGAGTGAGGGTTACCAAATAAAAAAAAAATGCTCATTATTTGGCAAGTTATGGCTCATTTGCAATTGGATTTAGTTCAACTAATTAAAAGTCGATTTTTGACCAGTATCGGCCATTTTTGCCACGCCAGACCAGTGGATTTGTAATCTACTCACTTTTCTCCAATTTCTACAAAAAATTCAGAATGATGTTCGATGGGGTCCAAAAATTGCAGTCGCCTCTCAGTCTATATCTTTCACTGGATGTATGTTTCAACCACTTATGGTACTAGTAAAGAAATTTAAAATAATCCAACTAATGTAAATAAACAAATGAGTGTAATTATTAATTTATCTTACAATTTAACGTACTCCATTCTTTCTTTAATGAAATAACTAGGTATGTAAACTTAACTTTTAACTAACTTAATTATACATCTCTTTAAGTTAATTTTATGCTTCGGTGGTAACACGTACACAAAAATGATACAACATTTTCCTAAGAAGTAATACTATTTTATTTTGAAATATTTTAGTGTGCAAAATGCTTTACTTTAATTTTAATCTGTGGCATATAATTACATTGTGAAATATAAATATGTGCATAAAGATAGGTCGTTGAGCGTACCAACCAACCAACCAACCAACCAACCAACCAACCAACCAACCAACCAACCAACCAACCAACCAACCAACCAACCAACCAACCAACCAACCAACCAACCAACCAACCAACCAACCAACCAACCAACCAACCAACCAACCAACCAACCAACCAACCAACCAACCAACCAACCAACCAACCAACCAACCAACCAACCAACCAACCAACCAACCAACCAACCAACCAACCAACCAACCAACCAACCAACCAACCAACCAACCAACCAACCAACCAACCAACCAACCAACCAACCAACCAACCAACCAACCAACCAACCAACCAACCAACCAACCAACCAACCAACCAACCAACCAACCAACCAACCAACCAACCAACCAACCAACCAACCAACCAACCAACCAACCAACCAACCAACCAACCAACCAACCAACCAACCAACCAACCAACCAACCAACCAACCAACCAACCAACCAACCAACCAACCAACCAACCAACCAACCAACCAACCAACCAACCAACCAACCAACCAACCAACCAACCAACCAACCAACCAACCAACCAACCAACCAACCAACCAACCAACCAACCAACCAACCAACCAACCAACCAACCAACCAACCAACCAACCAACCAACCAACCAACCAACCAACCAACCAACCAACCAACCAACCAACCAACCAACCAACCAACCAACCAACCAACCAACCAACCAACCAACCAACCAACCAACCAACCAACCAACATTGTGATATTTTAAACTTAAATGGACACAAACAAAAACTGACATAGTAGTAAATACGAAAATGGTCGTACTATTTAAAAGCATAACTTTTTCAGGCCTTGCAAGTTGATACGGAACGTAAGGAATGGATGACAGAAAGAAGCCTTTGCTACTTTAAAATGCTAAAGCCTGAAAGTGCTTTGAAGTATGTGAATGATGTTCTGGATTTAGATCCTAAATATTTCCAAGTAAGTAAAATATAATTGTAAGGGTGTAAAGTAATGAATTTCAAGACTTCTTTTTTGTGTAATTTCTCTTTATATTAAAAAAAAAAGTAAGGATTAAAATTATTGATGTTGAGTGAGGTTACAGTTTCTTCACACACAACTCTGAAATTGTAAACGTTATTAGTTTTCCCCCTCAATTTTGGTCTTACGGTGGCAGAATTTTGAAATTTGTATTAGTTTTTTTTTTTTTTTTAAATTCAGTTTTGAAATTCGTCCGTATTGTAAATCCTGAGGAGCAAAAATTTTGATCGCTTGTTTACTTCTTACTGATGAGTTCTTTGAGAGGAGAGTTGTTCAGAAGAGTATGAAATTTTATACATAATTAGTAAACAACCTGAAATTGTGCAATTGCCCTCCAGAATTTAAAATTTGTAATGATTTAAAAAAAAAAAAAAAAAAAAAAAAAAAAAAAATCAAAGTTGAAAATTCTCAATTTTCCACATTGGGGTAATGCTATTTCTGAGTGAACAATAACTGGAGGGTGTTGAAAATTCTAAAAGAATTTTCGGATATGGCTGAAACAACAAAGAATTACCGAGCAGGTGAATTGGAGATTGCGAGCACTAGCGAAGCCCTGAAATTGCGTTAGCGATCCGCACACATGGCAAGCTCGGGAATTGGCGAGCAGGTGACTTGGAGATTGAATTAGCAATTCACCAGTTTAGGGGCGAAGCTCCCATTGGAGATTACGAAGCAAACCGGTGTCAGCATTCCCAGAGGATTGGGAAGCATGTGTGAGCAAGGGCAGAAATCTCCCCACTCTTAGTCATTTAAAATAAAACGAAATAAAATATTGACATAGCAAAATATTAAGGGTTCTTTATTTTTATGACCACAGTTGTCAATTTTGTAGATTACAGTGTTAATTTCAACGTCACTAACACATTCTTATGTTTTGAAAAAGAAAGTAAAGTTGTAGCCATGAACCGAGTTGAGATTTGTTGATTCAAGATCTGTTAACCTTACCTGTAGACGAAGTTATTTGTGCTTACTTGCATGGGTACCGGCAGGATTATTTGCAGGCTGCAACGTGCAAAAATTATAGATTTTTATTTAAAACAATTATTTTTCAGAAATGTTTTTTGCGCTTTTCTAATCCAATGTTATTTAAAAATTATGAATGAATTTTTTTCTCAGAGAATAGTTAAAAAAAATTCAAGCTATTTATATTTGAAATTCCCACTTATATAGATTTTATTTGGATACCAAACGCAACCATCATGTTAAAGAAAAAAAAAGTTTTATTCATTGAATAATAATAATCATAATAACATAATAATAATAATAATAATAATAATAATAATAATAATAATAAATAACGAATTTATTATCTTCCTATGTTTTTTTTTTATCATACAACTAGTTCCCGTGGTATTCGAGAGGCAGTGTTTCGAACGTAGTAATCCAGAAGACACGAAAATATATATATAAAAAAAATTCTCTTATTTCTTTTAAAAATAAAGAAGAAAAAGCCTAAAAAATACGATACAAAGGCAGTATAGAAAATAATCATTGGAATTCTAAAAAGCAAAATCCATTAATAGGATTCTCAATGTTTCATACCTGATGCCTAGTAATTAATAAATAAAGCATTTTTTAGGAATCGATAGAACATAGAAATGATTAACCCACAAAATCAATAAATATTTTCCCGCTATCCGGTCTCCCATAGTCCTAAACAACAGGAGACGCAGATTAACTATGAAAGCAATAAAAAAGAAATACACAAGACTCTTAAAAAATAAAAACAAACATTATAGAACCAAAAAATAGTTTCTGAACGATATATGTGATATTTTTCTGTGAATTTAGACCCCTTTTTCCCTTTTATTTTAATTTTCAAAAGCCAGGAGTATGGGCACCCCAGGAAAGGTCAAAGAGGTGCGCTTGCACCCCCCCCTCCCCGATTGAATTTTGAAAATTAATATTAGCGTGGAAGAAAATGTATAATTCACGGAAAAATGAAGTTTGGTTTTTTTTTTTATTTATTCATATGATCCTAAAATTAATGTATAACTATTAATCCTAATTATATTAACAATGAATTTTATTGGAAATCCAATGATCAGTTTTGAAAAATGAAGGTTTAATCCCTAACTTTGGCGGCTTTGCACCCCCTTGTATGAAATATGCACCCCTCTCAAAATAATCTTGCAGGCGCCCACGGACATGGGGGTGCAAGTGCACCTCCTTGTACCCTCCTGGTGGCGCCCGTCTTTTGCTTGGATTCCAAGACAGTAATTTTTATTTGTATTTGTTTTTCTTGTAGCTATTGAATTGGAAAAAAATCTCTGTTAGGTTTTTTGATGCTCTTCAATGGAAATGTAATAATTTTTTCTCAAAAACAGTTATATTTTGTGCACAAAACCCAAGAGTTATAAGTAACCTATCTCTTTAGCATTTATAATTTATACGATTAAAAACACAAAATAGCATATATACCAAATTCAGAATAATAAAAATGTTGTAATTTAAATTTTTTTTTATGGGAGTTTGAAATTGTTTGACAGTTTGATTTTTTATCAGCACTTCCGAATGTTTAATCATGTTTAAAGTTTTTTTTTTTTTTTTTTTTTCATTCGATTAACTTCAAATAAAAATACAGTTTTGATCATAAAAATTATGTACTTGTGTCTTTATATTGATGTAAAGAAATTATATTGCTGTAAAAATTGGTATGAATGTATTTATTGAGGAAGTTATAAAAGTTTCACAATCATCTTTCCTCGGGGACATATTGCCTTAAAAAAATCTGTGCTATATAAAGGTTAAAATTTGAAAGCGAACATATAAAGTGAAAATAAATGTACTTTTTAAAACTTGGAGGATACATTGGAAGACAAACATCCTTTTTCAATTTTTTTTTCAACATTACTACAACCATCACAATTTGAGTTTGAAACAAGAATGGCCATGTTACCAGGTACATTAACTGATAGGTCATGTACCTGGTAACTGGTGAATGTCATTTTTTAAATTTGAAATTGACTTTGAAGTTTTCTTTTTCCATTCAAAATTAGAGATCTGAAGGCCCTCTAACTATTATTATTATTTTTATCTTACAAGGCTCTGTTGCTAAAGGGAGAAATTCTGTATTCAATGTGGGATCTTGAGAGAGCGATGCTTTGTTTCGTGGAAGGAAGGAGACTGCGTCCTGAAAACACTGATTGTATTAAGGGAGTCCACAAAATTAGAATGGCACTTGAAGAGATTTCAGGTATGAGCGAATGAAGTACAGTATAATGGAAATACATATAGCTTGTGAATTCAGACTAATATTAGTATTTAAAAAAAAACTAAACTTTATTACGATGAACTCTTTTTTTTTTTTTTTTTTTTAAGTGTTTTAAGTATCGAAAAAATTAACAAGTTGTTTAAGTTGTATTATATTTTTTAATGGTTCAAAATGCTTTTTAATTTTTTTTTCTCTTATAGCATATCGAGATAACATGTTTAGTAAAAAACGTAAAAAGACTTTGACGACTAGGAGCAAATCGGTATGACTTGTATTCAAAATAGTTATAGAATATATTATATTTTAAAAGGATTTCTACATTATTGCCTTTTTTTTTTCAATGTAATTATACATGAAAATATGAAAATTCAATATGGATTACTTTGTATATTTTAAACTTTACAAATCTAATCCGCCATATTATAATTTTGACAATATTAAGAGGCGTGTTTCTGTACATCTTCTTCAATACGCATAATTAATAAAGTAAAAATATAATTTAATGTTCTTACTTAAATGAAATTACTTTAAAATGAATTTCAAAGAGCGAAAACATATTAAAGCCACAAAAAAACAACAACCTATTTTTTTATTTTAATTCAACACACTATTTTAAAAAACTCTGTAAAATATAACTTTTTAAACTTTTAGGAGAAATAAAATTGAAAAAATAACTACTATGTTATAGTTAATTGAATACAACTTTTTTTAATGAAAAGTACTGTGGATTAATTTAAGTGACAAATCAATAAAAAAAATTCTATTACTCGAACATAACTTTTCCATGCATTTATACAAATCACTATTTTTTTAAAAATTCAATTACATTTTAAAAATAATCATTCATAGCTGATACTTAATAATTCTAAAATTAAAATTTTAATAATTATATGCGTGTAAAGACAACTGAAATTAAAATTTTCATTAAACCATTGATATACGAAGTCAAAGTTTATTCGTTTCTTGATAGTGAGAGTTACGAAGGATCGAAATTACTCTCTTTTAAGAAATATTACTCTCTCTCAGAGATATCTCTAAGAGAGATTTCTAAGAAATATTTATATCCTTTCAATCCATAATCTAATCTACATTAAAGAATACGAAACTATCTGCTATGACTTTGGCCTATTTTTTTAATGCATATAGTCAAGTTAGGATCACTGATATCTAATTACAACTTTTGGATAGCTTATAAGCAATTTCTACTCTGTAAGCAAATAAAGTCAATTGAATACGTCTCCCATCTATGCTAGGCTATATATTGTCCATGGTTACAAACGCACTTTAACTAGTTTGGGAGGAAGTTGCTAATATGAAGATTATGGTGATTAGACTCTATGGTGATTGTTAAGTCTTCTTTTGTATAAAGCAATAACCAAACATAAATTATCCAGAAGTTGCAGTTAGAGATTAATGCTTAGTAGTATGGCTTTAATTATTACACTATCCTTAATTTAAATTCAAATTACTTTATAAATTCATAGAACCTTGAAGATATAACAAGTAACAACTCAAAACTTTGAATTTCAACATAAAAATGCATAAAGTAATTGTTATTCGCATAATTTATTTTGGATCTGAAGATAACTATAAAATGTATAGACCTGAAAAGAATAATATCATTAAATTTGTAGTTTATTTATTGATTCATTCACTTTAGCATCAAATTGTGTACATATACTACAATGTACTTTTTTTAATGGACGATTCAAATATTTTCGCTGAGTAAAGTACGTGTTTTATCACTCTAACAGAAACTGTTTATTTAATAGTACATTATTGTCAATTTATTTCTAGTACTTTAAAAATAATTTAATATAAAAATTGATTAAAAACTATCCTAACGCAATAATTTTTCAGGCTAAAGAACGTTCAGCCTCTTTATCACCAAGTAGATCGTCCCATATTTTGTCTCCAAGTACTGCTGCTGAAAGTTCCAGTCAACGTTATTCGTCGCGATTTTCTCCCCTCTCAGGTACCAGTAGCAGATCATCCTCCGCATTATCCTTCAAAGATGAAGTCAGCGCATTCCGATCCCAAAGACCACTCACAGCTTATGCGCGAAGAAAAACAAGCAGCTCAGACGTAAACTTGGGAAAAGAGGTTGGGATGAACTTTCACTAAAATTTATTGTTTTAATCTTGTACTATGAGGTATAAGAACTGAATTATTACTTCTAATTATAACTGCCTAACAATTAAATTCGATACTTTACTACCCATACTACATAAAAAGAGGTTACACATTATCATTTTTAATGTCTTTAATATGGACAAATGAATATCAGAGGCTTGCTTATGAAGAATGCTTTAGAGGTAATTGCTATTTCTTATCAATCAGAAAGTTTTTGAACAATCTTAAAAAATATAAAGTCATCCTGGGACATTTAATGTAGTGTTTTTAATCCCCTATCCCGCAAACAAAAATGTCAACTGCTAATATCGTAACAAGCACTATTTTCATTAAAAAACAATACTAATTGGAAGTGCAGTAATTGCTATTTGGAAAATGCGGTTGTTAATTGCAATTACAAGGTTGCTTACAATTTGCTAGGTATTAGAATAAATGATACTAACGTTGTCAGTGATCTAGGGGTGTTAGTTAGTAAAGATTATAAGATGGGGCAACAATGTAAGGCGGCTAGTGACAAGACAAATAGGATGTTAGGTTATATAAAAAAAGTGTTTCATCTAGATCTAGTGATATCGTACTACCATTGTATAGAGGCTTGGTTAGGCTGTTAGGCTGCATCTTGAGTATGCTGTACAGTTTTCGTCACCTTATTTAAAAAAGGACATTGATTTAGTAGAAAAAGTTCAATACAGAGCAACACAAATTATTCAGGGTACTTCGGGCATGGCATATGAGGATAGATTGAAAAAATTAAACATGTATACTCTGCAGGAATGAAGGGCAAGAGGGGATTTGATCCAGTTGTATTGCACATGGTGAAATTATGGGATTAGAATTTATCACTGACAACAGGTCACGAGGAAATGGGTGCAAATTGTTCAAATCTCATTTTAATAGGGAAGGATGAAAACACTCTTTTTACAATCGGATCAATGATTGGAATGATTAACCAGCAAATGTTGTAAATTCAGTGAGAGTAAAGAGTTATAAGAAACAGTTAGATATGCACTGGGGCATCGTCAATGGGCAATAATTGGATTACACTGGCTAGGTACGTAACTTATATTTTGTGCTTTGTATATATTTAATTTAGGTTATTTAGTTACTATATTTAGTTACTTATGTTTGCGTGCTGTTGGATTTTATAAAATTTTTCGGCTTGCATTATGTATTACATTTTTCCAATATAATTGTCAAACGCTGTGTCAACTTTGTATATTGTATTGTATTATTATGTATAATCCTGTAACTATTATATATTGTATGCATGATCATGTAACTATTGTATATTGTATGTATGATCCTGTAACTATTGTATGCAAATTCTATTTCTTTATACGTGTTTATATATATATATACTCGACCGACCCTGTTGGGCCTTGAGCCAGTTGTTGGTCTTAAAATTTGTATTTTCATTAATTAAAAGTATGGAAGGCATTTTAAAGATAATCGAAAAGATATTCGAAATGTATTGTATTGGAATTAATGTAAATTTTAATACGATTTATATAAATTTTCACTGACCTCATAAAATTTATTAATTATAGTTGATTTATGAAGGAAAAGCTACCGATGAAACAATCAGCAATCATTTCAGTGAAAGACGGAGCTTGAGGCCTATGACATCAGTTGGTAAGAGATCTGCCACTCTTCTCCAAACTGAAGCCTACTTGGACAGCATTGTATCCGATCTCAGTGGACGATCGTCCAGATCAGCTTCCTGCAGATCCGAAATTAGTCTCAGGGTACCGAGTGAGTGATCATTTTATTTAAAGAAAAAAATAAATCACCAAGAAGCATATCGTAAAAATATGAGTTTTGTGGGTAAAAGATTCGATGTTTTTAGAAATTTTGATTTTTTTTTTTTTAAAGTTTATATTGTATTAAAAAATTCATACATATTTTTATCAAATAGATATTATGCCACAAAATTTTTCAATGATGCAGCTATGACGAATTCTCCACAAAAACATAACTTGTTGTGATTTTAGTAGTCGGATTAGTTGAAAAATTTGTCAGAACAAGGCGAAGGTTTCAAAGTTTAAAAAAAAAAAAAAAAAAAAAAAAAAAAAATATATATATATATATATATATATATATATATATATATATATATATATATATATATATATATATATATATATATATATATATATATATATATATATATATATATATATATATATATATACATATATATATATATATATATATATATATATATATATATACATATATATATATATATATATACATATATATATATATATATATATATATATATATATATATATATATATACATATATATATATATATATATATATATATATATATATATATATATATATATATATATATATATATATATATATATATATATATATATATATATATATATATATATATATATATATATATATATATATATATATATATATATATATATATATATATATATATATATATATATATATATATATATATATATATATATATATATATATATATATATATATATATATATATATATATATATATATATATATATATATATATATATATATATATATATATATATATATATATATATATATATATATATATATATATATATATATATATATATATATATATATATATATATATATATATATATATATATATATATATATATATATATATATATATATATATATATATATATATATATATATATATATATATACAAAATTCAATAATTAGCAAATAAACTTGTGCTAGTATTTAAGCTAACAATTTTCTGCTTTTATAAGTATTTTCTCAAAGACATTCTTTGCTTAGTTTTCATGTTGTTTGTCTCAATTAATATGATCAATAATTGAAAAATATTATATATATATATATATATATATATATATATATATATATATATATATATATATATATATATATATATATATATATATATATATATATATATATATATATATATATATAATATTTTTCAATTATTGATCATATTAATTGAGACAAACAACATGAAAACTAAGCAAAGAATGTCTTTGAGAAAATACTTATAAAAGCAGAAAATTGTTAGCTTAAATACTAGCACAAGTTTATTTGCTAATTATTGAATTTTGTTTTAAAATTTAAAGCACATAGAAGTAAATATTTTGTTCTTGCACTATTTTGGAAAGATTGTGCAACAGGAAAACTGATACTTAAAATTAAATATACAAAACTTATGAGAAGAAGTTGTGAATCATGGAATCATACCAAAATTATGTATTCCCTTTTTTTTCCCAGCTACTAATTTTGGAAGTAGATAAGTGTATTTTATTCTGAATCACTTCTTGATTGATTTATGGTTTAAACGATAAATGTCTATACTGTCCACACAGCCTCAAAGGCTATAAATATAAATTTTTTTAACTTTCTGAATCGCCTTTAGAAAGTAATATTTTATGTCATTAAAGAGAAACATTTAATGAAATACTCTAAGAATTAATGTGAAAATTTAAAAAGATGTGTTTTTGAATGAATATGCTAGGGTAAAAATATACTTTACAAAATCATGGAGTTAGGACCTTTTAAATTACGATGCAGTATGCATTATATAAATAAATATTTGCTAAGTTTAGAAATTTGTATTAATATAAACTTTATGCAAAAGATTGGATTTCCGTGTAGTTTAAATGACTTAATGACCTCGCATAATTGCCATTTGTATAAAAACAGGATAATATTTCTATGGAAACTATATACCAAATACTTTTTAAATTTTTTAAATAAAGGAACACAATGTTCCCTCTGAATTTATAATTTTAAGTATTCTAAAAAAATTTATCGTTGAATCATATTCCTTTGATAGATATAAGTATAAAAATATCCTTTGTTTATTTTGTTATATATAAAAATATATATGTTATATTTAATTACTTTTATAATTTTTTTAAATTAAGGCTTTTGAAATATTTATTTGTGAATATTTTATTCAAATTTATTCATATATTTTCTTTGCATTTCTTAAAAAAGTAGCACAAATATTTAATCTATAAAATATTTTCTTAAAGACTTGTCAGTATAAATCATTTCGCAAATTCATTAATTTTTTAGTCAAATATACGCCAATGGTTTAATTTAATGCTATTTTAGACAACAATTCAGAAATTCATATTGATGACAGCGAAGAAAGTGCTTCAAGTTCAATGGAAGATTCATCTAAAAATAGAAAAAAGAAGAAAGTTCTGAAAAAGAGGAATGGACAAGGTGCAACATTTCGAAGCAAGTCCACTAGAATGAGACCTACAAGTTGCACTGGTCCAAAAATTGCAGCCGCTCTAGGAAAAGATCGAACATTTTTGGAAAGTTTTTTGAAAGACAAAGGTGAGTATTTATAAAGTTTAGTTGTAAAAATGTGATTGAAATATGATTTGGTAATAATGATTGAAATATGATTTGATCATATTAATTGTAATATGATTTAATAATAATAATTTAAAGAGGATTTGAAAATAAGGAATGAAAATAATAATTGTAAATAATTTTTCTAAGGTAAGTGGGCGAATTAAGGTCAAGCTAAAGTTTGAGAATGTTTTTTTTTTTGTTTGAAAATACTTCATTTTATTTCAGTTTTAATATTTCTTAATTGTTGACATTTACTCATGTACATAATAAAATAGCTTCTAATCTATTATTTAACTACAGTTTTCTGCTTTTTTCCTATAAATTATTATAACTCTCATAAAATAAAGGTTAAAAAATAGTAAAGCAGCGTAATTTTAGAAAATCAAAATAATAATAATCTGTAACTTGAACATTGCATTTGAAAATTGCAAAATTGTATTTTTATTTATCAAAATTATTTTGAATCTATTCATTTAAAATAAAACACGTTGATTATAAATGCAAGCGAAAAGCAAACAAAATATACTTCATGTTAGGTGCCTAAATGCATGGTGCGAGATGCTCTGCAAAACGAACATTTAATATTTTAAAATATGATACAAAGCAACCACGTTATGGTCTATTTTTCTAATGTATTAGAATGAAGAGCAACGGAATTCACACGCTTTTAAAATTTTATTCTCCTTAAAAAAATATATGTAATTTCATTTGCTCTGCTTGCTGGCAAATGTCAATATATTTTTTAAATAACAATAGAAAAGCTTTTATGAACATGTACTTATTTAAAGCTACAGATTATCGTTTTTCAACAACTGAAGATTATTATTAACAATTAAACAAAAATAATGAAATATAAAAGAAAAAATGTCTTTTAATCTATTGAATGGATCTTTTCCTTCTTATACTCCATCTTTCAACCAAATATGGTTTAGAAGTATATTTTGATCTAGTTTACAACATTTGTTCAAATAGAAGCCTTAAAGAAGCATTTTCTATTGTATATTATGCTACTTTTCTTCCATCTTTTTCCTCCTCCTCTCTCATAAAATGGCTATAAAAATTAATATTTGTTTTAATTTTGAAAATATTTCTATCGTTTCTGTGAACAATTTTAGTAACTCAAAAATATATTATATATTATATATTAAAGAATACCAGATATATATTTATATGTTTTTAAAGTAATTTATATTTTGACAGGTTTAAGAAAATCTAAAACTCCTTACACGAAAAAGGCTCTTCGGATCGCTCGAGACCTCCACCATTTTGTAGTGGAAAGAGAAGAGTATTGGAGCAACAGAGAGCGCTTTATTCGATACGCAAAATCAGAAGATGGTTTTGTGGCGTGAATTTAATTCGTCATCAGATGAAAATAAAATGATATTGTTTGTAACTCTATTAAAAAGAAAACAAATTACTGAAGAAACTAATTGAGGAAATATTTAAGTTGGAAATCCTTTTTATAGCTAGATGTAAGGAAAATTAGAACTTCAATAATTTTGTGCGAAAGCATACTTTGTATCTTGCATATTTTTTTCTTCTAAAATTTAATAAAGATTATCCGTGTAGGTAAATGATATTATATTTATCTTAAGAAAATCGAGGAAATGGGATATAAGTAATACAATTCTTACAATATAGGATTTCTCACTGTTTTAAAATATAATATTCACTGACCTATTTATAGCAAAAAAATGTATTTCAGGATTAGGTTTCATTTATTTCTAGTTCCACAATATGCACTTCATATTATCTTACAATTTAACAAAAATAGCAAATTAATTATACATACACCAATCGATATATTCAAAGGGATCCAGTTTATATCTTAATTTTTTCTTCTTTTTTTATTTCAGCTTGCTACATTGTCTGTAAAGAAAAATATATCGTCTATTGGTTACGATAAACATTGCAGTGGCATCGATTATATAATTTTAAAATAAACTAATAGTCTAATTGTAGCCTTTTAAAAAATTACACTTGTAATAATTTTGTCGAAATCTAAATGGACGGAGTAACTACAAAGTATCTCTTAGCTTCAAGAGCAATCTATTCATTTCAATTACTCTTTCGGTGAGTCCTAAACAAACAATTCCCAGCCTGACCTAATCAGATATAAGATTAGCAGAACGAGGTTAGTGGATAACTGTTCCAAAATCCTCATCAGACCTGAGAAAGAGAGAGCAGAATCGTAGTGCACTAACTGCTTAGAGAGTGAATAGAAAGGCGGTATATTTATACCCTCGGCTGAAAGATGCAGAGGTAAAACTGTTGCCTTCGGATTTCTTTATTTAAACCGCATTCTTTGCACCCAAGACGATTCGACGGATCACCGCTTTTAACTTCAGAGGCAAGGATATCTCACGAGATCCCAGCATGTTAGAATGCCATTGTTCTTGTTTGCATAGTGGTTGGATATTGTTTGTGGGACTGTTGAGTGACAAACCTCCCTGTTTCACGTTTAAATAAATTTTTATTAAAACATAGCTTTTCAAGGAATTTTATTTTAATGGTTATAACTGATAGCATTTTCGGTTATATTTCTAGTCTCTGGATAAACATTGTTCCTTGTATGAACACCAAAATATAAATATGTTATTTATAACTAGGGGTATGGTTCGACATAGTTAACTTGATATAAGTAATTACATATTTAAAAGGTTAAAGTGAGAAAACAAAAGATTCGTAAACCTGAAAATTTTATTGGTTAGTATATTCTTAATAGTGTCATTTAACTTGATATATATGTAATTACATATTTGAAAGGTTAAAGTGAGAAAACAAAAGATTCATGAACATACAAATTTTATTGGTTAGTATATTCACAATAGTGTCATTTAACTTGATATATATGTAATTACATATTTGAAAGATTAAAGTTAGAAAACAAAAGATTCGTGAACCTGAAAATTTTACTGGCTAGTATATACTCAATAGTGTCATTTAACTTGATATATATGTAATTACATATTTGAAAGGTTAAAGTGAGAAAACAAAAGATTCGTGAACCTGAAAATTTTTACTGGCTAGTATATTCTCAATAGTGTCATTTAACTTGATATATATGTAATTACATATTTGAAAGGTTAAAGTTAGAAAACAAAAGATTCGTGAACCTGAAAATTTTACTGGCTAGTATATTCTCAATAGTGTCATTTAACTTGATATATATGTAATTACATATTTGAAAGGTTAAAGTTAAAAAACAAAAGATTCGTGAACCTGAAAATTTTACTGGCTAGTATATTCTCAATAGTGTCATTTAACTTGATATATATGTAATTACATATTTGAAAGGTTAAAGTGAGAAAATAAAAGATTCGTGAACCTAAAAATTTTATTGGTTAGTATATTCACAATAGTGTCATTTAACTTGATATATATGTAATTACATATTTGAAAGGTTAAAGTTAGAAAACAAAAGATTCGTGAACCTGAAAATTTTACTGGCTAGTATATTCTCAATAGTGTCATTTAACTTCATATATATGTAATTACATATTTGAAAGATTAAAGTTAGAAAACAAAAGATTCGTGAACCTGAAAATTTTACTGGCTAGTATATTCTCAATAGTGTCATTTAATTTGATATATATGTAATTACATATTTGAAAGGTTAAAGTGAGAAAACAAAAGATTCTTGAACCTAAAAATTTTATTGGTTAGTATATTCACAATAGTGCCATTTAACTTGATATATATGTAATTACATATTTGAAAGGTTAAAATTAGAAAACAAAAGATTCGTGAATCTGAAAATTTTACTGGCTACTATATTCTCAATAGTGTCATTTAACTTGATATATATGTAATTACATATTTGAAAGGTTAAAGTGAGAAAACAAAAGATTCGTGAACCTGAAAATTTTACTGGCTAGTATATTCTCAATAGTGTCATTTAACTTGATATATATGTAATTACATATTTGAAAGGTTAAAGTGAGAAAACAAAAGATTCGTGAACCTGAAAATTTTACTGGCTAGTATATTCTCAATAGTGTCATTTAACTTGATATATATGTAATTACATATTTGAAAGGTTAAAGTGAGAAAACAAAAGATTCGTGAACTTGAAAATTTTACTGGCTAGTATATTCTCAATAGTGTCATTTAACTTGATATATATGTAATTACATACTTGAAAGGTTAAAGTGAGAAAACAAAAGATTCTTGAACCTAAAAATTTTATTGGTTAGTATATTCACAATAGTGCCATTTAACTTGATATATATGTAATTACATATTTGAAAGGTTAAAGTGAGAAAACAAAAGATTCGTGAACCTGAAAATTTTACTGGCTAGTATATTCTCAATAGTGTCATTTAACTTGATATATATGTAATTACATATTTGAAAGGTTAAAGTGAGAAAACAAAAGATTCGTGAACCTGAAAATTTTACTGGCTAGTATATTCTCAATAGTGTCATTTAACTTGATATATATGTAATTACATATTTGAAAGGTTAAAGTGAGAAAACAAAAGATTCTTGAACCTAAAAATTTTATTGGTTAGTATATTCACAATAGTGCCATTTAACTTGATATATATGTAATTACATATTTGAAAGGTTAAAGTGAGAAAACAAAAGATTCGTGAACCTGAAAATTTTACTGGCTAGTATATTCTCAATAGTGTCATTTAACTTGATATATATGTAATTACATATTTGAAAGGTTAAAGTGAGAAAACAAAAGATTCGTGAACCTGAAAATTTTACTGGCTAGTATATTCTCAATAGTGTCATTTAACTTGATATATATGTAATTACATATTTGAAAGGTTAAAGTGAGAAAACAAAAGATTCGTGAACCTGAAAATTTTACTGGTTAGTATATTCTCAATAGTGTCATAAAGTTTCCTTTACCTATTTAACATATTTTATGGTATCCTTAATTTTTCGCGGATGAAGTTGATGGCCGGATCAAGAAAAATATTTATTTTCTTTATTTCTCTTTTAGTTAAACCACTGCTTTTATCCACCAGCTTCCAATATTGTATAATAGAACTTTATATTCCGATATCTTTTATTGTTTTATCTCTTCTCCAAAGCTGAGCATACTATGATAATAAACAACCTAGATGTGTTAATGATAATGAAGAATTTGAATATCGTGTTAATGAATGGTATGAATATGATGTTATCAATGAATTGTTCTGTTAAAATCTTCCGAAAGATAACAAAATGTTAAGTAGAAAAAATGATCGACTCTAATATGTTGCATTTATTGAAGCACAATTTTTATGAAATTAGTAGATTCAACTCAATTAAGTTTTAAATAAAAATGTCAAAGTCATAAACTTATTACTTCATTATTACTTATGGGCATATATTTATAAATTTTATTACTTATGGGCATATATTTATTATTTTTATTTAAATAAATTTTAAATAAGCTTTATACAACATATATTAGAATACTCAAATATAGCAAATATTGGTTAATACTTTTTAAAACATCCTTATATTGGGTCCTTCTAAATTAATCTGACCACTAAAACTGATAATAAAATTCCCCTTTTCAAAGCTCTAGACTGCAAGATGAAAGCTCTGGCCTCTCATGTCAAATATGTCGCATTTGAATTAGAGAAAGTCACAATTTTTTATGATTCGGAAACTTACATTAAAATATTTTTCCTGTCCGGTTTAACCGTTAAAAATATAGAATATGTGGAGCATAAATAGTCTTGCTTGAATATTCTTTTACCATAAATAAGTCAACGCAAAGAAAAATCCAACCTTTTCAAATGTGAGAGATTTAATCATTTCATAACAACTATAAGCAGTTGTGAGTTACCCTATACTCTCATTACTTTATAAAAATAGTTAACAAATACATTTCACACTTCACTGCCCAAGGAACGTTTACTGTTTCCCTTTAAGTGTCTACAATAATTAAAGCCTCTTGCAACAACTTATGAATATTGACGGAAAAAAGATGAATAATACGATATTTTCACGCTTAGACGTACTTATGGCTGTGCATGAAGAAAGCGTCATCAAAGAATATATCGCCACCAGCCTCGCATTGCAGAAAAGGCATCGAAAAAAAAGCGACTACGCCATCTATAGAAATTTAATACATCGGGAACTGTAAACCTCTGTATCAATCGGATTTCTTTGAACCGTCATTGTTGAAGCACTCTTTTGTTTTACGCTAAATTGCTTTTTGTTTTCTTTTTGAAGACAGATACGTATTCTTGATAAGTGAGCTCGTGAAAGAAAGCATGTTCTTTCTATGGTAATTGAAATTTGTTTTCTGATGGTAGAGGAGAGTAAAGAAAGTTTTTCTGTTTAACAATAGATACATAATATTTCTGCCAAACGGTTATTCAAATTATTTTTTTTGGAATCGGATTAAAGTAATATGTGAAGTAGTCTTAGCTGCACATTTATATAAATCTCTAAATGTAAGAAAATGGGTAATGTCTCATTGAAAACCATAAGTGTGATGAGTGTTCAGTGAATAATATACCTTGGTGAATCAATGGTTCAAAACACCAAGGTTTTTTTTAATCTAGTTTTCAATGTAAAAAATTTCGATACATAAATAAACTCTTACGTGTAAAAAAGTTAAATTTTCTTCTTTTAACTATACGTTGGATAAAGTGTTATTACAACCGACTAAAAATAAGACAATGGATACTTTTCATTCTTTTATTTTTGACAACGTCAGTATATTAAACGTACATCTGAAAGTGGTATGCATATACTTTTTCAGAGCGACCAGCTTCATTTATATAACCAGCATGGTTCAAAAGTATTTATATATATATTACTGATTAGTATAAAAACTATTGTTTTGTCACGAGGTTCATATATGTATATACAATTTAAAGTTTAAGGAAAAGGAGTTAGAAAAAAGTTGTAAAATAGATGATACAACATGTAGAAATAAAAGAAAAAGTGTAAAAAGATTAGATGTTTAATAGGTAAAAGAATTGCCGAATCTCAATGGTAGTAGAGAATACAAATGGTAAAAGATTAGTTTTATGTTTTTATGAACAATGACAAATCAGGATTGTGGAACTGTCTGACTGTCTCTTGTATTATTCTTGATAGAATAAGAGACAATCAGATCGTTCCAAATTTCTGATTTATCGTTCTGATTTGTCAACCATTGATAAACTTTGACATACAATGACAAAAAACTTTGCTTTTCAGACATTTTATTGCTTTGCATGCTGTTATATTAATGGAATATTCAAATGAGATGTATTCTTCCCTATAAGTTTTGGAATGCTATTTTCGGCCCTGATATTGGACATTTGCTCTTGTCATTTGAAATTATATTGTCTTGTGAGGGGACGACTGCTTTTTGCGAACGCTCTCTAGGGACGTTTTAAATTTGAATATTTTGATCATTCCTTCAAAGAACACTCTTTTCCTTCTATTTATAATTTCATGTTTGTAAATATTCAATGGTCAATAAAAAGAATTCCGCAATATTTTATGAGATGTCAAATGCTAGAGCGGTATCAAGATTTGAAGTTTTTGGCCCTTGTGAAAACAAAATATGTTTTCTTCCCTGTTACAAAGATGTCTTTTTCTAGACGGTATTGCTTCAACAAGGGACAGGTTTTGATGAGTCTATTTTAGAATCCACCTCCACACGTAACAGTGTTTCTTCGCTTATGAATACCTCTTGCACAGAACAAATGGCAGACATTTTTGGCAAAGCAGTGGGATGGGGTTTGGAGAAGGAGGAGAATTAAAAAAATTAAAAAAAAAAAAAAAAAAATTAAAATGCTTTCTATTTTGTTCCAACTTTTATTTGTGACTGCAACTGTAATATAGCGACGAACTGTTTCGAAAGATAATTAGCAAATGAAATTTGATTGAAAAAATGAAAGATATAAACAAGAAATTAAAAAAAAAAAAAAAAGTGTAAAGTTATCCCATGATCCAAATAAACTTATGGATCTATTATCACAAACTAGGGATGTGGAACATCTCACAACTTTCAATTACACTTAATGCTGATTACTGCATTTAAATTTGTGATGGATTGGTGTAATTTACCGTTTTCACATTTTCATTATTTTTAAAAAAGGCCAGTTTGACAAGGCATATATTTGGCTATAAGTATATTGCAAAAAGAATCCTGTTAAAATGATAAAATTGAAGAGTTTTTTTTTATAAATATTACATTAAATATTTTGTGTAAGTGACAGAAGATAAACAGTCGCCGAGGGTCGATGCTCAAAAAGAACGCTGTATTAAAGACATTCGTTTTTTAACTTTTTACGGATGGAGTGAAGTATAATGATTAGTAATTACTGAAAATACTTCTTTTAAAAAATTTTTTTACTGCCAATTACCCATATGTATACATAGGGTAATGAAAGTATAGGATTAGGTAAATTTTTTTTTTTTTTTTTTCATTTTTCCACATTTTAGAACATCCTGATTTCAAAAAAATTATATAGAAAAAATGTCTATGTGTGGTCAGCATAACTCCCTAACAAATTGACTTACGATGTTCAAATTTGGTGTGCGGGTTGTTGGTGGCCATGGGATCTACCATTAAGGTTTTCGTCAAAATTGTGCATGCGCATAAGGTAGTTGCCATTTAAAAAATCATGTTTTTCAATGATTGCTAAAAAAACGGCTCTATCGATTTTGATCAAAATCGCTGTGGTAATGCCTCTTTAGGTATTTTAAACATCCCCTCTCCAAAATTTCCATAAAAATGCTTTAATGGCGTAAAAAGTCGAAAAATTAATGCCTTCAACTCAGAGTTCTCTGCTTGAACATAGCTAATCAACGATCGTTTTTTCTCCTCTCCTCAGTTTCACTTATCTTATAAGAAAGGATAATATAAGAATTCTCGAAAAGTATATAGCTAAAAACACCATTTTGACGAAGGTTTTTCTTTATAATTTTTTTTTTTTTTTTTAAATTCACGTATAAGTATAATCGCAAAAAATATCGCCAAACAGTTCGTTTTTTCTAAGCGTATGATAAAAACATAAAAACGATAAATGACACAAATTCACATTAGTAACATAGTGTAATTGAAAGTTGTGCGATGTTCCATACCCCTAGTTTAAATTTCAAATGTAGTCTAAGCTAGCTAATAGTTGGATAGTTTTACTGTTTGTGTATTTTATTAATAGTAGATCTAGGAGAAATTTGAATTATTAAATAATACTTTGTAAAGCTGTTTCTAGATTTTGAAACATTGGTTTTATTAATATGTTTTATATATTAGGTACGATATTTTTGAAAAATATTTTTTTCGGTGATAACGTTTAAAAAAACTATGGGTGTGGAACATCGCTTGACTTTCAATTACACTATAGTATTGGCCATTGCATTAAAATTTGATGTGGTGTCAGTTACCGTTTTTATATTATTACTCATTTAAATAAGAACGGTCAGTTTGGTGATATTTTTGGCAGTAAATTTTTACATGAGAAAAAAAAAAAAAAAAAAAAAGCTAAGAATGCAAAATTATTGGTGATTTTTTTCGATAGACATATTACATTGTCCTTTCATGTGCGCGAAACGCATAAAAATCAATCGAGGGCAGAGAGCACGGTCTTAAAGGCATTCGTTTTTCAACTTTTTACGCTTCTATCGCATTTTTACGGGAATTTCTGAAGTAGGAATGTTTCAAGCACCTTAAGAGGCATTTCCATAGCTATTTTGATCAAAATTGTTAGAGGCTTTTTTTTCCCTTAGCAATTACTGAAAAACATGATTTTTACAATGGCAGCTACCTTATGCGCATGCGCGAATTTGTAAAAAACCTTAATGGTATGTCCCATGGCCATTAGCAACCCGCACACCAAATTTGAATATCGTAGGTCAATTTGTTCGTGAGTTATGCTGACAGCGTACACACAGACAGAAATTTTTTCCAGATCACTTTTTTGAAATTAGGATGGTCCAAAACGTAGACAATTGTTTACCCCATGTATACATATGGGTAATTGAAAATAATAATGCTCAAAACGATTTTTTCTTCTTCAATTGGTAGTATACTTTTTCAATTTCATTAGTGTAATTTTTTTGTTATGAATTATTCCATACATATTTTTTTAATATAATAATTATAATAATATTATTATACAATTGGCAATAAAAAATTCATTTTTTGAAAATTTATTTTTGTCAATTTATGTATCGAACATTCCATAAACTGGCTTTAAATTAAGTATCATTTAGAGTTACTGAAGAAGTATCATTAACTGTCAAGTAATAAACTTATCTTTAATGCTCAGAAAGCTTCAAAAGTATATTAACCTCAAAGTCAGTCCTAACTACTAACATTATAGATTTAACTTTTTATGGGTTTAAATGGTTAAATCTATACAAATACACATATTTTTTCAAAGGATAAACTTAAATGCAGCTACTGTTAATCTAAGTTAAACACTTTTACTCCACTTCCTTAATAAAAGCACCTCAACCATGACCATGACATTACATCAGACATCCACTAACAGCCTAGACAGGAAGACTATCAAGAGATATCTAATCGAACAACAAGTTTCTACAAAACCAAATATCTCCCAGAAGAAAATGTCTCTCGTAAGCATCTACGTAGTGGTATATGTAGGGCGTGAGTGGGCTGGGAGAGAAGCGTATTTTAAGTAAAAGAGAGCGGCGGTATCTTCTCTAAAAATAAGCACAGAAACGTGGATGCTCAAGAGTGAAGAAAGCTCGAAGAAAGGAACAGGGAGCTTCTGGAAGTGGTCTTATTTGGGATCAGAGACTTCGAGGAGGGGTGGAGCCGGAAATCGGAACTGTTCCATTTAGTGCTGAACTCAAATCTTTCGGTTTCGTTTGGGTGATGCTGATTGGGTTGTGATTATAGAATAGTTCATTTGCTTCATGGAAGAATTCATTTTCGGTAAATTGTGTGCAAGTTTTGATGGGTGGATTGTACTTTAGGGATTTTCTAGGGAGCCTGTTGGTTTCTGATTGACACTTTCCAAATTGAACTTTGTTACTACACAAGGGGACAATCCTGCCATTTTCGTAGATTAGGATGGAAATTTATTCCAATAGGACATTTTATTATTATTATTATTTTGTAAAAAATGTGTTTTGATAAAAAAAAAGTAAAATAAATTTAATGAACAGCTTTCTTAAGAAATTTTCAGAGTGTATACTCGTTTTTAACTGACATTTTTCAAATTGGGCCTAGGAAAGCAATACGTGTTGGAAAATTAATGACAATTTTGGATAATAAATAATAATTAATCATTTGAAACTAGAGTGTTATTACTTTTTATGCTCACTAGTTTCAGTTTTATTTTCTCAACTTTAAAGATGCTTCAAACTCCCGTTAATCTTCCATATAATAACCTATGTGTTATACATGACTCATTTAATTATATATATACAGGTATGGGGGTTAGTAGGATTATTTTCAGGGGAGAACAAAGTGGACTAATTACTTACTCAAACTCTGATTTTAGAAATATTTTAATTAGATTTCTTAATATAAAATTTTATAATTAGGAATTCATTTTCTTTATAAATGGCAAATTTAGGTTCCATATTAAACAAATTATTTTTCTGGGGATTTTCCCTACTTTGTATCATCTTTTTAAAACCGCGGGTTTTGCTACCTCTTGGCTGGCCCCTCGCATAATAGGCATCTCGTATTAATTTTATGTTTTTTTAATTGATCCTTTTTACTAATCTTTCACCTTTGTGTTTAAGGGAAGTGTTTCCTCCTTACTTTCTCTTGTACCCTTCATTAAGATTTTATTCATTACTAACTAAGTGGTCCCACGTTTTTGAGACCCGTTAGAGTATATAGATCATCGATTTGATTCTTTGTAAACCAGGCTCGCTGAAAGGATCCTTTCTACCAAAACAGTATTTAAAAATATGTTAAAGTAAAATTAGGCGGTGATGTGCATAGATTTTCTCATTTGAAAAATGTATTGTTAACAATGAGTTTAGTATTGTTTTCGTATCCGAACAAACCTTGTAACGAGTGAAAAAGGCCTTGTTCCTGAAGCGTTCAAAGCAGGGACCTATACAGTACACATCAACCGATCTCTGCAACGCGTTGTCAAGCAACTAATTGAAAAAATTTAGAAGAAATAAACAAACAATAGTTATAACTTCTGTTAGTTAAAATTAAAAATTGATCACAAATAGAGCTAAAATAAAAACTTTGAAAAGAACCAATGAAGGGTGAGATCGAAAAAAATGTTTCAACAACAATAACAAATAAAAAAACATGTTTCAACAACAATAACAAATAAAAATTACTAACTACTAATATAAGTTCATTAAGTATTAGAATGCATTTAATAAAGAAGAAAAATAAAATAACCCATAAAAAAAGAGTTTTTAAAAAATCCGTTACATGCATTGTCAATTTTTATTTTCATTAACACAGCGCCCATATCAAATACATTTCTAACTGCAAAATGTGCGGCCAACTACGTTTCACAATTCATTTACTAAAAATGAACGTGAATTTATGCTCTCATATCCAAATATCTTTAATTTATTATGATTAAAATAATTTATTATTAAAATATTTATTTATTTAAAAAACTGGCAACAGAAAAAATAGTTTCAACAATAGTCTATTCAATGTTTTTTAATGCGATTGGATGAAGGCAGGTTGTTTTAATAGTCTTCCGTAAAAGTGACTTTTTAGTGACAGTTACAGCCCCAAAATTTGATAGATGGCATTGTCATCGAAATCGAACCTATCTGCCAAGTTTCTAATTGGATCACGGCAATGGGATTAATTAGGCCTTCGCAGATTTGTCTCCCCTCGACACCCACACCAACAGTTTAGTTCTACTTAGAGCTAAACTTAATATTTTTTAAATCTTGGATATCTGTTTCATAAGTGTTAGAGAGAGGTTTTTTAGGAAATTGTATTAATTTTTTTCTTGCAAAATTAAAAAAATCGATTTTTTTTGGTGGAAATATAGAAATTTCTTGTGAAAAAAAGCAAAGTATATTTTTTTGAGTTGCCAGTCAAACAAATTGAAAAAAATCTATCTTTACACTTTTATAGAATACTATAACATAATTAATTAGTTTTACACTTTAAAAAAAAATAACAATTGAAGGAAGAGTATTCTTTTTAAAAAAGCGTATATTTCGGCCTTAAAAATACTAAAAAACAAAAATAAAAATAAATATTGAATTAAAAAAAAAAAAAAAATGCATTAATAATTGTTTAAAAATAGATGTTTTAATTATATAAAAAATATGTATCCTCTAAATTCATTAATAAACGTTTTATGTTTTCTATAAAATATTAAAACTCAAATGAATTAAGAAAATCAATATTTAGGTATGAAGATGGTGATGACATGTCATTAAATTTTAGCAATCATAAAGTAAAGAACGATAACTTTTTTTAATTACAAATTTAGAACATAAGCTCTTTCAATGAAAAAAACAACAACTTTGGAGTATAATGAGATTAAATAGAATTTAATATAATTAAGTAAGATTAATGTTGTTAATGACAGGAACAAAAATAGTTTCATTAACCTTCAGTTTTATCAGCCCTAAGATATATTAATATATTTCCAAGCAGTATTGTAATTTCTATCCCAACTCTAAAATGGTAACTATTCCATATTTTGTTATTTAAATTAATGTAAGTTTGTGGTCAAGAAAAGAAGCAAAAACAATTGGATGGAAATGACACAAAAAGCAATCGACAAAGTAAAAAATTCATAGTAATATTTCTTAAATAATTTTTTAAAGGAAAATCTCTATATTTTTATAATTGAAATGTTTGATGTCTAGTAAAAAAATTATAATTTAAAATATGCATAAAACTTTATACAGTATACATCAACCATCGAGACCAAATTTGAGAAAAGGGACAGTGGATGGTTATGCCATTTTAGTATTGATTGTGTGGTTTTCAAAAAAATTATGATAAGAAACAACTAAAAGGCATTTTATTTGTCCATTGAAAGATACTAAGAGTATAAAAACAATTATCCGTCAAAATTTTTTATTGTGGGTTTTGTATACATGGAAAAAGTGGGAGTTTCGCTAGAATGACCCTAACAAATAACAATGCACAGCGAATCGAAAAATAATATCACAACTAAATCGAAGCTTATATTACGAAAACATACGAGAACAAATACATTTTATAAAAGATGACAAATAATTCACACAAAACCTAAAAGATAAAGTAGTAGTACATAAAGTATAAGGACGCAGACAAGGGGAAAAAAAATAGTACAGTAGACACTGAGGCGATTGTGACAGAGAGCCTTGAGTTGGTTGTGAGGGTGAATGTTGGAAGTTTTCTAGGTTTTTCTTTTTCAAAAAAAAAAATAAAAAAATGTGGCGCAGTTTATTTTCAGTAGACCAGATCTTAGTGAAAAAATGTTCTAGGGCAGTAAAGAGCACTCTCTTTCTCAAAAAATCCCCAATACAAGCAAATAATAAAAAAAAAGTATTTCAGGTTATAATTTTCTCTAAATGAAAATCATGTCGTGAAAATGAAAAGGGTAACTGATTTTTATAAGGAGAATCAAATTCACATTCATAAACGGCCAAGATCAAGATCCTTGCAATAAACAATGTTTTAAGTCTCTTCTATATAAAAAAAAAATAATAAAAAAAATAAAAACAGTCTCTTGAGTGGATATCGATACGATTGCGATAGATATAGTAAAAAAATGGTTGTTAGGGTGAATGTTGAAAGATTTCTAGGTTTTCTTACCGTTCGAGAAACAAATGTTGGCTAGGGATTTAGCAGATGCAGTTCAACAGTTAAGCGATTGATCAGCTAGCGCCTGATAATGCCAATAGAGAAACTCAAATGAACAGAAAATTGTAGAGCTATAAATTGAAACTGCGCATCTGCTGGAATAATTGGTATTCTATAAATGTCTAGTCATAATTGTTGCTACAGTAAAATTTTACGTCAATTACCTCACAGTAAGATGTGTGCCATTGCAGAGTTTAGCTAAATTCAAATTTCAAAAAAGCATAGTCTTAGTGGTTTGCGATGCAGAAGTAGTGTATGACCCGTTTGGCAACTTTTTTTGAATTGGCTCTCTTTTTAAAAATAAAATAAAGCCTCAAGACAAAGAGCTTCATTTTTCACCACTACAAAATATGTTCCAGTGCAGTTAATGATTCCAATAAATTAAAAAATTCCTGTGAGTAATATACCTCCTCATTTATATTGAACACTGTGTGGCCATGCATTACTGAAAACACTAATGAATAAAGGGATCCTTCACTTGGGAAGCTTAAAAAAAAAAAAAAAAAAAAAAAAAAAATTAGGCGTATGCACTAAAGGGACCTAATAATTTTTGTTAAATTTAGTAAGCTAATAGATAAATATTCTCAAATTGCTTTGGTAGAGAAGCAACATGCTACCCAAATGGGAGCCGTTTATCCTTGTCCCCTAAAATAAAGCTTAAAAGCAAAGAAATATAAATTTTAAAATTCTTTTGAGTAAGACAGCCTTTAAGTTATAGACAGTGTGGCCCTTTATTGCTGATAACACGTTAGTGTATAAAGAAGGATCTTCGCATTTAAATTGTTAAAAAAAATAATTAAAAAAAAAGAAAAAAAAAATAAAAAATAAAAAAAATAAAAAATAATGGAAGTTAAAATTAGGGCATAGATTGTCAAACTTTGAAAACCAAGAATCTCACTCTCTTAATTAACCAAATAATTACACTCTCATCGAAATAACTCAAGCTTGCCATGTACTGATTGCCAATGGAGGTTTCTCCCATTAATCCTAATTTAGTTAATTGTGTACAAGTACTCCAAGGAAATTAAGCACGGCCATTAGATTTCATATCTTTTTTTGCTCACCTTTTTTGGGATAATGAAGATTTTTTTGTAAAATTAAGAGCATAGTTTAATTTTTTTTTTAATTTTATTTTTTGCCTGATTTGTATGTTTGATCAGGTATGAACGAATTGTGTAACAAGGTTCATTTAAATCACCCAAATGATTCCTGACTGTTTTAACTGTAATAATTTCTTTCAGTTACTTTGTACACAATGAATTAAACTTTGACTGGTAGAAAGAACTCTTATACTCAATTGGTGCTTGGAAGACTAGAGTTTGTATAAAAATGATATCGTTTATGTTAAATGATTGCATAGTAGCCCAAATCGAGATTATTAAAAAAAAAAAAAAATGAATAAGAGTTCATCCAAATCATCAAAATTGTGTTCATTATATACAAAGAATCCAAAAAGAAATTAAACTTGGTGGTAACAATTAGTTCCCACAACATTTTGTGTCTGTCCTCTTTAGATAGTGTTTATTTTTTCTTCTTCTTCTTTTCCTTTTTTTACTAGAGGTTTGTAGCGCTTGTGGTTTTCAAGATGAGGAAAATGCAGTTTATCAAAGTTTTAGAGGAAATATTCTTATTGTAGCTTTTACCTTTTAAATAACATGATGCAGTAGTATAGAAAGTGTCATCGATATTCATCCTAAAATTTCAGGGAATGTTTATCCTTTTTGTCAATATCAAAACACTTTTACACTACAACGAAATTTGAGGATTTGTGTTTACAGTGAAAACTCCAATCTTGATCAATTTACTTAAAAAATTGAACGTCTCCACCTACTTTACCACACAAAGTTTTTTTTGTTCCTCAAAAATAAAAATATGTACTTACTTGTTTTAATATGAGTAAAAAGTATGCAATGACATACTAATAAAGAGTACTGCTGTACATTTGACATTACATCAGGAATATTTGCTTCAATACTAATGCATATGAAGATGGTTTGGTTAGTGTACGCTAAATGACCTACTATTATAAACAATAATGGCTAATCAGGACGGGACCTACAGCTTAATGTGGATTCCGAACTACAACGAACATTCATGCCGATCCCATCAGGATTCGGTACCAGAACATTTGGCGTACGAAGACACCGTTAACTACATTATCCCCAAATGAAGAAAAAGTGCGTCTGTGAAATGAGATTTTCACTTTAAGTTCAAAATATTACATTTGCTATCATTTTGAGGAAAATTAAGGGAAAACCATGGTGATTGGAAAGTACGTGGTTAAAAACCAACTAGGCACATTGATGTTTTAACTTTAATTTTAAAATTTGAGTGGTTGTAACACAAGTTAAAAAAAAAAACATGTTTCCTGAGTTTTGATAAGTTCGCAATTTACTTAAAAATACTTATAAGTAAATTTTTTATTCTGGTATACTATTTAAATAATGCAACTTAAAGTTTTAAAGTGTGTCATCTCTGTATGCGGGTAAAATAAGGATATACGAAACATACCGATCCATTTTTGTCATTAATTACATTGGCAAAAATTCCCAACTTTCGGGATAAATTCCTGGAGAGAGAAATCATCTTGCACAATAAAACATATAAAAGTCAACCCTCAAATCAAATTCAGAAAAATAAAAAAGAATGACCAAAATTATCTAACCGTTTCGGCTCTAGACCCTGCTAAAGTTTTGGTTAGATCCAGAAGAACACAACTTCGGTAATTTTGAAAGTAATTTTTCTCTGTGTGTCATTATTCAATGCAGGAAAAGAGCAATCACGTTATAATTTTTTCATTTACAAAGCTAAACATGACAAATTAAAAAAAAAATAATAATAAAAAAAAAATATATCAAGATTCCAGTTATAGTAAAAGCTGAACTGTGAGTGGTCTGAAACCAAGCTGAGCTCCGTCAATAAATTATTCACTTGCAGGTTTGCTTTGACATTGAAACTTTGGAGCGGAACACTGCCGCGTTCTGATACCATAACGAAATACTCAGTTAATGATGTTAAGTATTTTTCAAAACACTTAAAACATTTTTTTAATACAAGTTTTTAAAAAATATTTGAGAAGGAATGTGTTTCTTCTAAACTTCACAAGCCTTATGAAACTATACTTAAATACCCGTAAGACAAATGATAAAGCAAAAGATAGCTTCTCCAATATTTTGAGAAAAAGGACATAATTCAATCTTGCGCAATCTTGCCAGAATCCAGGAAAGAAGGGGGAAATAGTATAAACAGACTAGATGTTTTCTTTAAAAAGCGCTTTTTCGAACGCGCCGACCAGCTAATTTACTCGAAGTTTGAACTCTAGCAAAGCTGTGGAGAGGTGCTGACGTCAATGCTAAGCAGACATCCGGAAAGATGTCCGTGCCAAGACGAAATAAACGGTCCACATTTTGTAAATTTACACAGTTGCACCCTAAAATGATTTTCACGGATTTCCATGGTGATCTATCATATGCCTTTTAAATTGCTTCACTCCAATAATGTATTTCACTGTAAAAAAAGTCTGTAGACGAAAAATTTGTTTTTAAATGTTTAAGAAAATAAGTCTACTTCATGCTAATATTTTTAAAAACTTTTTTGTCACAATAATTTGCCCTCCATATAAATTGCTTTATTCCAATAAGGTTGTTCGCAGAAAAACAAATCTGGAAACGACTCTAAAACTAAATATGATCACTTTTGGTGCTAATTAAAAAAGGCAACAACCTTTTTTATCATATTACTTTGGATTGAAATATTTCTTGTAATAGAGAAAGTAAAGCATAAACTTTATTTTATACATGATTTGTTGATGTAGTTTGACGTTACCTATTATTTAAAGTACGTTATGATCTATAATTTCTTTTTTACTTTATACATTCCTAATAATTTACCTAATACGTCAAATTTTCATCTACCTTGAAAAGCCGTACGGGATACAGTAATTACCAAATTTATATCCCACCTTTAAAAAAAAAAAGTTTTTTTTATATTTATAATAAAAATTACAATCTCATTTTTAAAAATTTAGTTACATATTATTATATTCAAATATTGTTATGTTAAGTAAAAAAAAAATCCATCTATAGATTAATATCAGGTGTCTGTATTATTTGAACAATATTAAAAAACATAATCTAGCAAAATATCTAAAGTTTATTGCAAGTTTAAAAAAAAAATTACTTTTAAATTATGATCAACAATGTCAAGAAAAGCATAATAGTTCCACAAAATATAAACATTAACATACTTGATGCGGTAAAACTCGTTAGGATCATATAAGAAAAAAAGTATTTCACAAACATTTTTTAATCTGCTCTCCTGAAATAAATTTTCAGTGTTTCTCTCCAAACTATTTTCTTTTGGGAAAACACTCAAACACCAAATGGCTGTAATGTATGACTCTAGTTAAGGGGAAGACAGTACACGCACAAGAAAGGACAATGTAATGTTTATCGAATAACATCGCCAATTTCTCCATCTTGGCGGGGGTTTTTGGCCCATGTAAAAATTATTGCAAAAAATATTGCCAAACTGGCTATTTTTATTTAAATGAGTGAAAATATGAAAACGGTAAATAACACCATAAATTTTAATGCATTGATACATATTATAATAATAGTGAAAGTTATGCGATGCTCCACATCCCTTACTCATCCGAAAATTTTGAAAAATTGAAGTTTGTTTACTTTTATTTCAAGCTGATGTAATGATTAACTTAAGACTTTATGATTGTGTAAAGATTTTTGGTAACTTCAATGAAACAAAAAGGAACAAGAATCAAGAACAACAACAACAATGATAATAATAATAAAAACGTGATAAATATAAAGATGAAAAACATTTAACTGTAAATCCGTTTTTCCATTATTATTGTGGTGTAGTGGGAAAAAGTCACCAAGTTCTTTTTACCTTAACTGTAGCACGCGACAGAAATGTAACAGACATCTTTCACCCAAAAGCTGTTTTATTATTTTCAACTCATTCACTTATAATTTGATGCTCTGAAAACGAAAAAATATTGAAAGACTTCTAGACATAAAACTTTCCCGCAAATCCCAAAATTCTTCTTTCAATAAAAGCATATTTAAATCACTAATATTTTTGTTCTAAATTATTGCTAAAATTTATTCCACAATTACTACAAAACCCTTAGACAAAAGATTAAAATCAAAAGTTTCAATTAAAACACCTCGCTTTCATCACTTTCTTAATGAATAGGTACCACAATTACAAATATGTTGAAGGATAATTGGGTCAGTTCAAGATTAAACTATTCCTCTAAAGAAGAAATTTTTTTATCAAAAAAAAAAAAAAAAAAGTAGTGTTTTTATTCAACAGATAATATTTTTACGTTTCTATCCCGGTATCCGAATATTCAAAAGAGACATAAACTAAAACTCACACGTAATATCTTGCTATTTTTTAAGTTATAACCGATGTTGTTTTGGAAACGCAGCTGGGTCATTCCATGCAAAGAGGGAAAAACTTGTAAAAATTAAAATTTTAATAAAATATTTTTTTTACACATTTTTGTGTACAAAAAGATTCAAAGTTTATTCTTAATAGTTTGTTTTTTATATACATTAATTTCTAAAAGTCAAAAACACTCTGAAATTATAGTCAAGTTTGTTCTGTTTTGATGAAAGTGGGTAGTGTGATTTTAAAAGTGGGTAAAATAATTGATTTTTTTTCTATAGTTATACTAAGGGTTTTTAAATAATTATATTACTTTAAATAATAGTAAAAATGGTTTAAATAAGTTTTTCAATGATTAAATTCTTGTATTTCATTGATTTTAAAATTGATTGTTTCATGTAACGTAAGTTACCAAAAATGTGTTTATTTTCATATAATGTTTTTTAAAAAAAAAAAAAAAAAAAAAAAAAAAAAAAAAAAAAAAATTAAAAAAAAAAAAAAAAAACAGGTATTTGTTAATATAATTTTTTTTTTACTTTTAGATATGTACTTAACATATATCTATATTTTTATTTCGTATATATTTTTTATAATTAATTATGAAATAATTAAACTTTGTAACGTAAGTCACTAAAAGGATATAACTTGAGGTATCGATGGAGAATTCTCCCATAGAATACTTAGAATATTAATAAACTTTCCATAAAAAATAAAATATTTATCTACTCATGGTTTCAAAACTGTCCAAAGTAAAAATAAATAATTTGAATTAATATATTTTTTGTTTCTAGGAACTCCCTCAGGTTCAGTTTTAATTGCAATGTTATAACGACTAAACATTCTTTCTAACCAAGCCTAAGCATATCGATTAAGACATTTTTATTATTATATTAATTACCAATATTGATTTCTACATTTTGATATTAATATGTTATTCGAGTGTAGATCTTAAAAGAAGTGTAAAAGTGCTAATATGGAAACAAATTATTAATAAAGCTGAGCATTTTGTGCTGGCAACTCAAAATCATACATTAAGATTCACAACTAAAAAAATATTGATAACGGCTGCTGGAAAAAATTCCAAGTTAAAACTGGCAAACCTATTTTTCATAGCTAACACAATGCAGAATATTAGAATCTCCATTAAAAAGTTTTGTTACTGAAAAGCTTATCTATGGCAGAATATTAAAATATATGTTTAAAAATTTTGTGACGGAAAAGCCATTGAATTTCTTCTAAAGCTTCGTAAGAATAAAACATAGAAATTTGAAAGTGAATGATTGGTAATATGGACCATTATGACGATTCACTGTATCCAAGCATAAAAATTGTCACGAAAGATGACAACTTTAAAGGCAGTGTGGTGGTTTCAGCATTTTATTACAATTCTCAAAATTGAAATGAAAGATTTAATTCAAACTGGAAATAACCCAATCATGCAGATGAATTTTTTTTATAAAAAAAAAGATTTGATTCATAAAATCAAACAATATGTAGTAGTGGGCATTATAAATTAGAAGAATAAAACCTACTACTTGAAGAATGAATATTCCTTTTTTTATTTATCTTTTGTAATTATAATATTTTTAGATTTTTATAATTGTAAAATAATGTAAATTATATACACAACATTATAGTTAATACATTATCTTAATAACTTAAAACATAAGTCAGTTTAATAAAAAAAAGCAATTGGTGTATCATTTCTGAAAAGTGCAAATGTGTAACGTAAGTTATTCTCAATTAAATTGCTATAAAAAAATTTCATGCAGATAATTTTAAATTGCATAATTGCAATTCTTAAGTATTAGGGAAGGAAATGTATATAACTTTAAAACACCAGAATGTTAAACAGAGAAGAATTTTATCAAAAACTAAATGAACTTTTTACTCTAACCCCTTTTGGAGTAACGTAAGTTACTGTACTAAAATTAATTTTATAATTTTTAAAAATATCTTTAAAATACTATCATTTGAATTAAAATTTAGGTTTTTATTAGTTGATCTAAGAAATCAAATCAGTATTTTGTTTTGAATTACTTTTTGTTATTATATTTATACAAACAGCTAACTGAAAGTGTCCAAATGTAACAAAAAAAAAAAAAAAAAAAAAAAAAAAAAAAAAAAAAAAACCTTCATAGGACTGTATAACGAAATTCAAAAAATTACAATGAAAGTCAAATTTTTTTTAATGGACCTGAGCATCAAATATAGTAGAGGTAGGTATCTCTTACTGTATCAAAAATAGTATTGTTAATGTAGGTGTAAGTGAGACTCTAGTTTTAGACAAATGTTATCGAGATTTCTCTATTTTGACTTTTTCCTTTTTTCTATAATCAAAACCACTTTTACAATTCTATGTCTTAATATCTTCTATTCAGTGCTTAATAAGTGTTATGTTCCCAAAGATAAATGAAACACAAATAAAAACACTTCCATGTCAGTCATTATCAGTTTATCCAAAGTATTCAAAGCTGATTAACGTGAAACCGGTTGATTGAACTGAATGAAATTTAGAACACAGCACAATATTTATTCCCAAAACAACTTTTATACCCAAAGATAGATGAAAAAGTAATTTGAAATTTCCAATTTTTTCCCTTAAATTTCATAAGTTTTCCTTCAATTATGTGTTGGGTAGCAAAGTAAAAATTGAAGAATGAATTTCATAAGTGGTACTGAATTTTATAAGTGGTGGTGGGCTTTCTACAGCTTGTTTAACAAAATCTCTAAATAAACAATTGAAATAAAAACAATGTTTTTGTGATGGGTGCAAAACAACCTGTGAATGAAACTAAACGAATTTATGCGTATTAAAATTAGAGTTATAGCTAATTGAGGATAAATAACACTGCACTATATAACATGCTCTGTTTATTTACTGCTATCCTTTCCGAATGTTACGTGATAAAAAGGATCAACTAGATGTAAATATTCACTGCTGGTGTTCGGAACAGTCATGGAGTGATTACTCTTACACGTACCATATTTTTCTGCAACCACCCTCAAAAAAAAATCCCCACTTTTAAAACATAAAAATAACTTAAAAAAAAGAAAACCTAAACTTTAATATGAAAGTTAAAAGAAAGCACATAAAAATTGAAGACATACAGTATAGGCAAACATGATACAGTTAAAGATTTTCTTAAGGCTTTTTCATTAAAAGAAAGTAGTCACTCCTTGATCCACAATCTGTTTTCAATCATATTTTTGTATCTACTGGACTATTTCTGAATATCAAAAAGCCTAATTTTTAGTCCAGTTAATCAGAGGCTAAAAATTTTCAGTGTTCAACTAAAAAATCTCTTAATAACCATTAAGTGGTGCTACCTTCTTTCTTAACCAGTGTCTTCATATGTGAGCATCCATAATTGAAATGATTTAACTTCCTGAGAAGTGCAGTTTTCTCAAAAGATTAACCCGCTTATCTATATCCTCATGATGACTTATTCATTCACAACACACATTTCTCGAGATGCCAATTTTCACCCCACCCCATTATTCATTGTTTATATAGTCCGATAACAACAAAGGCTTTGTTTAATCACGCTACTTCAGTAACATTAGACTGTAAAGAAGATTAATACGTCTCTATTTAGCATTTAAAAAAAGAAAGATCACCAAGAACTATCTCATTTTAAGCATACAAATTATTAAATTGTAATTATATGGAAACCCAAAAGTACAATAGGTAGGAATGATATAAATGATGTAGTCAGGGATATTTTGAAATTCTTTTCATTTAGATGTCTACCATAATGAGAGAGTATCCTTCTGGAAAACAACTGACATATTGTTGACAATGTTGATATAAACTGACTTAGAAATTGACATAAGTTTCTATACATTAAACACTTATTCTCAAAATACTTTCCAAATCTTTAAAATGCCTATTTACCCACATAGTCCATAAATTGTTTAATCCACAAAATAGCAATGTATCTTGTAGACAATGTATCTTGTATATATATATAAGATATGTAACCTAATAGTAATAAGAAGACAAATGTTAGGGAACCTTATTGATAGATTGTGATTTAGATGTAGGAATAGATGGTGTTGCACTTTGAACATGATGTAGATTAGATCTATATCAGCTTCAGCATTCTCTGCTCCTTTTTCAAGTTACAACAGGGACTAGTAAATGTGTCAGCGCCAATCATTGTTGAAACTTTAAAAAGAAAAAAAAATAGATAAAGAATGCTGTAAACAATATAGGTCTAAGATAATATTATTTTATGTAGTATAGATTCCCATTTAAAAAATTATTTTATGTATTACATTTTTTTTAAAAAGATTGCTTCATATTAACAACTACAAGTTCTCCTCATACCAACCCCCACTCCACCGCGTCCTTCAATTGTTTATTTATTTCACCACCAACAATGTCACTTTTTAATCGTCTCGCATCAGTCCCCACACTCTTTGTTCAGGACGATACCTTCAGCATCTTCGGGATGCCCAAGAACTGTCCCACTTTCTCCATCTCCGAGAAGGGGGGGGTCGAAATCCGAACTCCCCATCTTCTTCTACTGGCGTCCTTGGAGCATCCCTCTCGACCAATGGTAGGCGAGCAGGGCCCTTCCTCCAGAAACAGCCATGGAAATCCTATCTGGCAGTCTAAGTAAATCCCTTCGAGTCGTGTCTCTCCCGGCGGCTTATTCTCTCTGGGATCTTTGGCTGTGTGGGGTTCCCTCTCTCTTCTCGCTCGTCGAAGAAGTTTCTATCTTTTCGAAGTTCCGAAGTTCGACTTGACCAACCCACAAAATGGAGGCCATCAAGAAAAAGATGCAGGGGATGAAGTTGGAGAAGGATAATGCCGTCGACAGGGCAGAAACCGCCGAGAACCAGGCACGAGATGCAAATCTGCGTGCCGACAAGGTGAGAAATCTAAGATCTTGACGTTCATATGGATGTAATGTAAATTTATTGTACGTAAACATGCAGAAAACTTTCTTTCATTTCTTTTTTTGTTAAAATTGAATGCAGTGCTAAATTGTTTAATCAAAATATCATATGCTTTTTTGTGGTTGACATCTGTAAAATTTGGCCAATGATTTCCCTGGAGTATTTTAAAAGGCAATTATTCTAAAAGAAAATAATACCATATCATATAAAATGATTAAACTATGATTCGGAGTGATGCATTTGGTTGCAAAAGTAGCATTGTTAAATAGATTTAGCTATTTTAAGTATTTATAGATTGTATATTAAGGTTTGTCATCATTATTAATTTTTAGTAAATATTTAGTAGAAAGAATAAGGAGGAAATTTGAATAAATATTTTAATTTAAGAATTAAAAACATACAGGTTTAGAACATGTAACTGGTTTTATACATTTTAAATTGCTTTTATCTTCGTCAAAGATATTTGTGGCGTTTAACCTAGCCCAAAGTGCAGGAATTACAATTGTCTCTAAATTTTGTTGACTGTCAGTTTACTATTGAAATAATCACTCTTTTTTAATATTGAAAATAGCAAACAAGTTTTAATATTTAAGATATTTCCATCTTACAAATGCTTAATAGATTAGAATGATGCAGTTCAAAGTATATCGGAAAACTTTACCTTCAATATAAGCGTTAAAACTATAAGATCGACAATTTAAAATGTTTCAATAATAACAAAAAGATAAATTAAATATGGAAAAATGAGCATTAAACAATTTTATTTTATTTTAATATTTATTAAAGTTTAAACAATGATGAGTTGAAGTTTGTAAAATATTGATGCAATACATTTGTAAATATTCCGCATTATTTTTTTCGAAGAAAATTGATAAGTCTCTCTTCGGGTATACTCAAAATAATAAGTGACGTAACACTTACACCCACTAGAAGTAGTTTTTGAGCACCAAGCAATTAACTTTAAAAGCAAGTCAGATGTATTTGATTGGTTATAAAGTCATCGTATTATCGCACACACTCCATGAAAATGAAAGATGATAGACATTTATGTTTACTGACTACATAATGGTGGTTGCCTAAGGTTAATGTCAACGATCAATAAGCAAATACAATATAAAATTAAAAGTTTTTTTTCTATCTTACATAAAATTCTGTTCAATAAGTTCAAATGATTAAATTATTAATAAACTAAATAAAAGAAAATATTGCATATACTAATTGTATATTATAAATATAATTTAAAATAAAAAAAAAGAACTTTTTTAATTGAAAAGAAATATGTTAGGTATTAAATAGTATTTTATATGCTTTTCTAAACTCATTTAACATCCGAATGCACATCTGTTATTCTACATTTGAGTACTTTAAAATAATTATACCCATTATACTAACTATGAACACAAAACAATTAGTTTATTTCTGAATTCTAGTAATCAAAGCTCAGTCGTAACTTCCGGTTTCAAAACTTCAAATTTTTTACATCTCCTTACAAGCTGTACTTTCCATAATTTGTTTATATTTAAATTATATAGTTAATTTTATAATATAATATACCATTATTTTAACATAACAGGGGTTTCAAATTACATAGTTTTAAATTTTTTAATTTTGATTATTTGTATTAATTGTTTTATTACTTAATTAGTACACTTATTACAGTTCCTGGTTTTCAAACTACGCAATAGCAACAGATATTCAAACAGTGAAAATAATTAATATAAACAATGGGCTACATACATGAATGAAAGAGAGTAAATGGAATGAAAGAGATAAAAATACATTCATTGTAACAAAAACGTCACAAATACCATGGCAAACCTACTTCTGAGACTTAACCACTTATGGCTCTCTACAGCTGTCTCAGTGTGTATTAAGTTACTTAGTAGTGTTTATGACACAAGTTTAAGAAATAATCTAATTTAATTTTAACCACACAACTTTTATAAAATCATACGGCATCGGGCTATTATGAATTAGAAAGTAATTAATTTCAATTTTATACTTTAAAAGTTAGTACATTTTCTAAACAAAATTTCTAAAACTCATATTTCTTACTTTATCATCAAAGCATGTTTTGTGTTTTAGCAAAATTTGTTTGTTACAAACTTCCAAACGAAACAATAGATTGTTTAATTTTTCCATTTATTGAAATTTAGCCCTAATAGATTTCTCTATTTTTCAAAAAGATTTTTCATTCCTTTATATGACAAATATTCAGTGGTGCAGAAAGTATAGACTTTAGAGTAATCTACCAATTACATTCGTAATTTCAATTTAACCATTGATATAATGAATTAACGATTCCCAACTATTGATAATTAATTTGATTGTTAAATAAAGGTGGTTCTTCTAAATCTAGACAACAAATATATATATAAACCAATAAAAAAGAAATTTCTTTTTGCACTATTTGTCCCTGGACATTTTTAACACTGTTTTAAAATACACATCATACTTGTACTTTTATTAACATTTTGGTAGCATTTGAGTTCTACCAACCAAATGCCATTCATTTATTTAACCACACAAAATGCATACACTTCTACTACTACTTTATTAGAAATAAAATTCATTAAAAACTTTTTATAATTTGAAATAAACATTTTAATATAATAAATTATTACGTACATATAAACTTTAAAGTGTGATACAAACTTTTAAATTTGATGGAAACCTTAAATAGCATATTTTCTTAAAATAGAAACTTTAAATTTGATGGAAATCTTAAATAGCACATTTCTTAAAAATTAAAAATAGAAACTTTAAATTTGATGGAAACCTTAAATAGCACATTTTTTTTTAAATTAAAAAATATAAACTTTTTTATTTTAATAAGAACTTTCATATTTACTATCGATTTTTATGGAACAAATTAACTGCCATAATATTTAATGCCTTGCTTACATGAATTTATTTTGAAACACAGGTTTAGTACCTATTTTTTTTTTTTTTTTTTTAAATGAATCCGTTTTCATCGTAAATACAATCACTGGTACAAGTACTATTATTTGTCATTTTTCTGAAAGCCCACAAAGAGAACTTATTTGATGGTATTGTAAGGAATTAAAATTTACAGAAACAATATAATTTAAAAAATTATACAGACCACTGAGGAATTACTTCCACTTATATTCAATTTGCATATATTCCACAGGTTTCTTTACTTCATAAACTTTTGATGTTAGGACCATACATTGGCTACGTGCTTGGTCTTATATGACATTTAATACACTTTTTTAATAATATAAGTAATATATGTTTATCTCTCATTTCAACAAACATGAAAAATTTTATTTCAAATTTCTGCTATTATTTAGGGTACATTTGTCGTATAATTTTGTAAATAAAAAAAAACTAATTAAGAGTATGGTGCTTTTCCATTATGCAACAAAGCTTTGTTGAGCAACTTTAAGAAATTAAAAAAAAAAGTTGAATAAAAAGTTTCATGTCACAAAGTTGTACAAAATAATTCTGGAGCTCTAAACAATATATTTGTGTTCCACATCATTGTAGCATGTTTTTCGTTTTAGGTTAATAAGCTCAAATGAAATGAATTTAAATATTTCATGTACAACATTTTTACGGAATGTTTTAAAACTTACACGAATGTTTGAAATGAATGAAACATGAAGCAATGTTGAAATGATTGAATGTTTCAAACGTTTGAAACTTTATTCTAGAACTTTCAACAGTCAGAACTTTATTTGTTGTACAACAAGGTTCAATGAATATTATTTTAAAATATCTTAATCAGGTTTAAGAAAAAGTTGCATTGAAACATATTGTTAAATATTTAAAAAATGCTGAATGGTGGAAAAAATATAAAATTAATTTTAAATAAAAATTAAAAAAAATTAATTTCATAAAAATTATGAAGCTAAACTCTTAAATTCCAAGACATCAAAATTATACTTGGGGTTGCTGAAAATATGATTGATAAAAAAATTACACTAAAACTTAAAACATGTACTCTGCATGCATAAGTAATATTTTAAACGGATTTTGTGCTTTGAATGTTTGTAACATGTTTCTTAGCAAGAAATGGAAATATTAAAATACATTAGTATTAATTGTCGTAAAAATGTTGTACATTCATAAGATGCCATACCACAATGTTATGAAGAATTTTAGAACATTGTTGAAATTAGTTTTAAATAACAATGTGGAGTCAAGATGAAACTTTGTTAATATAAAACATTTTTAGCAAAGAGCATTTGATTGTTTGTATAGTTTTATAACAAAATTGCATCAAAAGTTATAGGAAAACATTTACATTTAGTTGCAAGTGAAAAAGCACATTCAACAACTTTTCATTGGTTAACTTTTTTTCGTTGCATTGGAAAAAATGCCATAATTATGTTATTAAATAGTGTCAATTAACTGTCCTTATGTCTGTTATCGAACAAAATAAAACACTAAAGTGCTTCGGAACGTTGTTGTAAGATGTTATAAAAAAATATACGTAACAGTTAAGTACTTATAAATTTCCTTTTGAACAAAATTGAAAATAAAGTTACATTATGCATTGTTATGAAATTAAAATTTTTGTTTCTCAGTTGAAAGGTATTTATAAGTAAATAGTGAAGACCTTTGTTGGGGTTAAGTGATTTTTAAACATTTCCAATAAAAGGAAATAATTTAGGACTATGATTTTTAATGTTAATATTAATACTTAATTTTTAAATTTTTTTTTTTTAATATTAATACTTAAGCAATTCCACACTGTTTCAGTAAGTGTCCATTATATTTTACAATAGCAATTTATAGTAATCGAATGCTAGAGTTATATTATTATATTAATCGAACGTTAATTTATGTTATTATAGTAATCGAATGTTAATTTATAATATAATAGTAATCGAATATTAATTTATAATATAATAGTAATCGAATGTTAATTCACTATCAACTAACGAAATCTTTTCTTTTTTTTTCACAGAAACATAACCATTTAAACAGACGTACAAAATTTTTTTAGAATCATAGACTGAAAAGATGTTTAAGTTTCTAACATTCTAAAACCTTGAGAGATGATTTGATGCATTGGCAATTCTATTTTAAACGAGGACATTGATTTTTTTAATTATCTGTTAACTAAAAAAGATCATACCTTCTTTTCTTTGTAGAACTTTTTTTTTCCACCTGTATCATCTTTATTTTTCTTCCTGAACATTCCACTTAAGTTTGGCGCCTGCCTGTCGATTGTCAGTCTCTCTTGGATTGCACATCCAAAAATAGAATCTCTATTTCAGATGAATGTGCTTCGCTCACTTCTTCTAACGTCATAAGACAGGAGAAAAAGTACTCTCGATATGGAGAAAATAATCGTTTGAGTTTTTTTTTTTTTTTCTTTCTTTTTTCGAGTGACTTCTGCTACAACAGGAAGAATCGCGTTGCTTATAAAATTGTTGATTACTGATATTTTTTTCTATTTAATTTGCACGCGTTGCATTTTACGTATCGTTTGGAAAGTATACAGGAATAAATCGCAAAATATATTAACAAAATGTGTAGCCTCAATTAATATGATAGTTTTTTTCAAATAGCAGGGTAAGTGTTATATAACAATGCAAGCATCATTTGTGCTTTAAAAAGCGTCAAAATGGCTATTACGTTTTTTATTTCCTTAATTATCAGAAAAGGAATATAAGTGTAAATTACAAAAATGTTCCTGACAAGATAAGGAAGCATAAAAAGATAGAATGAATTATACCTGCAGTTTAAACATTACAGAAATTTAATATTTATGTAACTCCAGTAGGGCAAAAAGATCAAATTTAAAAGTGTTTTTGAGGACAAATCACGTTAATGCGAAAGCAAAATAATAGTAATGACAATAATAAATATTTTTAAAATTGAACAGAAAAATATCCCATTCCCTTACACCATTTTAGAAGGAATATTTTAAAGATTGCGATTCATTCTAAAGATTGTGAACTATTCTAAAGATCGTGAATTATTTGCATCTTAAAAACATTTATGGAAGCAAAGTATTTTGTTTAATAGAAAATTTGAATTAATCTTTATTAATTTTCAGTAAAACAGATTATGATAAAACATTGAAAACATTGCTATGAACAACATAGGAATTTATATTTATAGATAATGATATGTCCCATCTATTTTAAATTCACTCTAGTTTTGACAATTTTGTAAATATAAATTATTTTAGTTGTTATTAAACTCATATATTTTTAAGACATATAGGAAAATATATTTTTATAACCTGTTCAAAGTGCGAGGTTCAATACTTTTTTAACACACATCACTATTTTTGTTTTTAGTATTATTTAAATACTTATGTAAAATACACAAGCAATGCGTAAGACTCAAAATTTACATATTTTATTAGCAAATATCAAGTAAATATTTTTTTTAACGACTATTATCTTTAATTTCTTAAGAAAAACACGGATACCTTTAAAACTTAATAAAAATGAAACATAAATGCATCAATATAAAATTGTCACTATTTTCTAAACTGGCACGGACTCAAAAGCGAATTCGAGTTTTAGCCCTGTGATGCTATTATGAAAGTTTAAAAATAGTAAAAAGTGTTAGGTGTGGATGAAGGGGGGGGGGGGGGAGGAGTGTTACACAATGCCTATTTTCTTACTATATTAATTGTCAGAGCACTCTCCTGATCTATTCTTAATACATAATGTGCGAAAAAAAAAAACTTAACGTAAACGGTTAGTTGTTTTATGACCGCACAGAAGTATTCCAATGCACTGGAAAACTCTAAATTTTTTACCAGTTTAATTTTTTAAAATATGTATTCATTAATATTTGATTCTTTGGAATTACTAGTTAATCAAAAACCTAAATTTTTCTTTGTATAATACAGTGAGACTATGAGGGACATTACCTATAAGAACATTTATTTATGTATGTGAAAAAAAAAAAATTAATTAGTGTGTTGAATAAAAACATGAAGTGCATAAATTTTGCTTAAAATATAAACATAAATTAGCTTTGTGAAAAAAATAAAATGAATGATTTAATATCCAGAATGAATAATTTGATATTATTTTATATAATAGTTAATGATTTAAGTATCCAACAGGAAACACATTTTTAATTTTTATAATTTTCAAAGAAAATTTATAATGAAAAATTAAGTATCTGCAAAGTGGGGAGAATGTTAAATGAACAAGGCAATCAAATCAAATTATGAGTTCAGGAGAAAAAAAAACTTTATTTTATTTTATTGATATTAAACAGAGGATGTTATCTTATACTACAAGAAATAAACTTTAATGACATGTTATTCTTTTTTGCACTAAACAAAGTTAGTCCAGATAAAATCACTACAACAAAAGTTTTTCAAAGAGGACCTAGGTAGCACAGCAGTATTGAGCAATATCAAAAACAGAGTTTTTGGAAGATTGGCCAATTCTGGCTGAAACTCGAGTTTCATTCCAAAATACAGGATTTCTAAAAAATAAACATGACAAAAACAACACAAAACATAATTTTTTTCTCTCTCTCTCCGTCCTTATAAATAAAATATTTCAATTTTTAAAACTGTGCATCGACATTTCAAAACTTAGTCTATATTTTATCTAGCATCGGGTGAGATTGTCCATTATCGGTAACAACAGCCGGTTTACTACTGTCCACATAGGGATTGACCAATGTCGATTGATATTGACTCGCGTTGCTGTGCTACTGGGTGACAAACATTAATTTTCTTTTTCCCCTAAATTAAATACCTTTGCTTAAAGTTGTTTTTCTCTAGGACTCTTCAAATAATACTAGATACAGAATTATAAACAGGAAGGAAAAAAAATAAAAAAAAAGGAAAAAAAAAAAATTGAAGGTGTACAAACCTTTCTCAAGGCATTTTTGTTATTCAATTGAAATAATTTATATGATGTGAAACAAACCCGCGAATCCATAAATTTGTTCCATCTTTACACAAAATGAGTTGAATAGGATTTTATGGGTGAGGAATGGATTAAGAAATTATAGATAATAATAAAAAGCTATATTCCGAATAATTTTTTTAAATTAAATTCTAATCCTTATAAATATTAATTCTTGAACCAAGCCACTGAATAAAAAGTTTAGTTAGAATTCAAAACTATTAAAATTCTTGCACAATTAAGCTTATTATACAATATCATTTAATAATATAGCTTATTTTTAACTATATTTTTCAAGTGTAATATTTTTTCTGTACTTTTGTACTGATAAATGCCACTTCCTTTAACATCCAAACCATCTCTCATTTTTTTTTACAAATATTAAACAGTTCTTGTTTAATTGTTTAATATAAAAGTAATAATATCCCATTTCAAGGATTTTAAAGTATATATTTTTCTAATAAAAATGAGTTCATGAATTTATTTACGTAGATAGACACTTATTATCAAACTAAGAATACATATATTTATTTCGTTACATGTACTTACATTATTACATATATATGAGGAGAAACGGGCAGGAAGCAATTTACTCAATCATCTCTTATTTTCATGTAAAATGACTCATTTACGTAATTGATAAAACATTTATATTCTACTCAAAAAAAGGCTAATGATGTGGCAGTATCATTTAAACTATTCTTTAAAATTACATTTAAAAATATGCTCTTCAAGTAATAAATAAAACCAATCGTCACCTTTTAATTTGTGAAACTAAATAGTTCTTTTAATTGCTTAATCAAGCTTAATATTTTCAAAAACTGCTAATAATTTTAATATAATAACTTTTAGGGAATCCGCATACCCTTACAAATACTATTTAGTTAATAGGTTGGGAAAATATTACACATATATATGGCTATATTCATAGTTTAAAGAAAGACGATTTTGGAGATGATTAACAATGTTAATTTTTAATAAGTTTATTAACACTTCTATCATATGAATCATATCTAAGAACTTATAAGTTCTGAGTATCGATTAATCAATTAGTTGTTAAAATAAATGCATGATGACATTTCATATTTAAATACGAGTGTTAATTATTACAGTTAAACGAGTATTACAATGAGCTGGTAATGATAAATAATCTGCTATACTATCGATGAGGCATATATAGCTAGAATAAGCTGGCACCGTTAAAAAAGTTTTGCCGTTTATTAGTAATTATAGTATTATAGTTTCCTTCCATATTAATCATCTTTATTGAAATGCAGTAACTATATATGAGATAATTATTTACCAATATATATACATAGAGAAATTTTGTAATGAAAAAACGGATAGAAAACTTGCATTTGTTATAAAGTTGATGCTGTGATTTTAAAAGACAGTAATAACAGTCGTTATATACTTTTAATAGTGACAAAATTATGATGTTAAAGAAAAAATAAAACATTAAAATATACTAAGTTAATTGAATATTATTTCAAACGAGGTGCTATTTTAAACACGGGAAAAAGTATAGGTCTATTTAAAATGTTTATACGTTAGTTCTCTGCAGTCTAACTACGTCTGAACTAAATAGCCTAATACGGTATGGTAGTAGGAACAAGTTTTCATTTTTTGGATAAATATATTAAAATAATGTGTTAGTTTTTTTTTTTTTTTTTTTTTTTTTTGTCTGAATTGTTTCCAAAATCCTAAAATTTGATTTAAAGACTCAATTTGACCAAAATAAATTATGCATTTAGTCCAAACAAAATTTACCCTTTACTGGAAGTTTTCTGCATGTTTTTAAAATTGAATACATATTTGGGGAATCGAAATGGATATTTAAAAAACAAACAAAAACTGATGAATAAATATTATATGAGTTGTTTTCTTTTTCTAAAACTGTTCTTTTATTTGTAAAGGCCGAAGAGGAAGTGAGAGGCCTGCAGAAAAAGATCCAACAGATTGAGAATGATCTCGACCAGGTACAAGAACAGCTGGCCCAAGCAAACACGAAATTGGAAGAGAAGGACAAGGCTCTCGCTGTCGTAAGTATCTCCATTTAATCCTAAATTTTTGATGAAATATTACTTAATATTACAATGATAATTTTTAATTAACTGGCAATATTTTGTTAAAGAAAACTGAAACAGAAACTAGTTTTGGAAAGTAAATTTGTGCAGTCAGTGATCTGTCTCCAAAACAAGCATTTCGGAAATAAAACAAATTTAGTATTATTTTACTTAAAAGTCTAACTTTCGGTAAGACCTGTTAAAACAAGATCACATTTAGTTTCCTATTTTACTCGCCATGAACGGCAGTAGGAGGGGAAGATAAGAAGAAGAAATTCCCTTCTAAAAGCAAGAATAGCTCCCTCCATATTTGGAAACGACTGCGTTGCACGTTTACTCGCGCCATCTGGGTTCACTTTTTCGAACTTTGCTGTACTTTTGAAATTCTTCAACGGAGGTAGACGTGGTCTCTACCCCGTGAGGACTAAATTTAAATGTCTTCGATGAATGTTTTGATTGCAACATCGGGTGTTTTCCTTTCTTGGGACTCTTTACTTAAGTAATCGAAATGCGGAAGAGTGCACAGATTATTAAAATGTTTCGCGACAACCTTCTGGACTTCAAAAGTTATCGAAAGAAACTATAAGAAGTGAAGTGATTGGAAAAGCTGATGTTAAGTTTCGTTATGTAAACATTGAACGACAGATTGTTATCAAACAACTCTTGAACTCTTCTTCAATTTCAACGATGCAAGATTCCGATCGTCGACGCTCTCGTAATCGAAACCAGTCAAACAGAAACTCGCCTCAATCAAATAGAAATTCGCCTCAAGCAAATCGGAATTCATCTCAATCGAATAGGAATTCCTCTCAAGCCAACTCTTCAACTAGAAACCATTCTCAAACGGACAGAACATCGACTCCAACAACTGAAATTGTCGATCGAACTGCTGATGGGGCTGAAGATAATAATACACAATCTTTTACTGAAAATGACATCGAGGCCGAAGAATGGGCAAGTTTGAGATGTTCCAGCGTCCAGACCGAAGTTATTGCTGAAAGAAACAGGCGCAATAGACAACGCAGTGCCGGCTATCCTGGCCTTGCCTTTGGGGCTTCCATCTTTTCATCTGGTACCATGATGAGGTTCAGCCTAATAGCTAATGAATTGCATAACATCATGAACGTTCAACTGAAAAGGGTAAATAATCTAAAACGCCCATTGGATTATAATCTTTTATCAATTGAAAGCCAGAATGGATAAATGTTATACATTTTTCACGCATTTTTTTTAATTATATTTCAAATGCAGTTTACCAAAACTGTCAATGTTCCCAAAAAGGTTCCCCTGAGGGGTGTGGGAGCTGTCATATTGTCTGTTTCTACTGAGAAAATTGATTAAAGTACCCATTAATTAAATTTTCCAAATAACGTAGTACGAATAGAAAAGTTGAATTTTACCATAGTTTAACCATGTAGGTAGGTTCACATATACAAGGAACTCCCAATTTGAAATGTTAATATGGGACAGTCATCTTTGAAAGACCTCCCGTAAAACAGTTTTCCATATAAATTATAGACATCTCTTAATAGCTCAGATGTTGCTATGTTTTGGTATTTAATTTACCTTGTTTTTATTTGGGACTTGAAAATCACATATAATAATTAAGTTGAATAATTTTTAACTGGTAATACAACCAATATAGTGCACAGTGTGTTTTCACACAAGTGATGGAGAGAGGGGGGGGGGGGAAGCTAATTCAGCTGCTTTGTTCATCATAATTAGACTACTTTATATAAATGCCAGGTAAGCGATGATTGAATATATATGAAAAAGCATGGACAGGTTTACAGATATATACATTTTTCTAGAGAGTAGCTTAACTGTTACGTGCTTAACTAATAAAGTAATTAATATATTGGAAATCAAATTAAACAGAATTAAGTAGATTGTGACAAGGGAAATCCAATGATATTAATTTTGTTGCTTACCTCTATTTACATAAATCCGTCCAATTATTTACTTGAGTCCCATACCATTGAGGCTTTCATTATATTCTTGTATTCCTGAATCAAGTTCAGTAGCAATATTTTGTATTATATGAGTTGAAATCTTTTACTAAAATTAATTTACTTTATATTGATCCTATCTCTTCTCTTGTAAATGTAGGCTGAAGGTGAAGTCGCTGCCCTCAACAGGCGTATCCAGCTGATTGAAGATGACATGGAACGATCTGAGGAACGTCTTAAGATTGCCTCTGCTAAGTTGGAGGAAGCCTCTGCTTGTGCTGATGAAAGTGAACGGTAAGTTTTTGTCTCACTTGGAAAATAGCTTTCGAAGAGATTGAAACTGAAGATTTAATCCCTTAACGTTGGCGAAGATAATCACTTTAAGAGTCTTTGTTCTTGTACTGTTTTTTGCACTCAAAGTAAAATTGTAACAAACTTATGAACAACTTTATGTAGATAAAGTTGTTTATAAGTTTGTTACGATATTATTTGTAATTGAGTTAGGGACAAAATAATGACAGTCAGCATTTTGTTCTCATAGAGACAAAATTTATTGAACAGAAATATAAAATTTTAATGTTAAAATTAAGTAATAATGAGACTACATCCTTACAATTTTTGTGGATAACATCAACAACAAAATATTCTGTGAGTGTCCAGGTCCTAAAAATAATTTTCTTGTGTTAGCTTAAAGTAATAATTGTAAATTTTTTACCAGCCAGTTTATGTGGCATAAAGAAAGAAGATAGATTTTTAAAAAAAAAAGATGCTTCTTTAAAGTTGTAAAAGAAAAAAAGAAATGGAGATTAACATATAAATTGTAATTTTAAAAGTATCCCCCCTCCCTCCAAAGAAAAACAGTGAAAAGTTTTTTTTCACAATTTTTTAAATTTGAATTTTTTATTGCTTTGTATTTATTCCCTTCTCGTGTAGAAGTTTCATCAATGAGCTACATTCAGCACTCTAAACCTACGATTTGTAGATTTGGTCTCTTTGTGATGTAAATAGTTAAATTTTCTTTGTTCAGGTGATTTTTTTTTTTTTTAAATTCATTTAATTGAGAAAAAATTTAAATAAAAAAAAAATAAGTCTATCCCATAAAATTTATTATTTTCCTCTTTGAATATTGGACAATAAACCTTTGTTGCAGTTCTTAGCTCTACCACTCGCCTTTAATTCTATACAATGTCATTAGCAATAAATCATTTCTTCCAAATGACTGGCCTCTAGAAAGCCTAAACAATGTATAACCAATGATTTCAGATTGCAGAGTGTCCAAAAAAATCATAACAATTTCATTCAAAGCTAATTTATAAAAACATTATGTTCTTAGTGTCGTCTTAATAAAGTTCATCATAGGACTTTTAATAACAGTTGTGTAGGTGATACTTTCCTGTGTATCCTGAGATTTCAAAATATAAATTGCATTTTTCCAGTTTATTGAACAATAACAAAATGCAATCAAATTAACTAACACCCCTTTTGTTTCCAGTATGCGCAAAATGCTTGAGCACAGGAGCATCTCAGATGAAGAACGTATGGACTCCCTGGAAGATCAACTGAAGGAAGCTAGGCTGATGGCAGAAGAAGCTGACCGCAAATACGATGAGGTGACTGAGAATTCCTATTGAGCATGACACATTCAATGTGCACACTTAATTTACACCAACACCAGGAATGAATCCTGTCACCGCACTCGCTTTTGCATGAACACCAGAACTATGGTACAATTCCATCAGATCAAACCAATGGAGGAATCGTTACTTACAGATAAGAGCAATTCGTTTGACGGATGTCTCATGAAAGCTTTCCTGTTGAGGATGCAATGTTGTGGACAGACCTTGACTCTTGTGGAACTTTGGACATTAAGCTTTGAGTGTATTTTGTATGCCTGCATTGATGTTCGACAGCTGAAATTGCTTTTAGTGATTTTTCTTTTGCATGTGTTATTTTGAGCTATTTATTTCTTGTCGTTGTTGTGTTATACACGTTTTTATAAAAAGCTATATTTAATTAGAAGTCAGGACACACATAAGATTATTTAACATATATTCAAGTGCAAAGGAGCTCCATAGTCAGTTAGATTAGGTTAATTTACATAATTATTTTAACCTAGATATTTTCCTAATACACAGCATTTTTATTGCTCTTATATTTTATAAATTTGCTGTTAAAAGTGCAATTCCATCCTGCTCTTTAATCAAAATGCTCACTTTTGAAACAAGTGCCATGCAGTTGCAGTGATTACAACTACATGATTGTATACCGGTAATGATTGCCATTCATTATTAGTCAGATTTAGTTTAAAATATAACAAGTTTGCTAATAAATAACATATTTTGTATTATACTGAATTAAATATACTGACTTTTTCCACATGAACTTTTGTAAACTTATATATATATATATAAAAAAAAAAAAAAAAAAAAAAAAAAAAAACAGCATTGAAACATGTTTTTTTTAAAAAAAAAAACCTCTCAGAGTGCCTTAATATAATGCTATCAAATCTGATTAACAGTTTATTTATATAACTTTTATTACATCATTATTTTAAGAAGCTTATTTTTAAAAAATACAGAGCTTAACCCGAACAAATAAATTCAGTTTGTGGCAAATCTAAGATATATTAGAATTGGGGGCATGATCTTTGCATGATAGTGTATTGCTTGTTAGATTTATGTTTTATTAATTTTTAGAAAAATTTATTCAAATGTATGCAAATTTGTTATTTATTCAGTGTTTAAATGCCGAAGTTTGACTTACACATTGCTTGATTGCCTATTTTGTTGTATTGCTAATGAATTCTAGTATGAAGAGTGGCCTTGTGAAAGTAAACATTATTTAAACAAAATAAAATATATTGAATATTTAAAAAATGTTTCTTGGAAGTGATTGAATAATTAATGACATTAGAAACCTACTTTACTTTAAAATGTAGTTTAAAATTTTCAACTTTTTTATTACATAGTCTAAACATAACAATAAAAAGACAAGTTTGTTTCAAAACATGAACCTTTTTTCTCAGCCAACTTAGAAAACATGGAAATTGATCTAAAAGATAAAATCATCCAAACTTATTTTTTTGTCAATTTTTTTTATCTGAAAAGTAACTCTAGTCTTAAATTTTAGTCTTCGTTACAATCCATTAACAATTATCAATAATATAAATTTATCTCCAACTAGATTGTTTAAACCCAGTAAAATTATTCCATTAAGATTCACAAAATATTGGCTTTACACTTGTTCAAAGAATATAGCAAATGATAGAAATAAATACTTAAATATTTTCTATAGTATGTTAGAAAAAAATTGAGCATGTAGGGTTTGTAAAGGTTGCTAAGGACACTTGTAACCTCTAACTATAAAATTTGTCAGATTTGAGCTATTTGAAATAACTTCATGTACACAACGAGTTTGCATTTATAATGGCCAGATCTATTTTAGAAACATTAATCAAAAGTAGCAATATTTTGTTGCACATATTATCTGGAGATATTTGTTTGAAGATGTTATTGAATTTAGTTAATTCCTGCCATGTTTTCAAAAATTCTCAGATTTACTATGTGTAAGAAAGCATTTCTAATTTGACTAGTTTTTATGAAAGTGATATGAAGTCTGGTTCCATTTCAAATCAAATTCCTCATGTATTGAAGTAAAAATTACTTTGTCTTAAATATTATGGACTTATGGAAAAATAAATCCACATGAACACATATTTAAAAAGAAATAAAATATCCAGTAATTTTTTTAAAAGTCGTTTGAGCTGAAAAGAATTAAAATTCAACCTGTTAAGATAACTTAAAATTCGAGTCTTGTAAGGCAACTTACACAAGACATTTTTGGCAGGCATTCACTAACGCGCTCAGCCATTGATTACAAAAATACTGATTGTCTCTTAAAATAAATCCCTTTATTGAAGAATAATCCAAACAATCTAATGTAATATCTACTTTATAATTTTTTTTTATTATGAACTTCAAACTAATCTCTGAACAACCATCTTCTAGTTCAAAAGAACTGATTACCACATTTTTACCCGTATGAATCATTAATTGAGGAAATAACAGTAGAATTAAAGCTTTCCTGAGGTTTTTTATTCAGAGATATGACATTTTTTCATTATGTCAATTTTAGCTGGATTGCTTTTAAAAGTTAGAAGGGAAAAAAATAATGATATCCCTTTTTAGAGACATTTTATTCTGTATTAATTGGACTTCTATACACAGATAAGCAGAAATTACACGTATTTTTGTTAACCTAAATGACCTTAGTCTTATTTCAAGTCTTTATAGAAGAATGGGAAATATAGTAAATTTATTCAGTAGATGTTAAAAAAAGTGTAAGATTTAATTCTACGTTATTAATTCCAATTTTAAGAATTCAGTTGTTTTTTTATGAAAGAAGTAAGTTCAAGCCTGATAAATTTTTAATTCATCTTAAAATGTGGCACCTTTTTTTAATGTGCATGAGTCTTGCTTGTCTGTGATTTCTTTCATAGTTATCCGCATGAATTTGGTATATATTACCTCTCCCCTCAGATAAATAAAAAAAAAAAATAATAAAAAAAAAAAAAAAAAAAAAAAACATCTATTCTTCAAACACAGAATTGTCAGCATGAAACAAATAGTGTCATATTCTTCTTATGTCCTGATGCGTTCTATTTTATAATTGATGACCTGAAGTCAAGAATTTTTGTCGAAGGAAAGAATACAAAATATCCTCTCAATTTGATGTTTCGCAATTAGATTTTTCTTAGTATTGGCTCTTCACTGATTTCCTCCTTTTAAAGGTTAACATTGTGTGCATGCTTGCTTTGTAACTTGCAACCTGACTGTTTTAAAATATCGTAGATCTTGATTTACGCCACAATCTTAAGTTTGAACATTATACTGACTTATAATAAATTCCCCAGGTTGCTCGTAAGATGGCCATGGTTGAAGCTGACTTGGAGCGCGCTGAAGAACGTGCTGAGACTGGTGAAAAGTAAAGATATTTTTTTATACACTTAATTTTTTTTTTTTACAACAGTATCTTAGACAGTGTGAAACATGCTTTAAATATTAAACTACTACATTGCATAACTTATTTTAGCCATCGCCACATAGTATAGTACATTAAAATGAATAAATCTGTTAATAAAATGAATCGGCAAATAATTTACGTAAATGTGTAAGTGCTTTATAATGAATGGAAATGATAATATTAAACCAATTTCCGATTCAGCTTGGAAATAAGCGTTTTCGGGAAAATGATCGAATATGTGATAGTTAAACTAATTTATTTAAATTTGACTATACATATCATTAAAGAAAGGGTGTGATCGTGTGCTACAGATGTGATACTATATTAATTAAGTATTAGTGTTTAAAGTAGTATATGTAATGTATAACAAGTAAAATAATTATAATTAAAGTGATTCTCTTTTTCACTATAAATTAGTACTTATTACTTTGAACATTTTACCAATGGCTTAACCGAAAAGCCAAAGTATTTTCTCCGAATTAGTTAATGATATATAAATCGGAAATAATTGTCTTTAGATGTTAATTTATTTGAATACTCGTTCAAAAGTTATTGTTTGATTTATACTTTAAAATGTGTCCATTTTAAATTTATCAATGACATGGCTATATATTTTGAAAAACAAAATTACTTGGTTCATCTAACTAACTTATTACATGAACTTAATAACTTTGTGAATCGGAGAGTAATAAGGACATCGCAATGAAAAGAATATCGTAATCTGCGACTTTCCCTATAGTTCTTAATGAGTGAATAAATATGACATAACTAAAATTGTAATTTAGATATTATTTTTCAATTTTAATTTATCTCGATAATTAGTAATTATAAAACTCGTTCGGTATGCTTTTCATCGCTTAAATAAAAAAGTTTCATTTATGTGCGATAGTATTTTTATTATTTAATAAAAATAGAATTTTATATAAATTAATTCTTTTTTCTCTCAAATACGATTATTTAAACCAACACACAACTAAACCATTTATAAATACACATGTAAAATGAAATGATACCATAAATACAATGCTTAATACATTGATAAAATAAGGTAAAAGCCTTTCATACTTTGACTGCATATATTGCTTATTAGAAATTTAATTTATTTGAATATTGTTGTTTAAATGTTTGAGGGTTTTTTGTAAATAAAAAAGTATATATTTTTCTTATAATGATAAAAAATATGTTATCTTCATTTTCTTGCATTCTGATTGGATTATAACTATTTACTCCAGGAAAGGTAAATGTTTTTCATTGTATTTTACTATTTGGAAAATGAAATGACTGGTGCACATTTACGTCTGAAATCTCGTTATATCCATACTTCAATGTATTCGACTTATTGAAAAAGTATAAAATAGAAATAAGACGCAATTATTTAAGATGCATTAATATGCAATGATTAACGTTTTAAAAAGTATGGTTATGAAGCTTACGTAATATTTTTCAGAATATTTTACTGTGAAGAACTTTAAAAACTAAATTTTAATCGGCTACTAAATTTTTCATTACTCTATATATCTATTAGTAAGTTTTACTAGAAAAGGAATTAGTGCAGAATTCCCACGGTTTTTAAAAGTAATTAGTAGTGCTTAATATTTTTAAACTTGTTTTAAAGGCCTTGAAAATACTTGAAAATGCTTAGAGGTTCTTAAAAGTCCTTAATTCTTGCGGTTGTTGTGTGTCCAACTGCAAAATTTATAAAAATACAACTCAGACGTGCTACCTAACGTGACCGCCATTTATCCGCACCGTATCGGAATTCTCTGACATATTTGTATTACGCGTGCGTCAACTCTTTTGACAGAATATACTTTATTAAAAATGTATACATAGTTATGATGCCCGAAAAAAGGTCATTAAAAACATTACTTAGGTCCTTAAAAGTTATCGATTTTTTTTCTGTGATTTGAGTGGGAACTTTGTTGTGGCATTAATCTGGAATGATTAGCAAAGAAATTTTGCAATTTGTACAATTTTCCCTTTGTCTTTTAGGCGCGCGATTGTTTATTCCTCACCTCAAGTATGCAATACAATTCTGATCACATTTTATAATGCAATGCATATAGAAGGGTGGATATGGTTTAATGAGCTCCCGCACGGAATTTAAAATTAGATTGAAGATTTTAAATGTGCATAAATTGGATAAATTGGAATGTACAGGTAAAAGAAGGCGGGGGACGGTTGGATTCAGTTCTTTAAATTTATTAAACAAGACAATGTTTCGCTCTAGAAATTTGTTGAAATCACAAGATTAGCCATAACACCAAATAAATTTAATTTAATACTGGAGGAGAGTTATTGACAAAGTGAGACACATGCTCGATTTTCTATTGTTAATTATTAGTGTAGCAGCTTTAAAAAAAGGTAACTTCATCTGCATTATTGCAAGGTGTCAGACTTGGAGCCTGTATTTGGTTGTATCACTTTAATACTCGTAAATTTATAAGTATCAGAATCTTAAATTATCTTAAAAAATATTTGTACTGGTACATAAATAAAATATTGGTTGACCATAATTGAGCTGTATCCTTTTACCGCCGTATAGAGTCTGTTCTAATTAACACACTTTTATAAAATTAAAAAGATGGGTGGAAGAAATTTTAGTTGAAAATAATAATAATAATAATAAACATATTAAATTTTTACCACCAGTTGGAAATGTAACACTTTAACTCTTATCTGGAAGTTAATGTTACAGGCTGTATTTTGTCGTTAAAATTTTGACAGGAGCTTTGGACCGAAAAAGAAAACAATATAATAAAGTTTTGAATCTTTGTCATATTTGTGTGGTCCTTGGGTCAGTAGTAAAACTTATATATATATATATATATATATATATATATATATATATATATATATATATATATATATATATATATATATATATATATATATATATTCATTAATAATTATGAGATAATTTTCCAAAGGTTTCAGTAGTGCGCATATAAAGTTTTGAGTAAATCTGATGATTTCTACAGACTTTAGAATGCTCTATGCTCTAAATAGTGCCAGTTGAGTTATGGTCAATTAGTAATAATTTAAAAGATGTTTTTGACTGAAATAAAATAATGTTTTTTTTAGCAAAATTGTGGAGCTTGAGGAAGAGTTGAGAGTTGTCGGTAACAATCTGAAATCTCTGGAAGTCAGTGAGGAGAAGGTAAAATATGGACCTACAACATCGACAAAACTTTATCCAATATTTTTTCTTATCATCATCATCAGCAGCAGTATTTTTATTTTTTTAAATAATATGGAAAGCATGGTGTTTTGTATTTTTGAGGAATATAATATATTTTTGATGTATTCCTAATTTTTTTAACCTATTTTTATATTTTTGCCAGCATGTTGACTTTTTACCAATGTGCATTTTTTTTTATTTTTGAGTTCTTTTTTGCTTTGCTAGTTTAAAAAGAAAAACATTTTAATCCGTAGCGCAAAGCACTGAAAACACTTTTTATATGCTGTTTTGGCTGAACTACTATTTTATTTGATAACTTCTTTTTGATATTTTTTAATTAAATTATTTTGATTTTAATCATTCAAGAGTAAGTTTAGTCGATTTTGAACTATTTTTCTTTTCTAAAAATTGAGCAGATAGTGTTTAATTTTTAACAATTTTTAACAATTTAAACTGTTTTCAAACATAAATATTTGAATTACAATGTTAGGTTATTAAAGACTGCAGAAAATCTCTTTGTTACTAGTATATTTAATAGGAAGTTTTAAATATTCAACAATAGCGGAATTTCAAAAATTATACATATTAATATAAAATGCATTTTGGAAGAAAATAGATTTTTTTTTATCTAGATGAATTTAAAAACAAAAGGGAAAAAAAAATATTCAGAATGATTAACATTCTTGAATTTCTTATTATAAATTTGAACATCTTGCATATTTGGTTATATTAATAACTCGCATTTGGATAAAATGTTTTATTTTATGCTAAATATTGTATCCTAATTTTCATAGCATTACGATATGCAATTGTATTTTTAAGTTAATTGTTTTTATAGAAAGGCTTAAAGTAAAGTTTACTTTACATAAAAGCCAATATTACTTAACTAATTTACGTTATATGAGTATTTAAATAAAATTTTAAGTTTCAATAATTTAAATACAATGTATAAAACTGAAATTTTATAAATTAAACTGAAAATTATGTTTTAACTAATATTTTCCAGGATGGAAATAGCTTTTTTTATTTTTAATTACTCAATGGTTAAAATAGTTCAGCTTCTGACTTTATTATACTTTTCTTGATAGCTTTAAAAGCAACGCTTTTGCTATGTGCTAACAATTCAGATGATTTCAAATCTCTTCGAGTGAAATAATGTGTCACAAATTAACTTTTAACACACTTTTTTTTTTTTTTTTTTAACAAAATATACAACTATTGTTTTATACATGTTTATGTTTTATATTAGACTTTTTACATTATTTTATCGCCATTTGAAATTATTTTGAAATGTGTTTATATAACTGTAATTAGTAAAATAATTATTAATTTGCATTATAAAAAGCATTTGAAGAGGACTAAAGGTAAAAATGATTTGATAACGCATTTGCTATATTTGTTAAGTGCCAAAGGTGCCGGGTTCGAATCCTGGATTAGGCATGGATGTTCATTGTGGTTCGGAATCCACGTTAAGCTGTAGGTCCCGGCCAACTAAAGCTATATTTGTTAATCCCCTACTGGGGCATTATAGTATTCTAAAAAAAAATTCTCTGGTTTTGTAATAAAATGGAAGTCCACATATTATTCAAAATTATTTATTACCTGCAATTAAAATAAAATAGGAAAAATAAGTTTAAGAGAAAAAAATTGTTTTCCATAGGGTTAAATCGTCGTTATTTTATTGCATATTTTTATTACCAATATTTAATTACACCTTTTCTATTAGTATTATTTTGCCACAGATTTTTATTACTACTGTTTGAATGCACATTTCTTGATATTAAATTTTATTTGTATAAAACGTAATAATAAAATTATACTGGTAATATTCATTTTAATTTAAGTAAACATTTACTTAGAATATTAAAAATTTTAGAAACCTAATTTTATATTCGTATTTTTAAAAGATGCTCCTATTAAAAAACACGCAAAATTTTAAAGATACTCTTTTCCATTACGACCATGATTATTTTATACTTACTGTTGCTTTAATATGATTTATTTTTAAAAGGTTTGATTAATGGTATATTCTTTTAAAGGTTTGATTAATGGTATATTTTTTTTATAAAGTTTTGAAATCATCTGAAGTTTTTCCATTCTTGATTTCCAATTTAAATCAAATGCTTTGTATTGTTGTGATGTATATTTAATATTGCATATGTGTGACTGAACTTTTCATAAGCCTTCTCTTTTCGTGGAAATATCTCGCTTCATTTTTAGTTGTTTAATGAGTTTTAAATTCGTTAAATAAACTAAAAAATGAAGATGCCTGATTTATATAATCAAAAAACACTTTTGGCTCCTGTTATTCCGCATTAATAATAGCATCACATTCTTCCCGGTTTTTTAACATGATTTTCTTTAACTTGATGTTTCCCTACTAATATTTTATTAATGGTTGTACTTTCTATCCACTTTCCTAAGTGTACTGCAGTGCCTAGGTCCAATATTTTGTGCATCAATTTTGTTGTTTAGTTTGTCAGTTAGCAGCTGCTGATACCTTTAAATGCCAGGATATTTCTTCCATATTGTAGAAAAATATTTTTGATGATTTTTAATATTTAATTATATTTAGCGATATATTTTGTAAAATGTTTAAAGTTAGGCTTTTTGATTCTTGTATTTACAATACTATTAGATTTATGCTTTCTATTCTGGTGTTTCACGTTTCCTTGGTTGGATTTTTTAAATTTTATTTACATCTTTTTCTAAATTGCAGTTTAGATATTTTTAAATAGACATTAAAGATTGTATTTTTTTTTTCTTAATTAAAAACACTAAAATGGGTTATATTTGCTTTTAGTTTGCAACTTTAATTTCATTGGCTAATTCATTAAATTTCCTTAGAAAGAGAAAACGAATATGATTTCAGATATTTAATCGGGCTTTGCATCAAATTTGCATATTTCAATGAATAAACAATTTTTAAATTTGTCAATGCTTTAAACCGTGGAATAAGAAGAACATTTTTAATTACATAATTTTTAAAAATATTAATTAAGATATAAGTTTCAATTTTGCAATCACACTCGTAAAGTTAATAATATATAAATATATAAAACCATTTTTCCATCACTTATTTTTACTAAATTACATTGTACTATTTTTTGCTTAACATTGTATAGCAATACAAATAAGGGTTACAAAATGTTACTTACAAGGCGATTGTTTTTTGATAATTTGTTTTCATTTGTGAACATAAATTTTTATTCAGTTCTAATATTTTTATTTCTAGTATTTGTTGTAATTCTTTTGCAACCAAAGAAAATTAGTGCGAAAAAAATAAAAACTATACCATTCAATGGACAGTAGAATTTCACAATAAAATTTTGCTGAATTTTTGTAGGGACACAACACTCAGAATAAAAAGCATAGAAATTAGTCTGAAGTACAAGTGTGACATTTTTAATAGATTGCTACTTTTTGTTGTAATAATATTTTTATCAATTTTTATAATTTTTGTTTTAAAATTTAAATACGTAATTATCTGCACTGTTCCTTGTAGTACTAGTTTTCCTTTTTCATTAAAACAATGAGCTAGTTTAATTTTTTAAGAAATGCTATACTATTTTTTGCCAAATTTTTAAAACTAAACCCTTTAAATTGTATCCTGGCATCTCTAAAAATTCACCCTGTAGCAAGTAGATCCCATGTAACTAATTGCACAATGCCTTCATTTTCAACACAGAATCAACAAAAACATGAGGCTTATGAAGCTCAAGAGCGCATGATGAACGAACGATTGCAACAGGTAAGATACGTTCTCTGTATTCTTGTCATCGGAACTTAACTTGTTTTTTTTTGTTTTGTCCTTGCAACATACAGGCTTTGCAGAAGGAAGAGACATACGAAATGACCATTAGGCAGATGACACAGAGGCTCCAAGAGGTAGGATTGTATAACAATACTCATTGTGGAGTTCCAGTGCCGGCTCTGATATTTTATGTTTTCGATGTTTTTCTTATAACAATGCTCACTGTGGAGTCCCAGTGCCGGTTCTGTTATTTTATGTTTTCGATATTTCTCTTTACATAATTTTTTAAGGGGGTCCAGTACCGAAATTTCGAAATTTTTTTTTTTAAATTTATTATTATTATTTTTTTTAATTTTTTTTTTTTTTTATTTAAAAAAAATAGTTCATTCATTCTTTAAGAGAATGATGTTCTTCTTATCTTATTCCTACGGGGATTGGAACGCCACGAAATTACCTGTTATATAAACATCAATAATGGGCGTAACGCTTTGAAACGTCTGTTTAAAGTGCGTTTTTCGAATACTAGTGTTTTTCACAGATGTTGCAAATTCAAATCAATATATCTCCAGAACCATTAACAATTGGTTATTCAAATTTTTGGAGCATTTAATTTATATAGATTTAAACATTGCCTCTTCACAGAATTTTATATTTTAAATTCCGTTTTAGAATATAACATTTAGCGTAAAGGATAACATAAAAAAAGCAAAAAATTTCAATATTTTAACTTTGATAACTTTTTCTAATTCATCCATCAAAATTCTGTGACGGCAAAATTTTCTTTATGTAATTATGTATTACAGAAAGCTTTAATTTTGAAAATAATAATAATAATAATAATAATTCTTGACTTATATCAAAATACGATTAATAAATCAATTGTTATGGATTTTTCTTAGCTTTTAATTTTTTAAAAAAATAAACACAATATTAAAAAAAAAAAGCTTCATTTCCTAGACATATAAATAGTAATCATACATAAAATAAATGTTTGACTTAAAAATATACATAAATGAAGGTTTTTTTTTTTTTTTTTTTTTTTTAATTATTATTTTTGGTACCGGTCCTCCTTAAAACACGCTAATTAGGTAAAGAAAGCTTCAGTGCATAAAATTGGAAGAATAGTGATAACATAACAAGATTGTATTTTGTTTGATTCCATTGTTGTTAAATCTTATATTAACGCATAATGAGTAGCCTTATTATGTAAAGCTCTTAATTAAGCATAATTTACTTTTAAGTGGTTAGGAAATATATATTATCTAGAATCGGGAACTATTTTTGATTTGAAACAACCTCCAAAGATGATATTATGCAACTAACTCTAAAGATATTATGGAAGGGTACCAGTTTTTATTTATAGATTCTAATAAGTTGTAATGCAAAATTATTGTAATACGGCTTAAAATTGTAGCTTATACACGTAAAATTGTGAAAAAAGTAACTTCACAGCAAATTTTGTTTTACTTCAAATGCAAAACCTCTTACAGTTTATTATGAACTGTTTCAAAACAATTATAGGAATTATTATATTGATAAGTATTAAATGTATAATTAATGGAAAAAAAGGGAGGGGGGGGGGGATAAAGTTAAGACATTATAGAAGACAGACTATTTTATTGTGCTCTATTACGGCTATTTTAGACTCATAGTTTAATTTTCATACTCATATTTTAGACTCATAATAAGAGGATAATTTAATTTTCTTTTTATGAGAGCAAACTGTTTTTAATATTTCATTTCTCCAAAGTTATGTAAAACTTATGAAATCACAGATAACGTCTCTTGAATGAAGCTAAAAATACATAAGTACTTTTCAAATAAGTAAAATTTTTTCTACACATTATTCATAAGATATTTTATTTATTTTAATTACCAACATATTTTTAGAGTCTTATTATTAAGATATTTCTCAAAACAACTAATAATATTTTTAATAATATCTCTTTAAGTATTTTAATCTTCATAAATCATGTTTCGCTTATAATCTAAATTTATGATTCTAATTGATTGACTTTTTAAAGAAAAATTCAATTTATTGAAAATAATAAACGCGCACAAAAGTTTTGTTTCTCAATTAATTTTTACAAACTATTTAACTTTTCATATCAACCTCATTTATATCTAATTTCATCATATGAATCAGATTTATATACATCGAAATGTATGCCTATTTGTGAGACAGATATGTATATTTAAGATTTAAGTGTAAATTAGTTTGTGACAGTACATATAGATAATGAAAGTCCACATCATATTAGTTTTAAACAGCTAAATACACACACAATTCTATCAAAGCCACATTCCTCACTTTACAAGTTCACCATTTTTTAAATTTCGAATCGCCCAGTTTCTTTTTTGCTAACTTTGAAGTCGATTTATAGGCTGAAGCTCGGGCTGAATTCGCTGAGAGATCTGTCCAGAAATTACAGAAGGAAGTGGACAGACTGGAAGGTGAGATATACGTATTGAAATTTGATTTTGCAGAAACACCTGCTCTTTTGTCAGCAGAACTTTTTGCGTCTATAGTAATTGAATATAGATTATTGAATTGATTTGATTATTGATTTGAATCGTTATGATGAAAAGAGAGTATGCCCACACAATAATCTATTTTGTTACGAATATCATTTTGCTTCAAATTTTATTTTCGATAAAATTAACTAAAACGAATTTGATAATTGTTTGTTATAGAACATTAACGGTTGTGATCTGTTAAGAACGTGATGAAGAGAAAAAGCTTTTATTTTATTAACTTGAAGTGGCCATGCTCCTTTTCTTAACTAGGCGACTCTTTAATTTTGGGCATGTTAAAAACCATTACAGGATGTAACAACGTATAATTGCTTATTTTTAACCTGTGTTTTTAACTGAAAGTAACTGAAATTTGTTTTAGACAATCAATGCATTTTTTTAATCTTTGTCACTTCATTCTTTTTAGAGAGTGTTAATTTATCTTATCAGATTAAAAATATATCTAGTTAAGAATAGATAAACATTAAAAGTTTGAGAGAAATCAAATATTTTATATGATGTTTCCAATTTGATAAATTTATGTTTTAGTAAATAAATTACGAAATACTATTACTCAATAGTCGAAGAGTTCATTATTATCAGTTCTTTTTCCGATACAATGGTTACCAGTTAATGTTAATATGCCTTCATTCACCCTTTAACTTCTTATTCAATTGGTTTATTTTTACTGAATCCTAATTTTTTTCCTATCCTTCTATTTTTATACTAAGTATTTCAACTTAAATTATAATAAAATTAGAATTTATACGTAGTTTATTTTATTTGGCATAACTTCTAAAAATATGCATATTTATGTCATTAGGACTATGACATAAATAAATATATATAACGTGAATTTGACGTTTGACGCATTGGTTGATTTTCCTGCCAAAGTAGACTAAATTCAGGTATGAAGTTTATAGGGTAGGTTGATGAACTGCGTTTGCAAGATGACAAAGTCGTATAAAAACCATACCATTAGTTAAGTTTTTTCTAGATAGAACTTTCAACAAGTTATTTTTAAAATGTTATTATTATTTCATTGTAGCATATTTTCTAAATAAATTTTTATCCTTCCCTCAGACGAATTGGTCCAGGAAAAAGAGAAGTACAAAGCAATCTCCGACGAATTGGACCAAACATTTGCAGAGCTTACTGGATACTAAAGACGTTTTGCTTTCGTGCCTGTGTATTTCTACAAATTCCATTTCATATGTTTCTCACTTTTTGTTTTGGATGTCAACATCTTTTCATCCAACTCTATTAAAAGCTAATATGACTCTCACCTGTTTTGTACGTCCACAACAGCATGCGATTGAGCCTGAAGTAAAACAAAAAATTCAAACTGAGAAACATATTTGTAGAATTAATGTACACCTCTAACATGTAACAGAGTTGCTCTGTGTATCTTATCTCTCCAAAATGTAAATTTCAACAGCCAAACAAAAAATTATTTATCTGGGAGATTCATTAAAGTAATTTTTATTCACACTTGTCCTTATCATTTGTTTTATTCGTGTATGATTTAGTTTATAAAGTTTAAGATGCTATAATGTTTTGGTCGAAATAGATTACAAACATTTAGAATTCTTTGAATTAAATTTAAATAGGCAACCTATTCAAATAAATATTGAAAAAATTTATAATTTTAAACGATGAAGAAATGGCATTTGTTATCAATATGTGTGTTGCTTTTTACTTATTAATGGATTTCTTAATTGAAAACATCAGTATTTTAGTTTTTAAAAATTTAAATTTTTTGTGAAGAATTATTTATTTAGTGTGATATTAAGACAAATCGTAAAATAACTAAGTTACTAAAAATCTTGAATTTAAGTGAAATTTAAAAATCCTTTGAAAATACGTTTCCAAGTTAATTTAAACACCACATATTTAACTACTATCAAAAGCAATTTTCTAGTATTGTTATATGTAAACTTAGATATTATCATATATTTTTACAGTTTACCTTTAGATTTTTTTTTGCGATTTAGCTTCAATATATTTCAAAGTTTAGCTTTAAAATATTTTCGAACTGTGTTACGCCGAATTCAATTAGTTAAAATATACTTAGTACCTGTGAATATTTTTTTTAATAATCAAATAGCCCCATTTATAAAGATATAAAGTAAAAAATGTTGCTATCTTGAAATATTTAATTACATAGTTCTAAATATGCAGAAAAAAATTAACTCTAGGCGTATTCATTCAAATTCTGTAAAACACAAACATTTAAAACCTTCAGATGAGATGTTACTTTGAAATCTGTAACATTTTCATTTCTCAGTTTGTTCAAGTGTCTCATATGTATTTAAAAAACACCTATTAGAGAAAATTCGACAAACATTCAAAGAATTTTATCCTATCAGATTTCATTTTATCAAATAAACAAAATTTGTTGAGTTAAAATGTCCTAGTCTCTCACAACAATTTTTAAGAGAATGGTTATTATCTCCATACCAAAACCTTTTAATAAAGCAATTCAAATATACATTCATTTATTTTTGTATTATAATGTATTTTATTTTCACAATATTAAGAATTATTTGTAAAGAATATTCTTAAGATTTGCTTTATCATTACGGATTTATTTGTGATTAAGCCATCGCTTCATTCTAGCATACGTCACTTTGATTTTCTAAAAACGTTTTCTTGACATTATTCAGTACGTCTCGTTTGTTCAAGATATTGTAACAAGTCCTTGATGTAAATTTTAATTCGATATTAAGTTTGGAGGTTTCATGCCAACGATTTTGAAAATAAAGTGTGATATATTGAAAAATCTTCACTTGGAAACAAATGGATAAGAAATGAAGTGTGTTTTTTTTTGTTGTTTTTTTTTTTGTTTTTTTTTTAACTAAACTTTGCAGAATGTTTAAAAAAAAAAAAAGTTTCTAGTTTATAAAAAGGTGAACATTAATTTCCAGAATGTTGATTGAAATACAGGAATAGTTAAAAAAATATAGCATTGTAGGAATTTCTTCGAAAGTAACATGACTACGCATTGTAAAGTACATTAATTATAATTCTAAAAATGAAAATTGAAAGCCTTATTTATCATTCCTATCAAAACAAATGAGAAAGAGAATACTAACATATTAATAAAATATAGTTTAGTAGTACAGTTTAATTAAATTTCAGAAAAGAGATTAATAAAATCAAACAAAATTTATTCATATTTGAATACTCATATAATCTATCTTAGTAATAAAAAAACCATATTTTAGGTAACATTTTATTAAAATCAATGGGTTTAATCCCAATTTATTCTATACGGGTCCCTAACTATAGTAAATTTTCCGTGTATAGTGTCTATATATGTAAGGAAAACGGTTTTACAGACATTTACTTTGCAACGGTCATTATCAGATTAGAAATACATTACATTTATGTTCCTGAAAAACGATTAATAAAATCAAATAACATTTATTCACATTTGAGTACTCATTTAATAATAAAATGAAGCAGTTATCTTAATAATAAAAAACTTTATTTTAGTTTACATACTATTAAAATCATGGTTTTTAATTCAGGTTTATTCTACACGGGTCCCTAATTGCAGTATGTTTTCTGTGCAAGGTGTCAATATCAGTAAAGAAAACGGTTTTACAAACATTTACAGTGGAACGGTCGCCTGCGCTGCAAAGTGTGGAGTGAATAGGTAAATCACATCTTAATGCTAAGAAGTTGTTAGAGCTCAGGCTTATGCCAAAAGGGACATTTTAATCTCCGGAAGGGAGATATAGACGTTCACAATCCTCTGAAACTCTGTAAATCCTTGCTTGTTAGCCGTTATTATGTTGAATATGCGAGTTCAACGCACTTTTAATATTTAAGATTAGTTCAGAAGCACATATTAAATGATTTCCCAAATGGGAACTTTTGCGGAATTCTAAAATTGGCAATAATAAATTAATCCACAGGTTGCAACATGTTACGTTTTGCAAGTTTCTAAAATAAAGTACAATTAATTCTGTAAAGACCAAACTAAACACATTTTAATATTTTACCCTTGCCCTTGAGTTAAAATGATCACTGAAATCATTTCAATGACTTATTTAAAAATGAAGTTCATGGTAAATTAATTATAGTTTTATATAATCCATTAAAAATACAATAAATTGCATAAAATGCGCGTAAGAATTCAAAGACTGTTTTTTCTCAGTTTCATTTACAAGATAGGATAATGTAATATTTATGGAAAACATATAGTCAATTTTACCTTCTTTGGCGATGTTTTTTTTTTGTTGTTTTGGCAGTGTACTAATTAATGCCAAAAATATAGCCTAACTGACCATTTTTTAAAATAATGAAAATATAAAACCGATTGTACGATATATCCCTAATTGTACTTAATATCAATAATTTAATTCTCGTGCATCAGATTGCAGTTTTCGATGAGAGAAACAATTATTCCAATATGCAAACTTAGTAATTTGTTTGAAAGTTTTACTATTAGAACGCTAAAGGGAAAGGTGTGAAAGTGATTAGCTTCTCACAATTCAAGTTGAAGATTTTAAAACTATTAAAAAATACAAGGCTCTTTATTTAATGAAAATGAAATGAACTGTAAGAAATTTACACGTGTCAAAGTATTTCTGTTAGCGAAATATACAATGAGTTTTACATAATTCAATTGCATTAATTAAAATTATCGAAATATTACTAGAAATAGAAAGTAATTCTTATACTAAAAAAAACATTAAATTTGATTTCTTAATAGTTAGCATTAATTAATTTATATATATATATATATATATATATATATATATATATATATATATATATATATATATATATATATATATATATATATAATATATATATTTAAGTTATGATTCTCATTCAGAATTTTTCAACATAGCCTACAATGAAAAATATATTAGTTTTTAATTTGCGGCCAGAAATTAGCGCTTTTATGAAAAAATATTAATAAGTGCTTTTCGTACGTTCGTTTGATATGTTCGTAGTGCTTTTTCTACGAACGTATATTCATCCTTATGCCTTTTTATGTAATTAAGAAATCGGTAAGGATTGTGAATGTATCAAAAGTGAAGTGAGGTTTGTGTATAGGATGTTAAAGAAAGGTGATTACTTTCAAAGTTGAATAAAGAAATAGTTATTTAATAAGTAAATAATTAAAATTAGAAAAATTACGTTTAAGCTATGAATAATTCAAGAAAAGGTGTGTGGAAGGGGGGGGGGGGTGAAGCATGGGTGCTAAGAATGATTGAGAGGGTGCACTTACAAGCCCCTGGTGATTTAAAATGAAAAATAATAATAATAATAAAGCTGAAAAAAAGAGTAAAATTCGCACAAAGAAAAATTGAAGTGCAACATGAATTTTAAATTATTCATATAATCAGAAAATTAATCGTAACAATTATTTAATTTTTCAAAAGAAATCCAATTATCCTTCTTTAAATCATTGTTTGAAAAAAACTTTAGTAGCTTTACACCACCATGGCGATCAGTTACGTCCTCAGTGACGTAATATTTATTGCCAATTTGGCTCAGTTTTGAAAAATGCAAGTATTCCGAACCAGAGATCAGAAATCGTCTGCATCCATCTTCATTGAAAATTAAAGAACGATGGGTTATCGAACAAATAAGAAAGCTCGTTATCTGGAAAATTATGACATAATTGGCAATCGGATTTAGTTCTACTCATTCAAAGTATATTTCTGAATTATTTCAACCATTCCCCCATACAACAATATAATCATAATCTACTAACATTTCTTTACATTCTATATAATAAAAAAAAAATCAGAATGATCGATGGGGTACATAAAATTACAGTCGACTCGCGACCTGCTACGAAACACTACTCTAGGCAGATAATTGCGAATTAAATTATATAAGTTTAATGTAATTTTTTTTAGTAAGACTCTTTATTGTTCTGGAGAGAGAAGACAGAGGGAAGTGGAAGGACCCTCTATCTTCTCCGGATTAGAAAATTACGGATTACTTCAAAAGCTTTTAGAAAACATGTAAAGGTGTAAAACGCCTAAGTAAATATGTACAGAGTAAGGTATTTCGAGAGGAAAAATGCATAGCAACCGTGCTTTAGTGGATGTTTGATGTAGATTAAATAATAATAAAAAAAAGACCCTGGGCTTCGACCACTTGCGTAAGATGAGTTCTTTATTTAGCCTCTTAAACTCCTTGGAAGTGTAAAAACAAAATTTGTAAGCAAGTATGAAAAAATTGTATCCAAGGATGAAAAGCAAAAGAATATGTAAGTCCATCCAAACTGAAAGACAGCCAAAGTTTTGACGTATATAACACGTTTGTTGATAGAAGAGCATGGGAAGAAAGAAAAAGAGCCAACTTTAACTTTAATAATATGAAAAGATAAGTTCTTCAACTAATGGTATAGCAATAATAACAAAAACATGCGACGTTTTACGAAGCAATTTTTTTTATTTTAACGTCTTGAAATTGCATGCAGTGAAAAATATTTTAAACCTCTTAATATTTTTGCAAAGCTTTAGAAGGTTTTAGTATTTTTTTTATTTTTATTTAAGTTTAATAATTATGCGTAATTATGTCCCCCCTCAACGTCTTTATCCAATCTCTTCAATCCAACCGACCCGCGTTTTTCATGTTTTAACGATCTTTACGACGCAAATACGGAGAGTAGCAAACATCGAAAATTTAGTGCACGGTGCGCAGAATATCGATAGAATCCAAATTTCCATTCTTGGTATAAATAAATAGAATTGACTTCCATACACATGTGTTTGTTTTATTAGCATATGTTAAATGTTATCAATTTTGGGGAATTTAAATAATTTTTTGAATTATATTTGCAATGAACATATGCAAGATTTGTTTTGAATATGTAGCAGAAAATTGACAAAGTTTTATTTTATTACTCTTGAAAAAGTGACCTTTGTTAAAATATGTTTAAAATTTTTAACGGTTTTATTATAAAGAGAAAGTATGCTTGTGATACTTTTACACGCAATAGGTATTCTCGTCAGTGACATTTTTTCTCAAGCAGATATATAATTTATGGAAAAATAAACATACGAAAAAAAATTTGTGCTTAAACATAGTTATTATGTAAATTGGAAAATAGTCTAAGAATGTGTTCAATTTTCTTTTCAAGAATATTTCTATAATTATTAAAATATTGTTTTAGGGTAAAGTGGAACAAGTGCACTCAGATTTTATCATATTTTTTTTTTTTTTTTTTTAAATTCAACTCGTACATCTGCCGCTGACATTGAAATGGGGGAAATGAAATTTGGCAAGATTACATTATCTTTGTTCATATGGTCTCTGATAAACAAATCAAAAATATCTCGTTAGTTTTAACACCATGCCATGATATCAAACATCAATTATGCAAGCTTAAAATTGAATTTTTCAAAACTTATGTTTTTAATAATTTCAAATATATATCGAAATTGTAAATTGGTCAACGAGAGTCGAGGGTGTTTTAGTAAGACATAAATCTCTGGACCTGCATTAAAAAAAAATCTTTCACTTTGGCATATAATAGCTCAAAAATTAAAATTTGTAAAGCTGATTTTTTTTATAAGCAGATTTCCCAAACGTTTCTCTACAAATTTACAAAATATACTATTTTTATGTCCAACAGCTCTTGCGCTGTGAGACTGAGAAATACAGGCGGATGAAGAAATTCTGAAACAGTAGCGACTCTTTTTAATCTCTTTTTTAGAATAGAGATATATTTTAATGACTAACCCAAACGAATGCAAAGTTTCGACAAATAGATTGAGAGTTTCCAGAAGATAAATTTTTCAAATAGTTCAGAGTACAAAACCTTATTAAAAAAAAAAAAAAAAAAAAAAAAAAAAAAAAAAAAAAGATAGAGAGAGAAGTTGTTACTGTTATTTTTATGCTGAAATTGGCATTTAAAAGCTTTTTTTATTGACCTTAGCTGAATGGTTGCACTAATCTACTTCATACTAAAAAAAAATTGCCACGATTTTACTTATTATTTGTCGAAGCAGCTTTAAGATGACTGTCGGTTTTCTTATTTTACTTGATTGCTTAATTCCTCAAGAAGAGATGTTTAAGATAATTAGTCACTGGTAAAAGTTCTAAATATCTACACATTAAAACGAAGATGATGTTTTTCCTTCAAAAGTGACTTACTGTCTTTTTGGAATATTGACATTTCCCCATTTCCTTGTGACGAATTATATCGATCATGCAATATGTTCTTTTCTGATCACGTTTTATTTTATGTAAATTCTTTAAATCAGCTTACCTAACAATATGCATGACGAATTTGTTGGATGCGCTCAATGATTTTATTCTATGTAACACGAGAAGAAGGATAAATTTAATATATTCTCAACAAGATATACAGGATTCACAAACCTCATCATCCTTAGTATTCTCGTCTGCCACTTTTAAACCACAACATCTTTCTTCGTTTCAGCAGTTAAAAGAGACAGCATCCTCATTTTTTTTTCTGGTTTGGCGTAGGTTTTGAAATACAGCAGAAACCATTTCTAGAATAAACTGTAGAGAGCGGAACGAAAACCACAGAATTCCAGACTTGCACCCCCTCACCCCTACAGAAATAATATGGCTCGTCTTAAAAGAAACCTCACCTGTTTTAATACACTGTGAATTATCGTAGCGAATGCTGCTTTGACCTGAATGATGAAATCCGAGTAGCAGAGGAAAGATTATCTTTATAATATTTATTGGTTTTAAAAGAGTCCGGCACTTCCATACATAGCCTCCATAAGAGCCCATGTTAAATTCAACAACTTTGGGAGCATCTGATTTAATAACCAATTCTTCAATCATTATGAAAATTTCACAGTATAATATTTGGATACTTTTGAATGCTTTAACAAGAGAATTTTGTTATTTTTTGAAAATTAAAATAATTATGATTTTCTAAAAATATGTTTAAGAAAAATGTTAAAATTTTAGACTAATTATTTAAAAAAAAGTATGCTACTTACCATTAATTCTTCATGATAATGATAAAGTACTTAAATACATCAGAGAAATATTTATAAATATTTGAAGCATTTATGTCAAATAGATTTTAAGCTATGTGCCCCCAAATCATGAAAAATCGGCATTTTGTGAAATTCGACTTTGAAATTAAAAAACATACATTAAATATCGACATTTTGTTTCCATCAAAAAATTATTAACAATACTTTGAAATAAGACAAAATTACAAATGAGGCATCATTTTAAAGATAAGAATTTAAATTTTAATTAACATTAATAAACTCGAAATTAATAATCTGAAAATTTTTCCTGTGCTGGACCCCCTTAATTGAATTCAATTGATGAACAAAAATCGCTCGACTCACAGTGTTGAAAACTGCACTTCGTACTTCCTTTTATTTTGGACACGTGCCACTGAAAAGCTGACTCAATTCGAGATGTTTATTCACACAATGGGGTGAGATTTTGATGTGAAATATTTCTTCCTTGATGATGCAATGGGTTAACTTGATACACGAACAAGAGTTTTAAGCCACAATGACACTCAATTTTTATATAGTCAACAAAATGGGAAAAAATCACGTTTAGACTAAAAAAAAAAAAAAAATTGAAAAAAAAAAAAATCAAATCATCGACCGCAATGTCGGGATACTTGGAATGATATTCTTACTCTGAAATAAAATTGTTGATAGCAACTTTTCTCATTTACTCAGCCTTTAATGATTGAATTTTTTTTTACTATACAACATCCACTGATTGGACATTTAGTGTAGCCGACCAAACGGTATAGTGGTTAGCGTGCTAGCTTCTAGACCGCGAGGTTGCGGGTTCGAGTCCCGTGTTGGCATGGGTGTTTGTAAATGTATGTTGGCTTGTCTAATGACGAATGTTTCGGCGCATTATAGCCCTCGTGTTGCTGACGGCGCCAGATAATCTGAATACAACCAACCAGACATTTAGTGTAACGGAAGGTTTCTTATCAGATTTATTGGATCACAAGCCGAAATCAGCCAATTCCAGTTTACGAAATGTAAATTTTTCTAAACTGAGAAATTTTATTTTACTTTGCTTCACTGATTTTAAAAATAACATTTAACTTTCCAAAATGTGTTGAGGAACAAAAATATAAAATTATATATGAGGTATGAGGGTCATTTTCCAGAGATGTCCGTTTTAGGCTTCAAAATTTTAAAGATTTCATTTAAGGTACAATTGGAGAAGTTCTAGGAAGATAAGATCTGTATCCTTATAAAACTATGAAGGTTTATGAAACATATGAATTCGTTTTAAAGAAAATTATTCTTAAACATGTAAATTAGGTATAAAGTATCATTACCATACGACTCCTAGTTCATGTCCTAACTCATGCAGAAATCATACAAAATTTTGCATTGCCTTTATTTTTTTAGATTAATAATTATGGGTAAGTCATAATTTAAGATAAATACATCAAAAAGTTAATTTTCAGCTTAATTTAAATAAAGTAAATGTTTTTGTATAATTACTATTTTTGTAAAGTGGAAAGCATGTAATTTCTTTTTCTTACTTAAAATAAAACTTATACTCTAAACGAAGTTAGTTTCTTGAAATATTAATAGAACGAGTATTTAAAAGTTTATCAATAAAATATTAAAAATTAATTAATTAAGGAAATAAAAATTTATGAATGAGGGCGGTAATTAAATTTCGCCAATTCGTAACCAATCGTAAATAATTATAACTTTTTATTTCTTAAACTACAAATTGAGAACATAAGTTCATCTAACAAAAGTAATAAGTTAAATTAAAGTGTATTTTATTATATTAGATAAAGAATGGTAATGGCGGCAATAAATTTATTTTTACCGACCATCATCTTCAACAATCCTAACTAAGAAATATAAAGGTATTTCAAAGCAATACGATTATTATTCCAATCACAACCCTCGATTGGGTGCTGCTCCCAAAGTATGTTATTTGAATCAATAATCAGTAGTGTCATTTGGTGATCGACAAAGGTTGTAAAAAGTATTGGACGGTAATGATGCAAAAAGCAAGAGATAAGTTTAAAAATACAATTAATATTTTTCGAATACTTTTTAAAGGAAAGTCTCTATATTTTTGGAATTGAAATGTTTGATGCTTAATGAAAAATGATAATTTAAAATATTCATTAAATCGTAGACGGTATACAATGATCATGGAAGACCATATTTATGAAAAGAGACAATGGACGGTAATGGCATTTATGTATTAATTGTGGGGCTTTCAAAAAATTATGAGAAAAAAATCAATTGAAATGCATTTAATTTGTTTATTGAAAGTTACTAAGGGCATATTTAAAAAAATATCTTTCAAAATGTTTTATTTTGGATTCTGTAGACACGTGGCAGTAAAGTGAACGTTTCGTGACAATTACCAATGAACAAAAACCATAAAATTTATGAATAAAATGCTAAAAAACTTTAGTACATAAGTACAGATATCACTTGCACTAAAAAACATTTAAAGATTTTTTTCACTAATACATTTTTGGACAGAACATGTATAAATTTAGCGCAGAATATTAAAGTCTTATCTCGTGAATAAATAAGAAATATACAATACCTAAAGTAATTAATTTGCATTACATTAGTGGCCTCATTAGAACCACTAATCAGGACACAGTTTTGTGTTAAGTAAAAGAACAAATGGCATCTGTTGATCACATCTGTTGAGGACAAAATTATTCTTTCTATTCTAAAGTATTATTCTAACACATTTTAAGTAATTGTTTAACAAATCTCGAAATTGCCCTTTTAGATATTTGAGGACTAGAAATGGAAAACGACCTAAGTACCAAAAAATCGAAAATCTTTTTTTTTTACGGAAAAATGTCCTAAAAACCAAGGTAAACAAATTGAAGAACTCCTGTAGCAAAAGTTCAAATTCAATCTGGTAATTAGTCATAGCCTTAAGTACCAATGCGAATTTTTTTCATTTTTCGGCTCTTCTGAAAAATTTTCTTACTTGGACTTAGGTCGTTTTCTATTTCTAATCCTCATTTGCTTCAATTGTGGCAATCCATAGACCAGACAGGGACAAGTTGGTTTTCTTAGAGAGCTGTAGAATAATTAGTTTTTTAAATGAATTTTTTATAATATTGATACAAAACAAGAAAGTAAAGCAATAATCTTCAGGGACGAAATCATAGTTTCAAAAATTCTGGAAACTTTTTCCAAAGAATTGATGTCTAAACCATGGGTTCCTGTTATAATATTGCGCTTGTGTTCTTGAACTTGTTTCCAATTATCTCAAAGCTTCACATGAGCTATAAATAGGAGACTACGACTCAAGGCTCTCTGCTGCGAAGAGAAATTCGTAAACAAGAAAAAGCCTAAACTTTTAGTTTACGTCGTTAGTTTATGGCGCAAAACACAACCTACAAATGTCTCGACGTTAGAAAACAGTCTTAAAATGTATAATTTGTTTCTTGGCTCGTGATTGTTAGTTAGAGAAGAGAGAAATCAGGTTGGGTGTTTCAGTTGTTAACTTATAGTGACAGTTGTTCTCGATTTGTATGTACTTTCGTAAGTGTAGATTTTCAAAACTGATCTGTTTTAAGTTGTATTCTATTTCCTGGAGGAATACAGTCTGATGACACAGAAGGCCATTAATACATAGCTAAGACACTCCCCCTTCCAAAAAAAAAACAAAAAAAACAAAAAAAAACCCCCGAAAATGGCTAGAAAAGGTGGATGTCAATTGTCCAAGCTTGTAGATTTTAATATTGTAATTTTACATTCATGAGTAGGTATATGTTGTATGGATTCGATTTCGTCTCTAGGCTAATATAAACAGTGACAAACGTCGTGAAAATTAAAGATATAGAAAATTGCATTCAAATTATCTTTCTAAACATGTGTCATGTTAAACATGTTCCAACATGTGTCAAAATACACACCTGCGTATGAAGTTGAAATTTAGAGTTTGAGATTGTTTTCCGTATTTTCGAATATTAGCTGAAAGCATTAATTTATTATTTGTATAATTGCATTTTTACAATGGCCGCCAAGTAGGAATGCAGATTTTTTTATCATAAAATTTCAGAAACAAGTTGTCTATTTTAGTCAATAGACAATACAATGGAAATTGTCTTGCCTTGAATTCTATGAAAGGCTGTGCGGTGCATAACATAACATTGTCTAAACTAGTAGTTGGCCCGAATTTCATGAGAGAAACTCCTCCCAAGAGATCTTTTAAATAGGAACTATTTCAAAATTGTTTTGAATTGAAGACGAAATATTCTCCCCAAATAGAGCGACAACCGACGTAATAGTATATTTCAATTGTACACTCTCCCGAATTTTCTGTTTTACCTCCCCCTTGTTTAATTAAAACTGAGAAAAGTTTTATTACTCAAGAGAAATTGTTTTAAATTATTAATAACAATAACAATAAATTTGTATATTGAAACTGTGTAAAACTATACGATCAAATTTTTTACCATATTAAAAAAAAAGAAGTGTCAATTAGTTTGGAAAGGGTCCTTTAAAAACATGCATATTTTGGCTAATTGTATCGATCATGTTATCGTTTTCAATGTTAGCAAAGTTATATACTCTTTGCCAGGGACGTTACAAGTTCACCTGAAATATTAATAAATTAAACCAACAATTAATGTTTTCAGAAATGCCAGAAGGAACTGAATCGATCATTGCTTACAAAATATAACACAGTTATAAAGGACCAAAATGTTAAAAATCATAAGCACACATTAAAAATATAGATCCAAAAACATACTTATTTTAATATATATTTGAAAAGGCGAACCTCTCCCTTTAAAAATGCTAGAAAAAGAAGAACTCGAGTGTTGTAGAGCTAAAAAACTTGATTGAGGTTAAAGGGAGCAAAGCAGAGGAAATATATTGCTGAACGCAAATATAACAGTATATATAATTTTTACAATGAATGTATTCACACTAAATAACTTGCAATGTGCGTAAATATCAGAAAGTTGGCACATCTATAATGCACTTAACAGGCCTTGTCTTATTCATTCACCCCCCCCCCCCGCCTCACCAAGTGCATGTACTATATAATTTATATCCATGTTCAGCACCCGGAGACGATTTTTCCATGTACACAAATATCATTATTTTAACATAAACGTATTTTAAAAATTTTTCATCCATAGCACCATTTAACATATAGGCAATTTCATTCCTTTTGGCCGACTGAACACGTGATCCTGGATCCGAGCTTGCATCGGAGTAACAGAGAATACATTTAGGCAAAACATAAACTATTGCTCAGCACAAATACTTCAAGAACACAAATATCCCCTGCGTTGCAGCAGGTAAAGATGATGCAAGAAAGGTAGATGTTTTTGTCGCTGAGCATCAGCTGCTTTCTAAGACTTACTCATAGGTGTTAGTCAACCCTTGTAAGTCATTGCCCGTTCTTGGCTTTCAGCCCTAGTAGTAAGCAGAAAGCAATGTTTCGAAATCGATGGTTTCATCCATAGTCAACTGAACCTCTGAATCACTTACGCAACTTTTTGTAAGCCAACATCGAAATATCACTTCCTAGCCCCCTCCTTTCTCTTAATTCTGTAGTTAGTAATTTTTACTTTCAATTACCAATATGCTTACGTAGGGTAATAAAAGTATAGCATTCGGCAAAAAAAAAAAAAATTCGATTTTTTATTTTAAATGCATTCCTTTATGTTTCGGAACACCTTTATTTAAAAAAAGGGGTCTAGAAAAAATGCATGTCTGTGTGTAGGTGGTCAGAATAACTCCCGAACAAATTGACCTACGATGTTCAAATTCGGTATGCGGGTTGGTGGTGGCCATGAGACCTAGCATTAAGGTTTTCGTCAAAATCGCGCATGCGCATAAGATAGCTGCCATTGAAAAAAAAAATCATGTTTTTCAATGATTGCTAAAAAACGCCTCAAACGATTTTGATCAAAATCGCTGTGGTAATCCTCTTAGGGTGTTCTAAACATCCCCACCTCCGAAACTCCCATAAAAATGCTTTAATGGCAGAAAAAGTTGGAAAACGAATCCTTCAACACAGAGTTCTCTTTCTTTGAGCATACCTCACCAACAATCGTTTTTTCTTCTCCCCCCAGTCACTTATAATAAAGGATAAGGATTATCGAAAAGTATATCGCCAAAATCACCACTTTGGCGGAATTTTTTTTTCCAAGACCCTCACAAGAATAATCGCAAAAAATATCGCCTAGCTGGCCATTTTTTCTAAATGAATGATGAATATATAAAAACGGTAAATGACACAAATCCACGTCAGCATTATAGTGTAATTGAAAGTTATGCGATGTTCCACACCCCTAATTAAAGACGCGATAGCCAAAATACATGGGCACCCTAAATAGGATGAAACCCTATCTTTCTTTACCTATCGAAGGTAGGTGAAGAATGTAAGCCTCAAACAAATGTTTAAGAAAAGAAAAATAAATCACAATTTGACAGTAAATTTCGAATAGTAACTACCACTAAATCTTCACTTCTATACACACTTAAGCACGACTATATAAAGTCAGACCTTCATGATAAACTTAAGTATTTGATTACAAGACTCAGGTGTAAATAAATATGTTTGTCGTTTTTGCCGCACAGGCATTTGCTTTTTTGTTCAGCTACTATTACACTATCACATTTCTTAAACCAAAAACTTTAATAAAAATATAGATATTTTATTAAAGATGTTAGTCAAGAATTGTAATCATGGGCACCAAAGTGTGGAGCAGGGGATATGCTTTTGCAAACCTCTGGCCTTTGAAAAATTGAAAAAGTGGGAGAGAGAGAGCTGCAAAACTTACAGGATAGAGAGATCGGGAAAAAGATTTTAAATAATTCATTTTAAAATAAAGTAAATACATATGTGTAAACATTTCATTAAGAAATATATTATATGTTTTTAAATGTATTAAAAAACTTTTAGCCACATTGCACTAATATGGAAATAATCCTGTCGGCGTCCATATATGTGGAACTCTGTTTTAGTTCAATTTTGGAAACCGAACGTTATTGTAAAAATTCTTTTTATCATAATTAGCCTATGCATCGTACATTTAATAAAATATGTTACTAAGGTCTTTGTCAAAAACATTTTTTGTGTAATGTCAGCTTAACAGTAAAAAGAGAAAACCTAGCTAATTAAAAAAAAAAAAAAAAAAAAAAAAAAAAAGGAGTAAATGTAAGAGCGTAGCTAAATATGGAAGGCGTCTGTGAAATGACGTATTTGTTGAAATGATAAAGATGTGACATAAGTTATTCTTGTATTATGGTAGATAGTACAAAATGAAATATTGTGCATAAAAAGTATAATACGAAGATCGGTATCCGAACTAGGGGTATGGAACATCGCACAACTTTCAATTACACTTTAATATTGGTCGTTGCTTTAAAATTTATGTTGTTATTTACCGCTTTCATATTTTCACTCATTTAAATAAAAATGGCCAGTTTGAGGACATTTTTACGTGAACGTAAATACGAAGTATACGTACGAAAAAACATTCCAAGATGGCGAAATTGGCGGTGTTAATTAATAGACATTACATTGCCATTACTTGTGCGTGAAACAGATCAAAATCAATCGTTGATGAGGTATGCTCAACTCTGTGTTAAAGGCATTCATTTTTCAACTTTTTACGCCATTAAAGCATTTTTACGAGAATTTCGCAGGTGGGGATGTTTAGAATATCTTATGAGGCATTACCGCAGCGATTTTGAACAAAATCGTTAGAGCCGTTTTTTAGCAATTACCGAAAAACATAATTTTTTTAATGGTAGCTACCCTATGAACATGCACGACTTTGACGAAAACCTTAATCGTAGGTCCTTATGCCATCACCAACCCGCACACTAAATTTGAGCATCGTAGGTCAATTTGTTCGGGAGTTATGCTGACCACGTACACACAGACAGGCATTTTTTCTAGATCAGGATGTTTCAAAACGTAGAAAAATACAAAAAAAAAAAATCGTTTTTTTGTTTAAATTTTTTTTATCGACTGCTATACTTTTATTACCCTACGTAAACATATGGGTATTTGATTGTAATAACTCAAGAGTTAACGATCAAAACGGACAAGATTCATTTCCGAAAAACTCTTTCAAACTTGCACATTTTGTAGCACAAACTTAGCGTGGTTAATGTGACTAAAGATATTATTTTAAGTAGTGTTGCGTAGAACCTAAAATCAGTTTTGTTTACAGATTGGTCATGAATTGGATCGTAATAGTAAAAAAAAGTATTAGAAAGAAACCTTGCCAAATAAATGAGTTACGTAATCTGTGAGAATTACACCTCTGTCTAGTCAGAACAATAGACGCTGAAAATAGATATTTGTTGAGAGTGTGTGTCCCTAATTAGTAGAAGTTGCTCTACCTCGAATACAATCTGTTTAGTATTAGAAGGCTTTTACTTCTCAATTATTCTTTAAACAAATTTAGGTACGATTACCTAGGAAAAGCTCGAATGTTTTTCATTGTCATCTAGAAGGATTTATAAAAATCCAAGTCAAACCTCACATAACAAAGGTACCGAGTAAACTTCATTAAAGCTTTAATCACACCAGTTTTTAGTAGAAATAAATTTTGTTGTTGTTGAATTATGACAAGAAAAGCAAGTATCAGGAATGATAAATTTTAGTCTCATGCTAACTACTAAACAATAGACATTACTAATACCGCATTATTAATTTAAATGTGTTGATTTCTTATAATTCCCAGTATTACTTATTAAATATTACTTATTAAAAATTGTTCTAAAAACATTTTTACGTTCTGTTCTTTATAAGCCGCGTTGCAAATTGAGCTTTGGAGAAAAAGAGTTTTGAATATCTGTCCAAAAAACTTAAACAACGTTTTTAAATTATTTTATTTTACAGATCATTAATCCATGATTTGAGCAGTAAAATGTAATGAATATCGGTCGAACGCTACAAGTTAATGATTTTAATCACGAATATCCTGTACTTTTGTAAATTCATATTTTGTGTGCCCTTGTTTATTAGTATTTCTAAAGTTAAAAGAGCATCAATAAGGATGTTTTAATAACATTCAATTCCTTAGGCTCTCATGATTTCATACTCACCTGGTATGTGTGGTTAGCGCTCTTCCCTCCAGTGGCGGATCTAGGATTTTCCTGAGGGGGGGGGGGGGCAACACCTGTGCCTTAGGCAGGATAAAATCGAATATTTAAAAAAAAGTTTAAAAAAAAAATCTATACAGTGTTCTAGAAATATACTTCCAAGATAATCCGTATCCATTGATTGACCCCCCCCCCCCTCTTTTTCGTCACATTTCTGACTCGCTATCTTAGCGTAAGGTGAAATGCCCAGGTTATACCAAAATTACTTTTCAGTTTAAAAAAAAAAAAAAAAACTCCCCCCTCCCACTCCTCAAAAAACACCCTTCTATGCTAGATATTTTTATGAACTCCTTTGTTTCTTTATACTCATGGCAAATAAAACGTTTTTGCAAAGTTTCATGAACGGACCAATTTTTTTATTTTTTAATGTCGTATATTTACCTTTCCATGGATTTTACATGTGTTTTCGTTTATAAAAAAGAACTGTAGCTTTTTTTAGATTAGTTATATCGTTTTGCTTTTCTTCCTTCGATTCAGCATAAAAAAAAGTATTCTAAAAACATGTGTCACATGTCACAAATTAATTTTTCAGCCACAAAACCCCGACCCCCCCCCCCCAACCCTTCTTTGCTAGATATTTTTATGGACTCCTTTGAATATTCATTTTTATGACAAATATAGAACATTTTTGCCAAGTTTGATCAACGAACCAATTTTTTTGTTTTTCTTATGGTGTTAGGTACTATTTTACCAGCACTAATATATATATTTGGTGCGATTTTATACATCCATATTTTTTTATTACTTTCAATTACCCATATGGTATAAAAGTATTGAATTCGGTCATTGCATTTCTACACGTTTTGGAACTTGACGAGTTTAAAAATTTGTTTGTGCCTGTTAGTTATCAGCATAACTCCTAAAACGGATTGACCTGCGATGTTCAATTTTTATGTACAGGTTATTGATGGCCATGAGACCTGGCATTACGGTTTTCGTCAAAATTGCACATGTGCATTAAGTAGCTGATATTAAAAAAATTACGTTTTTCATCGATTACCAAAAAATGGTTTTAACGATTTTGATTAAAATCGCTATATAAATGCCTTTAAAGGTGTTCTAATCATTCCCACCTCCGTAGAAATGAGATAATGGCGAACGCCCATCAACGACTGTTTCTACTCTGTTGCACTTAAAAGAAAGGATAATGCAGTGTTTATTGAAAAATATATCACAATTTTCACCGTTTCAGCGGCGTTTTTTTAGAATAATCGCACAAGTGGGCATTTTTTTTTAAATAATGAAAACAATATAGGTAAATTATATCAATCCGTGACAAATTAAAAAAACATCGCATACTGAAATATTTTGTTCCAATTCTTCAATTATAACTGGAAGAGAGAGATTGTAGGAGGATCATTGTAGTTAAAAAAATTTAAGAACTTTGAGTTGCAATATCATTTTTCTTCTTTCACGAAACTTTTGAACAAGAATCAGAAGTTTCATAAAAAATATGTTTTGGAAGAATAGGATTAGAATAAAATTAGAGTAATCTTAGCCTTCTCTAAAAGTATGTATATATATTATGCCGTAAGCGTTATAATTACTTATAAAGTGCAATATTTCTTGCATTACTTCTTCAATAACAGAAGAGAAAAAAAAAGAAGGAAAAAAAAAAAAAAAAAAAAAAAAAAAAAGAAAGAAGGAAAAAAAAAAAAGAATTTGAAAGCGTGTCCAGGTAAATATTTGTACAAAACTTTTCAAATTATTGTAAAAAACATACACATTTATTTTGTTAATTCATTCGTTTAATTTCGTATAGGGTTTGCAAGCGATATTTTTTTAAATAATTAATTCTGCTACTGTAGTACTACTTTACACAGATAATACTTCTTACAAAATTGTTTGTAAGTCTATTTTATGTAAAAAAACCAATTGGCATACCTTTTCAGTGTGTTGCAAGAGAGAATTGTTAATCGAAATTCAAATATGACGTTTATTTACAAGCCGAAGCAGAAATTAGAGCTGGACGAGTTCTTATGCAGTTAGTAAATAACATTCCTCTTCCTTTCTTTTAAAAGTTTTAAGTTTAGCCTATTACCATGTCCAGTTGAATGGGGGTGGCCATTTCCGGGGGTAACCCAAATAGTCAACCTCTCGTTATTATTTTTTTCCCCTTGGTTGGAGTTGGACATTACGCATGTGAGTCAAAATCTCTTCCTCCCACTCGACAGAAAAGGGATCGGGTGTCAGGGGTCCAAGATATCTTCAAGGTCAAGAGGGTGGAGGTTTGAATACTTGTACAGTCTTTCAACATCCGTTTGAATGGGAAGAGAGAAGGCTATAAATAGAACCTTGGTACAAAAATAAGCTCTTTTTTTTGTTGCTTTTTCAGAAATTAGATGAAGGTTAAAATATAATTGTTGCGTGAACTTATTGAAAAAAACTTAAAGGGAAAAAAAATAATATATTATTATTATTTATTTCTGTAAATTGTAAACAAAAAAAACTCCACCTGAGGGGGGGGGGGGGGGGCGCCCCCTGGCTGGATCCGCCATTGTTTCCCTCGCATATCAAAGATGCAAGGTTCGAATCTTATGTTAGGCAAGCATGTTTGTTGTGGTTTGGGATTTACGTTAAACTGAAGGTCCCGACCGAACATGCCGTAATTGGGCACAAAAATAGCTAAAAATCAACCTTCCCATGCTCTCATACTCATATATAGAAAGATTTTCGGCACATAACTGCCGGCGGAAGGTGAAAATGTTCGCCTAGCATGCAAGATGTTTCATACGGCTCTGTATGCAAAATGAGTCACAGATTGTGATATACAAACTTGTGTGGATTGCCAGGCTACACAGTGGTAGTTTTTCGGATTGTTTCCTATTGTAAACACAAGTGGTCTCTTTCTTGAAAGGCCAGAAAAGTATTTTCCCTTCACACACCGGCAAGTTTCAGTAGCCAATCTCATGACATAACGACATTCTGGTGCTGTAGAAATCTCGTGTAACTCTTGCAAAATAAAATCTCTAATACAAGCATGAATATAACTGATGCAGTAAAATCAAAAGCCATTTAATTCTTTTCCAAACCAAAACCAGAAATGCTTTAATACTTACATAGAGAATAAAATAAATTTCCCGACCTAGGAACACTATCATCAAACAGAAAAGAAATTAACTTTAGCCAGTAAAGTGTAAGGTTTATAAAAAAAATTCCACTAATTTCAAAATTTGAGGTTTTGCATTTTTTTTAACAATGATTTTTTTTAGATTCTAACAAAAGTAAACCTTTTTTTTTTTGCCGATTTCAAGAACTCTCTCTATCACCTCAGAATCATTTATAAAGTAATGCTTCACTCTTATTGCTTAAAAAATTTTCAATACTTTTATTTGACACATCACATCTGCAAGTAGTATTTTAGTTTTTGTTCAGGAAAGTTGACATCAGACAGGCGAATGGACAAAGCTTTTTATATCAGCTTCTCAATGCACTAGTATATTGAAGAAGCTAATATCAGACAGTCGGTTGTTAGGAGCATTTTTGTGCAAGGACTACACAAGAGCCATAACATTGAAGTAATATCTACAATGCCTCACAATTTGAAATTTGGTAAAATGACATGGTGTTGACACATTTTTCTTTCTGCATCACTGGAATCCTTGGTAATGACATTGCTGATTCTTTGGCAAAAAAATCCACTATTTTATCTAACCATTAGAATTTTATTGCTTATACCGATTTAAAACCAACAATTGAAAAAAGTATTTTTAACAATTGGCAACTACTGTGGAACGAACAGAGTTCTAAAAAACTGTTCGCTGTGAAGCCTCATATCAGTAACTGGTCATCTGCCTATCGATGTAACAGACGAGAAATTGTGTTAGCCAGGATCAGAATTGGCCATACTCACCTCACACACTGTCATCTTCTAAGAGGCGAAGACCCACCTATTTGCCAACACTGTAACTCAGTTTACAGTTCACTATTTTATTTGTGATTGCCTAGCATTTAATTTTCTTTGGTATGGTATCTCCCTTAATGAAAAATGTATTATCAAACAATTTTAATCATTAGAAACTGTTTAATTTTATCAAGAAAATGGGTATTTATTCTCATATCAGATTGGTATTTAGTCTAAAAAGATTTTATACAGCTTCTTTTAAACACAGGGATGAGTTTGGTAAAAAATCCAAAAGCTGAAAACAAAAATTTTATGTAAAACACATAGCTAAACTTATAAAAAATTGTGGTTTTCCATGTGAATTTATAGTACTGTACTGTCTCTGTCTGTCTGTGAGCAAAAATGGTTCAAAATAGCCGCACCTAGCCATAGGGATACACTTTGTGCTGTCATTAGGCAAGGTATAGCTTCAAAGCAAAAAAAAAAAAACGAAATTCATGTGAAAGCGATGGAAATCGGCAAAAATTTGAAAATTTTAACAAGTCAAACACTTTAAGTAATTATACCATATTGACAAACAGGCCAAATTTAATTAAACCAAGTTTTCTAAATTTTTAAGCTACATTTTAAGTTCTAAAAATCTTCAAATTTAAATTTTTATTGATATTGTTAAGCTTGTTCAATAAAATGAAAAGCAACAAACAATTTTACATACAAATGCTGTTAAAATAACAATTTTAAACACAGATTGCTTAGAAAATTACAATTTTGACCAATTTTCAAAATATTTTTTATACAAAATGATATAAAAATTTTGGGTAATTCTGCATAGATTAAAATCAAACGGCTAAATCAATCCTTACGAATCTAGACAAATGGCTACAAAACGGTGTTGAAAATCTCTGAAATAGCTGGTATTGTACTAGCGTAAACCTCGGCGAAAATGACCATCAATCTAACGAAAGTAATAAGCAATATCGCTTACATTACCGGCGAAAATCTATGTATCCTCAAAAATGAACATCACAACGTGCGTATCGGCGATAACGTCCACAATATCGACACATATCTGAGTAATATCGATATTTTCTTGGTAATACTAGTGCAAATTTCGGTAATATCGGATGTTACTACAGTATGACTTTTGGCGAAAATTACCACGCCAACAGAAATATCAGAGTTAGAGCCTAATATACCGGAGCAACTTTCAACAATAGCGCTATTGTATCGGCGTAACACTTGAAAAAAATTCCCATCACAGCAACGTAAATCTCGGCGATGGCACAATTCATTACTGTAAATCGACATTCTCTCAGTAACACCGGTGAAAATCTCAGATTTACCATCATATAAACGTAAATATCTGCGTTAGCGCCGAATACACCGGATCAATTCTCAACAATAACGCTGTTATATCTGCATAATACTCCGCAAAAATGACCATCACATAACGTCAATATCTGCGTTAGCGCTGAATACACCAGATCAATTCTCAGCAATAGCGCTGTTATATCTGCGTAATATTCCGTGAAAATGACCACTACAACAACCTAAATCCCAGCGATAACGCATGTCGTAGCCACACGAATCTCGGCAGTAGCGGACATTACATTAGCGTAGTGATTAACGAAAACGAGCATCACATACCAATGTAAATAAACGATAGTTCCGTGGATGTCAGATTTGAAAGCAAGCGCATTATTAGTATATGTTAATTGCGTGAATTAGTATGAAGGAAATTACATTTTGAGAAGAGAAAAAAATGGCACAAAAGAATCGAGTTTCGGCGCAATTGAAAAAGTACAAAATGCGAGTTTGAGAGCCAACCTGACTAAAAAAATACATTTCACTAGATTTTTGTATTTGGAGCAGGAATGCGATGCGACGGCTGAGCGGTAGGTTTTCCGCTCTTTCCGATCGGGCGGAAGTGAAGCTGCTTCGTGATTCGGCCTTAAAAAAAAGTTATTTTTCTGTGGAATAGAAAAAGCGGGAAAAAACAAAATTTTTTTTCAAGAATTATAGAAAAGTGGAACTTCCTCTGAAAAAGCGTAATTCTTTTTTTTCTAAAAAATTAAAAAAGCGGAATTCAGCCACATGGCGGAAAAAACTCATCACTGTAAACAACATACTGTTTGTTGAAATTGCTCCTTGCGCCAGTAAATTCCAACTAACTCTTTCTACACATCCATACCAACAAGATGAGATTAAGGCCTAGGCACATTTAACATGCAGCACACATCAATATTCTATATGCTACCCAGATATGGTAGTGCACTAGCTGAATTCCACAATTTTTTGGTCATGAGACAGGAGTCTTAGCTAACCAAGTCACTAATGATTCCAACTTAAAGCAATCTAAATTTCATATAAATCATTATTTCATTACTAGCATATGACCTGTTGCTAAAAAGAGACACAAAGGATGGCTGAATATTGAACTTTATTTTTCCAATGTTGGCTTTGACACATGAATTAGTCTTATCAACATTTATTCCCAACAATTTAAAATGAACACGTCCATTCATGAAGCGTTTTGTTATCATAAAACATTCAATATCATTCTTGAAAAATATTTTGCGTTGAAAACTATTCAATGTATTTTGGGGTTAAAAAATTTGATACTGTGGTGTGTGATGTTGTAATAAGTCAAACAGCTATCCTATATATAGAGAGAATGTGAAACAGGAAAGAGGCAGGTGTGAAATTAACAGTTTTTATTTAAAAAAAAAAAAAGCAAACAACTTAATCCATATGAAACAATTTGGAAGAACTTAACAATTGAAAATCGCTATGCTTAGTTCAAGTCCAGGACTAGAAGGATTAGTTGGGACGGACTCAAGACCGATTCATTCTTGACCATAACAGCCTTTTAAAGCAGTTGAGTGGCTGGCATATTTGCCCAGAATTGTCTTAAATTAAGTCCTCATTAGGATCCCTTCAGAGAACATCCTAAGAGTCAAACATTGGCATTATGGTTTAACAGGTAGTCATTGATACCACAGGATATTCCCCGAACAATTTTCTAGCTATTCTGAGCTTCGATATAACAATTTTCAAAACAAAACTTTCACCACTCTTTTAGGTTGAACTATAGTTAATGACTTTTTATGCTAGGACCTTGAACTTTCTAAGTTTCATCAGCTTCAAAACAGCATTATTGAGAATGCATGTTCTTTTGCCACCAAATGTATTATTCTACTTTTAAATCTGTTTGAAAATTTTCTTCAGGTTCTGGGATAACACTTGAATAATGAAAGGCTCTATAAGCATGAGCAAAATTGAAACTATTTTCTAAAAAAATTGAACCACTCAAATAATCTCCAAGAAACTAATTCTTGTCTGTGCAGTGTGAATCAAAAATTTACCACTTAAAAAATACCCAATAAATCCACCAAAGAAATTGGTGATTTTGAGAATTTATGAAGTGTTTCATTGACTTAACATGTTTCCAAAAGAATTGTTCGGGGAGATAAATTGTAAAATGTAATTTGTTTGTGTAGTTGTTTTAAATTATAATTTTTCTCTTATAGTAGTAGTTTAATTTGTTTCTTTATATAGTCGGACCCCATAAGCATAAGCAGTGCATATCGGTCCCGTACATTAAATTTTGTTTAATGAAAGGTGCATCACTGTTGGTTAGGTTAAAATATCTATTTAATAATTTGCATATAAATCATCCATGTTTATGATTATAAGTCATAAAAAATCAAAAAAAGATAAAAATTTGATAAAATTATAACTATATTCGTATATTTAATTGCCATGAAAGAAACACGTAATATACAAGTCGTCCATTTCCAAAAGTGCCTAGTTGTATAGGGGACAACTTTTCAGGAAACGAGAAAAACCTTTATTTTATTAATCTCAAGAGTTAATTTATGACTTATGTTTATAAAATCTGTAAATAAATTAGAAACAAAATTTACAAGGTCTTAGGGTGGTATTATTTTATATACAGCAGTAATAAGGTTTTTTTAATATGCAACTAGGCAGTTTTGGAAAAGTTTTTGCAGTTAGCTAGTTTTGGAATTGGAGCTTTTGCAATTAGCTAGTTTTGGCACTATAAATGCAACTGGTCAGTTTTGGAAATCAAAAACAACGAGACTGAATGTGATGTTAAAAAGTTTAAAACAAACTACTTTTATTCCCACTTACACTTTTCCCAACACCTTCAACATTTAAACTCATTTTTTTCCCACAAGATCACAAAAAAAAGTCAATATAACACACAACATAACCTCATAGAAATCACTCACCTTTCAAGCAACACAGCTGAACAAAAATAACTGATTCCCTAAAAGTAGCAGGTTAGCCAAAAGTAATTATTAGTAAAAAGCAAAGAAATATAGGTCTGCACTGTGAAAATGTCCCTTAGTTTTTCAGAATAAACAATTTTGTGGAAGTTTACAACTAGTGGGTAAGGCTCTTTTTTATTGCAAGTTTTGGAAATTACTTCATGAAAGCCGGCATCTTAGATGCTAGCAAGTAGGTAGTTTTAGAACAGTAAGCTGAGTTTACAAGACAGTTTTGGAAATGGAATGAAATGCCATTAAGCTCGGTTTGAATTTGTACTCAATTTTCCGTCCTTTTTTTAAATAGGATTTAGAAACTTTTGCTACTGTAAAACTATTTCAAAATGTGTATTTCATTTGTGCCAACAACTTGCAATTAAAATTTCAACTTTTAAAATTTTGTCCATTAGGCACTTTTGGAAATGGACGACTCATATATACAAGAGGGTGTTAGGTATAATATTGTACTATTTGCTAATTGGCAACTCAATAAATATTTTGAAAGTAGAGTAAAAGAGTATATGCATCTTGCAGAGAAAATATCTGTATGCTCTTCTCTGTTAAACTGAAAATCAATATCAAAAGCCAAATTGTTAAATAAATATTAACTTTTCCAATTTTTTTCGCCTTGTGAATTAATATATATATCTATAACAATTTCAAGTTTAGTTTCTTGCTTATATCATTGCCAATGTAACAGCGATATTTCAGAATTCCATTGTATAATAACTTATAAAGTCAAACTTCAATTTTTTTTTAGCAATTGTGGTATTTGGAGTTTGTAGTTGCGAAACCTATTGTCATCCAAATAGGCTGAGCATACCTATTTGTCATCAGCGTATAGAAGTATTACAGTATAAATTCATAACTGAAGCTTAGGTATACCCAAAAAGTATTACAAAACAAGATTTGAAGTATCGTAAAACTTTATTTACACCTCTTAAGTGAGTGAAATGCTTTGAAAAATATTAACATAACATAATTCAATAAAGTTCATTTTACAGTTAACAATATTTTAACTTGTAAACTTTAAATATTAATTTCTTCAAACTTAAGATAAACTTTGTATATTGAATAAATCTATATATATTATCATTTTCTCATGCAAAAGTAATGAGCTAATACTACACTTTTTTTTCAAACATCCATTTAAAATAAAATACATATTTTTTGGCACATGGAAAAATTAACATATTTTTATCTTCTGATTGATTTCATGAAATCAATATAATATTTTTCAACAAAATTAGATGTACTAAATATGTAACTGAATGTTAAAAAAAATGCAAGAAGACATAAGGTCAAGTAAATTGATTTTCTGTAGAGAAAATTCCAGTATTCTTCAGTTAGCTGGGTACCAGTTGGCATCAAGCCTAAATGCTTACAAGCTTCAATGATGCATAAATGTTACGGTACGTTATAGCATTGGTTTAGCAACAGTATAATGGTTTGTTATAGGAATTATAAATGATTTGAAGGTTGTTAGTTTGGATGAGTTAGATATGCAGTTTGGTGATTTTTATCTTGTACCTGGCTAACGGAATAGTACCTAAATTTCTTTTGGTACAGATATAATAAGCAGTTAGCAATTTTCGCTAATTGTTTACATGATAAGCAATTTCATATTTTAACCCTTCAAATATCGTTCTCTATATAGTTTTATAGCATCCAAATACTTTATACTATTTGGACGAGATTAGCTTCAAAGTTACCAAAAACTGCCAATCATTCATAGTATATCTGTACTCTTTAAAATATATATAATCAAATATTGAACCATGTTAAGAAAGTATTCAAATATAAAATATTTTTCATAGAATTCATCACAACTGGCTAATCAGAAACTAAAAGTCCTTGTCACGCCTCTTTTATGAAAAACAGATAAATAGAAAACATTAATTCATTTCCATAAATATTCTAACAACATATATTAGTATCACCTACAGGAACTTCAAAACAAACATTGCTACGGCAGGAAAACTTCGGAGTACTTACCAATCAATTCAGTGAATTTGTCAAATCACAGTTGCATGCAATTGCCATACGACCATTTAAATTAAAAGGAATTTTGTAATATTAATTGACTAATTACCTCCTTTTATTTTTTTCTTCTTAGTCGAACCATGCATATCCGTAAAGGCAGACAAAGTTACAGGAACAATACCCTTATAAGGTACATTAAACTTCTTTACAGCTTTCGCAGCAATGCATTTCAAACTTATTTGATGCTGAGACTTGAGAATGATCTCAGCAACACCAGTTAGTACAGCATCAAAAGGAGATTCACCGTTGTTGTTCACTCGGTCGATATGTGACCCAGCATCCAAGAGTTTTGTAATTATCGAATGCAAAGTCATAAAATCAGTTATGGGTTTTTGATATGCAACTATGATGTGCAATGCTGTATTTCCAAGTTTATCCACAGAATTCACATCTGCACCACACTGAATCAACATTCGAGCTGTGGCAGCACAAGGAAATTTACAGACATATTTTGTATGGAACTCGTCCACGTGCGTCATAGCATTGACAGACAGATGCAGAAGAGTCGACCCATTAGTAGTCGTCAAATTCAACTTATTGATTTTGTAAACTAATCTATAAAGATAATTCTCTTCTTCTGGAGTCAATTTCTTCAGAATTTTAGTGACGATTACCAAGAGATACAATGTTGTGTAAATATTATCCTCTAATTCTTCTGCTAACGCATCGTGCGAATCAGCAGAAGAGGTGTTCAGCAATGTTTTGTTCTTGATAAGTTCCTGTAGAGTTATATCCAGCACTTGCTTCACATGGTCAAAAGCGACCTCATTGCCTGTATGCATCATTTGGGCAAACACCTGGGCAAATCGCACAAGATCAAATCTAACTGTCACATTATGCTTATGTCTCAAATTCAAAGCATGCAACCACAACTCCACACATCTGTCAAAGCGACCAATATCTGCAAATAGAGCACCTCGAAAAACGACAGGGTGGGGGACCTCAGGGTTGAAAGACCCCAAAATCCGCTCTCTAATGACTAAAGATTCCATGTGTATGGCGTTACTATTGTACTTTATAGCTTCTAGCTCACTTAAAGTCCGACATTCAATATGGTTGTCGTAAGCAGGAATAGGTGGCAGCAATGCTTTAGGGGCATAATGCTGAGGGTGCTTTTGCCGCTCGGACATCGCCCAGTGAAGATAATAGAAAGCTTTCTCCAGATCGTAAAAATCCTTGTCATTGGCATAAGATGCTCCTAAGAGTTCAAGCGCTTCAACCGACTCCTCTTTTGAACACCAAGACTTCTTAATGAAATACTCAACGATTTCTGATTTGCTCCGTTCTGCTGCAGACAAGAGAGGCGTCATCCCCATCTTGTTTTTAAGGATCTTTGCTCCACTTTTAAGGAGCTTCTTGATGATTTCTAAACGACCATGTTCAGCCGCAAAGTGAAGGGCCGTTGCACCACATTGGGCTTGAGAATCCGGATTGGCTTTTTTACTGAGGAGATAAGAGACAACATCAACGTGACCCCTGTAGGCTGCCAGCATCAAACAGGTGTTGTTGTACTTGTTGGCTTTATGGATGTTGGCTCCTTTGTCCACTAGATACTGAATTACATCGAGTCGTCCGTCGAAGCAAGCTGCTCGAAGAGGGGTCGAGTCCGTTTTTGTGGAGTGATTGACATCTGCTCCATGGGAGAGAAGGAATTTAACCACACTGAAGTGTCCAGCACCAGCAGCACACCACAAGGCGGTGGCTCCTTCGATAACATATCCATCCAGTTGAACAGTCCCATCCTGCTCGATGTTAGGACTGAAACGATTTAACAGCATTTTGATGACATTATCGTGTCCATTGATCGCCGCTATGAGCAGAGGTGTGCATTTGTGACCTTCATCTTCCACTGCATGCTCCAAGTAGTGGTGAACGTCACCTTTAGCAGTGTTTGAAAGCAAAGCGTAAAGGGTTATAGCCATTCCATCTCGAGCAGCATAGTAAACACGGTGACGCAAAGAGTCCATATCTTCTGTCAAAGCCATCACCCATGGCCATGAGATCGCAACCAAGTTCATACAAAGTTTTCCTTTCCAAAGAGCATTGTTTTGGGAAAACTTCAAGGTGTTGTTTTGTTTTTAAAATTAGAGAAGCTTTAGCAAGGTAAAGACATTTAGAGTGCTCTTTCTGATCGCCATCTAAATAAAGTGTACGCAATTCTCTGGAAGGCAGTCACGGGTGTGAACAAAATAGCAAATTCAGCCAAACAGCTGACGTGAAACGTACATCAGTTGCCAATTCAAAAATCCAAACATTATTGAGGGCTAAATAATTTAGGAAAACCAATACTAATTAAAATTGATACGCACTTTCATAAAATGGGGTGGATTCTGTTTTGAAAGATTACTACATGTGTTTTTAAAATCATTGAGAATTTTTCAATAGAAAACTAAAAGTAACATTTGTCAAAGTATGTTTTATTAAAATTCTTACAGTCTTTTAATTGTATGTAAATCAAGTTATTGTTGATAAAATGAATTTTGAGATTCAGATTATGAAGTTCCAATTCTCTATTTCTACTTTCATCTCGTGTACAGGTTGACAATCATTCTAAAAATATTATGCATTCTTCAGAAATCAGAAATATAGAGTCTACAGAATGGCAATGTGATATTGTCTTCTCGCAATGGTCCCCGGATGTGTGATGATCGTCAATTTTGACTTTTCAAGGGGATTGAATGTTTTAAATATTTGACACTTATTAAAAGCGAGTGATTAATTTGTATTAAAAATTATATAATCTAGAATAGGCGGATACAAATTATCTTAGCATTAATGGTAATGCAGGCAAGGAAACTTCCAAGACTCAGCGATGGGTATTAGCATTCTAATTATCTCTTACGTATATTTAAAAAGATAATTAGTCAATTTAACGTATTGGCGTACTAACTAATCACCGATCTTACTTGATTCTTGATACAAACATACGTTTGCTCTGCTGTCGTTGCGGAGTTTCAGATTTTCTAAACTTGTTTCTTACTGACGCTTTCGCGTATGGCAGCCTTGTTACTGACAGACAGCCGTTAAAAGCAAATAATAGTATCAAAACCGGGAACAAGTGCTTCTTTGTTGATTATTAATCAAAATGTAATATCGATTCAGTATTCGAACTATTTAAATAAAATTTTCCATTTTTGATATTGTTCGTTACGTTCTGATATCAACAGGAAAACAAACGATTTAATTATACGTGCTAATCAAGATAACTCTATGCGATCAAGATTATTTTTATAATATTACCATTTTTGCATATGTAATTAAGACCAACTATAATTTCAAACCTATTTTTTCATAATTTTCACTTAATATAGGCTTAGTGCTGTTTTTAGCTAAAAATGTAATCGCCTTATGCCTTGTAAACAAATAGTTTCAATATTTAGTTGGTAACAGTAGATTTCCATTTAATTCTCTGAAATTGAAGTTTCCTTTAACGATTTTTATGCATTTATATTTTATTCATTCCCGCATTTAAAAAAATTAAAGTATGATTTTTTTTATTTTTTTTTGATTTTGAAGTATTCTCTTCTTATCTGATAGTAAACAAACTATTACATTATAAATATTACATTTTCCCATTTAACTAGCTCAATCGCTACGTTCTTTAACTTAAAGTAGCTAAATGCATAATTTAAAGTATTGATTACTATTTTTGCTAATTATTTTGCTTTTGCTTTGTTATTGATTTCTTCCTTTAAAACTCCAGTAAATTTTTATAATCAACAATAACTTGAATTAGGTTTTTTAAACTCGTCCTTTTTTAAGGAACTTACTAGTAATACGAGTTTTGTAACTATATACAGATGTGTTGCGTCTTAATCGTATGCAAATATCTTCATAATTTTATAACACTCCCTTTATTTTTAAGCCCTTTTTAAAAGATCTTTGTTATTTTGATCTTCAATGTAGAAAACAATTATACTTTTTTTATTGGATTTCCTTACCATTTCCAATTAAAACTAAAGCAATAGCATCATATTATTGGTAACTATTCTGTAAACAAGAAACTTTATCTTGTTTTGATATTTAACTTTATTTTAGCTTGTTTCTTAAAACAAAAAACATACCAAAATCCATTTATATTTTGCAGCATTGATAAATTTTCTCATGGATTGTGTTGTTGAATTATGTGTATTACTTTTTGACTAATCGAATACTCTCACAATTAATCAATAATGTAAAAACATTTAGCATTAGTTTTGGTTCTATAGAAGTTCAACTGTGTAGTTTACAAAATACTTTACAAGTTTAAGCTATCTAATTTAGGGACAGTTTATCGACATAAATATTTTTCATTTATCATAGAAAAAGTAGTTAATAAGAGGACTGTATTGAGTATTATATTTAGTCGATCTCAGCCTTATGCTTTACATGTATTGAATATAACAAAATATACTAAATGAATAAATCATTAAACTAAAGTGTTAACATTAAATTTGTTGTTTTGATGCAATATGCCAAGATATTTTTTTTTGGTTTTACAACATAAGTACTTATTTGATTGAAAGAAAAGAAAAATAGTTAAAAATCTACTTGGATATAAATAATTTAATTATGGGTGTACAGATGTAGAATACAACATTTTATTGGCGCAATTTTATTTGGCATTTTTTCCCCAAGATAAATGATGTTGCTGGCAACTGATCTTATTTTAAGTTATAATTTAATTATTTTTAGTTTTGTTTTTAATTTTGGTTAATTTTCTAACTGCCAAATGAAAAAAATGTCCCAGACTACATCTGTTCCTGTAATGCTACAGAATGGCCACAGAACCTGGAAATCAGGGAACTTTTTAAAATTTCATGAAAATCAGTGAAATTTTTATTGTTTAAGGCACGTTCATCCATATTTTGGCACTATTTACAAAGAGATTTGTAGTGGTAAGCCATTAGAAGTTTAATGTTACGGAATAATTTAAACATTTTTCATTACTAGCAAAACTATCTTTTAAAAAATTGCATATTATCTCTTTAACATAACATGTTCTATTTGATCAGGATGTCTAAACATCTGGAAAACCTAAGAAAATTCGTAGATTTGAAGAAAAGTTTGCCTTAAAATCAGGGAAATTTTTAGAAATCTGTCGGAGAATTATCAGGGAACTTTTTTTCCTTAATTTTGTGGCCACCCTATGTTACATGTTCAGGTTTTTTTTTTATCTATGTTGACACAAATACAAAAACAGCTTTAAGTGAAATATACTTGTTTGAAAATGAAGAGATGTTTTCTGGTTTATACATTTGTTTTAAGCTGGATGTTAAAATCAAAAATTTCATTTGAGCTTTTTTAAAAACATGTTAACAAATGAAGAAAAAAAAGGTTAAGCACATTTCCAAATAATTTATTACATAAATATTAATGTTAGGATTTTGCATGTTTTTTTTTACAGTCTATATTTTAAATGCTGCATGGAAATTAAAATTTACCCTTAGTTAGACTTCAACATTTATTTATCATAACCAAGTTTACATTTCGAACATAAAGTTGATTGTAAATTTCTGTTAATATATATTTCAAAATCAAGTTTGCTGATGACCAAAATTTTCCTTTAAAGCACCATTACAAACTCGTGCAAATCTATGCGAAAGAAATTGGTGAATTCACCTAGCCAAAGTTTAATGAGCAGTCATTCGCAACGTCCAGATCTACATTACAGTATCTACATGCCAAAACATACAATTCTTGGATGTACACGGAAAAAAAAAATTGTATTCGGAAGTTACTGGGCATGAATTGTGATAGTGATTTTACGAAAATTTTAAATTATGTTATTAAAAGTTATTTTTAGGAATGGATATTGCCGATTTTTTTTGAAAAATATTTCTTTTCAGATTTTATGACTAAATCGACAACTGCTTACTACTGATATAAATGAAATTTTTATGGCAAACTTTAAGAGATTTACTTATTCAAAATACATTGAACATTGAATGTTAAGGTTTCATTAAATTTTTTCAAAGTTCTGTTACTTTCTGGATCCCACAAATGTAGTTTTACTGGCTATGATCCTTTTAACACATTACAAAGCTAATATACTTAGCTTTTAGTTTCAACGGAGCAGTATAAGTGACCTTTCAATATTAAATTTCTTGATACATCTTGTTATTGTTTTCAATAATTTTGCTGTCGCCTATCTCTAAATCAATTTAGTATGGATGATAGTATTTAGATTTGCAAGCATTATGAAAATTGTTATGATTGATAAAAAAAACTTTGTTACATATGATCCTTCTAATAAAAATATTTAGTTTTACAAATCAATGGTTTTAATTTTTTTAAGAAATAAGTTCAGGATTTTATGATAAATTATATTAATGGATGAAACATTTTTTTTCTTTAGTTCTTCTTTGAATTTGATGCATTATAATTAATATAGGTAATTGCCGGAATGTCTTTCTTATCCTTGTTCTTATTTTTTAGGTATTTTGACAGAAATCAAAGCCATTCATTTGAAGTGAGTTATATTATTATTTAGGCTTCATTATATTATATATTCATTACATTTATATGTAACATAAGATTATAATTAAGTATTATTTTTAATCAAAACAAGGCTTAAAAGTTATGTATTCTACATAATCTCTTAATTTTCTTTATGTGTCAATATTTTATTTGGTTGCATGCAGTGCTTCAGTTATCCAGAGTTAGTGTTGTGATGAAAAATTTCAAGGGTATTAATTACAGTTGATATATTTTTCAATAATATGCGCTTATGTACTTGAATAATATTTGCACTATTTTTTTAAAGCTTTTGTTTCAAAATCATAGCAAAATGTACCTGTTTTCAATATCAATACCGAAAAAGTATTGTTATAATCTGTATAAAATCCTTAGATGCTTTAATTTTAATGCTTCATGCCATGATCTTTTAAATACTGCATTGCACAGTTAAGTTGTCTCCTAAACTCATTAATTTTATTATGAAGTATTCTGGTCCGGGTGAAACATTTTTCATTCATCCAATTTCGTGTATTGCGTTTCGAAAATTTTAGGATGGTATGTCAGGGTGGCTACAGAACCTGGAATTCATGGAAATCAGGGAATTTCACTCTTCTGGAAAAATCAGGGAATTTCGTAAAATTACCCTTTAATCAGGGAATTTTGTAAAATTACCCTTTAATCAGGGAATTTTGTAAAATTACCCTTTAATCAGAGAATTTTGAAATTTTTGAGTTTCCCTTCTTACATGTGCGGATATCTACCTCAGCTCACGTCACGTAAAGTGGATGCTGTGATGTCACCGAGTTGAATACAGTTTTTTTTTCATGTACTTTTAAAGTCCGTCTAAAAAGCCCTCAATATCTGGCTACTTGACCGATTTGGGAGAATGATGATTCTGAACTTTTTCTACTCTCGTCAACTAATCCAAACCATCGATATCCCGCTCACAACCTCCTGTTGATGTTCCTCTCTCTCTATTATTTATTATCTGGGATCATTATTATGCCTGGAGCAATTATTTTTGTTAGATTTCTGATAATATAACTTAGCAGAGCAACTATTATGCTATGAACAAGAAACAGCATGCGACATACATTAAAGAAAATAACATGTTTTATTTGTGTTATTTTTTAAATTAAAAAGAAAAGTATTGTACTGGTTTTGCTTTACCTTGAAGTTAGCAAGTATGAATTTTCTGAAAATGGTGAATCTTGTATTTTTTAATTAATGTTTTCCATTCTTTTTCATCTAAAGATGTTTGTTTTGATTTTTATCATAAATTTATTATGGCACAATTATACTTTGACTATTTAGAATTAAACTTTTTTTTTTAATTTCCATTGTTTGGTTTTTTGGGCGCACATCAGGGAATTTTTTAAGAAATCTTCTGGAAATCAGGAAATTTTATTTCTCAAATTCTGTAGCCACCCTGTATATTGTCTTTATGTGTTGTTCTTCAGAGAAGTATAAAATTCAATTTCATATATTAAAATCCATTCTTTCTTTTAATTTGATAGTGAATGGTCTAAAACTGGTTAAAAGCTATTTCCTAGGGCATGAACTTCAAGAAAAGTATTTAAAAAACTTCTCAATTCTTTAGAATAGTTTGTTAGAATTCAATTCATAAAAAAGAATACTACTGGAAATAACAGATTTAAAAAAAAAAAAAAAACTTTTGTAATGTAAGTACTTATGTCTCCAAGTAAAATAAAATTTTAAATGTGATAAGTTCTAGTGTGAAATCGCTTGCATTGAAAGTTATGTGTAAAAACATCCCTTTCTTGAGTTGTAGACGGCATGATATGGAATATATAGTATGCATTTTTCAGTTCAATCTTTTCTATTTACATTACGCATTTTGGGTAAAGTTTGGTATTCTTCATAAAGTCCAAGTTCAATACAGTCGATGAGAGCAATGTAATCAACAGCATTAAAGTTAAGTTCAAGAGGTTTGAAGAAGCATATGACTTCAGGATTTCTTATTCCTGATGTTTAGGATTCACCTCGCTGTTAATTTGCTGATATGGTATCGAGTATCCATTAGCTTTGCCACTAGTATATTTTCCGGATAGGCAAAATATGCATTGTTTGAAATAATTTTTGTCTGTAATTTTCTTGACATAGTTAGGCAACTGCCTTGAGAGAGCAATCATCTTCCAGTTATGTCGGTCCCTAACGTGAAATGTGGTTTTATTTTTATCTTGAGACACATTGGTGTAAACCAGAATTACAAACTTTACGATTATATGAAGCTCATCGGTTGGATTTTGGTACTGTACCATTGTATATTATTATTCATAGGTACACTTTTTCATAATTTCATATTATTTACTTTTTGTGATTTTTGAAATGCCAGGTGGAGTAGATAGATATTGAGCTACATTGATGACCTTTTTATGTGGTTTCTAATTGACACATTCAAAGTACGCTGCTTTTCGTCCTTATTTTTATTCATTTACTCAAATGGGCGCCGCTAGATACCGATAAAAATGGATGGAACTTTTTGTGTGTCCTAAATGACCTATTATGCAAAAATTTCGTGCTATGCTAATGCTGGTTTTTAAAAAATGTTGAGTAATTGCTCAAAAAATGGCTTAAAAGTGCATTTTTTGTATGTTTTGAACATTTTTAATGTCAGAGGGGTGCAAATAGATATTCAACAAAATTGACGAAATTTCTTGTGTGTTTTAACTGACCCATTAGACAACTTTTACACACTATTCCAAGACCGATTTCGAAAACATATTTTTTTGGTCCACTCTGACGTCCAATCTGTTGCGATTTTGCAATATTTAGGCACATTTTTGTTCAAAGCAAGGGGAGAGCAGGCAAATGTTGAGCAAAATGAACGAAATTTTGTATGTGTTCTGACTGATACATTAGGCAACTATTCCATGCTATACCAAAATAGGTTTTTAAAAATAATTTCCAAAATTTTCAAAAAATGACTTAAGAGTCAATTTTTTTGTCACTTTTTACATTTTCAAAGCCAGAGGAGCGTGGCTTTATATTGAATAAAATTGAAGAAATTTTGTGTGTGTTTTAATTGTTCCATTAGGCAACTTTTCCGCACTATTCCCAAAATGATTTCGAATTGAAATTTTTTTATTTTTTTTCATTTTCCACTCATCCTAATGTACAGTTTAAGAATTCAAACTGTTCTTATCTAAAAAACACATCAAACCCCCAATTGTTACTAATTTAAAAATACGAAAGAACCGAGGGAAGTAAATATCTTTCTGTAAATGTAGAGAGCAAAATTTTAAATTGTGTAGTTAAAAAAACTAATTAAAAATTCCACTAAGTAAAAGCTGAAAGTCAGTTGTTTGCCAAAAACCAATTAAAAGTAGTATTAATCAGACTTTATAATCTCAATGGTTTCCCACTTAGGTTTATGCATAACATGTTGTCGAAATGACATAATTCTCCCATTCGCCACCCTTATCCTTTTTAAAAGAGGAAAGTGCGGATGGCTTTAGGAACAATAGAAGAAGCAAAAAAATTTTGTTTTAGTCCTCACTAAAACATAATGTATCAAATTAATTTTTTATCATTCAACAATATTTTTTATGTCATACGCAAGACAAGATTTCAAAGATTTTAACCATATTTTTTTCAATGGAAGAAAGTAAATATTTCAAGTATTTATTCAGATAGAAGAGTAGGTGGAAAACTTTTCTCCATTGGATTACCATTATCTCCAAATTTTAAAATTTAAAAAAAACCTAAAAATTCAAATTTTTTTTCTTTTGGAACTAAATGAATCAAGAAACTACTTATGTTTCAAATTTCACAGTTCTCCTTGCACCAGAAATTGAGATACATGTTCCACAGAATTCGATTCCTTACTTTTTTTTTAATATAGAGAGAAATTTGGAGAATACTAGAGCACTATATTTTAAGAACAATATTGGCACATATTAATTTTTTTCCAATTATTTGAAATGTAATTATTGTTTAGTGTGAGAAATTTCATTGTATCTTTAAAATTGGTAAATTATCCTGTCTATATGCAGGGATGAGTTTCTTTCGCCATGTGGCAGAATTCCGCTTTTTTAATTTTTTAGAAAGAAAAAAATTCTGCTTTTTTAAAGAAAGTTCCTTTTTTCCAATTTCTGAAAAACAATGCGTTTTTTCCTGCTTTTTTTATCCCACAGAAAAATAAATTTTTCTAAGGCTGAATCACAAGCCAGCTTTACTTCTGCCCTATCGGGAAGAGCATAAAACCTACCGTTCAGGTGTCACATCGCATTCCGCCTCCAAGTGAAAAATCTACTGAAATGCATTTTTACTGTAACACATAGGGTAATGAAAGTATAGGATTCGGTCAAAAAAAAGTTTTTATTTTTTTTTAAATTTTTTTTTTCTGCATTTCTCTACGTTTTAGAACATCCTGATCTCAAAAAAGTGATCTAAAAAAAATTTCTTTCTGTGTGCACGTGGTCAGCATAACTCCCGAGCAAATTGACCTATGATGTTCAAATTTGGGGTGCAGGTTGATGATGGCCCAAGGACCTACCATTAAGGTTTTCGTCAAAATCGCTCATGCGCATGAGGTAGCTGCCATTGAAAAAATCATGTTTTTCAGTAATTGCTAAAAAAACGACTAACGATTTTGTTCAAAATCGCTGCGGTAATGCTTCTTAAGGTGTTGTGTTCTAATAATCTCAACCACCGAAATTTCCGTAAAAATGCTTTAACGGTGTAAAAAGTTGAAAAACGAATGCCTTTAACACAGAGTTCTCTTTCCTTGAGCATACCTCATCAACGATCGTTTTTTCATCTCTGCTCAGTTTCACTTACAAGAAGAAAGGATAATATAAGAATTATAGATAAGTATATCCCAAAAATTCCCTTGTAAACAAAGTTTTTTTTTTTTTTTTAAAGATTTATATAAGATTTATTGCAAAAAATATAGCCAAACTGGCCATTTTTACTAAACAATGATGGAAATATAAAAACGAAAATGGCACAAATCCACATCAGTAATATAGTGTAATTAAAAATTATGCGATGTTCCACACCCCTAGTTTTTGTCAGGTTGGCGCTCGTATTCGCATTTTGTACCTTTTCAATTGCGTCGAAATTTGACCTTTTTGTGCCATTTTTTCTCTTCTCAAAATGTAATTTCCTTCATACTAATTCATGTGATTAACGTATACTGATGATGCGCTTGTTTCATCCACGGAACTATCGTTTATTCACTTTGATATGTGATCGTTTACCGTTATTAATCGTTACGCAAATTTAATGTCCGCTTCTGCCGAGATTTGTGTGGCTATGATGTGCGTTATCTCTGGGATGCGGAGATTTAAGTAGTTGTGAAGGTCATTTTCATGGAGTATGACGCCGATATAACAGTGCTATTGCTGAGGATTGTTCCTGTATTTTCGGCGCTAACGCTGATATTTACTTTTATGTGATGTGCATTTTCGTTGAGTGCAATCCTGTTGTAAAATCTGAGATTTGCACCGATGTTACCTAAAGAATGTTGATATTACCGTGATGAATTGCGCTATTGCTAAGATTTTGTAATGATAATTTTTGTTGAGTGTTACGCCGATACAATAGCGTTATTGTTGAGAGTTACTCCGGTATATTAGGTTCTAACTTTGATATTTCTGTTGGCGTGAGAGTAATTTTCGCTGAATGCCACACTTTGATAACATCCGAAATTTGCACTAGTATTACCAAGAAAATGTAGATATTGCCGAAATTTGTGCTGATATTGTGGACGCTATCGCCGATATACACATTGTTGTGAAATTCATTCTGCCGATATCTAGATTTTCGCCGGTATTGTAAGCTCTATTGCTTTTGTTAGAGTGATGGTCATTTTTGTCGAGGTTTACTCTAATACAATACCCGTTATTATTAAGATTTTCAACACTGTTTTGTAGCCATTCGCCTAGACTTCCGTTAATGCGATTGCCGCTATATCTGTGATTCGTGCCTGTTTAAGGATCGATTTAGCTGTTTGATGTGAATCTATGCAGAATTACTAAAAAATTTCGAACATTTTGTGTAAAAATTATATAAAAGTATTTTGAAAATTATTCCCAATTTGCTTTTTATTTTATTGAACAAGCTTAACAATATGAATGTAAATGTTAAGATTTTTAGTACTTAAAACGTAGCTTAAAAATTTAGAAAACTAGGTTTAATTATATTTGGCCTGTTTGTCAATATGGTATAATTACTTAAAGTTGTTTGACTTGTTGATTTTGAGTTTTTGTCAGTTTTCATCGCTTTCACAAGATTTTTTTTTCTTGAACTATACCATGCCTGATGACAGCACAAAGTGTATCCCTATGTCTAGGAGCCTCTATTTTGAACCATTTTTTCTCATGGACAGACAGAGATGGTGCAGTGTTATGAATGCACATGGAAAACCACAATTTTTTAAAGTGTAGTTTAAATGTGTTTTACGCTTAAAACTTCAGCTTTTCGATTTTTTACCAAACTCATCCCTGTTTATGCTTTTTTTTTTTTTTTGTTATTGAATATTTGGGTATTCTCCCTTCCGCAAGCTTTTTGGATAGCATTCCTTTTGTATGCTTTTTTTTTTAAATTTTGGGATTACCTCCTTTTTTATCTCTTCACCAACCATATCCTTTTTCTTAAAACATTTTTCGCGTATAAATTATGGTACAAATTTTTTGCTCGCATACTCTTCGTCTTTTTACTTTTTTGACAATCTCATCCCTGCATATATAATTTTTTTAAATAATATATTTGGGTCCTTCTACTGAAAATTAGAAATTTGATCAATTTTTAGAAGAAAAAAAAAATTCTTAAAATATTTTGACTCTTACTATCAAGACTATAAAGGAAGATATAATTAAGAATACTAATAGTATTATAGTGGTTGAGATAAAAAGTAAGATTTTATTTTTTTTAAGTATTATAAAAAGTAGTGTTCACAAATGTAACATGAAGTGTAAATCTGTGCTGAGAATTATTTAATGTAGTAAATTTAAAATAAAAAGTTGTAAAACTAATGTTACTTACATTTTATAACTGGTTAAATATTATACAACTTAAAAAGAGATAAAATGTAACAATTTTAGTGCATATTTTTAATTTTCATAAGGTTTTCCAAAACAATATTTTGACTATGATTATGATTATTTCTGAAAAATAACCTAAATAGAAGAAAATATAATTGTGTGAGGTGTTAGCTAATGCAGAACAAATTATTTTATTTCTTTCAGTTCTAATATTGCAAAAAATTTATTTTAAATTTCGAATCCTTTAAAGGGGAGTTTAAACCTTTTGATGGGCAACAAAAATATCGTATTTTTTTGCGGAATGTTTTATATGCTTTTAAATAAAATGGGTTTTATATTTTTAATTGATATTTTTTATACAGTACAATGTTTAATTCCTTCTTAAAAAACAATAATAATTTTAGACATAAGTATGTTTTTTTTTAAATTGTCAAATAAAACGTAATGATGAAAAGTTATTGTTATTATTATTTTTTTTAACATAAGTTACCCACAAGATATTTTATTAAGTTTCTGGAATAATCTCAATATTAATATTGGAAATTAAAACTAATGTATGGGTTCATTCTCTAGAGCAGAATTATCCATAATACAATATAAAAAATATTTTTATGCAAAAAGGAAAATTTAAGTTTGAAACTTTTTTATCCAACCATAAATGCCATTTCACAAAAAACTTGTTGTCTATATTCTAAAACCCTAAACCCTGCTTCAGAGAATGTATAACTATCTCTTGTATGCCCATACAAATTTAAAAAATTTTTTTTCCTAAATTTTCCATTATTACATTTCACTTGATAACTTTAAAAAAACATACTTATGCTTAAAATAATTATTGGTTTTTAAGAAGGAAATAAACATTACTCTGTATAAAAAATATCAATTAAAAATAGCTCGTACATTTTTTCTTAGAGCATATTGAAAATTACTAAAAAAAACCTGTTTTTGTTGTCGTCAAAAGGTTTAAACTCCCCTTAAAGATACATGTAAAAAAAAAAAGTATTTTGTAGGAGAAAGTTATCTTATTTTACCTTTTAATCGACTTCAATAAAATTTAGTAATAACTAAAGGTGTTAATTGAACTCCAGTCACTTTAAAAAAAATGAAAAAACTTCGGGGAAAGATTCAAATTTTGAAACATTTGCATAGAATAATATTTATTTAAAAATTCAAATTTCCTAAATTCTAGCTTCAAAGCATTTTACATCAAATATACAAAGCAAAAGTAAAAAAGTTCATATAATTTATGTTGTTTATTGTTTTTAGATGCTTTTGCATCTTAAAGCAATTTATTAGGCTGTTTAATATGTTCAGGAATGTACATATCAACAAAAGTAACGTACTATTATCTTTCACCTATGGACAACTACTTCCACAGATGTGACAAAACAATAGTTTTTTGTACGTGGTGAATTCTCCTTTAGTTTTTATTTCATAATATTTACAAAACATAGCTATTTCATCATATAATATAGATTCTAACAATTATTTAGCTTCTAGACTGCACGGTTGAGGGTTCGAGTCCCATGCAAGGCATGGGTGTTTGTAAATGTATGTTGGCTTATTAAATGATGAATATTTCGGCGCATTATAGCCCTCGTGTTGCTGACAGTGCCAGATAATCTGAAAACAACCAATCTAACAATTATTTTATAAATTTAATAGATATTTTAAATTCTATTGAGTTCCACTAATGTGACACCTCATCTCAACCTTTTTTCTGTCCAGTCCAATAACTTTATAAAACTATTCATAAATGACTTAGTCTGTAGCTTGTTCTTAGCATCTAAACCAAACATCTGCTTAACACCTAATTTCTTTATCAAAATAGTATATTACTATCGACTGCGAGGATTTAATGACACTTTTTTGGGTGTCCACGGATGTGCAATTCCATGGTAACGGACTAACATTCTGACGCCACTTTAACACAAATACAAATCTACTCAAGAAAGATTTTTAATTTTGACTGTGAAAACGGCACTTGTATAAATATTTAAAGGATGCATGATTCTTATTCTGGTTATTGGAATTTGTAGCTATTTAACTAGAGTGTACAATTTGGTTATGAAGTCAAGGTAACAGACTTACTAAAAAAAGACAGTTTCTCTGTCCATCCAAAAAAAAATTTAAAATCCTGTGAATCCCACAATGTAAAATAAATAAATGATATATAGAATGAAAGAGTAGATTTCAGGCAATACTTTTACTTAATTTGTTTATTATTTCCTTGTTAAAAATAAGAATGGGGTTAAAATTTCTGTGGTAACGACTAACAAAATCATAGTAATGGACTAAGAAATATGTCCACAATCAAATAATCACACAGTTGAGTGGTGCAGCTGGATGATAAAGGTTTAGGCTTCTTTAAACTGGTTTTTAAATGCCTTAGTTTAATAGATGTTTGAGAATTTGGCTTTATTAAGGTTGACGTTAAGGACTCGGCCTATTAAACCAGTGATTATTCTTTCTAATAGCAGCCACTTCTCTGGGATAATGTTCATCATGTGACATATCGCTTATTGGTTACTTGTTGTACAATATCACCTTCAAATTTTCTTTGGCATATGGACAACTTTATCTAAACTGATCCAGACACAATGCACTCTGCGTGTTACTGGAATTAGTAGCACATCACGCCAGATCTTATCCAATTCCTCAATGCATTTTTCTACATTTTCTTTGTAACAAAAAATGACATTAGTTTTTGTATTTTTGGCAAATTCTGCTGTTGTAATAAATTTAGCAAAGGTATTCACATCTGTAACTACACATTTCTGCGCTTTTGTAACCAATCTTTTTAGAATGCCCCCAACGTCATCTACTGTTTCCTTCCCGTAAGCAGTCTTAAAAAATGCCAGTTTTTAGTATTATTATAGAGAATTATTAATGTAGCTTGAAGTTGCCCTGCTCTATAAGGATATTTGTTGATGACAAATTGTTTGGTGCTTTCTTGTGTATCTCCTCCATTACAGAAATTTAAAAAAAATGTACTGCATATTTGTCATGAGGCATATAATTAGACACAATAACATCAAGTATTTCTCCTAACTAGCATATACAAGCTGCATATAATGTAACCTAGTTTTGTTGCCAATGGGTACTTTGGACCTCATCTTGAATTATTTAGAACTTTTTGCTAAAATGAACTTAATGGAGAGCTGTTTCTTCAATAGTAATTTTTTGCAACATATTGAAATAGCTTGATTGCTTGCTCTTTTTTTTTTAACATTGCGATGCCTTAAAAATATGGTAATTGTTTTTTGAGATTGTACGTTATAGTATTTTGTGTGTCTTATTAAATAAGGCATACTTTCCTTTTTCAACTGCTATCCGCTAAGCCTACTTCAGCTCAGGTAAGGCATCATCTCTAGTTAAGCCAAACATTTATCTTATTTCCTTCTTGAATTTGTCTTTTTAATCATCACATTTATGAAGAGCTCCTTGCAGGTTATCTGAGCTGCATGTAAAGTTGTCCATAAGTTTAAACAGAACATCTTGGCATGACTTATGAATGGGGGTGACTCTACCAAGTACCAGCACCGCGACTGAAGTCTATTGTACTGAAACATCTTGGCATACTTTAGATAAACTTTCAATAACAATTCAATGTAAATTTTTAGAATGTTAGTCTGTGAGTGCTCTTTTTCTAGTTAGTCTGTTGCCAAAATAACTTGAAATATTTTTAATATTTCTTTCCAAATTCTGTGTCCAATTATATATTGTTCTTTATAAAGTCTAAGACAGCACCAAATATTATTTCAATTGGTTTTAAATTTCTGCCTGTGGAACAAAAATTGTTCTTATTTGGTAACAGACTAATATTGGTTTGGAACAACAACAAAAAAATAAGAAAAACATAACTTACCAAAGATTTATGCTTCAGTAATTTCTTAAAAGCAACTTATTAACTTCAATATTACAAAATGGAACTAATTTCATATTTTAGCAAAGCACCTGTGGTCACATATGGCTGAATGAAATTTTGCTATTTTTAAGTTCACAAAATTAATATTTTTACAGTTACTGTTAGATGGTTAAAACTTAAAATAAGCCAATATTTATTAAAATGTAGTGTTAAATTATGAAAATATGGATTGTTACCACAAAAAAATGTATTCACTTTAGCAATTTATTTAAAAAAAAATCCAGACATATTTGTCCCTTTTACCATGGAATTGCCTGGATGTGACCTATTGCCCTGGTTACAGGCATAAAAATTGAAATAAAATTAACATATAATTTTAAATTGACTAATAAGTGTTAGAAATGTGTTCTAGAGCATTTTCTTAACCTTAAAATGTAGCCTAAAGATTTTTAAGTTTGTTTAATCTATAACATATTACTCGGCTAAAAGTCAAAATTGTAAGTGGTGACATTCCACGGATGTGGCATTTCACTGTTTGAGAGTAAAATTTGAGTAATGATTAAAATATTTTATTCCAATTTGAAATTGCAATTAATTATCTATCATACTAAGGTTGTTTATACCTAAAAAAGTATTTTTATTAGTATACTTTTTGTAATAAATGCCAGTTACACAAATTCCTGATTTTCCATAGAATGACCCATTTGTATTCTGTCTATTATTGCAATTTAGTTGATATACTAAAAATTTAGTAACTACATTTTGAATTCATGTCAAATAAAATAGCAAAATTATTCTGTGACCTAAGTTCATTAAACAACAGTGAAAAAAGAAATATTTAGCATTAAAGAGCAACAGTTAAGAATCTTATCAGAAGTGCTTTTGTGAAGGAAGTTTTCTATTGACTAACCTATCAAGTTAGGCTAGTACAGGCACACTAAAAGGCAAATCATTAAAATGATCTATGACAGCAAAGTTGTAGTACAAAGGTCTCCATAAAAATGTCTTTTAAACAAAATGATCAAATTCTTGGAATCCGTTACAAAGACACACAATGCATCGGTTCTGTTATGTGAAAGAAACATGTCTCTTATCATTTTGCACATTGGTGACCCCAACGGTTCAGACTTATCATTGCCTTTTGTCAACTGCTTATAGTGGGAGTTCTCAGGCCCATCGTCAATTTGTTTATTCAAACTTAGCAGCAGGTCTTTTTTCTGTAGCAATATTTAAAGTGTATTCCATTAATTTGTCAAAAACATTTGTGTCAATAACTTTTCTGGCCTTAATGGCACTGATAATGTTTTTAATGCTTTGTTTTCATGGGTATGGTTTAGAAAGCTATTTCTAAATTTGAACATTGGCTTACCAGTAGTATTACTATTCTCTTTAGTTATTTACACTGATAACCTTGAAATACTCAACCATCCAGTCTGACAAACAATTAATATTGAACCAATAACTCCAACCAAATTTAATTGATAAGCTTTTTTGTTTCATAAGATTTTAGTATGTTTGATATTTGCATTACTTTTTTTTGTTTAGTGGGTAATATTTTTTACTTTCAATTACCCATATGTATAATAACATCAGGTAATAAAAGTATAGCATTGGGCCAAAAAAAAAAAAAAAAAAAAAAGATTTTTTTATTTTATTTTTTTGTGCATTTCTCCACGTTTTTTAACACCTTGATTTCAAAAAAGTAATATAGAAAAAATGTATGTGTGTCTGTGGTCAGCATAACTCCCACACAAATTGACCTACGATGTTCAAATTTGGTATGCGAGTTGCTGGTGGCCATGGGACCTACCATTAAGGTTTTCGTCAAAATCGCGTGTCCAAATAAGGTAGCTGCCGTTGAAAAAATCATGTTTTTCAATGATTGTTAAAAAACGGCTTCAGCGATTTTGTTAAAAATCGTTGTGCTAATGCCTCTTAAGGTGTCCTATACATCTCCACCTCCAAAATATTATGTAAAAATGCTTTCAATTGCGTAAAAAGTTGAAAAACAAATGCCTTCAACACTTAGTTCTCTTTCCTTGAGCATAACCTCAACAACGATTGTTTTTTCTTCTCCCCTCAGTTTCACTTATAATAATTGATAATATAAGGATTATCGAAAAGTACATCGCCAAAATCACAACTTTGGCGTTTTTTTTTCTTGTTTTTTTTTTCTTTATTTTTCTATCCATACAAGAATTATCGCAAAAAAATATCGCCATATTGGCCATTTTATCTAAATAAATGATGAAAATATAATAACGATAAACGACGCAAATCCACGTCAGTATTATAGTGTAATTGAAAGTGCAATGTTCCACACCCCTAGTTTGTATAGCTGTGGTGTATTCAGGGATGAAACTTTTCCGTGTGTACCCCGGAATTCCGGAATTTTTTAATTTTATCTCCCCGGAATACCGGAATTTTTTTATTTTATCTACCAGGAACTTCTGGTTTCATTCTAAAAGTATCTTTTAAAGAAAATTAAATTCACACTTTTTGGTAACGAAGATTTTAAAGTCCCTTTTTAATCATTCTAAGTCTACTGCAAATTAAATAGCGATAAAGTTGTTGAGTGGGACACAGTTTTTATGAACATTGTGTACCCTAATAGCAGTATAGGTGAAATTTTATCCATTGTCAATCTGATATACTGTCAATCTGATGACTAAAAAACAGCATTGCTGACGTTCTGATAATGTCATTCATTTCTGAAAATTCATTGCTCTTTGATTTTAAATTTAACCAAAAAAATTTAGTGTTATTACACATGCTGGCACATAGTGTAATAGTTAAATTTGTTGTTTTGGGGAATTTTTTAGCTTCTATGAGGATAATTAAAATGTTTTTTTTTTGTTTTTTTTTATATATATATATATATATATATATATATATATAGTTTTAGATTATATAGTGGTTTAAAAAGGGGTATTTAATCTCCCCCTAACTCTGTAATGAAGTTTCACCCTCTAACACTACATATCCATAGTTTCAGTGTTTTTCAGTCAGATTAGTTTTGCCCTGTGTTTTAAATGCAGGAGTAGTATTCGCCGTAAAATTCCTAGTATTCCTTAAATTTTTGTTTCGTCCTAAATTGTACTTAAATTTTCCAATAATTCCTAAAAATTAAAAACCTCAAATTCCCCAATTTTCCTTCAAAACCGTGAAAAAATCTCAGATTACCCTACAGAGTAAGTAGTAAATCTTTTATGAGATTTTAATTATTAGTTATTCAAATTTTTCAAAAATTTGCAGTTTTTTACTAGTGTTGAAACATGCTTTAAAAATGTTTTTTTGATGGGAGACTATGTCAGTTTTAAAAGAAATATCCCTAATTTTTTTTAAGTTATAAAATTTTTAGAATAGGCCCTAAAATAATCTTGAATTTTTTTTGGAATTATCCCTAAAATTCCTACCTAATTATTTTAGGAAACTCGCAGCGCTCCCTGCAAATGTGAAATTAATTTACATATGTACTTGAGTTGGTTGTTGTAGTTGATTTTTGTCAATTAAAACCTCAATTTTTTCATTATTCTATTTTGAATACTAATGCAAGTTTGTTTTTCCTTTTCAGAACACGGGGAAGTTTTCTAAGCCTAATGATCGAACAAATGAGAAATTAAAAGGTTCACCGATATCCAGCAACAGTGATGCTTCAAATCGTAATGATGTCACCGAAAATAGAAGTAGTCCTCGTTACCACCGACCTTGCACCCAGAGATTAAAAGATAGAGACCACCATGAAGGTATAATATTTAGTTAGTTCATTGCATTTTAACCCTATGCTATGCGCGCCCTGAGAGGTCCCCCTACTTATCGCTTATCCCCTCTTCCTGTAAGATGCTAGTAGCAGCCGAGTGGGAAGGCCCATCTTTGCCTGTCTTAGACTTCACTTCAAACGTCAGTCTACGTCCAGCATCCATTAAGTGTTCACTGTTCAATTGAATACAAATACAGGGAAATGTCAACTAGACTTAGCTGAAATATTGTGATACCTATTTGTTCCTTTAACATGCAGCTGTCATTTGGGATAATTGTGCCAAAAATAACTCACGAGACTGATTTGTTAATATTTAATAATAAGATATAGGTAACTGATTTAAAAAAATAGTATTGTTAAAAGATTGTATTTTATTATATAGACTCTTTGAAAAGGAGCAACTTGTATGTTTGATAATAAAGAAATGTTTGATACTTCTTTAATTCAAGTGTTTTGGAATTCCTTAACCAAAAACAAATAAAAAATATGTTTTCGCTGTAAAATACATGAAAGAACTCTTGGGTCGATTGCGTGTTCCTCAGTGATTTTTTGATTGCGTGTACCCTAGGGTTAATTTATTTTTTTACTTCGAATAGAATATTTTTTAGTTTGCACTAGCGTTAGCAGTGTTGAAGTTATAGACATGGCATGAAACAACTTTCTGTCATTCCCATCTCTAAATACTAAATATTAATTTATTAGTACTAAATTATACATAGGCCTTGGTTATAAATAATCCAAAAATTTTAATTCAAAAGAAAATGTTTTTAATTGTGTAAAAAGATGTTAAGAGAGACATAGAGCTACAAAATGAGCATGGATATTGATTAAAAGTTTTAAAATAGTTTTCGCGGTACTCTGCAGTAATCAAGATACCCATAGAAAACACCCTAATTCAGTAGATCTGAAATTATAAGCCGCTACTTTGATGTTTCAAACAACAATTGATTTTTTATGGATAATTGCATATATATATATAAGAATACATCATATAGATACTAAAACCTGTATGTACTCATATACTATACTCTGTAACATTCATTATAATAAGAAAGCGATGTATGTTTTTCACATCTTATACACAACCACGGGTGAAAGTTTTCAGTATTTTTATTTATTTTCATAATTTTGTTGCATTTTCAATTACGGAAGTGTCTTGGTGAGAAAAAGTTCCACTTCTGTTCATGTTTTTCAACAGCTAATAAAGAATTCTTAACGAAAGCTGCATACTCTTAGACTTCTTCAAACACTGATGGAATGCGTATTTTTCTGATTGTTACGCTGATATAAGGGCTGCTATTGCTCATATTTAAGCTGCTACAGCTGGCACTATCTTCGAGACTTACCTTGCTGTGATATTCATTTTCGGTCAGTGTTGTGTCGATATAATAGCCTTTATTTCGAAGTATGCATCCCTGTAGCTGTCTTTATGGCTGAATTTACGTTGTTGTGATGGACAATTTCGTAGAATGTTACATCAATATAATCATCTCTCACAGAGATTTCCAACTATATATTTAGCATTAATGCTTTTATTTACGTTGGTGTGATGTTAATTTTTTGCCGATTATTGCGTGAATGTAGTTACCAAGATTTGTCCCGGTATGGTGGCCGCTATCAGCGATGTATATATTGGAGTAATTGTAATTTTCAAATGGACTTGAGCCGTTTTAATAGTAGCTATTCCCGAGATTTGTAGTACCGTTTTAGTTTCATTCGCCTAGGCTTCTGCTGAGGTGATAACTATGGCAGTGACTAGTGTCTTGGTGAAGATTTTTTTTCCCTTTTGGTTTGAATCAATGCAGAATAACTAAAATTTTAATTTAATTTTGTGCAAAAAACTTTAATTCCAATTTTTCTGTTTATCCTTATTTCAAATTGTAATTTAAACTGTTATTGTATGTAAAATTGTTAATTTTAACTTGAAAAATCACATGGTAAACAATTTTATACTTTTTTTTTTCCTTCTCTTTTTTTTAAGTTAGCTCAGCACACAACTAGGTGATGGTATTCTTTGAAAAATATGGTGGTGATTGTTTGCAGGAGGGTTCCTTGAAAATTTTTAGGTTGAGCCTTATAATTCTTGCAGTATGCTTGGATTTTTATTAGAAATTTTGCTGGATACCCTGGTTTACATTTTTTTAATTGGTTTATTGATTTGGTTGGTATCTGAAATGGTTTATGTGTAACTTGTGTGCATAATAAGCACATCTTTAAATTAAGGCTTTGTTTTCTTCATTTTTATTACCAATCCCCCCCCCCCCCCAAAAAAAGAATTCAATAAAAAAAAATTCCTTTACTTTCACCCATGATCTCATGGAAATGTTCGATAAAATATAATTTTGACCATTGGAATATATATTTATGAATTATATGGTCACCGTACTTCGATTTCATCATGGGGGGGGGGGGGGGGATTATAAATTTGTCAATTTGGTGAAATCAATTTGGCTAAATGAAAGTTAATTACATAAAACTTTGTTTTAACGAACAATGGCAGGATTATTTCTTAATGTGGTTGGGTGCAAGATATAAAAGTTAATGTTCAAACCTAGATTTTTTAAAAAGTTCATTGTATTTCCTGTAAAAGTTTATTGTATTTCATTGTAATTATGAAGTGTATTCTGTGTTGATTATTACTTATTAACATAAGGTTGAAATGAATAATTTAGGATCTGTATTAAAATTTTCCTGTAAATTTCAACGAAATTCTCCACTTTTTTTTTCCAAAAAAAAAGGGGTCGAAAGACATTTTCCAACGCAAAATGTCTAAAACACTATTTGAAATTCTTTTAAGATATATTTCTGCACATAGTTTAAATAATTACGACTTTGAAAAATTTATCACCTGACTAGACTTATTGCAAAATTGGCCTGAATCATCAAATTCCAAAATTTACACTTTTATTTAAAGACTATTTTCCCATCACCTCAATTTGTATGCATAATTTTATAAAGATATCTTGATTTCTATGGACTTTAGACTGCTTTAAACAGTTACCTAAAAAGCACTTCTATTGTACAAAGCTCATACTGTTTTATATCTTAGATTCAAGTAAATCTCCTATTGTGAAAAGTGAGTCTAAAAGTGGGACAAATAAGGAATTCAAGTCCCAATCTTCTTCTGAAAGAGATGGATCCACAGAACGATATCACAGCAACCACGATAGGAGTATCAGTGAGGTATACTGTTTTTGTTTGGTCAGTTGATTAATTTCTTCTGAACATTTAGTTGTCTAAGATTAACAAACCTTAACTACTTCCATTGTAGTTGGGTAATACTATTGCATTCATTCTATATTCAGGTTTGTTATTTCTACACAAAGCTGTTCCAAAACATTTGTTTTTAGCCAAATTACTCCAAATTTGCCTTATTTAAATAATTTTGCTATGAAAGTAAATAAATTGTGAAACATTTTCACTGATTTGGCTATATTTTGAAAGCAGAAAATGCCTATTATTTGACAAGCTGACTTATTTATTTTTTAATTACTTGCCAAATTAAAAATGATGAATATAATAAGCTGTTTTGAAAAAACGATGGATTTATTGTAATTTAAATAATTTGTTTCAAAATTGCTAATCATTGTTTTAGTTAAATGTATGATTTCTCTGAATTGGTTTTCTTCTCCACCAAGGTTCTATTCTGCTCCAATTTTCAATTTTCGCTGCTCCAAAACTCAGAGTATTCAGAATCAAGGAAAATGTGTGTGGGGAGGGGGGGGGGGGATTACTAATTACTGGGAATAACAGAGGAATTATTATAAATATTTAAAAAAAAAAAAAATCAAAAGTTAAACAAAAATAAAGAATGAATCCCAGATAAAAAGGGTGATTAATGCAACAAAAAATATTATACTATATATATATAAAAATATTCTACTATTCTGGCTTAACTTTTATACATACTGGCCACAGAGCCTGGATTTTAGGGGTCAGGGAGCTCTCTGATCCTGGAAAAGTCCAGCCATTTTTTTTAAATTTTGCAAAATCAGGGATTTTTCTATTATCTTAAAGGTCGTTTCCTCGTCATACATATTTCGGTGCTATTTTCCCGTAGAATTGTGGTAATTGTTAAGAGGTTTCATGTTACAGTATAATTTAAACTTTTCATTACTGCTAAACTATTTAAAAAAAATTGGCATATTATCTCTTTGGCTTAAATTCTATTTGATCTACACATCTGGAAAAATTGGGGACTTTTGAAAAAAAAAAAGTTTGCTGTAAAATCAGGGCATTTTTTAGAAATGTATCAGGGATCTTTTTTCCTGAATTTTTTGCCCACCCTGCGTATAGAATGTAACAAATCTCGATACAAGCAATTCAATATGGGTCATTGTACATTGAATAAAATTGCGTGAAATTGAATTACTTGCAAATTCTTCTAATCCTTATTCTTTTACTTATTATTTATATATAATTTCATTTTCTAGTCAATTAAATTTTAAAGGATTATTTAAATTTCTGTTAGAAAATTATAATGACAGGAAATTGTCAGACAAATCGGGGAATTTCCAACTGGATTATTAATTTATAATTTGGTCTGTCTCTGTAAATGAACTTAAACTAGAGTTCTACAAAACTAATTTGGATTAAATTTTTATCCTCGTTCTCTTGGGAGTGTTAATTGCAGAATATAATGTATTATACTGTCTTGGGTATCTTGACTGCAGGTTACTTAAAATACTTTTTAAAGGCTTGCCATCCTTCCCCCACACCCTTAAACCTTGCTGAGAAGGCCACAACTGTTCATGTTTAAAATTTCAGAGTTCTGCTCTTATTGGAATTCACTTTCTAGAAAAACTTTTTAAAAAAAATCCTTATTAAAATTTTGACATTCTGTAGGGTAAAACCAAATTAGGAAGCTAAAACTTTAAAATTTCAGAGTTCTACACTTGTTAGAAGTACTTATTATAGACCCACAGACAGACTCTTAGTTTTATTATTGTAGATTAATTTCTTAATTTTTTTTTCTTTTAACAATTATTTACTGCCCTAAGGTTGTAATTTTTAAATGATTCTGATGTTATAAATATTAGTTTTCCAATTTCAATATAGTAAAATATCCAAAATCTGGACTTCTAAGATCTAGACCTTTTGCTGCACTGCTATCTTTAAATTTTTATTTTTTTAATGAAAGTTTGTCTATATCTTAAAGTGATGACAGTAAAAATGAAGTAGTTGAGGATAAAATTCTCAAGGATCAATTAGTTGAAGTATTATGCACTGCAATTAATGGAATAGAGCTCTAGAGCAAAGAGACAATTTCACAATAAGAAATAATGGGGATTCAAGAAACGGGAGAAAAGCTTAGCCAAAGGTCAAAACTATTAAAATAGCTAACCATAAAACATTTTTTTTTTCCAAAATCACGCACACACACAAAAAATTTTAACACACATTTTTCTAAATTTATTCATTTTTTGTTTTATTTCAATGATTTTGTGTATATTGCATATGTTCTAAAATCTGATATTTTCCGGAATCAATGAAGTCCCTGCAATTCTGGATTTGTGATACTCTACTGTATGTTCATTTGTTCAATAAGTTTTCCTTTTATAATATAAGTAATATATTGCAAAAGGACTATTTCCAACCTCTAGACAATATTATTTATTATTACTCCTCAATAAAAGCTGCAATACTCTCCAGTGTGCCTCAAAAACTTATAGACGTGTGTGGTTTTTTTTTAAAAATTTACAATTGAAAAAGATGAGTAACTATCACAAAATCATTTTTAATAGTTATTAACATCAAGACAATAATAATAATATAAAAAATATTTTATAATACTTTGCGATAAAAATTAAATTTTACTGCCTGAAAAGTTTATAGACGACTCATTTTTTCTCTTTAATGTTCAAATTTTTTAACCGTTTTTCCTAATCACTTCAAAAACTCAATCAGGCATACTCAAAAGAAAAGTTTGAAGATGTTTTGGTTTTAGAGAAAACTAACTTTCTTTAATTTGCTCTTCATTGGGTTCAAATCAAGATCTAGGGCTGGCCAGTCAAACTCTACAGTTACTGGGTTTTGTATAAACCATTACACTGTAGAGTTTGACACTTCAGTGGAGCAATTTTCTTTCTGATATATCCATATGCCCCCACCTAGCAACTTTTCAAATGGAAGTAACTGTACTTCGAGAATTTTCTGGTAATCTTCGGAACATTGACGACCTTTTAAAAAAGCTATATCGGTAAAAACAAAAAATGCTCCCCACGCCGTGAGTGAACCCCCCCCCTCGTTGTCGACTGAAAAAAAATTATGATTTCATTGTGAATATCATGCCAGTAATATGCCCAACTATCAGGGTCATCTAATTTAAGCTTTTTTCATCACTGAACAGAACACTCAACCATTCATATGATTCGGGCCCACTGAACACGAGCATCTTGTGAACTTTGGCGAACGACATATTTTGCGATAATCGAGACATTTACTTGCCGGTAGCAATGGTTGCACCGTCGATATTGATACTGGAACCTTCACTTCTCTTGAAATTGGATCATACATACAGATTCTGGGTTGAAACTAATCTCAAAATCTCTATCGTTTAGTTGTTTTCTTTGGTCGCCCAGAACGAGATTTCGTTTCAAAATTGATAGAATTTGGTTAATACCAACCCTTCTACGCCGACCAAACGGTATAGTGGTTAGCGTGCTAGCTTCTAGACCATGAGGTTGCGGGTTCGAGTCCCGTGTTGGCATGGGTGTTTGTAAATGTATGTTGGCTTGTCTAATGACGAATGTTTCGGCGTATTATAGCCCTTGTGTTGCTGACGGCGCCAGATAATCTGAAAACAACCAACCAACCCTTCTACTTCCAATTTTTCTTGCAATGTACACAACTTTCATTCCATGAGCTTTCAAACGATAGATTTGCAAAATTTCATATTTGGAGAACTGCACGTTGCCAGGCATCTTTGCAATCAGTTGAAAAAGGAAAGACATACTCCCTTTTATCCAGGGAAACAATTGCGTCGCAAGTACATGACCTCGAAACATGCACATGTTTGCTATCAGTACTTAAATCATCTTTTAACGCTGGTTGTCTATATATTGTTGGGACAGCATTTTTTTTTTTTTTTTTTAATAAATCTATGACTGTTAAAAGTTGTTTGAGTATTTTATTGTTGTATTTCGTCAATACATATTTGCGTAATTTGTTTCATCTTTCTTGCTTGTTTAGCTAGCTCTTAAATCCAAGAAGACGGTTGTTTATAAACTTATGGAATGCACTGTATGAAGTGTATATTCTATGAAAGGTGCTTTTAGTCAAACCAATAAAAATATAAATATGGTCATACATTATTGGAATGCCTCCTGATTTTGCTTTGAAAATAATTTAATTTTTATTTCTCATAGGAGATAGAGAAGCGACTGCCAGTTATTGACTGGTCTGAACATATTAGTTCCTCTGGAAAGAAATACTACTACAACTGTAAAACTGAAGTATCACAATGGGAAAAACCCAAAGAATTGATAGAATATGAGAGGTTAGTTTGATTTCATATTTTTTTTTTTTTTTATTTAGATTAATTTTTTACATGCATACATCATTGCATTTTTGTTATATTAGTAAACTAGTTGTGTAGTTCCGTACTGCTTGGGATCTTTTGAAGGACATGGAAGTTTACATTTTAGAAAAAGTGAAACGGATGTAGTATAGAACATATGTTTTTTGGCGATTAGAAAAATTGCCTTAATCAAAAACACAGTTACTAAAATATAAATATTAATAAAGTAAGCAAAGTTAAATATAACTTAAATTAAAACTCGTTGCCAGAAACCGCATTTGTCGGGAGAGGAATATTAAATAAAATCGCGTAAAAAAAATTAGTAAAATTTTTTTTAATGCACAGAAAAAAATAACCTGGTGTCCCATTACCAACTGCATTCAAATAAAAGCACCAAGGAATTAGAATTGCAAATGCTTCTGGTGTAAATTGTAAAATAGTCTTTTTTTTTTAATTAGTAAAATATGTATTATGAAAAAATGCATTCAAATCTAGATTAAATAATATGGAGCTTGATACATAGGAAAAAAAACTACAAATTAAAACAGTCAAAAGAAGGAATTCGATTGTCTGGGTTAAATACTGAAAGAAAGAAATATTTACACAGGAATATAAAAATAGCAAATGAAGAAATAAATTGAAAGTTTTCGTCTCATGTTTACATTCAACATTTAATAAGAATACTTCATATATTATGTAGTATAAATTGTACACATGTAAAGCTTGTTTACGGTATTGATAATAAATATATGGAAATGTCGCAATAATATTTGATCCACATATTGGACAGACGATTATAATGCATAAAAATAAGGAGGGTATAATAAACAAATGTTAAAATAACGTTTGTTTTTACTCCGATGTAATAAAAGAATGTCATTGCCATTCCAAGAATTTTTTTTAATGTTATTAATTTTTTAAAAAACCAACTTTTAATCGAATTTAAAAGTTGTTCACAGTCATATCGATATACTTAAGCTTCTATGCACCAAATTTTGTACCTTTAGATAGAAACTCATAGTGGCCACAGAACCTGGAAATCAGGGAAACGTCAGGGAGCTTTCTGATTCTGGAAAAAATCGGGGGAATATCAGGGAATTAATTTTTTTGTGCAAAATCAGGGAATTTTTCTATTGTTTTGAGGTACTTTTCCTGTTCATCTGTATTCTACTGCTATTTTTCTGGAGAATTGTGGAAATCGTTAGTTTCATGTTACTGTATAATTTAAACTTTTCGTTACTGACAAAACTATTTTTAAAAAATTAGCATATTTTCTCCTTAAGTTTTCTATTTGATCTACACATCTGGAAAATTGGGGAAATTAAAAAAAAAAGTTTTCCATAAAATCAGGGAATTTTTTAGAAATCTTTCAGGAAATCACCAGGGAACTTTATTTCCTTAATTTTGTGGCTACCCTGTAAATGTGGACTTGTATAAGGTTCAGATGGATAGAAACTCAGGTTTATATAGATGCATTAAATCTATGTTTTTCATTTTGCACCTTTCTTAACAGAGTTCCCATAAACTAAATGGTTTCTTAAAGTTGTCCTACTTTTTCATTTTTTTTTTTTTTTATTTTTTTTTATTTTTTAATAATCTTATCTCTTAAAAAACAACTTATTTCAGTATAAACACGAACAAGGATTATAATTGTGTAACTTTGTTTTCTATCAAAGAATTTAAAATATAAAGAACAACACTGTGAGCATATTATTTATAATATTTTCTTCCTTTGGCTTTTTTTTTAATCTGAAAAATACTCTTAACTTGGAATAGAAAGTCTCATGAGCAAAATCATCCTAAAAAAAGATGCCTGCAAGATTTTTGTAACTAGCATGTTAAGATTCGCAACTGCATGTAGCACCAGTACCAATGGAAGTACTAAAGTATTTCTGTACTAATTACATACTAAATTAACATTGTCACTCTTTCAAAAATTTCACATTTTAAATATTTTATCATTGACTGAATCATAATCAATTGTGTACATTATAGTTAACATATTTTTTAATTAGTAAGATATTTTCTCATTTTATGATGCAATTTTCTGAATCAATTTTATAACTTGCCTTTAAGTTCCAATGTTTGTAATTTTCTCATAGGCAACAAAATTTGAGTCGATTAAACTATGACACAAATAGATCTAAAGATCGAAGCCATGAGAGAATTGGAGGTGCAGGGGGAAGTAAAAGTAAGTTATTGTATTACTTCTTACTTTCTTAGTTACATTAATTTTGAGTTACTTAAATTAGGTTTACTCGTGTACATTTTGTCTTAATGAATCTATTTTTTATTTCAATTCATAAAAATTTATGTTTTCTGTAAACTCTTTTGAAAACAGTTTTTATATACCTTCAGTTGACCATATATTATTGATTCGTAACCTAAATAATTTCTCGGAACTGTTATAAGGTTTGTCTTTCCAAGGATTTGGTCTATAACAACTCAATATTTATTTTCTGATGTACAGCCATTGTGTTCACGTGATACAATCCTAGCAGAGGTCTGTAATTTCTATTATTTATAATATACAATTTAAATTAGATTTCAATATTCACATGCAGACTATTGGATTAAAAATATCAAGTGATTCAGTAGAATAGTCAAATAATATTTTTCTGTTTGGTTTGCAGACTAAGTATGGAAAATGTATATATGTATATTTTTTTGCGGAAACACGGATTTCAGCTCTTTTAGCATGAATGTCTATCACTCCTGATCTTTATACAATTATACTATCAAAATACTATTAAACTTACTCATTGTTATTGTAATTTGTTATTTTTTAATTTCCTGGGTAAACTTTTTAATATCCATTGTCTTTTTTATTATGTTTATCCTTTTGATTAGATATTATCTCTACATGTCTTGTTTACATGATTTAAATAACATGTCACATGATCCTTGGCTTTTTATTTATGGAACTTTTAAGAATTCCGACGTATTAACTAACTAGCTGGTGTTTCTATGGTCTTTGTTTTAATTTTTTTTTCTATTGTTATTTTTTTTTTAAAGATTTTGTATGTTTAATTAAGTTAATAAGTTGTAACCTTCCTTTACGTTGTAGCTGATTAGCTTTAAAATCTGTAATTTGATCTGATATAGTAGTTTATACTTATTAAGTGTGTTATAAAATATTTCTGACAAAGATGTCTGGAAATTTACATAAAATGTACTTTGCTTCTAGTTGCACATATGATAGACTGATGTACTTTGCATTATATTTTTTAAGTACGTTTAAATATCAATAAATATAATTTAATAATATTTAAACCTACTTCAAGTTTTCTCAAGGATATCAAATAAATGAGTAATAAACTTTTAATTTTCAAGTGCCCCCTCAAAAGATGCATGTTAAAATTATTATTATTATTATTATTTTTTTTTTGTAAGCTTCCTTTCTTGATGCAATTTATGTTAACAGATTTCTAACAGAGCATTTCATGGTAATAAAAGTATTACATCTCAAAAATTCATAGCTTAATTATTTGTTATTATAACAGTGGACAATGAAAATTTTTATAACATAACTTGCTTTTCATTAATATGATGAATAGTTTATAAATAGTCACTGAACCTTTCCTTCTGAAAGTACTTTCTAACACTTCTTGGGTTGCTGATACCATCTCCATGTTAAGTATAAGCATAAAGAGTGGCCGCAGAACCTAGAAATCAAGGAAATGTCAGGAAATATTTTTAAATTTCACTAAAATCAGGGAAATTTTCTTTGTTTTAAAAATATGTTTCCCTTTTCATCCATATTTGGCGCCTTTTACCCAGAAAACTGTGATGGTAATCGTTACAAATTTAATGTTACAGAATAATTTAAACTTTTCATTACCGGCAAAACTTAAAAAAAAAAAAAAAAAAAAATTGGCATATTATCTCCTTAGCATACATGTTCTTTTTTTTTATCACAGTGTCTACACTTCTGGAAAAAAAATTTAAAAAGTTTGCAGTAAAATCAAAATCAAATTTTTGAAATCTTATCAGGGAACTTTTTTTCTTGAATTTTGTGGCCATCCTGTACGTATGCCTTGTTCATTCCAAACTTGATTATGCTTAAGTAGTGTACGGATTCACCAATAAATCAGCGTTGATGATTCTGTTCACCATCATGTCAAAATTGCTTCAGGAGCCATCCTTATATCAATTTCAAGCGTACTTATTACATGCTTGAACGCCCATTGAAACAGAAAAGATAATCTTTTTAATGAAATTTTATTTACAAATCAAGTCATCCTCTCGCAGAATATTTATAATCTATCCCCTTACAAGACTTTTTAATGCTCGCTTGTCTTGCACCTCGTCATTTTCATAATTAATACTTCCTTTGCTTGCATCTCATCTTGACATTTTCAAGGTTCGCAATTCCATTTTGGAATACTCATGAAATTATAATTTTAAATACATTTAGTAATTTTAATAAAAATATTACCCCATATATCGTTTTTATATGTTTATTGCATCATTATAGAAGCACTGATTTTTAAAGCTATTTGCATAGATGAGTTGAAAAGCTAGGGGCATGTCAGAGCAGCTGCTGCTCATGATGACTTCAAAATTTCATGTGAACTGTATCAAAGCTGCTCCATTCTTATAGCTGAATTTCTAGCTACTTTTTTTGGTTTTGCTATATATTTTTCAGCAAAAAGAGCATGGCCAGTGGATTATTTCTACAGACTTTAAGAAGATCTGTTTTGATGCACTGACTAATTTGCAAAACCAAACCCTTCCTATTAGATATTTTAGAAATTCCTACTTCACTTTTAGAAAGAAATTTGAAAGTTCTTTTTTATTGGATTCTTGGATCATGTGAGGATTGTGGGTAATGAACTAGCAGACATAATTGCAAAATCTCTTATAAGACCTATGAGCACTTGGTTTTGCACTGGCGATGCATATTAAAGCTTGGCAGGCTGCGTGGGATGTACAGGTAACTGACAAGTTGCGTTCATTTCAACTACCCAGCTGAAAAAGGAAGTGCTTCCAACTCACTTTAGAATTGGTTACACTTGTTTCACTCATGTCCTTACATTTTCATGATGATTAAAAATGTGATGTTTCCTATCCATGCACAGAACGCTTCAATTGTCGTGGAATTTCTGATTGAGGTTCTCCAGTAAAAGGGATTTTGGTAATAGTAGAATAATAGGGATTTTTTTAAAAAGTTTAATAAATTGAGACATTTTAGTTTTTTATTCAAAAGTTCAAAGAAATTTTCCTTGTCTTTCCTTTTTTCCCCCCTTTTCCATTTTCTTTTGTCACATCATTAACATCACTAATTTCTCCTTTTCAATTTAATAAAGTTCCAAATGATCAATTATTTCTTGCTTAGTTAGCATTTTTATTTTTAAAAATTTAATTCTAAATTTCTTTAAATTTAACTTTTAATGGCCTACATTTGCATCATTGGAAAAGTATAGGTGTCAGGGAAATTTGAAATATGAATACCCAAAAATTATATTTAATCTGAACTCCTTGTGATTGTCGCCACACATGAAGGAGATAGTCTTTCCTGTATGAGTGACCCCACCCAGTCAGTTGATTACCTTTTCCCCCCAGACTGTGCCCACTCCCAGGATTGTGTGGAAAACTCAATAGAAAACAGCGACCCCGATCATGGGACAACGGCCCCCAACCGCGTCCAACAGTCCGGTGGCAGCCAAGGCCTCCTCTCCCCCTCACAGGTCACCATCTCCAACCTGCCCAAGCTGATCTCGCAACTCGCTGGCACCAAGGGCTTGCCTAATTTGTCAGAACTGTCCCCTCAGGAAGGTAAGACGACACCCATCCTCCCATTTCATGCAACTTGAATCGGGTAATCGAGCGTTATACTGGAATTTGTGTTAAAGGTTGAGGAATACCTGTAGTTTAGGAATAGCTTGGTCTACTGGAATAAATTAAAACAGGAATATCTCGGAGAGTAATCCAAAACATTTGAGTTGCAAGCTGTTATTAAAATTTACTCAACAAATAAGGTTGGTTGGTTGTATTCAGATTATCTGGCGCCGTCAGCAACACGAGGGCTATAATGCGCCGAAACATTTCTTCATTTAACAAACCAACATACATTTACAAACACCCATGCCAACACGGGACTCGAACCCGCAACCTCGCGGTCTAGAAGCCAGCACGCTAACCACTATACCGTTTGGTCGGCCAACAAATAAGGAGCAAACTTTTTGTGACAACTTCTGCTCTGTATTTCATTTTGGGAAACCAAATCGATGATTTTTTTCCTGCTCAAACTCTTCTTTTGCTAACTGATGCCTTATTAGCATTGATTTGTCTGCTTTGTTAGGTATTAATTTACTATTTTGACCACACTATTGTCATCAAATTCACATCAGTTTCCAAAATAAGATTTTTTTTCGATGAGTATGGGAAAAATCAAACATTCTGTCATCTGTTAGAAAATAAAAGGAAAGAGATTTAAAAAAAAAATAACCATTAGACTATTTTAAACCTTACACTAGATGCATCCATTTGAATTTATTTCGGCAGACCAAAATATTCTTAAAAAGGTTTTTTCTATTAATATTTCAGAATAATGTTTGATGACACTAAAACTAACCTTTGCCTCTCATATTATTTGATGTTCATGCTGAGAATTCCCTGGGGAAGTATAGTTTGTTTACAGTTTTGTACTGGTGAAGATACCTTTGATTATTCCCCATTTTACACAAATATATATATATATATATATATATATATATTTTGAGGTCCTATAGGCAAATAGTTAATAGCTTGGCATGAAATTCTGAAATATTTTAGGTGTGAATTAGTAGTCTTCTCAGCAGGGCTGTTAAGGACAGTAAAAAGAAAAAGTTACTGCTTTTAGCAAGATGATTGCAAATATTGGCTCCTACTTTTATGTTACTGTTATAGTCATAACCTTGAAGTCAGGTGAAATAATTTTGGTAACTGTTCTCAGCCGTACTTGTGTTAGGACAATAGTTTGTCTTTTCCAATATTGCATGGCTCATGGCAAACTTTGCTAATTGATTCTGTCATTCCTTTTTTAAAAAGGTATTTTTGTTGATATTGAAAAATTATCAAATATTTTATTAATTCATAATCATTTTTGTACATAAATAGAAGATTTTTTTCCAACTTATTTACCTTTTCACTGAATATTAATTAATATACATAACATATTTGGTTTGAAGTGCATTATTATTGTCTTTGTTGGGTTCATGTTTATATTTAATACAAATCAGTTTTTAATTTTATCATTCAAACAATTAAAAATGAGATGGGAATTTTACCCACTCTAAAATATTGCATTTAGAGCAAACCAAATTAAATGTTTTTCAAATTAATGCAAAAATAAGTTATTTTTGTTCAATTCAGTTAAATTTTTAATTGTCAGCATTGTAACTGCCAACTTATTGGTAATTTACTTGAGAAACATTTTAATTCTGTAGATATTTTTTTACCATGATTTGGCAAAGTTATGTTGATTAAGCATGTATTCATTTTTCATATGAAGTTGTACAGTTTTTTAAATAATTTTGAAAAATTCTTAAGTAAAATTATAAATAATATGAAATGGAAACATGTATAGTTTGGATCTAGCTATTTGTCCGATATGGAGGTACAAAGATTACGACCTTTTCTTACATCAGCAACTGGTCCAAACCAGTTTACTTGTTTTCCCTCCCCTTACGGGAGCCATGCAACAGCATTTTTTGGATTTATCCTTAACCTCTTTCTCCATGGTTAAGAATAAAATGCACTGGGCTTTTTCTTCAAAAAGTAATCTGTGTGTTTATCTATTTTATATATCTTAAACCTATAATATCTTAAAGCAAGATATTAGAAAATTGATTAAGTGTCATGTATATTAATCCAATTAGGATAAGAAATAATTTTTAGTTCTTTGTTTGTAAATTTACATGTTTTTGTTGTAGAGTTTTTGAATATAATGCTAAGACTATCAAAGTTCCCAAAATGTTAAAAACTTAGTCAATGGAGATAAAACATCACGCACATTCTCTATTGCAAATACATAATTTCTCTTCCAAAGACCTTTTCTTATTTGAATTTATTGCTAAAACTAATTAGATAGAAAACTTCTGTAATGGATGTACCAAAGAAGCATAGTAAAGTTTTACAAGTCATGTAAATACTTTATTGAATAAGTATTCTTAAGAAAGATCAACAGTCTATCACCTCTTCATAGACTTAATGCTATCTTTTATTAGCTACAAATCTGCCGAAATATTGCTTAAAACATGAATTTCTATACTATGCATAATTGCAGCAGTAAATATAATTTGAAAGAAAATTTTCTGACTAGATTTATATATATATATATATATATATATATATATACCAGGGGTTGCATTTGCCTTAAAATTCCTAATATTCCTTAATTTTTTGTTTCTCCCCAAAATTCCTAAAATTGTACTTAGTATTTTTTTAGGAATTAGCCCAAAATTTATAAATATTGAAAATTCCCCGTCCAAAACCTGTGATCCCACGAAGAAACCGATATTCCTTCAGAGGAGGAAATATTTTCTGAAATTTTATTTATTCAAGTTTAATCATTGACAAATTATTTTAAATTGTAGCTAAACTCATGTTAGTTTTAAAGTTGAAGCAATATTCTTTTTGAAGTACTTTGAATGTTGCTTAAAAATGAAATAAGTGTATTTAATTAATTTGGCATATTTGTCAAAATTGTATAGTTATTATACTACTGTTGTTTTGCTTAAAAAATATGTGATTTTTTTTTATTTTTTTTAATTTGCAGTTTTTTGCCAATTTTCAAAAAGCTTTGGAAGGAATATCATTTGTATTAGGAGCTTCTGTCTGTTTTTACAGAAATATCCCTAATTTTTTTTTTTAATTATCCCTAAAAGTTCTGGCCGACCAAACGGTATAGTGGTTAGCGTGCTGGCTTCTAGACCGCAAGGTTGCGGGTTCGAGTCCCTTGTTAGGCATGGGTGTTTGTAAATGTATGTTGGCTTGTCTAATGACGAAAGTTTCGGCGCATTATAACCCTCGTGTTGCTGACGGCGCCAGATAATCTGAATACAACCAACCCTAAAAGTTCTGAAAATATTCCTAAATTTTTTTTAATTATCTCTAAAATTCTTACCTAAATTTTTTAGAAACCTCACTGTGCCTTCTGATTTACTTAATAAGTTGTTATAAGGTAGGTTATAAAAAAATTAATTAAATAAAAACACTAGTTATTTCATCATTATGTTTTCTTAATATTTTATTACTGCTAGTAAGGTATATAAAAATTTAGTAGTTTTATCATAGTACTTTGGAAGATATTGTGGCCAATAAAATTTAATATTAGGCACTTTTATATTGATCCCTCTTACGATAATATCCACACTACACAGGGTTCCCATGGTCATTAAAGGTGCTTAATATTTTTGCACTTGTTTTCAAGGCCTTGAAAATGCTTAGAGGTGCTTAAAAGTATTTGAAAATGCTTAGAGGTCCTTAAAAGTCCACAATTTTTGCAGGTGTTGTGTGCCCGCCTACAAAATTTTTGAAAATACAACTCGGGCTTGCTAGCCCCACTTGACCTCTACTTATCAGCACCATATCGGAATTCTTTGTCATATTTGTAATACGCATGCGCCAAATTGTAACTTTTTTGGTAGAATATACTTCATTAAAAATTTATATATAGACATGATGCCTGAAAAAAAAATTTCAAAGGTCCTTAAAAACATTATTTAGGTCCTTAAAAGTCATTGATTTTCATTCTGTGAGCTGAGTGGGAGCCCTGTAAAATAAAGAATACTTTTTTTTCCCGCTTTGTTGAAATCTCTAAACGTGGGTATGATACTTGTCCTCATTGCTCATTTTATGAATTTGGGATGGATTCTTTAAAATGTCAATGAAGTCATTCTAAACTGACAAATCAGTACTTTAATGTCATTTTGTTTGCACTGAGTTTTACACTCTGTACTTTGTGAGAGGAACAGTGTTTGTTTTGCGAGCATAAGAGTTTTTTACCAGTGCAGTGAGTGTTGTTTATTTTTAGCAGAACCAACTTACGAATACTATATCCGAAAAGTGCTCATTTAATGTGCTTTGGCTAAAGCACACTGCAAATGAAAAATGGATTGCAACATCAGTAAAGTCTGATTTCAAACTCAAAATTCAAACTGCATGAAAGATTTTGATTTTAGTGCTGTTGGAAAGTAGTTGTGAAATCACACATTAAAGATAGCCTGAAAATATATTTTCGAAGATCCTTAAGAAATAACATTTAGTCCTTAAAAGTCATTGATTTTCATCCTTTAATTTTACTGGGAACTCTGCTACATCCATTAAATTTTAAAAAATAAGAACCTTTTTGGAAAATGTAAACAATTGACTTATCGCTTTTATATAAAAAAAAAACTAATGCTTCAAAGGTTATCGGATACTAACTTCTGGACTGCCAACAGAAATAAAGGTCCAAATATTTAGCTAATTTGTACTATTGGAAAGTGGAACCCTTAAGTTCGTTACGCATAAAAATCACGTTTAAATTTTAGTGCTTTTAAAAGATGGATGTATTTTTCGTCAGAGGTTAAATATCGTTCCCCCCCCCCTTTTTTCCTTCCCCCCCCCCCCCCATTGAAAATTAAGGAACAGTGGATTACCACAGACAAAAGAATATTCATTATTTGGCAAGTTATAGTACATTTGACAATCGGATTTAGTTCAACTCATTCAAAGTCCCTTTTTGATTAGTTTTATCTATTTTTTTTCCAGTGAAGACCAGTGGATTCATGGTCTTCTAACATTTTTTTACCATTTTACAAAAAATTCAAAATGATGTGTGGGGTATCTAAACTTGCAGTTACCTCTCCATCTATTATTTAAAAATATCTGAAATAAATCTTCATAACAGAATTTATTTTAATTTACATGGTAATAATGTGCTATGAAGTTGAATTCGTTAAAACTATTTATAAACTACTAAATTACAAAATATTTTCTTGAATCTAAGGTATTTTTCTAATAGCAATAGTTCTACAAATGATTTTTACATTTTATTAAGTATTATGCTGGTTATGCGATATTTAGATTGGTTATATTTTATCTTTTTCATTAATATTCTCCGTTTGCTATTCTGAAGTGCGTTGAGATAAAACTTTTCTTCCCAATACTCATTAAATCAGAATTGTTTATTTTATTGTCTGCTTTGTCTTTTTTGTATTCAATCTTCATTTCTGAATTTTGTAAGTTCCACTCTCCTTTTCTTAATTTGTATAATTTGACAAAAACATGACTTGAATTTGTAACATTTAATGCTGTTACTTCGAAAAACTTAGTTTCTGGAAAAATATTTACTGCTTTTTCTCTGCAATAAATGTTTAAAAGTGTTTCATTTAATTAGTTTCCGTGTTGCACTGTTTTTGGAAAACGTATTGTAGTTTGTTTCATCACTTAATGCTGAATATGCGCATTTCTTCTTTGAAGGATTTCTTTACGATCTTATTGTATTATTTTGTCATTTATTTGTGTTGTAAATGGTCTATTTTTCTTAAGACCATGTTTTGTAAGATAATGGTAACAAGCTTGAAAACCAGGAAATAATTTCTTGGGGAATTTTGAAAATAGTCAACACATTTTGATTTGATATTCATAATTATAATCGCCAACATTATCGTATCTTTTCTACATTTTGGTTTTTTCATTATTTGTTGAACAAAATAAAAACAGCTCATCCCTCTCAACATTTGATTCTTCTGTGCTATTTTCATATGTGGTGTGTTGCAACAGAACCTAAAAATTTTATTTCATAATGTACCAACAAATTTCAATTGTCTAAACTATTTCATTGCATTATTTTCAATTGTTAAAAAAGTAAACATATTTTTAAAAATGAATATTGAAATTATTTATTAAATATTTCATTTTATTTTAGCTTTGAGAACTATACAACAAGCTTTACAGTTAACTAAACAGGTGACTAATCTCTCTCAAGCTGCAGGTAAATGTTTTTACATCTATTCTGTTATGTAATTCTATTTTCTGTGCTAATTTATAATTGAATAAACAAGCAAAACAAATAAATTGGAAAACAGATAATGTTTCTAAAAAAACTTATACAAAAGTATAAATTACCTTATAAATCTTGGGAACCTATCTATAAGTATTTCTCAAAGATATATTTAATTCTTGAATGAAAAAAAAAGTAAAGAAATTTGTAAAAACTAGCTGAATACCAGTGCTTTGGTACTATGAAATTTTACCATGTGCATCTTAGCAATCAAAAAGCATTCATCTATTCTACCCTTCAGACGTTTGCTTACATTTCGATCCTATCAAAATAGAAATTTTCCTGTGTTTACATTTTTTCCAAAATTTATAATTGAATATATTGGGAAGGCGACATTTGATTATCCCTCATTTAGAACGTTTAACCCCATTTGGACCGTTTTCAATTAGTTAATCGAGATTGCAATGGTTTATTGTGCTTATGCTTGATTTTAGTTCTAAATTTAAAAGTTGTAAACGTATTGAAAGTGAAACATTAAGATATTCCTTGTATAGTTTCAATGTTAAATCGACTTTTCATCCCTTAAAAATTCATTAATCAATATTGGAATAACTTATTTTTTCTGTATTTGCCCTTCTTAGCATTTGTCCCAAATATCAGAATTGTGACAACACTGCAAGTGGGTCATTCAGATATCCCTCGTTTAGAATCATTTGGCCCTCCTTTTCGACCCGTTAGTTAGTCGAGATTGGAATAGCTTACTTCTTCTATGCTTGTATTTGCTGACATTTGTACCACTTTTCAGAGTAGTGACCATGTGGGAAATGGGATATTTGAATATCCCTCATTTGGAACGTTTAACTTGTTTTCGATCCATTAAAACGGGTTAATCGAGACCGGAAGAGCTTAATTTTTCTATGTTTGTCTATGTTGAAATTGGTACCAATTTTCAAAATTGTGACCATATGGCAAGTGGAACATTCGAATATCCCTCGTTTGGGACGTTGAACCATTTATCGACCCCTTAAAGTGGGTTAATCGAGATCAGAATAACTTAATTTTTCTCTTTTTACCTTTATTGACGTTTGTATCAATTTTCAGAGTTGTGACCATATGGGAAGTGGGACGTTAGAACATCCTTTGTTTGGAACATTTAACATCTTTTTGACCCCTTAAAGTGGTTTAATCAAGATCAGAATAGCTTACTTTTTCTATGTTTACCATTGTTGATATTTGTACCATTTTTCAAAGTTGTGAACATGTGGGAAGTGGGAGAATTATTGATGAGTGAGTCAGTGAGTGAGGGCTTTGCCTTATATATAGAGATTTTACTTAAAAATCAGAAATATTAAAAATCTTCATCACTAATACTGCCATTATCACAATCCTTTTCTGCTTTTGTGTGTACAAGAGAAGAAAAAAGGCAGTATTAGTGATGAAACATTTAAAAAAATCTAATGATTTTGGGTTTGGATTATATGAGTTGGAGTTTGGAATCCATGTAAATTGCTCTAGGTCATTGCCTAATTAGCTGTTATCGTGGAGAAAAAAAGAAGATTCAAGCACACAAACCAAACTAATTTAGTGCTCTGTTAAAAAATTTGGAATGGTTGAAATTTTTATTTCAAATACTTTAGAATTTTCTTGTGTAAGTCATGATGTTATGTTTTATAGAAAACAAACTATGTATCTAAAACAAAGCCATTAAGTTTGACTTGTTTGATTTAAAGTGCATGTATGTTTCATTTACTCGAAGGTTACGCCTACTCGAAACTGTTTGAATTCATCGTTTTTACTATAAGCTTCTTCAAAACATTCACCATAAAGCCAATTTCTCCAAACCTGCTGCATTTTGACAATTTTTTCATGTAATTAATTAACAAATTAGAATTGATGAATATAAAAAGCTGTATTAAAAATGATAAACCTTTCTGTATATTATATGCTTTATTTCGAAAATTGTCAATAATTCTCGAATTGAATTGTTTTGCTGTCCAAAACTGACATTCTGCTGTAATTGACCTTTACTTATTATTACAAAAAAGGGTTTATACTATTTCAAAACCTTGAAGCTAAGCAACAATCTTGTTTGTTGATACATTTAAAATTTACTAAAATCAAATAACAGATTTAATGTAGTAAAATAAAAGATATTTAAAATTAAAAATGCCACTATTTTTCTTAAATGGATGTATTACTTACAAATGTCTCCTTTCCCAGATTCTCACCACCAAAGCAACAAGCCCTCAGCTTCCCCTGCACAGTCTCAGCCTACAAATCAGGTGAACCACCACCACCCAGCGAGCACTGTTCAGACGACCAGCGGCCAACAACAACCCACCCCCTTTCAAGTCAACTCCCACTTCACTGACCCATCCTCCAAGGGGGACATCATCGACCGGGACAGGAACTCCCCAGATTCGGACAGTAGCACACATTCGATAAGGTGGGTGGCTCATTTTCTCTCAAGATGACTTTAATAGTATAGGCAAATTAGGGTTGGAGACGGAAATAATTATTAGAAAGCTGATTCCTGTTGAAATGGGTTCTTTAGGCCTCCCTGAACTTCTCTAGAAAAGTCCCAAAAAATCCTCCTTGGGCAACATTCTTAAATTTTGAATTTATATCCGCCATCTTGGATTTTTTTAAAAACGCTATAACTCAGCAATGCACAATCATAAACAAGTTCTGTTGGTGTCAAACGTTTCTTTTTAGCAAGAACTTGTTATTGCAATAAATAGTCTAAAATAGAGAGTTAATATAATTTCATTAATTTAAAATCGGATTGAAAACGTTAAAAACAGCAGTTTCTAGACATTATCTTACAACAAAAGTTGTTTGGAAACTTATTTTTTAGTAGAATTCGTTTAAAAGATTTAGAAATGAGTATGTATAAATAAACATAAATAGTGGTCAGTATATTTGAAAAATGTGTGTCTTTCATTAAACTCGTTTACGCTTTGCCCTAATTTTTCTGGTTGAAGCTTGGGTAAGAAATAAAAAAAAATTCTTCAAATCACTGGTATCTCGAGGCTGCCACGATCTTGATAAAGACATGTGCTGGTCGGAGGATTCCCCTGTCACTCCTGCGAAAACTTCTACTGCTTCCTTCGCTTGGAGACTTCCTGGCATTAAGCAAATCCAACGCTCTACGACACTATCAGACATACTTCGCCCTTGTGTCAAGCCACCACTAACCTTCATAGGTCGCATTAGAACCTGCTCTATAGTCCCGTCCGTCCAATCGCCACTCCAAAACTAATTCGATCGCCGAATAGTGAAATAACCCTGACTGATGAAACATTCAAATTCTTTATCCGACAAAGTAGTCTTGATTTTAGCCATATTCTAATGAATATGTCCAGCTGCATGGAGGTAAACTAACATGCGTTGAGAAAAGATGAAGATACCAGTCACCTGTGATTTCTGCTTTCATGAAATCATGTATTATAGAAACTTGCTTGAAGTACTGCAGCCATAATTTAGCTGCACAGCTTCTTTTTTCCAGCTTCTTCATCGCGTCGGATACAATCCTCGGTAATAGTTGCACTTTGCATCGAAAAGATTTTTCGGTGGAAGATAAGTTTATCACTTCATTATGAGTTTCCCTGAGAGATTCGACCTCAAAAGCGATTAAAAATCTGTCTTCCTCACAACTCTCCAAAATCAGATGAGTTATAGCTGCCTGAGAAAGTGAATGAGCTTGTAAAGCTCTTGAATAAGCATGCCCATTAACCATGTGGACAACAGCATTCTTAACAAATACATCACTTCACATTTCTTCAGTACCACTGCCATCCATGATTTTGCACACGGCCCCCATGAAACTCATAAGCAGATGAAATCCACCTAGTCTTATGATTACCTTGGATAGCTCATTAGTTTTATCAGCCTAAGAGACTAAATCTATAGCTTCAATGAAAAGTAGCTGACCAAATGTTACAATACACTTTTGTTGTTGCTTCCTACATTCTTCAGCCGTAAAACTAAGACAGGTGTAAATTGAGGTGGGGTTAGAAGGTTGAAGATTGACGAAGGGCAAGGTATCACTGCTGACTTTTCGTAGCATTTTTTTCCTGCGGCAATCTCCATGAAACTACTCCATCCCGTATGGAATCTTCAGCTTACTTGGGACCCGCCATCCAAATCCAGTGGTATATGTCTCCAATTTTGGCATCCACTGACCTCAATTTCAGGAAAAAGACGTCTTCCAAAACTAGGTTCTTAAGCCGGTCGTGAGTAATGATCGGGATGAATCCAAACTTTCCAACAACAGTTGTTGTTGATAGATTCTTTGGTCGTGGAATAAGTGAATTCGTTTGAACAGTTGATCCAGTCGGTTGATTCGTTTGAACAGTTGATTCGTTTGAACAGTCCAATATCCATCCACAGTTCGAGTGTTGTAATCTGCATTATCAAAGACATACTGCACAAATCCATTATCCTAAACTTCTCTTGAAGTATTCACTGTTACGGAAGTTTCATACTTACAAATCTCTGTGTAGGAAATGGACCATCCAAAATTGTATAGAAGGTTAATTTGGTGTCTTGATCGGAAACGCCTCCGAAGAAACACTTAAATTCCAACCTCTACAGCTGACACAATGATCAGGGACGCACTGAAGAAATGCTAGAGTGCTCAACACCTTCTGATTGCAAGGCAAACTTTTTATTGGTTTCATTATACCAGAAAGCAGATGAATAAGCATCTCACCAACTTCATTTTATCCCCTCTTTTGATATTTCTTCGCAGGTTGGAAATGCCTAGCAATCAAAAACTTGAGATCTTATATCTTCCTGAAGGTTGCTAATAGCCGCATCTATAATCCTTTTCTTTTCACCAGAGGCGTCTTTTTTTAGCGTACCAATTTTCCACCAAAATCTTTAATGCAACTGGCCTAAAAGAAATAACTGTCCCTAAACACTTCATGCTAGCTGAAATAAGAACGGTACTGCCGTAGCGTGCTATTAAAAGATCCCTTAGATGGGACTTTCACTTTCAGTATTAAAATTTGAGAGCATCTCCATAAGATTCGATAGCAGATACTGGCAGTCCTTGTTGGTATCCAGAAAGTTGCATAATTTATTGAAAGCATCTAACTGCGACTCACCAATAGGTCTTGAGACCTCACTTTCAGATGGCTCGCCTGGCATGCTTGAGTCAACGATTGAAAACCATGCATCACAGTTTTTATGCTTCAACCGTTATCATATCACATTTGCTGTCTCACTCATATCACATTTGCTGTCTCACTCCCTAAAAAGTACCTGTGTATTTCGACACAAAACAAAGCTCACTACATGTGGTTAAAGTTTCATTGCTACACAGGTTTTAAACTAATTTCCCCCAATTATCACACCTCTTTTCACACCTACTCCAAGTTCTTGACATTTTTGGGACACTTCCCACATGACAAATGTTTGGGTAACGATGTGGGTTCTTGTAAGGTCCCATATCAACTGTCTTCCCGCAAAAAAGGCAGCATGTTTTGAAATTGAAGGGATATAGATCACTTTTGAGAAGGGTTTTGTTGCATTTACTCCTCCAGGTAGAGCTGCTGAAATGTAACTCCCATGTCTGGTTTAATTTTTTCTGCACTGTACATGCGCTTGAGCATGATTAACGTCTTCGATTTTTTCACAATCCAATCTCTTCTATTTATACTGATATTCCTTAAATTCTCCACACCTCTTATTACATTGACACTGTTGTTGTCTATCATTCCGCCTTCACAGCAAAAAACGCAATTTTCTTCCATTTTTATTCAGCTTTCCAAACCAGTAAACGATCAATAATAGTTGCATAAAAAAAAACTAATAGAAATTCTAGTGATACCAGTTTTTTTTTCGAAAGCGAAAGATTTCAATCGAATAAATTTTTAATTTTACAAACCTTTCGTGGAAAAATGCTTTTTTTTTCAGGTTTTAAGCCTGTTTTATGTTAATAAAAATATATCAACTCTCTATTTTAGAATTTTTATTGCAGTAATAAGTTCTTGCTAAAAAGAAATGTTTGACACCAATAGAACCTATTTATGATTGTGCATTGCTGAGCAATAGCGTTTTTTAAAAAATCCAAGATGGCCGACTTAAACTCAAAATTTAAGAATGTTGCCCAAGGAGAATTTTTTGGGACTTTTCTGGAGAAGTTCAGGGAGGCCTAAAGAATCTATTTCAGAAGAATTCAGCTTTCTAATAATTATTTCCATCTCGACCCAAATTTGGGTCTAATTTGCCTATACTATAAACAGGGTTCTCACAGTTATTAAAAGTGCTTAATATATTTATCTTGTTTTCAAGGCCTTGCAAGTACTTGAAAATGGTACCAGTGCTTAAAAGTACTTGAAAATGTTTAGAGGTTCTGAAAAGTCCTTAATTTTAGTGGATGTTGTGTGCCCGACTGCAAAGTTTATAAAAAATACAACTCGGACTTGCTATCCATGCATGACTGCCACTTATCCGCACTGTATCGGAATTCTCCGATATGTTTGTATTACCCATGTGCCAACTTGTACGTCTATTGGTTTGGATTTGCTGATTGGTGTAGTGGAATTTGAACGGAGGGCTCTGCACTGAGTTTTACATGCTGTACTTTGTGAGGCGAGAGGAACAAGTGAGAGCAGTGTTTGTTTTTCGAGACACAAGAGTTTTTTACCAGCACAGCGAGTATTGGTTTTTTTAGTAGAAGCAACTTACGAAAACTATGTCCAGAAAGTGCACATTTAATTTGCTTTGGCTTAAAAAGCACACTGCTTATGAAAAATGGATTGCAATATCAACAAAGTCTGTTCATAAGGCAAAATTCAAACTGCATGAAAGATTTTGATTTTAGCACTATGGGCAAAGCAGTTGTGAAATCGCACATTCAAGATGTACCTGAAAACCAATTTTCAAAGGTCCGTAACTTTTTTTATTTAGGTCCTTAAAAGTCATTGATTTTCATCCTTTAATTTCAGTGAGTACCATGATAAAATAGTTATAGTACACTGTGCATTTATTCTTGGTCATTACAGCAACATGCATTTAAAATAAGATCAAAGATAAATATGTTTACAAAAAGTTTATATTGAACAAGTTATTATGGCTGAATCATTAACAAAAATTATGCCTTTTTGCAGTTCTTAAACTTAAATATTAGATTTATTCAGATTTAATTATTTACAAGTTGAATTAGGTTTTCCTAAAAGCTAGTCGTGGTCTTCTACATCTGTCTTTTAGATATGCTACAGTTAAGCACACTGATTTTCGATTTCTTTTTTATATTTAATACTAGTTGTGTGGCCAACGTTGCAGAGACCTGTCATTGTGTGTAGGTCCAGGGCCGTCTCGAAGCACTAGTTTCTTTTTCTACGGGCCTGCTCCTTCAACTGATGACGTCACAAACGTAATCTGCTTTCCCCGACGGAGAGAATTCACTCTTCTTCGTATAAAAGATATTTCGCTTCTAAGTGACCCTGATGATCATTTCATTTGGTATTTTTCTTAATATGAAGTATTAAGAGCCAACTTAAAACATAATAAACATAATTTAAAACAAAATAAGTTATCTTTTCTGAAAACATTATATTTCATTAAAATTCATAATGCTGGAAAAATCACTATATCTAAAACTCATTTAGAAATTAAATGTTATTGTAAAAGTTATATATATAATTTTTTATGTTAACTGTTTAATGAAATGAAATTTTTCTAATATACACAGTGCAGGGTAACTAGAATACAATGAAAGAAAAATAAAACAGTACAGAAAAACATTTTATTTACAATAAATCGCACAAACATAAATTATTGAGCATAATTTACACACAAATATGAATACATTATGTGATTCCTACTCGTATATTAGCCAGGACATCCAGTTTTCTTTTTGTACTTCTTGGTTGTTTGTCATTTTTTACTTTAGTATAGTTATTTAAAAACACATTTGAAATGACAGACAAACATTGTTTGATTAAAAATACTATTTGTTTTCCACAACTACTACAATTTACGTTGAAATCTATTCCTAAGATTTCAATTTTTTCCATTGTTAAGTGAATTATTAACTGCTTAGGTTCCGGAAACTTTAAAAACAAATTTTCATACCCTTCGCCAATAAGTTTCTGAAAAATTTGATATGCATTTTGCATGATGAAAACTAATATTTGTTGAGGCCATTTTAATCGTCCTCTATCTGTTAACAGAAAGTATTTGAAAATTTCAACGGGGCAATCTAGTTCCAATGTTTTGTCTTTTATTAAAAAGGAAATACAATCATTGCATTTCAAAATATGAGAAACTTTATACGCTACGTATCCAGCAATATAAATTAAAATACACATAGTATCATCTGAAATTTCGGAATCATCTTTGCTGTTAAACACCTCATAAAAAATTTCCGGAATTTCAAACTCTTTTTCTACTTCAGAAGTTTGCTTAAATTTAAAATCTCTTATTTCAAATTTCCCTTTTTTTTTCTGAATACATACTCAATAAATTTAGTATCCTCAATTTTTTCTCTGTCTCCATAATCTGAGCACATGAAATGTTGTAGTTGCCCCCACTCATTTGACGATATTGCCCAAATCTAGCTTCAATACTGTCGGTTTGAAATTTTCCCAAAAGAATATAGGCGAAACCTAAAGTTTCAAACATGTATTTTATGAGGGCAACAAGAGTTTGCGTTGTGTGGTTTAGCGCAAAAAAAGTTTCTTTTGACAAAAAACCTCCTCTCCCAGGAACACCTAACTTTTTTTTCTCTTTAGCTTTTAAAGAATATAACTCTTGCCATTGCTTTAGCCAAACGCAAAAAATTTCCAAAAATTGAAAGTTACTGTCCGAGAGTGATGTTATGGGATTACATTTATCATCGTTAAGATGCTTACCTTTGAGAGTATGCTTGACATTTACAACTTTCCACCATTCGGCAATTAATTTAACAAACTGTTTTGTACATAACATGTTATTATCATTTAATTTATTTCCATATATTTCCAAAGTCACTATATTACTATCATGAAACAAGTTTAAAGCTGTTTGTACATTTTGCTTTTCTATTGAATTTGGATATAGTGTCTTATGGGAAAGTTTTGGGGCCATCTTTAGAATTTGTGTCTTTTCTTTTTCATAAATATCCTCTAAATGTTTCATATCTGCCTGTATAATATTACCTTCACGAGGACATTGTGTGAATAAAATCGTCTGTTTGAGCCAATTATTGCGGATGCATTTAATAATATGAACCGTATCAAATAAGAAAAACATTTTTAAATCAGAATCATTCGGATTAACTATACAAGGTTTTAGTGTGCCACCGCACAAAAGTGTAAACATGTTTCGATTGACACGGTTATTATCCGAAATCAATGTTAAAACCTTAAAGCCACAATTGTGCAACATTGATAAAACTCGCTTAGTATATTCGAGTAAAATATTGGCAGTAAGGTTTCTAATGGGATACAGTGCAACAATATCTTTTGAATGAGAAGTTACCGAAGTAATCATGAATGCCTGTACAGTTGTAGCAGCAGAGTTTGAATTTTCAGAAATGCCGATGAGATGGCCTGCTTTGTAGCAATAAGAAGGATTTACATAAATCTCATCCAGCAATAAATTGACTGTTTTTTCATGATTTCCTAACAATTTAACTTTATTTTTTAAAAAGGAAACATGACTTTCAGAAGAGTAAGTGGGGCTACATAAATGAGTCAATTTTCTTAAGTATGAGGGATGGGGTAAAGTCATAACTTTGCTATTTCTGATTAAAATGTAAGCAGCAGGAAAGCTAAAGTAAATTTTGCAACACCATAAAATAGAATCAGTTGTGTACCTAATTTGCTTTTGATTCAAATGTTCAATTTGTTGAATTAAAAACTGTATTTTCAGAAATACATTTTCACCAGCAATTGCATCATTTTCAATACACTTTTTTAAATTTTCAATGGCATACAATAAGTTATCATGGTAAGTAATATTTTGTTCATTATAAGTTGATAAAATGCTTAAAATGTTTTCAAATTTTGACCATTTATCACATTTATGCTCAGAGCCTAGAACCCAATCAAAGGAAGAGATTTCAACTATGTTATTGTCGTAGTAAACTTCAACACTTAAATCAGAAAATATTTTAAAACATACAGTAACTTTTGGAATGCCTATTTCCTGTAGAATAAAAAATAAAGCATACTCACTGCGTACGATTGTCATCCAATTTTCATTTGTTTTACACACATAATTATCAACTAAATCTTTAAAAGAGTTAATTGAGTCTTTATTGCACCACTGAACAAACTGTTGGTCATCTCTTAGCTTTAATTCTTCCCATCGTTCACTAGGAAGTTTTCTTTTTGGGGGCAAAGGTGTACTTAGGTAAGTGGGTAGGCTTTCAAATATAGTTGGGTAGGCATCAGCTGTAAGAGTTATTTTTTTTCTTGGCACAACCAATTCGCTTCCATCATCTCGTCGCATTCTATCTTCTCGTATAATAAATTGCTCTTCAAAATGTTTTATGCAGACAACAGCAGAGGGACTTGGAGTATAGTTGTCTCGACTTATTTTCCGTATCCATAGTTGAAGTTTCTTGGGATCCTTAGGATATTTGAAGACGGTTGTATACTCCTCTTCGTTGTCATAGTTTGAACGACATCCAGGGGCACTGCATTTTTTCCCCATTTCTGCAAAGAAAATAATATTTTATAGTGTTTTCAATTTTTGCATTTGCAAAATAGGCATGATATTTAGAGGTTCCTACAACAAGCTGTTTTATACAAGTTTTCTGAAGTCACGTTGGAAAAAAGTGTAATTATATAAAACATATTAAACTTTTTCAACATGTACAGTCATTGAGTATTTTTATTTTTCATGTTCTGTCCTCCGAGACATAAGTTTTAGTTTAAAAGGATTTAATCTTATTTTTGGGGTTATATAATTGTACAGCTCATGCAAATACTAAGGAGTGTGTTGCACAGAAAAATCAGGAGATCAATTAACGTTTACCTGGACTCAAAAAAGAAAAACCAATTAAATCATTTTAGAACAAGCAGTATGATATGTTTATCTTTTGTAATGCATTTGTTTACCTTATCTGTAACAGGAGAACTGCTATGTTTTTCACATTATTCGAACATTGTCAAGTTAGCAAGGAACACCATGTTCTGTTGTTCAAATTCCCATTAAGATAAAATTTTGTTTAACTTGACTCACTACCAAACAGAACAAAAGCAAAATAAACAGACAGATTTTGAATCAGTATGTTAAACTATTGATACATTCAATAACGCTTGTCGTAACCAAAAAATCTATAAAGGAATGATATTTAAGAAATAATATTAAAGTACTTACTTGCAGATTATTTTAAATGTTGTCGCCTTGCTTTTCCCAGGTAAAAGATGCGCCTATATTATAAAAAAACAAGCGTCTTTAAACCATCACATAAAAAACAACGTGCTCCGAAAACGTACTAATGGCGATTCTGGCCTGTTGTCAGATCACAAGTACGCACAGAGAAGAGACCCCGTTTGTGACGTCACACTCGTTTCCCGAAGGTAGGATCGGGCCCGCTAAAAAGACACTAGCGCGTGAATGCGCTCTCGAGAAGGCCCTGGTAGGTCCCAGCTTTTGTTGCTTTGTGGACCAGGCTTGTCTCACTCCCTAAAAAGTACCTGTGTATTTCGACACAAAACAAAGCTCACTACATGTGGTTAAAGTTTCATTGCTACACAGGTTTGCTTCGCTTAACAAAGTGTTAAAAGCCGCGTGAACCCTTGTTATTAGACCCTCCTCCTTTGTCAAGAAACAAAAGTTTCCCCATTAATACTTTAATTCAACCACATTGAGAATATTTTAGCATTCAATTTGTGAAAACTAACATCAGAAGACCAATACTTCAGTAGAATACCTGAAATAATTTCAGTAGTTCTATACTTACTAAAAGGGATTTTGTTAAAAAAAAAATTTAATTTGTCATTTAGTTTGTGAATATCAAAATTAGAATGCCAATGTGTTTAAATGTTTATGTTTAAAATTTCAAAAGTTGTTGGTTTTATTGGTAATAAATTTAAAAAAAGTTACATTTTGTTTTTCAAAACTATAATTAGAAAGCCAAAACTACTTATGTCGAAAATTTTAAAGTTGTTTTGTAATAAAAAATTTAAATAATTGATTTAAAAAAAAAAAAAAAAAAAAAAAAAAAAAAAAAAAAAAAACATGAATTGAGAAAATCAAAATTAGAAGGCCAAAACTACTTTTGTTGGAAATTTCAAAGCTTTACACATATTGGAAGTCACTTTCTATTATTTTTGTTTCGAATTTTCTCCTCTATGAACTGTTTGGAAAACTTGAAATCAAAAGCACTACAAGTTCTGAACTTCCAACATCTTTGTCCATAGCTGCAGACATTGTACAGCTCCAGAGTAATTTAAAGTACCTTTACTTTATGAGGATGTGACAGAAAATTGATTTTTAAAAAAAGATGGCAGTATAATTAAATTAATTTTTTTATCTTATTAAAATGTTATTGCATTGGTATTAATATATTCTAGTTCAAATAACTTTTACAATCTAATGTAAAATTGTTTATTGAGGTAACATGATTTTTTAAAAATTACATTTTTAAACCATAATTTACCTAAAAAAATATTTAGAATTATGATAATTTTTCACCTCTTGCATCAAATTAAGCTAAAAGAAATGGATGTAAATTAAAAGTTGGCCTGCCAAAATAAAAAAAAAAGTAGCCAACTTCCCAACTCGTACAAAATTGCAATAGAGGCTATCACTTCAGCAGAAAACTCGAAGACATCACAACAACGGAAATATCACTTGGGTGGAAGCTTCAGCAAAAGTGAATATCACATCAACAGGAAATTGGGAAATATGGGAACATATTGGGAAAATGTCACAAACATCGCAATGCTCTGAGGTGGAATATTATAACTTTTGTATTCAGGGTTCCCACGGTCATTAAAAGTGCTCAGTATTTTTAAACTTGTTTTCAAGGCCTTAAAAGTACTTGAAAATGCTTAGAGATCCCTAAAAGTCCTTAATTTTTACTGATGCTGTATGCCTGATGGCAATATTTAAAAATATTAAAATCTTATTTCTTCTCTTGATGCTGTCACTTACCCGCTCTGCTCCGGAATTGCCTGGTATATTTGTATTTTGCATATGTAAACTTAATCTTCGTAGAAACATTTTTCGAGTACTATCCCCAGAAAGTGCACATTTAATTTGCTATGTCCAAAGCATGTTTGGATTTTTTTTTTTTATCCTTTTCTAATTACACGTATACCTATTTATAAAATTTGACATAAACTAGAATAATTATTGTTCAAATAAAAATTAATATTCTTTCTAAAAATAATTTAACTAAGTAAATAAACAATGTTGCTACTTATGTGGACATTCAAAACATATTGTAATATTTTATTTATAGATACCATTCTTTAAATTCATTGTATACAGTATGATATAATGATAATTGTTTACTACATAACGCATAGAATATTGCTCTTAGATTCATCAGTAATGGTGATATATTGATTAAAACGATATTTTTAAGGTTTAGAAAAAAGTTGTTAGAGCACAAAACCTCTATTTCAGAAACAAATTTATAGCAACAGCAGCAAACAGCCTATAATTGAAGTTTAATTGATAATTTTGAATAATTATAAAACATGAATTACCTATTAGATTAATATAAAAACTTACTGTTCAATAGTCTTTAATTAAAAGATTTATTTTAAAATAGATTATAACTTATTCTATTTGTATAATTTTTCATTTACAAAATCATTACTCAGTCATGTTATACAAAAAATGTATAATTAATTTAGTGAATTATTTTCTTAATTGTATAACTTCAAAAGAAGAAAAAATTCTCTCAACATTTGCTGTAGTTGCTTTTGCAGCAAGAATTACTTAAACTTCTTTCAATGAATCAGCATTCAACCTTTTATATAATTTTCTTGCATTCACCATCATTCTATAACTATTACATTTTCAATAAATTCCTTTTGAAAAAAATATCTTTGAAATGGAAAACGTTAGGTTAAAACTAGAAGTTATTTACAACCAAATAATTTAAAGTGTCTAATTATCAGGGGTCGCAGACGTCCTATATGTCCTATAAATCCTATATTTTTTTAAAAATCGGTAAAAACGTCCTATATTTTACAATTGTCCTATATATCCTATATTTCTACATTGATTCGATCGATATTTTCTTCGAATTCGTATAACGGCGCCGTTTGTTGCCATTTTTTAATATTTCGGATTCTTTGGCGCGATCGTAGGTGAAAAAGACCTGACAAAAACGATGTTTGTAACGGCAGCGCGGCGTTTTATCTCTTGTGACGTCACGTGCTGCATAACCTACAACTCAACTCTACTGGACCGGTGGGAGTTGTAAACATGTGAACATTTCCATAACAATCGGTCTTGAATTTCTGATCTGATTTCTCCTCCAACGTAATAAATTAATTTTCCATAATGCAGAGAGAGATGCAACAACAAAATTCTGCTTCGGGAAAAACGGATAAAAACAACTTGGGATTAACTTGCAGGACTACTAAAGAACATTTTGAGTACTCAGTCAATAATTGATGAAGGAAACAAAAGGGTTAAGATTTACTGTATGATGTCGGATGGCGATTTTTTTATTTCGAATCCTGTACGGATTCTGCGCCACGAATTGTTTACATCAAACAACTCCAAATTATGTCAACCATAGGCAGTTAGTTATCTTGTTCTTAAAAAATGGCAGGGCTGCCATTTTTTGGCGAAAATCGCCTTGGCGCAGAATTCGTACCGGATCCGGAATATTAGCCACGATATTTTCATAAAAGTCGCCAAAATTGAAAATTACGTCAATACGTTGTGTTGTCAAATCCAAACGATCACTAGGGTTGCTTCAAAATCAAGTGCCAGGTTCGCCACATTCGGCGATTCCCACGTTTCGCCGCCAATCCAGCCGACACTGAACAGTAAATCTGAATCAACAAAATACTGTAAACAGAGATAAAAAGAAAATACTTAAAGAAATTGGAACAGTTAAAAATGCTGGAAGCAAAAGACTCATGATTGCAAATAATGTAATTAATAAAACTTGATTTAGGGATGGAATATTGAGGCAATAACGGACCACGTATTCAGGATCAGGCGATTTCTTTTTTTTAAAGGTGTGTTTTCTATTCTCTTAAATTCAATATAACGTGTATATAAATGTATAACGAGTTAATTTTGAAGTTCAGTAGCAACTGTGTGCAGTTATTTGATGTTTTATATTGTCCTATATTTTTTTTGAAAAAATCCTATATATTCTTATTTTATCACTTTGACCCCTGAATTATAAATAAACAATAAAAATAGAATTTTAAATTATTCTTTAAGAAAATCAATTGGTGTTTTATATATATATATATATATATATATATATATATATATATATATATATATATATATATTTCCTGAGTAAAAAACCAATTGGTTTAAACCATGCCAAGCCTGGGCCAAAGTACAGTCATATGAAAAATGGATTCGAAAAAAAACGAAGACGGACATGCTAGAGAGCTGTAGCATGTCCGTTTTTATAATTTTTTTACACATTTATATTTGAAGTGGAAAGTTATAGAAAGATCATTTAAAAAATATATTTTTTTTTTTTTTTTTTTTTTTTTTTTGCAATAGTAGCACTAGTTTGTAATAGAGAAATTTCTTTCTTGGTGATCAAAATATTTAATTTACAATTACCTTTACTTCCAGGCACGACAGTCCAACATCCAGTGTGAGTAGCCTCCACAGCTTGAATACGACAGGGACAAGCTCATTGGCTACTGCTGCACTGAAACCCTCCATCCCTTCATTAACCCCTTCATTAGCTAACTACTATAGGGAAGATCTCATATCTCATGTTGTAGGTTGGCAAGCTGACCATGCGGAAAGACAGGTAGGAATTGCTTATTTAAATAAGTGGATCTCCTTGCAAATTTTTCAAAATAATATTTTTTTTTAAACTTGTTGTTCAAATTTTTTATTTAATTACACATCGTTAGATATTTTATGACTTCTGCTTAACAACAATTTTTCATGAAAAATCAATTTATCAGATTGATATTGTTTAACTTTGAATCTAAATAACTCTAGAACAGGATGTACAAATGCATAAAGTTTTCTTCGTATGTGTTCTTTGTTATATTTAAATAAAACCTATTTTGTATTAGAAAATGTAAAGTTATGAACGATGTGGAGCTATTCCACCTGAAATTTAGAAATGAAATATATTTTAAATCTGATTTTAATAACCAAATACTTTTTGCATTGCAGACTATAAAAAAGGTGTGCTCGGGAAAATATAAGGGGGGGGGGGGGGATAAATGTAAATTAGCGTGAAATTAAATATTCTAGAAGTATTAAAAATTCACCCAAAAATTACAAGTTTAATCAATAGTCATAAATTGAAAAGATTGTTCAAGTATGTTACATTGTATGAAATTGATTTGCTGCCTTTGCTCATCATGCAAACTTATCTTTTGGCAAATATTTTACACCAAGCTTGACTTTTACATTTAGAATCAGTACAAAACATAAAAAAATAGCATAAATTAAGAACTTTTTAAAAAAGGAATGCTTTTCGCCCAATACTGTTATGATATCCCTGATGTATTTTAATTGTCATTCCACTAACCTTTCGGAGCATTCTCCGCCAACTTCATATCAGCTTCTAAAAATCTTAGTTTATGCAAAGATTAAGCGCATTGGCTGGACGTTATCAAGAATCTCCATTAAGAGAATTAGTTCTCCGTCAAAGAACATGTGCTGGATATTGTCAAGGATCTCCATTAAGAGAATTTGTTAGATTCCAACATCATTGAAGTGGTTCAAGATGATGGTGTCATCAATTACAATATCACATACCTTTTATCCCATATGAATGCGCTAAAAGAATTGGAAACAGTTCTATGTTAAGTGGTGCAGCAAACATCAGCTCTGTATCTATGTGATGCTTTTATAAAAATTTGCGAAACTATACTGCAAAGTTGTCAAATATTCCACCTTTAGAAAAAAATCGCTGGTTTCTTGAAAAAATTTCTCTAAACGATACATATATAATATCAGTTTTAGAAATACTTTAAAACTTATCTTGCTAATGCAGTAGATATTGTTATATAAAGGTTATTGTATAAAAACCTGTCTGTATTATGATAATTTTATTTTATTTAAATAATTTAAAATGTAAATTTATAAATACAGTTATTTTTCAACAATTGACCCCTGGGTGATTTTACCAACACTTCCATCGTTACTAGTACATCTTTCACTCTAAATTAATTTGGAAAAGACATAACTTAACCGATGAATTTATTTTATAGATATGAAATTTTTTCTTCTGATTCAACGAAGTAAAAATATTGGTTAAATTTTTACATAAAAAAATACAAAAAATAAACAAAACTTTATTAAAAAAAAAAAATCTTTTGATTCTGTTTGCAAATTACTTCTGCATACATATATCTTTAAGTCGTTCTAACGAATTCAAATGTACATCCAAAATATATAATGCATATACACAAACATTTTTCTAAAGAGGTAAAATTATCATTATTGCCAGGTGCATCTTCAAAGTAATTATCGTTGTGATACAGGTTCAAAATATATTGAGTGAATAAGAATTATGCAGGGGCCAAAGAAAATGTTATATGCAGGTTTATTTTTATAGGCAGTAACGGTTATCAAAAGTTTCACTGTGGTAGTTTTGTATTTCCTTTTTTAAAAAATTTCATTTGATGATCCAAAACTGTAATTTAGTATTTTTTTAACTACTGTAATTCTTATGGGGCCATGAGTTTTGGTTTCTCCGTTTTTGGCTTTATTTTTTGGAATTTTATATATGTACAGAAATTCAGGCTTATAGATGATTTTTTTTTTAGTAAAGAATTCTTCTTTAAATTAGGCATGGGCAGCATCCCTTTATGCTCTGTGAGCTTAATAGTAACTGCAACAAATTCTTTTACCAATAGTTCCTTAGAAAATTATAGTTGTTAGTGCTGAAAATGTCCTTGTCTTTTTACAAATGGCAAAAATGACTGAGTCATTTATAAAATTTGATATAATTAAAGGGGTTCTCCCATACTTTTCAACCAAATTTGAAATTTTTCATTCGAATTAAAAATTGAATTCTTCTTGTGCAAAGTGATATAATATTTATTATTGTACTGTTTCTAGAAGTGTCTTTATTATATTTTTAAATATTAATCACTTGTGCTGTGAAAGTCGGGAAAAATGCCTTGCCTTAGAACTCATTTTTCTCAAAATTCACTCACCCAATTATTATTAAATTTTCCAAATGCTTTAAATGTAGTCTAATACGCAATTTAACATGAGTTTTTCTTAAAGACTTTAAAAAAATTTTAGCTAAAATGTGCAAAAATTATACCCCAATTTTGAAAAGGACTATGTAGCAAATTATGTTTCTATTAAAGCAAAACACGACACTGAATTCATAAAAGCTCATGTTAGTCTTTCAAAACAGTCGAGTTAATACTCATAAAAAAATAAAGACTTTTTGTTGAAAAGTTTTTAAAAAAAGGTTCCTTTTATAAGTGCTATTATCGGGATATGAAAATTGAAATGTGAGAGACTCCCCTTCAACCATGCCATTTGCGGATATTATTAAAGTTTTGGAAAAAAAAAATACACATATAAAATTGAAGTTTAAATTTTTTGAGAAAAGAAGATTTTAAATCACATCGAATATCTCATTTTAATTTCAATATTATTTACTTTTCCAGGCAAATCGCTATTGGGAAGAGGGCCATAATATTGGCAGTTTAAACTGTACTCAAGTTTCAGCTGAACTCAAAATGGCACGGGCGCTTGTAAGATTAGCAGAAATTCAGGCAACTCTCCAAGAACAGAGGTAAATAGATTTTCAAATTTTTTGTACTAGGTATTAAAACATTAATAAAAATATGTGCACCTTGAAGCCACAAACTTTACAGTAGAGTGAAATAACTAGTTAGCTTTAGAGTTTCTTATGGTTTGACAGGTATCGTACTGGGAGAACAGGGTCTGGAATACTCGGGTGAAATAAATTGACCTTAAAATCTCAATGAGAAAAAGAAAAATCCCCTCTAAAACATGGAAAAAGTTGTTATTACTCTGGGAAAAAAATTCTTCTCTTCTGTCCTATTTGTTCAACCCTAATCCGCTAAAATGCTTTTTTCCAGAAATATTGTGACATGATAAAAATATATATATATACCTTTATGAGTACACAGCGCAGAAGTGAACCTTTCATAAAGCTTAAAAATTAGTTTGGAATGAAGTTACAAAATTGTTTGATAACAGACTTGCAGAAAGTTATTCTTTTTTAGAGTTATCGTAAAATTTGTGTAAACGAGGTGTGACTATATTCATCTGGCTAAAAATAATTAACTCTGTGACAGAAATCTCAGAGAATTATATTTCCGAAAATGACTTTGAACCCTGTTTGATTAAAAAGTTATGATTTATGGTTTGATAAAAAAAAAATGAGTTTCTGCTATTAAGCAAAAATCACTTGATATGGACTTCAGCTCGTTTGGCTAGCTCTAAGGTATGAGTAGTGAAAGGTTTAAATTGATTTTTCGTAGTTTGGTATTGAAGGATGTACTAAAGTTTGGTAGCTGCAACACTCACTCTTCTTCAGTTAAATTTCTAATAACAATAGGATTAAAATAATTATCCACAACTTTTAGTTCTGATTCATAAATCAAAATTTAATTTTAATTTTTTTATTATCAACACATGCTTTATTGTTCAGATTGTTTATGAACAATCTGGAATTATCAAGGAATTTTTTAAAATATTAAATATGTATGGAAATTTTAATTTTTAATTGTAAAGTTTACCAATAACGAAAATAAAAGTTTCTATTGGATATTTTAATTAACAAGTTTTATACTTTTAAAATTTAAATTTATTTTTTATGCTCTATATTTCTTTAAATTTAGTTTTCTATCTTTTATCAGGGCTCCCACAGTCATTAAAAGTACTTAATATTTTTTTAGCTTGTTTTCAAGGCCTTGAAAGTACTTGAAAACGTTTAGAGGTGCCTAAAAGTCATTGAAAACACTTGGAGGTCCTTAAAAGTCCTTAATTTTTGTGGATGTTGTGTGCCCAACTGCAAAATTTATAAAAAGTACAACTCAGATTTGCTAGCCCCGCTTGGCCGCTTCTTATCAGCACCATATCAGAATTGTCTGACGTATTACGCATGCGCCAGGTTTTTACTTTTTTCGTAGAATATACTTTATTTAAAATTTATGTATAGACATGATGCCTGAAAACAAATTTTCAAAGGTCCTTAAAAATATTGTTTAGGTTCTTAAAAGTCATTGATTTTCATTCTGTGATTTAAGTGGGAACCCTGTTTATGTAAGGGTATTAGGGAATTTGTCAGAATTACTTCACGTTTTAGACAAAACTTTTTTGCTACATTTGTGTGCATACTATTTTTCATATTTAATGCGTTACATATGTCCATGGAAATTGATTGTTTTGAAAGGAAACTGTACAGTTTTTTTTTTTTTTTTTTCTTTTCCATGATTCATACGTTTTTAAAAAACCTTGAAAAGTGCTTGAAAAAAACTTGATTTTCAAGTGCTTAAAAACCTTGAATTTTTTTTTAAAATGTGTTAAAGTGCTTGAATTTCATTTTATTTTCTAAAAATAAAGTATCTTGAAAAATTTTGGTTACCAAAATTAGCAAAATCCTTCGAATTTGGTAACCCAATCAGCGACCAAGAAACAACGAGAACACATGAGATTGCATCATTCTTTTCGTTTTCCCCCTTCGCAGTGCGGCACGTGTTGCGAACGGACAATACAGTGCAACATGTCTGAAAATTAGTTTACTCTGATCGAATCACGTGATTTTTCGTTTGTTTTTGCGTACTTTTTAAAAAGGGCAGAAAAATGCATTTTCAATTCAAGCTGGTTAGAAAAACTGGAACGTAATTCATGAATCTAAGTGTTGGATCTACATTTTGCATGATGTACTTCGTGTTGGCAAAAATTGCATCACAGTATCAATAGGAAAGAAAGTGCTCAAAATACCCATGCGAAAAGCAAAAATCACATGGATTAGGTTCTATAAGAAGTTCGAGGAGCATTGTTAGAACTATTTCTAATGATAAAAAATACCACGAAAGCAGATATTGTCCGCAACAATCAAGGTGTCATTGATGGCATCTCGCGCACATGATGTAGGTACGTTGTAATTTAAAACGAAGTTTCAGATACTGAAATACTATGGACCTTGAAAATCATAAAAAATCATGGCTTTTATAAATCAAATGAAAACACTGATAAATTATTTCATGGCATGTTCGCCTATAGCGCGATTCGATCTAAATTTTCATGTTGTGAAAAAAATATGTGTTAGAAGACAGTTTAATCACCGAGAATTTTGTGCTGTCATTTGACGAAAATTTCAATGTGATGAAACAAAAAAAAATTGGATATTCACTTCCGAAATCGGCGTAATAGGCAACCAAGCTAGTGATACCTACTTACTTCTGACTTTAAGGGACATAGTAGAGTCGCTCCTCGATGTATTTTCTTGTCAGAAGGCAAGCAAAACGTGCGATACATCAGGCGAAATTAGAAAATGGGAAATCAGAAAAAAATGGGAGACAAAGCAAAAACGCGATATATCCGAATGCGCTATATATATAACGAGGGGTTACTGTACTGCTTCTGACATACACGGAAGATTTTTTTTTTTTTTTCCTTCTTTCTTCTAGTGTAACTTTTTCTTCAGGATTTATTAAAAATACAAACTAAACGTTACTGTACTGCTTTTGATATACTCGGAAGATTTTGTTCTTCTATTTGCAACCTTAAAATTTTCTTCTAATAAAATCTAAAAAACATTTTTTTATTTACTCGATTTGAACAAAAACCGTTTGCCAAAAAAAAATATTAAAAATTTTATGGAATTTCTTTTAATGTATATTTGTGTTAATACCACATCCTTGAAAAGTGCTTGAAAAGTCCTTGAATTTTTTTCTTCTTCAAGTGTACGAACCATGTTTTTACTTAAAGCATTTATTACAAACTGCATAATTCATTCTTTCTCTCACTGTGAAGTTTAACATTATTACTCTTTTGAATATGTCATTAATAATATAAAGAGTGTAGGTATTTGTGGTTACTTAATTGCACATTTATTAATTCTACAAATGTTTTAAATCATATTTTACTATGCCTTATTCTATAGGATATTATTTTTGAGACAGCAAACTAAAGAGCTAGAAGATTGGAGAAGTTTAAATAGCTTTATGGGAGATTCTTAGTAAAAATAGGTAAGTTTTTTTGTTTTGTTTTTTCAGATAATCTAAGTTACTAGTTTCAGAGATCTTATTAATTTTCACACTGTATTAAGTATCTTATACTATGGTTAGGTCCATTTGAGATCATATACCATGCTAAAACTTCATATAAGGCATTTCGGATGTGTAGGGCAAACTCAACATCGGATGAAATTAAATTTTCCCTTTCTTTCCCAAAATGTGCAGAAAATGATACCAAGCTGGTTGGAAACTGTTATTTGAGGACTTTTCTTTTGTGTTTTTACGATAACCAGCTTTTCTTGAGCTCGCTCTTTGTATCCACAACGTCTAAAATGATTCCATTTGCTGTAATTCATATAATGCTGTAATATAATATTTTCTGAAGTTGAATGAAATTTTAGATTTTACTAGACTATTTATTTAGATGCTGTACTGTTATTCTAAAAAGGAAGTCGATATCTCATACCTGCCAACTTGTACGGATTATCCGTACAATGTACGGATTTTTACTATTTTGTACGGTTGTACGAACAGCTAAAAAATTCGTACGGATTTCACGGTTCACGGTACTTTTCGTTTTTTCCTTAAAACCGTTTTTTTTTTTTTTTTTTTAAATTTTTTTTTTTTTAATCAAGTTTTTTGGAGTCTTATACCAAGCAGTTTACTTCAAATCATCATAAATTCAAGCAAATGAACAAATTTTGCATTCTGCTCTATCTATGCATCATATCAATTCTAAAAAACACAGTGACATCATCAAATGTAATAATAAGAATTCGAAAGCATGCATAATTGATATTTGTGCGTGTGATTAAACACTTTGAATACCACTGACTCCTTGTATGTTTCACTGTAGTTTTTGTGCCATAAAGCATGTTATTTGGGTGTAAAACCTCATCAGAGATTGCATCGTATAGTTTAAATTTGATTAATTTTTAAATCCTGGTTAGTATTTTATTTTATAATTTCCATTCTGTGCTAAAATGTAACAATTTGTTATATTTGGGAGCAATTAAATATTATGCATTTTTTTTTTTTCATTTGCAAGTGAATTACTATTATTTCTATATTACATTCATAAATATTGTCGCTATTTGACTTTCCATGAATCATAGGAATGCAAATATTTGTTCCGTAAAAATTGTACTAATTTGAAAATACCAATGTTGGCAGGTATGATATCTCCAATTCACAGTTTACTCTGCCTTATATCACTATTTATGGTGTCGACACAGCTAAAAAGTTTCAAGAGTCCCTATTTTACAATGGTGTCCTATTTCACAAAATCTTCTTTTTATTATTATTATTATTTTCTAAAACAGAAGTTATTTCATAATTAACTTTTGAGGTGATCAGGGGTCGAAATTTGTGGTTGCCAGAAGCAACCAGTATTTTATGAAGGCAGCTTAAACAATAAATTTCAGTCATTCCTTGAGCAACCAGAAATTTAATTCTACAGCAATGACAGTTTTCCTCCTTTTTGGTTTTTACATTTCCCTTCTTTTTGTCCCTGTTTTGAGGATCTGCATTTTTCTGATCTGAACCAGTTTTTCCTGCAAAAAGTATACTTTTCCTCTTGTCTAAACAAAAGATTTTTCATCTTGGCTCCCCTTTCCTCTCAGATTGCTTCACTAACTCCTAATATTTTAAATGTAATTATTATATAGTATGAGAAATTTAATTGTATCTTTAAAATTATGGAATCATCCTTCATGATACTTTTTTTGTTGAATTTTTGTGTATTCCTTCCGCGAGCTTTTGTAACAAATTTTTGGATTTCCTCCTTTTTGCTCTCTGATCACTCTCATCCCTGATTCTAACAACAGTAAAAGGACTTTCTAGTTTTCATAATCTGTAACATTGAAAAATTTAAGAGCAACAAACTTTACTTGAGGATAACCAAGATCATTTGTGCGGTTTCCCTTAAGGCAACCATGAAAAATTGCAAGATTCAACCCCTAGATGTGATATAATAGTGAAAGACCTCTTCATATTTTTGTAACATGATGAATAAGTTTACTTTTTTTAAGTTTAATTTTCAGAATTAAAGATAATGCTATAGACTATATTGAATTTTTCTTTCTTTTTTTTCAGGTTTGTATTTTACTGACTCGACCCTAATAGGACTACACCATGCCATTGCCAACCATTTTATGCAACTTGTTGGCCTATTATACTGGTGAGCATTTATATATATAATAAATGCTGACTCCTTTGCTCTCTGGGTCCAAAAATACACTTAACTCGAAATAATATCCCAAATGCCATACAAGACATCTCTTCCAAACAAGATAGTTGCAAAGTACATCCTCTTATGCCAACCTGGATTCCAGTTTTCTATTTACCTGAACATCCTTCTGGTTCCAATGTGCAATGGATGTGCTAGCCACCAAAGCCCGAAAGAAGAATAGTGAATTCGTGTTTCCGCCATGCGGACCTCACAGACATTTCAAGCTCGCTACTTTCGCGGGTGACTCCTATAACAAGTCAGCAAAAGGCATGTGAAATCATGTCCCCTCGTGACATTCCGAACAACGTTGGAATAAATCCTAATCAGTTCCACACCACTTTGAGACTGAGGGTTCCGAGTTAATTTCATTTCACATCTTTTTAATAATTACCGATCACATCATTAGGGATGGCCGCGTATTTGTGTATGCTTATTCTGTTCAGCAATTGAAGCGCATTGTGGAATTCTCAAAATTTTCAATCTCAGAAGATGTATATTTTGATATCTGTAAATGTTTTTCCTATTATATATCGTATTTTGTATGTGATGACTTAGTTTTGTTAGCAACAAAAATTCAGTTAACCGCTTTAAAAAAAATTATTATACTAAATGCTACTACATTTTGTTTTAAGGATGCCAAGTTATTGTCTTAGTTTCATTTATTGAAAATTATCTAATACACACTTGTTACTTATTTCTATAATGAAGTGGCATTACTTTTTGATAAATGTTTTGATAAGTCTTAACTCTTTTTGCATGGTGACTTCTTGATTGGATATTTTTAAAAGATGTTATTCACATTGCTTTGTTCTATATTTGAAAATTTATAATTTCAGATACAAAAAAATTACTACAAAATCTGTGCTGCAATGTTTTAATTATTAACTTGCAAATTGTGCCTAACCTACAATTTAGATATGAATTTATTGCTTTATATAGTTTAAAATTTGTCCAGTTATGTTTAGGAAGTTTTATCAGGCATTCAGTATTTTTAGAAATAGATGACTATATATTTGATTTGAAGCATTTTTAATTTTTTCTGTTTAAGTCGCAGACAAATTTTTGCTCATACTTCATTTGTCCTGCCAAAAGTTCTGGCTTTAAATTGACTAGGTAGACTTTTTTATTCTTTGTGGTTCAGGAAGTGCATAAGTTTAATTATCTTGTTTATCAAGGATTTTGCACAAATTTGTTGTTGAGCTTATTATTGTATACATAAACTTTGTTAATCCATTAAACCAAGCTATTTTGAGTGAGGCTTCAAAATCTTTGCTGTGATTTTGATGTTAAATTTCACATTCTATATTATATTTGCCTTATCTAGCCAGTGTTTCAATACAATTTAAATGTTTATTTGTGTGCTTCATTAGAATGCCATTTACTACATTTATTATTAAAATTACTGGTGTACTTGGCTTAACTGAATTATAAAAAATTAACCTATTAAGTATCTAAATGAAAAAGTAAGTGAATTAGGCTAATGGTGCCTTGAAACCAAATAACAAATTAATATAAATATTAATTTGTTTTTAAAATTATAATGAGCTGTGGTTTTAATAAAAACTTATTCTATTATAATTTATTGTCTATATTCACAATTCTATTATTTACACCAAATTTCCTTTATATATTTTTGCAATGCAGTATTGTGCCTTTATGCAATACTGCATTACAAATGATAACTTTTTCAGATTGGTAGTGTACAACACATTGTAACAAACCAAATACTTGGAATAACCCATTAAGTAAATCAGTCAAATCTGAATGTTGATATTTTCATTAAATTTCTCCAAAAATGGTTTTACACCAATTGAAGATGAAGTACTTAAATATTTTTTGGTGCTTATTCAACTGTCTCTTTTTGATCAATCACAATATTTTTTTTACTCAAAATAATCTGAAACACTTTAATTTAAAATAGATTTTAAAGTTTTCCATTTTACCTTAATTGTGTTTTCTTGTTTATTTCTAAGTGTTACTAAATAATTCCCCAATCAAACAGAAGGTTTACTACTTGTTTTTTAAAAACTACCTCACTTTGGAAAGTAAATGAAGATGTGAAGAATGGTGCTTTTATAAAATACCATTCTTCTGTTCAAATTCAATAGCTTTTCTATTAAAAGTATCAATATTTTATGTAGAATTGAATTTCAGTATACAATGCATTTCCTATTAAATTGTTGGTAAATGAGTTTCATCCATTCTATTTTACAAAAGATTAATTAAAAATTTCCTGACACAAGATGTGTATGTAGTTGTTGTTTACAATGTGCATAATAGAAACAATACTTGGCATTCTATAATCTTTATAAATTTCCTCAAATAATAGTTCTCTTACATATTATTGTTTGCTTAATACTCTTACTGTCAAAATATATGTGATTCTCTACAAAAAGTTTAATGCTGTAAGATCTATTTGTATTTTCGAAAGCTGAAAATAACACTTTAAAGTGTCTGTTTTAGAAATTTCATCCATCAGTCTGTTACATTTAATACTTTACTGTTGAGATAAGTCGGTAGTAGTTTTGTTAATGCAAATTGTTGAACTGTAGAAAGCATTTTTTCCTTCCATATATTCATAAGTCATAGATACTTTTAAATTATTTTTTATTCTTAAATAAAATTGTTTTTAGTATTTTACTTGGAATTCTATTGTGAATGCATGAGTTTCTGTTTGCAGTGTACTATAGCACAATACTTATACGGCAGGACCTCATGGAAACTTGGATTATATATAAAACGGCGAAAATTCCATGTCAAAAGAGTTGCATGGAACCAGATAATGATTTGTAATGCTTACTCAATAAAAGACAGTGTTTGCATATGCTTTATCTTTTTTAGATAAAATATAAATCTGATAACAAAACTGAGATTGAGCAATTATGTAATTCATTAATGCCGCTTGGCAAGACAATGGAGTACGTCAATCGCCCAAAATGTCAGATTTTTTTTACATTTATTACAAGGGTCACAATCCTGCATCAAATGAACCTAATATAAAAATATACTGAAAGCTTTGTCAAATGTATTATTTTGGTCATGTTTGTACCTAAACGGTCATTTTGTTCTTTTTCAACTATGTCAAAATTTGATTCTTTTACAACTTTATTTCTCTAAACCAAAATATAATTTTGTTCATACTGATACACGTGATCAGCTTAAACTAAGACTATGCTAGTTTTGAAGCCTGACATCCATGGAACCTGTGCACGTTCAGACTTCCTGATACCTCCAATTCAATGACCAATTTTAATGTGGCCTGCTCGAATGTTATAGACCAGCGATTCCCAGTCCATGGGCCGCGGCCCATAGAAGCATTGTACTGGGCCGTTGACCGGTATATAACGCTAAGATATGCCAGAGCAAAGATAAATATTATAGCAGCTTCAGAAATAGAGATGGGAACAATTGAGCCAATCGATTATTACAGGGTTCGTACAGTTTTTGAAAGTCCTTAAGAACTCTTTATTTTTACTTAATGTTTCCAAGGGCCCTTGAAAAGTTCTTGAAAACTCCTTATTTTTAACCTGAAGGTCCTTGAAAGTTTTTTAATGTTTGAGGGCTCTTGAAAAGTTCCAGAAACTTCCATAGAAAAAAAAAATCCCAATCTCCTAATTAAAAAAAAAAAAAAACTTTTAAATTTTATTTTTCTTTATTTTCTCTTTCCGTAGTTGAAAAGTATTTATAATAAATAATGTAATTCTGAATTGTGAGGATCATCATAGTAATAAATTATTCATAATGAAATGAGCATCTATTAAACTGTTTTTCCTGGGCATGTCTATTTTGAATATTAAAATGTATGAGCCTTCTGCCCTTGTAAAGGATTTCATGACTGGTAAGTGAAGGTTACCGTTGTTAACTTAAATTTCAATTTGTTGAAACTTTTTTTCTTGTTGCAACCTAGTTCATTGTACAAAAATATTGATCTGCCAAAATTAAAACAAAAAACTAATAATTCAAAATATTTCTGCAACATGAAACAGTAACACCTTTCCAATGCGGTTGTTCGCGTTCAATGCTTTAAAACAATTGCATTAGGATCTTTTTTTTTGTAAGTACTCACTGATTTTGTATTTTTCAGTCTATAATTTTTTGCGCTACTAACCATATCGGGACTTGCTGCCAAATGCATCCTAATTTACGACTTTTAATTCTATAAAATTTTGCGGTTGTAACTGTTATTAAAAGGTTGCTTTTACGGAATACTAATAAACCAACTTGTCATCCAATCGTATTAAAAAAAGCATTGAACCGACCATTGTTGAAATTCTTTCCTGTTGCCGATTTTTTTAATAAATAAAAAAATACTTTAATAAGAATAAATAAGTGATATTTGGGTACGAGAGCATAAATGCACATTTTCATAAATAAATTTTGAAACTTAGTTTGCCGCTCATTTTGCTGATAGAAGTGCTTTTGATATTTAAAATTAGATGCAAATACCAAGCACACGCTGTTTACAGAATCGGCGCCTGTGTTAATGAATATAAAAATTGGCAATGCATATAAAGGATTTATAATGCAAACTTTATTTTTATAAGTTACTTTATTGCCATCTTATTTTAAACTTCAAATATGGTTTGAAAACTGATTTGGAGAAGTAAGGTGTTTGTACCTGTCTTAACTAATGTGAACAGAAGTCATTTAATCATATTGGTATTTCTGCTTTTGACGTAAAATTACACTAAATTCTACAGTTGTTAGTATTTGATCGTTGATGAAACTTAGGGCCTTGTTATACAGAGCCACTCGAGTGGCGAACGCGCGCGTTCGCTTCTAACGCGCACGTTGCGGACCATTATATCCTATGGAGCTTATTATACTGAACCACAGCAGTGGCTAGGGGTCGCGTCTGTGGCATGAGCTGTCCACTGCAGTCTCCTACCCTCGCTACTTGTGGCGTGCGTGCGCGACTGTGGTAGAGGACTATTGTTTGTTTTGAAGCTTATTAAATTTGTTTATAGACTTGCCTTGACCCAGTTATCTAGTCAGGCCCTGATTATCGACTAAGTCCACAAGATCTGACCCTTGAGCCCAATATTTTTAGGGGGCCCCGAAATTAGCTGTAAACCTGTAACTTTTGTTTCACAAAAGTTATGTGAATATCTTTTATTATCTGTATAAAAGAATTTTTACATAAAAATCATTTTGTATGAATCTTGAAGTGTGTTTAGAATCCCAGAGTGGTATTTAATCAAATAAATTAAAACCTCATTTAAAATCTTAAATAATATAACCCATAAAAATAGAGTTCTTAAAAAATCGGATATGCATTGTCAATTTTTGTATTCATTAACACAGCGTCGATATCAAAAACATTTGTTATCAGCAAAATGAGTGGCAAACTACGTTTCAATTTTTTTTTATTAAAAATGGACGTGAATTTGTGCTCTCACATAGAAATATAATTTATTTATACTGATTAAAGTAATTTTATTATTTATTTATTAAAAAAATAAAAAATTGCCAACAGGAAAGAGTTTCACAATGAACGGTTCAATGTTATTTTAATGCGATTGGATGACGCCAAGTTGGTTAATTAGTATTCCGTAAAAGCGACCTTTGAGTGACAGTAATAACCCCAAAATTTGATAGAATGCATTGTCATCGACATCGAACCTATCTGCCAAGTTTAAACCTGATTGGATGATGGTAAGGGGGTTGATTAGACAGCCGCAAATTCCGCTTTCATTGACAAACAAACTAACACACAAAGTCGAAGTTAATATAAAGGATTTAAAAACAAGACTTCTTGAAAGATAGAGAAAAAAAATTTAAAGAAAGTCTTGACGAATTTATTGTGAGATCAGCTTTTCGAACTCTTCGAATATTCACTCTGAAAATGTGAATAATGCTGCAGATATTGTTGTCATGGATATTACTATACATTGTGATAGTGAAATGCAATGCTATATATAGCAAAGTTTTTCCTCTTTTGATCTATAAATTTGATTGAAATTTGTTTCTTTATTGGAGATAAAAAAAATTTAGTATACAATATTAACCTTACTTTATCAACTTTTTCTATTTTTAATATTACTCCATTTGACTTTTTGTCAAGCAAATTTCCAACAAATCACGCTTTTGAAAAAGAGACCCCTGAAAGTGTCCCGGCCTTGGGTCCCAACTTGTCATGATCAGGCCCTGTGTCAAGTGTTCCTTGAACATTGATTATTTTAATATCTATAGAAAAATCTATAGTATCGAAAAAGGGCAAACTATCGATTATTTTATGCTAAATAAGACAATCGATTGTCGAAATTTAGTAAGAAACAATTGTATGCGACGATTATTTTTCTCTTGGCAATATTATTGGGCTGTATAGGATATAAATTGAAATGTTGCATTACGTTGTAGAAAAAAGCTTGTATAGAGGCTATATTGTTTTTATGTAATATTGCATGTATTTGCACATTTGTATAACATGATGTATTGCAAATAGGTAATACCTGGATGTATTGCAAATAGGTTTTGCACATGTGCATTGCATATAAGTATTGCACATATGTAGGACCGACGCTAGCGGGGTAGGGGGAGGGAAGAGTCTAGGTCTTTAAGTTTTAGAAAGTTGAAGAGTCGAAATTTCCGAAATTTTATTGCATTCTTTTTTATTCCGATTCAGAAGGAAACCAAATTGAATGAAAAAACTAAAAATGGGGCATAAAAAAATGTGTAGAACAACTGTATTGAAAATATTGGAAGGCTGTTCAAACTGGGTTTGACGAATCGGAAATTCTATACTAGAAGTCTGCAGTTCATCAATGTAGGGGGAGAGAAAGAGTCCTCACCTACACTTTCCCTCTACCTACTTTGATGGCCTGCTAACATAATTATAACCATAGATAACTTCAAGATAATTGAAATCGTCAAATAGTATTCAAAAATCCTGTTTTTAAGCAAGTCGGTGACAGCTGCTAAATGAAATTAAATATAAAAATGCATGGCACATTGATAGCATATTTTTGTTTGAAGGAAACGGAAAATCATTCGATACCACGATATTTTTATTTTGTGAGATCAACTTATGCTTCTGCTTGAGTCAGAAATATATCATTGTGACTTTTTGTTTTAATATGGAATGATGAATTTTAAAACAGGCGAATTATCAAGTATAATTTTTCCCGTTTGTGCGTCACACATACCACGTTTTCGAATAATCATGTTCCATTTTTACTAAACGTGCAAATGACTAACTGAAGTTTTGTTTCGTAATGAAAAACAAATTTATTTTTATTTAGTATAAGCTATTTGACGAAAAATGCAACAAGTTGAGGAAAAAATGTTTTACATTTAATATTGACGTAATAAAAGGGGAATGTAATGCGAAAATAAAAAGATAATTAAAATAATATAAGGCATAATAAGCAATTTGCAGGGAAAGGAAGGGGGAGGGAAAAAACCGTATTCATGGGCATCGCCAAGGAGGTACAAAAGAGTGCACCCCCCCCCCCTCCCTGGTTTTCGAAATTTTAAAATGATGTGTAGAAAAGTGGTACGATTAACTGAAAATAAAAGTATGCTATAGGTTTTAAAATATTCAACGGAACAGAAATTTAATACAAAACGATTAATTAAAATTTCATTTAGACATCCAACTGAAAAATCAAAGTTAAAGCAAAAAACTAGGGGTGTGGCACTTCGTACAACTTTCAATTACACACTGATGTGGATTTGTGTCATTTACCATTTTTATATTTTTATCATTTATTGAGAAAATATGGCCAGTTTGGTGATATTTTTTTTTTTTTTTGCGATAATTCTTATACGCATCTTAAAAAAAAAAAAAAAAACATTCTGGCGATATTTATTTCTATAATTCTTATGTTATCCTTTCTTGTAAGTGAAACTGCGCAGAGGAGAAACAACGATCGTCGATGAGCTATGCTCAAGGAAAGAGAATTTTATGTTGAAGGTATTCGTTTTTCAACTTTTTACACCATTAAAGCATTTTTAATGAAATTTCGGTTGTGGAAAGGTTTAGAACACATTAAGAGGCATTAACACAGAGATTTTGGACAAAACCGTTAGAGCGGCTCTTTAGCAATCATTGAAAAACATGATTTTTTTCAATGGCAGCTACCTTATGCGCATGCGCGATTTTGTCGAAAATCTTAATGGTAGGTCCTTGGACCATCACCAACCCTCACACCAAATTTGAACACCTTAAGCCAGTTTATCGAGAGTTTATGCTGACCACGTACACACAGACAGACATTTTTTCCAGATCACTTTTTTGAGATCAGGATGTTAAAAAATGTAGAGAAATACGAAAAAAAAAAAAGGGAAAAAAATCGATATATTTTTTTTTAGCGAACACTACACTTTCATTACCCTATGCATTACATATGGGTAATTGAAAGTAAAAAATAAAAAAATAACCACCTTGCATTCCCTTTAGAGGTCATTTATAATCCCGTGAAAATAATTCAGCCGGCACTCATGGCCCCGTGTCGCTAATGCATGTATGTTGTGCAGTTCCAATAAGTGCTTCTACTACATAAATAGTGTGCTGTGGTGATCAATTTCCATAAATTCTCTACAAAATGGATAAATTTAGTTTAATTTCAAATCAGTGTATATTAATTATATAAGTTTGACAAAAGACTGTCGTAAGTTTTTTTTAATTAATTTACTCAAGTGCTAAGTACACTAATACTCTTAGAAAAAAATAACTGACAATATTAACTTATTAATCCAACTAATGGACAACTTTGATGCGTTACAGTTACAGTAAGTAATGTGCTTGTAGTAAGTCAAGTAACATCTAAAAAATTATACATACAAATTAAAATCATTTACACAGAAAAAAACTTGTTGTCGCCTTCTCTTAAATCGTCATGCAGAGTATGAAATAAACCGTTTGAGGGCCTTCTTGATAAGAAAGGACGCACTCTTAAAGTTCTATTCTTTCTTCGTTTCTTAATAAGATAAGCATGCGCAATTCATCATCCTCACTTGACCAAAACATTTTGAATACAGAAAGGGGAACGAAATCATAACAAACACGGACGCTAGGCCTGGCCACTGCAAACGCGTGGATGCGCCACTGCAGTCGCTAGCCCGGGCGTCTAACGCGAACGCGCGCGTTAGCCACTCGAGTGGCTCTGTATAATAAGGCCCTTAGGGTTAGTTGTCAACAAAATCCTTTATTTTTTTTTTATCTAGGTGTTATTTAATGTTTTATTTGTGAAATAATCGTTGATAAACTAACATGCATCCAAATATTCACGGCACTTAAAGAGTTGATATGGGCGGGGAATATTGTATGATCGGGTTGGTTTAAGTTTAACGGCGCGAGGGCTATACTGCGCCAAATTGTATGATCGGGTGAGTTTGACGGAGAGTCAAGTCAAATGCACAGGGGAATGATTGAAAATTAAGGATTTAACCCGAAGTTTGTACCTTGATAGCAAGATAGAGACTGTCTTTTAAATGGAATGTTGTCTCACAATTACAATGCTTAATGCAACTTGGTTCTACAATTTTTAATAGTAACGATATTTTTTAACTTTTCAGGTGACGAGAATACACCATACCATAGTATAGTAACTCAACCGAACTATATAGCATGTCCAAATCGTATTTCGCCCATCTGATGGCTGTTTGGTTAGCTCTCTGACCTTGCATGACAACGGATTCGAATCCTGGGTTAGGCGCGTATGTTCGTTGTGGTTCGGTTGGTTGTTTTCAGATTATCTGGCGCCGTCAGCAACACGAGGGCTATAATGCGCCGAAACATTCGTCATTTGACAAGAAAACATACATTTACAAACACCCATGCCTAACACGGGACTCGAACCCGCAACCTCGCGGTCTAGAAGCTAACCACTTTACCGTTTGGTCGGCCGTTGTGGTTCGGAATCCACCTAAGTTGTAGATCCGTCCTGATAAACCGTTATTGTGCATTATGGTATAGTTCAGCGTACCAACCAACCAAACCGTGTTTCCCATATTTCAATTACAAAATGAGATTCATTACGATCTTGTTTAATCCAGTGATTATGAAGGGTATTAATTTCAAGACCATACACTACTGCAATTTTTTGGAATTTGTGGATAAGCTGCCTATTTGATGGTTGTTAGGCTTACGCTGTGATGGCTTCGCACGCTAAAAGTGTTAAGGTTTATCCTCACCCCCACGGAACCGCCCTGGTTGGCGTTATTGTGCTAAGGTCGTCGTTTAGTAAAGTAACAAAGTTGTTCAAGTTAAATATTGTAAAAGTTTATGATATATTTGTTTTTACTTGCAACGCATTATCTTTCTGCAAAGTTGGGAAATGTATTTTTATTTAGTAATTTGTTTGTAATTGTTTTCAATGCCTAATGATTCCTCGTAGCAGAAAACCCTTGACAATGTGATTTTGGCGCAGCTTTTACAGACCTTCTGTATAAAGGATTGCCTCAAATTACTTGATATGGAATTACATTTTGAATCACTTGCAATTGTGATTTGGAGATTTTTATTATTTCTTATATACTGTCCCTTTCTTTGCCTTTAAGGTTGGTTTGCTTATACTCTCAACCATTCAATTCCTTCTTAGCCCAACCACTTCAGCGTTATTGCTTAATAGTTCACATAATATCGTAAAGTGATGCATCTATTTAAAATACGCTTAACTTTGCTGTTTTCTAACCATTAATAATGTAAAGGAAAAATATTCCTACTTATATACTTAACATTTAAATAAGTATTTTTTTCTTTCAAAACATTGGTAACTCTTGCTTCAAGGTATAGAATAATTAAAAAGAAATGTGGAAACTACATCCAAATACAATAATTTTTACGATATACTAGAAGTATTTTCATTTCAGGACGTTTTCTTATTTAGCAATGACGTGATACGTCACACTTATGTTTGCACGATTTTAACCTTCTGTTAGTCGCGTTCCGCTTTCCGATATGGCTAGTCGCGTTGCACCTATGAGGTGTTTACGGTTTTTTGAAAGCCAAATTAAATTTATTTTAGTTTAAATAGTTGATTGTTACCGATTTAAGATTCATTGGAAAGATGAAGTATTAAACAATCTATTTAAATAGTACAATTTATTAAAAAATCGTATCACAAGTAATTCAATAAAAATAAAGGCAGAGGAGGAAAAAGTGTAGGGATGCACATGTGAGGTGCGCGCGACTAACGGAAGGTTCAATGTGAGGATTCCAACTTTATACCGTCTGGATCAGATGAGGTTGGCCTTAGAGAAGATTTTTTTTTTTTTTACATTGATAAGCTGTACATCACATGATGAGAGGTTAACTATTCAATCTAAGCAATTGTATTTATTGAAAAGTTTTTACAGTAATTAGGGTCGTATATCCTACTATTTTAGATTTCTAAATTCAAAAATAACTTTGCATTTAGAAAGTTAGAAAGGCAATATATATTAGATTATTGATTTTCAAACACACCATGGAACATAATTTCCACTCTCGAACCCTTATTGTCAAGCAAGGTTAGAAACTAAAAAGAATTATCGTTATAAAGACTATTATGTCCAAATTTGCACTTTTAACCCTATCAACTCCGTGGTTACTGGATGCATTTCAGTTAATCAGTGATTAACAAATTATTTAGATGCGATTTACGCATCTAAGATTTAACACATTTTGCGTATTTAAAAAAGTTCAGAAACTGAAATCGTCCTGTGAAACACAATTCAATAAAATGATTGTTGTATAATATACAGTAACTAAAGTTGTTGTGTTTGATGTAACTGATAAAATGATTAAATTTTAATGAAAATGAGATCTTCGAATTTAAATGATACTGAATGCTCCAATCAAATTTTTTTCTATTTTCTTAAAAATTTAAAGTTCTAATGAACTTTTTGTCTAGTATCTTGAGTAAGAAATAAAATGCAATATTTTCACAAATTATATGCTATATTTCCGTCGACGAACATTACTATTATTTTTTTTACGGTTTTTTAAAATTTAATATTATGGTCCTTATTTTTTTGTTTGGAAGGTTCTTGAAAAGTGCTTGAATTTGTTTTAAAAAAATCTGTAAGAACCCTGTATTAGCAACAATCAAATCATTTGATCTTCGATGGTGTAGTGAGCGAATTCAACAACATGACTAAAACTATTCAATTTTAATCCAGATATTTACTCTCGTGGGGGACAAAGTATGTCAAAAATCGCATTGATTTTTAATTTTCACCTCTTGTTTTATAGTTTGCTTATAGTTGTGACAGCAAAGTGAATGCCATAAAATTCCTTTCTTTATAAAAAGTTAATTTCTAATCCTTGTACATTATGGTTTACTAATTATTGATGCACACACATTTTCTATTTGCAAGTGGTCCTCGAAAGTTTCTTTTTACAAAATAGTTGATCTGCGCAACTAGAAAGTTTGGGAACCTCTGTAATAGGCTATTATTTACATGTGTATGTGATGGTCGTTTTTGCTGAGCGTTACTGTGATATAATGGCCGTTAGTGCTGAGATTTGCGACCCTATGGTGGACGTAATTGCCGGGATTCAAGTTGTGATGTTTATTTTCGTTGAATGTTAACCCGATATTATAACCACATCGCTGAGAATTGCCTCCGTATATTTGGCGCTAATTGCTGGTATTTATGTTGGTGTGACAGTCAGTTTCAGCGAGCGCTACGTTTAAATTAATATTAGACACTTGTATTATTATCGAGAAAATATCGACATTGCCGTGATGTTTTGTGTTGTGAGGCAGGGTGCATATTAGTCGAAATTTACGCAGTTGTGATGGTAATTTTCGTCGATCGAATAGCATTATTACTGAGAATTGCGCCGGTGTATTCGGCGCTAACTCTGGTATTTACATTGGTGAGATGGTCGTTTTCGTCGAGTAATATCTTAAATTTACGCCAATATTACAGAGATTTGGGCCAGTATGGTGGACGCTATTTTCCGATATGTATTGTTACGAATTTTTGTATATTTGTAAATATTTCGTAGTGTTAATTTTGTAAATAGTAAAATTTATGTACATTTCGCATAAGGCAGTGCAATAGTTCGTCGTTAAGTTGGTTTCCCGGCAATATGGGTGTTATCGCTTGATAACGAGTTTTACAGAGGTAACTCTGGGAAGCGATTTTTAAGGAGCAGGGCATTTAACACTATGGTAATGGCAATCTCCCCAAATTGGCGACTAATTTTTGTCGCCAAATTTGGCGAGAAATCGCCAAATGTCGCCAAACTTGGCGACCATTTGGCGACATTTTCGGTCCCCATGTACATGTATAGGACTTTTCGACTACGATCTGGAAAGTTCTCCAAATATCTACCTCTAGAAGTCTCCAGAAGGTTTGACTCCTATAAAAGCCCGGCCATGAGTCAGTAGACAGTTAATTGTTGATTTTGAGTCACTGAGTTAGTTGTTAGCTGAGTCCATTAGTTGACTGGAATTACTGAGTCTCAGTGAGCATTCAGAGAGTTCCGAAAGCGAACTGTATCGCATTGTCTTTTGCGGCAATTTAGCAGTTGTTGTCAAGTTTTTAACTGCTGTTTTGTGCTCTATTGTTGTGAAAAGAGCTGTATTTTGTCCACTAGAACTAGAAGTTCTGGAATTGTAAAGGAATCTGTGAAGAGTTATATTGGAATAAATTTCTGCAAGTTTTGATTTGCTTTGGATTCAAATCTTTGAACCCGTCCACGCAACAGTATGTTGTGATATGTCATTTTTGTCGAGTATTAAGCTATTGCGACACCGTTTTGTACCCATTCGCATAGACCTCTAGTTATGTGATAGCCGCTATGCAACGGTTAGTGCCATTTTGAAGATCTATTTTGCTGTTTGGTTTGAATCGATACAAAACGACTAAAAATTTTGTGTAATTATGTAACTGAAAATTACTCAATTTTTTTTTTTTATAATCTGCATTTAAAATTTAAATTTTAACTTCAATTTTATTGACAGTTATTTGTTGCTTTTTATTTTGTCAAACAATCTTAAAGATATAAATAGTAGCTTCAATTTTAATGTTGGAGCTGTGTGTGTTTTTTTCCAAAACTTGGAATATGGCTTAAAAATTTAAAAAAAAGGATTTAATTAAATTCACCTGTTTATCAATATAGTATGATTGTTTAACCCTTTATTTACTGAATTTTTTAAGTGTAGACCAAATTTTTTAAATACCTAATTTTTCCAAAAAAGAAATAAGCTTGTGCTGCCATCCAACAATTGATGAACGACGAAGTAGACTTCAAACTCCCAATGGGTATCAAGGCGTTTAAATTAATACAGTACTATGGCGAGACTTATAAGTCCCGTTAGTAAATAAAAGCTTCCAAAAATTTTCACTTTTAAAATATGTTAATTTTTTTTTTTTTTTTTTTTTTTTTTTTTTTTGTGGTTTCCATCTCATTCGCATGAATTTCTGTTTTTTTTTTTTTACTTTGAATCGCCGTTATGTTATATATGGCATTACTATAATAGTAGTGAACGCTGATTTAGCGGAATGACTGGCTTTCGTTGACTAATTTAAAAACTAGGAGTGAGGAACAGTCACCGATTCAGTATAGTGGTTAGCGCATTAGACTACCACGCTGTTAGGTCTCAGTTCGAATTCGGGGTACGACATGGATGTCTTATGTTAGGGGCAACGATGGCCCTCCCACAGGGTGCCCCTTCACAAGTGGCCATCGCTACCGACATTGTAGTGGCCAAAGGGACTGAGAGCTCTATCAAGTGACTGTAAGCACTACTGCCCGCCATTAGAGAAAAAATTAGTGAGGAACATCGCACAATTTTTCAATTACACTATAGTAATGATGTCGTACGACCCCATAATAACTGGTTACTTAAATTTAAATGGTTTGAAGTAATGTACCGTTTTCATATTTTTATTAATTTGAAAAGAAATTGCCAGTTGGATGATATTAAGAGTCTCTAATGAGCAATGCTCAAGGAAAGAGACCTCTGTGTAGAATGTTCTTTTTTTCAACTTTTTGCTCCGTTATCATATATTTACTAAAATTTAGATTTAGGAGGTCGGGATAATTTTTTTTTTTTTTTTTTTTTTTTTTTTTTAAACTTAAAAGGCATTACCAAAGCAATTTTGATTAAGCATTATTTGAGACGATTTTTTTACAGTTGCAGATAAACAAATTTTCGAATACAATCAATAAAATTGGAGACTTGAAACTTTTGGATCTTTCTAACTGCTACCTGTAAAAAATATTTCAGCTTTCAGGTATACTGTGCAGATACGAGGGGCTCAAAATGTTGCTGACTTGCTTCCAGTAAAAGCTGTGTGGCAGTGAACTTGGCGGGGCAATCCCGTGATTATTATTATTTACTGCACCGCACCATATTATCATTAATGTTCGTTGTCGTTTTGTCAAATGTCTTGTTACTTTTGTATCTTCTATCTCTTACGCGTGTACAAAAAGAGCCGTGTTTGTGTTTGCGAATTCGCAACTGACCATTTGTTGCCACATAGGAATCTAATGGAATGCTAAAAAGTATCATAGAATAATTAGCATTGTTGTTGTTGAAGAACACGAGAGAGATTCAATGCAAGAAGTTTCTCCTTTCTGTGGAAACCACTTCTATGAAGAAAAAAAAGTTCTTCTTGGAAATACACGAAGTGGGCTATTGAATACGATGAAGTTAAATGTTTGTGCTTTTCTATTGAAATGATTCACACGAACATTTTTTTATGCTAAGACTGTTCTTAATACGTTTATTTTTTAGCGATGAAAGCGAACCGGTTTCAAAAAGGGAACTAAAAAAAGGTTGCGTAGTAACCCTCGGTGGTTGGCGAGAAGCAAGAAGTGGAACCCCTTGTCAACTGGTTATCAATTAAATATAAACCAATATCATAAATTTTTTGTTAAGAGTTATGGTCTGGTAGGAGTTTGTTTTCGCAGAGAGAGAGCTGGTTTCTGTGTCTACCAACCATTTCTTTGCTTTAAAAAAATGTAGTTATAGTATGAAATAGAAGGGAAGGCTATCTTAGAATTTCAAACATTTACTACAAATTTCATTTGAATGCGACTGAAATATTATTTTTGTACAGAAAAGTAGTGGAACGCTGTTCCACCATGCTCTCTCCAATACAGTTCTGAGTAGGTTGGATTTTCTTTCACGGACATGGAAAAGAGGATGGAGAACATATTAAAAATAAATTGCCCAGCCAACCACCTGCGCACATGTATACAAAAAAGAAGTTAATATAAAGAATTTAAGAATGAAAGATCTGTGTATAACTTTAGCGGAGCAAAAAATCAGAGAGTAAGTAATTTTAAAAGGGGCAGGGAAATTGAAAAACTTTTCATTGCAAATTTCCAACAGTAAATATATTAGTAAAATACATTTTTTTTTTAATTATTTTAATTTAAATCTAGGGAACTTTTATTTTTTTTAACATTTTGAAGCAGACTTTTTCTGAAATATAATTTGGATATTTTAAGTCAACATACTAATACTAACTTACTTTAAGTCAACATACATTTATATGTTTAAAATTATTCCATTTTTAAAAATTGCTTCACTTTTTCAACAATCAATCGTTGATCATCACTTATAATAATAAAAAGTTCCACCCAAACTAACACACAGTTGAACTCAACAGTCACTTGATTTCTTAATAGTAAACTAAACAATGTAAATAAAGTTCTTTGTTGTAAACAATGAAGTTTACTTTCTCTGTCGTTAAAGAAATTATCTTGTGGCATAAAGTGCAGTGATAATTGTACAATTGATTGTGCTAATTTGATTTGATTGATTCTTTGATTAGCAATTATAAATTGTTGTAAGGAGAAGATGGAATGGTTGGAGAAATCTCCCTTTTGGGAGGTTGAGGTGGTCCTCGATCCAGAGAAGCCCATGGACTGGGAGACAAGCTCAATTTCACAGGAGAATGAAGAGGAAGCCAAAGCTGCCGAACAAGAAGTTGACCACAGCTTGAACTTCTTCTGCATCTTTCAAAAATATTTAATTAATTTAATCAGTCTACCAGAACATGAGGTCCCTCAAGGTGAGGTAGAAAATGATATCTTAAACATTAAGTGGGCGAATAAAAAAAAACACCTCTCGAATTCGATCTCGTAAGTGTGTACAAACGTGTGACATTCCAACATCGTTGCATGATTGGTACCAACCACTCCAGCCTTTTTCTCAAAATATACCTATTAATGAATACATTAGTATGAAAACAAATAAACTAAATAAACGTACAAATTAATATCAAAAACATCAAGTGGGTGGCATAAATAATAAAAAAAAAGCCTTTCCGAATCGGTCTCGCAAATCTGTCTAAACATGTTTCATTCTAACGTCGTGAAGATGGTCAAAGTATAAATATAAGCACTAATTTCCAAAATTTATGGCATTTGCTATCCATTTAGCTTAGCGTTCGCCACTAGCTTATAGAGACGGGCCGGAGATTTATACAGAAAACGCCAATATATATCTTTGATAATTTTCCATTTAACAATATAAAGCATTTCTGAAAATTGGGGTAAATGGTTTTATTAAGATAAAAAAATCAGAAAACATGAAACAATTCAGAAAACAGTTAATTAGAAAACAATAATAGTTAATGAGAAAACAGTTTATCAGAAAACAATCAATACTGTAATTTCAATATTACGTAAATCAAAGTTTAAAAAAGAAGGGAATATTTTGTTCAAAATGGACAGTGTGACTTCACCTAACTTTCAATAAAGATATTTCAATCATACCTCCAGATTCTCCCGTTTAAGTCGATATTAATTCTGAGATGATGACATCGGAAATCGTTCAGTTTATTTTAAGATTAAGTCGCTGCCTGTAGCATTACTTGTTGCAACTTATCCTAATAAATCGTTCAATTGAGATTCAATTAAATTATTTCTGTATTTATTCATGATGAAAACCATCTTGTAGAAAGTTTCTTCATACACTTTTTTCAGGCCATGTAGTATAGAACTTTGTTCTACATATTATATTATAAATAAAGTTAATTTTTTTTTTTTTTTAAAGTCTATTCCGAGAAACTTGACTTTTGCTCTGCGCAGCCAATTATGTTCTATGATTTTAAATCTATCGTGGGCCGGACACAGTCCCCGGGCTACGTAGAGGCTAACGCTGCACTAGATGTATCATCCCGGAGTATTTTCTTCGTCTGATCCTTATAAAATTTTAGTTGAAAGTCGATTGCGTTTTAAAAAGTTCTCTAAAAAGTTTATGACTTAAAAGAGTTTTAATGATAACAGACTATGTAATGAGACGAGATGAAGTCAACGATTATTTCTAACATTAATATGTATTTTTAACTCTCTAGTGCATAGTGTAGCATATATTTTACATAACTGCGGAGTAAAATTTGAATAATAATTAATATATTTTATTGCAATTTGAAATTGCAATGAATTATATCAGTTATACTAAGATTGTTTATGTCTAAAAAAAGTGCTTTATTAGTATACTTTTTTCTAATAAACATCAGTTACATAACCACTAGTTGCATCAGAAGGGAGAAAAAATTATGCACTAGAAGATTAAAAATGTTTTTAGGAGTTTAAAGGATATTTTTGAGAAATACATACTCCCTGCATCTTGTTTTGGAACACTACCACACATAACATTTTGAATTAAGTTGAGAAAAATTTAAATTATAAGAATTCCACAACAGAATATTTTCTTCTTTGTTCTGTCTGTGAGCCGCAAAAAAAGTTGTGGGGGATCTGATGCGGCTCGCTTACTCTCTTACCGCGTAGAGGCTGTTCTATGGAATTCAATTTTGTTAAAAAAAAAAATTTATTATTATTCCTCCAGTTTGACAGCTGACGGTATATAAATTAGACCCTGAATATTATAGTGTAATTGAAAGTTGTGATATGTTTTACCTCTGGTTCAAAGATATGTTTAAAGGTTTCATTGCAGCTATACAACAAAATCCTCTCTCTCTCTCTCTCTCTCTCTCTCTCTCTCTCTCTCTCGACTCTAGAGAGAGAGAGAGAGAGCGGATGGTGGCTTTTTCCCTCTCACAACATAATATTTTTGAAGAAGATTTTTATAAGTTTGAAAATAAAATAATTGTTTAATTTATTTTTAGTTTTTATTTTCTTACAAAAAGTTATCATCACTTTCTAAATCATCAATTTTAAAGTCATTGTACGATACAGTTTTCATGTTCAATTTTGCAAGCAAGACGCGAACGCACTATTATAAATCACAGATTTTTATTTTATTGCAATAAGCTTCAAATCATCGATTAGTACCTATTTTGAGGTAAGGTGATAAATTCTACTGAAAATTTTCTAGCTTGATTTATCAATAATGAGAGAATATGGTATGTGGTTTCATTGTAAAGTTTTCAGAAAACTGTATGGTTAAACGTTAAAAGAGTAAATTACATACAATTCCCTGAAATGTAGTTCTGCAGAGTATCTTTTTATCGTTGTGCATCAGCGTGACTGTAAATTTTTTTTTAAGTTTATGATGATATAATTTCATTTCAATGCTTTTTCATACACATACTGATTATTATTTTACTGTATAGGTAGAGTTTACTAATTTTTGTTTTGATCAACGAAATTTCTGTTCGAACTACAAATTCTACATTCATGTGTTATATGGAAAATAAAATATCTGTTTAAGATGAGTTACCATACCAAAACTCAACTGCAAATTATGACCAAAAGTGCCTAAAGTGGTGCCAAAAATGGCAACTGGAAGTCATTTGCAATTCCAAAAAATTGAATCGGAAATGGTGTAAAGTTCAACCGGAGGAGTATTTGTATGAATTTTAACAGAAATGTGTTCATGAGTGCATAAAATCACTTATCTCTGGTTTCACTGCGGGAAGGTTTCATTTACTACGATATAATCAATTAAAAAGATTCAAAATAATAAAAAATTTGTAATTCATGTCATTTATAAATTATTTAAATTAATTCTTACTTAAATTTCAAATAATTTTGGAAATAACCATAGATTTTTAACAGTTATCGAGATTTCTGTACAAGTGTTTTTCCAACGAATTTTGATTTCTTCTGCGAAACAATAAGTATTCATATTAAAATTAAAATCCTTATTATCCCTTATGCCTTCATGTCATGCGACAGTCATTTGATTTACCTGACTCGGCATTTTTACCACCTGTGCTATTAATTTCACTTACAATAATTGATTTTTAAACCTTGTTTAGTATCGTGTAATCAAAGCCTTGAATTTGTCGAAGAAAAATTTCAAATCAGTCGTTATCTTCAAGTATTTAGATCCTATATTATAATTGTATGACAAAATCCTTTTTGCATATAGTTTACTCTGCATAAAGCGGAGTTGCGACAAAAAATGCAAGAGTATAAAAATTGCATAAAGAATTCTGTATAACTACTTTTCCGGCGCATGCACTTCGTCTGTTAAGAAACAATTATTAGGTGAACAATAGGGTGGGTAAAAAAAAAAACAATTTTTTTTTCCTTCTTTTTTAAGGGGCACATTGATAAAAAGATGCTAATTGATCTCAAAATAACCCGTGTGAAATTTGATTACATTCTGGTAAGTCTAACTGCCTCCTGATTAATGTCGATTTTTTCTCTCCGATTTTTCGATTTTTCCACCCATATTTTCGAATTTTTTTTCCGAGAAAAGTTCTAATAAGGGCTCCAACCAATAAACATTACTTTCTTCATATATATACTGACAATGTATCATGATTGCATGTGTGATGGGTGGATGAGTTGATTGTAGAGAATAGAGGAACACAGGGGCATGCAACGTTTCCAGTATAGCTCTGCTGTAACAAAAGGTGAGGTTATGTTGCGCTCATTTTCGCCATTTGTTTTTATCATTATGGACCGAACTCTTTCAAAGTGGAAATGTTCCTTGTTTAGTGATTTAAGTAATATTCAATTCAAATTCTACTAGTGTACCAAGATGTTATGAAGTTCTATGAGTGGAACCGACACAAGATAAAACGTGATAATAAAACTAACAAAAAAACTCACGTATAAGGAAATAGAAAACATTGTCGTGACAAAAATCAAAAAAATATTGTCAAGAGCTTCCATATCCTACTGTCCAAGAGCATTTCTACTGTCACACGAGTAAAAGTGAGGTTGAAGGCGCATCATCTGAAACATTTTTTTTTTTTTTTTTTTTTAAATCTCACCCTAAAATACCGAAGAATTTAGAAGACTTTCGCTTTATCAATCAAGTATTGTTTGGCATTTTATCCTGCAAGTGTAAGAAAACTTATGAGTGCATTTTTCTCAAATATCAAAATGTACTTGTCGGAGAATAAAGATTCATAATCCACCAAAATGATGATCGGAGTCGTAGATATTGGTTACAATGAATAAAATAACGAACACTTTGAAAAGGGAAATGCTGAAATAAAAATCACAGTTTTAGCTTCAAAAAGAAAACATAGAGAAGTCTATAATGTCGCGACGGACCGACGCACGAACATGTCAGTGGCCCGCATGTTGGATATAAATCCATATTTGACCTAGCTAAAGTAATTATCTTTCCATATACCATCATTCACCTTAATTTTATAAATCTTATATAAAAAATAAGCCAAAATGTCCCGTGCGTCAGCCAGAGAATTGCACAAATACATTTTGATAACCTTTTCTGATATAATTTAAAGTTTCATCGTTTTGTTCGTCGAAAAGAAGTATTTGTAGAACTTCGTTTTCTTCTTCCGCAGTTAATTTTTGTGCTATCTTGCTTTTCCTGCGGAACATATTTTTAACAAAAAATTTCTAAGTGGGTGTCTGAAGAACTGCAAGTGTGTGTGAAGAACTGCATGCACTTCGTCTGTTAAGAAACAATGATTAGGTTAACAATAGGGTGGGTAAAAAAAACAATTTCTTTCTCCTTTTTTAAGGGGCACATCGATAAAAAGGTGCTAAATGATCTCAAAATAATCCGTGTGAAATTTGAAGTGAATTGTTCCTAGCTGATAATGTATTTCTATAGCAAACGTTCTTGAAGAATGTGGCTGGAATACATTGTCATTGTCCGAATGACTAGATTCAGATAAAGTTGAGACATTATAGGCTTCTCAATGCTTTCTTTTTGAAGCTGAAACTCTGATTCTTTATATGAGCATTTTCCTTTTGAAAGTGTTCTTTACGTTATTCATTGTAACCAATATCTACGGTTCCCGTCACCATTTTGGTGGATTAGGAATCTTTTTTCTCCAATAGGTACATTTTAGTGTTTGAGAAAAATGCTCTCATAAGTTTTCTTACTCTTGCAGTATAAAATGTCAAACAATACTTGATTGGGTACAGCGAAAGTCTTCTAAATTCTTCTTGGATTTTTTGTAAAATAACTCTATCTACAGTTCTAAAATAAAAATTTTAAATTCGCAGGGTTTTCGGTATTATACTTTTTAACCTTAATAAGCGGAGATTTCAGTCTTAAATATTGGCTGTTTACAAAATTTAAATATGGTAGGTCAATCCATTCGGGGAGTTATGCTGATCACAAACGCACGAACAGAAATTTTTTCTAGACCATTTTTTTAAAATTCAAGGTTTCAAAACGTGTTAAAATGTTTAAAAAAAAAATAAAAAAAAATTGACCGAATGAAATGCTTTCATTACCCTCTATTATATATAGAGTAATTAAAAGTAATAAATTTTCATTTTAACTAACATTTATACACTGTCGGTATTACAAAAGAGCAAAAATGCAAGTATTTTACCTCTATTTTCCAGCAAAAATGTGTATGTGCTCTATTTGTTAATATATTTTATAATCAAGAAGTTATTTTTAAACAGACGGAATTAGTTTAATCACGTTACTGCAAAAAAAGAAGAAAAAAAAAAAGAAGAAGAAAAAACACCCTATCATTTTTAAAGCTGTCTTCTCTTTTATAATCAACGATTCGATCCTCTCACACGGTTTTCTAATAGATTTACCACACATACGATTTTTCAAATACAAATAAAACAGCATAATACTTTTACAACATCACATATTTTATTCATTTTCTAACTCCAACATTCAGCGCCTATCATTCCTCATCAACACTTCAGAAAAATAAGAAGATAAGAAATCGACTGATCCAACACAAAACGTGACAATTTAATTAAGGATGGATCTCCGCAACCCAAGAGAAATGAATCCACTTTCTATCGGCCCCTTTGACCAAGTCCGGGTGAAGGGAGGCTCCTATCCGCCTTCGGAATGACCTCCGAATTCGAGTCGGCATCTCTTTTAGTCCATCCCCACCCAGTCTAGACACGAGTCGATTACTTCTTTTTCTTATTGCTGCGGACAGGGGTGAGCCTAAATTTTTTGACTTCTCGTCTGCGTTGACCTGTTTACGCATTCCTCTCGCCCACGAAGATTACAATTAAAGAGAAAGAGATTTTAATCGTTATGTTATTGAGACAGTACCTTCTCTAACGAAATTGTGTTGCTTGATGTGGTTTAACAATTTCGGTTTGAAATCTGCGCATTGTTGGTAATTATTAAACTTATACTGACGTAACGTCCCATTGACTGTATTGAGTATCCTTTGTCTTCTGGATGACCATTCAAAATACTTGGGAATTATATTGACTGGTTAGAAAGAATTCAGACCAGAGCTTGATTGAGGAGTAGAGTAGATGCAAAGTAAACGCGCGTTTTGATTTAGAAGCAAAATTGAAGAACTCAAATGAACATAAATTGATTGAAAGAAGGTATAGAGGGGATTTGGTACAGTTATTTAAATTCATCAAGTACGGCAATTTTATTTAAAATATAATTCAAATTATAAATAAAGAGATCATGGATACAAATCCTTTAAGACAGTTTAATTTAGAGAACACGAAACGCTTCTTTTACTTTAGTGATTGATAAATGGAGCAATGGAAGAACCACAACGTCGTCTAATGTTTTTTAGATTCGACTTGCGAATAACATGATAGACATCTCTTGTCTTTTTAATTTTTCACTAGTTTTTTTTTCACTAGTTATATGCATTTTTACAAGGCTCCGACCAACTATATTCCCTCATAAATGATTATCAAATTTTCTATTTTATAAACAGCCAAGAGACATTTAGGCCTTTGCAGGGGCAGTCTTTAGTGCAATCCTAGCAAGCCTTTGCTTGGGACGATAAATTTACGAAATTTTTGGTGGGGCGCCAAAAATCAGTTTATATGATTTTTATTTTAAATCAGTCATTTTTCAATTCATAAATTAACATTTTCAGGGTTACATCACTAAATTTGTCTCCCTAACGTGTCTTCCTCTCTTCCCAAAATGAAAAATGCGCCCCCCCCCCCCTCACCAAAACGAAAAGAGCGCCCCTGTGCCTTATCGGTAAGAATTGGGATTTTTGTTTACCACCTCGCAAATTGCTAGCGATCTGATAATACCAGAAGGATACATCTTTGAAATCTGTCTACCTCAATTCTATTTCTGTGTTTACCATCGTGTTGTATCTTGAAAAGAAATAATAGATGCATTTATTCTAGGAAAATTTCTTAAATTTGGGAGGGGCGCCAAAAGATCAGTTCTGTATAATTTTTTTCTTGAATCAGTCATTTTTCATATTGAACATTAACATTTTCAGGATTAAATTTCAACAAAAATGTAGCTCCCAAACGTGCTTCCTCCCTTCCCAAAATGAAAAATGCACCCTCCTCTCCAAAACGAAAAAAGCACTCCTGTGCCTTATTGGTTAGAAATGTGATTTTTGTCACATTTTCTACCGTTATGGAACCACCCTTGAAAAGAGCTGGCAATCTGGTGATAGCAGAAGGATACAACTTTGAAATCTATCTACCTTCGTTCTATCACTGCCTGCTTTGAACGCTTAACACGTATTTTAAAAATATTTTGCATACGGTCCGAAATGTTGTGCAAATTGCTAGCCGATATGATAATCTACTGGAACGCCGTACATACTTTCAATTCTCTTTAATTTACAATAATAGCTGGCAAATTCGCAATAAATCGAATAGAACAAAGGGTTATGGTTAACTGTCGAGTAATAATACTTTATTATTTTAAAAGGAAACATGAGAAACGCATTGGTACTTAAGGCTATGACTAAGTATCAGATTGAATTTTAACTATTACTACTGAAGATCGCACTTTGGGCTTTCTTCACTTTGTTTAGGTTAGTCTTAATGATATTTTTCTGTAAAAAAAGATTTTCGATGTTTTTGGTACTTAGGTCATTTTCCATTTGTAGTCTTCAATTCACGTTAATTCTACATTTTATTTTTATTCGATCATAAAAATAACTTGAGTAGTTTAATTTGCTAGATTCATCATATAACGAGTAATATATGCATGTGTTGAAATAATAATATTGACAATTTTGAGTTACTAAATATAATTAATTTATATTATGACAAAAGCAATTATTAGCATAGATATCATTTTAATTCTCTTTACAGAAAACTTATAAATTAATATGAGAAATGTTCTACATTCTTAAAGCACTATTATTGTTAATATATTTCGTATATGGATTAACGATATACTGCAGATACAATATATATTAGTAAATAGGATGCATGACAAATATATTTATATACGCACCCCTAGTAATATAGTACTGTTATCTTTAATAAAGATGTTTAATATGCAAATAAAAAAAATAAAAAAAAAATTACGGTAAGTTTTTTACAATTTAAATTTGATCATAAAATTGCTGAATTTCACACGATGAGGTATTTTTGAGGTTTTGCAATGATCTTAGTTATGACCGAAATCCATATGAAAAAAGCGGCAAACCGGTTTCTGCGAAATTACAGCATGTCTGTTAAAGTGTAATTGTTTTAAAGTTTAATGATAGTCCCTCAAGCTGTCAAACTAGAACGAAATCCCTATTAGGGTTTGAGACATTATAGAACTGCTAAATTACATAGTTCTTTTAAGATTATCAAGCTATTTTTTTAATACATCTTTTCAAAATATTAGAATAATTTTTCCATTTAGTTATATGTCAATTGTTAAAAATAGATTTGAACATTAACATCAATATAAAAGAAAGCCTATATTTTTTAACATAAAAACTCTCTTAAGTGATGGATATGTAGCAAAAAAAAAAAAAAAAAAAATATATATATATATATATATATATATATATATATATATATATATATATATATATATATATATATATATATATATATATATATATATATATATATATATATATATATATATATATATATATATATATATATATATATATATATATATATATATATATATATATATATATATATATATATATATATATATATATATATATATATATATATATATATATATATATATATATATATATATATATATATATATATATATATATATATATATATAGTTTCTAACATTACATTGTAAATATTTGTTAGCAGGACTATCCTTAGCATCTGCGACGCCCTTTGCGAAACAAAACGAGGCTTTACCTTTCCCCAACTTTCTAAAAACTTTCACTTACTTCCTCAACTATTCTAGAAGGAAACGTTCCTTCGAAAACGAAAGAAATCGTTATAAATTATTGTTGAAAAAAAATGTCTTTGTCTTTTTGACTCAATTTTTCGACATTTATTTTCTTTAAAATGTGTAAATTTCCTAAAAAAATCTTACTCTGATGATTCCCTTTGGAGAATGAGTTAAAATTCCAGTTTCAAATATTCTACTTAAGCGTCAAGGAACTTATCAAGAAGATAAGAACCTCCCCCTTCCCTTTAAAAAAAGCTGTTTTCTGTTGCAATAATGCATGAAAATGTAACACGTTTCATTTAAAAGGCAGAGGGGAGAACAACACAGAAAGGATGGGGGATCTTGTCTTGCCCCCATTTCCTAAGTGGTAGATGTAACTGTCGCCAATAGGTCGTGAGAATCGCTTACTGACCAGCTTCTTATTAAAGCACCAGACAGAGACGGCAATAAAATGTGCATGTGCGGTCTTGGCTATACGACCCTCAAACCATTGTGTTAGACTCATCAGCACTATAATGTTCCCTTTTTCTTAGAAGGGTTGTTCATCATCCAGTGAACTCAATTAGTACCAATACGTCATATTGACAATGTGACCATTAGTACATTGTAGATAGCAAAGGAGATGCCCATTTGTCCCGACTAGTAAAATGAAAATCATGTACGGAGGTCAACGAGAAGGACGGTGGGGGGTCGTTTATTACTGAAGGGATGAAATTTCTTAGAATGACTTGGTCTCCTCTCCTTCAACTATTAAGAAGTTGGTATAAGTTTCTTTAAAAGTAGAGATGGCATTTACTCTCTGCGTGTGGTCTTTTGTGGTAAGTTTTAAAAGTAAATTTATAATTTTATTTTACCAAACTTTGTAAGTAGAAGTATATCATGTTTTAATCTGTTCTTTATTTTTAATTTTACTATTTAAAAACATTAAATGAAGCAAATGATAACAGTTGTAAATTATTTAGTAGATTCTCTTCATTAAGTAAAACCTTCATTATTTTTTTATTTTTTTTTACATTTGATTAAAGGTTCGTTCAATTAAACATTCATATTTGGAAATTGTATTGAAAACATACTGCTGTGTAATAAATGGGGCAACTGTTCTCTGTTTGGGCCTATGAGGATAATCTACCTAAATAATAACCTCCTTGTCTTTACTTTTCATTTTAGCTTGTAAGTAAAAAAATAAGTGGTGTTATGCAACTGCTAAATTAGTTCTCCAATTCAGTAATCGTTTTCGAAACGTGATTGTAAAAGGAGTTTCACCCACAAAACCAAGAATAATTATCATGTTAATAAATAAGAAAACAATAATTTTTCATAATAGTTAATCATGTTAAAGAATTTTAATGATTTAATTTAAATTTTCTAATTCGTTTTTAGTTTAATTTTAAAATTTAAATAACATTCCATTTTTGACAAGTAATGTTTATTTATCTCATTTTAAGGGACTGAAATATATATTTTTTTTTTTATAAATTTACACATTCATAATATTTCTGATATAATTATAGTACTTATATGTTAAAGAACAGGAATTAACTTCTTCAAACTCTTAATTTTTTTTTTTAAAGTTTTGATGTATATTAGTAGAAGAGGAAAAGTGGATAACATATTTCAATAATATAAATGTTTTTGTTTTTGTTTTTCCGCGCTCTTTCTCTCTGCTTTAGCCGACTAATTGTTATTTTTGCTGTTTTTAAACATATTGTTGCGTGGACGGGTTCGAAAGATTTAAAGCCAAAGCAGATCAAAACTTGCAGAAATTTATTCCAATATAATTCTTCACAGATTCCTTTACAACTCCAGAACTTCTCGTTCTAGTAGACAGAATACAGCTCTTTTCACAACAATAGAGCACAAAACAGCAGTTAAAAACTTGACAACACAACTGCTCAAATCGCTGCAAAAGACAATGCAATACAGTTCGCTTTCGGAACTCTCTGAACGCTCACTGAGACTCAGTAATTCCAGTCAACTAATGGACTCAGCTAACAACTAACTCAGTGACTCAAAATCAGTCAACTCTCTGACTAACCTAACTCCGCTCTCTTGGTCAGCCTTATATAGGACAGGTGAAATTTCTAGAGGTAGATATTTGGAGAACTTTCCAGATCGTAGTCGAAAAGTCCTATACTTGTACATGGGGACCGAAAATGTCGCCAAATAATCGCCAAGTTTGGCGACATTTGGCAATTTCTCGCCAAATTTGGTGACAAAAATAGTCGCCAAAACCGTCGCCAATTTGGCGAGATTGCTATTACCATAATGTTAAATGCCCTGCTCCTTGTAAAACTCGCTTCCCAGCGTTACCTCTGTAAAACTCGTTATCAAGCATCAAGAGACTCATTGCAGGGAAACAAACTATTGCATTGCCTTATGCGAAATGTACATAAATTTTACTATTTACAAAATTAACACTACGAAATATTTACAAATATAAAAAAATTCGTAACAATATCTTTACATAAATTTAATACTTAAAAATCAATTTTCCATTTACATAGAACTTAAATCTTTAAAAATTATTGGATTCAGAACTCTAAAAATTGGAAAGAAATAACAGTTTAATGAAATTGGGGAGCGGGGGGCGCCAGAATTGTTCTCGCTTATTGCTAAAAATTTGCTTTGACCACCCCTGGGCCTTTGTGTCGCTTATTGCCCGAGTCCGAGACAATAAGTCAAAATGAATCCAGCAATGGTTTTATGTAATAATATTTTAGCTTCGTGTTTAATATTTTCTCACTTTAATTAAATATTACTACAATTTAGTAGTTTTCAAGTTCATGAAGAAAAGACAAATTCCAAAGAGTCGAATCATAAAAACATTGAACATTACATACGAGTGAAACTATTTTAGAATAAGTATTTGAGACACTCTCGAATATCACAAACTAGTACCTCAATATCAACTCAAGTACAAGTCGAGGACCTGGCTCATGGGTTGTAGTAACTTAGCTGAATGGGTACCGAAAAGTGTCTGAAAACGCTTAAAATTCAAATAATACGCCAATGTCTCCAAAATCAAAGTTAGTCCATCTAGAAAGATTAGTAAATATTCACTTAGGTTTAACGATAGGGCGTCGAGTTAAATTGTAAAAACTACTTAATGCCTTGCCAAGGCTTGAGTTAGGCAAAAACAGGAACACAAGCGCGTTATGAATTTGCGTTATCCATAACGTATACCTTCTGCGAAATTAGAGCTGTAGAAAAGGATTAAATTTTGCGACGAAGGTATACATAAAAATCCACCAACCAAACCTTGCGACCAATCACAGTGACACTTTTAAACATAACTAGGGGGCTTCGCCCCCTGCTCGCTAACGCTCGCCAACCCCCAAACGCCTCGCTGCGCTCGGATTGAGCTGCTTTGCCGCTCGAATTTGTGGTTAAAACATCTTTCTGCGCTCGAATAGGTTTGCCAGCCATAAAAAATGTAACCAAATTCTTATAAATTTAATGTAAGGCCTAATAGAGAAAACACCCAAATTGCAAGTTTCATAATAGAAAGTTAAATATACTATCGAAAACATTCTGACTTAAAACTTCATTAGCTATGCCCTTACATTGAAGTCCCAATATCTTTTATTTATTCTGATAAGTCGCCCCGTTAGAGAACGACGTCCAAAGCGAAGCATTTTCTGGATAGAAATACTTCAAAATAATAATTACTCTAATACAAAAATGCTTCAGAAAAACAGAAAAAATCAACTTTGAAACGAAGAGTTTAAAAAGAGCTTTAAAATTAGCAACGGGTTTGTTGTTTACATATAAGGATAGCTTTAAAATTAGCAACGGTTGGTTGGTTGGTTGAACCCCCGAGCAGCCGGTTTATTGTTTACATACGTAAGGATGTTGCCAATCATATATTCAAAATCATTGAGGCTTTGTAGTAGCTTAATGATGAAAAATATTGAAATTTAACTAATTAATAAATTATTTTGGCACGTTTTGGCAAATCTACAGCTTATTTCCTTTAAAATGACACCTTGATCATTGAAATTGGTTGAGCAGTTTAGGCGGACGGACTAACCCCAAAAAACGTATTGCCTATTAAATATATAGATTTTTCCCAAATTAAATTCAACTAGCTTTAAAAAAAAAGCTGAAAATTGAAAAGCTGCAGCTGCCAAGGTTTTTGATCTATATTATCATCTTTATATAAAAATGCCAAAGCCCGCACTGACCCACTGACGTATTGAATAATTGCTAATTTTTTCACTTGTCATACAGTCACAAGCTAAAATTTGGTGCTAGGTTAAGAAGAGAAGAGAAAAGAAAAGGAAACATAAAAATTAAACTCTTCCGAATGTGATTAAACTTTCAAAATGCGAAATATCTCAATATCCTACTTCTTACTAAAGCCATGGTACTGAAACTTTGTACACATGATTACAGTCTGTTTTCCATAATAGGCACTCGGCAAGATTCTGAAAATTGGAGTACATGTGTCCAAAGCTGTTAAAAATTAAGACTATATTATCACGGATTCGACTAAGCTTTCTTAAGAGGATGGAAAGGAGTAAAACATTCCGAATGTTGACTATTTCAAAGCCTTATTTCCTATAGAACAATGATGCTGAAGATGGTCACACGTACCCAAAGCGATACATTATAAAACTAAGTTACTACGATTTTGATTAACCTGTTGCAACTTAATCTTACGATTTTGACTAACGTGTAAATAAGTCTTAAAATATTTTATTGTGATTTTATAACATTGGAAAAGCTATAATCTGTAACGTCGTTATGCATAAAAGCCATTTTATATTATTATCGTTTGTTCTACGGACGATTGGAATTAAAGGAAAGTTTCAATGGAATTTAGTGATGAAGAAGTCACAATTAATTGAAATACGTTGGGAAAATGTAATACATATTTACGATTGGTTTAACAAAAAAGTTCGTACATAGTAACTACTTATTGACGGATTGTGATTGGCTGAATTAACATGATTTAAGTTGCCAGATGCTCAGAACAATTACTTGCATAAAACTCATTTAAGTTCTAAAAGATGCTCATATTTTAGAATACCGGGTTTTTTATTTTTGGTGAAACAGAGAGGAAAACTTGCCTTTTTTTCTTCGGTATGTTCTTAGTGGAAGAATTGTTTTTTAACTACCACAAAAGTTTCTAGTAAGTATTTATTAAGAATATATTTGATGCATAAGTAATTAAGTATCCTAAATGGCAGTTAAATTTGATTGAAATAGTTTTCAAGTATATCTTTGTAGCCATCAAAACTTATTTTAGATGTTCTATGCGTAGTTTGACAATATGTATTTCAATAACGCATATTTTTGACGTGAAATTTTTTCAATGTGTTCTTCATTACAACTGTACTGTTGTACATTAAGAATATTCTAACTAAAAAAAGGGAAATAACCTTATACATTTATAAAGAAAAATAAACATACTTTAACGAAACTTTTAAAATGGCTTTTCTTATAAATTCTAAAAAGATCTTTCTTCGTACTAATTAAATTAAATTCTATATCTTATACATTATGAGTGGTAATAGGTTTGGTTTTTCTTTTATAACATAATAAATATTATTTTCTGAGTTAAATTTTTTATATAAAAATATAATTTATGTAGCATAGGCGCGGATCCAGAGCGGTGTGTTGAGTGGAATATAGGAAACTTCTGAACACACTAAACAGTTGCTACTTCCTTACTTAAAAAAAATTAGCCCATAAAAACATAATTTTTATTATAAATTTTTTATATGCACTGCCAATTTTTATACATAATTGCAAATTATCTTTATGTATAATTGCAGCTTATTTAAGCGATTTTGAGTTCAGATCGAGTGTTTATAAAAACTCGATGTTTGATCAGTAAGAAGAAAATTCTCAATCCTGTATCATTGACTGACTCTTTTTTTGCCCTGAAAACTTTTAGAAAGCAATGTCATCTACAACGAATCTATCTGCCAAGTTTCAAATCGATTGGATGACGGTAGGTGCGCTAGGTTAATTAGTCATCCGAAGAACGAATACTAATATATGAAAAAATGGCCTTTTAGTTACAGGAAAGCAATAGATTTCTTAAAGGTTCATTGTAAACAATATCAAGATTATATACAGTGTCTCCCAAAAGTAGTACACCTTAAAAATTTGTAGGAAAGTGCTCTAATTTGGAAATAAATTCGAATATTAATTTTTTTTTTTTTTTTTTTGTAGAATGTCTATCTAATTCTGAATAAGATCTAACATTATTAAAAGAACTAATGAATCGCTTTATTTTTATAAAAATATAAATTCATAGAACAAGAGAAAAAAAATACCACAAAAGTGTTCTTACGCCATAAAATTTTCTGATAATTTCATAAATAAAGTTATTTTTTACACTTTTTTTTTTAATTTTTGCATTTTAAAAAAACGGATAGCCTGTGATATTTACCTTTTCTATTTATTATAATCAATTTATTCTTTAAAATAGTTCGTGGCCTTAAAGAATCAACAAACAGCAGTCTATAATTGATCATATTTCATCGAAATAGTAACAAATGTATTCTATGTATGGCTAATATATTAAATTTATTCCATTTAACTATATGTAATAAAACGTTTTGAACAAGAAAATAGTATCCAAAACCATCAGCCAAAAAGAGGTTGTCTAAAACAGATATCTGAACGTGAAAAGGGATTTACTGAAAGAAAATTTGAGAAAAATCCACGTTTGTGTGCTATAAAAGTTTCTTCAGAATGTAGGGAAACAAATTCGACTTTAATTTCAATTGAAACTGTTTGAAAAGTAGTCAGATTAGATGAACTACATGGGTATTCTGCCCGAAGAAAAATTTCGTAAGTGCTAAAAGTAGAAAGTTTCACCATTTCTTTACAAAGGCAATTATAAATAAGCCAGAATCACATTGGAATCATGTCTTATTTGAAGATAAAAACAAATGTAACATATTTGGTTTCTATGGGCTCACAATTTTGTGGGGGGGGGGGGGATGATAAACCTAATCCTAAGAACTTAGTTGGAACAGTAAAGCATGGCAATGGAAGTATCCTTGTGTATGGATGCTTGTCAGCATTAGGACTTGATAAATTGGTGTTTGATGATAGAATAATGAATCATAAACTCTATTTGAATATTTTGAATGATAAATTAAATTTATCTACCCAGAATTTACTATTACAAATAACTTCATTTTTTATCAAGATAATAATCCGAGCACTACCTCAGTTAACAGATTTGAACTCAAAAGCACAGTTTTAGAGAGAATTAGAGGTCAAAGTAAGAATACACGACATTAAAACGAAATGCCAACTAAAACCAGTATTGATCGAAGAATGGAGGAACATTGATGCAGAAATTACCAAAAAAATTAGTAAAGTTTATGCCCAGACTCATAAAAGTTTTTGTGAATGCTAAAAGATATTCCATGAATTAATAATTTATCAAAATAGTGCAATGAATACTAATATGTAAGAAACAAATTTAAGTGTACAAAGGCTTTTGGGAGATTTTTTTTGTGTTACTTTAAGATTAATGATTTTTCTAAAAAAAAAATGTACTATGTATTAAAAATATTTTATGTAGTTTTATTAAAATTAAATTAGAGATATTTTTTAAAAAAATCCTTTTCCAAAACATTAAGTTCTGAAATGAAGAATGTAGTATTTGATTGAAATTTGTAAATGTACGAAGACTTTTGTATATGTATCTGTGATTTTATGCGAATCTATATGTTTTTTTTATTCACATAATTGCTTTATCCTTTTTTTTTTTTTTTTTTCTTCTTTTTTTTTTCGCAGCTATCTGCAATTTTTTCATCTTCTTTTCAACTCTGTGGCTGTTGGAAAGGGCGATCCTCACCATCAACCCCCCCCCCCCTCCCTTCACCGTAGACTAAGAGACGACTGCAAATTTAGGTACCCCATCGAACATCATTCTAATTTTTTTGTTATAGACTGTGGAGAAAAGTTTGTAAATTACGAAACCACTGTTCTGTAGTTTCAAAAATGCCGCAGCTGTTCAATTCTAGACTTTGAAATATTTGAACTTAAGTTGCCAAATATGTCATAATTGGCCAAAAAGCGACACACTTTTTCGTCTGATAACCCACCGCACTTTGATTTTCAATGAGGAAGAGCTTAGAGGATTTTTGATCTTTGACTTCGAAAACTTGCTTATTTTAAAAGTAGGCCAAATTGGCGACATCAGTGATGTAATATTTACTGTCAACTTGACTAGCTTTTAAAATATATAAGTTAGCCAGATATCTGCATCGTCTGTAACCTCCTTAATTAAAAATTAAAGAGCGTTGAATCCTTTTTATTGGAGTCAAATAAAAAGGAATTCTCGTTATTTGGTAAGTTATGACATATTTGGCAATCAGATTTAGTTCAACTCATTCAAAGTCCGTTTTTGTCCCGATTCGGCCATTTTTGCCGCGGCAGACCAATGGATTCGTAATATACTGGCTTTTCTCCACATTCTATAAAAAAAAATTATAAATGGTGTTTGATGGGGGTACCCAAACTTACAGTCTCCACTCAGACTTCTGTATGTTTGATTCAGCAGGTCGGTTGCCTCTGTCATGACAAGCTAAACGAAATAAAATGTGAAAACAAACGAAAAGCAAAAACAATTAAACAAATTGTTACTGTTTACATAAAGAAGAAAACTTTCATTTATGAATTTGAGAAAACAAAAACAATATATCACGATTATTAAACAAATCAAGCGTCGTGTTAAAATAATTAAAAAGTATTAGAACTCCTTTAACTAGTACTTTAACATAGACCCAAAATTGCTAAGTTTAAAATCAATTCCAAATTTTATAATTATGATTATATTGGAAGTGAGGCATTAAGATTTTCCTCGTATAAAGTTTCGACCCTTAAAACTAGTTAATTAAGATCGAAATTGCTTATTAACCTGTGCTTTCGTTTGACCCCAATTTTCAGAGATGTGACTATATTGGAAGGGGGACATTAGAATATCACCCATTTGAAACTTTTAGACCCCTTTCAACCCTTTAAGCAGTTAATCGAGATTAGAATTAGCTAAGCTTATTAGCACTTGTATCACATTGCAGAATTGTGACTTCATTCGAAATGGGAAGTTGTGCTATTTTACGTATCGCACGTTTCGATCTCTTTTCGACCCTTTAAAGTTGGTTAATCAAGATTGGAATATCTTACTTTTCTATGTTTGTCTTTGATGACATGCATTAATTAAAAGAGTAGTGACTATATTGGTAGTAAGACGATTGAATTGTCCTTGTTCTGTAAGTTTGACCGCTTTTCGACCAGTTAGAAATGATTAATCGACATTGGAATAGTTAATCTTTTCTATGCTCGCCCATGTTGACATTTGTACCAAATATCAAAGTATGTGGCCATATAGTGGAACACTTTAATATCCTTAGTTAAGAACGTTCTATCCCTTTTAGACCCCTTAAATTTGGTTAATCAAGATCAGAATTGCTTATTTTTTCTATGTTTGTCGTTTTCGACATTTGTACTAAATATCAGAGTTGTGACTTCAGTCAATTCGCAATAACTCGAAGTCAGCAGAATATTCGTTTATCTCGAAGTTTTCATTAGGTCCCAAGACAATTTAATACAATAGAAAATAACTTCCGAGTGACTTCCGATAACTCGAACTTCGGATAACTCGAAGAATTTGGCCAACCCCTTGAACTTCGAGTTATCGTGAGTTGACAGTATATTGAAAGTGGGACTTTTGAATATCAAGCATTTGAAACGTTTAAACCTTTATTGACACCTTAAAACCGTTTAATCGGTACCAGAATAGTTTACTTTTTGTATGCTTGGACTTGTTGACATTTCTACAAATTTTCAGAGTTGTGACTGCATTGAAAGTAGAACAATGGAATATTCCCTTTTGGAACGTTTTGACCCCTTTTCGATCCTTTAAAATTTGTTAATTGATATTGGAGTAGCTTACTTTTTCTATACTTTATCTTGTTAATATTTGTACCGATTTTCAGAGCTGTTATAATATTGTAAGTGGGCCATTTTTGAAAATTCCTTGTTTTGAATGTTTGAACCCTTTTCGAACCCTTAAAGTTGGTTAATCGAGATCAAAGTAGCTTACTTTTTCTATGCTTGACATTATTGACATTTGTAAGAATTTTCGAAGTTGTAACCGTATGGGAAGTGGTGCATTCGGATATCCGTCGCGGGATCATTTGGCTCCTTTTTGACCCCTTAAAGTTGGTTAATCGAGATCGGAATAGCTTACTTTTTCTATGTTTGTCATTGTTGATATTTGTACCAATTTTTAGAGTTATGACCGTATGGGAAGTGGGAGAATTAGTGATGAGGGAGTTAGTCAGTTTGTTAATCAGTCAGTGAGAGTTTCGCCTTTATGAAGAGATTTAAAAAAAAAATATATATATATATATATATATATATATATATATATATATATATATATATATATATATATATATATATATATATATATATATATATATATATATATATATATATATATATATATATATATATATATATATATATATATATATATATATATATATATATATATATATATATATATATATATATATATATATATATATATATATATATATATATTATCGTTTATAAACAACGAGAATTGCTGGATAACGATTGCAAGATTTGAGAAAATAATTTCATAGAAAAAGAATATTTTCGGTTTTGCATGAGAAAAGGTTTGGATTAAAAAACTTCGCTGAAAACTGAAGAAAGTATATAATCCTAACATCTCACCTGCCTTACGTAGTCCGTCATAGACTTGATATATGGTTTCTACCCTTCAGATTCATTGGAAATTTTTCATCATGAGAACAGTAATGAGAATAATAATTCATATATCCCCCCCCCGGTTGCGATGAACATAAACTTGTTACACGATCCTAATTAAAAGGTTTAGTCAGATATAAAATTTCCTAAGAACTCGGCGTAAGTTCTACCTCCTAAATTTAAGGAAATAAATTAAAGTGTTTTAATTTTACCATTTAAGTTTAAATACTGCATACTAGGAACCCGCAAATTAAACAAAATTAAACAAACTTAAATTTTCCCGTCAATTCTGAAATGCTAGTAAACAATTCATTTGTTACATTAAAACAATAATTGTTTAAATGTCTCTTCAATTACGATTAAGAGACGAGAGAGAGTAACGATAAACATTGAATCAGGTGACACATATAAGGGTGGTTGGCGCCTTCTCAAGATCGATGGCAGACGAACCGGAAGACCACAGAGAGAGGAAAAAATCCCTGAAAACTAAAACCAAGAAAAGTGAGACTATGTCTTGTCCACTTTCTGTCTACCATCGATCGTGTCGCTTTGACATCAACTTTTCCAAGGTCGTCATAGAAATTTAGGGGATTTTCCTATCAGATAAATTCTTCATTATTCATCTCATATATGCTTCAATGTTTTTGCATTTTAATGTCTCAATATAAAAAAAATTAGTAGTATCCATTATAAAAAAGTTTTTAAAAATCATTTTATTTGCTATTATTATTTTTAAAAAAAATCCTATTTTAAAAAGGAGAGGAAAGTGTGGATGAAACGGACACTGGTTTTTATTTTAATAATTAAATTAACACTAATAATTAAACTAAACGTTATATAATAACTTCAAACAAAACTTGAACAAGTTTTCTCCCTTTTTCAAGCAATCTTCACTTATCTAGCTGAACTCATTTCAGAAAAACATCACAAACATTTCTGAAAAATCTTATTATTTGAACTGTTGGAAAGAAAAAGAAAAGAAAGAAAGGAAAAAAAGGGTAAAAAAAACTTTGCAGGGTGAGAAAAGTGGGGATGAATCAATAACTTTTTTTTTTTAATTTTAATTCAAAAAGTAATAGAAATTTAAAAATATATATATGTATTATTAGAAAACTACTTGCATACTTTTTTGATCAATTTACATTTATCCAACAACCTAAAAAAAAATTATATTTTATTGTTAATTTTTATTTATATAACCTCTTTTAGTACTGAATTGATGAGGCCATGATCACGTATTAAACTTACAAAATTTCTTTAGACTATTAGAAGAATGTATGTATAAGTAGTTGTAAACATATATATGACTATGAACCTTTAGTTGTCCTCATTTTGATGTTTGAATTTTTCAGTTATCAATTAATTCCAACTCAGTGTTTCATATTCTTGCGCAAGGTCGTTCATAGACTCCATTAATAGTTTTACATAAAAAATAATTCATTAGAATGAAACTGCATTAATCCAATTAACATAATTTCAAATTCAATTTTAATTGTGTTTTTGTAGAACCTGACAAGAAAGTATAAAATTGTGGGAATACTTAAATGAATAATTTAAAATTGCCCATTAAAAGAATATAATTAGAAGCATGCACTTCGACACAGTTTGCGTAGATAATCTTTCCATGCCATTTTGCATCAGAAGATTTAATCTTTATATCACTTAATAATATGCACATATTACATTCAAAATAGAAATTTGAATATAAAAAACAAATCTATAGCGAATTAATCACAAAAATAACAAAAACGGCAAAAATCTTACACATAAGTTTAGGCACAAATTACATTTTTTTAATTTTTATAAGCAAGCGAAAAGTTTTAGCAATCAATTAAAATTTCACGATGTTTTATCAAATGAAAAACATGGTTTTCATTAAATGCACGAGCTTTTGCAAGGTTTCAGGCTTGATTCCATACCACGCCTTTTCAATGGCTTCTTTAAGTTCAAAAATGGTGGAATGCTGCTTTCCAAAGGTATACAACTTTTGTAAGAATTCCCCATACATTTTTTATAGTATTACAGTCAAGACTATTAGCAGACAAATAGAGAACCATGATTGTTTTGGCTCTAAACTACTTTTTCGTTGACCTGGATGTATGGATGGAAGCATTGTTTCGTGGAAATTTCCTGTCATCAAACGATAGTAAGTTACTTTCTAGAGTTACCTGGTAGGCCTCAGAGTTTCGTTTTCCCTTTAAATACGCTATGGAAGTTAGGCCGTTGAATCCAAATCCTCCCCATACCATTATTGAGCCTCCACCTTGACATAGGCTAAACTGAGTCACAGGATCTTTATGAAAATCATGCCAGTAGTAGGAAAATCTTTTTGAACCATCTAGGCTGCATTTTTTCCCTCACTGAAGACCACCTGTAGCCATTCGTCACTGTATGACATGTGCTGTTGAGCCCAATTCAGTCTTACTTCTTTGTGATGAGACTGCAAATACGGCTTGCGTTTAAGTTTAGATTTTTTTTAAAACCCACATTCCTCAGTTGAGGACTAGAAATGGAAAACGACCTAAATCCAAAAAAGAAAATTTTCCAGGAGAGCTGAAAAATGAAAAACACTCACATTGATAAATAAGGCTACGACTAAGTATCAGATTGAATTTGAACTATTGCTACTCGAGTTCACCCTTTGGGCGTTCTCCACTTGGTTTAGCTTGGTCTTAAGGACATTTTTCCGGAAAAAAGAGATTTTCTATTATTTTTGGTACTTAGGTCATTTTCCATTTCTAGTTTTCAATTCTTCTACTTACAGTTTCCCGTTTGCTGGTCGTTCAAGGCCTTCCAGATCGTGATTTTGGTGGATAATGGTCACCATGTGCTTAAACTCTATAAATACGTCTTTTGGAACGATTTAATGCAATTGAAATATCAGAAATAGAAATGGATTTATCTGTGGCCTTTAACTTCCAAATTCTTAAAATCTCTACATACGAAAATTGCATAGACTTAGGCATCATTCTAACCAGTGAAAATTACTTCAAACCTTTTATAGAAACTTAATGACACTCCCCTTTGATGATGCAATCACATCCTCTCATGAATTTACATAAATCTTACGTTTGTGCCTATACTTTTGAGGCATGGAAAGTTTGCAGAAAGTTTGCAAAGTCCGTTACACTATAATACTGTTCACTACATTTTAATATGATATGGATTGGTACGACTTTTTGTTTTCATATTTTCATTATTAAAAAAATGACCAGTTTGATGATATTTCTGGCATTATTATTACATTTGTAAAAAAAAAAGTCAAATTGGTGAAATTGATTATATTTTTTCGATAATTATTACATGATCCTTTGAGTAAAGAAAACAGAGGACATGCAATCTTCGATTGACAGTGCTCAAGCGAAGAAAATTCAAGTGTTAAGATATTAATTTTTAAAATGTTTTCTTCTTTATCACATTTCTACGGGAATTTTGGAGGTGGGGATATTTACGATTGTGATCAAATTCTATGGAATCGTTTCTTGGCAATTGCTAAAAAACATAAATTTTTCAATGACAGATATTTTATGAGCATGCACAATTTTGACGAAAACCTTAACGGCAGTTCCATAGGTATGCTAATCTGTCCGTAAATCAATCCGTTCAAGAGTTATACTGACCACAGACACGCAAACGGACAGGCAAATATTCTTTTTTCTTGACCGCATTTTTGATTCGGTATATTCCGAAACGTGTTGAAATTATTATTATTATTATTATTATTTTAAATAATAATCGAAAGTAAAAACCAACCTGTATTGTTGTTTGAGATGATCTTTATTTCTGATAAATTGAATATAACTGGTAATGAAATATACTATACTAAAAGTGTATTTTGAATTCACATTTTTCTTAGCAAATAAGTTATTGAGTTATTTTGGATTAATTTGTATGCATTTTAAATCGTGGTATAGTATCATTTCTAAGTGTCATAAAAATAAATGTATTTCGATTTTTTTTTTTAATTCCCTTTTGTTATATATAATTTTTTTTTTTTTTTTTTTTTTTTTTTTTATAATGTTTGACCATGAATAAAGATTTTAGCTGAAAACCATAGTTAAATACAAATTAAATAATAGCTATATTATGTCTATAGATCCTTTTAATACGAAATTTTTTAAACATAATCAGTTATAAATAACTAAGAAAATTACATGCTCATGATACAATTGAAAGAACTGAACACACAGGTTTTGATACATTTTTGTACAAAATCTTTATTTCTATAGCATGATTCTATAATACAAATAATTAATATCTCATCTTCATACATTTATCAAAGATAGGAGATAGTAATTATCATCACAGTCGTTTTAATACCACTTGGGTCAGGAAGATAGGCGTGCTTTTCTCACATAAGCTCAACTGAAATTCCTAATCTTCCCGGCAAGCCTTAAATGTTCAATGTTTATCACAAAATCACCTTCCAACTTCTTTCGCAAAAAAAAGACGAAAAAAAGAAAAGAAAACTGCATACCGCTTAAGAGTCACCGTTTGATGTCTTCAGAGACAATTAGGAAAAGTATAGTCGATCCTGCAGACAAATCAAGATTCGATGGCATGTCGTATCACAAGAAATGCTTTTTCAAATCTGAATTGTTCATTAAATTAAGGACGGATTGTTAAGAACACATTTGCTTAGAATTAGATAATGGACAAGATATCGATACAAATTATCGTTAACATAACGTTGGAGGTGGTCTGGTAAATTCCACTGTCACTCATTTTTTATTTAGTCACTGTCACTTTTTTCTTTTTTTCATCTTGAAAGAACATATTTGAGTTACTTTCTTTAACTTTCATTTTAATTATTGAGATTAGTCTATCGGATTTTAGAAATATTTTTTACAATATCGGTAAAAAACCATTCAGTTTAGTAATCATACAGCAATAATATTTCTAGTACTCTTTATCGATATAACAGAATGAGTAAATTTGCTGCAAAATTTTTGAACGTAATATTTTATATGAAATATAACTAAATTAAAAGAATATTGTTAATAAGAGTCATAATTATTCCAATTTAATTCACATTTAATATGAAATGTATTTTTAAAATATTCTAAGGTAGCTTCTTACATAACACTTAGGTAAAAAAAAAAATCTTGGATATTTTCAGTCTTTTGTCATGTAATTCATGATAGATTTTTTGGGGAGTACAAATGCGTTTTACAGCCAGCCATAAACAAATTGAAACAGAAACAAACTGTAAAATGTTCAATATCAACCCCATCATATTTTGCATATTTCGATTTAGTGTCAAAAAAAAAAAAAAAAATTCGATGAACTACCACATTTTTTCATCTTACTATTCTGACATCTGGTTGTCAAAATAATACCAAATATTTTTACATATTCGTATTATGGGGAATGTATACCAACAAGAAAAGTGTCGGAACGAGTTAAGAGTCTTACCATTTACTTTTTCTTCTACCAATAAATGGTTTTCAATATACAGTAGTGAAATTTTGGATTCAAAGAATATAAACTATTTTAAATCAAATAAAGTTGTTAAAAAAGGTTTACAATGAAATTTTTATAGCTTTTATATAATTTAACTAGTAGACGATCCCTTACCAAATAATTTTTTTATCGCGAACTATATATAAAAAAAAAAAAAAAAAAAAAAAAAAATCGTAAACGAGACACATGCCTGCAAGCAACTTCATTCTAAGACTTTTAGAATCAAAAATGTAGTCATTGTTCTTTTTTCTCCTACTGTACCAAAATTGAAATATTTTGGCAAAACAAGACAGATTGAAGAGTTAAAGGAATCAGGAACCCTCATACCAGAAGCACATATTCATATTTAAAACCACATATTCGAAATATTCATCTATGAAAGATTGAGACTTTAGTCTCTACTTACTATCCATATACGTGTTTAACCTTAAATACTTGAAAAATAAGTACAATTTTAAACTTTTGAGCATTGTAGAAAAATTTTGTAAACAAAATATTTGGTGTACTTGTGAAATTTAAAGTAACATTTGCTTAGTTTATCATAATTGTTGGCAGTTTTTCATTCATGTATGTGATTCTAAATTTTGGTTTTACAAAATTAATTTATTATATTATTTTGAATAATTATAATTTAAATCTATTAATTAAATTTGGATGTTAAATAAAAAATGTCTTTGTAACCAAAATTCAAGAGTTTACTTATTTAATCATATTCTGTTTGGCATGCAAACATGCATTTATTTGAAACATTCTAAAAAGTAATTGGAAGTAATACAGAAAAATAAAATAACGAGACAAAATATTCGGAATTTACAATTATAGTTTTGTATAGAATAGAAGAAATATTAAGCGTTTATATTCTTGTCTGAAACCACGTTAAGTAAACGTTAAGCCTATAACGTTTGAATAAGATTACGACTAATTTTCTGCTTTGACTTATTTTAATGTAATTGAAACTTCCACTAAGGCTTTTTTAATAATAGTGTATTTTAAAATTTCAAATTCTAAAATACATAAACCACTGGCAGTGATTGAACTGGCGCCATCTAAAGACCCGCTTCAGAAAGTACCGTAACCTCCATGGTTAATTTAGAAGATAGAGCTACTGCTAAGTACAACCACATTCATCTACTATCATTTTCGGGAGGTCTGTTTTTATTATATTTAAATCTGCATCGAAGTAAATAAGAGACATCGAAGAAAGTTTGGTAGGGGCACAACAGGGATGTATAGAAGCATAAGGATTGCGATTACGATATTCTTCCAAGATGTGAGTATGAAAATTGTGATAAGAATAACCCCTTCTTCCATTACAGCTACCCATACAAAAATTTGCATAATATCCTCTTGGAGCTATAATCCAATCACCCCAACCCAGATCTTTGAAATTCACATAAAGATTTTGACGGCAGCAATGGCTTGGTGTATTGCCACAAGTCCTTGAATGTCTTCGACTCCTTCGTTGTTCGGTCACTTCCGTTGCTATGGACAAAAATGGTCTTAAATTTAAAAGCTGGTGCTCATGTCCTCCATGTCGTATTCTACGTGCTGTAGTTGTGGCTGTAACATGATTGATATTAGAAGGGTCGTCTTCGTTGAAGAGGACCATTTCGAGTTTTGAGTTGCAGCCAGTGCAGTCAACGAGTAAGGTTAACTTGTCTCCATTATCGCTTCCGGAAAGCCATTGTTGGACCACTTCACCAACATCCAGTCGTCTCCATCCAGCATGAGCAGTGCCCTGGTGGTATGATGTCACATGAGATAGTTGCTCGGTACTATTACCTACTCTGAAAGCATATAATGTGATATGCTTATTTCTGAGCTGTGCTCTGCTCTCTACCGGCAAAGAAGGCGAGTAACGCAATTGGATCCATAAGGTGGCTGCTGTAACTCGAAGTTTACTGTGCAAGTACTCGTGTGGGTGAAAATCCAATAAAAAGTGGCCATTCAAACTTTGACCTAAAATATTAAATAATTATTAAAAATGTGAAAGAATAACAAAAAAGTAATTGCTATGTAAAATTTATTGATGGTATTAATACAGCATTTTACAATTAGGACCTTTTCTTCAATTACTTCCCTTAAAAATGAAACCAAAAATAATTACTTATTCAATTACTTAAAAGTTATGGACGATAAAAAATTACTTTAGATCCTTATCATATGATTGAATTTCTATGGTTAAATCGGTGACGTAAAATTAACTCAATCAGTTTAGATATTCTTAAAACTTGTCATACTTGAATTTGGATATTGTTAAAACCTGCCATGCTACAATTAAGTAATAAAATACACTTATAAAAATATTTCAAGTACATAGAAGTTTTTGTAATAGCACCTCAAATAACAAGCATTCTTTTCAGAAGCATCGTAAAAAACTTAACAACTGATTTCTGAAACTTCATTCATATGGTAAGTGATAAAAATTTATATTCTTAAAATGTTCTTAATATAAATAAGGTTTGATATTCTACAATATTAATAGAGTTTAATATTTTTTATAAATAATATTTCTAAATAAAAAAAAAAACTCTTAAATATAAAAATATTAAGGAACAAATAATCTTAAAAATAAAAATACAAAGGAAAAAATATTCTTAAATATAAATAATGTTTAATTCACGTTTTATAATAATTCAATCAATTTGCTTTCTACATTTTCATGATAACCTTACTAACTCTCTATATTATATATATATATATATATATATATATATATATATATATATATATATATATATATATATTCTCATAAGGATTAAAAAGATTTGCCGTTGTGTCAGAATTTTTTCTCTGACTCACAGAGCAAAAGCTATAAGATTTAAAAGTACGAAGTTTTGCACATTTGTAAAGAAATATCTGGGAAAACTGCTGATAAGAAAAATTTAGAGAGGCGAACTTTAGTTTTTAAGTTGTTATATGTCAAAGTAAAAGAATTATTATTATTATTATTATTATTATTATTTTTTTTTTTTTTTGCATCCAGGAAAAACTAATCAATGTAGAAATCCAATTTTGTAAGCACAGCCGTATTAAAACTGAAACACTAACCTCGCCTTTTCTTCAAATTTTGATGCAGTTTTTGAACGATAAATTATTTAAAATTCAAAAAATTTGATTTTAAGCTCATGCAGTTGTTGAGAATTTTTTTGAAAATCGCGAAAAAGTATCGAAAAAATTAATTGAACCGCGACATAGACCAGGTTATCAGGATTTGATTAAAAAACATAACTCAGATTGTTAAAATAGTTTTTTTTTTTAAATGTTTTTCCCTTCGTCTTTTTCACCAATCGAGGGATAATTTTTTTTTTTTTTTTTTTTTTTTAACCGACACCTGTATTTTTTTTTACTCATGCGCAATCCCTGTACTTTGCTACGCAAACCTCAGAGGTTGCGTTAATTATTAGCAATCATAGCGAGCTTGGGATTTGGTGAATGTACATGCGATTTAGAGATTGCAAAGAATTTTTCTTAGTATGCGAAGGGATTGCGAATCGCAAACAAAGCAAGCTCCTAGCGAGCATTAGTGAACAGGGGATGGAGCCTCCTAATGCTACGAAACAATATGAGGTTTTTTTTTTTCTTTTCTTTTTTTTTTTTTTTTTTTTTCTTATAATTATGTATCTGTTTGAAGTGCTCATTGTGCAATCTCGTATTTCAAGTTTCAGGATAGAGAAATTTACACAGTATATTATGGCTACTATAAATTAATCAACAATTTTAGGCATGGTATGTTTTTGAATGTTTATAAAACAAACTATCTAATTACTTTTACAAGAATCAAACAACAAAAAAGTTCTGGTTTTTTTTTCACCTTAAGTCCCATTATTAACTCTCTGCGAAGGAGAGAATTTAATCGGTGAAATATTTCGGAATCCCCATGAACCTTACGGGAGGTGTTATTTTGAGAAGACTTCAATCGTGTAGCATCATTTGTGAGCAATCACAATACATCTTTAAAAACAAATTCGAATTATCCCCGCCGACCAAACGGTATAGTGGTTAGCGTGCTAGCTTCTGGACCGCGAGGTTGCGGGTTCGAGTCCCGTGTAGGCATGGGTGTTTGTAAATGTATGTTGGCTTGTCTAATGACGAATGTTTCGGCGCATTATAGCCCTCGTGTTGCTGACAGCACCAGATAATCTGAAAACAACCAACCAATCGAATTGTCCCCATTACATTAGCTAATAGAAATGAACTTTTTATTTTCCTGTGAACATAAAAGTTTACTATGACGAGGCATACATAAGTTCCATAAGAAATCGTAGAGCCTTCACATTACATTTTTTAAAATGAAGAAAGTGCAAAGTACGATCGTTTTTAAAAAACCAGTATAAAATATTTAAAATCCAGTGCGAAGTTGAATAGTAATTTTATAATATGAAGAAGAAAAAAAAAGGAAAAAAAAAAAAGATGCAGTTTCCTTTACATAATATAAAGTATATAAAAATGTATTTTGTTAAAAATGATGCAATATATTACGGATAGACATATATTGGAACAATATTGGTACGTGTTTTCAATGCACTTAAGAAACAGACTTCTAGAGACACTCTACATATAAAAGCCAAAAACCCAAACTCTTGGGAGGCGCAGTGTGGCCCAAGATATGCTCTTGCTCCAGAAAAGCAATCAACCAACCTAAACTCTCCGACTGACTCACTTATTGATTCATTAGAAATTATTCCACATAGGACAAACATAAAAAAGCCAACTATTTCGATTAAATAAATCGATTAAAAAGGATCAAACATTTCAAATATGATTCAACCCAATACCCTACTTCCCAATAAGACTCGCCTTTTATTATTAGAACACATAATCCAAGAGCTGTACTTGGTAAAAGAAACCTATCGCAATTCGGAATTATCACCTTTCATACATCTTTGGGACGAATACGAGTAATACTTTTTAAATATGTAATATCTCAATATTCAACTTTCCGTAAAGACAGAGGGTGTTAAAAATTAGTACAAATGTTCCCGAAGCTATAAAAAATAAATGCCCTCTCAATTTTCCAATTAATCAACCTTAAAGAATTAAAGAATGGTCAAAAGTTCCAAATCGAGCAATGTCTTACTTTCAATACGAAAAGTACGCTGAAAACTTGGGCACATGTGGTCAAAATTGTAAAAAGTAAAACTAAACTATTACAATACGACCCACCACTCTTTAGAAGTATGAAAAGGGTTAAAAGCGTCCTAATATTTGTGCAATTTATAAAACCATGTAGAGAAATTATGGTGATTATTTTATAACTGTCATTGTGTTTCAATCCCATTTTTAATTTTCTAAAACTACGAATTCAAAAACACTTTTTTCACTTTTTTCTATACTCCTGTACTGTAATTTCCAAGTTGAAATAGGTTTTTAAGTTTTTTTTCTAGGTCGCGGCCACAATTGCCTCATCGCTACATTTAGTCAAACTCACTCTCATTTAGTATTGGAATTTCTTAACTAATATTTATGTTAGTTTATAACATATTCAATTTTGAGGCTATGAAATATTCGCATATAGGGCTTGTAATTGATGTGGGAAAAAGTTCAAATATTAATAAAGCATCAGCAATAAGAAGAGTTTCTTCTTTTTTAGTATTATAATGCTTTTTGATTCTAAAAATTTTCTTCAAAGAGTTCATTGTTGTCTTTGTTTTTTAAAACTCATGCGTTGATGGAAACGCTGGAATGTAACGCAATAATATATAATTAGTAAAATTACTACCATGCTATTTGAAAACTTCCCCGAAAATTGAACAGGATAAAAAATTGAATTCAAAACTACCTTTGTAGCTGTATAAGAAATTCAGGCAATCCTTTCCCACTTACAATCAGCCGAAATCATTTTTAGATCGACTGCTTGCGCATCGAAAAGATTACCTGAAAGAAATTAATCAATTTTAGAACTGGAAAATTTTTTAAAAAATTACAATTACATAAAAATAAGACATTCAAATTTTTAAAGAAAAGTAAAATTAAAAATTCCGTATTACGACAGATGCTTTAGTTTTAACTCTAACCTCACGTGATTGAAAAGTACTGCACTTCTAAAGAATTTTTAAACCTATAAATTGATGTTTTTATGCATACAAAAAAGATTTAAAAAAAAACGTTCTCTTATAGATTAGCTTATTACTCATCTGTCTTATTAAACCAGGTTAATTAAGATTGATTGAAAATATTTATTTATTTATTTACTAACTTACTTGCTTATTGATTGTTTGTTTGTTTGTTTGTTTGTTTGTTTGTTTATTTATTTATTTATTTATTTATTTATTTATTTATTTATTTATTTATTTATTTATTTATTTATTTATTTATTTATTTATTTATTTATTTATTTATTTATTTATTTATTTATTTATTTATTTATTTATTTATTTATTTATTTATTTATTTATTTACTTTTTTGTGTGTGCGAACAATTCTCACCTTCTCAACAACATCAATTTTAATATTTTTTTAATTATATTTCTTTAAAATACATACACCTTTTTTTAAGGGGACTGGGAGAAATTAAGACTGATTAATAGACTCTAATAAGTATTATCGAAATACTAAAGTTAACTTACAAACTTAAATTATGTTTTTGTGTTGTGAAAATAGAGCTGTTGATTACATGTAAACTTAATTCAATCTCTTTCCTTTTTAAGAAAAGTTTTCTTTGCATTACTGTTTTTTTATATACATTTCTACGTTCAATTTATAAAATAAAAAAACTTGGAAAAACTTAAAAATGGAAGAAATTTAGATAACTACTAACTAAATAAATAAAACTATTTAAAAACACAGAAAAATGCAATTCATTAGAACATACAAAGTAACTATTTTTTTTTTTTTTTTTTTTTTTTTTTAATAATTAAGTACGTTTAAAATTGCATTAGATTATGAGCTTGATAATTCGATGGGATTAATTTGAAAAGACCCTACTTATATGCGTTTTATACATCTATCAATATAATGATATCTGAATATGGATATTTGTATGATTTTAATATGTTAAATCTCCTTAAATTTTGTATTATGTGTTAAGTAAAAAGTATATGTGTGTTCTCCAGTTTTAAAAGAATAACTTTAATATATGCCTTTTTGCAATAATAATATAAATTCAACATTTGCTATTGAAATTCAAATATTGCCTTATCTTAAACCACGAGTGTAACTATTACCAGCGGTAGATTTTTAAAAAACAGTGATGTGCTTAAAAAGTTAACTTGAAATATCTGGAAAGTTCTTTCTCAACACAAAACTATAATAATAATATATATTATTATTAATAATATTAATAAGAATAATAAAATGAGGATGATAATAATTATGATGAAATCCATTTTATTTAAAATAATAAATAATATTGATTCTTGATATGTTAGTGGAACGATTGTATTGTAAATATAAAAAAGTTCTCAAGTTTATCTAGAAGTTTTAAAAATATCTATTTGTGATTAAAAAGGGATACCTGTGTACTTTTCCCAAATTACGAGCAGGCTTTTTCAGAATTCCTTTAGGAAAGACTAACTTTTAATAGTGTTAACTTATTGTGATTTGGGGATTCCAGCTGAATAAATCGGAATGTTTTTGACACATTCCCACTAACAATTTCAACTGTCCAATGCTTTGCATAAAATTAGTCAGTTTTTAAGTAAAATTTCAATTAGTAAAGCCCCAAAGCGAAATCTATTTAGTTAAATCATCAGTGTATATAATTTTAATTCAAAAGAAAAAAAAATCCAAATAAAGGTAGAAATTTGAAAATTAATAGTTCGAGAAGTTAGTAAAAGCTTTTATAGCATTGTTATAAATATTTAACTCATGAAAATAATAAAATACTATTGCGAAGAATTTGTTTACAATTCCCCATCATTTCTGTAATAATTTGCATTTTTAAGGTTAAAATACAGGGTGGTCATAAAATAACTTTGCCGATATATGGACCTCTAGCTTCCGTTCCGTTCAACTGATCGAGATAAGATTTCAGGTATAGTTATTCAGAGGTATGAGCTCAGGATTCTATGAATGGCAACAAAATGGCGCTCACGATTACGGTTATAGTTACAGAAACTCGAAATTTTCAACTGTCAACACCAACTTTTTCCTATCTCAAAATGATCAGCGCATGCGAAAACCCTAAAGAGCTTTGGAATGGTACGTGTATCACAAAAAAAACGGACGCGTTATGCAAGCACACAAAAACAGCTCTGCGAACGGCCGACAAAAACACGATCGGGGCCAACGGTGGAAATTTGAATGTGACAGAGGCCAGATTTCACATTGGTGCTATCACAGGCAATTTTATCGGCTTTCTACGCTGAATATCTGGCGAACGGCCTCCGTGTTCCCTGATCGTGTTTCTGTTGGCCATCCTCAGAATTTTTTTTGGGGGGGAAGGGGGGGGGGGATAACGTGTCCGTTTTTTGTGATACACTTACCGTTCCAACGCTCTTTAGAATTTTGCGATAGAAAAAAGTAGGTGTTTCCATTCGAAAATTTCGAGTTTCTGTAACTATAGCCGTAACCGAGAGCGCCATTTTGTTACCATTCACAGAATCCCAAGCTCATACCTCTGAATAATTATACCTGATATCTAATATCAATCGGTTAAACGGAACGGAAGCTAGAGGTCCATATATCAGCAAAGTTATTTTATGACCACCTTGACTTACAAATACAAGTTAATCGAACTCTAATTTAAAATTTCCAAAACGCTCTACTTTAAAAATGTGTAGTAATAACTTTGATCGTGACTAAAATGTGTCGCATTGTTTTTACGCTTTCTCGTGAAATTTTTCTGAGTTTTAAAACACAAATGCAGGTCAGCTCCCTGGAATAGCTTCCAAAAGCTATTCCCTTTATATTTTATTGTTTCGGTGCAGCATATCTCTTGTGCCAGATAATTCCTGAATCAACCAAGTACATTTAAAAAACATCAGTTTAAACCTTCAATTTAAAAACTGTTATCGTAAACTAAAAAATAATTATAAAGTTTCTAAAAAAATTAATTTGTATATATGCTCTATATTGTTCTCCCTTTTATAATAATAAGAATCAACCTTGGAAGCCCTTATATTACGCTCTTTTATATTTATAAGATCCATGCAATTTGCAGTTGCTCCTCCTTTTCCTACTTTCCGTGTTTAGAATTCTTTTCAATCGAAAACTGTTTCCCGTCACAACTATTACACGTGTTGTCTGGCAGTAAGGTTGTGTCACGTGCTTTTCAGGTACTTCGAGGAAAACACGTCATTTTTGGAAAAAGAATTGTTTTAAATTTCATTCGGTATCAATATTCATAGCAAAAAATTGTATTATGGTGAGAATAACCATCGCTTTTTTTCGTCAGTTTACATCAGTTAAGAAACACTTGTTAACAAAAACAATTTTTATGCTCCGAAAGATCCACCATTTTATCATCTGATAATCTAACTTTTGTAAGAATTAAAAAAAAAAAAAAAAAAAAAAAAAAAAAAATAGAGCCGCTACTTGATATCATTTTTGTGATTAATATAGAGCAGAGGCATCCTTTTCCTCTGTGTTTTTCCTGCACATCTGTAAATGATCCTGGCGCTCACGTTCTTTAAATAAGTTATTGATTCGCCACCAAGAGAGGCAGCAAAGCATCGCTAGATGCCGGTTACTTAGAAAAAGCCATATATTGCAACAACTGTCCTATGAAATATTTTCTTATAGTTTTATTGAAATATCCACAGGCATTTTGCCAAATTTGCCAGTATACCTGCACACTTACATCGGTAGTACATATATTTAGATATACGAGCCACTATGAACTTTGAAAATATGAACTGCCTCTTAACATCATTAAAAAGAATTTTTGTGTCAGTTTTTAAGGCCACATTTTTTTTATATGTAATTTTTAAAAAATCTTAAGTTATTTCATTTGAAGTTATTCAAATTATATTGGCTCTACATAAATGTGCATTTTAAAAAGACATTAATTACAGTGTGCTAAGCAATTAATTGATAGAATTATTATAATAAAAAGATACCTAAAGGAATGTTTTAATTGAAAGTAGGATAATTTTTATACAAAAAGCTTTATAAGTTAGTTTTTAAAAAAAGGGGGTATTGTGTTTCACTACTCGGTTGAATAAACAAAAATTTAAAAAAATTGAGTTCACAATGTATAAAAAGTTCTTCTTAAATTATACTTTCTCTTTTCATATGAGTACAAACAATTAAAAGCTACTCTGATATAGCATAGTTATTAAAAAAAAGTGTGTTCATTTTATCAACAGTGGAATTATTTATTTAAAAATTAAAGTTAGGAAACCATAAATGCTTTTTTGCTTTTGCTAACCATAAATACTCTGGCTAGAATAGAATATTAGAAGGAAGTAGTTTTTTGAAAAAATCGTGCTCAAAGTTTAAAGGTTTACTCAGAATGCAATTCTAAAAGTGATTAAAAACCTTCATGAAATATGCTCCACCCAAATTCAAAAGTGTACCCGACGCACCTAAAGTGTAGAAAATATATTAAAGGTTGGTATCAACGAAAAAAGTTTCTGATCGTATAAAAAAGAAATAACTTCATTTGTATGCAGACGGTATAATCCGTTTTCGTCTGTGTGGCCAGACAAAATACTTTGCGGCGAATATCAAAGCTACCTGGGTGGCAAAAGACATACGCGGAAGTAGGGGAATATCTCATTGCCTTTACTTTTCGGGTGTGTCTCATATACGTCATATTTTTCACAGGTAAAAGTGTATTAGTGGTCTATACGAGTCTTACAGAGAACATATCTTTAAATAGATGCAAAAAAACAAAAAAAAAAACTTTCAGACAAGTAGTTAGAAGTACTAAAACCTTACCCTTTTTTTTACTGCTTTTTTGCATTTTTAATCACATAAAATCAACCCTAAGTTGGAAATGCTCATATACTCACACGATAGGAAAACCATGGAATAATGGAAGTATGTCAATTTGTGTCTGCCTATATGTTTACCAGTTGGTTTGTCGGTCTGACTGTTTGTCTATCAGTCTATATATATGTTGCCTATCAGTCTATGTATGTTTGTTTAGGTATCTATTTGACATTTATATGACTATAAGTGATATAAAACAATTGATTGCGGTTAATATTAGACCACGTCACAAATCTTAAGATAATATGTATTTAACATTTTGTGAAACCAAATTTTGATGCCTAGTGACGAGGTACATCACACACATGTTCCCATATTTTATTAAATCTTAAACCAAAATCTATCTTTTTTCTTGACTGAGCAACTCCAGACTGTACAACTAGTAATAAGACATATTAAAGCAATCCAAAAAAACTGCAATTAGTACTAAATACAACGTAGAAAGAAGAAAGCTTTAACTTAAGTAATAAGCAAATAGTTTAGATGGTAAAACGAGGAATGTTGTAAATAAAAATGGCATTTATCTTTTCTTTAATTTGTTAATCAGTTAAATTGTTTAATCAGAAAGCTCAACGATTTCAAATATATATAATTTTATATTTAATTTTAATAGGTAATTATCAATTTATTTCAATTGATAACTAACTCATTAAAATAAATCTTTTAATATTAATTCTTTCTTGTGAATTGCCACTTTTTATGTGTCCATCTAGATTGGATGACTTCAAGTGAGTTAATTAGTCCTCCCAAGTGACTATAAAAGCGTGTGTAAAAGCGGCCTTTTAAGGACAGCCTCAAAACTTAGTAGAATGTTTTGTCACCGACTACGAATCTAATCGTCCCGTAACAGAAACATTTGAAAACCTGTATTTTAGTGACAGTTAATGTCACTATTCAGGGTAATTGCAAGTATAAAGTTCAACTTTTAAAAAACTGTAAAAAAAAAGAACCACTCGTCAGAAAGATCTGAATATTCGCGAAGAAAGGGGAAATAGTATGGCACAAAAAAAAAATATTGCGAACTATTTTTTATCTTATGCCATACCACTTCCCCCTTCATCGTGTATATTTAGGTCCATCTGACTGATGTTTTTTTTTTTTTTTTTTTTTTTTTTTTTTTTTTTTTTTTTTGTACAGCTTTTTGAAAGTTTAACTTTTATTATGTACTTAATCAATTAAAAAATTGTTTTATATTACAACACAATATGAATGTTTAAAATTTCTACTTAAACGAATTAAAAGTTATAACCCCAATACAAACTTATAAATATATTTTTAGTACATAAAAGAATCACTGCACTTTTAAGCATTTTGTAAATGACCCCCGTAAGCTCGATAATATTTCCAAAGTACCGACAAATACCTATTAATCAACTGTCTTGTTAAGAGGAAAATGAACTGTTTTCTCGATTAGTCGGCTTATCTTTTCCTCACCATCAATTAATTAACTAACGCGTTTACATAACTTGCGAAAGAAGCTGGCTAATAGAGATGCATCTTTCGGTGTCAGAACTTATGCGTTTGTCTAGAGTACCTCGTGAACTTTCTTTTTTTACAGGTAGAAAGGGTGCGGCGGCTACTTGTTTTTTATTATTTTTAATATCGTCTGATACTAGTTATTATTTCGTTCTTTACTTTATGAAGTGCCGACATTTTAATAGCTATAAACGACTTTGAAACTACCGCTTCTCTTTGATAAGCCGAAAGGTCCAAAGTTTAATGATACAAGATGGGACGTACCGGTATCTAAGTAATGTATTAGTTAAGAATAATTAAGTGCAGACGTTTTGCAATTTCTAAAACTAGAAATATCATTAATCAATCATTGTTAGTGAATGTAGTCTGCTTGTTCGATTTCTTACTGTTAGAAACAGGGTTTATCTTTGAGATAATTAATTCATCAAATTGGAATATAATTAAAAAAAAAAATATTATAAAAGTATACATTTCCATTTCGCATAGAATGGTGCAAACATGAAACAATCTAATGCACGATAAATCCAATCATTTAAATAAAAATGGCCAGATTGACGATATTTTTGGCAAATGACGAAATAGGTGATGTTAATCTATAAAAATTACATTGTCCTTTCTTATGCGTGAAACAGAAAAAATCAATCGTCGATGAGCGATGCTCAAGGAAAGAGAGCTCATGCGTTAAAGGCGCTTGGTTTTTTTTTTGTTTTTTTTTAACTTTTTAAGCTTTTGTTGCATTTCTATGGGAATTTTAGAGGTGAGGGACCATTAAAACACCTTAAGAAGCATTAGTGCAAATACTTTAGTCAAAATTGTTGGAGCCCTTTTTTTAGAAATTGCTGAGAAACATGATTTTTTCATGATTTCAACCTTATGCTCTTGCGCGATTTCAAAGAAAACCTTAATAGTAGGTCCCATGACCACCACTAACTTGCAAACCCAAATTTGAATATCGTTGGTGAATTTGTTAAGGAGTTATGCCAACCACAGATACACAGACAGACATTTTTTTTTTTTCTAGACCACTTTTTTAAAATCAGGATGTTCCAAAACGTGGAGTAATGCAAAAAAAAAAAAAAAAAAAAAAAAAAAAATCTTTTTTTTTACTGATTGCTATACTTTCATTATCCTATACATGCATATGGGTAATTGAAAGTAAAAACACAGTAGAGAAAAGGTACTCACCAACAAAAACCTATAAACGTTCAGCAAGAAAAAGCCGTTATATTTATATATTTTCTACTCTTACTCAGTATTGTTTCACCTGATTCGTAGGCGAAGACCTACTTTATTGAAAACGCGCAATTTTATTAGTTTGTCATCTGATTTTTTCCGTAATGGCTAATGTTAATTTAAATAGTTCTCAATATTAGAAGTGTATTGTCTTTGGGACATATAACAAAAGGATTTTTATATTGAGGGTTTGTCCGTCTCCTCTATACGAAGGGATCAACCAACCAACATGGTTTGTCCCTAACTGCGTATAAAACAATATTCTTTTCAACTGTAGCTTTTCTACTAAATCTTTTATAATGGCACCCGTTATAAATTTATGGTACATTCCCATTCAAAAGAGCAGATACTGAATTTGATTCATAGTTCAAATTATAGTGTTTAGTAAAATTAGTTTTTTTTTTTTTTTTTTTAATTAATTTTTTCAAAAAGAACACTCACTTACTTGTAGATACCAATTAAAAATTCATTTTAGTTTCTTAAACTGAAATATTTTTCATTAATATTTTAATATACTTCTTAAAATACAAAAAAAAAAAAAAAAAAAAAAAAAATTATGCAAACAAGACCACATTAAACTAAAATTACAGACTTTTTTTCAAAATCTAATTCAAAACGTTAATAGTATTTTAGGTAGCATAAATGTATTTATAATTTACGTCACATCGTTAAAAATATAACTTACTAGCTGAATACTCGTGCTGCGCTACGAAATTTTACCATTAGTATTTTAGCGATCAAAAGACATTCATGTATTCTACACTTCAGACGTTTGCTCCCATTTCGATCCCGACAAATTGATTTATCAAAATAGGAACTTTCCTTTGTTGAAATTTTAAACGAAATTCATAATTGTGAATAGTATATTGGAATAGTTTATTGTGTTTATGTTTGCTCTTAGTTCTAAATTTCAAAGTAGCAGCTGTATTGGAATTGAGACATTAAGTTAATCCTCGTATAGTTTCAATGTTGCGTCGACTTTCCATCCCTTAAAAATTCGTTAATCGATATTGGAATGACTTATTTTTTTAACATTTGCACCAAATATCAGAAATATAACTACATTGGAAGAGGAACATTCGGATATCCCTCGTTTGGAACATATAACCCCTTTTCGACCCCTTAAAGTTGGTTAATCGAGAACGGAATGGCTTACTTTTTCTATGTTTAATCTTTTGTGACATTTGTACCAATTTTCCGAGTTGTGACCAAATGGGAAGTGGGACATTCGAATATCCCTAGTTTGGAACATTTAACGCCTTTTGCAAACCTTAAGTGGGTTAATCGAGAACGGAATGGCTTACTTTTTCTACATTTATCTTTATTGACATTCCTACCAATTTTCAGAGCTGTGACTATATGGGAAGTGGGATATTCGAGTTTGGAATGTTTTACACCTTTTCCACCCCTTAAAGTGGGTTAATCAAGCTCGAATAGCTTAACTTTTCTATGTTTGTCTTTGTTGATATTTTTACCAATGTTTAGAGTTGTGACCATATGGGAAGTGGTACATTCAAATATTCCTCGTTTGGAACGTTTAACCCCTTTCCCACCCCTTAAAGTGGGTTAATCGAGATCGGAATAGCTTACTTTTTCTTCGTTTGTCTTTATTGATATTCGCACCAATTTTTAGAGTTGTGACGAAATGAGAAGTAGGACATTCGAATATTCATCGTTTAGAACGTTTAACCCCTTTTCGAGCCCTTAAAGTGGGTTAATCGAGATCGGAATAGCTTACTTTTTTATGTTTACTATTGTTAATATTTGTACCAATTTTTAGAGTTGTGACCAAATGGGAAGTAGGATACTCGAATGTCCCTCCTTTGGAACATGTAACCCCTTTTCGACCCCTTAAAGTGGGTTAATCGAGATCGGAATAGCTAACTTTTTCTATTTTTACCGTTGTTGATATTTGTGCCGATTTTCAGAGTTGTGACTGTGTGGGAAGTGGGAGAATTAGTGATGAGTGAGTGAGTGAGTCAGTGAATGAGTGAGTGAGGGCTTTGCCTTATATATATAGAGATAATTCTTTCAAAATATCTTATAAAGCACTTGTTTAATAGAACCACATAGTCTAAATCACACACATAAAATTAATACACCCTGCTGTAAGTTATGCAATTTAAATAACATTTTCTTACTTTTCTGATTTAAATATAGAAGGATTACTTAAAATGAAAGAAAAGTGCAATGAAGTTTTAATAATGCAATGTTTTGCAAAATTCTATGCGAAAGGGAACCAACCGACTACAGTTTAAAAGTTTTTTCAGCAATATTCTTTTTTTTTTTTTTTTTTTTTTGCCTCAATCAAGTTTATCTGCAAAGCATTCTGAAATATTTTCCTTCCTAATAGTAGTTTTTTTTTTTTTAAATTATAGTTTATTTCTTTTATTTTTTCTAATAGTATCGTTTCTGAACATGATTCCAGACATAATTACAAATTAATATACTATAGTCCTGTAGTTAATTCAACTTTTTTTCCTTCCGCGTATGGCATATTAATATTAAAACTTTTATTATGATGTATATTATGAATTAATTAGTATTAGGAACACATTTAAAAACGTAAGAGTGACATGTTAATGGTGCAATGCAATTATTTACGAATACCAATTATTAGTTAAATGAAGAACAAAATTGTCGTTTTCCAGTCTACAAAATATTGTTAATTAAGGAGATGTTGGGACGCTAAACCTTCTCTCTGAAATAATCTTTTATTGCTCTTTGAATTAAATGAAATCATTGCAGTTTGACTGATTTCATTAGCCAATATTTGTAAAATGAGTTTTTTTAAATGAGAGTTTTGGAAATAGCAACTCAGAATTCATACCTAATTCCAAAATGTTTAACTAATTTTACTTATTTTAAAAAGATGATCAGGAAAATTTGGATATGATACGTACAAATTTTTTTTCTAGGAGGCTTTAAGGATATCGCTTTTAAGAATTTCGGTGTCATTTTCCAATTTTCCAAGATATTTTAAGTGTTATTTTTCAAAATCTATAGAGAATTTTCATTCTGTTACCTATAGGAGATCACAAAAATACAGATATATTAAAAGTTTGCAATCCATCACATATTTCAGCCCTTTTATGATTATTTTCATGGAAGTAGTTTTTTTCTTACAGCCATATAGATTGCGGCAAAAATGCTAGAAAAATAACACAAAAAAAAAACTTCAAACGTTTTTACGAGTGTTACTTAAGGGAACGTAGAGGTTTCAGGACATATAGGTATTAGTTTTAAATTACTTGGGTGTATAAGTATTATTCAAAATTACTCAGGGCGTATAGTTATTAGTCTTAAATTAAGTGATTTTTAATAAGAGACTGATTAAAATTAAATTTCCACTAAATCAAAATTAATAGTAAACTCTATCCGAAATGAATTTTAATCTCTCTCTCTATATATAAAGGTAAAGCCCTCACTGACTGACTGACTCATCCCTAATTCTCCCACTTCCCATACGATTGCAACTTTAAAAATAGAAATAAATGTAAGCAATAGCAACATAGAAAAAATAAGTTATCCCGATCTCGATAAACCAATTTAAGGGGTCGAAAAGGGGAAAAATGTTTGAAACGAGAGATTTTCAAATGATCCGCTTTCCATATAGTCATAACTCTGCAATTCGATATAAATATCAATAAGGTAAGCTAATCCAATCTCAACTAATTCTAAAGGGTAGTAAGGGTTCTAAATCAAGGGCGCCTCCCCGCCGCCAAAAAATTGGGGGGGGGGGCAAGTACAAGCAGTTGTTTTGACTAAGGGAATGACATTTAGAAAAATTAAGGACCATAAAACAAGTTTTCAACGTATTTATATACTAAAAGAAATATTAAGCATATATATCAGTAACCAGCATAGAATTATGAAATAAGTAGGTAAAAAAAATTCAGTGCCATTGATATGAACTAATATTTATTAAATGAACTAAACATAAACACATATTTTTACTTTCAATTTCCCATACGTTCACATAGGATAATGAAAATATTGCATTCGGTCAAAAAGAAAATCGATTTTTTTTTTTTTTGATTTTTTTATTATTATTATTATTATTATTATTATTCTTTACGTTTTTAAACGTGCTGAGTTCAAAAAAGTGATACAGAAAATATGTATGTGTGTACGTGGTCTTTTTTATTCTTTACGTTTTTAAACATGCTGAGTTCAAAAAAGTGATACAGAAAATATGTATGTGTGTACGTGGTCAGCATATCTCCCGAACAAATTGACCTATGATGTAAAATTTTTAAGATTTTCGTCAAATCGCGCATGCGCATAAGGTATAGCTACCAATGAAAAAAAAAATGTTTTTCAGCGATTGCTTAAAAACGGCTCCAATGATTTTGATTAAAATCTCTTTGGTAATTCCACTTAAGATATTCTAAACATCCCCACCTCCGAAATTTTCGCAAAATTGCTTTAATGGCGTAAAAAGTTGAAAAACGAAAGCCTTCAACAAAGAGTTCTCTTTGCTTGAACATAGCTCTTAAGGTGTTCTAATCGTCTCAACTTCGAAATTCCAATGTGTAAATGCTATAAAAGCGTAAAAATATGAAAAACGAGTGCCTTTAACACAGAGTTCTCTGCCCTTGAACATCAACCATAAACGTTTGATTTTTTCTGTTTCAAGTCATGTTATTCTATCGAATAACATCCCCAATTTCACCATTTTAGCAGGGTTTTTTTATTGACCATGTAAGAATTATTACCAAACTGGCCATTTATATTTAAATGAGTAGAGATATGAAAATGGTAAATAACTCCATATCAAATTTTAATGCAATGACCTATATTATAATAATTGAAAGCTGTGTGATTTTCCATATCCCTAGTTTGAAATCGTGGAGAAATGCCAAAAAATCGAAAATATTTACTTTCATTACCCTTTGTTAACATATGGGTAATTGAAATAGAACGTCGCCTAGAAAATATGTCTGTGTGTACATGGTCAGCATAACTTCCGAATGAATCCCCTACAATGTTCAAATTTGGTTTTCGGGTTAGTGGTGGCCATGGCATCTACCATTAAGATTTCCATCAAAATCGCCCATGCGCATAATTTTGAAATCCTGAAAACAGCTCTAACGATTTTGATTAAAATCTCTGTGCTGAAGCCTCTTAAGGTGTTCTAAATTTCACCACCTCCGAAATTCCAGTAGAATTGCGATAAAAGCGTAAAAAGTTGAAGAATGAATGCCTTTAACACAGAGTTCTCTGTTCTTGAGCATCAGTCATAAAATAATAAATTTTCCTGTTTCATGCACAATAAAGGATAATGTAATGTTTGTCGAATAATATCGTTATTTTGACGTTGTTTTATTTGGTCCATGTACAAATTATTGCTGTGAAAATATGAAAACGGTAAATAACATCATTCCATATTCAACTTGAATGCAATGACTAATATTATAGTGTAATTGAAAGTTGTGCGATGTTCGACAGCACTAGTTGAGAATTCACAAATTTTTTCAAGATTTCTTACAAAATTGTTATTTTTTTCTTTATTTTAATAATTACTAGGGGGCTTCGCCCCCTGCTCGCTAACGCTCGCCAACCCCCAAACGCCTCGCTGCGTTCGGATTGAGCGGCTTTGCCGCTCGGGATTCGTGGTTAAAACACCCTGCTGCGCTCGAATAGGTTTGCCAGCCATAAAAAAATGTAACCAAATTTTTATAAATTTAATGTAAGGCCTAATAGAGAAAACACCCAAATTGCAAGTTTCATAATAGAAAGTTAAATATACTATCCGCCAACATTCTGACTTAAAACTTCATTAGCTATGCCCTTACATTGAAGTCCTTATATTTTTTATTTATTCTGATAAGTCGCCCCGTTAGAGAACGACGTCCAAAGCGAAGCATTTTCTGGATAGAAATACTTCAAAATAATAATTACTCTAATACAAAAATGCTTCAGAAAAACAGAAAAAATCAACTTTGAAACGAAGAGTTTAAAAAGAGCTTTAAAATTAGCAACGGGTTTGTTGTTTACATACGTAAGGATAGCTTAACGGTTGGTTGATTGGTTGGTTGGTTGAACCCCCGAGCAGCCGGTTTATTGTTTACATACGTAAGGATGTTGCCAATCATATATTCAAAATCATTGAGGCTTTGTAGTAGCTTAATGATGAAAAATATTGAAATTTAACTAATTAATAAAGTGTTAATAAATTATTTTGGCACGTTTTGGCAAATCTACAGCTTATTTCCTTTAAAATGACACCTTTATCATTGAAATTGGTTGAGCAGTTTACGCGGACGGACTAACCCCAAAAAACGTATTGCCTATTAAATATATAGATTTCTATTTTCCCAGAAGGGGCATTTCCCCCCCCCCCCCTTCTCCTCTCTGGCCACTGTATGGCGGCGCTCATGGTCTAAATGTTCCAAATGAAGGACATTTAAATATCCTACATCAAATATGTTCATATCTTGATTAACTTATTTTAAGATGTCAAAGCATTCTAAACGACGAATATTCCGAAGTTGCACTTCCAACATAGTCACAACACTGGAATTTGGTACAAAAATCAGCAAAAGTAAACAAAGAAAAAGTAAGATTTTCTGATTTCGATTAACTAATTTTAAAGCGTCGAAAAGTGACATAAACATTCCATACGAGAAATATCACAATGCCCATTTCTAATATAGTCACAATTATAACATTTTGAACAACTGTCAACAAGGGCAAGCGTAAATAAAGTAAGGTATTCCGATTTTGCTAAACTAATTTTCAGGGGGAGTGATTTAAATGAGAGTAAACTCGTCCGAAATGTGTAATGTATGAATGGCTTTGGATTGCTAAAATGCACTTGGTAAAATTTGTAGCGAAACACGGGTATTCAGCTAGTATAACATAATTTATAAAGTTGAAGATGAACTAACTTCATACTCAGATAAATTAAGATCGAAAACAAAAATTAACATGAATTAATAATGATAGTAAAATTTTCAAATATATAATTGCTACATTATAGTTTTATCTGTTATTGATAAAACACTTAATATTAATTATGCTTATTAAGTTAAGCTTATTTCTTTTATGTTTCCCTAACTTGATGAAAAAGGAATTTTTTTCAAGTTCCTTATAAGAAGCCGACCAAACGGTATAGTGGTTAGCGTGCTAGCTTCTAGACAGCGAGGTTGCGGGTTCGAGTCCCTTGTTGGCATGGGTATTTGTAAATGTATGTTGGCTTGTCTAAGGACGAATGTTTCGGCGCATTATAGCCCTCGTGATGCTGACGGTGCCAGATAATCTGAATACAACCAATACAACCTTATAAGAATTAATGTCGAAAATATCGCCAAACTGGCAATTTGTTCTAAATAAATGATGAAAATATAAAAACTGTTAAACAACACCAATTTACGTCAGTAATAGTGTAAATGAAAGTCGTACGATGTTTCGCACCAATAATGGTTTTCTCATACCGTAAAAAGATCTAATTGAAGGCCATATTACGCCAAAATTTCGTTACATCTTTTAACTATTATACTAGTCCAAATTTCAAAGAAAAATGCCTTAGAAAATGGTCTTTTAAATGGAACTTCCTCGCGATACAAATATTGAAAGGTATATCTCGAATTTTAAAAACACCTTTTTAGATATCACAATTCCCGTTGTGTCTACTCATTTTTGAAAGAAGAAATAACTTAGCGCAGACTTTGGAAATTAAATGAGGATCGTCTCACATGCTAAGAGCGTGTTAAATTAATCTTCTGATCCAGAAGTTTACCTTGATCACTGGGTAGAACTTACAAAGGAATGAATTTAAAGCACATCTTCCAAAAATCCTAGTTGCAAAATGTGTAGCACATTTCAATATTCATTTGCGACTATTTGAAAGTATCAGTTAAAAATATAAAAGTTTTACCACCTATGTTTCAAACAGTTCGAAGAGATAAAACTAATACTTATAATTTTTACACTGAAATATTTTCTTACTTCAATTAACTTATGTAATTAACAAATATAATCTAGTATACGGTCCATAAAAGTAGGCTTTTTAAGTTTTTTCTGAAATATTGAAAACCAAACGTCAAAATGGAAACTAAAAAAAACATGTTTCTATTTAAATTTTATTTTAGAAAATTAAAAAATTGTTAATACAGATTTTAATAATAATTAATTATTAAAATCTGTATGATGCTAAAGTTGAATGGCTATTTATGTTTGGCCTTCAACAAACTAATCGTTCGACACAAAAAATACTAAAATATAAATTATTTAACAATTTCTGACTAGAAAAACTTTAAAAAAATTTTATGAATAAGTTTATCATTTCTTTATCATACTTTAAATTACTAACCACTCCTTGGACGATTATGAAATTTGGCATTTCACATTTTTTAACGTTGAATCTCAATACGAGGTAATATTATGGGTAGTTATTAAACTTTTTAAAGTTTGATTTAGTTTTAATATATATCTGACCCCCTATGACAAAAAAAAAAGGAGGGGGGGGGGGACTATTTACAACTGATAAAAGTCATCCATAATTACATCGATACTTTTCTTTTTTTATTTCATCAATTAGAATACAAGATATAGCTATCATTCAGATCTTTTGTGTGTGTGTGTACTGTACCTATAGTCTACCTGAATTCCAAATTTAATCTCTTTACGATATAAACAAGTGAGGAAAGCACTTTTTTTTTTTTTTTTTTTTTTTTTTCAAATACTTACGTCTTTCTTATAGAATTTCGCTCTCTAAAACATTTTTATGCACCCTTATGGCTTGTATATCGATAGAATTCTCAATTTTAGTTTTCTACGTATTCTGAACTTCTATTATATCTTTTAATTAATGGCAAATTTTGATAACGTTCGTTCTTTTGCCCTTCCATGGCATTTCTGAAGTATTTTGTATTGCAGCCAAAATACTTCAGTATCTCTTGTGACTTGTTGAATAACTGAATTTAAAATTTCTGCTTTCTTCATTTTCTGGTCTTCTAACTAGTAACTTTCGGAAGGCGCATTTTTTTGACGTTCCTTATTTGTTTCGCTTTCCCAAGTATTACCACTTCCCCTTAGTTGACTGCTTGAATTCTAAATTTCAATTTTGTACGTTTTAATCAATTCATGCATTTTGTAAAAATATTTTTAAGCTATTCAAAATAATTAAATTCCAAATTTCTTATTATAATAAATTAATTTTATGAGTTTAGAAATAATTGTTCTGTTCAGGGGATGTTTCTTAATAATAAAGTATTGTTTCATCTTAAATGATGTAATTGTGAAAGTTTATAGGAAAATGTGTGGTTTGGATGGAAATGTTCCAAGTGTTTTCATGTTTACACCTATATCTAATTTTAAAAACCTGGCGATCGCTTTTTAGTTCTATTCATAATTATATGATTGATAATTTTAAAAAAATGTCCTTAAGCTTTCTACGTAGAAAATGATTTGACGCAAATATTTTAAAACCTAGATTTAACTAAAAAGTTATATTTGATCAGTCAAAAATAAAAAAAAAATATACGGGTAGATATAACCTTAATAAATGGCTCCTGTTCATAATATAATTTTAAATATTGATTTAATATTCTAATGTTATATTAATTTGTCTCAGATATGGTTAAAAACAAATACTACAGATTTGTTAACCTAAATTTGTTTCGATAGTTAAAACTTCATATTTCCCCTTTTGAATTTATATAATAAATTGAATGTTAAGTATGAGATGATTTTAAATTTGAAAAATCTTAAATGTAATTACTGCACGTAAGTAACACATTTAATGAAATACGTTACCCAATTTAACACACCTTTATATTCCCAGTGAACGTCTTTAAATTCATACGTCCCTTTATTTCTTCATTTTATTTTAATATATAGCCATTTAAGATGAAACCCATATACTTTTTGAAAGAACTTGGTATCCTACTTGTAAGAATAATCATAGGCACACTTTCTTTATTATACAATGAAAAAGGGAAAGTTGTGTTTTTGAATACAATAATTACTAAATGTTATAATTATGTGTTGGGAAATACCCGGATTAGAGAAGAAACTTCTAAAACTGCTGCCTTATATTTATGAACCAGATTCTAATGAAAAGCAGAAGTATATGCCTCTGAGAACTGCTTTTCTTTTTACTAGGCGGTCTAATAGTTCACAACTTTATGGCCTATAAAATTTGCGGTTTCCCCGTCAACTTTAATAAGTGTCACCAGACTTTCAAGGCATTTCCGGTAAACATGACATAGCTTTCAGAAATGAAGTTATATTACTTTTTTCTTTCTTTCTTGGTGATAGTATGTCTGGCGATGTATTTATTGTGCTTTATAAATAGCTTTTCGCGTTCACACGTATTGCAATGGCAGATTACTTGGCTGTAAGATAATAAGTACTTAAAATTAACTCATGTAAATATTTTATTGCCAATTTCTAGTACGAAGATAGTGTATTCAGGTTCACGAGTAAGAGTTTTTTTTATTGAAAGGTTACAGTTTTAATAACTCATGACACGATAACGGATTTCTATTTTAAGAGGTGGATGAAACTCATTGTAAATTTTTAACATAAAAACATCAGTTTGGAATATCAAGTTTAACTTGTATTATATGTTATGTTTATATAAACATTTTTCCTTGAGACGATAAAAACTCAAGGAGTAAGTAGACTTTTATATACTTTTATTCTGTAAGTAGTTTAATAGAAAGATCTATGAATGTCTGATCTTAGTAAGTGAAAGTAAGTGAGCAACTTAGTGAGACTTAGTAAGTGAGTTCAATACTATAAAAATTTAAATAAAAAGGATCAATTATTATTAAATTGATCATAATTTTTAGTGTTCTGTACCTCCAAAATAAAAAATGTATCATTTATTGAGTAAATTTGGAACAACTAGAGACCACCAAAAAAAAAAAAAAAAAAAAAAAAAAAAAAAAGAATATGTCTTGAATGCTTAAACTTGAATAACGCAAGAACTAATTGGAGGATTCAAATGAAAATTGGTATACAGTCAGTCTATATATGACAAAACTTTGACAAATTAGAAAATATTTCAGGGAAATTTGGATTTTTTTCAATAATCACGTAATCACGTAAAACTTACGATTGTTTTCTAAAACATCAGTTATCTATTTATTTTATTTGCTAAGAATTTAAAAAAAAAAAAAAATTAAGTAAACTGAAGACTAACATTTATTGTTATAATACTTACTGACAGTTGCATTGGGTTGACATCAATCTCAGTATTGCATGGAACACATGCATTTTTATTGATTAATATTGTATAATAAATATTTTTGAAGACTCTAGCCTTTTCATCTCATTTTGCATTTTGCCAAAGAAAGAAATTCAAAAGACAAATTTAGATATACGAAGAAAAGATAAATTCGGAAGATGCAAAATTCAGAAATTTAGAAGGAAAAAATTAATGACTACCTGTGCAAAAATTAATATTAATTATTTTATGTATGACTTCTTATAGACTAGTACAATTTTTTATCTTCTATTATTTTCAGAGAATAAACTTACACTTAATATTGCAAATATTTTCTAAACATTGTGCCGTTTGTAAAAATTAAATCACCAATGCTACCCAATATACTATATTCTTCTTTTGGAATAACTCGAAATCCACAGAGCGGTAATTTATAAGGAGGTATAGGGAACGAGAAATAACTCCTCGCATTTCTATCCATGATTCAGGTCTAGACAAAGTTAATATTAAAATGAGGACAGGAACACCTTGTGTGAAATATACAGGCTGCACACTCGCAGATAGAAAACGCATATTTTATTATTCGTTACGTAACATAGAAATGCATATTTAGTTACCATGGAAACTCTAAACAGTGATTCTCGATTTGCATGGAAATTTCTTCATGAATGCGAAGGTTATTTGGAAACACTTTTTTAGAAATTATTTGTCCCAGAGATTTAATAAGATTATCAAACATTGCCCTTTATTCTATTCACATAAAACGCAACGTTTGGTTATCTGTCTATTGGTATGGTTTGTCGAAGATCTTTTGAATCTATGGTTATCGGATTTGTTTAGGTGTCTGGCTATATTTATTTTTCAGGGTTCCATTTCAGATCAGCAATGCTACAGCGTATCTTGTTTATTTCTGAAGGTATTAGATGTTTTAAGCGAATTTCTATTTAAGCTTCAGGAAAAGAGAAAGGGCTGTTATTTTCCAATGGGTTTGAATAACATGGAGGATTGAATGGGACAAAGATAGAATGCTAAGCAACAAGTAACTTAGGAAGGTGTAATCCACGCATTTTAAAACGGAAGACGATTTTAAAAATAAAACGCTGCTAAATTTAAACGATTTGAAGTGGGTTTATGAGCATCTTGATGAATTACCACTAACGTATTTCATTCCGACGCTTTGTAAAAAAAAAAAAGATGATGAAATCGTGGTGGAAGGTGAAAGGGAATGTATAATTATCGGGTACAGTTGTGTAGTTATATATCGATATGCAATTATTGAGTACAATTGTACAATTATCCGACACAGTTGTATACTTATGTATTGATATACAAGTATCGAATATTTTACAATTGGGTTATTCGGCTGATAATTAGGAAATTTATCATATTAAGAAGGGAAAAAAAACATTCTTCACAAATCTCTCTACTTACTATAATGAGAGAAGAAAGGAATAATCAAAAGTAATAATACTATTACAGTAGTTGAGATAAATATATATATATATATATATATATATATATTTTATTATTATAAACATTATAAAAGTTGTGTCCACGAATGTGACGTGAGGTTTAAAACGCTGCAGGTATATGAAAAATAACCTAAATAGAAGAGAATATAACTATGTGAGCTGCCACCTAATGCAGAACTAATTGTCTTATTTTTTCAGTTCTAATATTACAAATAATTCATTTTAAATTTCGAAACCTCAAAAGACAGATGCAAAAAAAAAAGATATTTTGAGAAGAAAGCTGTGTTGTTTCACCTCTTAATTGACTTCAATAAACATAAGTAACAAGTAAAAAAATTGGTTGAACACTAGTCACCTTAACAAAAAGAAAAAAAATTGAGAAAAACCCATTTTTAAAATATTTGCATAGAATCATATTTATGTAAAAAAAAATCAATTTTCCTAAATTCCAATTTCAAAACATTTTAAGTAAAATAAAGGAAGTAAAAACATTACAAAAAGTGTCTATAATTTATGTTTTTAATTGTTTTAAGATGCTTTTGCAATATATTAAGCTATTTAATCGACACCCATCGACAACTACTTTCACGGATGTAACAAACTTGTGGTGAATTCTCCGTTAGATTTTATCTCTATATATATAAAACTAAGTTGTCTGTGCGTCTGAACCTTATACAAATCCACAGTTTTGCACCTAGAGGTACGAAATTAGGTAAATAGAAGCTTTATTATATGGAGATTGTAGATAACAACTTTTAAATTTGATTTAAAGTTGTTTTCATTGAAATTTAATGACATTAAAAAAAATCTTGGCATGGCAACGGTATTTTTTTATTACATCAGAATTAAACCAAAAATTATTTTAATGTGTCCCCTTTATTTTTCTGATTATTTTTATGTATTAGAATCGTCTGTCTGGTAAGTGGTTCTAATATTATTATTATTTTTCATATATTTACTGTCAACTGACGCTTAAAACGTAATGCTTCATAATATTGTAAACATAAAGGCTAATATTATTGAAATTCACCGAAAACTTCCAAATCATTTCGTCCCCCATTTGTTAAATTTTCTTCTTATTCCCCTGTAAATATTTATTCATTTCCTTTAGTATTAACCCAGAATATCAAAATTCATTAATTAGATTGTTTTAATTTGTATAGTGTGTTTTTTCTGAGTATCAAGTTCCATATTATTTAATCTAGATTTAAATACATTTTGTGTATTATACATGTTTTACTATTTCTACCAGAGTATTTTACAATGTACACCAGAAGCGTAGTATTTCATGAAGAATGCAAAAATGTTTGGTACAGATGTAGCATAAGACATTTCTGTGGCGCGATTTTATTTGGTTTTTTGTTTTGTATAGATAAATGCAGTTTCTCGCAACGTTTTTTTTTTTTTTTTTTTTTTTTTTTTTTTTTTTTTTATATAGTTAATTTAGTACTATTCCTATTCTAGCACAGTATCAGATAAAAACCACCAAATTAATGACGTAACTAATCCAAACTAACAACCTTCAAGTAATTTATACTTCCTCTACTATTTAGAATTGGCGATACATTTATGCTTCATTTAAACGTGTAAACGTTTAGGCTTGGGGGCAACTGGTAACCGCCTAACGGAAGAGTACCCTTAATAATTTATATTTAAACTAAATTTTATGATTATTAATGCTTTAATTTTCTTTTAGTTACCGTGTTTTTAATTTTTTGCGATTTTTCTGATCGTTAAATTAAAAAAGTCACCAAATGCCTTATACTACATCTGTTACATCTGTTCTACTTTTTCTTAAATGTAAACTTCTATGTCTTTCACAATGCTAGTTTCATGATATTTGTAAAAACGAACTATTTACTCATATATTACAGATTCCAAAAATTATTTTATAAATTTAATTCTAATGAGTAGTTCTACAAATGTGACATCTCATCTCAACCTTTTATCTGTCAAGTCCAATAACTTGATATAAGTATTCATAAATAACTTAGTCTGTAGCTTGTTCTTTGAATCTAAACAAAATACCGGCTTAGCTTCTGATTTCTTTATCAAAACAGTATATTGCTACCAATTGCAAGGACTTATTGACACTTTGTGTGTGTGTGTGTGTGTGTGTGTGTGTGTGTGTGTGTGTGTGTGTGTGTGTGTGTGTGTGTGTGTGTGTGTGTGTGTGTGTGTGTGCGTGCGTGCGTGCGTGCGTGCGTGCGTGCGTGCGTGCGTGCGTGCGTGCGTGCGTGCGTGCGTGCGTGCGTGCGTGCGTGCGTGCGTGCGTGCGTGCGTGCGTGCGTGCGTGCGTGCGTGCGTGCGTGCGTGCGTGCGTGCGTGCGTGCGTGCGTGCGTGCGTGCGTGCGTGTGTGTGTGTGTGTGTGTGTGTGTGTGTGTGTGTGTGTGTGTGTGTGTGTGTGTGTGTGTGTGTGTGTGTGTGTGTGTGTGTGTGTGTGTGTCCGTGAGAGTGTGTGCGTGTGTCCACGGATATGATCTATTTCCCGGGTTACAGGCATAAAACTTGAAATGAAATTAACATAAAACTTAAACTTATAAGTGTTAGAAATGTGTCCTAGAGCATTTTCTTAACCTAAAACTGTAGTCTAAATTAGTTTAATTTATAAAATATTACCCTGTTAAAAGCAAAAGAGTAACATTTCACTATTTGGGAGTAAAATGGGAGTAATAATTAAAATAGACTGAGAGGCGACTGCAATTTTTGGACCCCATCGAACATCATTCTGAATTTTTTATAGAAATTGGAGAAAAGTGAGTAGATTATGAATCCACTGGTCTGCAGTGGTAAAAATGGCAGAAACTGGTCAAAAATCGACTTTTAATAAGTTGAACTAAATCCAATTGCCAAATGTGCCATAACTTGCCAGATAATGAGCATTTTTTTTTTATTTGGTAACCCTCACTCTTTACTTTTCAATTAAGAAGGTTGCAGACGATTCGGATGTGTGGCTATAGCTTACTTGCATCTTTCACAAATAAGTCAAATTGGCAATAAACATTACGTCACTGATATCGCCAATTTGGCTTACTTTTAAAAAATACAAGTTTTCCGAGCCAGAGATCAGAAATCGTTTGCACTTTTTCTCATTGAAAATCAAAATGCAGTGGGTTGTCAGACGAAAAAGTTTGTTCTCTTTTTGCCAAGTTATGACATATTTGGCAATCGGATTTTAGTTCAACTCATTCCAAGTCGATTTTTGATCAGTTTCGGCCAAATTCAGAATGATGTTCAATGGGGTTCAAAAATTGCAGTCGCCTCTCGGACTAAAATATTTTATTGCAATATGAAATTGTGATTAATTATATCCCTCATACTAAGGTTGTTTATTCTTAAAAACATAGTTTTACTATTATATTTTTTGTAATAAACACCAATTACACAAATTCCTGATTTTTATAAGAATGACCCATTTATATTATTTACATATGGGTTCTAGTTACCAAATAAGAGTCTTTGAGAAATTATCTAAGTATAAACAAGTATTATTTTCCAAACCTAATGACATGTCCCTTAAAAAATTAAATACTTTAAATAACAGCTTAAAATTTTGTCTTCAACATTTATTCGGTACCCCTCGTAATGCTTGAATATGCTGTTGATTATCGAAAAAAATTTATTCCGAAACTGTGAAATTTAAAACAAGTGAATTTAATGAAAGGCATAGGGAAATTTTTAAGTTTGAGTAAAACTCTTTAAATTCATCTGATTAGAAAAGACTTTGATATCGAACACAGTTAACTTTTAGATCTAATAAAAAAAATTTAAACTTTAATTTAATAACTTAAAAATATAAACAATTTATCATCATATCGATGGATAAAACATAATCATTGCAAGTCCATTTTTAGGACCAAATGAGATATTGGTATAAATATAAAGGCGGCTGGCTCTAATATCTACTTTGTATCTCAAATAACAACTTTATGGTGTGAGTTTTTAAGAATGCATGTACTTTTTAAATTTCCCAAAGTTTGAAATTTTCTTTTATGATTTTTCGAAAGTTTACTAAAACGGACACACAGTGATTGATATTTTTCCGGCCAAGTCATTAAATTTATCGTAAAAAAAACTATTAATAGTATTAAAATCAAAAAGTAGCCAATTGTCAATCAATTTTCTAATCAGAGTTGTGAAGTGAATCACAACTCCGGCTCTCTCAATGATAAGGGAGCTCCCAAATAGTAAGGGAATGAGAAGTTTCCCATTCCCTAAATGGAGAATTTTTTAAATTCATTATCCAACCACACCGAGTTTTCCATCCATAGACAATTTAAAGAAAATAGGCATTGGCGATTATACAGTTCCTAAATTGTATATTAATGATAATAAAAACTAAGTAATGAAGTTTTTAATTCTAAGTACTGTATTCGGAGTTTGAGTAGAGGAGGGTTTTTTTTTTTTTTTTTTTTTTTTTTTTTTTTTTACTATAAATTAATATACTTTTTATTAATTCATTTAATTTAAGAATTTCTTATAATTTTTCGTGATAATTCTATAGTTTTAGGAAATTTATACGATCTAAAATTATCATCTGATAAAAGCAGTTCTTATTTCAGTATTTGAAATGAGTTAGTATGATATGCATTCATTTAGAATAATTTTTACTTTTACTCACAAGAGTTTACAATATTGATACATTTATTTAAAATATATTAAAATTCGCAAGACTTATGGCATTAATATTTTTATTTAAAACGCAAAATCTTAATTTCGGTGATAACGTTTCCTCAAATAACCAAATATTTTTAAGTACTAAAATTTATTTGAAGAAACAGTTCAACCTCATCTCATTGTCATTGTTATCATTTCAGTATTTGAAATGAGTATGATATTTATTCAGTTGGAATCCGAAGTACGAAAATTTTTATGCAGATATTTGTAATTTATTCTCTTCTTTCACAATCTGCCTCTCTCTTTATCCTTATCTATCTCTAATATTTCTATTCTATATTTGTAAAATTGCTAATATCTTTTAAATATTTAGTAGAAAAAGGCAATATCTCGATAAAATCTGGAGACTGGCTCATTTCTGAATTTTTCAAAAAGGTTTCATCTGCAAAGACAGATGTGCAAGGAAATATTTTTAGAAAGGCTATTTTTTATTGTGTTAAGTTATTACTTCACAATCCATTAATCATTATATATTTGGAGGACAATTACCGTCTTGTCCTTTGGAGTCTAAATCAATTTCTATTCTGTTTGGAGCACAACTCCCCAAAGAAAGATTTTCAGAGCAACTATTTTACATTATGTTACTATACGAATTCCCGAAATCGGTTCAGAATAAATTGGATCATACTTGAATAAGAATTCGCCTTCCACTTATTAAATCACAAAAAATGCTATCTCAACAATAAAAAAGTAAAATATTTCTCAAAATCGTATCCACTCACCTGAATTAATACTTTTATAGTTCATAAGTCCTTGTATGACCAAGAATTACTGGTCAATTATTAAAAATCCTAAAACACTAAACCATTTCACAAATTGCATCACCGGTCAAACTTACTCACCGGGCTCTGCGAAGGCAATAATTTCGGAGGTCCGAGCATAATAGTCATCCCGTGCTCCTGCCAAAACCTCATCCTCTTCGGGTGGTCCTCCTTCCTCATCCGGAATCCCTCCTTGAGTCCTCCTAAGAGCTTCTAAGGCCAACTCCCTGGCCAAAGGGGCTGTAATGTTTGGTCTGTCCTGTAAATGAAGCTTCGACAAGATCTGTCGCTTGATAGCTTCAAGTTTGAGTCTTGCAGCTTGTTGTTGGTCACTGACAGCACACTCCGGACATGTGGCTAAAGCATGCCGCCCGCACCAGAAAAGCAGGAAGAGAGCGGTCAGGGTGGACACGCGGAGGGACATGGCTCGGAGACACATGTGTCAGCGGACTGAGACGAAGCTGATGATGAGGAGCATCCCTTTCAGACGATCTCTTTTTCTTTCAGACGATTACTCTCCGGTCTCGCGATCGCCGCACCAGCTGGCGGTGGTCGGTCAAAGCATGGACCCGCCCATGTGCTTTTGGAAAATGTGTGTCACGGTGGCGAGAGGATTGGACTCGATCACGATTGGATGGGGGAGTTCGGGAGAGGATTTTGTGTGGCGAGGCATCGTTTTATTCTTTTTTAAGTTATTTCATAATTATGCGTTTATTAAAACTATAAGAGTGCGGAAGAGAAGATATTTTTTTTTTAAGATTTTTTTTAAAAGTTGCAAAAAGAAAAGTACATTGAAACACAACTTTACGATGAAATTTTTTCTTCTGGTCTATTAATGCCGTGGTTTCAATAAATAATTTTTTAAAGGATTAAATCGTTAAAATAATATCCTTGATGTAGCTTCTTGATTCTCTGAATTTATAGGAGCACTAAGAATGCTGATTAAGAAAAATGCTGGATCTCCTCAAGGTATGTTTTTCCATACAGACCATTAAGATTGCGGCATAGCATGTTGCGCTACCTTAATTTTTAGTTCCTACAATACACTGATGTAGAGAGAAGCTTATGCAATGGTTCTGTCCGAGGTCAAAATTCCCTGACAAAAATACAAGGGCTACTGATAAGTGCGATAGTTCAAATGAAAGGTCTAGCTGAAACTAATTCCCACATTAAAATTTGGTCTGAAGTTACGATCTAAAGTACAGGGAGTATTTACTGGTAGTGAATTTGTAATTTCTTAAGCTTAAACTATAACGACTACAGATATGTGTCTCATATTCGTTTGGAAATAACAAAAATATTAGTAGGGTAAAATTCAAAAGGTAAGTTCTAATCACGGAAGCACTTTAAAATCCGAGGGTGCTTCTATAGTAAATATATGAGACGTTCAGATCTTTTTCACAGATAAGAGATATCAAGCTGGAACTTGGATATACGGTGACAAGTTAGCACTCTGTTTGTCTCCAGGCTCACTATCTTAATGATAGTTTAAAAAAATACGCCAAATTGACTGGCTTTTTCTCGTCTTTTGACCTCATCTTTAACAGTGGGCGATTTCAGTCTTTAAATGCCGCCAAATATTACATGTTTGGTATCTGGACCTGATTGTGCTATAATGATGTTTGATGAGATACCTTAACTTAAATCTTCTCACATTCTAATACAAATGATATTTTAAGCAGTGAAGAAAATAAATACACTTAAAATTAAAAATCAATATATTCTTATTTAATTGTAATAATTTTCATTTTCTAGCAGCTATATATTCTATATACATGAGTTTCATGTTAAAATAATTATTTTCCATAGTAGAAAAATGCATTGTTTAGAATTTATAAAAAGGGAATTAATGAAATATTTTAATGGGTTCTAATTTATGAGTAATTTCTGTTTATTTGTTTAAAAATTCGAATATTTATTCTTCTTACAAGGTTGCTTATAGTATTTAAGTAATTTTTATGCCAAGCATTCGCAATGCTTTAGTTATCTGATATTGTGGATTTTTAACACATTTTTGCATACATTTCTCGAATTTTTCCCATAGAGAAATATTGTTAATAAAACTATCTGACGAATTTAATATAAAATATTTTTGCAAGAAAACTACTGCATAGTGAATGCAACGATGACTTTCAATATTAGGTCAAAAATTATATTTTAAATTACCAAATCACCTTCAAAAAAAAAAAAAAAAAAAAATGCAAAATTTTGAGGCTTTCAAAAGGAGCATTATATCTACCCATTTTAAATTTCATATAAAAAGTAATATAAATATAGAAATAATATATTTATGTTATATAAATAATTTGATATAAGTAATATATTTATACTTACTTTTATTAAAAGTATATAAGTAATATAAATATCTATACATTTTTCCATAGTGGAATATTGTTGATAAAACAATCTGACGAATCCAATATCAAATACTTTTTGCAAGAAAACATGACTTTCATATGCATACATGGCTTTCAATATTAGGTCAAAAATTATGTTTTAAATTACCAAATTACCTTCAAAATGACAAAAAAAATTTTTTTAAATATTACAAAATTTTGAGGCGTTCAAAATGAGCATTATATCTACCCATTTTAAATATCATATAGAAAGTGATATAAGAAACACAATTTAAAAATAGGATAACTGAAATGATTGAACTTATTTTTAGAAGGTGTAATTTCGTTACCCTTGACTGTATCAATTTAATTTAAACGACACTTTTAACTATATCTTTATATGCAATTCCATGTAGAAGGATTAAAAATATTTTAAAACTCTACATGTTTTTGTTAAAATATGAATTAAAATATATATTTTCTACAGTACAAACTTATTTTGTTCTCAAAAATAGTTTGAATAATTTTGAATTTTTAAATTCAAAATAATAATATATGCGAGTGGTTTTATCTATGTATGAAAAAAAAATTTCGGCACTGTAATCGCTTTACGTAAGAGAATTGCTCATAAATACATAAGTGTTTAAACAAAACTGATAATTTAATATTTGCTTTCATCACGAGTCACTACCTAAATAGAATCAACTATTTTATTATCCAAAATCAGAAACGAACCTTGCATATTAATAACAAATTCAACCAATAGACACAGTACTCTGTTTATAGTTAACAAAAGATTTTTCTGGCCATTTAAAGCTAAAAAACAATCACCATTTCTCAATTCCACACTCGTTTTGAAGTAATTAATTTTATGCAATTCATTGACACTTTCGCATGAAAACTAAAAATGAAGGACACAATTGACGCCCCGTGAGAAACAAAATGTGCGACAGAACGTCGCCGCACACGGGAGTCTTTCGTCTTAAAATAAATTAATATAATTTTTTAACCTTGCACAAATGTAGGTGGGCGTAAAAAAAACTACGAATATCTGTCTGCTGATGTTGCAAACCACAGAGTTACACTTACCCTAGCAATTATCCATCGATACACAAAAGAGATCCAACCCTCGAAAATATGATTTAGAGTTTTCTCCACCTCATTGCAACGCATTTGTTATCTTTGATCAAACAAGATCAAATATGATAAATGGTTCATTAATAAAAATAACAGACGAGTCGTCTACAACGGATCATATATTTTGAATGTTTTTATCTTCGTAAGAATGATCTTGTACGAACAATTGCATATTAGATCATTTTACATACCTGCTTTGAACAACCTAATCCTAATTTCAATGTTGGTTCATTTAATAGACTTATGAAGTTTTCAATATGGAAGTAGAAAACTATATTACAATTACTGTGTTTACTTATCAAAGTTTTTGCTTTATATAAACGTTTTGAAGAAAAGGTAACTTTAGAAGTGTTACAGAAAATACTAATTTGTTTCAAACAAATGGAATATTTTGTTTTGGGAGATTTTCGAGGGACGTATTTAATTTTAACTGGAATATCCTCTTTTTATAGTAGTACTTTTTTCAATTCGGCTTTCTTTTAATTTGATTCGGTTTAACTTAAAGTTTTTGATGCGTATAGCACGATGTAGTAACCCTGGAGCATTGATAAAGTAATAAAATTTAAAATAAGTTTAGTGTCTTCTTATAACGATCAAAATTGATTAAAAAAACTGGGGGCATATGAACGCCATTTGGGGGAAGTGGGGTGAATGTATTTTTTAATGATTATGCCTAAATCTAACGGCATTAAAAATGCAAGCAAAACTTCAATTGATTAATAAGATAATTGCATAGTATAACAAAAACCTTTTCATTTCTCTCGGAGTACTATTTTACGAGATAAACAACTATTGGTAATCATATACATTAGTCTCATCTATCCCATGTATGGTGTTGAATGCATCGATATAGATAAACAACTGGATAGACTGCTTAACGCTGGTGAAACGAGCCGTTGCCACCGCGGTAGCGAGATGCTTGAATGGAGGAATTTGTATTGCCGATGTGGATTTTCTAAGATCTTTATGGTATATTCGCTTTGCTTTTGATATTTGGCAAGCAAAGAAAATTAAGAATAAAACATAACTGAAGAAAATAGTTTAAGCAATAAATATAAGTGATCAAATTAATAAGTATAGGATTCGTATATTTGGAACAAACATTTGAAATTAGTTACTGTCGATATCTGTAAACGTGGTTTATCTTTACTAATTTGAATTTAATTATCAAAATCTTAAGTTACGTAAATTAAATGTTTTAAAAATAAATTATTATCTACAAGTTATAAAAATACAGTAAACAAATGAAAATAGACTTTAAAAATAGATTTATTTTAGAAGTAGAAATTAAAGATAATTGAGGAAATACAGTAAGCAAGTTGAAAATATATAATAATAAGATGGCAAAATACAAATTTATTTATACTACAGTCATACCCCGTTAACGCGAAGTAAAAGCATCAGTTCTCCGCACTTAAAACTTGACATTAATTTATGCGTTTAAAACGAAATTCGGTTAACGCGAACAATTTAAAGGGTCCCTTCAATTTCGCGTTGACGAGGTTTGACTGTATAACTAATGTAATACAGAGAACAATTTAAATTTCAAACGCAAACTATTATATTAATTTTTCATACTCAATATTTTTATATAACTTACGAATTTAAATATACTGGTTTTGAAACTTATTTATTGCAAGCCAAAGACATATATTTAATCCACTAATTATGAAGTGAGAAAAATGTGGAAAACTTTACCGAACCTAAATAATTTAAGGCATTAGTTTTTAAAATAAATACGTAAGTAATAGAGAAACTGATAAACTTTTGCCTTTTGCAGTTCGCAGTTTCATTAATAAATATATTTACAGCAGAACAATAGCATTTTAAGTTATTGTTTCTCTTTCCATTTCATCCTTTTTTTTTTTCTTTTTTTTTTAATATAATTATTAAATGTTCATGAAAACACGTATAAAAACATAGATTAAATAAAACATATCTAAAACAAATTATCTAGTTATTTCATTTCCCATTGCTTTGCCAAATGCCCTTGAAAACGCATAAAAACAAGGATTAAATAAATATAAATCAAGTGTTGATTTCTAGATCATAATACTATTTGTTCTGAATTTAAAATAGATTATTTATGATATGAAATGCCACATAAGAGATCAACCATTAACCACGAGCGATCAATGTTAAAAAGGTCCTTTTAGATATTTTTCAAAATTAATAATAATAATAACAAAATACAAAAAAAATACCTTAACTTATTTGAATAACTATTTTTTACTTAACGGTGAAAATTCTTGTTTATATTTTCCCGATTTGCGCTGTTGTTACAATTATGTGCAACACAGTAATTAAACATGGCTCAAGAAATCGTGGCGCAGCATGGCCCTTGTGAAGCCCTTGCGCCATAAAATCCCAACCAACCAACCAACCAACCAACCAACTCAAGAAATCGTCCCATCATTGGCAGGAAAACAAACATTCATGCTGGCGCGTTTTTTGCCTTGCTTTGCCATCGGAGCAGTCTATCCAGTTTATCGATATCGATGGTTGAATGAGATAGTATAGGAAATAATTGGATACAAATGCACACAATAGAAAATATTCAAAAGTAAATAAAAGTAAAAAAATGCACTTTTAAGCATATTTCAATTAATAGCTTATTTTTTAATCGGTTTCTACTTACTTTTTGTTTTTACAGAAACGTTTAAAAATGAATGGAAAAGGTAGTTTTGATCCACAGAAAAAAGAATCTACAATTTTTAATTAATAATTTGTCGGATTATAATTTGTCAAAATGTCTTAATAACAATTTGTCGGAATGTTGGAATGTCGTGAGTCGTTGATTTTCTGCTACTCGATTTAACTTTTCTATACTACAGTCAATCAGGGTAACTTTGAGCCATAGGGTGTAACTTTGCGCCACCTCCTAGTTTTCAGTATTTTTGGGTTTAAAGAGCTGCTCATGATCCACTGCTGCAAACTGCTGGCAAGATTATGAAATTGGCTTTTTGCTTGATGGTTTAATAAATGAATTGACAAAATAGTACATAATTTATTTGGCCATTCAGTTGTTTTTCTGGAGTACTATTTTCAAGTTCCATTTTAATGCTTATTTGAAGTTGATGTAAATCAACTAATTTATGCAAGAAAGTATCAACTTACCACTTTATCAGCTATATAATTTTCTGAAAAAAGTGAAATTGTTAGTAGCTGAGGGTTATTTATTTACTAACATTTAATAAAAAGCAAAAAACCAAGGCACTATCATTTTACCACATATTCAGTGAAACTTTGAGCCGGTTCAAAGTTAGGCTGATGACAGTGTGCAATGTATACACTGCACATATAATTCATATTTTATTCTAATTTATTTTTGTTTGCTTTTAAATACATTTATATACATACAAATGCAATTTAATTTACAGAATCTTCTCTTGTATGCAAAATCCGATAAAATTAAAATGTTGGGAGTGAATTCAAAAAGTACCTAATTATATTAGAAACACGTTCACAGAATTAAAAAAAAAAAAAAAATCTGCCGACCTGTAATGGTTGTAAAAAGCTTTTCAGTTGAGTAAGTGAAAAATCTATATGCACAAAAAATAAATGATAAAGGAATATGTATAGCAAGGATATGATGGTATTGTCTAAAGTCCTCTACCATATGAACTCCTTGGAGATAGCAAGAGTAAAAGTCCTACACTAGATGACACACCTAAAGGTTATGTGGTTAGAGCTCGGGCCCTGCATGCCAAATGTTCCGGTTTCGAATCCCGGGTTAGACATGAATGTTTGTTGTAATTCGAAATCTACGTTAAGCTGTAGGTCGTTGAGCGTATAAACCAACCAACCTGAACTAGATGATGCAGGTGACAGTGTATGTACAACACTGTCATTTTCGAAGGAGATGAAAGTTGCACAATAAGGACATGGTAGATGTTTATACTGCTCAAATTGTTGGGAGAATGTTACTGAAAAGTCAGAGGTTGTTCGAGTGGTGGCTGTTAAACACATCAATGAGGCAGGAATTTTATACACAGAGCATGCACGTATTTTAGATTTTGGTAATGGCATATGCAAAGTTTACGACTGCGTAATTATTCAATACGATGGAGAAGTGTACCCAGACCAAATTGACTTAAAAGACAACGTGATATTTGGCGGTTCATGAAGAAATCTGGTGCATATGGGAAATGGCCCAATATCAATGATGATCTGTGGTATGAAAAAGTAGGCGTGTTTAAGAAATTATCACCAGAAATTATTATTCCAGCTAGAACACTGGTGCCGGGTTCGAATCCCGGATTAGGCATGGACGTTTGTTGTGGTTCGGAATCCAAGTTAAGCTGTAGGTCTCGTACTGATTAGCCATTACAGTGCATGAAAATAGGTCTTTGAGCGTACAAACCAACCAATCCAGCTAGAACACGAGAATAAGTTTTCCAGATCAATGATTCTTTCTTTGATGCAATAACTATTAATCTAAAAAATGCCAAAGTGAAATTTTATGAAGTTGGAACTTTGTTTTTAAATTATCATACTATTTTTAACAATAAGAATGGAATATTTGTATTTGTGTCACATTGTGACTTGCAAACACCATAGTACTTAACTAATTGCATAAGGGCGGCCTATCAGTTTTATTATTTTCTATTTATCTTTTCCATTTTTAATTAATAAAATGAGTTTATATTTAAGTGAATGAACTGAAGATTGTTTTTCCACTATATTTGTATGTTAAAACCGAATAATAAATAGGTTTTTTTTTTTCAATATATTCATGTGATTCGTTATCCACTGTTCCTACCTAACATATTCTTTGTGGTGTTATTTAAAATATCCAAACTTTATGATACTGGTAACTGCAGCTGATGATATTTTAAATACTTAGAAACTTAATTTTACTCGTTCAAAGTAGTCTAGACTCCAAGATTGAATAAAAAAAGCTATTTTATATAAAACTTCTGATAGTGGTTCAAAGTTACCCTGAATGGCATGGTAACTTTGCGCCGGGTTATTTTCCTATTATTTGGTGCTTTCATCATCAGCATTTACTAATTTGTGTAAGTTAAAATATAATTTAGAGTTTATTCTTCCATTTTATGCCATTAGGTCGGAAAATATTATTAAAACATAAGTGGGGAAGAAGAAAATACTGAAAATGGGGTTCAATGTTACCCTGATTGACTGTACTCCAGTATTTTCTCCGCCGACCAAACGGTATAGTGGTTAGCGTGCTAGCTTCTAGACCTCGAGGTTGCGGGTTCGAGTCCCGTGTTAGGCATGGGTGTTTGTAAATGTATGTTGGCTTGTCTAATGACGAATGTTTCGGCGCATTATAGCCCTCGTGTTGCTGACGGCGCCAGATAATCTGAAAACAACCAACCAGTATTTTCTCCACCTTTCTCTAATAAAATCTAGATATGTCTTATATGTTTATCTAAAGGTTTGTGTACTTATTGTTTCTAAATTGAGTTTACATTTTCCAATAGAACTATCAATCCTTCATTAATTTATGGAATAACTAATTATTTCATATAATAGCTTGGCAATGTGTTATATAATTAGTGATTTGTTTCACACTTTAATTTATTTCGTCTAAGAAATGAGTCCCTATTTTTCATTTTTAATGTGCCCTATTAACCATTTTTTAATTTTTTCATAACCCTCCAGACATTCTATATAATGAAAATACTTCATACATTTCCGGTAATATATACACAACTTAGCTGGTAGCTGAGCTAGTACCAAAATGTGCTCAGTTCAGGATAAAGAGAAATAAAGCAATATTTTTTTAATGTTCGGGTTATTTATTTATATTGGAGAATGGAGGTAAATAAAAATTTTATTGTGTTAAAAATGCATTTTAATTGCAATAACTAATTAAGACGCTTACGGATAAGATCTTGTTGGATAATATAAATTTCAAACATTGTTTAGTAGCAGAACTCGTAGCGATATCACCAAGTCAGTTCAAGACATAGTCCAAATTTTCTTTGAAGAAAGTATTAGTCGGTACCAAAGACAGTCGGTGTCGTCGTCATGAACACCGCCAGTATGTGCAATGAGGTGCACTTGCCACCCCCCCCCCCTCCCCTTCTCCCCCTGAATTTGAAAATTTAAAATGATGTGGAGTAAAATTGTTATGGTTCAATGGAAATGGAATTATGGTATAGTTTTTTAAATATTTAATGTATAAGAAACTTAATGCATGACTATTAACTAAAATTTCATTAATATAGCTAATTGAAAATAAAGGTTAAAACAAAGGTGAAAAGTTGGTGTCATTGGGAACATCAAAACATTCTCATGAACTCAAAAACAATATTTACAAATATTTGAAATCATTCAAAATTCATTTCATCGTTCCATCTCTATGTATAAAAAAAAATTAAACTCCTCAATCATTCTTGTAATAATGAAGACAGTATTTCTGCAACTTTCAACATCTTTTTCCGACAAAGAAATTGGTAAGTTGCAATTAAAGTACATACAGGGTGTCCACAAATTAGTCGACAGTGGAGTTCAAATACATCTAAATAACTCTTAATAACTAGGCCTTATAAACCATTTTTTCCCCAATTAATTTATGTTAATCATGTCATTATATATGCAAAAAAAATGGTTATTATGCCTTGTTATTAAGAGTTATACAGATCTATTTGAACTTCATTGCTAAACTAATTTGTGGACACACTGTGTAATAAATATTTCTTCAGGAAAAAAATCTCTATAAAAGTCAAACTACTCATTGACTGAATGATAATTAATTTTTCCCTTTCCATAAAGTCACAATTCTGAAATGTGGCGCAAATGTCATCAAAGATAAACTTAGATAAAGTACGAAATACCAATAACGGTTAAACAAATTAAGGGGTAGAAAATGAGTCAAACGTTTTAAAAATAGAATATCCCATTATTTTACTGCCCATGAAATGAAAATGCAGGAAATTAGTAAAGATAATTCCAAAGCTATTTATTGGAAAGCAAATCGAACAGGAATTAAAACTACCACCCTCATTGATTGAAAAAGGATAAATTTTTCAAATGTACAGTATCCAAACATCCTAATTTTCATAAAACCAGGACCTTAAAATTTTAAACAAAAATACTTACAAAATTTTAAGTTAAAAAAAAAATTAATGTATAGCAAGCACTACGTACTGAAATAACGTTTGATGTACTGCATTCTAGTTTTCATTAAGGAAAAATAAACAGGAATCTCATAAAAATTCTGGCTCGAGAAATTTCACCACTCATGTTTTCAAAATTTCAAGAAAAAAGTTACCTGCCACTTGTTTCGAAGATCTATTGAGCAAAATTTCAAGATGGGAATAAAACAATCGATTTCAAGTTATAATCCCCAGAATTAACCCATAAAAACAAAGTCTTTAATATAAATCCTTGATATACATTTACAACTTTTATGTGCAATTACAAACTTATTTAAACAATTTTAAGTTGAGATTAAATTTTCATAGCATTTTCACTACAAAGATAACCATATACTTCGCGCTATGGGCTCTTTCCCCAAAAAAGTTTACAAAATGCATTATCATCAACAACGAGCCTATTTGTCGAATTTCAGCTCAATTGGATGATAGCAAGTTGATTAATTTGTCACACGAAGCAGCAATAGAAGCGTGAGTAAAAGTGATATTTTAGTCACAGAACCTAAAACTTGATTTAATACATTGTTATAGACAACGAGTCTATTTGCCAAGTTTCAGGTCGATTGATTGACAGCAAGTGGGTTAATTAGCACTCCGACGACCTGCCCGCCAGAAACACACAAAATTGAAGGATATAAAAAAAAAAATGTATCCATGAAAAACAAATTTTGTAATGGAAATCTTTTATATGCCTTGCCAATTTTTAGATGAAATTGTCACTTATTTAAGTTATTTTGAGATCATATCAACTTTCATACTATTTGACCACTCGCTAAGAAGAAAATTACAAACCCGTTTGTCAATCGTATAACAATGTGAATATGGAGAGAAATTCAAAGTGTTACAATGTGGCCCTTTTTAAAATCCCTTTCCCAGAGAAAATTATTAAACTATGACCTTAAAGTTTAATCAGACAGAATCCGCTGTACTATCTTAGTAAAGCAACATCTTATTCTATGTTGTTTAGGCATATCATATGAAAAATAGCATAAATAGACGTGCCAAGCAGGGCCTGATTTAGAATTTTTTTCACTGTAGGCCCAACATTCAAAGAGGGGCCCCAATAGCAAATATTTATTTCTTTACGTCACAATATTACCAGATCAAGCTACATTCGTTACGACTAACTTTTTACAATTAAAACTCATAGTTTACTTTCACACGATTTTTTTGTTATAATTAGTATGATCTTGATTTGCTCAAAACTTTTGAATTAATCAAGATCCCCCATGAACACTAATTTTAAAGTACACTTTCCTGTATTTTAAACTTACATTTTACCACAGGGTTCACAAATTATATATTTATAACAATAATTGTAAATAATACAAAGTAACCTTTTCACTGTTTCTACGATCTCACTAAAAAGGAGGGCCAAAAAAGTCCACGGAAGAGCCTGCAAAGCAATCAACCACAAAGACCTCTTTTATTTCATAATATAAGAAGTTGTATATGGTTGGTTGGTGAACATCTCTTTACAAGAGGCGAGAGAAGGAGAACAGCGGCGTAAAGCCTTTGTCTCCGTGTACATATGACGAAGTTATATATGATTGGCTGAACCGGATAGATTTGCTTAATTAGGTTTCATTAGATTAATCTATCTAACTTAACTCTTTGTGACTATAAAAAATATGGAATTTGCTGATGTGTAACTAAAAAATTTTTGTTATTTTTGT